>OY992802.1:16543017-17802521 GCA_963921375.1 Tiliacea citrago
ATTTGTTGTTATAGCGACAACATAAATACATCATCTGATAAAATTTCAACTGTCTAACTATCACGGTTTATGAGATACAGCCTGGTGACAGACAGACGGCGCGCAGCGGAGCCTTAGTAATATGTTTCCCGTTTTACCCTTTGGGTACGGAACCCTAAAAAAAATGTAAGGTGTTTGTAAAACACGAAAACATGGTGCAGCAGACCCGGCTTAAGGCATAAGTTATTGGCCGTGTAAGCGAATCTTTAGTTGATTTATACTGTGAGCGCAACCACTATGTAGGTACCTATGTTAGGAAGCGTTCGGAGCAAGAGCGCATGGGAGGCCGTCACCTCCTTCTGCGAAGCAGTAATGCTCGCGAAGGTGGAACGGATGAGTGAGAGACAAGGTTCGCGCCCCTAGTCCCCGCGGGAGACGCCTCGGGCGTCGGGAATCGCAGGCCAATTTCCGGCCACCGTAGGCGCGGGCTTGCGGACGGTGAGCGATGGGTAGCTCGCCGTCCGTTAAGGACCAGCTGCCTGTTTGTGTACGTGAGTTTAAATGTTTGTAAACGCACACACGATACATGAGAAATTCCTAGTGTGGGGCAACGTTAAAAAAAAGGCCTGCTAGGGTTGCGAGCTTGTCCGAAAGGGACATCGTGGCCCTGGCACACAGGCAACGGAAGGATCACGGGTGGGTTAGTCAGTAAAAGTCTGACACGCCCTCCCGCTCCGCCCAGTGTGGGAGAAGTTATTTGATAATGTCCCACCCAAAAAAAAAGGAAGCGTTTTCACTGAAGCGAAGATTGAAATTGATTGAAGACGTGCAGGAATCGACCAATCACATTGGCTGAACTCGTCTGTGGTTGGTGGATTCCAATGTTTCCCCACCTCCACTCCGCTGGTCTCCGCTTCAGTGAAAACGCACACTAATATTACTTCTAAATAAAAACTCACCTTTTTAATATTTTTATCTTGAAATTTATCGGAGTATTGCACTGCATCAGACTTCTTCTTATGCTCAGATGTTCCGATATGCTCAGTAGCTTCCTGCTGGGACTTTAAGAAGATCTCGCATACCAGACAGAAGGAATTCAAGGAGCCAGTGATGACTCCGTTCATATGCAACTTGTATGTCATGGTGACCTGAAAAAGAACTATTTGTATAAAAACATAACATCACGCCTCTAAGTAGGTAGGTATTTATACCTACTACTCATTCACTGAACTGAGTACCTTCTTACATACATATAGTACCTACACCTTGTGGATTTTTCCATCAGGGATTTCGTCACCAGCGCGGTTATTAGGCTCATAAAATTTTCCTACGCCATCGCAGAATTCAGGCGTGATCTTCTGTTTATATACTGAACTAACTAGTCTAGTGATCACAAACGCGACTGCTGAATGGGGGGTCCGATACGCAGGTCGTTAAGTTTTTAGTTAGTGAGTTCGATTAAGTTCAGCTTTGTTTATCTCACAAAATATTAAACAATGAAATTTATGTTCAAAAACCTTTATAATAACGGTTAAGGTTACATAGAAAATGAACCGGTTTCCGAACCCTGTTATAGTGGAGTGAACATTGTTGCAGTACCTATATTGTACTTACGTTGCTTTTAATCTTACTTAGTCCTTTGTATCGACGAAAGAAACGATGGATGGACTGTGTGAAAGATGATATTATGATTACAAAGAGGGTGACGACTAATAGAGAAGTATGGATGAAAATACATGTTACATAAATGAGATGAGGTGAAATGTGTCGGACTGGGGGTGGACCTTAGTTGAATGGAATGAAGCTCAGTTACAGCTCTTAAAATCCGCTTGGCGGCCATCAACCAAAAAGACTTACCAAGTAACATGGAGTCATAGGCATGGATGGTGGCTCACATGGACAAAAAACATAATTTAAACCTCTTCCAACCAACAGCACCCTAATTGCGTAACACAGTTTGAATCGGAATTGGAATGATTTTGAAGTATATAGCTAATCCATTGCTTCATAAGTTAGAAAAATTTGTCTGCTCAACAACGTAAATAACGCAATGAATGTTGTTGAACTGTCAAATTGAAACAGATTCCTACTGATAGTGTGTTGCGCAATTACTCGTAGCCCACATGTCAAGTTTTGGCTCGTTATCTTGCAGATTTGAGTCGTATAGACGGTTAGCTTACAAAACTATTTTGTTACTCTTTTGTTCCGGCAGAAGAGTTCATGTTCTAACTCTACTAGCTGTAGACTCAGAACATCTGTCAGAAAATAATGATTTCGATCCAAAACAGATACAGCCGATTATAGACAGTCTGGTTGGAGACTAACTAATCCTCCCTAATAAAAACCGGCCAAGTGCGTGTGGGACCACGCACAATTAAGGGTTCCGTAGTTGGTATGAATTTATCCCAAAAACAAACTTAACATTGTAGTTAAAAACAGGTTCTCCCATAATATATCGATATATACGTCACTGTCAATTCTCCAACTGCAAAATTATATAGTTTTCCTTTTAATTTTGTTATTTACACTACTAGCATGACCGACATGGCGAAACTATAAGAGGAACCCTTATAGTTTCGCGTGTTGACTACGGAACCCTAAAACCGCCAGTCCGGGTATCTTAATAATCTGTTTCTTAATTTTAGAGAAAAATCAAGGGTTGCTTCTCGTACAGTACTAACAGGGTGGGCCAAATCTCTGTTGTTAGATCAGAAGCAGGAGTAAGCACTTCGCCTGGCAGTCATAGATCTGCTGTAGCCTGTAGGAACTGGGTTAACAACTCCTTAGATGAAATACTCTTTAGGTAATTGACGATCGCAGAATACCTCATCATTCTCCTGCCCTTATCCCAATTGATATGGGGTCGGCGCAACATGTCCCTTTCTTCCATACTTCTCTATTAGTCTCTACTTTCTCGTCACTCCCTTTCTAGCCATATCACCTTTCACACAGTCCATCCATAGTTTCATTGGTCTTCCCCTACTCTTATAGTCATCAACATGCATACCTACTCAAAACCTCACAACATTTGCCTCATTCCTACACATCACATGTCCATACCATGACAACCGATTACCGCACAACTTTCCAGTCACCAGTGCCACTTTTAGACTTCCTCTTATGTACTCATTTCTTATTCTATTCATTCGTGTTTACCACATAATTATTCCTCTTAGCATTCTCATCTCAGCTACATGCAATTGCCTTTGTCATTCATCCCTTTTATGGCCTATCATTCTACATTTACACCCTACTACAACCTACGTGATGCCCAGTATGCCAGCCAGTTCTAGTGGTATTATTTCTAGAACATTTAATCCTATTAATTAGGTTACATAGTCATATTATTTTTTTGTAACATTTTAACAAGTAAGTAAGTAATTCTTCTATCCTTCCCAAGAATTGTATGAACATGTATAAAGGTATTGAATAATTCATTCAATATAGAATATTTCGTGCTATGTGCCTAGTTTTATTAATAACTTATATCCACATCCACATAATGGCGATTGCATTGGCGTCATTTCCCATCAGATGATAAGAAACAATCTATTTAGCTTCAAATAACGGTCAAGCGTTTAATAGCAGTGTTTTACCCAAAAATAAAACACATTAAATAATTACCTTATTTGAAGCTTACCTGAGCTAACATTTAATTTCTACCTGGGTGAAGATTAATTTCGACACAACCAACGATCAGCGATTCAATAAGGCTAAGGGCTAAGTAGGTACTTATTTATTATGTGTTATATTTTTAGGTAAAACCATAATACTTTCAACCATAGTCAGATAGGAAACGCCAACCTCATCTAGTGTTTAAAATATGATTAACGTGTAAAAGTGTTTGTACAAACCTACTTACAGAAACAAAATCATTTCATTTCATATTGTAAGCAATAAATATAAGCTTTAAATACACTGGGTTCAGACTTTCAGAGGAAAGTAGAATGTACTGAAAAGTTATAGGTACCTATACCTATCCTACTTCAGTACCAAAATGATGAAAACAAAGGCTTAACAAGTTTTTAAAGCTATAAAAAATCAAAGTGGCACTACCTACTGATAAGTTTGAATAACGCCTGATAAGAAATGGAATGACAAGCACTGGTCATCCTGCCCAATTACAAAATCAACAAATCTAAATCGCATTATGAAAATATTTTAAATAGATTTTGAACAGTCAATATACATTTTAATTAATCAGTTGAAGGACACTGAATGAGACACAATATAAGTTTTATTGTTATTACCCACGTCTGGAGGTTTAGTGTCTCGCAGTCCCGCAGTATTAAAAATGTTCATTTTGTACTTATGATCAGAGGGTCGTCTTAAGAGTACAACTTACCAACAGTGGTATTTTGCCGCTTGGAAACTTCATAAAAGGGACGACTACTCAGCACTGTGCATTGTGTATTTCACAAATTCACAAGAGTTGACAAGAGTTAATATTTCTAATGGCGCATTTACATATCAACCTTCAACCAATAATGCACCAATAATGGAGCAACCTGTTCTCTAATTATTCTGTGAAAGCGTGATGTGAAATTGTGAATGGATTTATCACCTCTCTGAGTATATTTTATGTGTTCTGTGTCTATCACAGACTTAAGGAGCTATCAAAGATTCTGAAAGCCCCGACCATAGAGTAGAGCACTATTCTGCATTATGATGAAGTTTGTCTATCGATATCTGAGATGAAACTTAACATTATATTATGTACAGTTCTAATGATTATAATTCTGTAAAATCATATTTGTTACGGCCGCGAATCATATTTTAATCAACATACAACCTGACACAGACCTGCAAATTGCAGAAAAATAAAGAAAATTTTAATTTGGCGGGCTACCTTAGCCTTAGAGCATTTAACCTCTGGAGCGCCTATAGTTGAGCGTACCCCTCTGCCAAAGTCGATTGGCCGTATTGACCATGTGGGTATAAATTGTACATCAACGTGGTTTTATAAGCACAATGTCGAAATAATCATTATGATATTTACGATAGAAAAATACAGTGGTACCTTGGTAGCGCAAACGCAGTACAGGGTAAGGATTTGCATAGTGCTGGGACAACGTGATTGAATGATTGGTATAACAAATGATTTTTGCAGTCAGTATGTTCAGTAACTATTATTTTTTTGTGTATGTTCCTGGACAAGTCAGCACCTCAGCATCCTAATTGCGTAACACACAATAATCACAATATAAATAATTTTGAAGGATATTGCTAAGCTATTGCTTCTTAGGTTCGAAAAATTTGTCTGCTCAACAACGTAAATAACGCAACGAGCGGTTGAGTCTACAATAACCCGGGCACAGGAGAGAAACGTAGTGCACATCGTTTAAAAGGGGGTCTACTCTCTAAGCCAGTCAACGAAGATACGGGCCCGTCCGAAAGTAGTTGATCCATCAAAACAAGTGACAAATTCAATTTTTGTAACGGGTAAATATATATCCGGATTAGGGAACACTATCAAATCACCTTGTCATTCATTTTTAATTCGGGCCCTGAACTAATCTTATGTCCGTAAGTGACACGGAGTAGGAAACGCCCAAATTTCGGCCGAAACTACGGATTTCGTAATTAGGGAGTAGACGCCAAGGATCAAAGAGCACCGCAAGGAATATCACAGAACCCAATGATTGTTTCTCTCTATTTATTACTAATGTTATGGTCTGTAAAATCCTGACACGAATAAATAATAACAAGAGACCCATGTCACAACGATAGTTAAAAGAAGTATCGACAATACTGTCTGATGAACTTTGAAGCGATGTCTAAATAGGAAAATTGTTGAAGTACTTGGTGAAACTTCGTCCAGTGCTCAATCACAACCCAGTAAGTTACAGAAAAAAAAATGTAGTTTCTGCGATTTAAAAAGAAAACGTCGAATGACAATGTTCTGTTGTACTCAATGAAAAAAATCATATTTATGGATCACCGAGGAATATTATATGTTGATTCTCATATCTATTTAATTTAACTAAGTAATTAATAAACAGCTTTCAAAAGTGCAATGTATTGTATTTTTTGTTTAACGTATAAAGCTATAATCCTCGAAAAAAATATATACGTGTGAGAGGCGAATGTTTATGAATAGTGTATCTACCAAGTATGTTTATTAATCTAGGGTTAACCAAAAACGTAGATCCGCAGAAATGTGTTCGACATGTTTATTATTATAATAAACTGGTACAAGTTTCAATAATCAGTAATTTCCTATATATATGATTCTACTATTCTATATTCTACTATACTTAAACTCAAGGGGAGCGGGGCGGGATATCATCTATCATCTTTATCACGCTTTGAATGGAGTTCATTTCATAATTTGTACTTGTTACTTAATTTTACATGATAAATGCACAAACCGTGCGAAGCAAAAAAGAAAAAAAAAAGAAAGACATAAATGTGACATAAAATCGGATATGGACTTAAAGTCCATATCCGATGGACTTACAGTCCATATCCGATTTAATAGTAATCCCCGTTAAAATCATGAATCTTAACTTTTGATCCAGCCTGTCCCCAACTTGCTGTTATTCCCCAACGACGCCCTAAGCCGAGGTTCGTACCCCACAGGGGGTGCCCTTAGCGCGCTCGTTTAGTTTTAATAATAAATATATTTACGCTCCTGGCTGGAGGCTTTAAGCTCACACCTTAGTGCAGTCACAGGAAAGTCCGGTTAAGTAGTCACGGCCTCTCAAGGCCAACGACGAGATGCCGTACAAAAAAAAAATTAAAAAATGAGGTAGCCCGCTCCGCCCGATCATGACTTACGCCTGTGCAGTTATCGCACACGCAGTGGCGTAGTAAGGTAAGCAAAGGCCCTGGGGCAAAAAATAAACGGGCCCCAAGCCCCCAACTAAACTATTTAAAATCGTTAAATAAAATCGTAAATTCACTAGTAGCGTTTTATAGTCACGCCGTTGAAGCGCGCCGCGTTTCTCATAGTTCCGCCTTTCGTCAAGCGCGTGCTGTTGAGATGTGCTGTTTGACGGTGCGACTGTGAAACCAGCCTAAAAGAATACAGGGGAGTACTCCGCAAATTTCAAACCTTTAGATATTCGAGACTTGTTGGGAATTCCCCTGTACAAACAAGTTGCCACCCTGAAAACCTGAAGGGGCACAGATTTTATTTTTGGGGGCACATTTTGGCACACATATAAGCTATCTGGCCATGCACAATTTTCCTCTCTCCGATCATTCGTTTAGAATTTTCCTGCTAGAAAAACGTTACCCCAGCAGGAATCGTTTTTTCCGTTTTTTTCCAAAACGACAGGACACATTTTTTATGTGGTTATTTGTTTGAGTTTTTATTTACAGCAGCTAAGGCACCAATTAAATGTTCCACTCATATAACTCTAGCAGACACTTTCCTGCTGGGGTAACGTACACCCGTACCCCACAGGGGGTGCCCGTAGTGCGCAGTCGTTTAGTTATAATATATATATTTTCGCTCCTGGCTGGAGGCTTTAAGATCAACCTTAAGGCAACCAGAGAAGCCATAAAAAAAAGGTAGCCCGCGAAATTTAAATTTTCTAAGTTTTTTGCAGGACTTCTTGGCGGGAAAGTGAAGCGTCATGTTAGCAGTTTTGTTTTATTTTCTAAAATTTGTGTTTAGCCGAATATTAATGTGTAATAGTGGTGGATTATTAACCATTAAGTGTTCGTGAACCTGCATTAATGTAGGCAAATGAAACAAAACAGTGCAACATCACTTTAAGTTCTCTCAAGAAGTCCGCGCGAGGTTTCAGTAAAGTGCCGCGTCTTTACTTAAACTCAAGGGGAGCGGGGCGGGATATCATCAATCATCTTTATCATGCATTGAGTGGAGTTCATTTCATAATTATTATAACTTTGTTGTGTCGCACAAACTGAGCGAAACCAAAAAAAAAAAAAAAGAAAAGTTTTTTGCAATTTGCAGGTCAGTAATAGGTTGTACGAGTATATGTAGCTTTAAATATGATTCGCGGCCGTAACAAATATGGCAACAATACAACTAACTCTCTTCGTAGAATCCTATTGAATGACTATTACTATAAACTTGATTGAATGATTCTAATGATTACAGTTTTCTGGCTCGATGGTGTGACCTCGCTCTTAGTAGGTAACCGCACGGTTTAACTGCAGCATACGAGCCTCTTGGCGCATGGCCAACCAAGAGAACCTTGGCAATGTTGCAAACACCCCCCCCCCCCCCCCCCCAAGGATCTTTTAGCGAATGGCAAAAACATCCTTGTAGCACTCTTTTATTGGGAGTTGGCAGAAGTTCGCATCCGCGCTAAGAAGTTTGTCGACCGATAGCTAAGCTGAGTTCAGAGCCAGCTCAATCTATTTTGACGGGACTCTCACTGGCAGACAGCTGATGTTATAAGCAGTAGCTACTTTTATTTTGGAAACAGCCACGCGGGCAATACCGCGGGCAGCAGCTAGTTTATCATTAAAATATTAAGTCGGTGAAATAAAACAAAACAGCGTAAAATGAAAAACTATTTATTAATGATAAATAACACTTTGTAAATTAAACATATTTTCAAATTAAGATAAATGTCAGAGAAAATCCAGGATTAGGTAATCCTGTATTTTCTCAGGATTGGATTTCTCACTTCATTAGTAATAATAATGAAGACCTAAAACTGTTTCAAAATCAACATTACAACTATTTGGGACCTTAACAATAATTAATTTATAGACAGGCATACAAATTATCGTCCTATCTTATTTCAATCAAGTTCGAAGTATAGTACATAACTACATAAAACCTTTAATTAAACATACCGAAAATCCTCATCATGTCGTTTTGCATCTTGTACTGCTGTAACTGAGGGTAATGGAACGCCATTCGATTTTCGCCTACGGATCTATTATCCCGGTGGTCAGAACACTCAAGGTGCTGTTTCATCTCAGGCCAGCCCGCGACGACGAGGTTACAGTATCCACAGTGGTACAACCCAGGACGAACCTGTAACGTTACAAACAGATTATATCAGAAATAAATGAAGATAAAAACATTGAGAACTTAAAAAGGAAAATAATTCTAAGAGGCCAGAAAAGGCTCCTGTGCCAGCATACCATACGATACGACATTTTAAAAACTTTATACAGAAAAAGAAAAACAACAGACTTCCAAAAAACAACCTACTTTAAAAAAAAACACTACAAAGTAAAAAATATCTATATTTTTTTAATGGTTAGTTTGCAATTGTTAAGCCTAATGTCAACTGCTCATCACTTTTACAAAATATTGCTTTTCCCGATACAGGGACTCGTTGAGGGGTTCTCCTGGATAGAACCAGAACTGGAGCTGATGGTGAAGCCACCATCCCTTCCATCATATACATTTTGACGAGCATAAAGTGCTTAGCAACCATATTTTAAAGTACCTAATCGAATCCCCACCTGTGAAATACTTATTATTAAATAGTTTCGGTGGTCATGTGTGGTCTTCATCATCAGTTCCACTATACTAAATGGTGCTTTCCGAGAGCAAATAATAAAATACCGAAATCGCTATCTGATGTATCTACAAAATTTGAGGATTTCTGTCCATGATTCTGACTTAAAGACAATTGGGACCACCTCGAGAGACAACTCGAAAAACCACCTTTCAAACAAAGATCTTTATTTTGTTTGAAAGGGGTATGCTCTCGAGGGAATTTCAAGATCGGTCCACAATTGAAAACATACAGAATAGCATATAACCTCCTCCTTTCTGGAAGTCGGTTAAAGAGGAAACATCATGCTGAGTTTCTGGAAGAGGCAGTCGATGTAATAGGTACACTCACATTTCACCTGATAATATAAAATTAAGTTTTAATGTAATAGGGGCGAGCATATTGCCAGTAATCGGGTACAAATTCATACTAGCGTAATCTGATAGCCTGGCAGCGGCGAGGTGTCAATTTTTGTATGAGAGTAGCCGAAGCGAAGCCGGTTTAAATTACTTACTTTTATTAATAAAGTAAAAATTAATTAATTAACTTAAAAATAAGTCTTTCCTTTACTGAATTTTTACACCATATATCGTCAAGTAGCAGAACCAAAAAGACGCATCACTACACAAACAAAAGTTTTTTGTTTGTTATTTCTATTCAAAGCTAATAAAAATAGGCATTTTTATTGTTTGAATGTTATAGTGGATTAAATACCCGTAGTGTAACTATATTATTTGGCAATAGTAGACATTATTGTCTGTGCCATTTTTCAATAGCGGTAGATTTGTTGATGCAAACCTCCGAAGGGAAGCCGGTAGAATCGTATTATATGGTCCTTTCGCCACTGTAGCCTGGGGGTAATAGCCAAGCCCATTAAGCCGTAACGTTATTCCTAATATAAAGCTAGACAGACACTAAATAAACGTTCCCTTTACCTCTCTGATAAATTCTTTTTTCTCGGATATAATGACAGGCGCTCCTAGCCACTTAATGGCGTGCTGTCTTGTGTTAACATGGTCATCAACATCCGAGTATGGCGGCAAGTTCACCTCGCATACAATGCACCTAATTCTTGAACTATTTTCTGATAATAAATTATAACTATTATGAAGAATACAAAACTCCTCGTTAATGATACTGGCGGTATAAAAGAATCCTCGTGCATCGTAAGCCGAATCAACATATTCTTTCGTTGACTGCTTCATCTGCTTTCCCGGAGTTTTCGGTTCGGATAAAGAGGAAGTTACCAGTCTTTTGTGATTCGCTCCTTCTACATGCTCTTTCAATGATCTATAAAAAGCTGGCACATCTACTTTACAAATGCGGCAAAAAGATTGGGTATTGTTTCCGTTGTAAGTTATTTTATTTGCTTTTGCAAAGTCTCTTGGATCTTCTTCTTGCCTACATTTTTCGAAATTTTCTTTCGGAGCGACGTAGAATGCGTCGTTATCGGTATCATTATCTTCTTCATGTGAGGCAGTATTTCGGACATTATCTTGTAAAGCTTTTATGACGTCATTTACAACCTCATCATTATGATTATCGTCAGACGATTGTGTAGTTTTGTCATTTATATCGACTCGATTCAAAATTTGATCCAGGTTTGATGGATATAGTAAATCAGAATCAACGGCTTTAGCTGATGAATGATTTTCTATGTGGTTCGTTATCTCCATGAAGTCAAATGTTACAACTTTGAAACATTTTTTACAGAAAGCTGTTTCTGTTTCCAAATTAATGTTGATTCCTTTACTTTGGTACCTAGCAATGGATTCAAGGATTTTAGATTTGTCTTTTGTCGGCAATTTTTCGTTACTATTCTTATTAAAATCGTTGTCAATCTTCGGTGTCTTTTTTTCGCCATCATTTTCAATGGCTGGGGTCATGTTGGTTGCTTTTTCTTGACAGGTTTTTTTAGCTTCGCTTCCTTGGCAGTTTTCTTTAGTTTCAATTCCTTGACCAACTCCATTATTTTTGACGCGACGTTTCGCGTAGAGTTCGTGATGTTCTGCATCGTCAAAATGATTGGTCATCCTGCCGGGCGCTAGCAACTTGTTGCATGTAAGACATTGAACAGCTGTGTTGTCTAACTGAAATCACAGAAGTACTTAATAACCACTTAATTTTAATGTGACATTAGTTTTAATTGAAGTCCAGATAGTTTTATTCTGAAGAGTTAAGACTGACTAATAGTAAACATTCATAATAATATATTATGATTATTAAGAGATAATGAGGGAATACTGGTAGTAAGTATAATTTATCTTGGCTTTTATTTAAGTCTAAGTGGTCATGTACCAAAAGTTAAGTACTTTCGATAGGTATAAACTAGTTGAAATCCCATAACAAAGTAGTTTATACTTACGTGACGAAAGATGGCATCATCCGCTCCAAACTGAATAGGTTTCAGAACCAAATTCAAAGAGTGGCTTGCATCAGTTTTATGATCAGTCTCATCTTCGAACTCCGCGTTACAGAGCGAGCAGACTCCTTCGATCAGGCCGTGCCAAGCCTTTTCTTGAATAAGAATGTTATTGAAAGCAACAACATCATCACACATCGGTTTTAGGAGAAGAATTCCCTTGTTATGCTTGTGTTCATCTTCAGTAATGTGTAAATTAACTTTGGAAGTAATTGGCATCAGAACGTTACAGAACTCGCAGTAGTAACCGTCTTTGAACTGAAATAAAAGTGAATACCTAGTTAAATTCAAGTGGGTGAAATTGAATTCATGTGCATCCTCTTAAGGGGTCATTGTACTCATCATTATGAACAACAAAAAAAATCTTCTCTTCCCTAAACTTACGTTCGCTTAACTCATCATAATATAGGGAACAGAAGAAAAAAAATCAATATGACTTTTGACGTAGTTTGAAACACTGTTACAAGCGCGTTGCGAGCCTTGCGTTCCAAGAGCGGCACGGAATGGAGCGCAAGGCTCGCACCGCGCTCATAACAGGGGGTTTCAAACTACATCATGCGTCATAACATAATGAATAGATAATATTTTTTTTTAATTATTCAAATGTTCATAAATATTTTTTTTACTTTCATGATTTTTTACTAGTCATTGCCACATGAAGTGGGCTACCATTGTAAGACGATTAAAATGCCACGGAGTATGTTAGGAAGCATTTCCAGTTTCCACTAAACCAAAGATGAGCGGAGCGGAGACGTGCAGATATTCGGATCTGCTTCTGTGGATACGCACCCGAATGCTACTCCAAATAAAAACCCACCTTTTTAATATGTTCATCTGGAAATTTGTCAGAGTATTGCACTGCATCCGACTTCTTCTTATGCTTCGATGATCCGATATGGTCAGTAGCTTCCTGCTGGGACTTAAAGAAGATGTCGCATGCCAGACAGAAGGAATTCAAGGAGCCAGTGATGACCCCGTTCTTATGCAACCTGTATGTCATGGTGACCTGAATAAAAAAACAATTTGGTTTATAAAAAACTGGCCAAGTGTTCGGGTATGGTACGTACGTACGTACGTTCCGTACCATTATCTATAAAAAAAACCGGCCAAGTGCGAGTCGGACTCGCGCACGAAGGGTTCCTTACCATTATCTATAAAAAAAACCGGCCAAGTGCGAGTCGGACTCGCGCACGAAGGGTTCCGTACCATTATCTATAAAAACTGCAAAAAAATCTAGTTTGTTGTATGGGAGCCCCCCTTCAATATTTGTTTTATTTTAATTTAATTATTGATTTTTAAATTGAATTTATAACTAAATATTCTGTGAATATTTCAAGTGTCTACCTGTTACCGTTATCAATATCGAGCAAAAACGAGCAAAAAAATCAAGTTTGGTGTATGGGAGCCCCCTTAAATATTTATGTTATTCTGGTTTTTAGTATTTGTTGCTATAGCGGCAACAGAAATACATCATCAGATGATGTATTTATTGATTTTTTTTTTTTATACAGTTGAAATTTTCACAGATTCTGTGAAAATTTCAACTGTGTAGCTATCACGGATCATGAGATATAGCCTGGTGACAGACGGACAGACAGACAGACGGCGGAGCCTTAGTAATAGGGTTCCCGTTTTACCTTTTGGGTACGGAACCCTAAAAAGGCAAAAAAATCAAGTTTGTTGTATGGGAGCCCCCCTTAAATATTTGTTTTATTTTAATTTATTTTTTTATTTTTAAAGTGAATATAAACTAAATAGGTATTCTGTGAATATTTCCAGCGTCTACCTAGTGTTGCCGCTATCAATAACGAGCAAAAAAATCAAGTTTGGTGTATGGGTGCCCCCTTAAATATTTATGTTATTCTGGTTTTTAGTATTTGTTGCTATAGCGGCAACAGAAATACATCATCTGTGAAAATTTCAACTGTGTAGCTATCACGGATCATGAGATACAGCCTGGTGACAGACGGACAGACAGACAGACGGCGGAGCCTTAGTAATAGGGTTCCCGTTTTACCCTTTGGGTACGGAACCCTAAAAAGGCAAAAAAATCAAGTTTGTTGTATGGGAGCCCCCCTTAAATATTTGTTTTATTTTAATTTAATTTTTTATTTTTAAAGTGAATATAAACTAAATATTCTGTGAGTATTTCCAGCGTCTACCTGTTGCCGCTATCAATAACGAGTAAAAACGAGCAAAAAAATCACGTTTGTTGTATGGGAGCCCCCTTAAATATTTATTTTATTCTGTTTTTTAGTATTTGTTGTAATAGCGGCAACAGAAATACATCATCTGTGAAAATTTCAACTGACTAACTATCACGGTTCATGAGATACAGCCTGGTGACAGACAGACAGACGGTGGAACCAGGAGTAATAGGGTTCCCGTTTTAACCTTTGGGTACGGAACCCTAAAAAAGAGAAAAATGGCCTGACTTGGGAATCAAATACGGCACAAGTCGCTCGGCAGCCGTACTTTCAACAACTTTGACGGCACGGTTGGCGCAGTGGTTAAGCGATTGACTACTGCGCTGCGTGTCGCGGGTTCGATTCCCGCACGGAGCAAATATTTGTATGACCTATAAGTAGTTGTTTCGGGTCTGGCTGTTTGTGTATTTGAGTGTAAATTTTTGTAAACGCACTCACGATACAGGAGAAATTCCTAGTGTGGGGCAACGTTATAAAAAAGAAAAAAAGAAGCCTTACCAAAACACACTTTAATTATCAAAACAATGAAAAATACCAGTTGTAATTATTGTTGTTATGTACCAATTTAAACTGCAATCAAATCTGAGTCATAGTAAAGTAAGTCTGCAGTAGGTACCTAAGTATGTGATTGACATGGATTATGTACTTACTAATAAAACGCTGACAACAATAATTGTAAGCAGACTTTCTTTAAATTGGTACACAGGGTTCAGAGCAAAGTAGAATGTACCGAAAAGTTATACCCATCCTACTTCAGTACCAAAATGATGAAAACAAAGGCTTAGCTAGTGAAAATTAAGATTTTATACCTTTATGAAACCAAAGTAGGTAGCCATTGCTGAAAAAAATGTGTGCGTGTACTAGTGTACACACGTAAGAAGTGAAACTTCTTTATGGCCTTATTTTTCGAAAAATGATCTACATGCAACTTTCTAGAAATTGGTTAAATAAAGTTAAATTAGATAAAGTTTAAACAAAAGGATTTTATTATCATAGACATGAATACAAATAATACAATTATTTCACTTTACCTTTTTGCTACTAAGATTATTACAGCATTTCATTAATTGTAATAGAATTATTACTATCATTGTCATCGTCATTATATATTTTTGTAATTAATGGCTTATGGTAACTGAAATATGAAATATATGCTATACTCTATATATATGATATACTCTTCGTCTAAACCAACCGTGGTAGGGGCAAGAAAAAGATGGCGCGTAACGGAAAAATGTGACGCGTAACCGAAAAATGTGACGGTAAATTTTTTTCCAACGCCGATAAAGAAGTTTCACTTCAATAAGTTTGAATAATGCGTGATAAGAAATGGAACGACAAACACTTGTAAATTAATTACCTCTCCAATTACAAAATCAAAAAACATAATAACATTCAAAATCGATCATATTTGAACAGTCAAAATCGAAATTAATCGGTTGAAGGATACTGAACGTAAACGAGACAATAGAAGTTTTATTGTTATTACGACTGACTGGGGCGCGTTTAGTGTTAAAAATGTTCAGCTGCACTTACCTGCAATAGTATTTCGTCGCTTAGAAACCGTTCTTGTATTGGACGACTGCTCAGCACTGTGCGTTTCACAAGTGTGAATGAATTGAATGGCGGCTGCGACTGCGACTACATAACTACATATTTTTTGATATCATCCACCGAAGATTCTGGAAAGCCCCGACCATAGCGCACAATTCTGTAATATGATGAAGTTTGTCTATCAACATCTGAGTTATGAAAAAGAATATACTATAGATATAAAGTACTCGTATGCAAAATTAAGCAATGACAGATAAAATAATGAATAGAAGACATAATTATGGTGGTAGAGAATAATAATTTTCACTTTAAGGGGATGCGCTGAGAAAGCCCGCGAAATTCAAAATTTATTACGTTTTTTGCAATTTGCAGGTCAGTAACAGGTTGTATGTTGATCTAAATATGATTCGCGGCCGTAACAAATATGGCTTTACAGAATTATAATCATTAGATGTCATAATATATGTTACACATCATATTTATGCGACTACTAGGCTGTAAGGCTCGCTCGTTTTTTTTTTTTATGGGATTACTAGGCTGTAAGGCTCCCTCGTTTTTTTTTTGTGTGTACGCAAATTCAAATAAAAGGAGCCTGTAGCTCATAATTACTCATAAGTAACAATATTCCAGGACTTCTTGGCGGGAAAGTGAAGCGTCATGTTAGCAGTTTTGTTTTATTTTCTAAAATTTGTGTTTAGCCGAATATTAATGTGTAATAGTGGTGGATTATTAACCATTAAGTGTTCGTGAAGCTGCATTAATGTAGGCAAATGAAACAAAACAGTGCAACATCACTTTAAGTTCTCTCAAGAAGTCCGCGCGAGGTTTCAGTAAAGTGCCGCGTCTTTACTTAAACTCAAGGGGAGCGGGGCGGGATATCATCAATCATCGTTATCATGCATTGAGTGGAGTTCATTTCATAATTATTATAACTTTGTACCTACTTGTTACCTAATTTTACATGACACTGGCTAAATGCACAAACCGTGCGAAGCCAAAAAGAAAAAAAAAAAAAAAAAAAACAATATTCCAACTAATTAGTAAGTTAGGGTATTTTCGTTTTATTTTACTGACAACACTGGTTTTTGCGTCGGTAAATCCCCCAATAGCGCGGTACCAGCTTGAAGATATTACGCCAACGAATTCGGTTGCTGTATCGGGCTTGAAACTGATTAATTTTTATTTCCGAAGATACAAATTATTTTGGATACAATTGATACTAGCTTCAAAGATTGCTTCATCACATTAAGTTAGCATTGATTTTGTAACAAAATATTAAATAATGAACGAAATATGTTCGAATACCTTTTAACAGTTAAAGTTACATAGAAAATTAACTGGTTTTGCGAGCCCTGGCTGTATGTATTTGAATTTTGATGAATACTTTTTCATTTAGCTAGTTTATAATTGTTTTTAATCGGCTAACATTTCATTCATACATAACATTACGTTTATACGTAACGAAAATAAGAAGAATAAGAATAAAAACGTAATAGTAATAACGTAATAGATTTTTACATTACTTAATAGGTGGAAATGGTTTAAAAGAAGTGGTGCATACCGCAGAAAAGTAAATAAAGAATACATGAAATTAATGGAAGAGCCAGAATCTTCACAAGTTTTACGAGGAATAGGAACAGGACAAGCTGAATCCAGAAATATGGTTGGTGGTTCCGCACAAAAAGAAAGTTGTTGTTCTAGTGGCACTGATATTACGTTTAGTGATGACAGTGAACGTGAGTTTGACTACGAAAACTTTGTGGAGTATGATAATAATCTGCAGTTGCGCGAAGATATTAAAATCTGGGCCATTAAATGTAACATATCACACTCAACGTACAATGAACTTGCAGTGATTTTAAATAAAAATGGTAAACACTTTTTGCCTAAGGATGCTCGCACGCTTCTTCAAACAACGGGCCAAGAAATACAGATTGCTGCCTTTGGGACAGGAAATTATTGACATAATGGCTTAATCAAACAATTAAGAAAACATTTAGAACACTTTGATTACATGCCTAATAATATTTCATTGAATATTAATATCGATGGAATGCCACTTTACAAGAGCTCCAGAAAACAATTTTGGCCAATATTGTGTAGTATTTTTGAAGTGCCATGCTTACCTCCACTGGTAATAGGTAAGTATTTGAATACATATTCATTTAAATTGCGTTATTTTCATGCAGACTAACAAAAAACACTTCATTTATTTTTAGGTATATACGATAGCAAGCCATCTAATTTAGAAGCCTTTTTGGATCCTTTTGTAATGGAGTTAAACGAACTTACAAGTTCAAGTGGTTTAAAGGTGACCTTTAAATCTCCAGGACTTGAAACAACGGTTCCCGTAAAAGTCAGAGCTTTCATTTGTGACTCCCCAGCTCGAGCACTAATCAAAGGAGTTGTCAATTTTAACGACAAGCACGGATGTCTGAAATGTACGGTTGTAGATGTCTCGCACTGTTACGTTTCTAAACTATGATTGTCCTAAAAGAAATGACAAGGATTTTCGATCAAAAAAGGACGAGGAGCACCATAAGCTAGATTCCCCTCTTTTAAAACTTAATATCGATATATGGTAGAAAACTTTCCGGTTTGTGACTCGCTCCACTTGATTGATCTTGGTGTTATGAAGCGTTTGTTAACTGGATGGAGAGATGGTAATTTTGGTAAATATCGAAAAAGTCAACCTTGTTTTATCCAAATGCAGCATGCCTAAAGAAATTCACAGATCTGTGAGGAAACTTAATGTGTTAGCCCATTGGAAAGGCTCGGAATATCACACCTTTCTCTACTATTTAAGTATTGTAATACTTATAGATAGGTACATTACCAGCTCAAGCTTATTATCATTTTTTACATTTGTTTTGTGCTATTACGATTTGCTCCAATGAAAAACATTTTAAATTTCTTTCGATTGCTGACAAAATGCTACAAATTTTTGTTGATATCTTTAAAAATATTTATGGAAAGGACTACATCTCCAGCAATAAACACAATTTAACACATATTGTTGATGAAGTAAGAAAATTCGGGACACTACAAAGCTTTAATGCATATCCATTCGAAAATAAGCTGTATGTTATAAAAAACTTAATTAGGCAAGGGAATAAGCCACTTCAGCAAGCTGCTCGACGATTAAATGAAATATTTAATCTAGAAATTGAATCAAAATCAAAAAAGGCAAGTTTTCATTAAAGAAAGCCGAACCCAAGGTAGAACGACTGTTAAAGAACTTTGTTTCGACTCGTTTACTCTATCGGCGAAAGAGCAAAATAAATGGTTTTTAAGTGAGGAAGACTATGTAATTGAACTACAGACAGTACCGACAGTAAAGATGATTCCGAAGATATTTCAATACACGGATATCGTATTATCAACGTTTTTGACGTCTTTGATGAGCCTCTGAAATCTTCATTTTTAAATATTTACAAATGCGATCGTAACAACTATAATAAAAGTAAAGTGGTTTGTGGTGTTTCAAAAGTGAAATTTTAGTTAGTTAAAATTGAATATAACTCAGAATTGTTTTTTATACCTTTATTACACACTTTGTAAAATAAATAAATAGAAAAAATACGACAACGTGTTGTTTAATAAATTTTCTTTATTACTCCTTTTCATTGAAATATTCTTAGTCAATTATTTTTTACTATTTTTGTACTAGCCATTGCAACTTGTAATTCGAGAAAATCTAATTAAAAAAAATGGGACGTTGAGATTCAGTTTTACAACACAAGCGTGACCTAATATTTAACTAGAGTAATTTACTAACAATAATCAAGTCACTATTTTTTTAATATTAACATGTAAGTAGGTAGATAAATATAATATAGACTTTATTTTTATTAATAATGTTAAAGACTGTTTAACATTATTAATAAAAATAAAGTCTCATTAAATTGGGTACGCTGGGATTCAGTTTTACAGCACAAACGACGTGACCTAGTATTTAACTAGATGCATTTACTAACAATAATCAAGTCTCATTTTTTTTATATGTTTATGTGCGGTAAACATAACGCAAAGAAATAAAAACACACGATAGAATAAGTTGAGGGAAAAATGCGTCACATTCACGCAGAACGGCCCAGGGCGCTCCCTCTTCACCATGCCCTTACCGCTCGGTCCAGACTGCGGATCGGAGGTGCCAGGCAGGGTGTTCTTAGCCGGCTACAAGGATCTTTTGGCGCCTGAATGTCATTGACGAATGAATAAATGACGTTGTTAATTTGTCATAAAAATATTACACATTTAATGTAATATTTATCAAAACGATTGACGGCGTTACTTCTGATTTAGGGCACTCGCGCCAAAAGAACCTTGTAGCGTTGTATATCTGTGGTCTTCCCGGTACCGGGGCCGCGGAATTAGTATGTTCTCTAAAGTTCAACCGGGGCAGACAGGCACAGAGACAGGACTTGAGATCGTTTCCTATTTAAAAAAGCGATCGTCGCGCTCATGGCACTTTTTGTTCAGGTACCGACAGAAATAGGGTTCTTTACGACAAACAATTGAGCCGTCACGGGACGACTGGCAGATGTGAAACATCGCACTACACACACATTTACAAACTTACTTCTAGACTGTATATTAGTGGCCGATCTCCACGCGGCATGCGTCGCCCCGCCAGCAATCGGTTTTACGTGCGCTTAAAAAGATGTTTCACATAAAAATTTACATGCACGCGACTATCACGTAATTCACGTATTCGCACGGCGATCGCTTTTAGAATAGGACACGCAAAGAGTGAAGAGGACACGGTGAGTCTACAACAATTTGTATCAACAATATACAACTTGACAGTAACCAAGCGCTAATTTCTTTATCCTTTGAATATTAATCAGAGTCGGCGAAATAAAACAAAACGTAAAAACATACTACGTATATTTATTAATGAATAAAATTAATGACAAACGAAAAGTAAAGTATTTTTAATTAAAATTTATTTCAGATAACACAGATACATAATTTAAATTTGAAATTGAATAATAATGATTAGACTAAAACTAATAAAATTAAATGTAAAACCTAAACGTAGCCATCGAAGACAATAAGTATAGTAAAGGCCATTAACACACGGCACCGCGCACCGCTGCGGTAGGCGGTGAAGCGGATCTCCTGTCGCATTGGCCTCTATAAATCCGTTGATGCCTAACACACGTATACCGCTCGACCGCGCGGTCGAGCGATGCTCTCACCCTCTCCGACCGCGGCGGTGCGCGGTGTCGTGTGTAAATCGCCAAAGGGGTAGGTTAGGATAGACTAGAGAATGTACTTAATAGAAATTAATAATGGAGAATTTTATCTGTTTCAACAATCAACTTGCAACGATTTGGTCACAAAAGTAATCATAGACAAGCATACAAATTATCGAGTAAATCAGTGGTGGCCCAGTGGTAACAGCGCTGACTAACGAGTTGCAAGTCGTGGGTTCGAACCCCAAGCAGGCGCTTTACTTTGTGTAAATAATTTCATCACCACTGCTCTCAAAACGGTGAACGAAAACATCGTGAGGAAATCGGCATGTCCTAGAACCAAACATTCGAAGACATGTGACATCTTCCAACCCGCGCTGGGCCCGCGTGGTGGATTACGGCCCACTTCCTCACACAAAGAGGAGGCCTGTGTCCCAGCATGTGGAACATTATAGGCTGCAGATTATGTATACAAATTATCGTCCTAACCTATTTCACTCAAGTTCGAAGTAAGGTCAATTTTAACCATCAATTTAACAAACGCATCATGAACATGGCTTCCAGATGTGTTTGCATCTTGTGCCTCTGTACGTCAGGCATATGCCGTTTCATTCGACTTTCCCCGACAGATCTGTTTTCCCGGTGGTCAGAACACTCGAGGTGCCGTGTCATGTCGGCCCAACCCGAGACTATAAGGTTGCAATATCCGCAGTGGTACATCTCGGGACGAACCTGTAACATAATAGATAAGTACATTATAATAAATTAGGACAAAGAACCTGCCACGTTTTTGTAGCGCGTTAGGATGTTCGCAGCAGCGTGTATTGCGATCTTGCGTACTAAGATCCGCGTCACTACTTCGTCGGATGCGAGACAGCGATAGCAGTCTTCTGAGCATTGTTGCTAGTATGACTGAAGGCCACCTGATGCCGCTTGTGGGGGGGGGGGGGGGGGACTGTGTGCAGTGCATGTATTGTTACCAGTTGTCTCTAGAAGACGGCATAATAGTTATATTATTCCATAATGTTTTGTTGTATTTTTCCTAATTTTTAGGGTTCCGTACCTAAAGGGTAAAACGGGAACCCTATTACTAAGGCTCCGCTGTCTGTCTGTCCGTCTGTCACCATGCTGTATCTCATGAACCGTGATAGCTAGACATTTGAAATTTTCACAGATGATGTATTTCTGTTGCCGCTATAACAACAAATACTAAAAAACAGAATAAAATAAATATTTAAGGGGCCTCCCATACAACAAACGTGATTTTTTTACTCGTTTTTGCTCGATGTTGATAAAGGCAACAGGTAGATGCTTGAAATATTCACAGAATATTTAGTTATACATTCACTTTAAAAATAAATAATTAAAATAAAATAAAAGAAATATTTAAGGGGGGCTCCCATACAACGTGATTTTTTTTGCCGTTTTTATATATAATGGTACGGAACCCTTCGTGCACGAGTCCGACTCGCACTTGGCCGATTTTTTTGTTTCACAGTTTAGGTAATACTAACAAAATTATGGGTAATATGCCTGAATTAAATATTAATAAATAAATAAAGAAGATGTTCTAGACGTAGAGAAGTTTTTTTTTTTTTGATGAATGTCTCGTTACCTCTCTGATGAATTCCCTTCTCGCAGATATAATGACAGGCAGTCCTTCCCATTTGCGGATGTGCTGTCTTGTATTAATATGGTCCTCAATATCAGAGTTTATCGGCAAGTTGACCTCGCACACAAAGCACCTAATTCTTGAATTATTCTCTGATATCAAATACATACTACTGCGAAGAATACAAAACTCCTCGTTAATGATATTGACGACATTAAACATTTCTCGGATAGCGAACAAAGAATCAATAAATTCTGTTGTTGACTGCTTAACCAGGTTTCCCGGTGTTTTCGGTTGGGTTACAGATAAGGCTACCAATCTTTTGTGATTCGCTCCTTCTACGTGCTCTTTCAGTGACTTAAAAGAAGCTGGCACATGTACTTTACAAATGCGGCAAAATGATTGGTTATTGTCTCCGTTGTAAGTTATTTTATTTGCTTTTGCAAAGTCTCTTGCCTCTTCTTCTTGGCTACATTTTTCGAAGTTTTCTTCGGTATTATTATCATCTCCATGTGAGGTAGCATTTCGCACATTATCTTGTAAAGCTGCTTTTATGATGTCATGTACAACTTCAGTATTTTGTTTATCGTCAGACGATTGTGTAGTTTTGTCATTTATATCAACCCGATTCAAATTTTGATCCAGGTTTGATGGATATAGTAAACCAGAATCAACGGCTTTAGCTGACGAATGATTTCCAATGTGGTTCTCTATCTCCATGAAATCAAATGTTACAACTTTAGAACATTTTTTACAGAAAGCTGTTTCTGATTCCAAATTAATGTTGATTCCTTTACTTTGGTACCTGGCAATGGATTCAAGGATTTTAGATTTGTCTTTTGTCGGCAATTTTTCGTTACTATTCTTATTAACATCGTTGTCAATCATCGGTTTCTTTTTTTCGCCATCATTCTCTATGGCTGAAGTCATGTTAGTTGCTTTTTCTTGACAGTTTCCTTTAGCTTCGCTTCCTTGGCAGTTTTCTTTAGTGTCGATTTCTTCTTGACTTACGCTGTTGGTTTCAACGCGATGTTTCGCGTAAAGTTCGTAATGCTCTGTATCGTCAAAATGTTTGGTCAGCCTACTGGGGGCTAGCAACTTGTTGCATGTAAGACATTGAACAGCTGTGTCGTCTAACTGAAATCACAGAAATAATAACCACTTAATTATACTGTGACTTTACTTAGATTTTAAAATTGAAGTCCAGATAGTTTTGAGTATTCTGAAGAGTTAAGACTGACTAATACCAAACATTCTTAATAATATATGACTAATATATGAGATAATGAGGGAATACTGGTAATATATAATACTATCTTGGCTTTGAAGACTAGTCTACCTACAAAGTAAAGAGATACTTTCTATAGGTATTACATTCATAAACTAGGTAGTTGAAATTCCATAACAAAGTAGTTTACACTTACATGACGAAAGATGGCATCATCCGCTCCAAACTGAACAGGCTTCAGAACCAAATTCAAAGAGTGGCTTGCATCAGTTTTATGATCAGTCTCATCTTCGAACTCCGCGTTACAGAGCGAGCAGACTCCATCGATCAGGCCGTGCCAAGCCCTTTCTTGAATAAGAATGTTATTGAAAGCAACAACATCACCACCCATCGGTTTTAGAAGAAGAATTCCCTTGTTATGCTTGTGTTCATCTTCAGTAATGTGTAAATTAACTTTGGAAGCAATTGGCATCAGAACGTTACAGAACTCGCAGTAGTAGCCGCCTTTGAACTGAAAAAACAAGTGACTAGTTAGATTCAAGTGAACCTTATCAATATTGATATGATGGACAGAATTCCTAAATATTGGGCGGAATTCAGATAAAAAGCTTTTATGCATCGTGTAACAATAGTTAGGCTAATAGAGTAGTCCCCGGACATAAATAAATCCCTGCAGTGACCACAGAGCGCCAACGTCACTCGTTAAGTGCAGAACACATAATGGTGAAGCCTTGTGAAGGCTGCAGCTAGCCGCTGGATGCGGGAAGCAGAGAACCGGTCGAAGTGGTGGTGCTTTGGGGGAGGCCTATGTCCAGCAGTGGACGTCTTTCCGCTAAAATGATGATGACATAATGGTGCGTTTGCATGAGCAACAACCTGAGATTGCAAATTACGGTAATTTCTAGAATAATTTTGCTAATTGCCACAAAATGGTCGGTAGTCCGTGTGAACGTACACGCTATTGCCGTGTGTGT
Organism: Tiliacea citrago; assembly: GCA_963921375.1. Taxonomy (NCBI): domain Eukaryota; kingdom Metazoa; phylum Arthropoda; class Insecta; order Lepidoptera; family Noctuidae; genus Tiliacea; species Tiliacea citrago. The sequence goes on from OY992802.1 coordinate 16,567,632, forward strand.
GTATCTGTGATGTGAGCCCAAACACTATGTACGTTTGAGCGCAGCGCAATGAAGTTGAGCGGGGCGGAGACGTGCAGGAATCGACCAATCACAATTGGTTGAACTTGTCTGTGATTGGTCGATTCCCTTGTTTCCCCCCTCCGATCCGCTCGTCTCCGCTGCTGTGGATACGCACCCCAAATAAAAACCCACCTTTTTAATATGTTCATTTTGAAATTTATCGGAGTATTGTACTGCATCCGATTTCTTCTTATGCTCAGGTGTTCCGATATGGTCAGTAGCTTCCTGCTGGGACTTTAAGAAGATCTCGCATGCCAGACAGAAGGAATTCAAGTAGCCAGTGATGACCCCGTTCTTATGCAAATTGTATGTCATGGTGACCTGAGGAAAAAAAACTATTTCTATAAAAACATATCCCATAGTTATATAATTATGACATCACGCCTCTCAAGAACTTATTCACCGAACTGAGTACCAGGGGGCCAAGTCTGCTAACGCAGTTGTGTCCGAATGGTCGATCATTGGCACCGTAATTGTAGAGTTTGACAGTTTTGCTAATCTCCTAATTGAAAGGCGTCTTTATGATTTTCCAATGCCGTGCCACTGATACTCCATTGGAAAAATTGTCTGTATTTGGCAATCTCGTACTGACATTAAGCTCCTATTATTTTGACTTCCCTATGGACCACTGTCACGCCAATAGGAATTTAGGAGATTACAAACTATTGGCACAATGGTCATGGCGTTGCGCGTTGCCTTGGTATGGTCGTCATAATGACCAATCATTGAAAATAGCAGACTTGGCCCCCTGGTATCTTCACCTTTTTTAGGGTTCCGTAGTCAACAAGGAATCCTTATAGTTCAATTCCGCCATTTCCGTCTGTCTGTCTGTCTGTTCGCGGCTTAGCTCAGAGAATCTTAGTACTAGAAAGTTATAATTTGGCATGGGTATACATATATTAATCACGCCGACAAAGTGGTAAAATAAAATGCTAAAATAAAAATATATTTTTTTTACGGTACCACTCCTACACGCAGTGAAGATGGTTTTTTTTTATGTATGCCTTTGTGTGGGGTGTCGTTGGAAAGGTCGTTTAACCCTTTCTTATCTGACGGTACTAATTCGTACTGCCTACTTTCCTGCCTTATATTAAAATCGCGCAACGTACAAATAACACTGTCGACCCGTAGTAGTACCATTTCGCGTGAACGCTTTATTTGTAGATTTTGGGATAAATTCATCGAACTACGGAACCCTTCATTATGCGTGGTCCGACACGCACTTCGGCGGTTTTTTTTTTAAATTTCTTTACTTGGTATTGTAGATACCAGTGTATTACGGAACCCTAACAAGCTTAAGTAGCTAGTAAGTAAGTAGGCGGTAATTAATGAGACTTTTTCTACAATTCGACGAGACGGGAATACAAGCGGGAGTTTTCGAATTAGACGTGGCGGGACTCGACGTCAAGGTCAACGTCAAAATCCTCCTTACCACTCCCCTTCCTCTGCCTGCACCTGCGCGGAAAACTGCAGGCGTGATGTTTAGTACCTAAAATATAGTAGAGCGTCTGCTCGCGACTTCGTGCGCGTAAAATTTCTTGTTTTATCATAAAATAATAAATTCAAATTATATTAAAATAATAATGATAAGTATTTTTCTTTTTTTGCTTTACCTTCAATATTTTGCTCAAGTATGTATCCAACAATTACTTGAATAATTTCCAGCTTAAACATTTTTAACTTGCCCTAAAAATTTCCAACTTTTTGTTGTGAACAAAATAAAGACGTGAGACTTGCAGCAAGTTCGGCAAGTCATTAAAACTTGCAGAAGTCCACTTGCGCGAGCGTTTACACGTTGGAAGTCGTTTGAACAAGTCAACTTCCGCAATTGCTAGTGGGCACGTCGCATTACTAAGCATACCCACTGCTACTAAAAACGAAGCATTGTTTGACTATGAATGAACTCATTCTGATTAGCAGTTTTGTGTGTACCTACTGTACTAGGTACTGCTAGTTAATCATAAACATCCTTTTTCGCAACCATGGAATGTGTTCTGAGTGACCTAACAAAGTAATGATTTTTAGGGTTCCGTAGACGAACTATAGTAATCCTACATGTTAATTATTACAATGGCTTGTAAAAAAAAAACAAAGCTAAATGGCATGGTGGCTAAATTATTACAAGCCAGCAGGGCTTGAAACCGGTTAATTTTCATTTCCGGAGATACAGATTATTTTTGATACAATTGATATTAGCTTCAAAGATTGCTTCATCAGATCTAGTTCAGCATTGATTTTGTAACAAAAATTCAAATATGTTTGAAAACCTTTATAATAACGGTTAATGTTACATAGAAAATTAACCGGTTTCCGAGCCCTGCTCAAAAGGAAAAAACCGAACCCTTATAGGATCACTTGAGTGTCTGTCTGTCCCAAAAAACATGGACGTATAACGTAAATATATTAATTTTGAATAATATGGGGGTCACCCCATATTTTGGGAGGCAAATTAGAAAATTAAATAAAAAGCTTTGTAGTGAAGTAGGGCGTAGGTTTAATTAGGGTGTACCTACCTACTAGTGAACCAGTCGAGCTGCACGATTACTGACAAATGCTTGCACTGATTGGGCAGGTCCACCCCACTCTTGTGTGGTTCTTTCCTCAAAAGACCATTTCAGACACGGATCTACATGGTCTTCACATGATCTCACCAAGATTATGTCTGGACTTTAGAAGAGACTGAACCCTGAGTTAGTTTCGCCATTTCTTCTCAGGGGTAGCCAGATAGGAAATGTCGACTACATCTAGCTTATTTTTTTAATTTTTAATATGACGTGTTTAAAAGTGATTCTGATATCCTATTTACAGAATAAGCAATTTAATTTAATTTCTAGTATTAATGACTAGCTTCTGCCCGCGACTTTGTCTACGTAAATGTACCATCTTTCCTCTCGCTCTATGTGGGAGAGATTTCGTGAAAAGGGATGGAAGTATGTAACAGGAAGTGACAACTTGAGCATGGAATAAGTAAGTACTTTTTAATAGCATGTAATTAGTAAGTACTTTATAACAGCATGTAATTAGTGTACTCATGGAATTGTAAGTACCTACTATAAATATGTGGGCGTCCCAGCTAAAAGGGTACAGCAGTGGGGCATTGAGTGAAGACTAGATTCGATATCTATAATTGATAACACGGATTGTCAATATATCTACGAAAAGATCATGTGCGTAAGAAAAAAATTACATCTTTTTAGTAAAAGAGGTGAAAGACATAATAAATAAAATTATAGTACTAGAAATAGGGACCTAATTGAGCCCTGACCTGGTTGAGCTAATCAACCAGGGTTTCAGACTAGCTAAAGTAAACTCATCTTTCATGGGGTACTGTTTAAAATGTTACAATAAAATTTCTCCCCACATACTTCAACTGAATGAGACGACATTCAAATCTTGTATAAAACACACAATATGCAAGCGCCATATTAGAAGTTGGGGGATTACATCGCTGATAAAAATGCTTGGCTCAATACTGGTCCTGCTCCACAACCGCCACTAATTGATTAAGTAACATTTGAAAATACTGATGGAGCTGCTGAAGATTGTAAGACTATCTTTGCATTGTATAAACTCAATCACCTTTGTATTATGTAATTGCTTTAATAAATATATAAATAAAAATTGGTTTAATTTAAATTAATGCTTTGACTTTTAAGTTGCTTAAATCTTTACAACGACCACAGGGTTTATTATGTTTACATTTAAATTCCACAGAATAGTCAAAAGAAAACCTAACCTTTACAAAGCGGGGTGCTACAATTTTCGTAGCTCGCTGCGCTCGCCCTTGCATTATCTTCTTTTTAGGGTTCCGTACCCAAAGGGTAAAACGGGAACCCTATTACTAAGGCTCAGCCATATTTGTTACGGCCGCGAATCATATTTAGATCAACATACAACCTGTTACTGACCTGCAAATTGCAAAAAACGTAATAAATACCTTAGCGCATCCCCCTTAGGCACTTCGGTATCACCGGATGCCGACCTACCTCTGTCGTGTGGTCGAGGCCTATTTGACGGACAGGACCGTCATCTACCCCGGTCACCACGGAGAGTGGAACCGGCGAGAGATGTCGTGCGGTGTCCCACAGGGATCGGTCCTGGGGCCGCATCTGTGGGACATCGGGTACGACTGGGTGCTGCGCGCCGACCTCCCTGGTGGCGTCAGCGTAGTCTGCTACGCTGACGACACGCTAGTCCTGGCACAAGGGAGTTCGCATCAGGCGGCGGCCGAACTGGCGGCACGTGGGGTTGCGACAATCGTCGATAGGATCCGGCAATTGGGACTCGAGGTGGCATTGCACAAGTCCGAGGCCATGTGTTTTTATGGTCCTCGGAACGCGCCACTGTCGGGTTCCCAGATAACGGCGGGAGGGGTTCACATCGGCGTCGAGTCGACGATGAAGTACCTGGGACTCGTCCTCGACAGCCGGTGGAACTTCGTCGAGCACTTCCGACGTTTGGCTCCCAGACTGGAGCGGGCCGGGGCTGCCTTGAAGCGGCTTCTGCCCAATCTGGGGGGTCCAAACGCCTCCTGCCGGAGGCTCTACGCGGGGATCGTGCGGTCCATGGCCCTTTACGGGGCACCGGTGTGGGCGCGTTCTCTGAGGCTGCGACCAGCGCAGCGGTTGAACGCGTCCCAAAGGGTCATGGCCATCAGGATGGTACGGGGATACCGCACGGTCTCCCGTGAGGCGGCGAGCCTCCTTGCCGGACTGCCGCCATGGGATCTGGAGGCGAAAGTCCTCGCGCACATTTGGGTGTGGCGCGAAGAGGCGAAACTCCGGGGCATAACTCCGCTGCCGCAAGAAATCGCGGCACAGCGGACGGAGCTCCGGAGGGATCTCATGGCGACATGGAGAGTGCGATTGTCGCAACCCAGCGCTGGGCACGCCACAATTGTGGCGATAAGTCCCCTTTTTGAGGAGTGGCTAGAGAGGCGCCACGGCGTCCTCACCTTCCGCCTGGCGCAGGTCCTCACCGGACATGGATGTTTCGGGAGGTTCCTGTTTAGGATTAGGCGGGAGGAAACGCCCGGGTGTCACCACTGTGTGGATCGCCCGGAGGACACGGTGGAGCATACGGTGGAGGTCTGCCCAGCTTGGGCGGAGCACCGCCGTGTCCTCACGGAGGCGATCGGCGGCGGCGATCTCTCGCGTCCGGCCCTGGTTCAGGCCATGGTTCGGAGCGAGAGTGCATGGGAGGCCGTCACCTCCTTCTGCGAAGCAGTTATGCTAGCGAAGGAGGAGGCGGAACGCGTGAGGGTGAGACAAGGTTCGCGCCCTCGCGCCCTTAGTCGCCGCAGGAGACGCCCCGGGCGTCGGGAGTCGCAAGCCGATTTCCGGCCACCGTAGGCGCGGGCCTGCGGACGGTGAGCGATGGGTAGCTCGCCGTCCGATAAGGACCAGGCCCGGGTCGACGGCGCGTTGTGTTCCACGCGCGCCTCAAAGAGATGTCAGCAACAATTGACGGGGTCCGATAGGACCAATGCCTGCCGGGGTTGCGAGTTTGTCCGAAAGGGATATCGTGGCCCTGGCACACAGGCAAATGAAGGAACACGGGTGGGTTTTAGTCAGTAAAAGTCTGACACGCCCCCCCGCTCCGCCCAGAGCGGGAGAAGTTATTTGATAATTTCCCACCCAAAAAAAAAAAAAAAAAAAAAAAAAAAAAAAAAAAAAAAAAAAAAAAAAAAAAGCGCATCCCCCTTAACAAATAAGAGAATGTACGATGCAATAGAAGCGAGCACGATAATTTTTACATCCGCCTTGAATATGATAGGTTTTAATTTGTCTATTCATACAGAAAGAACACTATAGTTGTGTGTACAATGAAGCTTTCGAATTAAGATAGAGTAGGATGCGAGAGTGAACGTAGAAAAGGGCCAATTCGATTTTCGGAAATAGGATTTCGGTACTTTGTCGACGAATGCACAGAAGCTTTAAAATTGAATGGAACATTAATTTAGGATCTTGCCATGAATAAGTTAAGTATTAGGTGTTTTCGGATATGTTTAAAGTTCAGAATGTTTTTACAGCTTTATTTTATTATGAATCCAGGGAGGTGCAAGTCCACCCTCTTGCACCCCGCTCCCGGCGCGGCGCCTAGTCGGCTAGCTGCGATAGTAAGAAGGTATTTGTGTGTGGTGTGTACCTATAAAGCTATGTGATCGACATGGATGAATGATATTATGTTTTCACTTTTAACCGTTTCGATATCAGACTTGCTTTAAATACACACACTTCTATACCGAAATGTTGAATTCAAAGGCTTAGCTAGGGAAAATTATATTTCCACTCTACTTCGAATAAGTTTGATTAGCGCCTAACAAGAAATAGTACCTACGCCAAAAACTTGACAAAAATGATAACAAAAACCTCTTAAATTACAAAATCAACAAACCCAGATACCAATAAGAAAATATTAAAAAAAAAATGTTTTTGATTAATTAATTACAAATGTTCATTTGTACTTACAATCTGGTAATTTGCCGCTTGGAAAGTGTTCTTGTGTTAGACGACTGCTCAGCACGTCAGCACTGTGCGTTTCACAAGAGTGAATTGGGCGACACGCAAATTCACGCGACACGCGACACTGTCACACTGCGACGTGCGACAGGCGAATGGGCGACCACAGATTACTAATAATATTGTAGCAAGCTAATGGCGCCTACATGCGAAATATCCACCGTCTCTGTCGAAGATTCTGGTAAACCCCGACCACAGAGCACTATTCTGCACTATGATCTATGATGAAGTTTGTCTATCGTCATCGACTTCATCTGAGTTAATTAAGCTATGGATGCGTTCACAAAAAGTCGATGTGGTCATTTAGTGAATTTTTACTTTACGTTTTGTTCAAGATTTAGAAACTACTTTAGGTACTACGAGTATAAATATTATAGGTACCATTTATTTTTTGGCAAATAAATAATTGATTGGATTCGTCTGTTATTTGAGTTGTATACGAATTGCTTCGAGGATCAAATCACAAGCAATAATCGGCTTCACGCCGATTAGTAATAAAACTATAGTTATACGCAGTAACAAAACTATTAATTTTTTATTGAAAAAAAAAAACAATCATAAAAATAGACTTTAAAAAAAGTACTCACTTAAACTTATCTAAGCACTAAAACAATACATTAAAAGTACTGTAATACAAAATACATCTAAATAAAATTAAAATTCAGAGTCTACAAACTCATACCTACTTTTTTATTTGTAAGTACTTGAATGTACGACTGCCTCGTTGGTCCAGTGGTCGCAAGCGCTACTGCTGAGCATGAGGTCCTGGGTTCGATTCCCAGGTCGGGCAAAGTGTTATTGGGATTTTCCATTAGGAATTCCTCAGCAGCAGCCTGGAGTCTGGATTTGTGACCGGTTGCTGGCAATAGGCTCGCCCCCTATTACATGGGACGTTAACATAACTGGCGAAATGTGGGTGTACTTTTGGTACACCTCTGCCTAACCCTTCGGGGATTACAGGCGTGATGTTATGTATCTACTTGAATGTAAAATTTGTGTGCTTTTTAATAAAACAATAAAAAGTCGATGAAAAAAAATCCACAGGGCATGAGAAGTGTTTAGGGGTCTGAAAGGATAGCAGATGATGAGATGACCCCCCAGTCGACTATTTCAATTTGGCACACGATGCACACCAAACATTCTGTATGTTGACATCTGATTAGTGTTTTCAATGCAAATAAAAACACATTTGCAAAAAATCGTTGTTCTTGTTTTTTTCTATAAGTAGGTACTAATGCATTATCCGCTTTATATCATACACATACTCTCTGTTTGGTTACAATGGAAACCTATTTCAATAGTTTACTAGTCATCTTTATTGCTAGATTGATAATTACAAAATATATTGTTAATAACACGCATCTCTATTAAAACCTAAACTTAGATTAGAGCTCCTGTATCATGTTAGTACGCATACGCATTTATGAAGAAATATTGAACGTCTTAAATCATTTCTAAATAGACCGGTGGTTAAGACCGCTTGCCATGCATAGTTAAGATTAAGATAGGTTTAATGAGGGTTTAATTATATCCTAGGCACGAAATATGCTTTTTGTAAGAATATTTTTTTTATTCGATTAATATTCTATTTTGTTTTAGTAATATTTAATAAAGAATTTAAAATACAAGAAAAAAAATATTTTAATAATCATTTAAATATATTTATTATTGCTATCAAAACTATGATCGTATTTTACCTCAGATTACTACTAATATTTTATTACTACTAAGATTTATATTTTACTAGCTGCGCCCTGCGGTTTCACCCGCGTAAGTCTCGATCCCGTGGGAATATCGGGATAAAGAGTAGCCTATGTCTCAATCCAGGGTGTGCTGACACCCTGGATTGAGACATAGGCTACTCTTTTACCTTCATACAAATTTTATCAAAATTGGTCCAGCCGTTTGAGCGTGAAGAAGTAACAAACATACACACACATACACTCACAAAGGAGAGGTCAAAATTGGTATAATATTCCGACGATTTTTAAACGCTAATGTGATGTACCTTATTAGAAAGCTTATTTATTATGCTACTCGATTATAGTTCAATCTGATTTTTTCAGGCGCCCGTTTTTGTGAAAAAGTGAAAAATGTTTCAATACAAACAAAACGCACTTCACACGTCTTTATTTATTCATTTCTATGCAATATAATTATTTTATGTGGCTAATGTTTCCGTTTCTATTAAATAATTTGAGATTTTATTATAATTTTAGCTGCAGCTCCATGAAATTAAGACAAAAAATATTGATTATCATGACAATGCAATAACAAAACGTATCGAAAAAAGTCAAAGCTGTAAACTCGGACTAAATATCCGATGTAAATGTCAAGCAGAGTCCTGCTGACTGACGTTGTCTTTCTTCTTTTTTTTCTTTTTGGCTTCGCACGGTTTGTGCATTTAGCCAGTGTCATGTAAAATTAGGTAACAAGTACAAAGTTATAATAATTATGAAATGAACTCCACTCAATGCATGATAACGATGATTGATGATATCCCGCCCCGCTCCCCTTGAGTTTAAGTAAAGACGCGGCACTTTACTGAAACCTCGCGCGCACTTCTTGAGAGAACTTAAAGTGATGTTGCACTGTTTTGTTTCATTTGCCTACATTAATGCAGCTTCACGAACACTTAATGGTTAATAATCCACCACTATTACACATTAATATTCGGCTAAACACAAATTTTAGAAAAAAAAACAAAACTGCTAACATGACGCTTCACTTTCCCGCCAAGAAGTCCGACTGACGTTGTCATTGTCACGTCATTTGCCACAGGGCTGCCATCCCTAAAATATAAATAATGCTTGTAGAACAATTTATTTTTCAACACTTGTTTTAAAAAAAACGGGCGGCTGTAAAAAAAAATTAAATGCCCAAAGACATCAAAATAATTACCCTCTTTCAGCCTATATAGGTCAAAAGGCTGTTTAAATTTTCAATTATTTTGGTACCAAGCCCCATACATTTCGTGAATGTCTCCTTTCGCCTATAAAATATTAGTGTAACAATGGGGTCGGCAACCGGCAACTGTCAAAGTGGCGCTAGTAGCACACACACAGACCATTAAATGAATTAACAGTGAAAGCGAATTCATAATTTGAGACAATTGTTGAGGAAATGCCTAGATGTTGTGGGCCAAACTTTAAAGAAACTGGAGGCCACCAGTTTCCTCAAGATGATAAACTAAATAAAATGTGGCTCAAAGCGATATGGCGAGTAAAATTTGAGCAGTGCGAGAGTGTCATGAACATTTCAAGGAAAGTGAATAAGAAAAGATCGGTAAATACTCAGGTATGTATTAAAACTGATTAGTTTCAGTTTGAATAGGTCGTCAAAAACTATTTCCCTTTATTTGTACGTAACCTATACCTACCTGCATCACTTATCCATGTAAGAATAGTTAACTTTTTTAATGCGATTTAATAAACCTTACAAAAACAGACTACCCATACAAACAAACGAACAAAGAATTGTTAATTTCCGTTTTAAAATTCTAAAATAACATAACATCACGCCTGTAATCCCCGAAGGGTTAGGCAGAGGTTTACCTATAGTACACCCACTGTATAATAAATTCGTGAAGCTCACCTGCTATCGCCGGTCCACTGCTTCACGCTCCTTGGGATCGGCAGGGTGGCTAGGTATGAATCCAGGTTAAACCACACTACACATATTGTCCACAGGTGCTGGTTATGTTATTTCCTAGTGTCTTGCGCGGATTGTAGCATTAAATCACTGAAGGACCATTACTTTTCAGAAAAATGTTTTTGTTAGCGCGGAGCGCGTTGGAAGATTTTGACACGTTGATATAGTGAGAAAGTGCGCGGGGACGCGGCGCTAGTGTGCTCATTACAGGCCAATCCGATCGCCCAGCGAGTGGACTAATGAGAAGCCGAGAGCTTCATCGAATCAGCAATTACACATAAAAGCTCAATAACTAGTTGTGGGGTGAAAAAACAATCCTAAAATTCAAAAGAAGAACGGTACTTAACATGCCGCTCGCCTTGAAAGAATGTAGGTCAATATTAAATCAAATAGGTACAATAGAGAATGTTACACCCGAAAGAGAAATGAAAAAGCATGAAGCCTAAAAAGTTTCAAATTTAAGTTATTCTAACTTAAGATTACTTAAGTAACTAAGATTCGCAACAATGTTAACTAAAATTTCCAAATAATTATTGTAAGGGCAAAGGACATATTTTTACTACTGAACGTTTCACAAAAGTTTTGCCCATTTGTAAAGTTACGACACGAGTAACATTATCGGAACCCGGATGAAGAGCATGGACACGAGCCAGTCTCCATTGTAATGGTGGTAAATTATCATCTCGTACAACGACACGACCTTCACGGAGTTGCGAGCCGTGATCTCGGAACCATTTATTACGTTGTTGAATTTCGTGTAAGTATTCACGACTCCAACGTTTCCAGAAATGTTGCACACATTGTTGGACACTACGCCATCTAGTGAGTCGATTTGAATAATTCTCGCATAATGAAACATCTGGTAAAGTCATCAACGGATCTCCTATTAAAAAATGAGATGGTGTTAAAGGTAACGGATCTAATGGGTCAGTACTTAATATACAAAGTGGACGAGAATTGAGTACCGCTTCAATTTGACAAAGAAGCGTATGCATCTCATCATAAGTTTGAGTTTGTGTACCGAGGACTCGGTATAAATGGTGTTTGAAACTTTTAACACCGGATTCGAAAAGGCCACCAAAATGTGAGGCATAAGGAGGTTGAAAATGCCAAGTGATGCCTTGTTCTAAAACTTTATTATTAAGAGTGGCTTGAACAGAATCATTACGTAAAAATTATACAAGTTTTGTAGATAATTATTACACCCAACAAAGTTCCTTCCACAATCAGAGTAAATGTCGGTGCATAAACCTCTACGGGACGTGAAACGTCGCAAGGCTGCAAGAAATGCATCAGTTGACAACTCGGCACAAGTTCGAGATGTATGGCATTGACGGACATACACACAAAAACAGCCACATAACATTTCATAATTTTCGCGTTTCGGACTTTATTTGCCCGAACGTAAAACGGACCCGCGAAATCAACACATGTTTTTAGAAATGGCCGCTCGGGGCGCACTCTGACGGCCGGTAGTGGACCCATGCATGGCTGTGGATTCACGGGGCGAGCACGAAAACAACGAACGCATCGATGTATGCGTGTACGTATAGCGTCACGACTAGACATTATCCAATATTTTTGAAGTAAAATGTATTGCACAGATTGTGGACCAGCGTGTAGGTGCGTGATATGTGTATGATCAATGAGTAAATTTGTAAGATGATGTTTCTTAGGCAGAATCAATTGATGTTTGGAAACAAACGGTAAAAGTGATTTGTGAATCCGCCCACCTACACGTAAATTATTTTTGTTATCCATGAAAGGGTTGAGTCGACGTAATTTAATTGATGTATATTTTCCATTTGAAAGATTTTTAATGTCTTCGGAAAAACAGGAATGTTGAACAAAATGGATAAGTCGATTTAAACAAAAATTACTCTCCGATACAGTTATGTATTGTGGATAGGAATCTTGAACCTTCTTACATTTATTATAGAATCGAAATAACAGTGCTGTTATTCTAACAAGTTTGCCTAAAGTAGAAAATCTGGAAATGTACTCGACAACATCAGGCGGTGCTGAGGTGGAAGAGTTTACTAACATAGACAACGGTAGATTACATTTGTCTTCAATTACTTCTGGTATTTTCTTTGGACTTGGCCAAAAAATAGAATCACGTGCGACCCACCTGGGCCCATGGAGCCACATCTGATTTTGTATTAATTTTGTAGGAAGCATTCCTCGAGAAGGTGCGTCAGCTGGATTGTCAGCCGATGGAACATGTCTCCAATGGTTGGCAGAAAGCCGGGATAAGATTTCACTCGTGCGATTTGAAACTAATGTTTTCCACTCGTGTGGTGGGGAATGAAGCCACGCTAACACGATAGATGAATCGGTCCATGCATACACATGTTGACAGTTTATGTGGTTATCATACACACTCCTAACCTTATCAAGCAACCGTGATAACAGAACAGCTACGCACAACTCAAGGCGCGGAATCGTAAGAACCGGTTTTATAGGTGCTACACGCGTTTTAGCAAGAAGAAGAAATGTTTTAACGTGACCATCATTATCGGATATACGGGCGTACACACACGCGGCATAAGCCCTCTCGGATGCATCAGAGAACCCGTGAATTTGAATTACATTTACGTTTGCAAATACGAAACGTGGAATTTGAAAGTTTGTTAATAATTGTAACTCATTGGTTAGGTGTAATTTTATACATTTTTATCATTATTAATAGGTGTAATTTTATACACCAAGCATTTATAATATCTAAAGGAGGTGACTCATCCCAGTCGATTCCTGAAATCCATAACAACTGAACGAGACGTTTCGCGTAAATAGTTACAGGAGATAACCATCCCATTGGGTCATAAATTTTGGCTATTTGTGATAGTATGGATCTTTTTGTAATTTTAACCGTAGTTGCTTGTACGCTAAAAGTGAAAGTATCAGATTTAGGATTCCACTGAAGTCCTAAAACCTTGATTTGTTTGTCATTCTCCATCAGAGCGAAAGAAACGTTATCACGCCGCTCGCCCTGACTCACTGACGTTTGCAAAACAGCGAGTAACGCTAGCGAATTTCTCTGCCACTTACGTAGCTCGAAACCGGCTGACTTACAAATACCTACTAACTGGCGTTGTAAAATCAATGCATTCTTTACGTCGCCTGCTCCGGTGACGAAGTCATGTACGAAAACCTGGTTCTGGAGAACCTTAGAACCTAGCGGGAAGTCAGCGGCTTCGTCATGAGCCAACTGTTGAATAGTACGAAGGGCTAAGTACGGTAATGAGCTGACACCAAAAGTGACGGTTCGCAATCGATAATCAAGCAACGGTTCAGTTGGTAATTTACGCCATACAATGCGTTGAAAATCCCAATCGGATTGTTGTAATTTAATATTCCTATACATCTGCTTGATTTCGGCAGTTACAGCAATAGCATGGATACGAAAACCTAATAAAACGTCTACTATATCCTGGTGCAACTTCGGACCAGTCAGTAGAACATCATTAAGTAATATTCCATTCGAAGTTTTACAACCCACGTCAAATACGACGCGAGTACGAGTAGTCTCACTAGACTCTTTGACCACGCAGTGGTGCGGAATGTAATAGCTATTAGCTAACAAAGTAGGTACATCAATGAGCTCCATGTGACCGAGTTCCAAGTACTCCTGGAGGCAAGCATGATATTCATATATTATCATATATTCTAATTTCCTGAACCTGGAGACCGCCGTATCTCGTGATTCGCCGAGGGCGGGTGCATCAAGTTTGAAAGGAAGTGGAACGACATATCGCCCAGATTTATCGCAAGTATGTGAATTTACGAAAATAGATTCACACAGCGCTTCATCGGGACTTAGGATTCTCTTTTCCGGAAAAGACTCCAATTCCCAGAATCGTCTCAGATTGTCACCGTCATCGCATGATGAGCTTAAACTACTGAGACATACTTGAAGTGAAGTAGATGTATTTTGGTTGCATGAAACCTCACCCATTAGTAAATAACCAAAGATACTGTTCATAGCCTTCGGTGAACCGGGTGGACCCTTAATCACATGACCTAATAAAACTTGGGATAGTATATCCGCACCTAGGGGATATCGCACGATCTCCTACGAGGCGGCTTGCGTACTGGCCGGATCCCCGCCCTGGGACCTTGAGGTGAAAGTACTCGCGTCACTGTATCGGTGGCGCGAGGAAGCGAGGGCGCGGGGCGAGTGGCTGATGCAGCGACATGTGGAGTTGCGTCGGTCACAGCTTCGCGCAGCCCTGGTGGCGGAATGGCGGGACAGGTTTTCACGCCCTACCGCCGGCCTCGCCACCATCGAGGCGGTCCGGCCGCTACTCGAGCCCTGGCTCGGGAGGAGGCACGGCTCCCTGTCGTTTCGGGTGACGCAGGTGCTCTCGGGGCATGGTTGCTTCGGGAAGTACCTGTGTCGCATAAACAGGGAGCCGGACGCCCGGTGTCACCACTGCGTCGACTGCCGGGAGGATACGGCGCGGCATACGTTGGCAGAGTGTGCCGCTTGGGAGGAGCCACGCCGTGCCCTCATCTCCGGAGTAGGCAGTGACCTGTCGCTGCCGGCCGTGGTCGAGTCGATGGCCGGCAGCGAGGAGTCCTGGGACGCGGTGGTATAACAGTCGTGTCGCAGAAGGAGGCTGCGGAAAGGGAGCGGGAAATCTCGTCCGCTCACCCGGCCCGCAGCAGGCGCACCGGGCGTCGGCAGAGGGCAGATAATGCCCTCTTCCAGCCCCCCTAAATGGGTCCAGGGACGGCGGACTCGGGGACGTCCACCGCCCCCTATCACACTGGACCCGAGGTGGCGGCGCGTAGTGTTCCACGCGCGCCCCATTGACACGTCGCGGGGGGGTCTAACACCTCACCCCCCCGCAGACTTGAGGTGGCCCGCAGAGGCGGGCCGGCACTAGCCGGGGATCACGGCAGTAATACTAGCTCCCAAGATCCCCGGTGCAAGTGTGGGAAGGGAACACCGGGGTGGCTTTTAGTCAGTAAGAGTCTGATAGACCCCTCCGCCCACCCCAGGGCGGAGGACATCC
The DNA here is from genome assembly GCA_963921375.1 of Tiliacea citrago. NCBI lineage: Eukaryota > Metazoa > Arthropoda > Insecta > Lepidoptera > Noctuidae > Tiliacea > Tiliacea citrago. The sequence goes on from OY992802.1 coordinate 16,582,885, forward strand.
ATGAGGATTTTCCACCCGGCAAAAAAAAAAAAAAAACAAAAAGAAAAAAAGTATATCCGCACCTAGAAGCATTTCCACCGATTGTGGAAGATAAAACTTAGGATCAGCTAAATTTAAATTATGTATGTGTGACCATTCCTTATAAGGCAACGTCACACATGGCATACGTGAAATAAGATTAGATAAAATTAATGCATCAACTGGAATTGAAAGTTGATCCCCGAACGTAGGAGTGATATGACAAGACACTATACCTTTGGGGTACTCGTAAACGGCTGTTACTTCAGACCCACCTATACCGAAAACCGGGACGTGGGCTTGCCTGCGGGCTAAACCTAACCGCTGCACGCATGCCTCAGTAATAAAAGCCGCTTGGCTCCCTGTATCAATAATACACCGAACTTTGTGTTTTTGTGGGCCGACATGAACATTGATGAGTGCTGTACACAAGAGGACCGTACTCGCGCTAATCGACGGAGCAATGCATTGCGAATCGCTTGAGCTCTCGCGCCACGCATGATTCACCGCCGACAGTGAAACGGAATTATCAATACTCCTTACTTCATTAATAACTGATAAACTGTGAGAATTTTCGAAATGAAGTAATGTATGATGTCGTTTATGACATGAACGACAAACAAAGTTGGATTTGCATTGTTTTAAATCATGACCGACATGTAAACAATTTAAACAAACGTTTTTGTTTTGAATAAACGAATACCTATCACGCGGAGATAAATTAAGGAATTTGTAACATTTTGTCAACGTATGTTGAGCATCACAACATAAACAATTATTTTTAACATTATTTTTGTAGATAGACTGTACATTATTCGAACTTGATGACGTAACGTTGGCTACAAGCGCGCGTCGCGTAGTTCGTGAAGTACTAGGTAGTACTTCACGAACCCTTTCAAGATTATTAATATTTTGTGGGTAAGAAGAGAATTCGTTCGCAGCTAACTCGCGTTCTAAGAAATGAATCAATGTATTTATTTCGGGAATGTCCGATGGTTTTTATAATGATAATTCGAAACGTTTTCGAATACTAGACGGAATTTTACGTAGTAAAATCGTCATTAATATGAAACTCCATTGATCTATAGGGAACTGCATCGCCTGCAATGCCTTGATGTTTTCTTGATAAACATTGAGTAGATTTCTTAGACTGAGTCATTTTCTCGGTACTAGGGTCAATATCTAATATTTTTTCCAGATGTTTCGTGGCGATAGCCCGCTTGTTGTCATACCGAGAAACCAATATATCCCACGCAACACTATAGTTTTCGTCTGTTATTGGTATAGATTTAATAAGGTTATAGGGTTCATTTTTTAATGACAATAACAAATAACGAAACTTCTCTGTTTCCGTGTAAGTATTTTTGCCGTGCACCAATGAACGAAACAAATCGTGAAGTGGGGGCCAATCCGTAGTCTCCCCTGAGAAGGTAGGCATTGGAAGAATAGGTAATCTAGTTGCACAATTATTATGACTAGAATTACATGATGCATGTACCACTGAATTATGAATCGCCGTACTAGACGATAATCTTCGTTTACGCTCATTATCGTCTTCCTTTAGTTTGTCTAAGTGAACACTAATTGCGTAATAACAATCATTGAAATTGTTACGAATCTGTAGTTGTTCCTCTTTGTCGAAAGTATTGGACTTGATTAAGGCTTTTTCTATTTTTGCCTGAAGTTTGAAGAACGTTCTTTGTTGCAAAGTTAACTCTTTTGAGCGTGATCTAAACTGTTGTTCGTCTGAATGTATGAAATGTAATCGCGTTGGAGATCATCGATAATGATCTCGCGTTCGAAAATATCTTGTTGAATTAGCTCCGCCATTTTGGACGCGTAACGCCGCAAAATGTACTGAGACGTTAGGAACTAACTAAACGGAAAATAACCCCACAACAAGTACTTAGAAATAAATCCGGCTCGAAGGACCAAAGAATTATGTGTAATAAATTCGTGAAGCTCACCTGCTATCTTCGGTCCACTGCTTCACGCTCCTTGGGATCGACGGGGTGGCTAGGTATGAATCCAGGTTAAACCACACTACACATATTCTCCACAGGTGCTGGTTATGTTATTTCCTAGTGTCTTGCGGGGATTGTAGCACTATCACTGAAGGACCATTTCTTTTCAGAAAAATGTTTTTGTTAGCGCGGAGCGCGTTGGAAGATTTTAACACGTTGATACAGTGAGAAAGTGCGCGGGGACGCGGCGCTAGTGTGCTCATTACAGGCCAATCCGATTGCTCAGCGAGTGGACTAATGAGAAGCCGAGAGCTCTCCGCTAGGAGTAATAGTGTTCTGTGCGAGAGCTTCATCGAATCAGCAATTACACATAAAAGCTCAATAACTAGTTGTGGGGTGAAAAAACAAACCTAAAATTCAAAAGAAGAACGGTACTTAACACCCAAATTTCGCCAGTTATGTTTTAAGTCCCATGTAATAGGGAGCGAGCCTATTGCCATCAACCGGGCACAAATCCAGACTCCGGGCTGCCACTGAGAAATTCCTAATGGAAAATCCCAATAACACTGCCCGACCTGGGAATCGAACCCAGGACCACTAGACCAACGAGGCAGTCTTAAAATTCTATTAATAAATAAATAAATAATGTATAATTACCTACTCAAAAACCAAACCATTGTAGCACACATTAAAAAATAAGTTTTACAAAATAAGTACCTACTACGAGGGCTGCACTAAAAGTATCGGGAATGGAATATTTCCACTGTTCCTGTCATATTAAAATCTTTTTAATTGAAAACTCCTTGGTTTTAAAAATCGAATACCATTTATTTATTTAAAAAAAGATTCTCGATCTTGTCACAAGGTTTTGTCAAACTTGTTTAGTCGTTGAGAAAATGGAATTGACTCGAGTAAATTCAAGAGCGATGATTTATTATGACTTTCGAAGTGGTTTAACACAAAAACAGTGTGTTGACCGGATGATTTCTGCATTTAGTGATGAAGCCCCATCTAAAACCACAATTTATCGTTGGTTTGCTGAATTTCAACGTGGACGTGTCAAGCTCAGTGATGATCCCCGTCAAGGTCGTCCAAAAACTGCAGTCACCCCAGAAAACGTTGATGCTGTGCGTAAGCTGATTGAGGAAGATCGACATGTGACATACCGCGAAATTCAGGCAACTTTAGACATTGGCATGAGTCAAATACAAATAATCTTGCATGAACAATTAGGTGTAAAAAAGTTGTTTTCCCGATGGATACCGCATTCGCTCTGTGAAGAGCAAAAAGCGGCTCGCGTTACTTGGTGCGTCAGAACTCTCGAAAGATTCCACGTAGGTTCCTCAAATGCTGTATACAACATTGTATCAGGTGATGAATCCTGGATATACGCGTACGAACCCGAAACAAAAAACCAGTCACGAGTTTGGGTGTTCGAAAATGAGTTAAAGCCAACAAAAATTGTTCGTTCACGGAGTGTTGCAAAAAAAATGGTGGCCACGTTTGTCTCCAAAACCGGCCATGTTACGACTATTCCTCTTGAGGGACAAAGAACGGTTAATGCAGAATGGTATGCTAGCATTTGTTTGCCACAGGTCGTTTCTGAACTCCGTAAAGAGAACTGCAACCGCCGCATTATCCTCCATCACGACAATGCGAGTTCTCACACCGCGCACAGAGCAAAAGAGTTTTTAGAGCAAGAAAACATAGAATTATTAGACCATCCGCCGTACAGCCCCGACCTAAGCCCTAATGATTTCTATACTTTCCCTAAAATAAAGAATAAATTGCGTGGACAGAGATTTTCACCACCTGAAGAAGCTGTGGACGCCTACAAAACGGCCATTTTGGAGACCCCAACTTCCGAATGGAATGGTTGCTTCAATGATTGGTTCCATCGTATGGAAAAATGTGTCAAATTTTGCGGAGAATACTTCGAAAAGCAATAAATACATTTTTAAATAGTAATGTTGTGTCACTTCCTTGATTCCCGAAATTTTCAGTGCCGCCCGCGTATATCTACAAACGTGTGCGTGAGCACTGCTCTCCTAGCTAGGTTAATGTTAGTTTAATGTGTGCCCATGTTCTCCACAAGGAATGGTCTTGGTCTTATGCCTTTTGAGTCCACCGGAGATTTTGAGATCTTCACGAGATAGTTGACCAATCTTGTATTCTCTTTGATATACCTAATACGTATATTATTTGTTTGCTAACGGCATATCATTCTTTCAGGGATCAAAAACCAGCGCGAAATTTTGAAAATGTCTGCAATCCCTTCAATGTTTCCATGGAATGTAAAGCCAGCCTCTACATTGAGAGAAGAACGCCTGAGACCACGTAATTGTAGAAAAATCTTGCTTTAAGGAGAAAACTCAACTACTGAGAGCTTCAGTAATATCCAGCCAATATGAACATTAATTTGCCTTACCTCACTGCAAACAACTTTTCTCCGTTTCTTCGTACCTTCCATGCTAGACAGTATTCGATAAATATAGGTAATTTTGGCGCGAGCCAAGTAGCACTACTTACTCGGCCGGCGACTCCACTGGGCGCTCCCGAGCTTACGCACGCAAAGACAGTGCACAAGTATGGGTCCCCCGCTTTCGTGAGATAAAACATCTGTACTGAAATTCCCATCCAAAAGCCAAGCCAGTCTGATGCTCAAAAATTGACTTTTAGCCAGTACAAACACATTGAAATTTCTGGTTGGGTGTTCACCAGGTGGACTACTTACTTATTGCTCTGGAGGATATGCAGGATCAGTGAGTTATGGCCAAATAGTTGAACGTAGCAACCTTTCAAAAATATGTGACACAGGAGACAGTATAATGGCAGATCGTGGCTTTAATGTCCAGGATATGTTTGCAAATAAAGGAATTGGGATAAACATTACAAATTTTTTTAAAGGAAAATCTCAAATTCCAGGTGTTTGGTAAAAACTTGGCAAGAAATTAGCAAGTCAACACGTTCTTATAGAATGATTAATTAGTCTGACAAAAACCTATAAGATATTAACTACTCGCAGTGAATTAAATCAATATTATGTACCTATAGCTTCTACAATTTGTTTTTATACACTTTATGCTTTGTAATTTCAGAGAGGATAAAGTATGCAAATAAAACACATTTAATTATTAAAACTGACTTTTATTTATTTAAGGTAGCCATCATTGTTATGATACAGATATTTTTTTAAAGTTCGGCTTTAAAATGATTATTATAGAACTCATCAAGTTTTGACAACATATATTTGATAAAAATTTCATCTCTGTATATATAAATCACTTTCATGTCCTTAAATGTGTACACTTATTAGATTACAGTACTTTCTACCACTGCACTTGTATTTGATAGTAATATGGTGTACTGGGTTTCAAACTTAAAACATTACCATTTAATACTAAATCTGGGACAGATATAGTGTCAATAACATTAAATCTGCTTGCATAGGGGCATCTTTCAATTATTGTATGAGAGTCTAACAATGCATCTAGTGAAGCAGCAAGATATAGTTGCTCCTGACTTACAAAAGAGGTCACATGGTAAAGCTATAAGGTCATATAATTGACAATATTTTTGCAGAGCAATTATTTCATTTATTATACCGTGGTTGGTGGCTTTTGAATAAAATTCTATTTGATGCTGTATTTGACTGGTATAGCTTTTCATTGAGGTTGGCCTCAAATAGCATATTGTGTGAAAGGTGTTAGCTGTTAATCTTTTTTTCTTTGTATTAGCCATTCTGCACTAGCTGTCTGTTCTCTAGTAGCCTCTTATATCTGTTCTACTGTGATTACCGAGTGCTGCAGATCTCATAAAATTTTAGATTTCGGTTCAGTTACCAAGTAATCATGGTCTATTTCAATACCGTATGGGTTTGCCGGTTCATACATTTGCTTTAATGGCATTGAACTATTGGGAAAATTAAGTACCAAGTTTCTAACTCTGGAGTTGTAGTTCTGTTTATCTATTTTCTTAATGGGATAAGGTTCAAACAAAACTGATATATTTTGTCTCCTTCTTGGTACTCTCTCTACACGCACTGGTGAGCCACTATAGGGGTTTTTAGGTGCATGGAAACTTTGTAGTCTTTGGGTGCAAGTCTCAAAGAGTAATATAATTTTTTTATTGACCATGCTTTCAACACCTAAAAGCAAAACAGCCACATGTTTACAAGTTGCATCATTACCACTACCTGCTGGACATTGACAGTGCGTTACTTCAATACTGCCATATTCATCTAATTTTATATTAACTTCATAATGAAGATTTTTCTTTGTTTTTCTAAATATGCCTTTTACGTAGGTGTTCTTGGTGGCATCAATAAAACAGCGGGCTGTTACTAAATGGCGTGATTCATATAGCTGCACTAATTTTTCAATTTTCTTGTCAGAGCTATGAGGAGCAGAAAAAAATGCCTGTTAATAAATGACTTGTATGTAGTTCATGGTAAAAAAACCTGACTGCGTAAGAGGTGAACATTAAAAAGATGTAAACATGATGACCTATTTTGTCTCTAAACAATCTCATGCAGTTGGAGGCAATAGGTCTTTATTGTTAAACAATGAACGAGACAGGTAGCATACGTGAAACAAAAGGAAGTAATAACTAATGCATCTACTTAAAAATATAAATAAAACTTACATAGATAAGTAATGCCGTATTTGAGTTTTGTTCAGTGGAGGAAGCTTAGTGTTGCTGCTTATGTCTCTGTAAGTCTCAGTGGGTGGAAGCTCCAGTGAAGGCGCATCTTCCACAACTTCAGCCTGCCCAAAATTGAAGTTCTGGTCATAAGACTCTAATCTGTAATATAAAAAATATACTTTAATATTATTTATTATCACTCAAGACTTAAAATATAACCTCAAACTTTCTAACACGACAGAAAGGCTATATTCCGTCGTTTAATGTTATTTATACCATGAAGCTAGCAAGTTTATAGACCTTACAATTGTAAAAATATAAAGGAATTTAGTAACAACAAGTTACCGTTCAATTAGGTCTGCTTTCCTTCCACGTAAAGAGGCGCCTCTTTTTCTTAACTCTTCTTTTAACTTACATATTTTCCAAGTGGAATACATGTTCTAAATCGGGATATTGTCAAGAAATCAACGCAAGTAAGAAATCCGGAGCATGTAAATATTTATCTCACTTTGACAACGGTTTCTTTGTACAGTAGTAGCAGGAGTATGTGTGTTCTGTGGTAGTAGCGCAGGCGCTAGGCGCTCCTAGCGCCTAAAGTTATATCACAGAACATATATACCCTACGGAGTTATATGCTCTGTGCTAGCGCCTTAAGCGCCTTCCCACAGACCAGTGTACATTAAAAAAAAAAAATGAATGGCCTGGTTGCTGGAACCTTTTAGCCAAGTCTTTATTTAGTTACAAACTTTTGATTTGATGAAATGAAATATTCAATGCATGATGATGATATCCCCACCCACTCCCCTTGAGTTTCAGTAAAGATGTGGCATGTGGCACTTTACTGAGACCTCTCGCGGACTTCTTGAGAGAACTTGAAGTGGTGTTGCACTGTTTTGTTTCATTTGCCTACACTAATGCACATTTACGAACACTTAATGGTTAAAATAATCCACTATTATTACACATTAATATTCGGCTAAACACAAATTTTAGAAAATAAAACAAAACTGCTAAACATGCCATTTCACTTTCCCGCCAAGAACTCCACCACAGCGTACATTTTAGAAAGGGCCACAGACTAAGTAGTACTCGCCTTGCCTTCTGAAGTTCTGAGCACAGAGTACTTTATACTATGGTTCTGAGATCAGCTTTCACTTGCCGGATAAAAGTACTCTGTGCTTGCCGGCTCCATTTGATTTGCTAATTTCCGGTTAACATTTATTTTTGTAGACTATGTGTATGTAAGTTTTTGACACATTGTCAAACTCGTAAACGTGTTCCGTTTTAGGTACTATTTGTTACACGAAAATGAAACGGCATAGTGGACCATAGAAAGACAAATATAATAATGGACGTTCCTCACCAAGAATACTACTAACGTATATAATATATATTAAAGTAAACGCAGTGGAAATTGGTTTAATTATATATTGTTTACTTTGTAGAATATTTTAAAGTACAGAGTGTAGCCTAGCAACGACCCCATAGATGATATTTTAATCTAGAAGGGAAGACTTCAAAGAAACGCTGGAAGTGCTTTCCTAACATTCCCTCTTCTTTTTCAAACCGAAGTCTTCGCAAAGCTTTACCAGTCTTGGTTTGAATAATGGCTTTGTAAAGATATCAGCCAATTGTTCTTGCGTAGGCACTTGCTCAATTTGGATATCTCCTTCGGACACACATTGCCTTACATATAAATGTTTCAGCTTGATGTGCTTTGTCTTCCGATGATATTCGTAAGGCGGATTATGAGCTAGTTTTATTGCAGACTCATTATCAATGAACAGAACTGGTGTTTCTAATTTATCACTTAAATTTTTAAACAATCTTTTCAGCCAAATCATTTCACGGCACGCCTCACTGGCAGCTACTATTTCTGCTTCTGTGGACGACAGCGCAACTGAGGTTTGCTTCACACTTCTCCAGGAGATTGCTGATCCAGCGAACATGCATATCAACCCGCTAGTAGAACAACCACTCAAGTTGTCGCCTCCATGATCAGCATCACTATAACATATGAGTCTTTTCTCATTCTTTTTAAACTCTAGACCAGTCTCGATTGTTCCTTTGAGGTAACGAAAGATTCTCTTCACTTGTAACACATTCGTATTAGTAGGTTTATCTAAGGTTCTGGATACGACTCCGACTGCATAGGCAATATCAGGCCTTGTACCTACCATGAGATAAGCCAACGCTCCCACAGCTTGTCTATAGGGAAATTGAGTGTCACAGATCTCTTCCGCCAACCTTTTTACAGGAATATCTTTAATTATTGGTGTTCCAACGGCTTTACAGTCACTCATTCCATACTTCTCCAAAACCTTTTTAGTATAGACGGCTTGATGAACTCTTATAGTCCCATCATTGTGTCGCTCTAACTCTAGCCCAAGAAAGTACGATGGCGGCTTAGTCGTTATCTTGCAACGTAGTTTGAGTTCGTTTTCAATAAATTTTTCAGCTTCTATGTCATCAGACGAAGCCAATAATCCATCATCAACGTACAAAGCTAGCAATACCTTTGTTTCTCCACGTTGTCTCACGTATAAACATGGATCTGCTTCGCTCTGTGTAAATCCAGATTCAATAAAAAAGTCGTTCCAACATTTAGGCGCTTGTTTAAGTCCATAAAGACTTCTTATCAGCTTGCACACCTTGCCAGATCCATCATTGTATCCCTCAGGTTGTCGCATGTATATCTCTTCCTTCACCTTGCCATATAGAAAAGCTGTTGAGACGTCAAATTGTTTCAGTGATAAACCTTCATTTGCGGCTATACTTAATAATACTCTGATAGTGCGTAGTTTCGCAACAGGGCTAAATGTCTTGTGGTAGTCTATTCCTTTCTTCTGTGAATAGCCAACTGCGACTAGTCTCGCCTTAAACTTGTCAATCGAGCCATCAGGGTTCTTCTTTACCTTGAATACCCATTTGCAGGTAAGCGCTTTTCTGTTATTTGGTAACTGAGTCAGTTTCCATGTCTCATTCTCTTTCAGAGAATTTATCTCATTGTTCATAGCCTCAACCCATTTGTCTTTTTCAGTACTTTGCATGGCTTCTCGATATGAAGATGGTTCTGGAACAGCAATGACTTGATTGATGAATTGTTCAAAAGTAAATCTTTCTGGAGGTCTAATTTGACTCCGACCACGAAGTACACGACCGTTACCTTCAACAGTTTGAGTGTCTTCTTCTTGTCGTTCTTCATCGTTACTATCACCTGTTTCAAACCAAGTGTCTTCTTGTCGTTCATCTGCAATACTATCACCTGTTTCATTATCCAAATTCACTGAATGCAAGTGATCATCATTTTGACTAAGTACTTCTAAGTTTGGTTGATCATCTATGGAAGAAGTAGGTAGCTCATAGGTTTTCTTTTTGATTTCAGGTTCCTCACTAACAGGTATGTCTCGGTCTAACAGAGGTACTTCTTCAAAAGTTACATCTCTAGAACGCAACAATTTAAAGTTCCTTGTATCATAAACTCGATACCCATCATCACCGTCATATCCTATAAGAATTCCTTTTTGTGCTTTTTTTATCTAGTTTCTTTCTCTTTTGTTTTGGGATATGCACGTAGTATACACAACCAATGATTCTGAGATGATTTATTTTGGGTTTCTTATTGTACCATAACTCATACGGTGACTTTTCAACATTTGGAGTGGGTCCCGTACGATTTAATATGTACACTGAAGCTTGCACTACTTCAGCCCATAAACCTTTAGGTATCTCATCATGAGCATGTATAAGCGCTCTTGCCATCTCAACAATTGTGCGATTATCTCTTTCGGCACAACCGTTTTGTTCAGGAGTGTAGGGCATTGTCAGCCTTTGTTTAATCCCGTGTTGTCTTAGCGTATTTCGTACTTGTTCATTGTCGAATTCGCCTCTATTGTCGCTTAGTAACTCTTGAATGACGTGTCCTGATGTCTTAGCTTCAGCTAGAAAATCCTTCAAGCGAGCTTGAACTTCTGACTTTTGTCGTAAGAAGTATACGTAACGAAACCGGGTGAAATCATCCTTGAATAGAACAAAGTATCTATACTTTGAGATCGAATACGCAAAAGGTCCACACACATCAGTGTGTATTAACTCTCCAAGTCTTGTCGATCTTTCTCTGGTCCCAAACGTCCTTCTGTGGGCTTTTCCATAAACGCAACCTTCACAAACTTCTTTGTTATTTTCAGATTTGAATTGCTTAGCAAATTCTCTTTCCATAACTTGTTTGACATGTCTTTTATTTTGGTGTCCAAAACGTTCATGGTATAATTGTAGTTGGTTAGTAATGGTTAGTTGGTTAATCTCAACTTTAGGTGTAATTGCTTGTATTTTAAGTTTGTACAAACCTCCATACTTGTCTCGAGTACCGACTAACTTTGTCTTACCGCCAACCTTTAATAAACATGACCGAGTATTTGATTCAAAAGAGCTATTCTCACAAAAATCGTGTGCGGCTAGCACTGAGAACAACTTTCTTTGTATGCAGGGAACATACCAAACATTTTTGAGCGTAATTGTTTCGTTTTGGCCATTAATGTCAGCTTTTACTTGTATTGAGCCCTTTCCAATAGCTTCAATATTTTCACCATTTGCTGTCATTACTCTGTGAGGTTCGCTAAAGTACTCGAAAAATACATACTGATCTCCTCTATTGGTTACGTGACTTGTAGCTCCATTATCTACGTACCATGAGTCTTTATCATTACTCTCATCAAGAGAAAAACCTAAACGTGTCAATGAAGCAGCATTTGTTGTGGATTCCTTTGGAGGTCGTGACATTTAATTATACGGCTATTTAAGCCAAACTGACAGCGAAGTAAACGGCCACGTACCCACACTACAAGCCCGAAGGAGATGAGAGTATACACCGACGGATCAAAGACCGACTTCGGAACCGGAGACCATCCGTAATCCATTTCTTGCATTGCTTTACTCGATGTCCGCTTGCTCCGCAATACTTGCACTTGAACTTCTTTTTGTAATCTTTCTTTCTGTTATGTACTATCAGTACCTCCGTGCTGGATTCACGTTCAGCTTCAGATTTATTTTTATCTTTCAAAGCTCTCTCGTGAGCGCACAACTGGGTGTTCAAGTTCTCGATTGTACGGTCTTTCAGTGTAATCAGTAGCCAACTTGATTTAAAACTGAAATACTCTTCTGGCAGGGAATCCAATATCTTGCATATCAAAAGAATTTCTGGTAGTTGATTGCAAACTGTTGACAAAGCTTGATTCAGATCATGCCAAATATTCTTTATTGCAGACATATGCGAACCCATGTCATAAGTGGGGTCTTTCTTGTAATTAAGTTGTATTAAGTACCACTTTTCAAATCCGGAGACAGTAAAGACACAAATAATTATAGACCCGTATCCGTTTTGCCGGTTTTCAGCAAGGTGTTTGAAAAGGTAATGCTTAATCAAATGCTCAATCATTTCAACGGGAATAAAATCCTTCACGATCAACAGTATGGTTTCACCAAAGGACGTTGTACGACCCACGCCGGTGTAACCTTATTAAGACACATTTTTAACACGTGGGAAGAGGCCCAAGACGCCATAGGAATCTTTTGTGACCTTTCCAAGGCATTTGATTGCGTCTATCACGAAACCTTACTCTTGAAGCTTGAGCATTACGGACTTAAAAAAACTTGCGCTTAGTTTAGTAAAATCTTATTTAAACGATAGACAACAGCTAGTTCAAATAAATGGTATCAATTCACTCGGTTTAAAAGTAAAAATGGGTGTTCCTCAAGGCTCGATATTGGGTCCTTTCCTCTTTTTAGTGTATATTAATAATCTTCTCCATTTATTAAAAAATCAACCACAAATGGTGTTATTTGCTGACGATACTTCCTTGATTTTTAAGGTAGATAGACGTGCTACAAATTTTGACGACGTAAATAACGCCCTACTGCAGGTCCAAAATTGGTTCACTGCCAATAATTTAGTATTAAATGGAAAAAAAACTAAGTGCATACGATTTTCTTTACTAAATGTAAAAAGTAGTGATTATGAGATAGGATTGAATCAAGAGAAACTTGAATTCGTCGATAAAACTGTTTTCCTGGGGATCACGCTCGACTCTAGGCTTCAATGGGGTCTTCATTTAACATCTAAATAATTACCTCTTTTTAGTAAAAGAGGCGAAAGACATAATTATAGTACTAGAAGTAGGGATCTATTAGCTCAACCAGGTTTCAGACTGGCTAAAGTAGACTCATCTTTCACGGGGTACTGTTTAAAATGTTATCATAAAATTCCTCCCCACATACTTCAACTGAATGAGACGAAATTCAAATCTTGTATAAAACGCACACTATGCAAGCAGGTATAGGCTGGGAGATTACATCGCTGATAGAAATGCTTGGCTCAGTGCTGGTCCTGCTCCACAACCTCAACTAATTGATTAACATTTGAAAATACTGTTGGAGCTGCTGAAGATTGTAAGACTATCTTTTCATTGTTTAAACTCAATCACCTTTGTATTATATAATTGCATAACACAGGTGTGAGTACTATGTACAATAGAGCTACCATTTACCGGGTAATACTCGTATGTCTTTCATTGACTTGAATATGTCCTGGCAGCTGAGAGTATGTCATGCTCACTCAGATGTCTCGCTGATGGTGGCGTGTGTGTTGGATCATTTAGCTCCCTTCAAAATGGATGAGCTGAATGGTGCTGATCCATGCGTCATGTTCGTGAACGGGCGCTGTCAGTTGAGACTGGTCATCTCTTAGCTGCCACGGCTTATTTTTAATTATTTTAGTTTTGAATTGTTTATTTTTTATTTTTATTACGGACGCTTCTGACGTTTTGCATCGTTCTCACATGTATATTTTCAATAAGAATGATGTAACCAATACTTTGTATCAAATATTTTATTTTAAAAGAGTGTCTGTGGAGTTTCTTGCCCGTTCTTCTCCATAGGAACCTACTATTTGGAATGGGCAACTAGCTTCATATTTGTAACTGACCGACTTGTTGACAATTCAAAAGTGCCTGTAAATGGTTTAATTGAAATAAATGCTTTGAGTTTGAGTTTAAAAAGTTGCATACACAGATCGTAGATTCGGTCCTGAGATCCTCGTTCGTAAAGACGGTTTAATTCGTCCCACATATTACTCGCAGTTGTAAAACGCATTACTTTGTTCAGCATTTCGTTGGTCATATTAATAGTCAGTAGTAATAGTGCAGTGGTTTCAGTTTTATTATAACTGTCACACTCTAGTTTGTACTTTGTAAGAGCTTCTGCTTCGGCTTCTTCACCTGGATGTCCCGGCTTTACTAGCGTACCCTGCACGGCTTCTAAGGTGCCTGTGTTACTCCGCAGCAGCAACAACACTTTATATTTTCAAGTCAGCCAGATGCTTCCATCGAATAGTCCTATTTTGAGTTTCATTTTTAAAGACAATAATTATGATTTACTCTTTCGAACTTTTATCCTTTAGGCAACAAAAAAAAACTTTTAAACTCTCGTTTTTGCACGCTCTGCTACCATATTAAAGTAAACGCAGTGGAAATTGGTTTAATTATATATTGCGTACGTTGTAGAATATTTTAAAGTACAGAGTGTAGCCTAGCAACGACCCCATAGATGATATTTTAATCTAGAAGGGAAGACTTCAAAGAAACGCTGGAAGTGCTTTCCTAACAATATATAAGTTAGTAGTATTCTTGGTGAGGAACGTATAAATCACATATTATGTGATTTGGATGACAAATGCTCATAATAGGAACATTTTATTCATACGAAACTGTCTACACTGGTATTTGTTGCATGTAATCAAATATCTTTTCATATGTTGTTGCGTAAAATAGTTTTTTTTATATTTCTCACAAACAAATAATTCGAATAATTCAAAACGGAACACGTCCATGAGTTTGACAATGTGTCATAGACTTACCTAAAGTCTAATGTCAAACTGGAAAGTATCAAATCAAATGGGGCCGGCAAGTGAAATGTTGACCAACGGGTCATGCATGGACCAATCGACTGTTGGTAAACCGTTTCAGTTTCGAAAGCTGATCACAGAACTTCAGAAGGGAAGGCGCCACTACTGTACCAACCCTTGTCATTAAGTGAGATAAATATTTACATGCTTCGGATTTCTTATTTGAAAACCATTGAAAACAAACGGCACTTTGAATTCATCTTACATTACTTAATATTTTGAAATAAAACCTAAAAAAACTTTTTACAAAAAAATAAGAACCGACTACCTACCAAAAATAACGCTACAAAGTGAAAAATAACTTTAATTTCGGAAGTCGGTGTCTTTGGATCTGTATTTGAGTTTTTTGCCACCGGCTTCCGAAATTAAAGTTATTTTTCACTTTGTAGTGTTAGGTTTTGGTAGTCGGTTCTTATTTTTTTACCGTTTTCCAAAAAGGAGGAGGTTATATGTTCGGCTGTATTGTGGACCGATTTTGAAAATTCTTTTTTTGTTTCGAAGGGTATGCTCCCGAGGTGGTCCCATTGCCACCAAATCAGAATCTGATGAGGGGATCCCATGGAAATCGAGGGAAATCCTTAAATTTTATAGGCATACCTATAGCGATTTGAGTATTTTTTATAGTAACTCAAGCATTGCACTCGAAAAGCACCATTTGGTAAAGTGGAACTGAAGATGAAGACCACAGATGGCCACCGGAACTACTTAATAATAAGTATTTCACCGTTGCGATTCGATTAGGCACTTTAATATGATTGCTAAGCAATTTATGCTCGTCAAAATGCATATGATGAAGTCACCATTTTTCTACTGATTCTTACCAGGAGAACTCCTCAACAATTAACGCCCCTGCATCGCGGAAAGCAATATTTTGTAAAAGGGGATGAGAATTTGACATTAGGCTATAGAAAATAAGATAAATTACAAACTAACCCACTAAAAAGTGCAAATAAAAAACTTTTTACAAAAAAAAAACAACCGACTTCCAAAAAAAAACACTACAAAGTGAAAAATAACTTTAATTTCGGAAGTCGGTGGCAAAAAACTAAAATACAGATTCAAAGACACCGACTTCCGAAATTAAAGTTATTTTTCACTTTGTAGTGTTTTTTTTGGAAGTCGGTTGTTTTTTTTTTTTTTAAGTTTTTTTGTAAAAAAAAAAAAATATTTTACACTTTTTAGTGGGTCAGTTTTGAATTTATCTAAGTTACAATAGCCTAATGTTAACTGCTCATCACCTTTTACAAAATATTTCTTATCCCGATGCTGGGACGTTGATTGTTGAGGAGTTCTTATGGTAAGGACCAGGAGAACTGCCACTCACCATATGCATAGTGACGAGCATAAATTGCTTAATCGCAACCCGTTAAATAGGAGTACTCATTATTATATTGTTCCGGTGGCCATATGTGCTCTCCATCATCAGTTCCACTTCACCAAATGGTGATTACCGAGAGCAAATGCACGAGTTACTCGTACTATAAAAAATACCCAAATTGCTATAGGTTTGTCTATAAAATTTGAGGGTTTCCCTCGATTTCCATGGGATCCCCTCATCTGATTCTGATTTGGTGGAAATGGGACCACCTCGGGAGTATACCCTTTCAAAAACAAAAATAATTTTAAAAATCGGTCCATAATTAACGGAGTAATCGCGTAACAAACATACAAAAATTTTAAATCAGTCAATAGTATCAACCTGGTGCATCAAAATATTCAAGGATTTCTGAACAAAGATTTAGAAGTAGAATTATTTATGAATTTTAACAGTATTGATATTCTTTGTATAACAGAACATTGGCTTAAAAGCCACCAGTTCTTGTTAAATTTTAATAATCACCAGGTTGGTAGTTCGTTTAGCAGAGTAAATGCTATACACGGTGGCTCATTAATTTTAGTAAGTAACCAGCTTAAGTTTAAAGACCGTAAGGATATTGTGAGCCTATCTGTTGAGCGGACTGTTGAAATAGTCTGTATAGAATTGGAGCAGTTTATTGTATTAAGTGTGTACAGACCCCCTTCAGGATTGTATGACTGCTTTGAAAAGGTAATGGATGAAGTGTTGCACAAGATTTGTAACTCAAACAAGTCCATTATCACTTGTGGTGATTTTAATGTTAATTTGTTAGAGAACTCAGGTTAGAGAACTTGTAAACCTGTTTTTGGAGCCCACAAGAATAACCTCTACTAGTGCCACATGTCTAGATAATATTTATACAGATATTATACCAAGCCACAAAGAAATTATAAATTTACTTGATTCTGATCATTGTGGGCAAAGGATTACTATCCAAAACCGAAACAACAAAGTGGCTAAAAAGGATATCACTGTTAACCCCAAAACAGCACGTCGCTTGGAAGCTTTTAAAGGTAAACTCATTGATAAATTACCAGTTCCATCTATTAATGATGATCTTAATCATCTTTATAATGTTTTTTTTAATATTTACTGTCAACAATTTAATTCCACATTTATTCCCAAGACTATCTCGGTTAATAGTAACGCATCTTTCAGTGATTGGGCTACCATTGGCATTCATAAAAGTAGAACACGGCTTTATGAGCTGTACAATGAAAGGTATTATGTAAACACTGATGAATTTAATTTGTATGTTAGAAATTATTCAAAATTATTTAAAAAAGTTTGTTGTATGGCCAAGTCGCGTTATTTGAGTTCGAAGATTAAAAACAGTAGTAATGTAATTAAAACGACTTGGAATATTATTAATAGTGAAACGGGAAGGTCTAGGAACCGAAATACTGACTATAGCCTGTCAATTAATGACAACATAATAAAATCAGACTCACAAGTCGCCGTGGCCTTTGAAAATTTATTTTCGGATATTCCCGTTTCAACTACTAAATCCCTAAACTCATCACCTTCTGTTGCTGAGTCTTTGCTTAAGGAAAATGTAAATGTTTGCGATTCGGAATTTCATTTTGAACATATTACCTGTAGAGATATAATTAAAACCTTTAACACTTTAAATGTAAAAAAGACTGCAGATCTGTGGGGTAATTCTGTAGAAGTTGCTAAGTCTATTATAGACATCGTAGCACCTACTTTAGCTCTTATCTTTAACAATTGTATTGACTGTGGGGTGTTTCCTGACCTCATGAAGAATATTAAAATAATACCGTTGTTTAAATCAGGTAGTACATCAGACCCCACAAATTATAGACCTATTTCAGTACTACCTACCTTTAGTAAAATTTTTGAGAAATTAATTTTGGACCAATTGCAAAGATTTTTTAATAAACATAAATTACTACATAGCAAACAGTTTGGTTTTACAAGGGGTCGTTCGACTACTGTTGAACTGTTAGGACATATTTATAATGCATGGGAAGATAAATGCGATGCCTTGGGCATTTTTTGTGATTTGTCCAAGGCTTTCGATTGCGTTTTTCATGAAACGTTAATCAGGAAACTCCGCCACTACGGGATCCGGAACACCGCTCTGGATCTTCTTACTTCATACTTGAGTAATAGGATTCAGAGCGTTGACGTCAATGGAAAAAGATCTCCCGGATCTATAGTAACAATGGGAGTTCCACAGGGCTCAATTCTTGGTCCTTTCTTGTTTCTTATTTATATTAATGACTTGCCTTACCTCATAAAGGATAATCATGATATAGTGTTGTTTGCAGATGACACTTCACTTTTGTTTAAACTTAAACGTCAGAAGCTGGTTACTGACGATGTAAATAGCGCGATCTCAAAAGTAGTTCACTGGTTCAATGTTAATAATTTACTTCTAAATGAAAAAAAAACCAAATGCATTAAGTTTACGCTACCTCACGTTAGGCAGGTGAAAACTGATGTGTTGATAAAGGGCGAAGAATTGAATCCTGAAGAAAGCACAGTATTCTTGGGCTTAACTTTGGATGCTAAGCTTCAGTGGGGCCCACATATAGATAAACTGTCTAAAAAGCTAAGCTCCGCAGCATATGCTGTTAGAAAAATTCGTAATTTAACTGACATAGAGACAGCCCGTTTAGTGTACTTTGCCTATTTTGATAGTGTAATGTCGGACGGTATTCTGTTGTGGGGAAATGCCGCCGACATTCAGAATATCTTTGTTTTGCAGAAAAGAGCTGTACGATCAGTTTATAAATTAAGTCCAAGACACTCTCTCCGAGAGAAATTTAAGGAGATTAATGTAATGACTGTACCTTCTCAGTTTATTTTTGAAAATCTTTTATATGCCCATAAAAATATAAAATTGTTTAAAAAATACAGTGATATCCATAATATAAATACTAGAAACAAACATAAATTTGTTGTACCTACAACAAGGCTCAAGAAAATAGGTGGCTCGTTCCGATGTCAATGTATACGCTTTTATAATAAACTTCCAAGCCACGTTCAAGATCTAAGCCTTAATAAATTCAAATCATTCATTAAACGTAAGTTGTGTCAGAAAGCTTTTTATACCGTTAAAGATTATATTGAGGACAAAAAGGCTTGGGATTGAGCTGCTCCAATTTTTACTTATTGAAGTGGTTTATTTTTATTGTTTGATGTTTTTTTTGCTAACTTTTATTATTTTATATACGTAACGTAATATATACGTAATGACATGATTATTTACTTGTAAAGTATTATATTATTTTAATTATTGTGAATGTGAAGACTATGTGGGTTATTGCTCTTTTATTTTTATTTTCACTTTGTCTTTTATTCTCAGTTAGTGTTAATCATGGTCTGGCAGTTTGAGTCATTTAAGCGGCCTACCCAAATGTCCTTTCTTTGGTATTGATCGTCGCATCATTGAGCTCCTTAAGTTCTGAGTAGAGCTGCACGATTACTGACAAATGCGAGCACTGACTGGTCAGGTCCACTCAATCTGTGTGGTTCTTTCCTCAAAAGACCATTTCAGACACCAATCTACATGGCCTTCACATGATCTGACCAAGATTATGTCTGGACTTTAAAAGAGACTGTGACCTCTGAGTTTGTTTCGGCCTTTCTTCTCAGAGTAGTCAGATAGGAAACGCCGACCTCATCTAGTTTTAAAAATATGACTGACGTGTAAAAGTGTTTGTACAAACCTACTTACAGAAATAAAAATCATTTATCATTATTTATCAAAAATTGAGAACCTCCTCCTTTTTGGAAGTCGGTTAAAAAGAGAGGTTACAAACTTCATTTTTCTATTTTTATTATGCAATATTATTTACTATGTACCTATGTGTACATGGAATGTACTTTTTGTCCATGTCCTTTGTTCAATAACTCATCAAATCGCTTTTTTAATACTTATTACTAGTGTCCCACCGAAACAGGATTTTCAGCCGAAACCGAACCTTCGGTCTTGGTCCCAGTTTCGGCCGAAACCGAAACTTATTTGAATTTTTATAGCATTTTAAATATATTGTATTTTTACGCATACATAGACAGTTAACACGTGTAAAAAAGTAAAATGCAACAATTAAAGTATGTAACAAAATTAGTTCTTTATTTGTAAAATTAACAATTTAAATAAAAAAAAACACAGTCAAAATATTTGTCACTTTTTCAAAAATCATTTTGTTACTTATGCTTAGATAACTTGTGTTGTTATTTTCTAATGAGATCTAATATTTAACTTAGTATTTAAAGAATTATCCTACCATTATAATTAATTATCAGTGTACGATAAATAAATAATATCTCACAGATTAAAATACAATAAAACCACTAAGTATACCTATGGCAGTCATTATTAATAGGAAAATTAATTCAAGTAAATAATGAAGTTTAACTAGAAAACTTTCACGTACTACTATACTACGCGCCCGAATTGACTAAGCACCTCGCGTACATGACTAATAGTACTGAAGGTCATTCACGGTAATGGTTAAATCACCGGAGGTAGTTGTGTATCGTATTTACGGGGCGGTTCGAATACGGGTACAAAATTTAATCCAACAACAATTACAAACAAAATTAAGTAGTAATGATTGAATCGAACATCACAGGTGTCTTCACACATCTTTTAAGAGTTACTTTAATTTCTACATAAATTCATATTGTATAAGTTCTAGGAAATAACTCAACAGAACCAGGTAAAATATATATAAACAAATACTTACCTAATTATGGTTGCGCGAGAAAAACCACATAACCTCAAATCATCACGATTGCGCCGGCTAGCTAACTCAACTGGCAATCACGTTCACTCACTCAAAGTTAGCCGAATGATGCTTGACAATTCACGAACACCTAGTTTCAGCGGGACCCAAGGTTCGGCCAATTATTGGCCGAAACTAGGCGAACCCGAAACCGAACCTTCGGTCGGTCCTTACTTATTACAAACAATAAATACAAAATATTGAAAGATTTAAAATATTATTTTAATTATTTATAAGTAACAAATAAAGACCAGAGAAGACCACAACATACCCGAAATCACTATTTTTTCATAATGTAATATAATAAAATACATCAACATAATTTTTATATTTATAAATTGAAACAAACAAGGTAAGACATTAAATCAGTGGCGTAGCTAGGTAACCAAAGGCCTGGGGCAAAAAATAAACTAGGGCCCCAACTATCTATAGTCGTTTGCTCCGTATTCGTCGTTTTCCGAATTCGACGTACTCCAGATTTGTTGTAATCCAGGGGGTCTACTCCGAAGCGCTAAACTGAAGTATCGGCCGAATGTTCGGCTGTTTTATAACTTCCATAGTTTCCTTTTTTCACTTTTAGTCCTTACCCTACTTCACAGTTTTGGCTTTGGCTTATCTCTTCGATTGCCTTTGTTTTTTTTTTCGCCGAAGTCAGCGTTAGTTAGCCGTAGTAAAGAAACGACCGAACATTCGGCCGATACTTCTAATTTATGTTCGGAGTAGACGCCCAGATTCGTCGCAATACAGTCGACTCCATAATAAAATTAAAAACCAAATACAAATTGTAACTTATTATAAAGAACAAATCAAAACTATTTTATGAAAATAAAAGAAAATATCTACCTGTTACCGTTTAAAAAAATACAGTCCTGTGACAGACCCACAAACAGCGGAGGCACGTTAATAGGGTCCCGTTGAGCACCCCTTGGGTTCGGAATCCTAATTAAGTAGAGTTTTGTAAACTAATAACACCACTTTCTTGACCGACTATACGTTTCACGACGAATCTGGGTTACGACAAATCTGGAGTACGTCGAGTTCGGAACACGACGAATACGGAACAAATCTTTAAAATTTTATCAATACATGTCAAAATATTAATAAGTAGTTAAATACTTTAAAGTTGCAAAGCTACTTTATCATCAGTTCTTTGAAACGCACTGTTCGACAGTGCTACTATGAAACCAGCCTAAGAATACATCGGAATTCCCCGCAAGTTTCAAATAAAGATGTTCGAGACTTGTTGGGAATTCCCCTGTATTTTTTCAAATAAGTTGCCATTATTGAAGGCGCGTTCCTGGAATCTGGTTTATTTATATTCCGAACCCGGAAGAAATTTTCACTAGTTCAATTTATGGTTTGTAAATCAGAGTCCGAGGGGCCCCCTGAGCTTCGGGGCCCCAGGGCACTGCCCCGTCTAGCCCTCCGGTAGCTACGCCACTTAAAATATACTTTATGTATTACCTTGCTTAGTCAAGCAAGTAACAATAATCAACATGATTTTTATTTATAATCAACAAGCATTTTTTATTAAAATTATGTTAACAATCAACTAAAATTATAAGTAATAATTTAAATAACAGAAAACTTGGCAACAAAATAGCTCGATAGATGGCGTTATTAGCGTCAGAACGTGATGTGTTTTTTACCCGACTACGGCGAAGAAAAAAAGAGGGTTATGATTTTAACCGATAAACTAAGTAGGTATGTATAATATATAGGATCTCTATTGTGTTCCCTAACTTTTTTATCCATAATGTAAAGTGCCATATTTTTTTTGTCCTAATCATCATTTGTCCGTACCATAATTTGCCCGAACTTAACGTCAGATAATATATATCACATGCCATAAAATTTAAATACCATATTATGCCCTAAATTTGTTTGTCATGAATATTACAATCAATATTATACAAAAGACTTAATTAAAAGCGTTTTCAATTAAAGTTATAAGTCCTAAAATCAAATTATTTAATGTTTATTTATCAACAATGTTTCAATCAATCAACTCAGCCTATAGCAGTCCACTGCTGGACATAGGCCTATCCCAGGTTGCGCCACAACACCCTATCCTCCGCTTTCCGCATCCAGTCTGTCCCAGCCACCTTTTTAAGGTTGTCGGCCTATCTAGCTGGGGGGCGCCCCACACTACGCTTGCCAATACGCGGTCTCCGCTCCAAGACTCGTCTGCTCCACCGGCCATCGCTCCTTCGACAGACATGGCCAGCCCTCTGCCACTTCAGCTTGCTTACTCTGCAGGCTATGTCGGTAACTCCGGTTCTCTTCCGGATGACTTCAGTCCTGATCTTATCCTTCAAAGAAACTCCGAGCATAGCCCGCTCCATAGCACGCTGAGTGACCTTAAATTTGTGGACCAGCCCGACTGTTAGTGTCCACGTTTCGGCACCGTATGTCATAACGGGTAGGACGCATTGGTTGAAGACCCTAGTCTTCAAACACTGCGGGATTGACGACGAGAAGACTTGACGCAGTTTTCCAAACGCTGCTGAACCCAACCGGATCCTTTTGTCGGCTTCCTTCTCAAAGTTGTGCCTACCAAGCTGGAAAACTTGCCCTAGGTAGACATACTCCTTCACAACTTCGAGAAGCGCCCCTTCGATGTGGATTGGACTCGGGAAGACGTGCGAATCGTACATGACTTTCGTCTTGTCCAAATTCATGCCGAGGCCAACCCGCCGAGAGGCTCCATTTAGGCTGTGCAGCATCTGGTCTAACTGTTCCAGCGTCTCTGCCATTATGACGATGTCATCGGCAAAACGAAGGTGTGAGATGTACTCGCCGTTTACGTTGATACCCTGTCCAGTCCAGTGCAGCGTCTTAAAGACGTCCTCCAACGCATTGGTGAACAGTTTCGGGGATATCACACCCCCCTGAGTAGGTGGATGGGGCTGGTTTCCTTATCCTGGACCTGGACCTTATTATGCGCCGACTTCGACATGCTCTGACGAGACAGCTGAGGCCATGTACGAGAACATTGCCAAGGTAATGCACAGTACGACACAAGCCCACTACAACGTTGTTATGGGAGACTTCAATGCCAAAGTTGGAGTACAAGAACGCGGCGAATCGAAAGTCGGACAGTTTGGTTTGGGGCGCAGGAATCACAGGGGGCAAATGCTGGTCAACTTTTTAGAGTCACAGGGGCTTTTCTTAGTGAACCTGGCAGAGCCCCGATAACGTGACAAAGAACGAGATAGACTTCATTATGACGGATAAGAGGCACATATTTAGAGATGTTTCCGTGATCAGCAGGTTTAATACCGGAAGCGATCACAGGCTTGTCCGAGGCACTCTAAATATCAATTTCGAGCTGAGAGAATCCGAATGATGAGGCCTACTCTCCGACCTACGCAGCTTCAAACCGCTCTTGGATCCGAAAAGTTCCAACTGGAACTTCAAAATCGATTCGCCCTACTGGAAACCACAAGCACTGTTGACGAAAAAGCCGACGAGGTGGTCAATACACTACGCGACTTTTCCCGTCGCACCGGAAAAGGAAAGTGTCCAAACTTTCCTCGGAGACTCTCGGACTTATGAGGGAAAGACGAGAGTTGCCATCCACGCAGTCGTCTTCGTCAGATAAAACCCTTAACCCTTAAGGCCTTAGACCTAAAAATTAGAAAGCTGACGCGACGCGACCTTCGGTGCTCCAACACCCGTGACATTAAGGTTGAAAGTGTTCGCTCAGCATTTAGGGAGGTCCCATCTGACGAAACTGAAAACTGCAGATGGTAGAATCGTGACTTCGAAGTCCGAGATACTCGAGGAAGTCGAGGTTTTTTACGGACACTTATACTCAACGTGGACGGCAAAACCAGCGGCGCATAGTGAAGATGACCATCGAGCCGGATTAACGCGCCACTAGACGGAGGACATCCCGGATGTCGACCACTGCGAGATTAGGGCGGCTCTCGAGCAGCTAAAGAACAACAAGGCACCTGGTGATGACGGAATAACGACAGAGCTCCTTAAAGCGGGCGGGGCTCCAGTCCTGAGAGAGCTAGCGAGTCTCTTCAACTCCGTCATCCAAGAGGGTACAACGCCCGAAGCGTGGAGCAGAGGTGCGGTGGTTCTGTTCTTCAAAAAAGGTGACAAAACCTTGCTGAAGAACTATAGACCCATCTCACTTCTGTTCTGAGCCACGTATACAAGCTGTTCTCGAGGGTCGTCACAAACCGTCTCGCTAGGAGACTTGACGAGTTCCAGCCACAAGAACCAGCCGGTTTTCGAAAAGGCTTCAGTACCGTAGACCACATCCATACTGTTCGGCAGATTGTGCAGAAGACCGAAGAGTACAATCAGCCGCCGTGTTGTCAGCATTTGTGGACTACGAGAAAGCCTTCGACTCCATCGAAATTTGGGCAGTTCTGGCCTCTCTGCAACGATGTCGAATTGACTGGCTAGTGCTGTGGTGTTTGTATGACGCTTCAACAATGTTTATTTAATGTTAATTTTCAATTTGTAGGAATACCTAATGCTCTATTTACAACCTCATCTAACCCAAATGATTCACCAAGAATAGAGGGAATCTGGCGCTTGGCGGCTGCTGCCGTGGCACGCTCGCTTCCACAGAACACTTATACTCAGAGAGGGACAGTAGTCGGCTACGGACATTTTTACATAAATAAGAAAAATATCGATTAAAAAAAAATGCTGCGGTCCTGTGAGTGTATAAACAGCCAGTGTGAATTAAAAAAAATACAGCGAGACGGCCCGCGGCGGTGAAGCGATGTGCTCCATAATTAAAATTTTAAAAAGACTATAATTGGACGGAATACTTAACTCTATAGGCTGTACCGAAATTCAAAATCTGGGTATTATATCTAGACTAATATTTGATTAAAACTGAGTTCAAGCAATTCTGAAATGTTGACCCTAGATTCGGTTAAAGACGAGGCAATTATAGTAATCGAAAATCTTTTGTCAAAATTTCAAAGGAAATATATTTAAATACATACTATGATTTTATGAAGTGGCGAGCAAACAAGAATTAAAAAAAAAACTATAATTTTTTACTTTCCTTATATTCGAAATGAGAAGTAGAGTGTTGAACACGAGTGAAAGTCACCAATTCGTTTCGACCCTTGCATAATAATTTACTGCTATAACAGACTTTTAAATTTAAAAACTAAAGAAGTGGTTACATACCTGGCCAAAGAACACACAGTGTATTTTGGAGTACCACAGGGTAGTGTATTGGATCCCTTACTGTTCTTGATTTAAATTAATGACCTGTCCAAAGCCATAGACTTCCCCATAACACTCTTTGCTGACGATAGTACGGTAACAATACCCCTGAATTATATGAATTTGATGTCAATATCGCGGTCAATTCATTAATCTCGTGGTAATAATAATAATAATTTAAGAATTAATCTCGATAAAACCCACATAGTGCACTTGGGTCATAAAAAATCCAGTTCTAAAATAGAGGTTCAATACCAACTTAACAAAAATTACGAAGTACTTAGATAGTGCTAAATTTCTAGGCTTGATAGGCAGCTCAACTGGAAGGATCACATTGAAGCGCTATGTAAGAAAATTAGTAGTTCATCTTATGCCCTGTATAAACTTGCTCCAACAGTAAACACAGATGCACTACTCACAGTTTACCATGGTCTTGTTGCATCTGTATTAAGATACTGTATTATATTTTGGGGTAACTCTACAAACAGAGAAGCCACTTTTAAAGCGCAAAAGCGATCCATCAGAGCCATGTTTGGACTACAAATAATGGACAGTTGTGAACCATACTTCAAAAAATACAAAATTCTGACACTCCCGGCTCTGTATATTTATAAAACAGCCTTGTTAAGTTAAATGCACAACTGATTCCCCATATATCAGATACTGTTAAACGTAACAGGCGGAATGATATGTTACGCGGACGGAGAGTAAAAACACCCTTAATGTGGAAAAGCATATTCTGCATAGCTCCGCAAGTTTATAACAGAAAACCCAAGTCAATCAAAGAGTTAAACTTAAATGGATTTAAAAATAAATTTAAAATCTTATTAAATAACCCATGCCGGCAGAAAAAGTCACATTAGCCCCATGTTGGGGTAAATGCGACTATCTAAACTAACTCATTGGCATATGTAGCTTATAAACTCACAATTGGAGCTTAATTAAGTCACCTAGTATAAAATTTACGCAAAAATGACCTCAGAGTTGAACCAGTACAGTCCCGATCAGACTAAAAGTATGATTTTTGTTTTTTGGGGCTAACCTGACTATTTTCTATAGGATTAGTGTTGTGTAGACGTAAAAAAATATCGATAAATTGTAAAAAAGTGTAGGTAATCGATATTGTTTTTAATTTCTATTTATGTTTGACTTCACTCTATACTAAATCAATGGCACATATTTATCACATTTTCAAAAGAGGACTTTTTTCTTAATTATAAAACAGATATAAAAATAACATACTTTAATATACCATCACTTTCTGATTCAATCAAAAGCACATCTTTATCACATTTTATTATTTATTTATTTATCAAATTACAGTAGATCTCGGAATATTAAAGTTTTTGTGCTTCCTCGTAACCATTAGGGTCCCCGCACACGGGCCACCGGCCACCAACCACAAAACGATGCCACCGGCATATTTCCTGTAGTTTTCATACATTTTATATGGACTCGCCGCACACGGTTGACGCCGGTGGCCGCCACACGCTACGTATACTATACGTAAACTAGCTTCTCGTGGCGGCGTTTGTGGCTGTGGCGTGAAGCCCGTGTGCGGCGACACTTATTCATTATGTTTTTTTTTAACCGACTCAAGCGCCCCGAGAAGCTTTTCTTTAGAATAGCTCTTTTCTTTTTTCTAATATAATTTTGGACCATCTAGAACTAGTCAAATATCAAATTAGAACAAACTTTTAAACAAAAAAAAATAATTAAATTCAATTATCCCGAAAAAAAAGGCTTAAAAAAAAGGAACAATATATTCTTATGTGTTCTTACATAAATAAATAAAACGAGCGAGTATATTACGGTGGGGGCGGTGCAATGCATTAGGTAGGTACCATTTATTTATGCAATTTACCCAGATCCCGAATGCATTCAGATCATGCTGTAAGTATATCGATTTATAATTATCGATATTCGACATCACTAGCATATTTCTTTTTATACAAACACGAAGGGGCTATTGTAACTAAAATAAGTAGACACAATCGCCCCACAACGCGGTAAATTGAGGCTAATGTAACTATTACATTATCTTACGAATTATAGGATCTAACGATAAAAAAATAAGTGTAAAGAGTAGTTTCCGTTACCTATTCTTCGTTTTTGCATAAAACCTTGCTTAAAATGCATGATAAGTATTTTGTTTTGTTATAAGTTGTGGCGACGCTCGCTAACAAACACGAGATCGAAATAGCGACTAACAAAAAAGCTATGTATGTCAAACAGTTTGAATCCCAGTGATGCCATCTGTTTATTACAGGTTAAACTATGATTTTTCTCCTGGCCAATAGATGCCAGTGTATTTATAAATCATTAGAATAGAAGATATCGCTGTTGGTTGGTTTAGCCCCATAGTCACAGATAACTTTATACTAGTCAGAGACCCATAGTTGCAATAGCCTCCATTGACCTCACTACAAATATTTGCACGACTGATAAGTCGAATATAGTGAGACTAAAATTACTTTACAATGTTATTATGTGAGTAGGTAATGTATATATTCTGGCAAATAAATACAAATTTAATTTCATTTACCAATTGACCAGGCTTTTATGGAATAATAATATATGCAAAATTTTAACAGAATCTATCCAGTAGAATTTGTGTGATGCTACATTTAGACAAACAGATAAAAAGACAACAATTCTAAAAATTATATTTTCGGCATAGGAATAGATCCCGACCTCGCAGCAATTACAAAAGTATTCAATGTAAGTACATTTTTAACTTCGCTACGATTTTATTCTACATATGTATAGATTTGAGCTTGTGCCGCTGTAAGTCTGAGTCTAAGTTATGCAGCTCCATTCGTCTTTCCCAGACGGATCTGTTTTCCCGGTGGTCAGAACAATCGAGTTGCCGTGTCATGTTGGCCCAACCCGAGACTATAAGGTTGCAATATCCGCAGTGGTACATCTCGGGACGAACCTGTAACATAATAGATAAGTACATTATAATAAATATGACAAAGAACCTGCCACGTTTCTGTAGCGCGTCAGGCATGTTCGCAGCAGCGTGTACTGGTGCGCACTTTGCGATCTTGCGTACAACTCACAGAGCACTATATATTTATTTATTGAATAAAAAAATTATACAAGTAAAAAAAAAAAACTGTGCAAAGGCGGACTAAGGCATTTTCTACCAGTCAACCTTAGGGTGTAGTGAAGTAACGATTGGTGGAGGAGAAAACCGACCGGTTGCCATCCTGATGCTCAGAGGGAGCGAATTCCAAAGAAAAACCGCCTCGACAAAGAAAGAAGAGTGAATGGAACCAGAGCGGTGAGAAGGACATCGTAGAAGGCGATTGTTAGTGAATATTAGGTACAACAACAAGATCCTCGTCACTACTGCGTCGGATGCGAGACAGCGACAGCAGTCTCCAGAGTATTATTGCTAGTAAAACTGAAGGCCACCTGATGGGCACCTGTGCCCAGTGCATGTATTGTTGCCAGGTGTCTCCAGAAGATGGCGTAATATTATACATGTAGTATTCCCCAAGTTGTGTTGATTATTATTATTATTGTTCCCAATTAATTTGTTTATTTTTCTCTTAGTTAATTAAAGTAGCACAGTTTAGGTAATACTAACAAAAATTATGGGTAATATGCCTGAATTAAAGATGAATAAATAAATGAAGAAGAGATTCTGAACGTAGGTACTTACCTACGTACAAGAATTAAAAAAAATGGCTCATTACCTCTCTGATGAACTCCCTTCTCTCCGATGTAACGACAGGCACTTCTTGCCATTTATGGTGGTGCATTCTTGTATGAACATGATCCACAATACACAAGAATGGCGGCAAGGTAATTTCGCACACAAAGCACCTAATTCCTGAATTATTCGGCGAAACCAAATACATACTATACCAAAGAATACAAAACTTCTCGTTAATGATACTGGCGACATAACGCATTCCTCGTGTAACGTAAGCCGAATCAATAAATTCTCTCGTTGACTGCTTCACCTGCTTTCTCGGAGTTTCCACATGGGTTATAGAGGAGCCCACGAGTCTTTTGTGATTCGCTCCTTCTACGTGCTCTTTCATTGACCTAAAAGAACCTGGCACATGTACTTTACAAATGTGGCAAAAAGATTGGTAATTGTCAACGTTGTAAGTTATTGTATTAGCTTTTGCAAAGTCTCTTGCCTCTTCTTCTTGGTTACATTTTTCGAAGTTTTCTTCGGTATCATAATCTTCTCCATGTGAGGTAGCATTTCGGACATTGTCTTGTAAAGCTTTTATGATGTCAGTATTTTGTTTATCGTCAGACGATTGTGTAGTTTTGTCATTGACATCGACTCGATTCAAATTTTGATCCAGGTTTGATGGATACAGTAAATCAGAATCAACGGCTTCAGCTGAAAAATGATTTTCAATATGGTTCTCTATCTCCATGAAAAACGTTACAATTTTTGAACATTTTTTACAGAAAGCCGTTTCTGAGTCCAAATTAATGTTGATTCCTTTACTTTGGTACCTGGCAATGGATTCAAGGATTTTAGATTTGTCTTTTGTCGGAAATTTTTTGTTACTATTCTTATTAACATCGTTGTCAATCATCGGTTTCTTTTTTTCGCCATCATTTTCTATGGCTGAAGTCATGTTAGTTGCTTTTTCTTGACAGTTACCTTTAGCTTCGCTTCCTTGGCAGTTTTCTTTAGTGTCGATTTCTTGACGAACGCTGTTGGTTTCAACGCGACGTTTCGCGTAAAGTTCGTGATGTTCTGTATCGTCAAAATGTTTGGTCATCCTGCTGGGCGCTAAATTAACTTTGGAAGCAATTGGCATCAGTGCATTGCAGAACTCGCAGTAATAGCCGCATTTGAACTGAAATACAAGGGAATAGTAACATTCTGATAAGATGGACAGAATTCCATAACGTCGGGCGGAAGTCAGATATCAAAATACTGATAGCCTCTAAAAATCGTGTAGGTACCTAATGATTGTTAGGCAATTATTTTAGGGTAGTCCCTAGACTTAAATAAATCCCTGCAGCGAACACTGAGCGCCAACGTCACTCGTTATGGTGCGCTTGCACGAGCAACTTACCTAAGAATACAAATTCTGGTAATTTGTCCATAATCTTGGTAATTGCCGCAAAATACTCGGTGTTTTGAAACTTCATAGCTCCAATTGGAGCGGAGTGAAGATAAATGGAGCGGAGCCGTGCAGGTATTCGAATCCGCTTCTCTGGAAACGCACCCGAATGGTACTCCAAATAAAAACCCACCTTTTTAATATGTTCATCTTGAAATTTGTCAGAGTATTGCACTGCATCCGACTTCTTCTTATGCTTCGATGATCCGATATGGTCAGTAGCTTCCTGCTGGAACTTAAAGAAGATGTCGCATGCCAGACAGAAGGAATTCAAGGAGCCAGTGATGATCCCGTTCTTATGCAACCTGTATGTCATGGTGACCTGAAAAAAAAACGATTTGATTGTATAAAAACATAACACCGCGTCTCTAAGTAGGTACTTATACTACTTATTCACCATACTGAGTACCTTCTTACATACCTAGTACCACACCTTGTGGATTTTTCCAGCAGGGGTTTCGTCAACAGCCCGGTTATTAAGCTCATAAAATTTACAAATACATAACTGGTGAAATGTAGGCTTACTGGCCCTCTGCCTACTGCGACTGCTGAATGGGGAGTTCGATACGCAGGTCGAGCAAAGGTTAAAGGCTCTTTCTATTTGGAAAATCGTAAGTACTTTATTATTAAATTAAATTATCTTTATTTCCAAAAAACACATACAGATAATTGTACCATAAGTTTACAATTTATGAATTTATGGTAGCGAACAATCACATAAACATAAAACTTGGATGCTGCAGAAATCTGTACGCAATAGATTAAACTCTGTCTCTTAAACTAGGGTATCCTGTATCTTAAAAGCCAATGTATATCACAATGAGGTTCCAATTGATATATGTATGAGTGGACTGTGTCGATTTACCTTCGGAAGGGAAAAATGTTAGTTTATTTTAATATTTAAATTATGTAAGAGTATGTGTGAGGGTGAGGGTGAATGAGTGTGAATGTAGTGAGTAGGTGTTTGTATGTGAGTGTGGATAAGTAGGTGATGTGGAGTTGGTGTGAGTGAGTGGGGGAGTTGTATGTACGAGTGTATATGGAGGCGAGGATAGAAGCATTCGTGCAAGCATGGAGATGAGTGTGTGCTTATTAGGCAATGTAGGTTCGTAAAGTCACCGTTGCGGCATAGTCCTGTTTGAGTAGCCATTCTTATTCTTCTTCATCGTTCCTACTTAGGTAGGTACCTAATAGTTAGCTGATCAAACACAAAATCTAAATTTAGTCCGGGCACCGGTACCAGATGCGTCGACATTAACTCAAATCTTACACTTACACTACTAATGATCTACCGCTCCCCGTCATTTAGTAATACAGATAAGATTTCTAAACTCATTAGAAAACTCGCTAACCGGTCTGAATAGTCCATGCGTTATTGTAACAAGGGACATGAACATAAACCTCCTTGATAACAACCCCAATGCCATTTTTATCGCCTATCAGTGTCTCCTGTCGGAATACGGGCTCCTCCCACTAAACCAACTAGAAGCAAAGTTTGCTTAAATCACACCTTTATTAGAACTAAAGGATCAACGCAGGGAGTAGTCTGCAAACCATCTATAACAGACCATGATCATGCTATCTTAGGCACAAACATGTTAAAAGTAAGTAATCCACCACGCAACAGGTTTAAAATAAGAATAAGATCACCAAGGAGATTAGTAAAGTTGACTGGGGCCCAAGTCTGCTATTTTTATAAATTCAGTCATTCCAACACGATCACATTGTCATGCCATTGTCATTTTGCTAAAAACTCGTAATCTGGTAAATTCATAATGGTCGATCATTGGTCGGTCAATGTTCTCGTAATATAATTGTGTTATTATAATGGCATTGTCGTATTGCCATTATTATAAAACCCATTAGTAGAAATGTCATTCATTTGTCATTATGTACGAGATTACCAATATATTATGCAATTTCTTTCAATGTAGTGTCTGTGGCCGACCATTGGAAAGTCATAATGACGCCATTATAATAGTAGATTACCAAACTTGTCAAAATCAACAATTATGAAATCAATGATCGACCATTCTGACACTATTGTAATAGCAGACTTGAGGCCCTGGACCGAAGTAACATCTAGTATATAATATGTATAGAAGTAAATGACGCGGTG
Organism: Tiliacea citrago; assembly: GCA_963921375.1. NCBI lineage: Eukaryota > Metazoa > Arthropoda > Insecta > Lepidoptera > Noctuidae > Tiliacea > Tiliacea citrago. The sequence continues at coordinate 16,616,023 of OY992802.1, forward strand.
GTAATGTTCCACAAAATTGTAACAGACACCAGAAATTAAGTAAATTGTTACCTAAATAATTCAAAACTCTAACTTTAACTTTTTTTTTTAATAGAATTTATATTTCCGGTTTACAGTTGCCTTCTTGGCATTCAAGTAGGTAACTTTTGGTTCCATTATGTATTCCGTAACTGTTGTTAGGTTTTAGGATTTGTTATCCTCCAGAAATCATACTTATATCAATCCGCGCGCCGCACCTGGGATACTATAATAAGCAGTGTGAGAAGACATTGTTTACCTCACGCGGGCGAAAGCTAGTCCTTCATAAACGTAAGGCAGAGTATGATGGTAGAGTTAGAGAATCACAGCAACCAACCCAAAAAGCTATGGCGAGTCATTAAGGACATTTGTGAGTTTCCTAAAAAACTTAACAACAATCAGGAACTTCTCAAGTGTGAAGAAAATAGGTCTTCATCTATTAACTACTGCAACAGCCATTTCGTCTCAGTAGGTAAGCACTTGGCACTCAACATTTTAAACCAACACCATAGATACTAAAGAAATAATGAACTAACAAACTGAGTGACTTGTGGGTTGGAACGTTTTCGCATACCTACGTCCAAATGCAAAAAGATTTTTTCAAATCCAACTGGTAGTTCCAGAGATTAGCGCGTTCAAACAAACAAACAAAATCACAAATTCTTCAGCTTTATTATTAATATTTATTTATTATTTAAAACAAAATGATTCAGAAAAACTACGTATTTGCACAACGCCATCTATGCCTAAAAGATAAAACGTTCACACAAAGCATGTTCCTAGGGCGATGTGTTTCGTGAATCGTTGTAGTAATTTTATATTATCTTCGAAACTGTAAATGACCAATTGACATACCTACCGTGAAATGAAAATCTTATCTCTATGATCTCTTTGTGGTCATAAAATAGTTTATTTTGATAAATATATTGTTGTTAAAAAAATCATCCAAACATAATACTTACATCACAAAAATGTTCTACAGAATTATGGTGTCGCGGACTTTTTTGTAGAATTATTTAAGGCGGACGGTTTCCAATATTTCCATACATACAATTATACATTAATAGCCAATGGATTTTGAGAAAGAAAATCTGCATGAGCCATTGTTTTACCCTCTTTATACACTATGTCAAAATCATAGGACTGCAGAATAGCCCACTATACAACTAAACAGTTGTATAGTGGGCAGCGCATGTAAATAAATCTGTTCATTCTGTCTTGCTAGACAAAAAAAAACTTTTTACATAAAACAAACAACCGGCTTTCAAAAAAACACTACAAAGTAAAAAATAACCTTAATTTCGGAAGTCGGTGTCTTTGGATCTATTTTAGTTTTTGTCACCGACTTCCGAAATTAAGGTTATTTTTTACTTTGTAGTGTTTTTTTGGAAGTCGGTTGTTTTTTTTTTTGTTTTACACTTTTCAGTTTGTAGTTTATCTAAGTTACAATAGCCTAATGTCAACTGCTCATCACCTTTTACAAAATATTCACTGTCGCTTATAATATCGAATAAAAGTGTTTGAGGACTTCCAATTTCCCCGAGCCATAATATCTTTTATGGGGAAGTTGTCCAACCAATTCTTAGAAGCAACAGCGGAACGGACACTTCCAGGAGTAGCAACAATACCTGCCTGTCGCATCAGAGTTTTGATCCAGCCTGCGATGACAGTTCGTGAGGCCGCACGAGCTTTACCTCTCGTAGTGATAAATAAGTTAGGACATTTAGCTTCTTGACGTCTAGTGGAAAGCATTGATACGGTCTGTTCGACCCAGTATACGGGGTCCAAGTTTCTATTATCGTTATTTTTAAATAAATTCCATCCTGATTGCCTATAGTCAGCTGTATCAGTCTTAGACCCAAAGGCTGGCCACAAAGTTATAAAATTATGGTCTGGTGATTTAATATAATCATATGAATACGTCTACCAGAACAGAGTACTAAGAGGGCAGCGGCTTGACTCGATACATCAAAAATATTGTCATGATTTATCGTTCTATCGCCAAGAAAACATACAAAATCATCAATATTCCACACGGGTAACTTAGAAACAGTTGGTTTTTTAACTGAAATCGATTTCAAAATATGTTTCACCAAAATATGATTACTTAGAACACCTGAATCATTTACATTACAAAGGGTAGAGACCACAGACTTATGTAACAATATTGTATTGTAAGACAGTTGATGTTTAATATGCAGCTTAGCCAGAAAACGAGCTAGATCAGATCCTGAGGGGTTCTTAGGGTTAATATGACTAGTTCTACACCACGAAACCCAGCGATTCCATGCAGGTTTGTAAGTTCTCAGGGTGCAAGCTCGCCAGGAACTTTTTAAAAGATCTATCTGAGAATGATTCCCATTGCCTAAATGTTGTGTCCACCCCCACATTTCCACACTTCCAACACTAGATCGGGAACACCCAGGGGATTACGTGGGCGTTGCTGGAGGCAAACAGGTCCACTCGGGGAATTCCCCATTTCAAGAATATTATCTTGGTGATCTCGGGCATCAGATGCCATTCGGGAACCTGGCGAAACCGCGATAAGTGGTCGGCATGGTTGTTGTACCTCCCCGGAACGAACGCACGTTGATATGAATTTGGTACTGATCTATCAAACAAAACCTCAGATGGAGGTATTTTCCTTATTGCTGCTTTTATTAAGGGATCGCGAACTGCATTCGTTATGCTATCTCTGCGCATCTGTATGGTTTCCGCCCTATGGCCACAAATCATTTGCAATAGGTCTGCCGAAACATTGCTGAACTCACCAGAAGTGAAGATATCGTTCAACTTTTGGTTTATTGCCTCAAAGCTAATTTCTTCTTTCTGGTCTCGGACCCATGTCAAAAACGCACAAAGTTCGTTAACTTACGGTTAAACTTATTTTAAAACAAAAAGAGTCCTTAAAGAAAGAATTAAGGACTCTTTTTGTTTTAAAATACCGTAAGTTAACGAAGCATAGGCCCTCTCCGAGTAACTTAAGTGTTTTAGTGTATCGTAGGGTCTAATTTCCTCGTTTGCCTCGAGTTCGACGAAACCCGGGCTATATGGTTATATGATTTTTGAGTTTCCGCGTAACGTACAGACGCCAGCAGATCAAGCTACCCGAAACTGTCAAATTTTCCCAATCAACCTTGAACCTTATGTTGTTGGGTTAAAGTTGAAAATTTATTGAAGAAATTTGACAGATTGTAGTAGCTTGATGTGCTGGCGTCTGTACTTCACTCCAATCCGGTTTAATAAAAAACTGAATTTCTTTTAAAATGTTTAAATAACGCTCGACTGTTTTTGGAAAGCCGGTACTTTAAGTTTAGTCTCAACATCTAAATTATTTAAAAAATTACTATCTTCTAGTTCAAACTCATCCTCAGCGAAGACGGAAAGGGCGTCATCGGCCACCGGTATATTATTATTTATATTATGCTGCACTTTACGCTCCGAGCGGCGACGCTTGTACTGGCCCCCTCTTTTTTTCTGACGGCGGCGACGCGCATTCTTATGTTTAGAGTTATAGTCAGAAGAACTAGATGAACTGGAACTGGAATCGCTACTACTCGAGCTACTACTACTGCTGCTGGGATGTGAACGCATCTTTTTGGAACTAGATGCTTTATCGTTTGCAGTATTCGAGGGTCCTTCGACCGGCTCATTTTGCGAAATCAACGATATTTCTTTATCCATTACGTATTAGGTATTATACTTAAAACAATTGAACACTTACACACTGGAAAAGAAAATAATAAACAACACACGAACGGAAGACCGTTAATTTTTGAAAATATCAACGTTGATTCACCGTTATTATTTAGTTACTAGAAACAGTTTTAGTAAATATCGAATATTGGTATGCCAACGTTCGATCAAAAGGAAAAATATTGACGGTTGTGGAAAGAAATTTAACTAAATAACTCACCTGCTAAGCAGTCACCGGCAAGGAAAAGAACGCCAATGAAAAGACAGAGTCTCTCTGACCCTGGTGACGTCATGAGAGCGAGACAGAGCTATATCGCTAGAAACGTAAGGAAAAAAGGCACAGGAAACAAGGTTCAGCCTATCTCAATTGTTTAATTATGCTTCGAATAACGGTCAAGTGGTTTAATAGTAGTATAGAATAGATTGTCCCCTCTCTCTACCTATGCCTTCGCTGAAAACTGCAGGCGTGATGTTAGTACTGATGTTGTAAAATGTAATGATAAAATGGAGTGATTTGTTGCAGACTATCAATACAAATTGTAGGTACCTACATAAGTATGTTGGACTAATAGAGAAGTAAGCTTTAAGCAGGCTGAGCAACGTAGAATGTACCCAAAAGTTATACATATCCTACATCAGTAGGTACCAAAATAATGTAAACAAAGGCTTAGCTAGTGAAAATGAAGATTTTATACCTTTATGAAGTCAAAGTAGGTAGGCGCTGCTGATAAGTTTGAATAATGCGTGAAATATTACCTCTCCAATTACAAAATCAAAACTTATATCGCAATAAGAACATATCAAAATCAACAAATCCGTCTATTTAAATGACGGAGTTATGCCCGGACAAAAAATTACACAAAAAAAGAAAAACTTCCGAATTGATGACAACCTACTCTTTTTTGAAATCGGTTAAAAATAGATTTGAACAGTCAAAATCGATTATAATTAAATAATTAATTGGTTGAAGGACCTGAACGAGACAATAGAAGTTTTATTGTTATTACGTCTGGCGCGCATTTAGTTTTAAAAAATTTCAGCTGTACTTACCTGCAATAGTATTCTGTCGCTTAGAAACTGTTCTCGTAATGGACGACAGCTCAGCACTGTGCGTTCACAAAATCGAATGAAATGAGTGACGTCTGGCGCCTGCGCCTACGTAATTATTTGATGCTATCATGCACAGGAACTATCGAAGATTCCGGAAAGCCCCGACAAGTGATGTGAACCGGTTTCATAAAAACCTACAAAAACGGTTTTTGACAAAACCGATAATCACCGGTTCTCTTTGAAAAACTGGGGGCCGATCGCGCTAATTTTGAACGTTAATACCAAAACTAAACCACAACCAAAAACGTTACGTTAAACACATTTCGTATCGCGCTAATCATTTCAACGGAAACGATTTAGCTTTACTTTGGAAGTTACGTTGGAGGAACGATCGATCGAACAATATTCTCACAAAAAAAAGCGCGATACCGTTTCTTACACCAGCTAAACCAAAACTAAACTAAAACCAAAAACGTTCCGTTCGAACGGTAATTACGTTGAGAAATAGCGCGATCGGCCCCCTGATTACAATCACAAAACATGTAAGTATCCGAGTCTTTAGAGGTTTGCACCGGAGCAATGAGCACCGGAACGAGAGAAGTTATCAACATTTTGGAAATATTCGAGGAAGCTACAAAACTTGTCAGCGCTGATATATCCGAACTAGTTCACTAGTCATTCCGTCAATATATGGACTATTTGAAAACTGAACACTATCGAAATTTCTCTAACAACCGATATAGGCAAGATGACATATATAATATATGATCTAAGGCAAGATGTTTCACTCATCAGTCATCAGTGAGGCTAAACATAAGTACCGGACTCCTGGCATATGAGACAAGAACTGTGTCCCAAATATCTACATATTTACATTCAGCATTAAGAACAGGATTTCGTCATCCGGAGAACATGCTGTCGGTGAAAGAGTTAGTAAGAAAAGAATTATTATCCCTTAAAATGATATAAGAAAATACCCCCCCATAACTCCGACACCTTAATTTTTTTTTAAATACAGAAATAGTTCTTATAGATTACAGGAAAACCTATAAGAAGTCCCAAGGACGGGGGGGGGGGGTCTAAGGAGTCCTGTTATCTTAAAATAAAATGGTAAATCCTCTGAATATTGCAGTGAGTGCGTACAAACTTACATGTTGTTCAACTACAAAGTTTGTTCTTAGGATAACTTTATCCCCACTACGGAACCCTTCAATGTGCGTGGTCCGACACGCACTTGGCCGGTTTGTTTTTCATTTTAGTTAGGCAATTATGGGCAAGTCTGTGCAAGGGCAGTGTCTGTGTGGTGCCGGACGTAAAGAATACACACCTCCACCCTATTTCTTCCCGTGGGTGTCGTAAATGGCGACTAAGGGACTTAATAGAGAATGGGCAGCAGCGTTATCTATGCATTTTATCGCCAACCCGCCTGCCAAGCGTGGCGATTATGGCAAACCCCCCTTTAGGGGAGGCCTATGTCCAGCAGTGGACGTCTCGGCTGAAATGATGATGATGAAATAAGGGCAAATACAAATAAAACGAGCTTGTAGCTCATAATTGCAATAATAACTCATAATAAGTAAGAATACTCCCAACTATTTTAATTAGTGCGTAGGGTATTTTCGTTTTATTCTACTGTTCTCTCGGTGAGGAGGCAGTGTCGTCAGGGCGGTCCCATTTCGCCAGCCCTGTACCGCTCGGTCCAGGCTGCGGATCGGAAGGTGCCAGGGGCCCAAGTCTGCTATTTTTATAAATTCAGTCATTCCAACACGATCCCATTGTCATTATGCTAAAAGTTCGTAATCTGGTAAATTCATAATGGTCGATCATTGGTCGGTCAATGTTCTCGTAATATGTGTTATTATAATGGTATTGTCGTATTGGCATTATTATATAACCCATTAGTAGAAATGTCATTAGTTTGTCATTATGTACGAGATTACCAATATATGCAATTTCTTTCAATGTAGTGTCAGTGGCCGACCATTGGAAATTCATAATGACGCCATTATAATAGTGGATTACCAAACTTGTCAAAATCCACAATTCTGAAATCAATGATCGACCATTCTGACACTATTGCAATAGCAGACTTGAGGCCCTGGCAGGGTGTTCTTAGCCGGCTGCAAGGATCTTTTGGCGCCTGAATGACATTGACAGGGGGCTGGAGCTGGGGAGGCCTGTTTGACTTTTGAAGAGCTGGCTACACTATTTCGCAGATTGAGGCCATACTGAATTCCCGACCCCTCTCGTCAGATCCAAATGATCTCCGCTAACCTCAAGGCACTTTCTAGTGGGTGAATGAATGAATGACGTTGCCTAAAACTATTATACATGTATTCATTATCAAAAAAAGATGGTTCCGATTTTGGCCATACGCCAATAGAACCTTGTAGCGTTGTATATCTGTCGTCTTCCTGATATAGGGGCCGTGGAGTTAGTATGTCCCTAAAGTACAGACGCCAGCAGGTCAAGCTACCCGAAACTGTCAATTTTTCCTAATCAACCTTGAACCTTAAACTGTGGGGATAAAGTTAAAAATATATTAAAGAAATTTGACAGATTGTAGTAGCTTGATGTGCTGGCATTTGAACAACCGTCAGACAGGACTCGAGGCCGCATCCTACCTATCGGGCGATCGTCATCGTCACGCTCACATGCAGACTTTTTTGTTCCGTGAACCTGAACGCGTGGTCGCGCCGACATAGGGTGCCTTCCGAAAGAAATTGTCATTCACGCGACGATCAGGTACACACGGCTACACATCAAGCTATACATTTCCAGTATAGCTGGGGGCCGATCGCGCTAATTTTGAACGTTAATACCAAAACTAAACCACAACCAAAAACGTTACGTTAGACACATTTCGTATCGCGCTAATCATTTCAACGCAAACGATTTAGCTTTACTTTGGAAGTTACGTTGGAGGAACGATCGATCGAACTTTCAGTATTGGGTAACGTCAACGATTTTGTCGCTCAGAAAAAATAGCGCGATACCGTTTTACATCAGCTAAACCAAAACCAAAAACGTTCCGTTCGAACGGTAATTGTTGAGAAATAGCGCGATCGGCCCCCTGATCTCGCATTGTGTAGGATTTACGTACAATGAGAGGTCAGCGTTTACTGGAATTGTATATCTTGATGTGTAGCCGTGCGTACCTACTCGCGCGGAGATAGCTTTGAATAGGAGTAGGACGCGGGCTTTTAGGACACGGGGTGAGTCTACAACATACAAAATTGAGAGTTACCAGAGCGCTAATTTCTTTATCCCTTTTAGATATTAGTCGTTGAAATAAAACGTAATAAACATATTAGGTCATTAAATTTATTAATGAATACAAAAATTAAAAATTAGCGAAAATGAATGCGAAACGATATGTAAATTAAAAGTACGGTAGGTACTTTTAATTTAGGTACTGTAAAAGTACGTACTTACCTATTTGAAATTAAAATGAATTTTATAGAAAATACAGGATAAAGCATTTGAACAATACTAATGATTAGACAGAAACGATTTAGACTAAAACTAATAAAATTAAATGTAAAACTAAAATACAGCCATCGCAGACAATAGGTACCTACTAAAAGGGATAGGTTAGGGTAGATTAGAAAATAGTTGGTAATAGAAATTATTAACGGAGAATTATAACTGTTTCAACGATCAACTTGCAACTATTTGGTCACAAAAATAATTATAGACAAGCATACAAATTATCGTCCTAACCTATTTCAATCAAGTTCGAAGTAAGGTCAAATAACCATCAATTACATCCTATTGAACAAATTCATTAGGAACATGGCTTCCAGATTTTGTTGCATCTTGTGCCTCTGTACGTCAGGCATATGCCGCCTCATTCGACTTTCCCAGACGGATCTGTATTCCCGGTGGTCAGAACACTCGAGGTGCCGTGTCATGTCGGCCCAACCCGAGACTATAAGGTTGCAATATCCGCAGTGGTACATCTCGGGACGAACCTGTAACATAACAGATAAGTACATTATAATAAATATGACAAAGAACCTGCCACGTTTCTGTAGTGCGTCAGGTATTTCGCAGGAGTGTGTACAGGTGCGCACTTAGCGATCTTTATGGGCGTACAAGATCCTCGTCACTACTGCGTTGGATGCGAGACAGCGACAGCAGTCTCCCGAGTGTGTTTGCTAGTAAAACTGGAGGCCACCTGATGGGCACCTGTGCCCAGTGCATGTATTGTTGCCAGGTGTCTCCAAAAGATGGCGTAATACAAATGTATTATTGTAATAAAAATTAGGAATTATTGTTCATATTTTTGGTTGTCATAGGTTAAAAAAGTCAAATTATTTATTTCAAATAGCAGCGTTTTACCTGAAATAAAACGCATATTAAAATACTTACCTCACTGGAAGCTTTACTATGAGATGGCATTTCCGTTTCCCGTCGATTTCTTACCAGTTTTCGTACTTTTATCCCCTCAATACTTCCGGTTCAGTGGCGCCACCTGGTGTTTGCGGGTAGTTTTATAGTTCTTGTAAAAGGTGTCACGCCATTTTGTTCATTGTCTCATAGAACCAGGCAGAAATAAAGTTAAAGCTTCCAGTGAGGTAAGTATTTTAATATGCGTTTTATTTCAGGTAAAACGCTGCTATTAAACTACTTGACCGTCACTGGAAGCTTTACTATGAGATCTGTTTATCGCCTGGTGACGCCACTTTGATGTATTATATATACTTGGAAGTATGTAGTACTATAGGCCAATGTGATAAAGCATAAAACTAAACAAAAGTGTAATTAATAAGTATACCTTTAATTACATAAATGTATAAGTAAAGCAATTCAATTTAAAGTACCTAGATAAGTGTACTTTAACTACAAATATAATTGTAAATATGAAAAATCATAATTTCTAATCATTAACAACCAATTTAAGAATATCCGTTCTAGGTAACATCATATTTATTCAGCAATGTTAATCGATTGGATTAAACAATTGTGTCACGTTTTGTGAATCAGTTTTTCTCATTATTTCTCGTCTACAAAACTTCTGGAATGTATTGGCTGATCGCCAATTTCAGGATGATTTTAAAACCAGCTTTTCGAGGCTACAGCAGACCGGGTGCTACCTGGAGTGGTTACAATGCCAGCTTCGCCAAACAGGGTCTTTACTCATCCTGCAATGACTGTACGTGAAGCAGGTTTAGCCACACCTCTTACCGTAATAAATAAATTAGTTGATTTTGCCACATTACGTCTGTCGTTTAATAACGCTATAGTTCTTTCTATCCAGAATATAGGGTCCAGATTAGAATTATCGGTATTTAAAAGCAATTTCCAGCCGGATAGCCTATAATTACTGCTGTCCGTTTTGGAGCCAAACCGAGGCCATAATATTAAACTGTTATCAGATCTTATGCAATGATTAGGATTAGGAAGGATTTAACAATAAAATTGCCGTATGACCTGATGTTTGAAATAGGTTATTTGAATCAATTGTGCAATTAGTCAAAAATGAAATTAATTTACCAACATCCCAAACTGGAGGCTTAGTGACCTTTGGATTTTTTAAGGCAATTGATTTTAAAACATATCTTACTAGAACGAGTTAACTTAACAGACTTGAATTTTCAGCGTTACCTAGTGAAGATATTACTGATTTATTTAAAAGTATTGAATTATACGACAACTTATCAATTAAATATAAATCACACAGTCAAGGTTTTTATTTCGACACCACGACGCCCAGCGCTTTCAGGCTACCTCATAGGGTTTTAGAGTCGATTTTCGCCAATAATCTTTAAGTAGTGATAGTTGTTGAGCGTTCCATGTCTTTATCGTGTCATACCACCCCCACATTTCCAAACATCGAGGACGATGTTCTCGACCTTCGGTGGTGGGAGGCCCGTCGACGTGTCTATTAGGTGTCTCTGCAGGTTTCTCAGAGTTAATGGAGCCGCGAGCGCTCGGGCATTTAGATCCGCACGCCAGAATACTCTCTCCCATCGAGGTACTACTATTAAGAATATTCCTGTAGACTGGTTTAAGTGAGACAGAACTTTGGGGACTAGGAATGGTGGCGGAAATATCCATGCGAGCTGGTAATTCCATGGGACACTGAAGGCATCGTGGAACAAAGCTTGAGGATCTTTTAGATCTAGAGACACACACTACGTGAGCAGTCGCCGAGGCAAATAGATCTATTATTGGGGCTCCCATTTTGCAAACACTATTTCTATACAAGTCGGTAGTAAGTGCCATTCTGGAGGTTGGCGAAGGCGCAATAAGTGGTCCGCATGATTGTTGTATTTGCCCGGAATGTAGTGTATGCTGAATGATGTTGGCCTAACGAATTCAGAATTCGATAGGTTATTTCCAACAGGGATCATGTCCTCGTACCTCCTTTCGAAGGTATGTGACCGCGGTTCTGTTGTCGCATTGAATAAGGAGCGAACTTTGATGAAGCCACTGAACTTTGTTCTGAAGAGCGTATAATATTGCTATCATCTCTTTTTGATTGGTTTTCTCTTCTTGCGACCAAGTTCTTGACAAAGCCAAATTGTTCAGTTGTGCCCCCCACGCTTGATCTGATGCTTCTGTAGCCAGAAAATTTATTGGAGGAGGGTACTGAAGAGGGGTTGACAGCCGACACTTTTGGGCCCACCAATTTAGTTCCTCTAAGACACTGTGGTAGTGGGTAGGTCTTTGGTGGCAGGACTGGCAGTGAATTCATGAAAATTACTAACTGTCGATGATTGAGCCGACCCCGTGGGACAGCAAAACAGGCAAAATTTAAAAGTCCTATTTTCAGCAACTCCTTCAGAGTTAAGTGCTCTTGTTCGAGAGGCTGATTTATCTTTGTGATGATGCCCTGAGCCTTTTCCTTGGCAGGATTTTTTGATTTCCCCATGGTTTCCATAGTATCCGTAAATAAATTATACTCTTTTGAGGAGTAAGAACAGATTTTTGGAATTTTTTTGCCACCCCAGTTTTTGTAATATTTGTACAGTTATTTTTAAATGCTCGCGAAGCGTGCGAACATTCTGATGTACTAATAAATAATCGTTGAGGTATATCAAGTCCTCATGTTCCAGTTTTCCCGCAATGTTTGGGCTACCCAGTTCGTGAGCATGGAAAACGTTTTTGGAGCAGTGCTCAGACCGAATGGAAGACGACAAGTCATATCTAACAACTGCTGGTCTGTGCGATTTTTGTACGCTTACATTAAGGGCACCCGCGCAAAACCGCAACGCGATGCGATATTATGATTGATATTATAGATTTATGCGCAGATATTTGCGATGCGTTGTGAATTCGCAGTTATGTGTGCTTGGGACAAATCTATTTTGCACATCCAGTCGAGATCGTAGAAAGTCCGGAATGCGGTACATATTTATTCAATGAAACGGCTCGGTCATCACATATTCGTTTAGTGATTATAGATTGAATTTAGGACGGACAGATCCGTCGAATTTTGGAACCAGCAATAGAGGGGACATGAAGCTTGGCGAGGGTAAAGCTTTCTTTAGAATTGCCTGCTGTTTCATTTTGTCTACAATTGAAGACATTTGTTCTGAAACAGGAGTTTGGAAAGGCCCCTTCGTTACATCTGGATAGACAAGTGGGGGCTTTTGAAAGAAAAGTATGCGATACCCTTGAATTAATTTTAAAACTATTTGTTGCTCCCCCGCCCATTGTGTTTGGTAGTGTATCAACCGACCTACCCGAATCGGTGTCATGTCATTGTTTATACCTTTTTTCCCCTGGAACTTTTTGAGGAGTTTGCACGTCCCGTGTACTTCCACGTTCGGGCCGCGAGCCACGGTTTCGAAATGAACTTCTAGTATTGAAGTGATCACCTTGATTACTCGAGGAATTACCTCTGAAAGAGTGATGTGTATGTTGGCACTGACCATGGTATTCACCCCGCGAGGGTGGGTTATGACGGGTATGCATATGCGATCCTGGTTCGTTAAATTGAGTTCCACGCGATGGAACTATCGGTTTCCATCCCCGCGAGGGTCGGCTTCTAGGTTGGTATGGCTTTTGTGAAGACCTTTCCGTTTTTTGGGGGCCAAAAAGCCTTACGGACCCCGCCAGCCTTCTTTAGCGTAGAGGTAAAAGGCTCGATATTAAATATGTATCCGAGTATATTTTATAAAATTCGCCTTTGTAAAATAATTCGTCAAACTTTCCATTTAAATTATCAAAGTACATTCTGTCACCCATGAACGAAGATTACGAATACCTTCCTGCAATGATTGTCTTTGTTTTAATATGCAGTAGGTTAAGGCTGCATAGGATTTATCGGCGAGTGCCAGATGACGTGAGGTGTCATATGCTTTTACCTCATAATTTGTTTCCAGGTCTATAAAGCCAGGAGTATGATTATACAACTTTTGCGTATCTCACTTCTGACCAAAAAGTACTACCAAAACGCTGGATAACTACCAACTTCTTCAAAAAACTATCGGGGGTTTTTGGAACTAATGGTTCCTTTTAAGCTTAGTATCAATGTCAAAAGTGAAATCTAAACTTATATTTTGGTGTTCTTGATTTGAACAACCCTCGTCACTACATACATTGTTCATAAAGTTGACCACTAATTCCAGAACAAACAGAAGCATTATCTTATCAAGCTGTATCAATGTTACTTGTAGTATTAATTTGCGATTCAGTGCACTCGGACCAGCCAAAGCTTGTGGCTGGGTATCGGAGTTGTGGACTTTTATTACCAGGGCTCGGAAACCGGTTAATTTTCTATGTAAACTTAACCGTTATTATAAAGGTTTTCGAACATATTTCGTTAATTATTTAATATTTTGTTACAAAATCAATGCTGAACTTAATGTGATGAAGCAATAGGTATTTGAAGCTAATATCAATTCTATCAAAAACAATTTGTATCTACAGAAATAAAAATTTACCCGGTTTCAAGCCCTGGTTATTACTCTATCACTGCAAAGGAATTACGTTAGATCTGCAATGGATTTATATACACTTTACACAGTTACATTCAAATATTGATTACGAAAATTTACTGGTAAATGTTCAAAGTAAAAATTACAGTAGTGATCCGAACGGAAAACCCGTTAAAAACTTTGATCACGTACGAATTATTCAAAAAGTGTTACCTCTAAAAGAGGGTACTTACTTACGGTCCAAGACTTATGCTCTTTGAAGAACACTACACTTTTTACTAAATTTATAAAATATGTATTCACTTAATATTCACTTTTACGTATTCTGCAACTGTCGCGGACGCAGTCACGGCGCACAAGTTGCTTCGACGGATAATAAAAAGCCAATGAACAAAATGGCGTGACACCTTTTACAAGAACTATAAAACTACCCGCAACCACCAGGTGGCGCCACTGAACCGGAAGTATTGAGGGGATAAAAGTACGAAAACTGGTAAGAAATCGACGGGAAACGGAAATGCCATCTCATAGTAAAGCTTCCAGTGACGGTCAAGTAATTTAATAGGCACTTATGAGGCACTTTTGAACGTCAAAATTGTTGATTCTAGTTGCCCCTTGCCAAAAGGTAGTTTCATATGGAGAAGAATGGGCAAGAAACTACACCGTTACTCTTTTAAAAATGTTTCCACAATATTTTGTTTAAGTACATTAATTCAATGATTATATGTGAAGACAATGCACCTAGAATAAAATTACTGTATGTACCACAATAGGTACAAAGAATTAAAAATGAAGCAATGAAAAATAACTTAATTATGAGATAGATGCTCACAATATTTACAAACATCGTAAAAGTGTGTATTCCTAAACAAAAAAATTAAGAAATAAGAGATTCTGAACAGGCACTAGTTTTTTTTTAATTAATGTCAATGAATGGCTCATTACCTCTCTGATGAACTCCTTTTTCTCCGATGTAATGACAGGTACTCTTTGCCATTTATGGAGGTGCTGTCTTGTCTTAACATGGTCCACAATATCCGAGAATGGCGGCAAGTTAACCTCGCAGACAAAGCACCTAATTCTTGAATTACTCTGGGATATCAAATACATACTATTCCGAGGAATACAAAACTCCTCGTTAATGATACTGGCTGTATAAAATATTTCATGTAAATCGTAAGCCGTAACAACAAAATCTGTCATTGACTGCTTAACCAGCTTTCCCGGAGTTTTCGCTTGGGTTATAGAGGAGGCTACCAGTCTTTTGTGATTTGCTCCTTCTACATGCTCTTTCATTGACCTAAAGGAACCTGGCACATGTACTTTACAAATGCGGCAAAAAGATTGGTTATTGTCTCCGTTGTAAGTTATTTTATTTGCTGTTGCAAAGTCATTTGCCTCTTCTTCTTGGCTACATTTTTCGAAGTTTTCTCTCGAAACGTTATCATTGTTTTCTACATGTGAGGCATCATTTTGGACATTATCTTGTAAAGCTTTTGTGCTGTCATTTACAACCTCAGTATCTTGATTATTGTCAGACGATTGTGTAGTTATGTCATTTATATCGAACCGATTCAAATTTTTATCCAGGTTTGATGGATATAGTAAATCAGAATCAACGGCTTTAGCTGAAGAATGATTTCCAATGTGGTTCTCTATCTCCATGAAATCAAATGTTACAATTATAGAACATTTTTTACAGAAAGCTGTTTCTGATTCCAAATTAATGTTGATTCCTTTACTTTGGTACCTGGCAATGGATTCAAGGATTTTAGATTTGTCTTTTGTCGGCAATTTTTTGATACTATTCTTATTAGCATCGTTGTCAATCATTGGTTTCATTTTTTTGCCATGATTTTCTATGGCTGAAGTCATGTTAGTTGCTTTTTCTTGACAGTTTCTTTTAGCTTCGCTTCCTTGGCAGTTTTCTTTAGTGTCGATTTCTTGACAAACGCTGTTGGTTTCGATGCGACGTTTCGCGTAGAGTTCGTGATGTTCTGTATCGTCAAAATGGTTTGTCATCCTGCCGGGCGCTAGCAACTTGTTGCATGTAAGACATTGGACAGCCGTGTCGTCTAACTGAAATCACAGAAATAATTGATTTTATTTATTTTATTTTATTTTACATAATGACCACTTATTTGTACTGTGACATTAGATTTAATTGAGTTAGTGTAGTGCTACTATTCTATAATCTGAGGTGTAGTGTAAAGAGTGTAGAAATAATAGTGACAATGAACAGTGTTTTAAAATAATTATCACATAAAAAATTAGGTCAGATTAAATTGCTTATTAGTCATATAGGCTAGATTGTAATGAATTATTAAGAACCAGGTTCTTTTTATTATAGCACAAAAAAAAAAGATTTAATTGAAGTCCTGTTTTGAGTAGAGTTTTGAGTATCCTGAAGAGTTAAGACCGACTAATACCAAGCATTCATAATAGTACTTATATGACTAATAAGAGATAAGGGCTGAAACCTTTGAAAATGGTAAAAAGTGAAAAAAAATTAGTAGGATGAAATGAAACCCATTGGAAAAGGAAGAGAATATAACAACAATAAAAGGAAAAATAATTTACAGGTGATCTGAGGTCGGGAAGTGGATGGGGGTGAGTTTTTAAGGGTAAAAACGGTTTATCTCGATTTCCGGCAAAACTACAAGTCCTACGTAAAAAAATTAAATGTCTAAGTGGTAGGTAATAAAAAGATCTACAACTTTTGTATTTACACTTATCTCACATAACCTCAAAATTTCTGTGAAAAGTTCAAATAACTAAGTTTTTGGTTTTTTTATTTTTATCTTTTACAAATTTTTGAAAACTTACCTTTTTATGTCTTTTACTGTAATTTTTTTGATTTAAAATATATTTTTTCACCTTATTTTGACTTAATATCATTGATATACTGACTAGGGTTTTTTGTACAATATTAGTTTTATATCGCCTATCCCTCCCTATTAACATTGTCGGATATGCATTTTTGCAATTTTCTTTTTATTTCATTAATCACTCTTAAAAAGTCCCTTCTTTTAGTAGCTGCCACAAAAAAAATTGTTTTAAGAGTAATTTTTAAAATAGCCACGTTAACATAGTCGGATATTGTCACAACCACCAGTTATCAATGACGGATGTCAACTTGCGACAACGTTTGCGGGGCGCGAGGGGCAGCAGCGCGTGCGGTTGTGCTAGTACGAACCAACAACAGTTCAATTGTAAATGAACATAATAACATTAACAATAATTTATTGTAATATGTTCGGTTAAAATTGTAGGAAGTGACATAATCGTCATTGTTAACTATATTTTAAGGAGCAAAATATGTCGGTAGTGTCACATCCAACATTGTTAATCGTTTTTTGTGAGGTAAAGTATGTCGGTAATACCAGATCCGACTTTTTTGGTCGTTTTAATTTATGTGCAATTTGTCGGATGTGTTACTTCAAACTTTGTTAACGGTATTTATTTCAAAACTTTTTGTTGGATGGGGTGCATATTGCTTTGTTCACCGATTATTTATATATTTTGTATGTTGGTTGTGACATTTTATTTTTTGTTTTTTATATTGTTATTATAAAAATGCATTTTGACGCTTTCCTTTCTCACCTACACGCACTGCAAGGCGCAAAAAGATGTCTGCCTTACCTACTTTTTTACCTTACCTACTCTTTTCCAAAGGTATGACTTACCTACTTTTTTATTTATTGCTAATCTAACTTTTTCAGTTAATAGAGAATCTCCACTACCAAGTGGTTTCCAAAATCAGTTCATTATTCTGAAGGAAATGGTTAGGTAAGTTTTCAATGAAGATGAAACTCCGGAAACAAAAAATATTGAACCCACTGTTTCGACAAAAAAATTGAAATTCCTACTGAAAGTAATGTTGCTGTCAGTTGACCATGATACAATATCAAAAACACCAATGCAGTCTCCATCTTCTCATGAAATTAGCAGTGACGCTTTTGCTGCCGCGTATTCTCACAGTGAGTTCGCAGTTTCAGAATACGTGGCACCACCGCCACCAATCTTGACCAACGACGACATATATGGAAACTTACCCACACCTTCTGTGACTTCTTTCAAGTGTTAATACTCCCACTTATACTAAACAAGTCTTCTTTCGCCAGTCTACTTTTAAAACTAATAAAGGCAAGAAAAGACTCGTACATAAAGAAAACTTGGTGGTAAATAAGAGAAAGACTTTAAAAAATCAGGGAAATAGTTTTACAAACCACATTAATTACACCACATGGAGACTTTAAGTGTATTTTACTATAAAAGAAAATTATCGACACTTAACTTCACCTTATACGAGTTAGCTACAAAAGAAGCAACTCGCTTTATGTGGCACGAGGCAATAGCAAAAGGTGGCGCAAAAGAATTATGTAGTTGTCTCTATCAGTTTATGAAACAAAAAGTTTTACAAAATGGAGTAAAAACATTTTGTTTCTGGTCAGACAAATTGTGCGGGGCCAAACAGGAACCGCATTGTTTTAGCCCTTTACCTTATAGCTGCGAAAGAATTTGGAGTCACAATCACCCATCGTTTTATGGAGAAGGTCACACCCAAAACGAGGGTGATAGTGTCCAGTCGACTATTGAGCGTGCTAGTGAACGCAGGCTGATCTATGTTCCAGAAGAATGGTACTGTCTTGTTCGCTGGGCTAAAGTTGAAGGTAATCCTTATGTAGTAAAAGAGATGACAATCTCTGACATAATGACTTAATCTCTGTTATCAAATAAAAATTGGTCGATAAACAGTGACAACGAGAAAATCCAAAAGACTCGCTTAAGAGAGGTGATCAGGTGAAGGTACATGCACAGCAGTATGATAGTATTGATTAAAAGTATAATTTTGAAGATGAGCCGAACACTTTAATAGTTTTGAGATCTGGTAACCGAAACACTGGAAGGCTGTCTCGTGAATTTCAAATCAAGTAGGCTTATAATGGGGATCTCTCTATCAGTCGTGACAAACATAAAGATTTAATTTTAATTAACATGTGTCAAAGTGGAGTAATTCCGGCGAGATATCACAACTTTAACCAAAACTTAAAATTTAGGTTTTGATTTTTAAAATAAATGTCTAGGTACAAAAGTATCTAAAAGGACTTCTTGGCGGGAAAGTGAAGCGTCATGTTAGCAGTTTTGTTTTATTTTCTAAAATTTGTGTTTAGCCGAATATTAATGTGTAATAGTGGTGGATTATTAACCATTAAGTGTTCGTGAACCTGCATTAATGTAGGCAAATGAAACAAAACAGTGCAACATCACTTAAGTTCTCTCAAGAAGTCCGCGCGAGGTTTCAGTAAAGTGCCGCGTCTTTACTTAAACTCAAGGGGAGTGGGGTGGGATATCATCAATCATCTTTACCATTTATTGAGTGGAGTTCATTTCATAATTATTTAAATAACTTTGTACTTGCTACCTAATTTGACATGACACTGGCTAATTGCACAAACCGTGCGAAGCCAAAAATAAAAAAAAGTATCTGAAAAATTGTTTTATTTATCATTTCGATTTAGATACGACAGACATTGGTCTAGGATTTACTATTACCAGTGACGTATAATCAAGAACTTTGTACACGTAACCTAGTTCGTATATTAAAAAAAATATCAACAATTGAAACTTTGACACGCGCTCCTGTAAAGTTGCCGATTTTCACATCCGACAATGTTAATAGGTATCCCTATATGTGAAACCCGAAACACGTCTAGTATTTTTATGTAAAGAATCTATGTACAAAATTTCAAAACTGTATCAAAGATACAGAGAACGAGAAAAAATCACAAAGTTATGGTTGTTATGTTACCGGGTTGTCCGTACAAAAACATGCTACCGGCGCCCCCGCGCCTCGCAGAGTCGTCTTGCGCTCATTGATAATAATTTGGCAGTAGGTACCTAACCGTACGGCGATTGCATTGTAAGTAATTAAACGGTGATAACATTTTCCATCACACTTAAATATTTTTGGGACAAAATATAACATGGTGTAAAAATTATTGAAATCGATTCAGTTCCTTATTCTGAAAAAACTATAATCCTATAGGCCTACTCCGAAGCGATAATCTGATGTATCGGCCGAATGTTCGGCCGTTTCTTGAAGCCCAAAGTTTCCTTAATTGACTTTGAATCCTTACCCGACTTCAAGTCACGTTTTTGACTTTGACTTATCTCTGTGACGATCGTTTTATTTTTTCTTTCGCCGTAGTCAGCCATGGTCAGCCGTAAAAAGGAAACGGCCGAACATTCGGCCGATACATCGGAATAACGCTTCAGAGTAGGCCCCCAGGTTTCGCATATACTAAAATCGAAAAAGTACTGTAATTTTCAATCGAAAATTCTCCCGTCGAAATATCTGCTTTTTTATTTTTTTTTTACACCATCAGTAAGTAGAGATTTTAAAGAACAAAAAACCCACCGACTTTTTTAAAAAAGCAGATATTTTGACGGGAGACTTCTAGATTGTAAATTAGGGTGCGTTTTCGATATTTAGTCAAAATAAGGTGAAAAAAATAATATTTTAAATACAAAAATTACAGTGTGTTTGGGACATAAAAAGGTAGTTTTCACCAAATCTAGTGATAATTTTTTTTTTTTTTGTTAAAGGAAATAAAAAACCAAAAATTTGGTTATTTGAACTTTTCACAGAAATTTTGAGGTTATGTGAGATAAGTGTATATACAAAAGTTGTAGATCTTTTTATTACCTACCACTTAGACATATAATTTTTTTACGTAGGACTTGTAGTTTTGCCGGAAATCGAGATAAACCGTTTTTACCCTTAAAAACTCACCCCCATCTTCTTCCCGACCTCAGATCACCTGTAAATTATTTTTTATTTTTTTTGTTATATTCTCTTCCTTTTCCAATGGGTTTCATCCTACTATTATTTTTTTTGGTTTCAAAAATTATCGACCCCGTGGTTTATTGCGTAACACACTATCAGTAGGAATCGGTTTCAATTTGACAGGTCAACAACATTCATTGCGTTATTTACGTTGTTGAGCAGACAAATTTTTCTAACGTATGAAGCAATGAATTAGCAATATACTTCAAAATCATTCCGATTCCGATTCAAACTATGTTACGCAATTAGGGTGCGTCTAAAGTAAAAACATAGGTACTTTCGATAAGTCCATTCATAAACTACTTGAAATTTCATAACAAATTAGTTTACACTTACATGACGAAAGATGGCATCATCCGCTCCAAACTGAACTGGTTTCAGAACCAAATTCAAAGAGTGGCTTGCATCAGTTTTATGATCAGTCTCATCTTCGAACTCCGCGTTACAGAGCGAGCAGACTCCATCGATCAGGCCGTGCCAAGCCCTTTCTTGAATAAGAATGTTATTGAAAGCAACAACATCACCACCCATCGGTTTTAGAAGAAGAATTCCCTTGTTATGCTTGTGTTCATCTTCAGTTATGCGTAAATTAACTTTGGAAGCAATTGGCATCAGAACGTTACAGAACTCGCAGTAGTAGCCGCCTTTGAACTGAAAAAACAAGTGACTAGTTAGATTCAGAATCTTATCAATATTATGTTTATAATATATATGGTGGACAGTATTCCTAAATGTTGGGCGGAATTCAGATATCAAATACTGATAAAAAGCCTTTATGCATCGTGTAATACATAAATAAATCCCTGCACTCAGCAGTGACCACTACTGACGACAGAGCGACAACGCACTTAGGGGCATTTATCGTAACAGATAGAATGAATAAATAAGAACCAAAATTTAAAAATAACAACCAATATATATATAATAAATTATCAGTTCAGACAACCCATCCCCGCTTGCACGATTAACTGCTTTCCTAAGATTGCAAATTACGTTTTTTCTACACAATCTTGGTAATTGCTGAAAAATGCTCGGTAGTCTGTGTTCTCGAAACTTCATAGCTACAATTGCCAAGAATAACGTAGGTACAAGTTACATGCCGTGTAAGCGCATCTTAAGTTTATTCAAAACTGTGACTACTGTGAGCCCAAACGGCAAACACTATGAATAAAGATAAGGGGGCGGAGACGTGCAGGAATCGACCAATCACAATTGGTTGAAATTGTCTGTGATTGGTCGATTCCCTTGTTTCCCCCTCCGATCCGCTCGTCTCCGCTGCTGTGGAAGCGCACCCCAAATAAAAACCCACCTTTTTAATATGTTCATCTAGAAATTTATCGGAGTATTGCACTGCATCCGACTTCTTCTTATGCTCAGGTGTTCCGATATGGTCAGTAGCTTCCTGCTGGGACTTTAAGAAGATCTCGCAAGCCAGACAGAAGGAATTCAAGTAGCCAGTGATGACCCCGTTCGTATGCAACTTGTATGTCATGGTGACCTGAGAAAAAAGAAAAAATAACATAACCATAGTTTTAAGACATCACCCCTCTCAAGTACTTATTCATCGAACTGAGTACCAAGTACCTTCACCTTTTATAGGGTTCCGTAGTCAACAAGGAATCCATATAGTTTCGCCATTTCCGACTTTCTGTCTGTCTGTTCGCGGCTTAGCTCAGATACTCTTATGACTAGAAAGCTATAATTTGGCATGGGTCAAAGTGGTAGAATAAAATGCTAAAATAATATTTTTTTTACGGTACCGCTCCTACCCGCAAAGTGGGGATATTTTTTTTCTCGTCTATCCCGTTTGTGTGGGGTGTCATTGTCAATAATATTGCGAGTGCGTAAAATAAACCATTTTTCGATTCAGGGATCCGTTTGCGAAATATTGAGCTTTAAAGTGCTAATTTTCGTTAGAGTCAAGTGTCCCTCCTGCCAGCAAATGGTTCACGGCAATAGCTCATATTATAATGAAGATAAAAGGAAAACTATCACAGCTAACTAGGCTTTACAAGTTAACAAGTAATAGTCGACCAATTTACATTTTTAAATTTGCAGTTGGAGTATGGGAGAACATGTTTTTAAACTACAACGTTAAGTTTGTTTTTGGGATAAATTCATCCCAACTACGGAACCCTTCATTGTGCGTGGCCCGACACGCATAACGCATAACTCTCATTCTATAATCGATTTTCGTTAGGCATAGTTATGTACTTAACGTAAGAAAGTATGCTTATACCCAAAAGTAGGCGAATACAAGCTGTGAATGTTGATGAACAGTAAGTAATGTTAGATGCAGTGTTAGAAATCTTTCAGAGGCCCAAGTCTGCTATTTTTATAAATTCAGTCATTCCAACACGATCCCATTGTCATTTTGCTAAAAGTTCGTAATCTGGTAAATTCATAATGGTCGATCATTTTCTTTGCAATTTCTTTCAATTTAGTGTCAGTTGCCGACCATTGGAAAGTCATAATGACGCCATTATAATAGTAGATTACCAAACTTGTCAAAATCAACAATTACGAAATCAATGATCGACCATTCTGACACTATTGTAATAGCAGACTTGAGGCCCTGGGCGAATAACAACTAACAACATCCAAGAGCTCGACAAAATCAAGCCAGATCAACCAGGTTTCAGTGAATAGAAGTTGCATTTAAATAAAGCCTTATTATGTGTATTTGTTTTATCTTGATTTCTTGAAATAAAATAGAACATCAAGCCAAGCAACATCGAATAAAGTAAACAACATTAAATACTCTTTTTATGCTTAGCCTGCCTCTATTGTCTTGTACATAAGGGAAGGAACTTCGTGGAATTCAACCTTTCAAGTGCCGATACTGAGACGTTAAATTCACAATTAATTTCGTATTGTTATCGGGCCCTGGAGCCCGAGAAGCGCTCAATGAATTAAAGTCTAGAAATTGTATTTCCATTATGAGTACGATGAGTACCTACCCCGAAACGCAGAAACGAACATTTAACATGTGAATGACATTTACGAAATAATGTCCACCAGTGTCCAAAGTTTCCACATGATTTAATTGTGTTACAAGTAAAACTTTAAATAATTTATTATAATTATTTAATTAAGTATAAAAATATAATTATTTTTGAATTCCTCTATTTTTTCTCTACGATTTGGTGCACGTGTACCTCGAGGTACATGTTTGGATAAAATTGTATGGGCTTTTATTGACCTCCTTTGACCTCTTTATAATATAATATAATTATGTAGGTATCTAAATAAAAAAAAATATTGAAGTGATGTTGTATATGCTTAAGTAGTTCAAAATTTTTGTTATGGTGAGTATATGCTAAATCTTTGTTTAGGTATAGTTAAACACAAGACTTTTTCTTTGTATCGACGCTTACTAACAATGCCCACTAACTGCTAGTACTGCTACTAAACGCTACTAAAAACAAAGCATTGTTTATGTTTGACTTTGACTATGAATGAACTCATTCTGATTTGCAGTTTCGTGTGTAGGTACTGCTGTTTACTGCTGTACTGTTAATCATAAACATCCGTTTTCCTTATCAGTGCGACCGTGGAATGTGTTCTGAGTGACCTAACAAAGTAACCAGACTCGTCGTCGATTTTGACAAACTACTAATCTTAAATTATTACATAGCTCAATTTTTTTAGGTTTCCGTACCTCAATAGGAAAAACCAGAACCCATATAGGATCACTCGTCTGTCCGTCTGTTAACAGCCAATTAGCTCCGAATCTACTGGACCGATTAAGTTGTTTGGTAGTTTGGTACACATGAATTTCTGTGACCCAAACACGGACGTGTAACGTCAATACGTCCTGTAAAAGGCTCGAGATCTCGCAAGTTCGAGATTGCATTCCCTAGCACCAACGTATCTAGCTACTAGCTACTAGCTCAAGCTAATCAAATCCCTACCCAAGTTTAAAAGATTTGTTAAAAATCTACCACCAATCTCGCCAATGCACCGCCGCCTCAGATTATAGGCCGCGTTCACGATTTAAAAACATGCTCGTAGTATGAAGTGACCATACGTCCCGTTTTGAATGGGACTGTTCCTTTCCTCGATCATCTCAATTCTCAATTCTTTATTGCATTCCATAGATGGTATAAAAAAGTAAATGATCAATATGGACCCTGTCGGGCACAGCAAAAATTAGGAGAGAGGAAGAGTGCTAAATAACAATAAAATTCAAGTAATTCAATATTATTATAAATTATTAGATGTGTTTAGTTGGGTGTAAAGTTATGTCATTATGTGTATATAGGTATATATTTATTGTTAGCGGGAAAGTCATTGCCAAGCCGTTGCAAGGAGGTGACGATAGACAACCGTCACCGCGCGCCTATAAAAGCCGCGGCACGCGCATATTCGGCCTCCCTCTCGATCCTCCAACTCTCTCGTGTCTTGAAGTGTCTGCATGTAGACTAGGCATGTCAGGTCATAGACCGATTACGATAGTTTCGGCTTACATGCCGCCCACCGCGACCTCGTCAGTAGACGGTCTCAAACTGCTCTCTGAAGATCTTTCAATTCTTTTTGACCTGAGCGAATCCGTTATCATAGCGGGTGACCTCAACGCCAAACATCCGGCCTGGAATAGTACCAGTACCACGTTCCGAGGCAGACACTTGTTTGACCTCTGCCCCGTCCTAAACTTTGACGTCGTCGCCCCGATGATGTACAATCGGTCCTGAACGATTGTTCAAGGCAAGCTCCGGCGATGGACGAACATCGCTTGAGGCTGCCGGACGATGTGCGTGAACTGCTGACTGAGAAGAATGCGGCTACTCGTGCCTACGACGTCTTTCCCTGTGACGCCAACAAAGTGCAAATCTGTAAAGACACGCTTGGCCGAGCTGCATGACGGTAACTGGGACAAGATGTTGAGCGAGCTAGAGCCCACTCATCTGGCATTCTGGGAACTTCAGAGGAAACTCAAGTCCCAGCAAGTAGTCTCTATGCCTATGACACGACCCGACAGGACGATAGCATTCGACGACATCGACAGGGCTGAATGCCTAGCTGACAGCCTCGAGACCCAGTGCTCGCCCAGCTCTCAACCAGTAGACCAGGCTTACCTCGCCGAGGTGGATGCCGAAGTCGAACGTAGAGCCTCTCTCCCTCCGGTCGAAGACCCTGATTGTCCTCTAGACCCCGTCTCCCCGGACCAGGTGCACGATATAATCAAGAGTCTGAAACCCCGTAAAGGCCCCGGATCAGACGGTATCACCAATAGGGTGGTCCAGATGTTCCCAGCCCACCTGATTATGCTAATGACCACCATCTTCAATGGTGCTCTTAGTAATAACATTTTTCCTCAATCGTGGAAAAATGCCACCGTCATCGGTATCCCGAAGCCCGGCAAGCCTAAGACCGAGCCTTCCAGTTACCGTCCCATCAGTTTGCTCGACGTTTTCGGCAAGGTCTATGAGAGGCTTATTTATAAGCGTCTCAAAGACTACGCCGAGACGAAGGGCCTCATCCCCAACGAACAGTTCGGTTTTAGAACCCAACATTCTTGCGTACAACAGCTCCACCGTATCATAGAACACATAAGCGCCGGTTTCCAGCGCGGGTTCTTGACGGGTGCTGTGTTCTTCGATATCGCGAAAGCGTTCGAAGTCTGGCACAACGGCTTATTGTATAAGCTATACAAATTCGGTGTGCCAGATCGTCTCGTGCTCATTTTACGGGACTTTTTGTCGGACCGCACCTTCCGCTATCGCAACGAGGGTGCGCTCTCTTCCCCTCACCCGATCCGCGCAGACGTCCCTCAGGGGTCTGTGATGGCTCCGCTCATTTTCACGCTGTTCACCAGTGACATCCCGAAATGTAGAAAGGCGCAGTTAGCTCTGTTCGCAGACGACACGGCCATCTACTACACCGGCCGCAGTCCGCTTTCGCACACGCCCGTCCCCACCTCATTCATAGAATGCAGGCACTTCAAAACCGATTTCTCCGTAAAATTACGGACGCTCCATGGTTCGTTCGGAACGAAACCCTTCATGTAGATCTTAAAATCCCCACCATTAAGCAGTTTATGAAACGCGCGACAAAGCGGTTCTTCGAGTCCGCAGATAGACATCGCAACCCCTTGGTTGTGCAGGCAGCTATCTATAGGCCTTCTCAGATTAGTCAGACTCGCCGACCTAGGCATACTCTCTTAGATCCGGATGACCCCATTACTCTCCTTCAGGAAAGCAATAGGGCCACAAGTACAGTGCACAAATACAAACCGTCATTCCGTCCTCGCCGCCGAGGTACCACGCGAAGTTCAAGAATTAATTGTTCCCCCCGTCCCTTGCACGTCGAACCGCCAGCCCCGAGGCTGAATGAGCCGTAGCATTTAATAGTAATCACAGTTAATAATCATGAATTTAAACTTTCGATCCAGCCCGTCCCCAACTTGCTGTTTTTCCCCAACGACGCCCTAAGCCGAGGTTCGTATCCCACAGGGGGTGCCCTTAGAGCGCTGTCGTTTAGTTTATAATACTTATATTTACGCTCCTGGCTGGAGGCTTTAAGCTCACACCTTAGGGCAGCCACAGGAAAGACCGGTTAAGCAGTCACGGCCTCTCAAGGTCAACTGCGAGATGCCATTAATAACAAAAATAAACATATTCGGCCTTTTATTGCCGTGGAGTCAACATGATAAGAGGAATCTCTGCCCGTTTGGATAGCCAATTCTGCCTACTTTAATTTTGTTCTGTTTATTTGGTTTCCTTAATTTAGTGTGAAATTTAATTGTTAAAAAATAAACCGTCTTTTGACCATTGTTATCTTTTTTTAATCTGTTTAGTGCTATTTTGCCAAGATCAGAAGTGGGATTCCACTCTCACGTGCCCTGATCGTTCTACAACCTGAGTTAAGGCAAATTGGCTATTCAAACTTAAAAAAGAAAAAAAGTAACGGTTTCTTAAGTTCGTAAACAAAAACGTTGAAGTAATTTTTCTTCTATTATCATAATTACTGCGGGTAGTAAGTGGTAATGTTACATGGTAACGTATACGTTGAAATATCTGGTGAGTACGTTCCAATTTTTTTAGTACATTATTGAAAAGAAGACGGTAGTGCGTTAATGATTACATTCCAAAAGAACGTTGCTATAAAGCTTATTGTTGTTAAGTTTTGTTTTTTGTTGTTTACTAGGTAACTAGCCTAGTAAGGTTAGTCAGCTATCCTTTTTAAGTGTTTTGCTCAGCAAGTAAGTTAGTTATTAAAGTACCCCATACCACGCTCGCGCGTTAGTGGAAGTGTAAACATGCCTAATAATAGCCCTAAATGCAGAAGTCGGTCTATGAACCGTGAATCGCAATCTAAAGATTGTGTCACGAAATCTGGTCATCGGAACTCGCGCTTTAGTCATAGTCGAAACGGCATAGGTTTTCTAACAATGTACTAACAGAACGAATGCAATTAATACTAGATCGGCTGACATCATTGGAGGAGCAGCGCCACAAGCCTCCACCACGACCATGTGAGGCGAGTGCAGACGCGTCCGCAACGATGCCGCTACAGCCACGGGAGCCAGCTGAGACTACGGCAGAGCGTCAAGAGTCAGCAGCCCTGTCCGCACCGGGTCGTTCCGTGAGCGCTGTGACTAACCGCGATGCTGTTCTCTGCAAGGCTGTTCGATCAATCAACACGACGAGTACTTAGGACGCACCGTAAGTCAGGGTCAGGTACAGCCGAGCGAAGGAAAGGTCTAAGCTTTGGTTGAGGTACGTATTCCAAAAACTGTCACACAGGCACAAGCATCTGGCAAGCATCGGGCATGCGCGGGCGTACCGTGTGGTCAAGGCGCTTTCCCGTGGTCGATACCAGCTGCAACTATTGGCAGGCTCATGAAAAACCTACCCAGGCTGCAGCAGTTTATGGTGCCGTGGCGAGGGTAATGGACTCCTGACACGTGTGCTGCGTTTTTCGAAGGTAACTTTATGCTACACTTGCCAATAAGCTAACGTCGTGCCTATGCCATACAAGTGTTGAGATAATGTGGTATGCTAACGTCTTGCCTATGCCATACAAGTCTTGAGATCATGTGGTATGCTAACGTCGTGCCTATGCCATACAAGTGTTGAGATCATGTGGTATGCTAACGTCGTGTCTATGCCATACAAGTGTTGAGATCATGTGGTATGCTAACGTCGTGCCTATGCCATACAAGTGTTGAGATCATGTGGTATGCTAACGTCGTGCCTATGCCATACAAGTGTTGAGATCATGTGGCATGCTAACGTCGTGCCTATCAGGGGCGACGGCTTCATACAACCCCATTCCTACCGGCTTCCCTTCGGAACAAAACAACGACTCTACTTGAGTACTCTAGTTACGGTGCGAGGTAAGCCGTTCTCGAGCAAGTTATTACCGGGAGCGAAAGAGAAAATGCGTAGGCGAGAACGAGATAGAATGAGGTGTTGTTGAATTTCGTAGATTTACAAATATTTTATTGAGTCGAATTGTTGACAGATAAATTATCTTTTATTTTGTTTTCTGAAATTTATTACCTCAAAAATTAAATCATTTTTGAGGTAATAAATTTAGATGATAACTTGTGTTTATGAGCACTTAACAATTTTTTCTTCGGCTTCCCTCAATTGGAAGTTGTAGCTTCGCTACTGGTGCCTATGCCATACAAGTGTTGAGATCATGTGATATGCTAATGTCGTGCCTATGCCATACAAGTGTTGAGATCATGTGGTATGCTAACGTCGTGCCTATGCCATACAAGTGTTGAGATCATGTGGTATGCTAACGTCGTGCCTATGCCATAAAAGTGTTGAGATCATGTGGTATGCTAACGTCGTGCCTATGCCATACAAGTGTTGAGATCATGTGGTATGCTAACGTCGTGCCTATGCCATACAAGTGTTGAGATCATGTGGTATGCTAAAGTCGTGCCTATGCCATACAAGTGTTGAGATCATGTGATATGCTAATGTCGTGCCTATGCCATACAAGTGTTGAGATCATGTGGTATGCTAACGTCGTGCCTATGCCATACAAGTGTTGAGATCATGTGGTATGCTAACGTCGTGCCTATGCCATGTGGACTTTTTTTTTGTTGTTTGTGTGAACATTGTTCATTGTGGGTGTCCGGTGGACCCGGAGTTTTGCCCTTATTTTCAAATTAGATGGCCAACAGTGATAATGCGGCTGAGATGTCTGCAGCGTCTCGGTTGCATTGTTGACGTGACAACGTCGTATAATTCGATGGAGCCGGCTGCACGCACGAAAAAACATGACGCATGCGGCGTTACCTCGCTCTGAGGCGTTCCATTTAAGTTTCCAATGGTCGGCCACTGACACTACATTGAAAGAAATTGCATATATTGGTAATCTCGTACATAATGACAAATGAATGACATTTCTACCAATGGGTTTTATAATAATGGCAATACGACAATGCCACTATAATAACACAATTATATTACGCGAACATTGACCGACCAATGATCGACCATTATGAATTTACCAGATTACGAACTTTTAGCAAAATGACAATGGGATCGTGTTGGAATGACTGAACTTATAAAAATAGCAGACATGGGCCCCTGGGCCTCAAGTCTGCTATTACAATAGTGTCAGAATGGTCGATCATTGATTTCATAATTGTTGATATTGACAAGTTTGGTAATCTACGATTATAATGGCGTCATTATGACTTTCCAATGGTCGGCCACTGACACTGCATTGAAAGAAATTGCATAAATTGGTAATCTCGTACATAATGACAAATGAATGACATTTCTACTAATGGGTTTTATATATGGGTATGGCAATACGACAATGCCATTATAATAATACAATTATATTACGAGAACATTGACCGACCAATGATCGACCATTATGAATTTACCAGATTACGAACTTTTAGCAAAATGACAATGGCATGACAATGGGATCGTGTTGGAATGACTGAATTTATAAAAATAGCAGACTTGGGCCCCTGGTTGAGTGCATTTTGAGTCGGGATTGAGGTAAGTTTATTTTTTTTTGTTGTGTCGAAAATTGTATTTTGTTTGTATTTCTTCACAGTGGTGTAAAAATGTGGGTGTTTTCTGACAAACTTACATAATTCAAAAATATAATATACGAGTATAAACAGGGAAGTGTGAGTATTTTGTGTTTTCGGAAGTGTGGTTTGCAGCTATCTGTTTGTTCAATGTTGGTTATTATTCGAATTACCTGGCCCGTTGTCCCCAGCCAAAACTCAGGGACGCAAAATAGTCCCGTTTTCCGAAACCGCGCGTAAAATTCAAATTATGGAGGTCGTCATTAGAGGTTCCAGTTCTGAAGACGATGTTGATAGCTAAGGACAATATAAAAAAAACGTGCCAAGAATTTTATTAATATTTAAAAACATCTCCAACTTTATAGCAGTTCGTCTGACAAATAAAAAATAATTTAAAAAAAATGTTGCTTATAATAATTACTAATTACTGTCAGACTCCGACAGTAATTATTAAATTATAAGAATATATTTTAATTTTGCTTTATTATTTTTATTAAGCTGGTGAACAGGTGATTGATTTGTTTTTACACAATTTTTATAATAAAAATAATTATAAATTAATCTGAATATAATTATAGTGAACATTATTTGTATTAAGTTTAAATAAAAGTTGTGTTTATTTTCAATGTTAACCTGCTAACTGACGTATTAAACCCATGTCCCGTTTTGAGTTAAAAAAAACCGGCCAAGTGCGAGTCGGACTCGCGCACGAAGGGTTCCGTACTATTATCTATAAAAATGGCAAAAAAATCACGTTTGTTGTATGGGAGACCCCTTAAATATTTGTTTTATTTTAATAAAAATATTTATTTTTAAAGTGAATATACTCGTATAACTAAATAATCTGTGAATGTTTGAAGCGTCTACCTGTTGCCATTATCAATATCGAGCAAAAACGAGAAAAAAAAATCACGTTTGTTGTATGGGAGACCCCTTAAATATTTATTTTATTCTGTTTTTAGGGTTCCGTACCCAAAGGGTAAAACGGGAACCCTATTACTAAGGCTCCGCCGCCGTCTGTCTGTCTGTCTGTCCGTCTGTCACCAGGCTGTATCTCATGATCCGTGATAACTAGACAGTTGAAATTTTCACAGATGATGTATTTCTGTTGCCGCTATAGCAACAAATACTAAAAAAACCGGCCAAGTGCGAGTCGGACTCGCGCACGAAGGGTTCCGTACCATTATCTATAAAAACGGCAAAAAAATCACGTTTGTTGTATGGGAGCCCCCCTGAAATATTTGTTTTATTTTAATTTAATTATTGATTTTCCCTTGGGGTACCCTTTGGGTACAGAACTCTAAAAACAACAATAAATCGTGAACGACAGAAATAACTAAGTCAAATAAACTAAAATTACAGGTTGGTACTAACATCTTTAGATTAGACAGAGACCTAAGTGACCCGGGCGATACTAGATAACAACGTCATCGCAATTCGTAAGGACTCGCTGGCTAGTTCGTTAATCTGCCGGTATGAGCATTACGACGTTCGGTGATGCGATGGTTCAAATCAAAGTCGAAACAATGAACTCTTTTTGAAGTATTCATTTTAGATTATTCGTAACGAATTCAATGTTGTAGCAGTGTAATACTTTAAAACTTGAGGGGTTAGCACAAACTTACGCAGACTGTACCTACCCTAAAAAAAAAAGGTTTTATTTTACCACTTGTTTTTTATTTTACCACAATGCCAAATTACAGCTTTCTAGTACTAAGAGTCTCTGAGCTTTGCTGGGGAGAGACAGACAGACAGACAGATAGACGGACAAGGCGAAACTATATAGGGTTCCTTGTTTACTACGAAACCCTAAAAATGAATGGCTAAATATGTTGCTAAGCGCGTGTTGTACTCGAGAAAGGCTGAACCGATTTGGGTAATTCTTTTTTGTTGGTAATAAGTAGTCCAAATTAGGTTCATAGGGAAAAAAACTAAAATTCGAACATTGATAAACATCTCGAAATTCACACAGGAACTGAAAAAAAACAGGATAGGTGCGGGCAACGTTGTGGGGCGTCAGCTAGTATTAAATAATTACCTTGGGAGTCATTAGTGGTACACTCGTAATTACTAGTTCTTTCACTTCATTAAAAGAAAAAACAAAGACATGTTCGTATTAATCACTCAAATTCTAAACAATAACATTTAGATAATGCTTACGGACGACATCAAAATGAAAATATTTTAACTTAAGGCGCTGACAAGAGGCAAATGATAAAAGTAGGCTTGTCTTAACCAAAAAAAATCCCACATCCCTAAAGTTTGTGGTAGCGGAAAAATAAAATGTTATTCTTGAACATATTTCTTAGAACTTGGTTGTTACCAAAACACGTTTAGAAAAAACATCTCGATACAAATGAACGGTAAACTAACCTTTTATCTTGAGTTCCAATACAAAATATCTGTATTAAATGTACCTATATCAACGTACGTTGGTACCGTATTTAATTAATAACAAGAACGTCTTATTTGTATGCAGAACTTGGTTGTTTTTTATTTTCTATTACTTAACTCATTTTTGAGTACCTACTTAAATAAATAGTTGCTTCGCATTTTGTAATAAATTACAAGCGTTGAGTCATCGTGCTTCTCATTCTTTTGTATGCAGATGACAGTGACTGCGGTTAATCTGTTGTCCTGTGCCATGTGTTTACACTTTTAACCATTTTGATATCAGACTTGCTTTAAATACACATTTTTTATGGATTCTGAGCAACGTATAATGTCCCAAAGAGCCATACCTACCCTATTTCTATACCAAAATGATGAAAACAAAGGCTTACCTAAGGAAAATGAACTTTCCATTATATACCTTGAAATTAAACAGTTAGTCGTCAGATACATGCATACATAGATAAATATTATAATAATTATGTTAAATGTTTAATTGACCTTTTGAAATAATTATTGTACACACGGCTACACATCAAGCTATACATTTCCAGTATACGCTGACCTCTCATTGTACGGAAATCCTATACAATGCCAGATCAGCTTATACTGGAAATGTATAGCTTGATGTGTAGCCGTGTGTACAACCTATGACTGATGTCAATAAAATACCTAATTTAATTTTTATTTTATAGAATTAAGTTTATCAAACCTTTTGCTGTGCCCTACAGGGTCCGTAATTGTACCTTAGCTTTAAGCCATTGTAACAGCTTTACCATACATTATGGAATGCAAATAAATATATGAATATGAAATTATAGAAGTAGGTACTTCAAATCAGTTTGATTACAAGAAATTGTACGCCAAAACTTGACAAAAGCCTCTCAAATTACAAAAACAGGTCAGTGGGTCATCTTAGGGGCGGACTAGATGACTACCAATATGAAAATATAAAAAACAAAATAGATTTTGATTAAGTAATTAAAAGTTCAAGATTTGTACTTACAAAATGGTATTTTGCCGCTTGGAAACTGTTCGTGTATTGGACGACAGCTCAGCACTGTGTGTTTCACAATAGTGAAATAAATGGCGACTACAGTATAAGCGGGATCACAGATTCACAGAGCACTATAGATTGTTGTGCGGATATTCATCATCGGACATTTTGGAAAGCCCCGGCCACAGAGTACTTTTTTTTTAATAATATTTTAATGGCCTGGTTGCTAGGACCTTTTAGCCAAGTCTTTATTTAGTTACAAAAGTTTAAATATTGATGAAATGAAATATTCAATGCATGATGATGATATCCCCGCCCGCTCCCCTTGAGTTTCCTCTCGCGGACTTTTGAGAGAACTTGAAGTGATGTTGCACTGTTTTGTTTCATTTGCCTACACTATTAAACGTTCACGAACAGTTAATGGTTATGAATCTACCATTATTACACATTAATATTCGGCTAAACACAAGTCACAAGTCAATGATTAGTCTGAACTACGATGAAGTTTGTCTATCGTCATTGCCGTCATCTGAGTTATGGTTGGTTCACAAAAAGTCGATGTGGTCATTAGGTATAATGAATGTTTACGTTTTGTTTTTTAATCAAAAAAACAAAAAGGAAAAGCCTACTCAAGATTGGTATGCTATAATATATAATATATAGGTTATATAATAATACCTAATATATAATAATTCCTAAAATATATAGGTTATTACCGTTATGTACGATCAGTTTTTTGGAAAATAAAACAAAACTGCTAAACATGTCACTTCACTTTCCTGCCAAGTACCCCAGAACGCCCAGAGCACTACTCCGCACTATGATCCACAATTCCACAGACAACTATAACAGGTTTACAAGTCTCAAGGTATGATAAAGCTACAGAATGATTATTTTTCTCGTGTAACGGGTTCGATTTCCGGTTCAACCATGTAATTGTTTAAATAGGGGTCCCTATGTTGTTTCGAACGCCGCTGTTGCGACACACGCTGTTGCGAATTATTTTTCCACTGCCTCACAGGTTCGAAAGCTCACGGACTCGAATGAAGTAGTCGCGAAAGACGCTGTTTCGAAAAACATTTTCACTGCCTCATACGCTCGAATGCTTGTGATTTCGATTTATTTAGTCATAAAGTGTACAGAAAAGTATTTAATCATTTGGGTTAGGTTAGGTTAGAACAGTGACCATTAACGCGCGAAGGCGAGCGAGCGAAGCGAGCGTGCCGCGGCAGCGGCCGCCGAGCGCCAGGTCCCCTCTATTGTTGGTAAATTCAGTTACCAAAACAAAAACTCTTCATCAATATCCAATTTAACTAAATTACTATAATCGAAATCACAAGCATTCGAGCGTATGAGGCAGTGAAAATGTTTTTCGAAACAGCGTCTTTCGCGACTACTTCATTCGAGTCCATGAGCTTTCGAACCTGTGAGGCAGTGGAAAAATAATTCGCAACAGCGTGTGTCGCAACAGCGGCGTTCGAAACAACATAGGGGACCCGTTTAAATATCTATGAGTGCAGCTTAATTTTATTTTTTTAATTGAAATAATGCCTTCTTTCAGTAAAATGTTCCATCTACAATATTCAAGGTACTTTCCCTCCATGTGGCATATCTGTGGGACCGGACGCCCTGTACAAAGGAGAACGATATAATCAGACAAAAAAAATACAATGGCATAATAGTGGAGGATCAATAATGGTTTGGGGGGAATTTGTCACAAAAAAAAAATTCTTGCAAAATTAATATTAATAAAATGTGATCTCATTTTAATTTTAAAAGGTGTAATTTTAAATAAGAAAAGAAGACTAAATACTAGATTTTACAATTAAACGGTATTTTAAAAAATGTTAGCTTTTTTGGTATGTTCCGCTAAATGTGTGTGTATTAGCTCAAGGGGCATGCACTAAGGTAACCCGCTGAATTCAAATTTTCTTAAGTTTTTTTTAAATTCGCAGGTGTGTCAGGTTGTATGTTAATTAAAATATGATTCGCGGCCGTATCAAATATTATTATAATAATTAGAATCAGCAATACAACAAACTCTCTTTGTTGAATTCTACTGAATGACTATTTCATAATAGATAATTAAAAAGGATTCTTTAAACTTACTAGTCTACAATATACAGCGGATAATGCATTAGTACCTAATTTAGGTACCTACCATCAGATGTCAACATATTAAGAATCAAAAATATTGTAAGATTTATACTTTTACCTAGCTTCTTCCCGCGTGGATGTTGGCAATAATGCCACAGGACCGTGCTACTAGGATAAAAGTATCCTATGTACCCAGGTATAGCCTATCCGTATACCTATAATAGGTATATGGATATGCTAAACAGCTGAATTGATTTAATAATAATTATACAAATCAATTCAGCCGTTAAAGCGTGAAAGGGTAACAGACAGACAGACCGATAATAAAAGCAAACAATCTTCTTTTTTTTAATTAAACATATTTTTATGATTATAAATGTCAAACTTAAAAATAATAATAAAATACTCTAGCGCCGTCATTGTAATAACATTTAAGCGGGTGGACCTGAGGTGGACCGATTTTAAGATAGGCATGTTTCAGGTACATACCTGAAATAGTAAACTGATGATTTATAGTAAGTAAAAAATCTATAAATTATTTTTCAAAATTTTTGAAAATGTTAAAACTCTGGTTATAAAAATATAATTTAAATATTTATATAATATTGAAATAATAATTAGCCCCCAAAAAAGATTTTTGCCGATAAAATGTTAATTCAACCTCTTATAGGGTAGGTGCTCCAGTGAATGTACACACCCCAGTGAATGAACACAACGGAGTTTTTTCCAAAAAATAAAAAATTAAGATATTTTTACCCAACGCAAGTATTTTTTTTCGTAATTGCAACTTGTTTTTCTATTATAGTAGTAAAATTCATTTCCTATGTCACTGTTCATTTTAAAATGGCGAGCGTTTATAGTTGGCAGTGTTGGTGTAACTGCGTATTTGTTCGGACAGGAATTTAGAGCTCGGGCAAGACGCAATATTTTTGATATCATTTACTAGCCGTAATTGAAGTATGTACTATAAGTTATTTATTAATTCGAATAAAGGATAGTTATACTATATGTATAAAATCGATTTTATTGCGATTTTAACCAGTTTTTAACCGACTTCCAAAAAGGAGGAGGTTATATGTTCGGCTGTATGTTTTTTTTTTTTTTTTTGTTATGTATGTTCACCAATTACTCCGTCAATTGTGGACGGATTTTGAAAATTCCTTTTTTGTTTGGAAGAGTATGCTCCCGAGGTGGTCCCATTGCCACCAAATCACAATCTGATGAGGGGATCCCATGGAAATCGAGGGAAATCCTCAAATTTTATAGGCATACCTATAGCGATTTGAGTATTTTTTATAGTAACTCGTGCATTTGCACTTGAAAAGCACCATTTGGTGAAGTGGAACTGATGATGAAGACCACAGATGGCCACCGGAACTACTTAATAATAAGTATTTCACCGTTGCGCTTCGATTAGGCACTTTAATATGGTTGCTAAGCAATTTATGCTCGTCAAAATGCATATGGTGAAGTCACCATTAGTTCTCCTGGTTCTTACCAGGAGAACTCCTCAACAATTAACGCCCCTGCATCGGGAAAAGCAATATTTTGTAAAAGGTGATGTGCATTTGACATTAAGCTATTGTAAATTGAATAAATTACAAACTGACCCACTAAAAAGTGAAAAATAAAAAACTTTTTACAAAACAAAAACAACTGACTTCCAAAAAAAACACTACAAAGTGAAAAATAACTTTAATTTCGGAAGTCGGTGGCAAAAAACTAAAATACAGATCAAAAGCCACCGAATTTTTCACTTTTTAGTGGGTCAGTTAAGGTAAGTTTTTTTAAGTAAAATATTAGGCATCCCAGCATTGGAACTAAAAATCTTTTGAAATCCGGTGAATGAACGACCGTTCATTCACTGGACAAACGTCAATTTCATATTTTTATTAAAATAAGTAATTTATTTTTGTGCCATAAGATTCATGTTTTGCGAGTAGTTTTAAAAATAGATTTCTGATCTTTAGGCCAGTATTGGGACAGGTATGTTCATTTATTGGTTCATAAAATCTAGTGAATGAACTAACATTTTTCATCATGTTCAAATATTAGCTTTCGTCATGATGGTATGGAACCAATAAATGAACACAACATTTTGAGCTAGATTTCATCCTTTTTAAACCTAGATTTTATTATTATATAATTTTTTATTTTTTTCTATTCATTAATTCATCCCTTTAGATCATGGATTGGATGTATTGATGATTCCATCGATTCCAATAAAAAAAAAATATGAAAGGTTTCGGTATACCCAAGAAACATTGGAAAGAGCTCTTAGGTCGATTTCTAATGGAGAACTAACTATTAATAAAGCAAGTAATGTTGTTAAGATACCAAAATCCACCCTACATAATGAATTCACTAACAAAGTTCCCTTGTAAAGAAAAATGGGTCCTCCATCCGAACTCAGTGTGGATGACTCTTCATTCACACTGAGGATAAGAGAGATAAGATTGCTGACTGAGTGAATAATAAATAAAGCCAAATTAGGTTTTCCAATGTACCCAGAGGAAGTTTTTGATACTGTTGATTTTTTTTTAACTACCAACTATAGAAAAAGCATGTTCACAGGGAATAGGCCAGGAAAAAAGTGGCTCAAGTTATTTTTAAACAGGCATCCTGAGACTACTAAAAGAAACGCGGAAGTAGTTTCTAAAGGCTGAGCCGCAGGGGTGTGTAATGTATGATATA
This sequence comes from Tiliacea citrago, assembly GCA_963921375.1. Taxonomy (NCBI): domain Eukaryota; kingdom Metazoa; phylum Arthropoda; class Insecta; order Lepidoptera; family Noctuidae; genus Tiliacea; species Tiliacea citrago. The sequence goes on from OY992802.1 coordinate 16,654,722, forward strand.
ATAACAAATGCTCTAATTTCACTTGAAATAACGTTCATATAATATAATTTTCATATGCTATAAAATCATATAACCTAATTTCATATGACCTAATGTTTCATATGATATAATTTTCATTTAATATAAAACATTTAGTATAACGTTCATTTTATATAATTTTCAATATGTATAATATTCTTTTTATATAACATTCATTTGACCTAATTTTCATGTTTAATGGTCACAGTTCTAACCTAACTCAAATGGCACCTAACCAAATCTTAAAATATTCAATGCATGGTTGAGGGTGGGCTTGGTCGACGGAGCCCCGCTCCGCGGGGCTCCTACTTCTGGATGGTTTATAAAAAAATATCCCCTTCTAACCTAACCTGGCCGAGTCGGGGTGCCCTAAAGTCCAGATTGCATCCAATTTCTACTGGTTACAATACAATAGTTGAGGGTGGTAGGTATAAAGCGAAGAAAAAAAAAACAGTACAATATTTTTTTTTAATATTTTTTTTTTTTAGAACTTTTGAATGTACTATAATTAATAGTAGTCATTTTAAAATCTAAAACAAATATCGAGATTGCAATAGCCACACAATGAATAATTTCGCTGTAACTGTATGACAGTAAGAAAAATAATAAATTCGTGTATAGTCTACCCACCTCACGCATAAAAGCAAACTTTTGTAGCAATTAATGCTTATGCGATGCATTTTTGCTAGCACCATACTAGCAGGCGTTTAAAATCGTATCAGATTTTCTAAATTATATTAAAAGTTATTAGAGATTATGAATATTATAGTAAATGAATAATATACTACATGAATATTATGTGAAATGTGCATTATAGGAAATGTTTATTATATCATAAGAAATTAGATAAAATGAAATTATATCAACAATTCATTATCTCAACTGATCGTTATATTAAACAAAAGTATATTAACTGAAATTAGGTCAAGTGAACGTTAGATTTTTTGTTATTATATCAACCGTTACACACCCGAGCCGCAGTTACTGAAACATCGATCAGGGCTTGGTGTAAGGAACTAGATTAAGGCATCCGGAAGTTGAAAATAATGTTCCTGCTAGTGACGTGTGTACGATCAATGAGGAAGAAATACAGCCGGGAACTGATACCGATAAAATCGAATGTTTTTCGAGCTACCCATAACAATCTCTTCGAAGAAGGAAACACACGCAATGAAATCTAACCCTGTGCCATTTGGATTAACTGTTCAAAGGTACAAAAAACATATTAAAATGATAGAAGAGGAAAAGAGAAAAAAATTAAAAGAAAAGGGAAGATGAAATTGAAATCTGGCAAGATTCAAGACAGCAAAAAGAGTACGTCATTATGTAGGTAAAGTTCTTATGGTGAACGATGAAGAACAGAAATATAAGATAGATTTTCTTAGAAAATCTGTATGTGATAACGTTGTTAGCTTTGTAAAGCCACAAGTGCCAGATGTGACAGAAGTTGATTTTAAGGACATAGAACGTGTGATATGTGAACCTGAATATTCCAGACGTGGCTTGATCTCTTTTCATAATATTAAATTAATTTAGAGATATAGAATAAAGAATGATAAAACGACTGTATTGATGCTGATAAAGGTGATTCTAGTGTGTTAATTACTTATCAATGAGGTTGATTAAAGTTTAAGTAAAGTTTGTTTTAACATTTACGTCTAAGGGCGACTTGCAGCTTTTACTTAAATCTCGATTTAAACTCGACTTAGGCTTAAACTTAATTTAACGAGTTGCATGTCATCGATTTAGCTTAAATCTCGATTTAAATAAACGTCAAAGTTAAACCGGCATCTAGGTCGGTTTAGAGTTGTTAAATCTCGATTTTCTAGACAGACTATACAGTGGTATTTTAAATTCCTCTTTTTATTTGTGAAAATGGATTTCTTTTCGCTTAATCATTATGATTTGTTATCGGATGATGACGAGGAGATCGTACAATATTTACACACTCCGTTTTTCTCTCGTAGAGTGTACATTAGAAGCGATTTATTTAATACATTACGAGATGACGAATTATTGAAACGGATCTGCTTACGTAAACAGAGTAGAAAGCTCCTTTGTGATAAAATTATCCTTAAGTTTCCAAGTGATTTTAACAGGTAAGCTTTCTTCAGTTGTGCTCATAGCACCGAGCACTATTTATTAATGGTACGCTAACAAAAACTAGAAAATAACACAAGACTACAACCAATTTGATTTCGATGTTTCACATCTGATAGGCGTCCCGTGATGGCTCACAATTTTTTTCTCTATACGCAGAACTGAGTTGCCATCACGTTTTATTTGAAAACTGAACTCAAAGAATGAATGGCGAATGTAATAATGACTAATCTCAGTTTAGTTAAATCGAATGTGAAACGTGACTGTGCAAGACATGCCTACTAAGATTTAAGTTAAGTCGAATTTAGGGCAAAATCGAGATTTAATTAAACCGAGATTTGTATCATTTTGCTGCAAGTGGCCCTAAGTGTACAACATAAGTTACCTAGTTGATTACATACTGGTTTTTTTTATTTTGATTTTGACTATATATTTTATATTGGGTGCTAATTAAGGCAGCTTCTTTAAAATGTCATTCTCGTCTTCAAATATATTTAGTTGTCTAATGAATTAATAGGTCAGCGACGAACTTTTAGCGTCTAATAAATGGTTTTTAAGCGACCATATATTGTAAAACAAGCTACTGTTAATATGACGCAGCATGGTGATAATTCTTAAGCAACTAAATTTGTGATATGTCTACTCATTGCCAGCTTCTAATATGTGTATCAACTTCATCTATAAAATGATATCAAGTACTCTAATTTCATAGAGTAACCTTTATTTTTATACTTTAGCATAAGTAATTGATGAGTGAATCTACTATATTTGAACATAAAATTTCCTTATTATTGTCATCAAATAATGGTCAATGAAAGCTCTAATTTCATGTATTCGCCTATCTATTTATAATGTCACCATAAGTAATTGATTATTATACCTACCCAAATGAACATGCATTAAATCTGGACAGTCACAGTGGCCATTAATCCACTCCTCTTCTTTTTTCGGTAATGTAATTTTCCAAGAAGAACACTTTTTTGTACTCATCCAAATCGTTGAATGTTTTCTCCGTCAAAGTAGTCCTTGTGGAGTTGTCACCTGGGACCAGGTAGGTATTAGTTGTTGGTGTTGATTGTATTGTTCTAATTTTGGTATCGGTTTTAGCCCATAGATAACCGGCTGTCCAGTCAGCTAACGGGACAACGGTATACGCTCGCGGAGGGTATTTTCATCTTTAATAATCCTATTAAAAGATTCGACAGCATTGTTAGTCACAGGTGATGAGATAGGTGTTGCACCTAAATACCAATTAGGGTTTTTAGTGAGCCATTCTTTTTTAAAATATGTCATAAATGCCTTTTGCTCATGCCATTTCGCCAAGAAAACTTTTGAAGCGGCGCGGCGGCGGTAAACACTTAAGGAGAAGTAGCACACTGCAATGCGTTTATATCTTGTAATATGGCATTTCGTGAACTTTTCTCACTTGTTTGATCCAATTTCGTACACATTTGCTTTTTAGCGTGTGCCCAGTACATTCTTACTATACTTTCTTCTCCGAACACGTCAATAAAAGCATTTTGAATGCCTTTTGCGGCGTCGCATATCAAAACCTTTGGGTCAAATGCATATGAGAAAACGGAAAAAATACTGTCTTTCAATCCCTTATACACAGTTTCAAAATCTTCTTTGCGTTCATGTGTAGATACTGTTAGGCAAATAGGATGAAATTTTCGGTTTTTGTCCTTTGTTCCAATTACTAGAACAGGAAACCCTTGCCAGATTAGTTTGTAGGTAGCATCCGCATGTAAAGTTTCGGCAGTAAGGCACAGTTTTAATAAATTCTTAGAAGACAAAACGAAGCGGAAGCTAGGTGGGTCATTTTCTAAAATATGATAAGCTATCACAAAAACTTAATTCTCATCGTCAGGAACATCTGTGCGGTTAATTATCCATTTTTCTAACTCTCCTAGGTGAATTGTGGACGGCCCATACTTTATACGCCTGCGATCTGCCAAATAGTTGTAGAGCTGCTGTTTTGTAGGTATTTTAAGTCCATCTATCTTCTTCAGATTGTGTAAAATGTTTTTCGGCTTTAAGCAGAGGTCGAAAAGCTTGTTAATTTACAATTTAGTTTCGTCGCAAATACCAAAACTGTAACTACTTTTGATGGAATCGTGGTTATGCTCGCAATCAGTGCGATAGAGTAACACCGCGTCCGAGTTCGCCTCACATTTTTTTTTTTTTTTTTTGGGTGGGAAATCATCAAATAACTTCTCCCGCTTTGGGCGGAGCGGGAGGGCGTGTCAGACTTTTACTGACTAAAACCCACCCGTGTTCCTTCCGTTGCCTGTGTGCCAGGGCCACGATATCCCTTTCGGACAAACTCGCAACCCCGGCAGGCATTGGTCCTAACGGACCCCGTCAGTTTGTGCTGACATCTCTTTGAGGCGCGCGTGGAACACAACGCGCCGTCGACCCGGGCCTGGTCCTTATCGGACGGCGAGCTACCCATCGCTCACCGTCCGCAGGCCCACGCCTACGGTGGCCGGAAATCGGCTTGCGACTCCCGACGCCCGGGGCGTCTCCTGCGGCGACTAGGGGCATGAGGGCGCGAACATTGTCTCACCCTCACGCGTTCCGCCTCCTCCTTCGCTAGCATAACTGCTTCGCAGAAGGAGGTGACGGCCTCCCATGCACTCTCGCTCCGAACCATGGCCTGAACCAGGCCCGGACGCGAGAGATCGCCGCCGCCGATCGCCTCCGTGAGGACACGGCGGTGCTCCGCCCAAGCTGGGCAGACCTCCACCGTATGCTCCACCGTGTCCTCCGGGCGATCCACACAGTGGTGACACCCGGGCGTTTGAGTTCGCCTCACATAACAAATACATCTGTGCAACACACTGCTCTCCCTGTTTTTCCATCTAGCGTCATATGAGTAGTTAATATTGACCAAGTATTTTCTACTTTTACGACTTCTTCGGAAAATTGTACACGTCCGTTTTTTTCACCGGATAACGGACCGTCAATAAACGGCTATCCTTGTATACATATTTTTTCCGGATGGATGGACTGCCGTCTATAGGCGTTAGTTTTGAACTGGTAGTCAGAGATTACACACGTGTGAAATGTCGAATAATAAGAAAAAAAAACTCGTATTGGCCTACTAATTGTACAAGAAGAAACAAAAAGAAATAGAAAAACGTAAAAGGTCATCGTAGGTGCATCCTATATTATTGGAAAGGGAAAAATATGGTGCATTTCAAACTCTTTTTACGCAGTTGGAAGAAGATGAAACTAAATTTTACAATTATTTTCGGATGAAGAAAGAAACCTTTCAACTATTATTAACAGCCGTATATGATAAAATAAGACACGAGGATACTGACATGCGTAAATCTATTTCCCCGGCAGAGAGATTAGCCGTTACGCTAAGGTATGTTAAAGAGATGTACAATTTCAAATTATAGAAAAGGGGATTACCTGTATTAATTACAACAAAATTTAGTAGGTAGTAATAGTTTTATTATACTCAAAAAAGAAATTAAGGAGTTTTAGAAAAATCGAAATGGTAATCAGGCGATGTGATTGAACTTAATTCAGTAATAATTGAAGATTGGGAATCATCTTGCTGCATGAGTTCTTGAGGCATCCTGGATGTGGATGGAATGAGTTGTGTTGGCTGATATTCATAGGGCATCCTGGATGTCGATGGATTGGGTTGTGTTGGTTGATATTCGTGTATCCTGTAGTCGGGTGTAGCCGTAGTGTAGCCTCGATTAATATTGTAATTGTAATTTTGCTGTTGCATGGACGCTTGATTTCTCCGAGTTAAATTTCTCATAACTTTAATGACTTCATATTGGAATTCAACATAATCGTCGTCACTATACTTGTCTACAATCGGAGCAATACCTTTGAAAAAACACATACTCTTACTCTTGTCTTCATCTTCAACTGATTTAATTAAAGTAAGCATTTGTCGATCAACTTCGCTACAGTCTGTCTTTCTCTTCTTGCTTGTTTTTGTTCCATCGGTAGTATTGGCTGGTGCGGTAGGGTCATTATTGGTTTGTGAGTCAGTTTCTTTGTTGTGAGATTGTGTGATGTTTTTTTCTGATGTAATACTTGCTTCCGTTGTTCGGCGAGTCACAATTTTACACAAAAAGAGCATTTGATCGTAGAATTTTTATTTTCGTAGACTTTTTGCACCAGAGCCGGATTTACATTCCTTAACTTTTTTGTGATATTTCATCCAATTATCTCTTGCATTAGTTGCATTGTTCCATTTTTTTATGATATCTTTGCCTAAAAAAGAAAAAATTGTTACAGATATTTAGCTGCAGGGAACACATTTAGTGATCTACATTACAGTTTCAGAATGGGTATAAAAACTATCAGCTGTATTGTACAAGAAGTATTTGAAGCATTGTGGGAAACCCTTTCTCCAATTTATATGAAACTACCATCGGAAGACGAATGGTTAACAATAGCAAAAAATTTCGAGACGAATGCAAATTTTCCTCATTGCTTGGGAGCCATTGACGGCAAACATATTCGAATCATCAAGCCAGAAGAAAGTGGATCAATGTTTTTCAACTACAAGCACTATTTCTCAATAGTATTAATGGCTGTGGTAGACACAAACTATAATTTTGTTTTTATTGATGTTGGAGCCTACGGCAAAGAATGCGATTCAGCAGTATTTAAAGAAACAGAATTTTGGAAAAGAATAGTAGGCGATAAATTAGATATTCCTCGACCTAAGCAGTTGCCAGGTGCAGGCAGTGAGTTACCTTATGTATTTGTTGCTGATGAAGCTTTCGCTTTACATCAACACGTACTTCGTCCTTACGGTGGGCATCAACTTGACTCATTAAAAAAAATATTCAATTATCGTCTCACAAGAGCGAGACGCTACGTCGAATGCGCATTTGGTATTTTATCCAATAAATGGAGGATTTTGCATAGACCATTAAATGTTTCAACAGATACTGCTGTTAACATTGTAAAAACATGCTGCTTATTACAAAACATAATTCATAAAGTAGAGGGTATTGCTAATAATGCTACTGACAATGCTAGTTCACACATGATGTCTACTCTATGCCATTTGCCTCGTTCCCATTCAACACAAGGTAATGTAACAGCAAATATGATTCGTAACAAATATGCAGAGTATTTCATGTCACCAGTAGGGCGTTTACCATGGCAAAATCAATATGCATAAAAATAATGAAAATAAAATTTTACTTACCAAAATCATTTTTTTCTTTCTCGGACATCGTTTCAAACCCTTCATTTAACGCAAGACAAATTTCTCTCCAAGCGGCAAAACTCGACTGTCTATTTTTATAGCAGTATTGGGTTTTGTCCCACAGTACAGGCCTATTTTCAACCAAACTTATTAACAATTCCATGTCAATATCACCCATTTTTAAAAGAACGCAGGTAGACGGCACTTAATTAACAGAAAACAGGCAATACGTCCGGCAGCGTCAACACGCACCAATACACTGGCGTGGATGACCGCCCTTTCTTACACCTGACCGGTGTCCGTCGCGCCGAGGGGAAGCGGTGGTGCATCCGGCGTAAATTGTTCGCCGGACCGATGTCCGGTGCATGTACACACATTCATTATAATTCATACACCACCGCGAATCCGGCAAAAAACACGGTCCGTTATCCGGTGAAAAAAACGGACGTCTACAAGCGCTCTTCAGCGGCACGAACATTCAAAAATTTCTCCACAAACATCCAATTCCTCGATTCACCACGCCTTTTCTTCGCCTCCTGAACGTCTTCCGAGTCTTCATCAGAACAGTACAAAGGGACTTCATTATTAGACGACATGCTTAATAAATACTTTCATACAAATCCGTATCATAACCACTATCACAAACGTTTTTCAAATAAGAATACGAGCACTCCTTAATCGTGTCAATAATGTAAACAAATACACGTGAACTCGTTGACTCGTTGCTGCATGCACCGAATAGAGCTCGCTCATTGGTGAAAATGGCCGGTCGCGCCCCTCTGATTCCCAACGAGCGTCAGGTACACTCCCGCGCTTGTGTTGCAAACTTTCACGGAAAAAGAATATGATTTTTAGTTGTTGAATAAAAAACTTTGATTGCTAATTTTGAGGCTGGAATTTGATTTTATTAGCAGACAGATGTTGAATCTCTAAAATATATAAAGTAGCTCACTTACAACATTAGTCGCAGAGTTATCAAATCAGAAGTAAATATATTTATCGGTAGCTCGGAGTCATATTAATTTACGCTCGTAAATTGACGCTGGTTTTTTGATATTCTGTTGGAATAGTAAAGATGATGAATTAATATAATTGAAGTTGTTCTATTAACTCGTCGCCTACATATAAAAAAAGACGCTAGGTTGCAGGTGCCAAAGAAAACTCGTTGCCGCCATGGACCTAAAAAAAAAATTATTATGCGTCCATGGTTGCCGCACATTAAAATTTCTCTTTTATATTTTCTTTTAATTAAAAGATATTAGCGCTATATATATATATATATAGGTGTATTATTAGGTAAGAGTTTGAAGGCTTTTACTTTGTTAAAAATATATTTGTTAATGTTTGTTACAGATTTTGAGGCAGAGAAATTTATGTTCGTTTATTTAGTTGATTGTTGTCTGCATTTGTTATAATATTAAGGATTTTTCTGTATTATTAATTTAACAAAATGTGTGTTCATTTACTGGTTTTATATAGTTCATTTACTAGAAAATTTCGTTCATTCACTGGGGTTTTAGGGTATTTTTCAATTTATTGCTAAATATTTAACAAAGTTTATAGGTATAACATAAACCTAACTAAAAAAACATTTTTGAATATAAGTTTCAGTTCCAGTAAGTTAGATGCGAAGACTGGTCTCTCTGTGAGTGTCGGAGGGATGAGTGAACCTAGGGGCATCGCGAATATGTTCAAGGAACATTTCAGAGTTCAATCCCCACTCGGTCCCTCATCTTTGTTAAACAATGCTGAGCCCAGCAGTGGAGTGAAACCTCTGATACTTTTCACTGCTAAACAAGTAAGTGCTGTTATTAAAAATATGAAACGAGGCAAATCTCCGGGGCATGATGGGCTCAGTATTGAGCACTTGAAGCTCGCAGGTGTCCATCTGCCGAGAGTCCTGTCTATATGTGTATGTCTTCACAATGTGTATTAGACACGCGTACTTACCCACTAACCTGATGAAGACCATCGTAGTTCCCATTGTGAAGAATAGGACAGGTGACATCTCGGACAGAGGAAACTATCGTCCCATTTCTCTTGCGACAATAATTGCAAAAGTATTGGACGGTATGCTTGATTCTTACCTTAATGATTACATACATCTCCATGACGCGCAGTTTGGGTTTCGACCCGGACTTTCAACTGAAAGTGCAATTTTGAGTCTCAAGCATGCAGTTCAATATTATATAGATCGTAAGACGCCGGTGTATGCCTGTTTCCTTGATCTCTCCAAGGCATTCGATCTTGTCTCGTATGATGTGCTCTGGAGGAAGATGGGAGACAGGGGTATACCTGCGGAAATATGTCAGCTTTTCCAGTATTGGTATGGTAACCAAACCAATCAGGTGAAATGGGACGGTACACTCTCTGAGCCGTATGGGTTGGAGTGCGGGGTGAGACAGGGAGGTTTGACGTCTCCCAGGCTCTTCAACCTCTACGTGGATGAGCTCATAGCGGAACTCAGCAGCATGCGTGTCGGATGCAGCGTTGATGGGGTTAGCATTAACAACATCAGCTATGCGGATGACATGGTGCTGCTGGGTCCGTCGGCGGGGGCAATCGGAGAGCTTATTAAAACTTGTGAAGCCTACGCTACCGCACATGGCTTAATATATAATATTAAGAAATGTGAATACATGGTCTTTAAGGTCGGCGGCAAGTGCCGTGAGGACGGACCCGAGTTGGTCATGAACGGTTCAGTCATCAATAGGGTGACTACTTTTTAATACCTGGGCCATGTTCTTGCCGACGACCTTAAATACGATGTAGATATTGAGAGGGAGCGTAGGGCTCTAGCGGTCCGGAGCAATATGCTGGCCCGTAGATTTGCTCGGTGTACGGACCTAGTAAAAATTACACTTTTCAAGGCTTATTGCCAGTCTGTACACGGGCAATCTATGGGTCGGATATACCAAAAGATCGCTGGATGTCCTGCGCGTCCAATACAATAATGCTTTCAGGATGTTGTTGGGACTGCCTCGCTACTGTAGTGCCTCGGGAATGTTTGCGCAAGCTCGAACGGACGGATTCCATGCCGTTCTACGCAAAAAAACAGCTTCACTTCTGAGGAGGGTGCGGGGTAGTCACAACAGCATCCTGAGGACTGTAGGAGAGAACTTCAGCTCTCAGATAATGAAGCAGTTTGTGAGGAGGGTGATAGGTACTAACACTAGATAGTAAGCTTTTGTATGATACTAACATTATATGGATTCTTTGATCCGAAATAAAAGATTATTTATTTTATTTTTATTTTATAATCATATTACCAAAATATACTTTTGGAACGTATCCCTTAGAGGCAACATACTGTAATGATTTTTTGAAGTTCGAAGATCGCTTGTGTTCATTCACTGGAGCTTACCCTATAAGATGTTACAGAAGATTTTTCTTTAACGTCTGCATTCGCTTATTTACAAAAATACTTTTGAAATAACAACCTTATTCTAGAGACGGATTTGCCCCAATCCTCGGGAAATTCCGTCTAACGACCGAATTTAAGAATAACATTTTTAGTTAAGGACGCTATCACATTTTGAACTCTCTCGAGTTTAGATATCTGAATCGCAACACAACAACATTACGCGCACGCACACATTGAAACCGCTGACCGCTCGATTTTATACGTAACTTAACTAATCTTGGTACTTGAAGATATTTTTTTTAATTTTACTGGTATTGATTGAGTAAAGTTAGTTGTAAGTTTGCAATCGACTTTTAGTAACTGTGGCTAAGTACTATCTGCGTGATAATTATGTTTTTAGTATTTTTAAAATTCATCAGCCATTACGTAGGTAGGTACCCTCGCGCACCGAGGGTTCCGTACGTATATATGATGTTGATGATATCTGAAAAACTGTGCTATTTAGAGACATAGTTTTATTTTTCCTGTAATATTTACATAAACTTCTATGACATAGAATAATTTCAGATTTTTATCTATGCAAACTTCGGAGATAAGGGGAACGGTGCAAACAGCGCTCTTTCATATGATACCCTACATGCCCTAGTAGCTCCATTTCAAATTTTTAAGGTAAATCAAATAAAATAAATTACCAACACACGTATATCAACGTCTGTAACAAAACTCCAGAGTAGATTTGTGATTTCTGAATCAAAATACAGTCTCATTACTTTTGTTTACTGCTACGTGTATGGTTTTATTGTCCTTTATCGAAATTTCTGAATTCGTGGCATCTGTAATAACAAATGTAAATATTTTAGCAATGCACACCACAATCAAAAACCATACTTGGTGTCGAAAGTTATAACCATCTACTATTCTGGATTTATGAATTGACAACTAAGTCGATTTATCACCAAAATGTACATCCGCCAGCATGAATCAAAAGTTGGATGGTATATTTGTGTAAACACCACCTTCAACAATTGATAACAAACCTCCACAATTGCTGACAATGTCGAATTTTTACTTAAAAAAATACACCCGCCATCTTGGATAAAAAAAAATATGACATACGTAATCACCACCCCCAAAAACCCCAAAATTGACCATGTATCGAATATCTCAAAAAAAATATATTTTCGCCATTTGATTAAAGATAATATAATTTTATTTACACAATGTTTATCCTTAATCTATACAACCATGATTCATACAAAAAATTTTAACTATGTATTTATTTTTAAAACTAATTCCAATAATCGTACTTCCTTTTATTTCGGTCCGAAAAAGTATCAACTTTGTCCACCCACAGTATACAATACAGCACACGCTTTCGTACGTAAATATTTTTTTGCGATAAATCGATACACCGGTGCTTCCACGAGCGCGTCTGAGCGCGGAATGACGAACCGCGTGTAGAAAATGTATGGAGAAATTTGAGGGCGCTTCTTATTTTAATCATAAATAAAAAAGCTATTTATTTACTTACAAAATATTTAGTTGACCGTATAGAGGACTATATAAGCAACAGTTTGTTATTATTTTTATGTATAACTATGCAGTGGATTTAGCTATATCGGTTCTTATTCAGACCTCATTTTTATTCATTTGTTGGTTTTATTGTGATTGTTAAAACGTATTTGTGTGAAAAATTTGTATGGGGCTATACAATTTTTATGTGCCCATTCTGGAGATGAATATATTATCTTTAATTTGAAACAGTGATATCCTTGCAGTTATGACTCCTAATTCATTAAAATGGTACCTGAAAAGCACTGATATTTGAGGAAAAATGTTATAGCGTCCTTAAATAAAGAAGGCAGTTTTGTTATTTCAAATGGATATATAAAAAACAATAAAATTCTTATACGCTACAATCATCTTTCTTTTCTTTTTTTTTTTTTCCTTTTTGGCTTCGCACGGTTTGTGCATTTAGCCAGTGTCATGTAAAATTAGGTAACAAGTACAAAGTTATAATAATTATGAAATGAACTCCACTCAATGCATGATAAAGATGATTGATGATATCAGACGCGGCACTTTATTGAAACCTCGCGCGGACTTCTTGAGAGAACTTAAAGTGATGTTGCACTGTTTTGTTTCATTTGCCTACATTAATGCAGGTTCACGAACACTTAATGGTTAATAATCCACCACTATTACACATTAATATTCGGCTAAACACAAATTTTAGAAAATAAAACAAAACTGCTAACATGACGCTTCACTTTCCCGCCAAGAAGTCCTACAATCATCTTATAGTCGTGAGTACCAGTTATAGTCTGCAAAGACAACTTAAAAAATATGACTGATATGCCCACATCAACCTTAATTTAAAACTATTGTATGAGATTGTAAAAGCCTCAGATTATAGAAAAAAGCCAATTCTTTTTAAAAGAGTAACCATGGAGTTTTTTGGAACTGTGCACCTAGCTTCTGACATTTCATAAGTGCCTGGGTAGGTTTATTTGAAATAAAATATTTGGATTTTGATTAAGTTTTATTGTTATCACATCTAAATGTGTTTAGTTAGTGTTCTGCAATGTGTTAATTCAACTTTTAATTCACTAAAATGCTTATCTTGACCGGTTATATGCTCTAAGTCTTGACCAGGTAACAAAATCAAACAATAGTATCATTTTGAATGTTGATGTTTTCTAATGATATTTACATAGTATGAATAAATACTTTTTGAACGTCATGCTTACAAAAGAGGGCTATTTATATCACAGTGTCTAATTGATAGAAGTAGTGCTACAAACTCCTCAGCAACACAATTCTGCCCACTGTGTTAGACACAATATATTTAATTTTCTTCAGCGCATAAATGTTGATTCTTAAATTAGGAAAATAAAGTAGATAAAGATTTTGAAATATGTTTCTTCTTTGTAAGAAGTCTCTCTTGTCCTCACTGTGCACTTTTCAGTCACTTAGAAACTGTAGTCAGGCCTTGAGAACCCGCTATATCATACTTTATCTTACATTCGATTCATTTTCATTTTTTAACATGTGAATCAGTTTTACACTATTCATTTCAAGTGAAATTGGATTGTTTAGACCAATCCCACCACAAATGAGGATATTGCCATATTATGCAATTGGTCCAGCCTGGAAAAATTATATTAAATAGATCAATATGTAAAAACACAAGATAACCGATGGAAAGCCCTCTCATAAAATATCACCTGTTTACTAAAAACCTTTCACAATTATGTATTTAATTATTTTGGACCACGCTTGGATTTGTTTTACTTTTAGTATTACCATTAAATGCAATTGAATTGCACATGGGAGTAACATTGGACTAAATAGTACTCCTTTTCCTCATCATCTCCACTTTCGTCTGTCGTAGATGGACGGACCGGACGTATCCACAGAATAGAATTGTGTAAACTCTCTAGCACAGAGTACATTTGTATATGCTCTCTAGGAGGACGTATCGTAGAGAGTAGTTTAATCCTTGATCGTAATTGTGTTCCTTGGACCTCCTGAGTATAAGTGTTTATACTCTTTGATAAGTGTTCTGTGCACAGGTTCTGTGCTTGGACGTATCCAATCACAGAACATATATACCCTGCTTTCCTCTATGGACGTATCTGTCAAAATTACGGTGTTGCTAGTCTAAAAATACGGTATTGCCAGTAGAATTTGGGTAGGATTGAAAAAATAAAAAATTGCACCTTATGGGTGCTGAAACACAGATTAACCTTTAATATGATTAATAGTAAGAGAGGGAGTCGCTAGGTGGCGCTGTATGTGTTATCTAGCCTAACTTAACTGTCTGTGTTATAAAATTTTCTAAATAACTTAGATATTATCAAAGTTCAGTGTATTGTATGTTAGTAGTGAGAAAAATACATAATAATTGCTGTCAATTGGATTCATTACGATCTAATACATAAAATCAGTGATATTGCGGGAACTAATTAGATTGTGTTTACATTGGTTGCAAACTTTACATTAGTGTTAAACTGTCAAAAACGACAGAGAAGGACTGTGCTAACACGATCTGCAATAATAATCTTAACCTTGGGATGTTTTTTCGAATACTGTGACTTTATTATTGATTTTTTGTAAACGGTTTGCTTTCAAATTCTGCCGTATCACTCTATACAAAGCCTAAATCAACGCCATCTATTCAACCTACTGTGTAGCAGCATAGGACTCGGTTACCTAGCATCTGCGTAACTCGTACTGTTGACTGACTGATTGATTTATTGATCTTCATCGAACTATATCGTCTTATGATAGGTGGCGCTACGTGTATCTCGTACATCCAGGCTATAAATCACTGCCGCGAACAGAGCGAGCGATCGATCAATAAGTTTTCTGGTCTTCACGTTGGGTGGCGCCACTTTTACCTTCCTTGCTTAATAACATTTTGCTCAAGTATTCGAATATTCAAGATGAACTGTAACGGATGTAACAATGTGCTGGCACCTGATGCTGGTTACCTGATGTGTAATTTGTGCGAGGGTAAATATCATCATGAGTGCCCAAACCTTACTCTGCAACAATTTATGGCACTAACGCATGAGTTCAAAACTGGCTGGAAAAATGTCCCCCGTGCTGTAACATTACGCGTCGCACCCGTCCTAATTTGGACACACCCGTTCGTTCCAGCACGCAGGTTCCTGCATATGAAGGCAATTCCATGAATATGTCGTGCGATAACATGGAACAACGACCACCCTCGCCTCGCACGCCACCATGTATGTACACGTCACTTTCTACAAGAGTTGACAATAACTCCACGTCGGTGCTTGTGGACAACCAAATCCAGTCTTTTACCTTAGAATTAAACAAAACATTACAGGGATGGCGATCTGACATCGATCGTACTATGGTATTGTTTAAGGAAGACATTAAAAACACTTTGCAGGATTGGCGTGATGAGATGGAAGCTAGCATGCTCAGTTACCACGAAAGTGTTAAAAACAGTTTGGCCGATATGAAGCAGGAGCTGGGCTCTATTTGCGCCTCCCAAGTTGACCTCAAAAAGGATGTGAAGGAAATGACCGATGATATATCCAGTCTCAAACATTCGCTCCAGTTGCACGAAAGCGAACAGATTGTCCTCAAAAGACGAGTTGAAGACATTACACGTCTGCAGGCAGAGCATTCAGCCACTTCCACAACCTATTTGGAATCCAAAATTGATGCGCTGGAACAGCAAGCGAGGCAATGGAATCTGGAAATCTGCAACGTACCAGACAAGCGTGGTGAAAACCTTTTGCAGATCTTGGGGGTGATTGGAGATGTAATTGGCTTTCCCATACCTCAAAAAGACATAATATCCATCCACAGACTGAGTACCACACGCTCACCAACAAACAGGCCTAAGAACATTATTGTAAAATTCTCCACGCGCATATTGCGCGATAATGTTCTTAGCGCATTCCGGCAGGCTAAGTCACTGAAAACGGATCAAATAGGTATAACTGGGTCTTCAACAAATATTTACATTAACGAACATTTAACTTTAAAAAACAAAACATTATTTCGTAAATGTAGGGAAGCGGCAAAACTTCACCAGTTCAATTACGTTTGGATCAAAAATTGCACTATTCTTGTTCGTAAGAAAGACGGCGAAGCTGCTTTTGCCATTAGATCAGAAGCATATATCGCTAAAATTAATAGTGGTGTTAAAAGTGATGGTGATAATGTCGTTAACGACATCAATAATCAATGATCGTTGCTCTTGTACTTGTTCACTCTCCTTAGTGATTGTGTTAACTGTCCTTAATCTGCTTTTTAATTTGTTATCTGTACTGTGCATGTTTTATTGTGTTCGTAAATTGTGTATCGTTTCTTACTATATTATAAATTATAAATCAACTATCTCATACTTAATAAATTCCACCTATTTGTTTATAACATTTAAAATTAAAAGTACTATTGCTAAGAAATATGTTGCTGTCGCTATTATAAAGTGTTGTGATCTACACTGTCTCCTGCTTCATCCAATTTTATTTCCCATTACTTTAATTTCTGTTACTTTGTTTATAAGATCTTATACATACTTGCTGCTTGAACACACTCGTATCATTAATACACATTTATATTGTAATATTAAAAATGTCAAATAAAAATATCGCCATTTACTACCAAAATTGCAGGGGCATTCGCACAAAATTGAACCAGTTACTCACTAATATCCTTATGAATACATACGATGTCATTATGTTAACGGAAACCTGGCTAACACCTGAAATTTATGACAGTGAGTTCATAGACCAGCGTTATAGTGTGTACCGTTGTGATCGTGATCGCACTGCTACTAATAAACAGGACGGTGGAGGTGTACTGATTGTTATTATTTTACGCACTTTAAAACCTTCTGAATTAGGTCTCTCATTATCACAGTATAGTGATCTCTCTCACACTTACATTGAACACATTATGGTTGAATTTCTCAGCACTGTCAATAATAAAATACACATTGTGAGTGCTGCCTACATACCACCAAAGACTTCTACTTTGGTATATGACAAGCACTTCGAATTGCTACAAGAAGTGTTAGGCCATCCTAGTGTTGATAGTTTCTTTGTCATAGGAGACTATAATCTCCCTGAGGCTAATTGGGTTGTATCCTCTGCTACGGATTTCTCCATCATTGCTACATCATATTCTGGAGGATCCTCGGCCTGTGCAAGTTTAGAGATATTGATTTCACTTCTGGGTGCTTCTACCCAGACACAGATTTTTGTAACATAGTGAATGTAACAAAGGTAAAATTCTTGACCTAGTCATTTCCAATAACCCCTGTAATGTTTCTCTTAATTCAACGCCATTACTTCCAATTGACACCTACCATCCTGTCCTGACCTGTGAGACCTTTTTAAACGTCAAAAGCACCCCGATGTCTAAAACTCCTCTTCACAAATATTGTTTTCATAAGGCCAACTTTGAAAATATTAATTGTAACATACAACAACTGAACTGGTCTGAACTGCTACGCCCTATGACTTCTGAAGAGGCTCTGACAATATTCTACACTGAGATAGATAATATTATTAAACAAGACACTCCGCTTGCCCGACCTAGATCAGTTAGTTAGGCATGGATTAAGTGGAAGAAATATAATAACATATCTGATTATGAATCATTTTCTAACTATAGAAAACAGTTTAAGGATACATGCCTTAAGTGGTTCAGTTCGTACATCAGTTCTGTGGAGGATAATTTAAGTAAAAATATAAAACACTTTTGGACCTATATTTCTAATCGAAAAGATAAACCTGGCATCCCATCTAAGATTCAATACAAAAATGCTGAAACAAATGATTCAGATATGGTATCTAATATATGTTCTCTGACTTTTTTTACTCAGTATATGAACCGACATCTCCTTCATTGCCTCATTGGAAGCCTCCGCAGGACAACAACGCACTACACGATGTCTCGATTTGCAACCTCTCTTTCAGCGAACAGTACATATTGAGAGAGCTTAAATCCCTAGATCCAGCGAAAGGACCTGGGCCTGACGGACTTTCACCTTACTTCCTTAGGAATACTGCGAATTCCATCTGCAAGCCTCTATTTCTTATTTATAATAAATGTATCGATGAGGGAGTTGTTCCTAAAATGTGGAAGCATGCATATATAGTGCCTGTTCACAAAAGTGGGTACAAACGCAGCGTAGAACATTTACGTCCCATTTCCATCCTGTCTGCCTTGTCGAAACTCTTTGAAAAGTTAGTCCATAATGAAATTTATCCCGTACTCCACAATATCATAATTCAACAACAGCACGGCTTTGTCAAACGGCGGTCGACAAATACTAATTTACTATTATTTTCTAGCCTCTAGATTGTGTTGACATCCGTGTACAAGTGGATGCAGTGTATACGGACTTCTGTAACGCTTTCGACAAGATAGACCATGAAATACTACTAAATAAAATAGCATTCAACGGAATCCGTGGAAATCTTTTGAGGTGGTTTACCTCTTATATAACCAATCGCAGTCAGAGGGTTGTAATCAATGGTCACCAACCTAACATCGAACAGGTAACCTCTGGTGTGCCTCAAGGCTCCATACTTGGTCCCCTTTTGTTTATCTTATACATCAATGATATCAGCCATTGCTTTCGTAACACCAAGTTTTTACTATATGCCGACGACCTCAAGGTATACAGAGCCAAATGACTGCCTTCTGCTGCAACAAGATTTGGACCGACTATCCTGTTATTGCCAAGAAAATAAGTTGCAACTAAGTTTACCCAAATGTAACTTCTTAAACTTCACAAAAAATAAAACTATAATAAAGTATACATACACGTTGTGCAATGGGCATTGCACAACGTGTATGTATACTTAAAGTGGACTTTATTCGTGATCTCGGTGTTATCCTTGATTCTAAGCTTTGCTTAGACCTACACATAGGAAAGATTGTCAATAAAGCGTATCAACTATACGGATTTGTAATGCGATCAACAGTTGATTTTAAAAAGCCTTCTTCTTACATTTGCTTATTTAAGTCTCTATTACGCTCTCAACTGGAGTATGCCGTGTCCGTCTGGAGTCCATACTACAAAAAGTACGTTGAAATCATTGAGTGTGTTGAATATAGATTCCTGCGTATTATTTATTATTATAGATGCTATGGATATTATTCGCCATACCAAGATTTACTTGCAAAGTATAAGCTCGCAACACTTGAAAATAGACGTAAGTACTTAGAAGCCACGAATTTATATAATATTGTTAGAAATAAATTTGATTGAATGGAACTGTCCAACATGATATGCTATGCGGTTCCTAGGACAGTCCACAAGCGAAAGGTTCGCGCTGGCAGATTATTTTCAGTGGGCAAGTCCAACTCTGGCTTGCGTTCGCCTGTTCGCAGAATGGTTGATTCCTACAATAAGACTTTTGAACCTATAGACATTTTTGCATGTGCTCCTCATAGATTCAAAAGTCTTATACATAAGGAGCTTTCTTGAATATTTTTTATATATTTTTCTTTTTTGTACCATTTCATGTTTATTATATACAAATACATCTATATCTCAAACACGATAGTTATTATATAAGTAAGAATAATATTAAATCTTCTATTTGTAACCCTAGCGATTATTTTCACTGCATTGTATCCTTTTGTTAATCTGTGAACAGCGTTGTGGGCTGCAATATTGTCTATAAGTTTTGTGTATTTCTTGTTTCTATGTTTTATATTGTAGCTGTTTCTTGTTCTTTTTGAATAAAAATAAAATAAAATAAGACTAAAAATACAGGGGCAGGGATAGCAGATTTAGCATAAAGTGCGCCAAATTAAAAAAAACGGCCAAGGGCGAGTCGGACTCGCGCACGAAGGGTTCCGTACCATTATCTATAAAAATGAAAAAAAAAAAACACGTTTGTTGTATGGGATCCCCCTTAATTGTTTTATTTTAATTTAATTATTTATTTTTAAACTGAATATATAACTAAATATTCTGTGAATATTTCAAGCGTTTACCTTTTGCCGTTATCATTAGCGAGCAAAAACGAGCAAAAAATCACGTTTATTGTATGGGAGCCCCCTTAAATATTTATTTTATTCTGTTTTTTAGTATTTGTTGTTATAGCGGCAATAGAAATACATCATCTGTGAAAATTTCAACTGTCTAGCTATCACGGTTCACGAGATACAACCTGGTGACAGACGGACAGACAGACAGACAGACGGCGGCGGAGCCTTAGTAATAGGGTTTCCGTTTTACCCTTTGGGTACGGAACCAGTTTCAGTGTTACCGCAGGGAAATAATATTATGAAAACATTTTTTGTTGGGTTTTTGTGTTGCCAATATAGATAATAAGGATTATGTTTAGGGCCCTAAACAGATACAATTACGGTAGAATGTGGAACCGTAATAGCATGTCTAAGGTAGGTGGTAGATCTTTATTTACGGTAGGCCTTTATGGCCTACTGTAATTATTACAGCGTAGTTGGAGACACTGAATCGTGACGTCTCACGTCTGCTCATTTTAATACACAGATACACCAAAGGTAGAGCTTCTTGGCGGGAAAGTGAAGCGTCATGTTAGCAGTTTTGTTTTATTTTCTAAAATTTGTGTTTAGCCGAACATTAATGTGTAATAGTGGTGAATTATTAACCATTAGGTGTTCGTGAACCTGCATTAGTGTAGGTAAATGAAACAAAACAGTGCAACATCACTTTTAAGTTCTCTCAAGAAGTCCGCGCGAGGTTTCAGTAAAGTGCCTTTACTTTCAGTAAAGTCTTTACTGAATCTCAAGGGGAACGGGGCGGGATATCATCTATCATCTTTATCATGCATTGAATGGAGTTCATTTCATAATTTGTACTTGTTAAACCCAATTTTACATGACACTGGCTAAATGCACAATCCGTGTGAAGCCAAAAAGAAAGAAAAAAAAATACACCAAAGGTAACTCTTCATCTCGCCGTAGATGAGTATAGAATACGTTCCTTGCTCGTCGTCGAGTATAAAATCTAGTCAATATACTGCTCACGATAGTCAGTGTTTTCGTGAGTTTTTTACATCACTAAACAACCGGCCAAGTGCATGTCGGACCAAGCCATGGAATTAGTATGTAATCTAAAGCTTTTTGGACTATACGCAAACGTGAAGGGTTCCGTAGTCGGTGTAGGATACAGGGAGATCAAACACATATTATTTTATAGCAAATTGAAAATAACATAGTTGTCTCGCGAATTTTTTTAACAGAGTGAAAGAAAACACTGACGTACAGTCAAATGACACCCCCGCTTTGGAGTTCTCATTCAAGCTTCGTGTCTTTCTATTAGTCGGGATAAATATATAGTAAATCATTAAGACGTCTCTCTAGGTTACATTTATTCTTTTTCCTGAGACTTTTCTTAAGAACTTTTCCATAAGAGATGTGGATACAACCTGATACTGATCTGCAATTTGCAAAACACGTAAGAAAATTTTGGTTTTATGACCTTATAGCACTGACCTACACATAATATAGGACAGTGGCTTTTATTTAGGTAGATGGGCGTGCCCTAAGGTTGCCCGCGTAAATCAAGGCTGGTTTCCGAATTAGAACATAATCGCTGACAGCGCTCACATCAATAATTTGCCTTCCGATTTAGCTACCACGATTATGACACCTGAGAGCTGTCAACTATTCGGAACGCTCGTGAACGCGCTGACGATTGGATAACAGTATTTTTTTGTTTAACAGCACACACACACATTTGTACACTTCTTCTTCTTTGGTAAGCTGAATGAATGAATGTCATGTCATGAATGGCGACTGTAGCCAGAAGCACAGTTTCGAAAATGCCACGCTAATTAAGTACGATGAGACTAAAAACAAAACAACGCAACGTTGGCCATGCCGTGACTATAATCACCGCGGTGATTATAGTCACGGCATGGCCAGCGTTATCGCAAGATGGCGCAATTCATGACGTCATCTATGACGATTCGCGTGACATCGTTTTCGCGCTCACGCTAATACGGTACGCATTTTAGCGTAATCAAATCGATTACAGCCTATCTCGGAATGCACCGCAAATGTTTGTTTTTTGCACGTCAGTGTCAGGTTGTATGTTGATCAAAATACGATTTACGACAGTTGCAAATTAGTATTTACAAAAACTATCTATACATTTTTTGTAAACAAGTAACTTATTTTACGCATAATTAATTCATAAGCGCCGCGCCGCGCCGCCATGAGCTCTCTAGGCACCGCTTTAATTATGTACTCTCTGCCTTTTTTTTTTGGTGGGAAATTATCAAATACCTTTCCCCGCTCTGGGCGGAGCGGGAGGGCGTGTCAGACTTTTACTGACTCAAACCCACCCGTGTTCCTTCCGTTGCCTGTGTGCCAGGGCCACGATATCCCTTTCGGACAAACACAGCGCCCCCTGTCAGCGTTATTCGAGTGCATAGAGTAGAGAAATCCTTTTACCGCTGCAGAATGCGTGACGCCACTGTGACATTTTCGGTTGTACTTGTCTCTGCTTACGCCTACCATAGTGTGTAGAGATTCATAGTCTGTGTCCTGTAGTGACAGCTGTCTTCTGCGCTGTGATTGGAAACTTCTTGGCGGGAAAGTAAGTGTCAAGTTTAGCAGCTTTGTTTTATTTTCTAAAACTTGTGTTTAGCCGAATAATGATGGTGGATTATTAACCGTTTAGTGTTCGTGAACGTGCATTAGTGTAGGCAAATGAAACAAAACAGTGCAACATATCACTTCAAGTTCTCTCAAGAAGTCCGCATGAGGTCTCAGTAAAGTGCCACGTCTTTACTAAGGGGAGCGTACGGGTGGGGATATCATCTATCATGCATTGTTTAAAATTTATTTCGTCATTACCTAAATAAAGACTTGGCTAAAAGGTCCCAGCAACCAGGCCATTATACTTATTAAAAAAAAAAGTTGTCTTCTGCCTGTCATTTTATTTTGTATCTTTTTGTTTCATTGAAACCAATTCAAACTCAAAGCAAGCTGTGCTTGTACTGGATGTGGTCAAGTGTTAATTGAATGATGTGCAGTGCCTTGTTGCTTGGACATAATGCAACTTATTTTTTAAGTAACATGTTTGTTTACTAGCTTCATTTGCTAGTCTCGTATAACTATGTTTCAAAAAACTTTTAGTGTTAAAATGTTAAGTGATAATGTTTGTGTTATGTGCTTGGTGCATTTATTAATATTATTAGCGCTGACAAAGGGCACTGCGGAAGCTCAGGAGCTAAGTAAGTCTTAAGTTCTAAATATTATTTGCCAAGTCGTGCATCAAAACGTATTTTTTAAGTTTGAAGGTGTAACTTTTGTTTCTAAATATTGCTCACCACCCTGCGTGTTTGTTGTGCTTAATAATTCGAAATTTCAGTCTCAAGGTGCTCTGCAGAGGTTGAATGTGTTATTTATAAACAAACACATTTTCTTTATTTGCTAGTTCAGTAAAATTAGTTTACTAAAGTTTGAAACCATACCTGTAAGGTTTTTTAATGTTTTTTAATTAATAATTTTGAAAATGTAACACTTTTTTATGAATAGGGAACATTAAAAACACCACTCTATGTAATATTCTAAACAATTTGTCTTGAGTAGGGCATAAAATACTTTAGTAAGTTTTGTTTATAGGTATGCGCCTTCTGCAGTGAATAATGCAATTGTACATACTAATTACTACTGATAACTTCTGCCTTTATAAAAATTTTATGTGACAATGTCTTAAAATTAAATTTTGATAAGTAGGAAGTAATAATAATATAAATAAATCTATAATTTTCTTTTTTTATTAAAAAAACCTGATTAGGTGCTCAAAGTTTTCTGCACTTTGCGTTTGCATTATTACATATTGGTCTTAATTATTTAATAAAAATATACAGTAATTAAAAAAAGAACTTAAGTGTGTCTTCCAAAATATTGTGCTTGTTCTTAAGTGAGTCAAAATATTAAGTTTTTTTTAAACTTAAACTATGGTTCACATTAGTTCTCACTAAATTACATAAACTCATGCCTTCCCATGGTGGTAGGCAGAAACTACAGAACGCCACCTGCTTTATCCTTACTCCCTTTGCTTAATTTACGCTCATACGTTCACACACCTAGGCCCGTATTACAGAACCTCACTCAAAACTCAAGCATTACTTAAGACTCTTTTGAAGCTATTTGATTGGTTTAAGAAACTAGTTTTAAGTAATGCTGGAGGCTTGAATAAGGTTCTGTAATACGGCCCTTAGTGCATAAATCATAAGTGTTGAGTGTGACATTTATTTCAAATGCCTGTTGACACTTTCCATACACCACAGACAGTTTGACATATGATACCTCCTAGACATCTGGTAGACTTAATCTTGTTGGTTACAGTTGTTTGTTTGAGGTGCAATATCTTCTAAACATGCTGATGTCATTTTACCATTAAATATTACAGAAGTACTATGCATAAAATAAGTATTGTCATGGAATCAATAAAATAAGGTATTTTTTTTGTGTAATGCGCCTTTTTGTCCACTTCTATAATTTGCGTTTTTTTTATTTATTTATTATACATACGTAATGTAATTGTAAATCGTTATGTTATCTAAAAAATTAAACTTAAACTTTATTGCAGAAAAGTAAAAGATATACCTGTGCTAGGAGAACCCGCTCTCCAATGACAAACTTTATAGAATAAGAAGAAAAATAAAACAGATATAAATGATGAAATTTTACATAGGTTGGCACAATGGGCGGTCTTATCGCTAAAAGCGATCTTTTACAGACAACCTTTGGATGGATTAAAGGGAGAAGGAGAGACAATACTGCAGGTAGTCAGTAGTGTACCATTTACATTATACAATAAATACATACATACATAAAGCAATACACTTATCTATATAAATATATATATACAATAATAAACATGAAACAAGAGCAAGGAATTATATTATGTAATGATGATGTTTAAGGAGAAAAAAGGGAAAGGGAAAGAAAGGGAAAATAAAAATATATAAAATAATAATAATATATATATTTTAAGGGGAAATTTCAACATTTATATCTGTAACTTTTATGGTGTACATAATAAAAAGTATTCTATTCTATTCTAAGGAGTGAGGAAGTGTGTGTTTCTATTACATGGGACTATTGAACCCAGGAACTCATTCTTAGCTGTAGCACTTCCAACAATAGACCAACAAGGCAGTTGACGGTAAATGAATACATTGAAAGAAAAAATGACTATTTTGGATTGTACAGGAATATGTTCAAGGAAGATGTTTGTTGTGTTGTTGTGATGTGTGTGTGTATGTTGTTGTTGTTGTGTTGGGTGATGTTAAGAAAATTCTTTGACCATACTTATTGCTGTTGCCAAGTTTCATTGCTATACATAATCAATCAACTCAGCCTATCGCAGTCCACTGCTGAACATAGACCTCTCCAAGGCTGCGCGACCCACAAATTCCTGTCGACCATTTTCCGCATCCAGTCTGTCCCAGCCACCTCTTAAAGTCGTTGGTCCATCTAGCCAGGGGCGTCCCTCACTACGCTTGCATATACATACGCGGTCTCCACTTCAGGACTTGTCTGCTCCACTGGTCCTTCGATAAACATGGCCAGCCCACTGCCACTTCAGCTTGGTATCCCTTTAGATAAAATCTATCATTCAATTTAGGTTAAAAGATAAATTAATTGTATGAAAACAAAGTGAGATGTTAGTAAAAGCAGTATCACAGGACTTCCGTGGACTGGTTCCGTTGTTGCGAAGTTCTGGTCAACATAATTAGGGTATTACTAAACGTCTGTACAAAATGGGCAATCATTGGCCAAACTGTGACTGTAATTGGGTATTTGACTTGAATAAAAAACCGGCCAAGTGCGAGTCGGACTCGCGCACGAAGGGTTCCGTACCATTATCTATAAAACGGCAAAAAAATCACGTTTGTTGTATGGGAGCCCCCCTTAAATATTTGTTTTATTTTAATTTAATTATTGATTTTTAAAGTGAATATATAACTAAATATTCTGTGAATATTTGAAGTGTCTACCTGTTACCGTTATCAATATCGAGCAAAAACGTCCAAAAAAATCACGTTTGTTGTACGGGAGCCCCCTTAAATATTTATGTTATTCTGGTTTTTAGTATTTGTTGCTATAGCGGCAACAGAAATACATCGTCGTGAAAATTTCAACTGTCTAGCTATAACGGATCATGAGATACAGCCTGGTGACAGACGGACAGACAGACGGCGGAGCCTTAGTAATAGGGTTCCCGTTTTACCCTTTGGGTACGGAACCCTAAAAATAAACATGAATTAAGGCTCGTACATACTAGTGCGATATCGCGGGCGCGACGCGTAGCACAATTTCTTTGTCGGTGCCTGTCGCTCCCGCGATATCGCGCGGGTCTGTACGAGCCTTTAAGTATCTAATAGTAATTTTAAAGAGCAGTGGTGGCCCCGTGGAACGACCGCGACTTACGAGTTGTAGGTCGTAGGTTCGAATCAAGCCAGGCACTTTAGTTTGTGTAAATTATTTCATCACCACTGCCCTCAAAACGGTGAAGAAAAACATGGTTTGGAAACCGGCATGTCCTAAAACAAAAAAGTCGAAGACATTTGACATCTACCAACCCGCACTGGACCCTCGTGGTGGATTACTGCCAAATCGCACTCACAGAGAGTAGACCTGTGTCCCAGCAGTAAGAACATTAGATATAGGCTGATTATGCTAATTGTAAAGACGTTGCAGAAAAAACCGGATTATTAAAAAAATCATTGAGATCGGTGGAATTATGGAAAAGTTACACGATTTAAAAAAAAGTATGTGTGTGCGAAGTACTATGGCGTTCCTGTGTTGTGACGTCAGAACGCAGTAGTGCTATCTCTGTCTAAACTGGATAGGTCCACTCAATCTATGTGGTTCTTTTCTCAAAATACCATTTCAGTCACCAATCTACATGGTCTTCACAATCATGATTTGACCAAGATTATCTGGACTTGAAATGAGACGGTCACCTCAGTTTGTTTCGGCCTTTCGTAGTCAGATGAGGAAATGCCGACCTCATCTAGTTTAAAAAAAAACCGGTCAAGAGCGAGTCGGACTCGCGCACCGAGGGTGCCGTACGTATATATGATGTTGATGATTTCTGAAAAACTGTGCTATTTAGAGACATCGTTTTATTTTTCCTGTAATCTTTTCATAAACTTCTATCACATAGACTAATTTCAGATTTTTCTCTATGCAAACTTCGGAGATAAGGGAACGGTATATTTTTACATTTTTCATCAAAAGTCGAAAACAATAATGCCTAAAAAAAATTTTTTTTTGTGAGAACGTGCAAGCAGCGGTCTTTCATATGATACCCCACATGCCCTAGTAGACTCCATTCGAAATTTGAAGACCACCTTTCAGGCCCTGTTGCAAAAAATATATACTTTTTAAATGTCTTTCTTGTTTGCAAAATAGTTGGGTAAACGTCACTAAAACTATTCCAAATTTCAAGTTGATAGCATGTAGCAGTAGTTCCTGAGATATCCAGCTGTGACAGACAGACAGTTGATAGAACCATCAAATCTAAGACAAGAAAGTGGAGCAAAAGTGACGCCACGTTCTAACGCCCATGATCAATCACTCATCTTTTTAGAACAGTGCTTTCGAAAATAATGAGAACCTCACTGGTAAAATAACTCACTTATACCTTAAGGCTCCGTGCACGAAATCGACTGATTTTCATCAATTTTGTTCATTGTTTGTGGGAAAGGGAAAAAGAATTTAAACAAAATTATTTGTGATTTGTAAAATCCAGTTCTTTGTTTTGCATGTAGCGGAAAGGATTTTTTCGATTTAATTAAGAATTCCTGGAAAATTACAAAAATTCGCAACAGGTTTTCCAAAAAATTACGCTAGAGTGACGTTTGATCATCTTTTTACAAGAAACTACTTTTGAATTTGAACATTAAAAAATATCATAAACATCATTATATGGTCTACTTGCACGTGGCGGAACCACTTTTTTCAATTTCCATACAAAATATAGCAGAAAAAAAATGTTGAAATAACGTAATTGTTGGAAAAGTTCGAGACAAATAAGTATTTTTTTCTATTATTTCAAAACACTTTTATGAAATTTAAAAAATGCGTATTAATCTTAAGTTAACCATTTATCAGAATCTACAATTTATTTTGTAAATAAACAATAAATTCATTTCGTAAATAAAAGGCAAAGTCAACTATAATATCGACCGGGCAAAACCGATCCTGGCAGTAGCGACCGGGCCTTCCCAGCGGGAGGACGTATCACTTTGCATCGCAGGCGCGCGCGTTCTACGTTAACATATTCCAGAAATTATATGCCGACTCCCAAATTTTGATCCGTTAAGTATTAATTTTATTTTAGTTACTTTACTTTTTCAAGTTTTTCATCATGGGTATCATTTTCATGGTTTTTGAGGGTGCTAAAGCCGATGGTAAAGTCTAAATTTAAATTCAAGATGGCGGCCTCAAAAATGAATGAATAAAGAATTTATCCTAAAATCGGGGTGTAATCTGTAGTGTAACTCATACGCCCGTACCAGGATTCAGTGTGCCGCAAGGTCTTGAGTGAAACCAGTGTCGTTTGTCACCAAGTCCGCTAACGCACTTGCTCGCTCACGTCTCATTATCAGTAGACAATAATATTAGTTTAGTGTTTGTTATTGACGTTTGTTTTGGTTATAGTTTTATTTTGTGTTAGTATTATTATTCTTATTATTACCTCGAAAACTAATGACACACATGTCGAATAGAAATTAAAAAAAATAAAATAAGTGGCGCCATCTTGAATTTTGATTTTGACGCCATGATAGTTATAAGCGCCCTCAAAAACCATGAAAACGATACCCATGACCAAAATTTGCTGAATATTTTACTGACCGCGACGACGAAAAAAAGAAGGTTCTCAATTCGTTTGAATGCATTTCGACCTTAATGTATGAGAGTTTGTTCACGTATTTACAACGTAAATTGATCGAATAAAAACAACGCCGAAAGGTACACACGGCTACACATCAAGCTATACATTTCCAGTATACGGTGACCTCTCATTGTACGGAAATCCGACACAATGCGAGATAAGCATATACTGGAAATGTATAGCTTGATGTGTAGCCGTGTGTACCTGTTTGATTGAAAAAAAAAATATATGAAATATTTAGGTTATGTTTTCAGGTTTGCAAACCTCTCAATCGATGTGTCATGATTAGTGAAACCCCTTTGGGAAGCCCCCAAAACGTGTTATTTTTTATCTATCTCGCTTCCTTTACAAGATATAGCGGTTTTTGTGGTTTTTTTTTAGGTTAGGTCAGCATTGCATGCTATTAAATGGATTTAGAATGCATTGTCATCGAGTTGTGAGCTATCCTGAAAGTTTCATCAGGATAGCTAATTGGGAAGTGCTCGAAATTTAAGTTGCGAGATGCCAACAAACAAACTTCCTGTTGTACATTGATCCGTAACAGTATATAAATAAAGACCACAATCGCTTGTACAAAACAAATTCGGTTGTTTGTTTGTTGGAATCTTTTTTGGAATTGTTAAAAACTGTTTAAACGATCATTGCGCTCGATTTTCAGGCGTGTGTGCGTGAACGGTGCACACAAACATAGCATCTCAATGAATATGCCTAAACTCTAGCCAGTGAATTTTATGCACGGCTTCTTAAGCCTTCCACAGTTATCTGTCACGAATAGAGAATACAATCCCGAGCATGTTTTTTCAATCCCGGGCTTACGGGATTTTTGAAGCCTTTTCCCGGGATCCCGAGCTCATCCCGGGATTAGACTATGTGGTTTCTAATTGGGCTAAAATAAAAAAAACACGAGTAATTAAAAAAAAATGTCTTTAATGTCTTTGCACAACACAAATCAGAATAATAATAAGAAAAGCAAAAAAAACACAAACCAAAAAATACTATACTTTTGCAAGAAATTAAAAAACAGCACAAAATAACTATTTAGAATTTCGAAAATATAATCGCAGAAATATCAAAGCATCCAATGTTTGACTTCCGAGCCTGCTTCGTAGTTTATTGCCAACATAAGCAGCAGCTGAAAACGCTCGTTCAGCTTCTACGCTGGTTGGAGGAATAGACAATAGATACTTATATGCTGTTTCTAAGTGATATCCACGAACACCTCAAAAGTAATGGGTAAAACTGTAACATTAGAAGGTCACTAGGCAACTTAGAGAGATTAGATAATAACTTATTGAAGACTTACTGGACTTACTTATTGTCTGGAGTCTTAACTGGGACCAACAGGCCATTGCATTATATAATACAAAAGTAATATACTGTGTACTGTAGGTAATTATATTATATATGTACAATGATATCCACGAACTCCTCCATTTTCGAACAGGCTCATTTCACGTCTAATAATATTTGCCAACCCCAATTCATTTTGTACTTGTACTTCAGGATCTGGGGATTTCATACTCTTGTTAATTTCCAGCTGTAACTTTTCCTTTAATGTCAATTGGGGTTGGGAGGTTTCTGACCTTAGCTCATCATCTGTTTGTGATCCTGACCTTGCTTCTTCTGCCGTGTAATCTCGACTATTAAGTCTTTTAACAATACTCTTTATTTGCTTCTTCACTAAAGCCTGTGTCGGAACTGGAAATAAGTCGTGCCATTCCAAATCCGATAATAACTGATTTTCAACATCCATTCGTGGATTTTGTAAATAATTTAACACGCCAGTTAAATCATCACTTCGTCGTTGCTTTATACGTTCCACTAAGGATGTTTTAATTTTTTTGGCAAGTGCTGAGTTTTTGCTAGACAGTTGTTTTATAAGAAGCGGCATCAGCTGTGCATAAATTAGCATCTCGCCGACAGATTGCTTCTACTGTCAATTTAATTGGGGTCAGCACATCAACAATTTTATTTACCAATTCAAAATCAACATCTTCTAAACGAATTGGATGATTGAGATCTATAAGAGCTTTTTGAATGCATGCTTTTAAAAGATAAAATCGCTCCAGCATTGTTAAAAGACTATTCCACCTGGTTTTACAGTCCAAAAGAAGTGACAACTCTTTTCCATGTTCAATTTTCGCATATTTTTGAAGTACTGTTTCATTTTTCAATGGAGATCTTTTGAAATACACTACAACTTTGCGGATTTTCTTTATCAGCTCATTAATATTTTCATATTGTGTTAACTCTGGTACGTGTTCTGGCGCAAGATCATTTTGTGACATTACGATTAAACCTGATTCTGGACAGTCTAAGTCGTCTAAATGGTGTTCATCATCGCTGTCGTCCATATAATCAACAGTCACAGCTGGTTCATTTATAGTATCATCTGAGGTAGGGCTATCTTGCAAATTATTATGTTTTTCATAAAGCACATCACAGACCGCCAAATTGATACCATGTGCGAGACACAGTTGTTGTTCAGTGCAAATAAGCCGCCCCACCTTTATCATAACATTCGGTCCATCGGTTACAATAGCCACGATGTCAGTTTCTAGGGAAATGTCAAATTTACTTAGACGCTCTTGCAATATACGAAGACAATTTTCAGCTGTCATACTATCTTAAATAGGAACAAGTCCTAAGTTCCAAAATTTTTTATATGAATGAACGTTGACCGCCATGTATCGTTTATTGGAAGTTGAAGTCCACTCGTCGAAAGAAAGACTAAATCTTTCACCTGCACTTTTCAAATGTTTTAATTCTGCAGTTACTTGCTTTCTGATTTTTTCACTGAAATCCATAACACGTTTTCGAACAGTGACGGCTGACTTTGGTAAATCCGTGTATTTTGCTAAGAGCAATTATTATTCACACTGAATGGAAATCCATCTAATGCAATCATTCTTGCCAAAATATCATCCAGGCTATCGTCGGCACTTTTAGTAAAATAATTATCTAACTTTCGCTTGGCTGGCGGCGGTGCTGTGTTCAGATTTTCAGAATCTTGACTTGTTGAAGCTGATATAACCTTGATGTTATGTTTTGATAACAAATGTGTATGTAATCCCTTAGTTGATCCACCCAAAGTCTTGAGGATGGCTGGGCATCGCTTACATTTAGCACTATTCCCGTCCTTCTCAACTAAATAATAACTCCACACTGACGTCGTATCACTGTCTTTTTTATGTCTAACAAAGTCTCCCGCCATTTGAAATACTTAATTTCAGATAATTGACTTTTAAATTTTAATGACGTAGCCTACGTAACCCGTCGTCACTGACGTAGCCTACGTAACCCGTCACTGACAGAACAATAAATGAAAAAAATAAAACCTGATTTGCATATTTATACTTTCGTACAGGGAATCCCCGACCGACGGGAAATACCCGCAACAATATTATGACGTGAGATGATCGGGTGATTCCCCTGTTGGTTCGTTGGGGAATTACCTTAAGAGTATTGTATTAAAGTATTCCGAGTGGGGAAGTCCCTTCTAAGTTCTACGACAAACATATTATTAGGACTGTACCTGTGTAGTAAATAGTGGGTACGAGTTGCTTTTTGTCGTAATGTATTAAAATAATCTAGGCAAGGTTATTTTCAAGGCGCAACGGACTACGGAATACAAACTAGACTTGTTTGTGGCAATCCCGAGACTAATCTCGGGATTTTAACCCAACCTAACCTAACCAAGAACAGTCAGATTTTCGGGGCCAGAAAACGGTCGGGAACTCTCTACTCAAGACCCATAAATACGGGTAATTGATTGACAGCAAATAGTTACTATCGGCACCTACTCCATATATTTTACATGATTACGGTCTGGAGCTCTACAGCATTTATGATCAGTGATGTTTATAATGCAATGGCCTGTTGGTCCCAGTCAAGACTCCAGACAATAAGTAAGTCCAGTAAGTCTTCAATAAGTTATTATCTAATCTCTCTAAGTTGCCTAGTGACCTTCTAATGTCACAGTTTTACCCATTACCTTTGTACGGGGGATTGGGACATCAATGCTTCACAAGCATTATCATAATAAATGGTACTAGGAAGGATACTAGGCATAAAATAATAAATGGTATCTTGAGCTAAGTATCTCAAGACGGTGTCTTGAGCTAAGTATCTCAAGACGGTGTCTTGAGCTAAGTATCTCAAGACGGTGTCTTGAGCTAAGTATCTCAAGACGGTGTCTTGAGCTAAGTATCTCAAGACCCATAAATATGGGTAATTGCAAAATAGTTTATGGGTTATTGCAGCAAATAGTTAATATCGGCACCAACTCCATATATTTTACATGGTCTGGAGCTCTACAGTATTTATGATCAGTGATGCAATGGCCTGTTGGTCCCAGTCAAGACTCCAGACAATAAGTAAGTCCGGTAAGTCTTCAATAAGTTATTATCTAATCTCTCTAAGTTGCCTAGTGACCTTCTAATATCACAGTTTTACCCATTACCTTTGTACGGGTGATTGGGACATCAATGCTTCACAAGCATTATCTCAAGATACTAGGCATAAAATAATAAATGGTATCTTGAGCTAAGTATCTCAAGATGGTATCTTGAGCTAAGTATCTCAAGATGGTGTGTCTTGAGCTAAGTATCTCAAGATGGTGTCTTGAGCTAAGGGATTTGATAAGGCTTTTCAAACTGAATATTAGTAAGAATAGCAGAGCAACAATAATTTCATCAACTATCCTCAAAGATTAACTTGAAGCCCATCTCCCATGCTCTTTGAAAGACTGGTGATTTTCATTTATTACACAAAATTAAAACTCTAAAAGCAGGCTTAGCATGATGCTTTCTATTTCTACTCTATTGTAGAATAGAAATCGCTTGTCTATCTTTCTTCGTAGAAAACTGTCAGCTGTCTACACAGAAGCGTAATTTTTATCTACTTTAAAACACTTCTCTACGGTTCTCTTGCTAAGCCTATGGAACCAGGAATGGTTGGTTAAGTTTCTTTTAGTACTAACCTAATAAGCAATGTGAAGCAGTTTTTTATACATGTATAAGATTTTGCAATATCAGGTGGCGATGACAAAGATAGGGTCAAAGTAGGTCTAACAAAGTCTCCCGCCATTTGAATTCGTCACTGACGTAGCCTACGTAACCCGTCACTGACAGAACAATAAATGAAAAAAATAAAACCTGATTTGCATATTTATACTTTCGTACAGGGAATCCCCGACCGACGGGAAATACCCGCAACAATATTATGATATGAGATGATCGGGTGATTCCCCTGTTGATTGGGATGATTGGGACTGTACCTGTGTAGTAAATAGTGGGTACCTACGTATTGTACGAGTTGCTTTTGCTTTTTGTCGTAATGTATTAAAATAATCTAGGCAAGGTTATTTTCAAGGCGCAACGGACTACGGAATACAAACTAGACTTGTTTGTGGCAATCCCGAAAATCCCGAGATTAGCCAAGTACAGTCCCGGGATTTTCGGGGCCAGAAAACGGTCGGGATCCCGGGATTGTATTCTCTAGCCACGAAACAAACCGGAAGGCATATTTTATTTTGCCACAAAGTTCATTAACCCGAAACCTTAAAAGTCTCTTGCTAAACTCATAACTTATTCGTTCCTGCCATGGCAATCGTTTGTGTATTGCGTACAGCCTATTACAAGGCGAAGCTCATATCTGACCATCTGACATTCGCCATAAGGGTTGCAAGCG
Organism: Tiliacea citrago; assembly: GCA_963921375.1. Classification (NCBI taxonomy): domain Eukaryota; kingdom Metazoa; phylum Arthropoda; class Insecta; order Lepidoptera; family Noctuidae; genus Tiliacea; species Tiliacea citrago. The sequence continues at coordinate 16,689,513 of OY992802.1, forward strand.
TAACGCGAGCCTAATATAGTGTAGGCTGCACTGTCGGAAACGTACATAATTTTAATATATTTTAATCATGACCTAATGGATGCCCGAATAAATATTTTAACATGAATCCCTGACTATCAAGTTTAGTGATTAGATATACTACTACGTTCCGATTGCCTTCCATATTTTATAAATACCCAGGATTTTAAGCGTTTGTGTTTTAAAGAGATCGTTTAGGGTTCCGTACCCAAAGGGTAAAACGGGAACCCTATTACTAAGGCTCCGCCGTCTGTCTGTCTGTCTGTCTGTCCGTCTGTCACCGGGCTGTATCTCATGAACCATGATAGTTAGACACTTGAATTTTCACAGATGATGTATTTCTGTCGCCGCTATAACAACAAATACTAAAAAACAGAATAAAATAAATATTTAAGGGGGCTCCCATACAACAAACGTGATTTTTTTTCTCCTTTTTATAACGGCAACAGGTAGACGGTCTATATTGATAACGGCAACAGGTAGACGCTTGAAATTTTCACAGAATATTTAGTTATATATTCACTTTAAAAATAAATAATTAAATTAAAATAAAACAAATATTTAAGGGGGGCTACCATACAAAACACGTGATTTTTTCGTCGTTTTTATAGAGAATGGTACGGAACCCTTCGTGCGCGAGTCCGACTCGCACTTGGCCGGTTTTTTCTTTTTTTTTTTGGATACTGACGACAAATTAAGTTCTACTTTCAAATAGTCCTCACCTTCCAAAACAAAAGTTGTTGAATCGTGTCCTCTATCAGTTTGTAGAAGACGAGTGTTTTTTTTTTGCATCTAAATTACTGTTCATATTATATTTGTATTAAAGCAGGTATGACGATAACATTCGGAAAATAAAAATCTATAGGAAAAGATGCATCTAAGACTGCTAAGTGATACCAAGGAACGAAAGCACAGTGTATGCCTAGCATTCACAAGTACTCTCCTTGTAGGTTCTGCGGATATAGTTTAATAGACATTTATTTTTTTATTCTGCACAACCACTGCTCATCAACGTGAATCATGGACGGTTTCCGACTGACTGTCCACTGATTCATTGGCTATACATATGCTAATTTGTCTACTGTTGTATGATGCCACTTATTATTCAATACTAGCCATAATTTCTTCTTGTTACTCATTATTTTGAGCACTTGTATGATATTAGAAGCGTATTGTCGGTACGTGTTTGCGTCTTTTAGAAGCAAACCCTCACATTATTTCCGGTCAATATCTCGAATAAGTACATCAAAACGTCTGAATAACGAAATGAAAATTAAATTTTGAACGCCATGCAGCAATCAGGCGTTAGTTTACGTCAGAGCATATGCGCGTGAGTCGTGTACACATTGATGCGATCCCCTGTTTGTTTTTTAACTAACTTTTTATAGTTATTGCTCGTCGTAGACTTTTATGACCGTGGCCCGGTGACTGATGCACTTACGTCGTTTCGGTTAATGTTCATGGTAAATGAAGGGACGCATGGAAATAATAAAATTGTAATATTATCATATGTTCATGGGGAAGCTCAAAAATTACACTGATAGTCAGAAACGTCCTAGTTATGTGCAAATGAAAAAAAAACACATGTTACTTAGCTAGTTAGATATCGTAGTTTTAGAAGGCGTTGCTAGGTTGCTACACAGTAATTTATACTTGACTTTACTTAGCTAATCACAATCGTCGACTCGATAAGTTGGACACGCAATTTCTTGAGTTTCCCCGATAGTTGGAATCCGGCTCGAAGGACCGTCTGGTTGGTCCTAACTCCTAAGAGATAATAATCATTGCGGAAATGTAACTACTTTCTTGATAGATCTTGGTAAAATCATTAAATGATTTGAATACGCCTTTTCTATGCGAATTAGTAATATTGTAGAGTAGATATTCAAGATATATTTCAAGTTGAAATAATTTAAGTTTTAAACTGCATATCAAACCGAAAAGAGTGTTTAGATCTCTACGTATATCCCCCAGACCACTACCATGTTATTGTTTCTTCCCCCACACACATTATTTAATTATTTCCGACATTTATCTGTTCCAAAACTCATTTAATTAAAATCCAACAAAGTCTCGCACTGAGAAATAAAAATACTTAAAAGGAGACGCTCTTCGTCAACAGCTGTTTTTAGAAACGACCAATTTTTGCTGATCCCCCGGCTTGATTCTTCTCGTAACTTTCAAAGGACCAAGTGTGTTGGTGGTGTGTATTTCTGGATGTAACTGTGTTAGAGACGATATGGGAATAATGACTTCCCCGCCAGGACACGGTGCGTTTCCTTTCGGTGACGTCACGTCCGATGGAACATGAGTTTTATGAAATTACTATCTTTATTGTCAACATTGGTTTCATAATGCGGGTGCCAAATGTTTGTGGATGTGGGTTAGTTTTTTTTTTTTATGGGGGTAGTTAGAACTAAGCATATAATGTTACTCAGAAGTCAGAGGGGTTAGCCGTTAGAGTTTACTAATCTCGGTTATAAGATAAAATAAAGTGAGTGATTAATAGTATTACCTACCTTATGTCTGTTCTCACCTTTAGCCCAGAACTTTCCCGCATCATAGCTTCCACCATTAATAAATTTCCCATCTCGCATGCCAAACTTCCATAGAGTAAAAAATATCAAATAATACAGGCTGCGATAAAAGCTGAACTCTCTAGCGCGACCCGAATAACACAAACTAGGATAGTGGCAATAAACGAGCTTGGGCGAAAACAATCATAATAAATTCCGCCGGTCGTTCGCACTAACGCATGACCCACTCAGGCTTTTAATAACTGACAGAAGCGACAAGTATGAATAAACAATGGGTAATGAATAACCTAATTTAACATCCATTCACCGTCAAATCGGTACATGTAAAAATCTACTGCTGAATATTATTCTTGAAAATTTCTAAAATCGCCATGAGTGGCAACTTCGTTGGCGATATTTGAAATCTTGGTCCTTCGAGACGGGAGCATCCATAAGTCGAATTTACAACTCGGTACGTTACTAAGGAAGGTCTTCTATTCAAAGCTTTAAGCAATGAAGCTAGAAAAGTTGCTAGATTAAACTACGTAGTATTTTTCTTCTTCTTTATACTTCAGTTATAGCGAAAAACCTAAAAATAACGCTATATAACCAGTTATGAGGCGTATGTTACGCCCAGTTTCGCTTCCATACGTATTATTTCTCACATATTACATTTAAAACTCACACCTTCCCTTGAGGAGTTGAGGGTAGGCTAAAACTACAGAACGCCACCGTCTATGATCGTTACATACACGGTATCAGTAATAAACTTATTATTTCTTCTTCTATGGAATAGCTCTCTCTGTATTGTCTAGTTTTAAACTACTCTTAGCTAGTCTGAAGAGATAGGACGTAATGTTTACTCAATATCAGTATTAAACCTTTGATTATTTATATATTATGTCTAGATAGTGTCGCACTGCAAAAGAACTAAAACAAACAGGCCAACTTTGATAGGCTGGTATGCGTGACAGCTACGTCTTACATACGCGTCACGTCATTGTGCTGTCATTGTGTTATTCTAGTGTGCGTGCATTTGGCGGCCCACATTAGGACGCAATTTTTTTCGACGAGTTCACAGCTTTGACTGTCTATTTAGACATATTTATATCTTTGTATTAAACCTTTCCCTTTACGATAAACAAAAGTGATTCATATAAAACTGTTTACACACGTGATTCATTTACATACGAGGATCTTTGGCAAACTCTGCATTTCGTAGACACGTCTCGCAGACGTACTACTCCTAGTAAAATTCTAATTACATAGTCTGGTGGTGTTTACGTGGGCGTCAATGTGGCAATTATTGAATAATGTCCGTCGACCACACAAGTCTTGTTACCAGTAATTATGAGGAATAATCTAACGGACTGTCTAGTAAGATGAACTAATCTAAGCAGCACGAGAGCAGAAAGAAACTGTGCTAAAGAAGTAATTGATTGACGTCACTAAAGAATCCAGTTGCGAAGGAAGATACTGGAATAGCAGATATCTTGGAAAATGTTTTGAATCCATACTTATCCTAACTAATACTATAAATCCGAAAGTGAGTTTGTTTGTTTGTTACGCTTTCACGGTTAAAACTACTGAACGGATTTTGATGAAATTTGGCACAGATAGACTATGACCTGAGTGAGAACATATGATACTTTTTAACCCGGTAGTATATGGCCCGTGAAATACTTTCCGACATCCAAGAAAGCGAAGCCTCGGGCAAAAGCTTATATCTCATAAAGAATGCCGCTGGCTAAGAAAATATGTGATTAGAGACTCTTGATTAATGATGTATTTACCTTTACCCAAACTTTATGACTAATTACAGATTTTGTGAGATGTTATCTCTAGTAGCAAGACTGCACGATTCCGTGATCTTAACTTTAAGAAGTTCTTTTCTCCTCGTTTCGATACGAGCCCGTTGTCACTAGGCGACACCTAAAAGGAATGCCTAAAAATGATAATTTCATGGAAACAATCAACGCTGGGCTGGGCTGATTGTCCAAAGTTCGCCTAATTCGGTATTGCCACTCGAATCAATCTGCCTAGCCTTTTCCCAACTATGTTCTGGTCGGCTTCCAGTCTAACCGGATGCAGCTGAATACCAGTATTTTACATGGAGCTGTTGTCTATCTGACCTCCACAACCCAGTTACTGGGTAATACGAGACCGCTGGGTATTACTTGGCCACGAGCTGCACGCCACCCGTGGAGGCTTTTTAATGCCCTGTTGCAAAACTGAAGGTATGTTTTGTGCCTGTAATAGTGATCGTGGCTTTAAAAACAACTGCGTAATTTGAATTACGTAGACGGTAGACCGTCTAACAGCTGTGTCAATAAGAATAACCTGACCACACATAATGAAGGGTTGCGTAGTTGGAATGAACTTATCCCAAAAACAACTTAACATTGTAGTTGAAAAACATGTTCTCCATACGAGGGCGGCACTGAAAATTTCGGGAATCAAGGAAGTGACACAACATTACTATTTAAAAATGTATTTATTGCTTTTCGAAGTATTCTCCGCGAAATTTGACACATTTTTCCATACGATGGAACCAATCATTGAAGCAACCATTCCATTCGGAAGTTGGGGTCTCCAAAATGGCCGTTTTGTAGGCGTCCACAGCTTCTTCAGGTGATGAAAGTCTCTGTCCACGCAATTTATTCTTTATTTTAGGGAAAGTATAGAAATCATTAGGGCTTAGGTCGGGGCTGTACGGCGGATGGTCTAATAATTCTATGTTTTCTTGCTCTAAAAACTCTTTTGTTCTGTGCGCGGTGTGAGAACTCGCATTGTCGTGATGGAGGATGATGCGGCGGTTGCAGTTCTCTTTACGGAGTTCAGAAACGACCTGTGGCAAACAAATGCTAGCATACCATTCTGCATTAACCGTTCTTTGTCCCTCAAGAGGAATAGTCGTAACATGGCCGGTTTTGGAGACAAACGTGGCCACCATTTTTTTTTGCAACACTCCGTGAACGAACAATTTTTGTTGGCTTTAACTCATTTTCGAACACCCAAACTCGTGACTGGTTTTTTGTTTCGGGTTCGTACGCGTATATCCAGGATTCGTCACGTGATACAATGTTGTATACAGCATTTGAGGATCCTGCGTGAAATCTTTCGAGAGTTCTGACGCACCAAGTAACGCGAGCCGCTTTTTGCTCTTCACAGAGCGAATGCGGTATCCATCGGGAAAACAACATTTTTACACCTAATTGTTCATGCAAGATTATTTGTATTTGACTCATGCCAATGTCTAAAGTTGCCTAAATTTCGCGGTATGTCACATGTCGATCTTCCTCAATCAGCTTACGCACAGCATCAACGTTTTCTTGGGTGACTGCAGTTTTTGGACGACCTTGACGAGGATCATCACTGAGCTTGACACGTCCACGTTGAAATTCAGCAAACCAGCGATAAATTGTGGTTTTTGATGGGGCTTCATCACCAAATGCAGAAATCATTCGGTCAACACACTGTTTTTGTGTTAAACCAGTTCGAAAGTCATAATAAATCATCGCTCTTGAATTTTCTCGAGTCAATTCCATTTTCTCAACGACTTAACAAGTTTGACAAAACCTTGTGACAAGACCGAGAATCTTTTTTTAAATAAATAAATGGTATTCGATTTTTAAAACCAAGGAGTAATTAAAAAGATTTTAATATGAAAGGAACAGTGGAAATATTCCATTCCCGATACTTTTAGTGCAGCCCTCGTATACGTCACGGTCAAATCTCCAACTGCAAATGTAAGTTGGTCGACTATTAATCGTTAACTAGTAAAGCCTACTTAGCTGTGATAGTTTTTCTTTTAATTTCGTTATATATACTACTGCCATGAATTTTTTCACATATCCAAAAACAATCATTCAGCTGGCAGGGGGGGGACTTGACTCTAACAAAAATTGCATTTTAAAGCTTAATATTACGCAAACGGATCCCTGAATCAAAAAATGGGTTTCACAGACCCGCATTATTTTAGAACGGCCTATCCAACGATACCCCCACACCATGGGATAGACGAGAAAAAAAAATATCATCCCCACTTTAGGTGTAAGGTACCTCCCTTACACCTAAAGTGGGGATGATGTTTTTTTTTTTTAAGATTTTATTTTACTGCTTTGCTTTGTGTCTTCGATCAATAATAGCACTATGCTATTATTGATCGAAGGTCGGCGTGATTAATGCGTCCATGCCAAATTACAGCTTTCTAGTAGGTACTAGTCTCTGAGATAAGCTGGACAGACAGACAGACAGACGGACATGGCGAAACTATAAGGGTTCCTTGTTGACTACGGAACCCTAATGCATATAAGATTGGTAGTATTGTTTTCATAATTCGTTCGTGACGTCGCCGTAGCTGATCGCCTTGGGTTGGATAATATGGGGGGTAACGTAACATTACACCTGTGTTCCCCGAAGGGTTGTGCAGAGGGGTACCTAAAGTAGTACCCACATTTCACCAGTTATGTATAAGTCCCATGTAATATAGGGCGAGCCCATTGCCATCAACCGGGCACAGACCCAGCCCGGGCCGTTACTGAAAAATCCCTGATGGAAAAACCCAATAACATTTTGCCCGACCTAGGAATCGATCCCAGGGCCTCATGCGCTTGCGACCACCAGACATTGTTTTCATAATTAGTTCGTATTATGTGACATCATCGAAGCTTGCTTCCCGAAAATCGGTTTGCTTTGAATAATCTGGGTGGTGTTGCCATAAAAATAATGTCGACTGTGAACGGTCTGCGTCTGGTGACTGTGTATGAATAAAAAGAGTGGAATATTGTTACTGTGGTGACAATGAAGTGGCATTGTTACCTTCATAATTTTGTGTTATTACCGTTCAGAAGTGAAGTTCCGAGCTCCGCCGACGTTTGATTTTAACTTATCAAATGTGTTTCCAGGATCTTGTCCAAGTATTTTAAGTAAGATTATGCAAAAATATCATTGATTTTGTTTGGTAGATTAGAATATAGAGAGTCTAGACTAATAACAGTTCTTAGAAATATTAGGCAACATTGGGAACTTGTACACCTCTTGTGATTTAGATGTCCTGATTTTAAGTATAGACGAAACTTTATCCACTTTTTTTGTTCTTGTTTTTTTATTTTTTTTGAAGTAAAACTTCTTCACGCACGCTTGATTCTTGACTTGGAGTAAGCTGGTAAATGCGTGACGAGAGCGTTACGAAAAGTGTGATCGGGCAAGGCGAACGGAAGTTGAGAGGGAGATATAAGTTAGTGAAGATAGAAATAGAGAGAGTTACGTTTCGTATATTACTGTAGAGGCAAGAGAGAGGTGCGAGCACACATTTTCTTTCTCTCTTTCTCACATATATAAACATATAGATGGAGCTAAAGAAGTTTTACTTCAGGTGTGTGGTCTAAAGCACACTTTTTTTTTTACTTTACTAAAACTGCAACTTATGATTGTTCAACAAACGAGAACGTTACGAGACAGCCAACACAATGCCTGACGATATAATTTCTCCATTCACACGTACTGCTGACATTGCCCTATAAAACTACGTCACAAATGCTCGCAAAAACATATGGCTTGACATTTGCATACACATGCATTCTGGTGTGACCTCGCCGAGAAAGGCCCAAGAATGCACTTAAGATTTTATGTACGTGAAAATAATCGGATTTGAACGGTCTTGCGATGGATTGATGGATGATATTATTTAATTCTTGACTTTTCTTCTTCTCGGGATTCTTGGACTTACATCACTCGGCCTTCATAACCACCTGAAAATTTAAAAAATCTGGATTAAAAAAATGGTTGAGTCACGTTTAATTGTTGACCGAAAAAGAATCAAAGTATTGACAGAGTAACTGCAGTTGTTTTAGAGCAGGGCAAAATAAATGATCATAAAAGTATGTCAATCTGCCTAGCCTTTTCCCAACTATATTGGGGTCGGCTTCCAGTCTAACCGGATGCATCTGGATACCAGTATTTTTCGTGAAGCAACTGCCTATCTGACCTCCATAACCTAGTTACTCTGGGTAACACGATACTCCTAGGCAAGACTGATTGTCAGACTTTCTGGTTTCTACTATCCTTAACGACTGTCAAAGATCTACGAATGACAGCAATTGCTTAACGTGCTTTCCAAGGCACGGAGGGGTCTTGATATGTAATGGATGGTCACCCATCCACGAACCAAGCGTAGCTTAACCTTCTATCGACCCATGCGGCTGTTATTATTTAGCCAGTGTGACCTTAAAACTGGTCCTTGGAACCGGATACAGTAAATAAAAAACCTAAACAGAAATTGCTAAGGTCATACAAGCGGCTACACATCAAGCTATACATTTCCAGAATAAGGTGACGTCTCATTGTACGGAAATCCTATACAATGCAAGATCAGCTTCTACTGGAAATGTATAGCTTGATACGTAGCTGTGTGTATATACCATAGATATAAGAAAGAAGTTATATACTAATGCGGCTTGATTCTGTTCCAACGGCTCGCAATCCGGTTTATAATTTAGTTTCTTACTATGGAGGACACCTAGATTAGGCGAGAGGCCGTAACTTATAGACACACTAGCTTTTGCACGCGGCTTCGCCCGCGTGGAGGTCCGAAATTATCCCACGGGAACATACTACCGGGGTAAAAATTATTCTATCTCATAACCATATATTAATTTAAAAAAATTGACATAAAAGTACACTGATACAGGTTGACGCTTAATTTAAGCCTGGTACAAAATAAATGATCAACGACCCCCATGCTAGGAAAAACCTGTGTTACAGGCAGGGGTCACGTCAATGGTCATACCTCATAACCCAGTTCATAGTCTATGTGTATGCCAAATTTCATCAAAATCTGTTCAACCGTTACGGCGCGGCGCGGCGTGAGTCGTGACAGAGTCACTAATAGTAGCTTCTGCCCACGACTTCATTCGCGTGAAATATATCATATATCACACGGCAATAATGAATCTTCCCATTTGTGAAAGATTTTTTGGAATCGGATCAGTAGTTCCGAAGATTACAGCCTACGTACAAACTCACAAATTTTACTTCATTATATTATTAGTATTGATTAGTATGGATGGTATTGCGTATTTAGGATTTCAATAACTAAATAAGTGCGCTGCATTTATTTAGTTATTGAAATCCTAAATATGTCAATGTCTGCCTTATCTAAACTTACAACAAATTCGTGCTAAGTTGGCTATGTGTATGTGAAATCGATTACTAGATAATTTATACCATTTACATCTGGCTAGTCAATTTAGAGTTATAAATTGCATATTCACGAGAATTGTAAGATATGTTTGCGAGAGTCTGGATTTGTGCCCAGATGATGGCAATAGGCTCGCCCCCTATTACAATCCATCTGCCTAGCCTTTTCCCAACTAAGTTGGGGTCGGCTTTCAGTCTAACCGGATGCAGCTGAATACCAGTATTTTACATGGAGCGACTGCCTATCTGACCTCCACAACCCAGTTACTGGGTAATACGGTACCCCTTGGTAAGATTGGTTGTCAGACAATCGGGCTTCTGACGACCCGTAACGACTGTCGAAGGTCCACGAATGACTGCCGGGACCAACGGCTTAACGTGCTTTCCGAGGCACGGAGGGGTCTTGGTATGTAAAGATGGTCACCCATCCACGGATCAACCGTGGCAAGCGTACTTAGCCTTTGCCACAAGCCCCTATTACATGGGACTTAAACATAACTGGCGAAATGCAACACTTCGTGGAAATTACAGGCGTGATGTTGTTTGTAAGATAAATGTTAAAGTACAGACTCCATAAGGTCAACCTTGAGCCTTATGGTGTAGGTATAAAGTTGAAAATCTATTAAAGTTTGACAGATTGTAGTAGTTTGAAGTGCTGGCATCTGTACATAAAACAACGGTTAATTTATAACTTGCCCGTGTTTCCGGGAAAACGATACGAACTCTGAAACAATTGAGACGAATTAATAAAATGTAACCAAAGGACGGCAAACCAATTCGATTACCAGAAAACTGGCGCCAAGCCTCTTTCAATTAGCTTCTGAGTGATGTCATTTAGGAATTTACGTATATTGTTTTTGGGTTCTTTAGCCTTTTGTTATAAAGTTCGAATTAGCATAAAAATATTTACACGGGTATAAAAAGGCGGTGTAATTTTTTAAAACTTAATTTTGTATGTTTAGTCTTCATAACCAATTTCTTCAAATAATCAATTTATACTGACTACTAAATACCAGCATGCATGTCATATTCTGCTGCATTCGGTTAGACTGGAAGCCGACTCCAACATAGTTGGGAAAAGGCTAGGGAGATGATGTATTTTCAAATAACTATAAAAAAAAAACATTTATTTCAGGTACACACGTCTACACATCAAGCTATACATTTCCAATATAAGCTGATCTCGCATTGTGTAGGATTTCCGTACAACGAGATGTCAGCGTATACTGGAAATTATAGCTTGATGTGTAGACGTGTGTACCACATAACCCATATTTAAAAACATCTTTTAATTATTTAACTCCTTTTTTTATTATTATTTACTGTAGCTATTAATTAAGGAAGGCGATTCTCTTGTCGTTATTATACCAATTTATTTGGGGTCGGCGCAACATGTCGTTTTCTTATATAGGTACTTCTCTGTTAGAAAGGTATAATGCAAAAAACATAAAAGAATGATGAAATATTTTTTCTCAACTAATCCTTCCGGAAAAATACATTTATGCCATTTTAGTTCAGGTAATGTATTATTGAACACATGAAGTACCTACTGATAACAATATTATATATCAAAATATTCGATAAGTATCACAAAGGTTCAATATTAATATATGTGTGTGTAATATGGGTCACCATATTAAGTATTTTAGGTTGAATCGAATTAACAGCCAATAGGCCTTTGTAACAAAATAATTTCTCTAAGTAGAGCGTGAAAAGTTGAAAACAGGGTAATTAATTCTAGTGGGAAAAAAACAGTTACTGCATATTTTAGTCATTGGTTTTATACACAAATTCTCATATTGTAAGTACAATCCGATTCAAACTTTATAGCGGCTCGGAACATGAGGCGAGTCGCTGCGCAGTAACAAATTTACGTGTCTTCAGGGGTGAGGGGTGCGGTACTGCGCTGCGAGAAGCGCACTTCGCAAGCCGCCATAAGGTTTGACGCGTATACTATACCTACTGTTTTCTGTTTTCCTAGTGGCTCGAGTCAGGAAACAAAAATATGAGTTACACTCATATTTTTGTTTTTCATGTTTTTTTGTTTTGTTGAGTTTGAAACATGTTCAATACACTAATATGTATTAGAGTAAAAAAAATTGCGTGAACAATCATTGAAAATATTTTAATACCTATCCAAAAAAATAAAATCTTTCCTAGAAGTTGAAAACATTACCAATATTGTATAATTAACAACAGAAAAGATCATGAATAATAAAATTGGTCCAACTCTGTCTACGGAGGTGGCATTCAAACACATTCTCCTTTGTTTTAAGATGTAAAACTTCAATTCAGGCGCACCGCACGTGCAAACGGCAATCGCGAGTGTTGCCATTGCTCAAGAACTTTCAACAATTAGAAAATTAACTATAATATAACCGTAATATTGGATCAGGAGATTATTATATCATGGCCATTATTTTGCTGTGTGCTGTGCTGTCGTTAGATTTATTAGATAACTGCTCTACGATTCTTTTTTCTACACCTAATAACGAAATAATCACTGCCTCTGATGTGCTTTGGATTAAAAACGATGCAGCTTTAGAAACTCAATATAGGGTTTGCAAAAAATAATTATACGTTGCCGTTTTTTCCTTCCATTCTCACCTTGCTCTAATTTTTTTTACTATCTTTTGACCGCAGCTTGCACGCGTGAATGTCGGAAGATATCCCACGAGAACGTACTAGTACTACCGGGATCAAAAGTACCCTATGTGTTAATCCAGTTAATTAACTATATGCGTGCCAAATTTCATTCAAATCTGGTCAGCCATTTTTGCGCCAATCCGCAGCATACATCCAGACAAGCGGACAAAAATTCTTCGTTACTGTTTTATTATATTGTATAGATTTGCTCCAATCCTCCATAGATAAACTCACGTCTTCTTCCTATGGAGGTAGGCAGAAACTATAGAACGCCACTTACATACTTACTCCTTTTGCTTCGCCTACGTTCATACATCTGGTCATACACGCACGCCGGTTGCGAGTACTACGCACCTGACCTTTCTGAAGAACATCACCAATTTGGTCACTATGTCCTCTTATGACGTTTCTGGCGTTTCCACTCACCTCTGCTTTGTTAATACCTTTTGTTAGTCGCCTTTCATTCACTCTCCCTATGACCAAAACATCTAAGCATACTCACCTTGGTAAAAACCAATTTACAGTTCTATGTATCAAATGTTCTAGAACCAAGTAGGACAATGTTACCATAATTAGTACTTCTACTTGACAACAAAAGACCAAGCCCCTAACAGATAGATTCCATTACTTAGTTACAAATTTAGGCGAAAAATATAGCTGGAAACGATGGCCAATTAGCGAAATTGATAGCTAATGGCGCTAAGTAAAAATGTTTTTGCTTCGGGCTGTAAATAACACCTGGAAAATAAGGACTTAAAGCAGGATGGAGCTAATTTAGATCGTAGAGCTTCTGCACGCGATACTCCACCGTTATTTATGGTCTTCATTGTTTTCACTGGGTTGGTCTATTTTAGGTATAGTTCATATTGATAAATGATCGCAGATTTGGTCTTGATCCTAAATTCCCAGTGTGAAATTGTAGTGTAGTTTCTAGGGATCCACAGTGAAGTGGAAGTCTCTGCCAATGATAATAATGTGTGTTCCGGTTGTTTAGTTTTTATTTCTTTGAGGGGTTTAAGCGGATATCCATAAAGATTTATTTAAGTATATTTATGTTTTACACATAAGATAACATCATGCCTGTAATCCCCGAAGAGATAGGCAGAGGCGTACCTATAGTACACCCACATTTCGCCAGTTAGGTTTAAGTCCCATGTAATAGAGGGCGATTTATGTTTTATGCGGGTAATTTGCAATTTTATACTGTACTTTGTGCTCAATGTTCTACTTTATTTACTTTTAATATCTCTGTACAGTTTGCCAATAATACTTACTTGTTTTTATTTTTTATTTTAAAGGTCTTGCAACTTTGACCAAGCCTGGCATTCATCGATAACAAAGCACTTAATGACTCATAATTGAGCTGATAAATTACCTTGTATCAAAAAATTGTATGTCATAAAAACTGCCTTATCACCTCTTAATCAAATTAATAGCTTTTCTGAACAAACTTTAGTAGTTAAGGCCCACTTGCACCTCTAATCATAAATACGTTTAACGCCAAACATAATTAAAACATCGTTATTTTTCTGTCAGTTGTTTGAAGGTGTCAGAGACGCAATGAAGTTTTAAATATGTTTAGCGCTAAATATATTTAGTAATTTGTGGTGCAAGCGGGCCTAACGCCTAAGAGTACTAGAGGAGTCACTAGATTTGTGGTAGTAAAAGAAGAAAAAATCCGGAAGTGTGTAAGACTTGCAAAATAGTGCTACTCCTTGGCTTTCTGCCAAACTTAGGCAACCCATGTTTAATGGGTAAACAAAGATCCATTACATAGTTACTGAAATAAACAGCGTTCATTGATCTCCTAGGCTGCACTATTATTTAGCATGATTTACTGTGTGTCTCAGCTTAAGCATGGAGTAGCAGAGTCCTGGAGTTCGGTGAACTAGATGAATATTTTTAGTGCTATTTTTATTTAGGCAACCGCAAGAATAATCCCGTGGGAGTTGTAGGAGGTGACTAAGCGATCTTAGACAATAATATGAATCTGTTGGCAATCTCATTTTGTAATATCACAATGTTTTTGTAAGTGTTAGAAGTGACCATGCTTATCGCGGAAACATAAACTTGCAGGGGTCAGGTCGTATATTACGTTACCTACCTGGTCCTTCGAGTCGGATCTTTACATTTTCCCAGGATTACTCGAAATACTTCAAATATGCAACTCTGTACTTTCATAAAAGCAAGAACCATATCACATCATCCTGACAACTCAAATAAACTGTGATTTTAGTATCTCGGCATCGCAAAAGAACTTTTAAAGGTTACAGACATTTCGACCGCGTTGTAAAACTGTGCTCTTTTAACGGTTTATTTTTTGCCGTTGACTGTTGACTTGTACTATTTTTTCAAGTCGCACAGAATCTGAGCAACCGGATTGTTAGGTTTTTGTTACTACATAGTATATTTTATAAAAATAGTGAGCTGTGATGAATTATGGAAACAGCGTCTAGGCCTGTCTAGGCGCCGCAGAGGTTAGAACTACAAATTGATTAATAAATATTAATCAACTATTTTTTTCCCTTGCTGGAAACGTTTTAGCATTTTTACTAAGCGTTGATTTGTTTTCCTGTTTGTCATGTCATGCCCAAGTTCAATGAGCTTGTTCTATCAATGGGTATTTCAACTGCATCCAAGTTAGTCATTAAAGACGTAGTTTATTCGGGTGCGCCAAAGTTCACCTAAATTTTCAACTCCGATAATTGGAAATCCGAAAATGTTCTTCCTAACATTTTTCATCCTAACAATCACAATTCCTAACTACTCTGTCTCTAATGTTCATAATTCCGAAGCATTCAACTTCATAATGTCAGTAGCAATAAACATCTATTATACTTTTATTTGTTTCCCTATATTTTCTCAACATAACCATCTTTTATACTATTATTCAAAGTCATATCTTTTTTCTTTAATTTTATTTATAGCGGTGTGTACCTGCAAAGATATCCATAGGTTAGGTTAGGTTAGAACTGTGACCAACTACGCGCGAGCCGAGCGAGCGAAGCGAGCGGTGCCGCGGCAGCGGCCGGCGAGCGCTACATGTTATTCGGTTTTTTTTCATATATAAATCCATGTACGTCTAATTTTAATCCTCCGCGACTGGTTTTAAATGATTTTAAATAATTTTCCTCCATATTAATAAAGCATTAACACAAACATGCACTTAATAATGATAATACACCGACATGAACTTAGCAATAGACACAACACAGTACGTTATGTAAAGCATACCCCCAAATAATAAATAATCAAACCCTCAAATTAAAACTATAAATATCATCTTCTACCCACATATATTTTTTATAACACTATGTTTCTTTCTGAGTATGAGTGAAAATATTATGGTAATTATGTTTAGGGATAAAAGCTTTATGATAAAAAACAGTAGGAGTTTAAATATATTTACATTAATGATATTATTAATTACAATTTTCGGAAACACGAGTGTTATGAACATCGCCGGTAGCACTACAAATAGTATGAATGAAAACTTTAGGATGAAAAATTTTAGGAAGAGTGATCATTCGGATTACAAATCGTTAGGAAGAACAATTTCGGGTAAAGAACTTTAGTTGAGCCAATATGGACCCAGTTTATTCATTAATGACCTAAATAAATCGAAGAGAATAATGAATTTGCTTTTCAATATCCACTTTGAATAACTTTTGCATTATTATCTCAAACTTCTTCGTAATTAACCCGGCGTAATTGCTTTAACACACTTACAGTAGCAATGTGTTTCAATTTGACAGTTCAACAACATTCATTGCGTTATTTACGTTGTTGAGCCGACAAATTTTTCGAACTTATGAAGCAATGGATTAGCAATATAGTTACTAAAACAAAATAGTTACGTTTACTCTCTTGCAAACTTACACTTGGGGTACTGATGCCTGTCGTCTTATCATCATCGTCTGCCTAGCTTTTCCCAACTAGGTGTTGGGGTCGGCTTCCAGACTAACCGGATGCAGCTGATTACCAGTATTTTACATGGAGCGACTGCCTATCTGACCTCCGCAACCCAGTTACTGGGTTAAACTACGCGACACCTCTGACTGGTTGACAGACTTGGTAATGGGTGGTCACTCATCCACGAACCGGCCGCGGTAAGCGTAGCTTAACCTTCAATCAACCCGTGGGGTTGTTATCATTTAGCCACGAGTCCCTTCGTTTTATTTAAGTAATACGAATTAACTGAAGTATGAAGATTAGGACCTACGGTAGAACAGTAGTTGGTCATTCAATAATTGAAAAATAAAAAAACGGTCAAGTGTGAGTTGGACTCGTTGTTACATAGGTATAGCGGAAATAGAAATACAAAATCGGTGACAATTTGAACTGTCACCCTATTACGGTTCATGAGATACCCCCTAAAAAAGACCCTAAAAAAAGACGGTACTAATTGAATAAAAACCAATTTGGTTAGGTGCCTATACCTAAGGACCACGCAAATATCGAACTTTATGTAATAATTGTTAATGTAATAATTATGCTCTATACCTACCAAAGTACCAATCAAGACGTAAAATTTATGAGTTTGTAAGTTTGGGGGGGGGGGGGGCGGTAATCTTCGGAACTACTGATCTGATTCCGAAATTTCTTTCACTTATGGGAAGCAACAGTATTGCCAAGTGTCATGGATCATCATCATCATTTCAGCCGAAAGACGTCCACTGCTGGACATAGGCCTCCCCCAAGGTGGCGTTTGCCATAATCGCCACGCTTGGCAGGCTAGCAGTATGGTGTTCAAATGCATAGAGAACGCTGCTGCCCATTCTCTAGTAAGTCCCTTAGTCGCCTTCTACGACACCCACGAGAAGAAATAGGATGGTGCTATTCTTTACGTCCGGTACCACACGGCATAGATATGTTAAAACAAGAAATTTCACGCGGACGAATTCGCGGGCAGAAGCTAGTGGTGAAAATAGTACAAACCTGGCATTAGTCCATTGCTCTCGCTTTAATGTAGGCGTCAGTTTACACTTCAAAACATTAGAGGTGAAACGAATTAGTACGTCATTACGTGTAGTCGAAGTTACGTGGATTTTAGCAAAATGGCGCGTTTGTTCTTGCAATAATTAGCGTGATCAGTAATTAGAACTTGTAAGGAAGGCCGCCAGACCGCCATGGAAGTTGTACACAGTATTATTCAATAAGGGCAAAGTGGCTTTGTTAAATGGGTTTCCGCCTTCTGCGTGTATTTAATAGGTAGATTCATTTAGACTGTCTTGTTGGTCTAGTGGTAGCAAGCGCTACTCTTGAGCAGGGTTTTTCCATCAGGAATTTTTCGGTTGATGGCAATAGGCTCGCCCCCTATTACATGGGATTTAACCATAACTGGCGAAATGTGGGTGGTAGATAATATAGAGTACATCTCTGCCTAAGCCTTCAGGCGTGCTGATATATGCAGATTAATTTAGATGAGAAACTGCAGATATGCTATAGGATGCCTAAATTACATTAAAACCTCTGTATTTAAGACACTATCACAAGAGAATTTCTAGAAAAGACTACTTCCGTCAGATTTATTCCTTTGATGGCCAAAAATTAAGACAGTTAATTGATGGCAGTAGTCTCCAAATCGGTGCACCGGATCAAATTATCACTAGATTGTAAAATGTGGACGTATTGTACTGATGTACATCCTGCAATATACCTAATAACATAGAATTATATCCTATGACACTCAGCAATACTGTAGCTTACCATCAGTGAAAGAATTTTAAAAATTTTATCAGCAGTTTCGAAATTTGACATCTTTATAATAATTAGTAGAGATAAATATTATGTAGTAGTTCCTACACGATGTAACGCTAAGTATATTCGAGTTGATACCGCGTCAAGCAAGACGAGTACTAATACTATGATCCTGCGCATGTTGTAATACTCAACTGAGATAAACTGGTACAGCGGTACTCTTCCGCGATACGGCAATAATGCGGTCTAGCCGTCTTACTCAGATAGTATGGCCGATACACAGTTTGTCATTCAAACATTTAGGATATAACTTTGATTATTCTGTTTAAGTAATAGCAACCTTATCTTAGCTAAATAGTAACAGCCGCAGGAGTAGTTCGAAGGCTAAGCTACTCTTGCCGCAGTTGGTGCGTGGATGGGTGACCATCTATTACATATCGAAACCCCTCCTTGGTTCGGAAAGCATGTTAAGCCTCCTGACTGTCATTCGTAGATCTTTGACAGTCTACGGGTAGTCAGAAGCCCAAAAGTCTGACCAAGGGTTATCATGTTACCCAGTTACTGGGTTTTGGAGCTCGGATAGGCAGTCGCTCTATGTAAAATACTGTTATTCAGCTGCATCCAGTTAGACTGGACCCCTGGACTTGCAGAGCAAACGCCTCCCTGCCCTCTTACACTTCTTTCTACCTTGTTGAGCTACTAAGGTCCAGTCTTTGGAGTCCAGCTTTAGATTAACGATAAGTTAAAAAACTAATCTCTGCATTTTAATTATTACGGCTTTCTGCTTAAGTGAATGGTAAAGTTCTAGCAAGGATGTAGATCATAATCTATCAACTGGCCTTGTCCGAACGTATGGTAAATAGAAGTAATTTAAAACAAGTGTGATTTAGTTCAGTTTATCATTTTCTCAATGTTCAGTAACAGCCAATAAATATAGTCGGCACGAAATGTTTTAAGTGGTTGTCATGTTGATACGTACCTAATATGTATGATCACATATGTAGGGTCATTAAAATTTATTGAAGCCAGATAAAAAGCTTCTCAAACCATTAATGTTGCTATGTTTAAAAGTTCACACTCACTCCTGTTGTAACATTCAAAATTTGTGTACAGATTTCATATTGGCAGTCAAGAAAAGGGACCGTCAAACATTATTCTAATTTTGAAACAGTCAGATGGAAAGCATTTCTAATTTTAAAACCGCGTAGCGCGTCTGAGCATGCTGTGTTGCCATGTTCAAGAAGTGCATTCACTCGGGAGTTTGCGAAGCTTGTAATACCATTAAATATAAAATTAATTGGTGCCTTGAATTTCTGTATTTAGACACACCTGCCTTTGTTAATTGTGTTAGCGCAGGTGTGTATAGAAATTAAACAAGACCCACTTAAAATACGTTCAACTTTGCTACAGTTATTAAAAGTCTGATTCAGCTGAATGATGGAAATAAATTGTTTGTTTTTATTGTATTAACTTGAAACTTCCGAATGCCGCAGTAATGTTGATGACTCTTTATTAATATTTTAAATTATTTACAATATTTTTTGTAGGCTATGTTTGTTTTCCTTTCCGTTAGATGGTTTTATCAGTTTTCGTCATAAATATTTTAATATGCTGAAGGAATTAGGATCAAAACCTGGGTTAAAAATTATTGACATTTTATTGTTACTTAGCTATCGCGTTCTAAAAATTATTTAAAAAGCTGTTAGTTATACTACAAAAAAAAAAAAAAGAAACCCGCAGATGCTCAACAAACTAAATATTTAAAGGTGCGAAGGTTCTCAAATGACATGGGTATTCTAAAAAAATAAGCAAACAAACTTGCGGGCAAAACAAGGCATTCGGCGAAGCTCGTGGATATGAAAGGGACGGAAGATGTGCAGATGCGAGTGTTGCAACACCGACCCGTTATCTTTCTAATAGACTGTCGAAATAATTAGTGCAAGATTTTGAAGCAGCTGCCTTTCGAAGGCCTCTGTTGATCGAGGTGTTCCGTCCTATTGATTGTGTAAGGCACAACTGGAACTGACGTATATAGGAAACTACACTTTCGCCCAAAGATCAGGTTTTTACCCGAGTCAATGACGCATATAAAATAGAACTATAAACATAGCCACCGATAGATAGCATAATTTTGATGCGCATTGGTGACAGATATCGTATCTCAATCTAGAAGTGTTTACACGGTTGAGTAGTTTTTGCAACAAGATACGGTTCTTGAGATTCTCAGTCTTAAATTTCATTCACCTATTTGTTGCTTAGAGTTGGACATTTTTTGCTGTAAATTAAAACTGAAATAAATCTTTTACTATAATATTGATTGCTGTTTAAAGTACTTTCGATCCGTAACAATGGCCTCTTAAATTTTTGCTCTCGTTTTATGTTCAATCAAATTAATTTAACTTAACGGTAAAAAAGGATTGGGCTAATTAAGCATGGGTACGATTCTCTGTTCTCACTGAATTTATACGCTTTTTAATAACATTTAAATTACATAAACAGTAACCGGTTAGGCGCGAGTTCGTCGCGGAATTTCTGTGGCGACAAAAAGTGTAGGCCATGACAGAATTAACGGCTGATTTAAACTTGGAAGTGACAGATGTCGTTTTTTAGAAGGTGCCGAGACCATAGTCCCTCTTTCCACATTCGAAACATACAGTATTAAAATGACGAAAAAGAACGTGCTAGAAATTAAAAGTTGATGCAGCCAAAGTGACCTCTGCGCTGACACCGCCGACGCCGTGGAAGTGGCGAAGTTTTGCGCCAACAGAATGTAATAAACTGTCGTGCCATCGACCCGAAGAAGAAGATCAAACATTATAGCGTTAAGCCATGGTTCCCAGGCTTTGCAATCGGATGAAACACATCATCACATAATTACTACGTTATCTCCACAAATCCTTTATTTTTCCTGGGTTTGAATGTGCATCCTTTGATAATATTCTGTATGCAATATTATTTCGGAATATCCGCGTAGCTAGCCTACTACTGTAATCTGTATCAGTGTTTCCCGGATTTATTCCATGAAGTCATTGAAGTTGTTTACCATTCATGAAGGTTGTATGCAGTGTCAAGTTCCTTATCAAACTCAACTGTTAACAGTCATGGTCATGTGATGAACTCACCAGAGGATAGATCCTATTGTTGTCAACAGTGTCATAATAACAAGTCAAAAATTACCTCAGACAGTCCCCCAACAACGCCAGAGTTATGTAGCCAAATGTATGATAAAAAACCGGCCAAGTGCGAGTCGGACTCGCGCACGAAGGGTTCCGTACCATTATCTATAAAAACGGCAAAAAAATCACGTTTGTTGTATGGGAGCCCCCCTTAAATATTTGTTTTATTTTCCAATATATTGGCCAATCGAGCAACAGTCTTAACGGCGTATCATGGACTAGTAGCCTCAACGTTGAGATATGGAAATATATTTTGGGTCAATGCCACAGGTAAGGATATTGTGTTTTAGTGCCAAAAAAGGTGCATAAGAGCTTTATACAATTTGAAGACAACAGACGGCTGCAAACCGTTTTTTAAAAATACGAAAATATTAACTATGCCGTCGTTGTACATTTATGAAACATCAATGTTCGTCAAAAAGAATTTACATAAATTTGCTCGAGTAACTAGTCAGCGCCGTTGCGATCAGTTGCAAACAGTCGGATCTAGTACTGCACTATACAGAAACAGTATTTTTGTAATGGCTCCAAAGGTGTATAATAAATTACCAAAATGTATAAGGAGTGAAGATAATGTCCGCAAATTCAAAAGTAAATTGTATTTATTTCTAATAGATAAGACGTATTACTCTATCGAAGAATTTTTTAATGATAAAATATGACATTACCAGCCCTTAAATATAATATAATTTACCATTGACATGCATGAAAAATAAGTTATAATTCATTTAATTTACATACGAATATGATGAAATATGACATTACTAGCCCTATAATTTACCATTGACATGCATGTAAGAATAAGTTATAATTGACTAATTATTATATATTATACACCTAATTCATTGGTAGGACATAGAGCTCAACTAAAATGTATGCATAAGACCTTTATTGTAATACCTATGTTCACAAATAAAGATTGATTGATTATTATAATACATTTGGGCCCAGTTGATGACAATAGAATTGCCCCCTGTGCCATGAGACTTAAACATAACTGGTGAAACGTGGGTGTACTAAAGGTGCACCTCCTAACCAAACTATTTGAAAAATGACTAAAACACTACGTCCGACAAACATTGCAGCTTGACAGGACCACAATGCCCATTGGAAACTTGAAACTTCTGAATAGTATATTTGTAAGGAGATTGAGGAGGCTATAATGTTCGACAGTAGACTTGACTTTTACTACTTCATTTACTTTTTAATTAAAACCTTTTTTATTGTCTGAGTCGGTGTAGAAACTGGTAGTTTCTATATCACGGCTGTCAGGAGGTTTTGGGTCTGCATTTGCTGATTTGCACCGAAGAGTTAGCTGGTAGCGATTGTCAAAAATGAAATCTCGACTTATAGCTGCAATTCTGCAGAATTTTGGAGTGATCATGATCAAGTAGGAGATGCTGGCGTGGTTAGTGCTTTTGGTCGATAAGTTTCAACTAAAATAAGTTTAAATAAATAAGTTTATTATTATTAGTACATCAAAACAACTACACAGTACATAGCATATGAAAACAGAGAGTTGTACTACCAAGTTTAAAATTATAGTCAGCTTTCCGGGATCCTAAACTAGGTGCGCAGACCTGTATCTTAGGAGTCGGAAATTTTGCGGCTTCGATTTATAAAATACAACCGTGACTTTTCTGATTGTGTACAGTGGTTGTTAACACAGCAGATAGAGTGAATGATTGTGGTTGTGTATCTAGGAGTGTGTATATGAGTGTAGTGTGTGTGTAGGGAGGTGTGTATGTGAAGTGTGAGTGTTTTATTAGTTTTCATACGAGGTAAGTTTGATTAAGTTATGATTGTATAGCCAATATATTTTCTGTTTCAGCATAAGTTAAGGATAAGAGCCATTTTCTTAATTTATTTTTAATTTCATGTAAGTTGTATCTGTACAACGCGATAATTTTATTTATTTTATTATACCTTTGAGCTTTGAAAATAACACTATAGTTTTGTGAGTAATTTTACAAAGCAGTATTTTCAAACGTTTACACGGTTCGTTAGTAATTTTCTCAGGACAGTTGTCAAGTAGAAACTGTTTTAAAATTATAGGCACTGGCCACGCAAGTTGACTCGCGCTTGACCGGTTACTGACAGGATTTGCTCAAAGTAGCAAGTAGCCAATCAGTTGAACTTTTGATTGATTTCAAGTTGACAAGTTCTTTGTATTAATCAATATATGACAAACTCCACAGGTGGGATCTCTCGGATGGTTCCGATCTTTCAGTGTATGTGCAGCGTCTTCCCGTAGACCATGGCCCACCTTTTATCTTGCGCCACATATCCTGTTACCGGTACACTTGGGAACCTGATGTCTTCGGTCAGCGAATGGTGTCAGCGTTGCTGAGTACGAAGCCAAACAACAAATATTTTTTTTTTCAAACATTATTTGCCATCGACTCGCTTAGATGAAGAATACATGACGACAGTGAACTATTGAGTTGATTGATTGATGTTTAAATCAAAGTATAACCAAAGCTATTTATTTTGTTAAAATTTAAACATTTTTGGGTGATGAATCATCACAAAAAGTACGGTTTCTTCTCAAATAAAATACTTTGTTCGACACATATTTAGGCAAAAATTTCGTTTTACAGCTCTCAGCGCAATAACAAACCAGACATGACACAGACTTCTTGAAAACCCTAACTACCCAGGTCAGTGACTCCTTTACCATAAACAAGGAGTATTATAAACTCTAATAAATTGTTTATACAGCCTATAATTGTGTAAACAATTTTGACAGCCTATGATTCACTTGGAATACCTTAGAAATGTACATTTTCCTTTTCATTTACGATCATTTTAGTACCGAACGTGTACTTTCATCCGGGTATGTTAATTAACTGAATACTTGTTTTAGTGCGCCCTAAACCAGAATTTAGTTTTTTGCTTATTTGGTGGGGTGAGGCTGTAAAAGTTTTATCGTCATTGCAGGTAGCATCGATTTCGGATTAAAATTGGATAATCGGTATCAATTGTGTCGTAGTCTAACTAAACGTTTGTCGTTTTATTGATTTCAATTATTCAAATACACCTAAGGATTTTTCTATTTCGACCAAACTCTGTGTCATTCCGAACTCATCAATCTTTTGGACAAAACATTAGTATGTCATCAGGATATGCGTCTACGAAAACGGCACTCTGTGATTTTCTTCATTTCATGAGGCCTAAAAGCGATCGTGAACTGCTTTCAATTGTGAATTGTGATATTAGCAACTATAAATAGAGTATAAGCCGGCTATACATAGGTAGGATTGCTACATTTTTATACAACAAATTTTTTGCAGAATTTGTCATTCTTTGTCTTATTCCTCGTTAGTTTAGATATATGTAAGTGCTCAAATTCTCCAGACTAATTGGTGCAAGTAGTCCTAAGGACAAAGGTAAAACCGTTCCTTAATTTTAAATTGAGCATTTCCCTTTGCAGTAGACTTCGGCCCTTGACAGGCTCTTGTTTTATAGAGAGTCGAGACTAGGGCAGAGGAAGTCTCAATTTAACACAAACCGGCGCGTTCTGGGCCCGTATTCTTTGCGAGAGTTGACTAGACAATTGAATGGCATAGAATTGGTCTATTGTCTTCAGTTAACCCAGTTTGGGTCTGTTGTGAATCTTCACGCTTCATGTGTCACTGTAATTTTGTTTGTTTGTTTTCTAACTAGTATTCGTCACTCCCAAAGTTTTTTATTGCCAGATTATTCTTCCAGAAGTCAAAGCATTCGAAATTAAATTCCGAGAGACGGAAAATGCTCCACAAAATTGCTAAAGGAATATGTGAGTATTCCTATCTAGATGAACTCGGTAGAATTTCTTATTGAGACTGAATTCATATCGAACATCGTCTGTATTCTGAAATGCTGCTTAAGATTCTGATGATCAGCTATCTCTTTCTAATTTAACCATTTCTTTAGTTTTTGTTTTACAATAATATCTTGACCACCAAGTCGTTTACACACAATGCTGCTTCTGTGTAAAAGGCGGCGAGAAAGGGTACAGATTCAACCCGTGGAAAAGTCTTTTTTTCACAAAAACTAGGGTCACAGTTTACCCGAACCGCGGATCAAAGCCATCAAATCAGCTACATCTCCATCAATCAGGTCTTCAAACTTTCTTTCGCATCTAATTTGCCGTGAAAAAGCGACCATCTTGAAGTATATTTATCACTATTTACTACACACAATATGAATTGATTCTCGCGGCCTCAATGGAAGTTAGGTAAGAATGCACCACGCACGTAATAGTTAAGTAATATGGAATCAAGTTAACTGTTCAATTGCAGTCTTACCGGCTTTACAAATTGATGAAATCAAAACGGTTGCCAATACTTTAAAGCTATCTACGTAAACTGGGCTAAATGAGATTCACACCTTAGTCAAGAACTTGTGGGTCCTCTTTATAAATTCGGACAGACTGCAAATAAGTTCAAGATCTCAATCGTATAATTACTTTGACTTTTTGGACCAAGTCATATATCGTTGCTTAAACAGCACTTAAAGGTCGTCTGGGTGTTGCAACGGACTGCACTCCACATGGTAATGCTGCAAATGATGGAGAAAGTCAATCTTGTTCTGCCATGTTTCAAGATATCGTCTTCAGCATTAATTATGGGATTATATTGTTCGCATTCTTTAGTATATGAACTTGAAAAAGTTTTATTTGTGTATGACAACGATTTCGTCTATTTAAGCCGTATTTTAAGTCGAAGGTTGTGCAATATGTAGATTACTCAAATATATATTTTTTCATCTCTTCCGCGACTGTTACTTTTAGTTTACCTGAAACTTCTTTTACTTATTGCTAGATTATAGTTCGAGTTAAATCCATCGTAAACGTATTATCCTACGTCGTCCGTAGTTCATGAAATCTCAAATATATTACTAGTTCTCGCTGCCGACTTACCGTATAGTCCCTTGCGAGAGCGAGCTATAGTGGCGTACAATCTAATTTAGAAACCCATTATAAATTTTTACAGGGAGAAAAACAAGAATCATAGAAAAATACATTTCTGCACACAAAAAATAACTTCTTACAAACTCGAAATCTAGAGTAAAATATGTCGCTTTATGTTACATTTTCAGTCAACCCAAGGATTTATTACCGTCACAAATTACCATAGCGAACGGGTATGTTAAAACAAATCAAATTGATTAGCTGAATGAGTCAGTAGTTCGAATAGGCGGAGCTCCAGATTTAGGAAAATCACTGTTCATTAATTTATTTTTGTCAAATTGTTCATGAGCAACAAGTGATTGTATTTGGCTGCTTTAAATAAAAACATCAAAAAGTTGACTAAATATATGAACGTAAACGAAGCAAAAGGAATAAATGAGGATCGTAGGCATAGGCAGGTGGCATTCTGTGGTGTCTGTCTACCCCCAAAAGAAGAAGGCGTGAGTTTATGTATGTAATAATGACATCAAAAAGTTTCCTTCGTGAGAAGTCTTTTCGATTTTTTTGTCGGTTTAACGCTAAGTCTTGTTATGCTCACCTCAACAATTAGTTTGATTAATTAACAATACAGCCTACTTTTATAGGTATCTTCTCTCACAATATAAACAATCGTCTCCACACAAAAGTCACCAGTTACCAGCCGGTTCATTGTCAAACTATTCACAGGTGTTTAATATCCTCTATTGTACAACTACAATGGTGTTAAGCGTCACGATTTTGCCTTCTTTAGACTCAATAGCCCATGCTAACAATACGTCTACATCCATTGCTTCTTTCAAACAAGAACGTCATCGAAGTAGTTTCAAATCTTTCAATGTACACCAAAATTCGGAGTATTGTCAGGTTCAGTTTTAATGGTGGTCTGGCATTTTGAGCACTTTATGAGGCCTACCCAAATGTACTTTCTTTGGTATTGTTCGTCGAGTCGTTGAGTTCCTTAAGTCTTGAGTCGAGCTGCACGAATACGACAAATGCTTGCACTGATTGGACAGGTCCACTCAAAATTGTGTGGTTCTTTCCTCAAAAGACCATTTCAGACACAGATCTACATGGTCCTCACATGATCTGACCAAGATTATGTCTGGACTTTAAAAGAGACTTTGACCCCTGAGTTTGTTTCGCCATTTCTTCTCACGGGTAGTCAGATAGGAAATGTCGACTACATCTAGCTTATTTTTTACTTTTTAATATGACAAAGTGATTCCGATATCCTATTTACAGAATAAACGATTTCATTTCATTTCAAATAAACGGTGATCTTCTATTGCTTGGTTTCTTAACACACGCCCCTAACAAACCAGTTCAAATCTTCCGATGTACGACGAATTCTAACATACTATAAGGTTCAATAACAAGTTGCCATATACGGATGTCATTCTATTTGTATGTATTGTTGATCATTCGGCCGCGTGATTAGGTTTTATTGAATGGGCTGATGTGGTTTGATTGTTGGGGCACCGAAATTTAGGCGCCATTCGAGGCAGATGATTAGAGCATGCGTTGCTCGTTAACAATACGAGTAATATGATTGAAGTTGTCGATGGCAGAGAAAAGTAAAGTAGGTAAAATTAATTTGCCTCTTCCGTGATTAGACAAAGTTAAGCGAATATTAAAAGAAAAACAGACTAGGAGAATTGAAAGGCCAAAGAGATTTTTATCAATGTTTCTATCAGTTGCACAATCCTAATTTAAATATTTTTGCTCTGCAGTGTAAATGCTGTTTATCAAGGTCAAGGTTAAATAAAACAAGATGGCCAATATAAATCACATTCATAATTATGATGAGGATGACCAGTGAGATGAACGTAGAAAAGAATTAAAATGGAAAATTACTGAAGGTGTCATTTTATGCGCAGTCAAACAAAAAAGTGACATCAGTGACGTAAATTATGGTATTAACATTTATTATTAGTTTACTGAGGAAACTTTTGCTTAACAAAGTACACATGGAAAATACGCTAAACAATCACTGTTTAATTTTATAATTATAGGCAAACAGGTAAAGTTTACTTTAATCACATATTATGTAGAATTATGTATATAATCCTCCAGACCGAATTTCGGCCACGTCGGCCAATCTCCTCGGAGAATAGTCATCGATGCAGGACGTATTATTGTGCACAAGTGTGTGCGCATACACAGGTGCACTATCTTTTCCCTCACTCTCATAGTCTAATCATCTAATGGAACGGCAATCCGACACGGTCGGAAAGAGTTCAGCAGCAGGACCAACGGCTTAACGTGCTTGCTGAGGCACGAGGGTCAATAATAATCAAATAATCAGTCAACGATCAATACTTTGATCGAAGTATCGAGTTCATCAAGAGGAATCTCGGAGTTGATTTAAAAGAAACGTGCTTTAAATACTAATCAATGGTTGTTCAGCCATTATTATTCCCCGGAACAAACGTTAGACATAGAGTGCTAATTATAGACGTTTCCGACACGTTATCCGGTCATTTAGATTCAAGCATGAATAATCTAAACTGCGAAAGTTTATAATAACGTCTGGCGCAGACGCACGATAAAGCAACAGCGACTAGCGACAGGCATAAAAAAGTAATTGAGACGGTCAAACGCGCGTTTAAATCGCACTTGCATTGATATTATTACATGACGTTTGTCCCTGAAAGCACACTTGTTCACGTCAAATAAAATTCGGTAACACGAAGCACACGAGGCTTTCGCGCGATTAGTCTTATGTTTTAAATCGCTCGTTGTGCTTTATGACTGCTGTAAATTGCTTTCGAGGAAGCAGATTGCAAAGACATTGCAGAATATCACACGTTTTATAACTTGTCAGCGAGATTGAGAGCATGCTTCTCGGTTCAGAGAGATGATGGTGTGTCTTGCGAAATCGCCATGGTTATGTCTCGCCATTTATGCTATTGTCGTCGATGTTATAAGCATTGTGAGCGCCGGACATTATAGAAAATTGTAGAAAAGTGTACGGTATTGTACTTATCTAATTATCAGCGAAAGCCGAGTTGACTTGCCTGAAGCAGCGGGCCGTGGCTATTTAAATTGGGCATAATTATTATTTTAATTACCCTGGCCTACTGGTGATGTCCGCTCTGTTTGAAAGCATGGGCTTATCGAAAACTGAAGACTGATTGACTTTGACAACTCACTGCATATTTTATTTACAATACAAAAATTCAGCAAAAGAGCTAAAGAGAACTCGGAGATAAAATAATATGAGGTGGAATATGGATTTCATTTGGCTGTAGTATGGTCTCGAAGCTTCTTCTTCTCTAAACGCCATTCGGATGTCATGGCCCAAGCCTTGCTTATTTGTGCCTTAATTCGTTCTGATCTAGACAAGACAGTATTTATGCCCGTCATAACTACTGACCTGCACCTGATGAAACGCCTCCATTGAATCCAACGGCATCTGCGAAAAGAACCGGATTTCAAAAGTAGTGTATGCTGCAGTTAATACAAATAATGTGTTAGTAAGACAAGGGCATAGTTTACACTAACGTTTCACTCAAGTCTCGACATCTAGTTTTCGTTGAATGCACTAAGAATACTAATTTCTATGTGCAGGAATGTAGACTAGCTTTTAGATGGTCACTTACACAAATACATTAAAGCGCTAGTGTGCGAAAAGTATCTTAGAAATCTACTCGAAGATGTAATAGATTTTATGAGGGTTCCGTACTCAAAAGCTGTTTAAGGTAGTTAGGTCCGTCTGAGATCAGTGTGATCACAGATGGTTCTGGGTTCCAAAAGGAAAAAAACGGATCCCTTATAAGTATAAGGGATCCGGATAGGATCCGGATAGGATCACTCTTGTGTCTGTATGTCCGTCTGTCACAGCCGATTTTCTCCGAATCTACTGGACCAAAAGTTGAAATTTGGTACCCATTCATTTTCTTTTTTTTTACTCATGAGTTGTTTTAAAGTTATTGAAGAAAATAGATGAAAATTGACCCCCGGGGCTTTACCCCGGAAACTGCTGAGCCTAAAATTAAAAAAAAATACATTGAATAGGAAAACCTATAAGAAGTCTATGGTCTTAAAATAACATGGTAAATCACTCAATATTGTGCGTACAAACTTACATTTGCAGTTGGAATGTTAAATTTGTTCTTGGGATAAATTCATCCCAACTACGGAAACCTACATTGTGCGTGGTTTGGCACGCACTTGGCCGGTTTTTGTCTAGAAACGTGTTTCTGTGAGAAATAAACCAATTTTTTTTTTTCAAATAAAGGGCTCATAGGCCTGGTCCTGAACGTGCCCCATTTATTTAGGACCACAGTACGGATTTTGATTATCTGCTTTCCGCATCCAACTCATACCACAGACCTTTAAAACATTGAAAAAGCATGTACGAGTGGAGTTAACCGGTCCAACCAGCCATTAAATTTTTGTAAGTCATAAAATGTCTAGCCAATGAGTGTCCTTTATGTGTAATGCGAACTGACATTATCCTGCGACAATCTTAAGCACTTATACCGTCTACTACAGCTTTCCAGGGCCTCAAGTCTGCTATTACAATAGTGTCAGAATGGTCGATCATTGATTTCATAATTGTTGATTTTGACAAGTTTGGTAATCTGCTATTATAATGGCGTCATTATGACTTTCCAATGGTCGGCAACTGACACTACATTGAAAGAAATTGCAAAGAAAATGATCGACCATTATGAATTTACCAGATTACGAACGTTTAGCAAAATGACAATGGCATGACAATGGGATCGTGTTGGAATGACTGAATTTATAAAAATAGCAGACTTGGGCCCCAGGATGAACGCTTAGTGCTCGATTTTGCAACACGATCATTATCAACACTAGAATTAAAGTGAAATTGTCTCTAACAGCTGTTCGTAAGCGAAACCACGAATAATAACGGGAGGTCAAGAACTTACGTCTAGTCGTATTGAACGCTGACTCACAACTGACTTGCTATTGACTTATCGTCATATCTACCCTTAGATACAGTACAATATCAACCTTATTGTCGTTGTAGTAGAAGTGCTTTTGATCAGTCATACAGGGCTTAATGCTTGTCCACAATTAGTTGCATTCGCGATGTAGTTACAGTTAAAAGTGGCGTTGAATCAAACAGTCTCGACTTCTCAAGTATCGTTGGATGGGTTTGTTTTCTCGATAAAGCTGATTACACACACTTGTCACGGTGCGATGACACGGTGCATGTGAAACAACTGTGTAGACCGGCTGGGCGAGAGAATAGAAGTGGTTTTTTACTGTCATTAGATTTGAGAACGTTTCATGTATTAATCTGAGATTCCATTGATTCGTTCGTCTTTAACATAAAATTACTAACTATTCTGATGCATGCAGCCCATTTTCATGAAGTTTTTGGTGAAACTGTCAACACACGCGACATTCACATGGTCAACTCATTCTATGGTTCTCAGTTTTGCTCTACCAATATCGATAAGACAAAACGTCTATTAATTATTTGTAGAAAGCAAACCAACCACCTAGAGGATATTTGCTACTTTTACTGCTAAAGAAATATTAGGTTTTATCTCAAAATCGGTCAAGATAGTAAATAAAACTGGTCATCGAAAACATATCTTACTATCAGCCACCTACTTCCATTACCTAGTTTTTTGTCTCCGATAGCGTGCTATAGAATCAATTCAACCCAACACAAAGGCTTTTACTCATTTATTTTACGTTTCAATTTCGAAGGTAACGGTTTTGCGACCAGCTTTCCCTTTAGTGGGTTGATTTTATAGTGCGAATTTCACAAGCCTGCGTCAAGTCCAGACAAAAATACAAACCTTTAATTGTTCTGTGACCGTCGATTAATGAATCAATTAACTCAGACTATCGCAGTCTTTTCCGTATAACTTCAATTCTGATTTTATCCTAATGAATAAACAATAGCAACTACTTGCTCAAATAAAGCAAGTACTCTGGTCTTTTGAGACGAAGGATTAAAGTAAGATTTAATAGAGATTAATATAGGTTTTGACAATGTAACACAGTAATAGTGATGTCATTGGCGACATGTAGGTGAGCATTACAGAAATCTTCTCCCTACTCCTAAGGATACGGGGGTGATGGTTAAGATCGGTATTAGGCATCTGGAATAAACAATGGAATTTTTTTGATAACACAAACAACGATATTTGGTTTTAGCCTTCGTTAAACTCGACATTCTATTCAGCTCCGAATACTTACCACAAAAACAACCTACATATAGAGCAATATGCTCTAAAACACAGCATTTCCGGATGGCAAAAACCAGAGCGTGAAGATAAATATCCCAATACTAATTTCGCAAATGCTAGACCTCAATGAAACGTGTCTTTCGAAACGCCACCGCGTTGATTGTAAGCGCCGCCTACGCACATCCTGTGATCTCCATTGATTCATTAACTCAGTGATACTCAACCTGCTGCATGCCATTTGCTGCATTGTGATGCATTTATTTATCATCGACCTAAATGATAAATGATTTTATTTCTTTAAGTAGGTGTACTAACAGTAAGTGTTTGTACAAACCTACAAAAGAAATAAAATCATTTCAATCATATTTTAAAAACTAGATGACGTCGGCGTTTCCATTCAAACTACTCTGAGAAGAAAGGCCGGAACAAACTCAGAGGTCATAATCTCTTTTAAAGTCCAGACATAATCTTGGTCAGATCAAGTGAAGACCATGTGGACTGTTGTCTGAAATGGTCTTTTGAGGAAAGAACCACATATATTTGAGTGAACCTGTCTAGTCAGTGCAGGCGTTTGCCAGTAATCGTACAGCTCAACTCAGAACATCAGGAGCTCTAATCAACTCTTGAAAAATGTCAGGGAGGATAAAATAAATGTTTGGTATTTCCCCTGCAGTAGCACAAAAATTGACTGGTTAGTAGAATATGATATCCAATGTATTAGGGGAACCTGATAGCTTGTCGTTTAGTAATATAACTGACGGGAGTCTTTAGTTCATGTACTGGGATTTTAGTCCAAAACCATGTACATACATCATCATGTACAGTATGTAACCACTTACATAGTTAGCGTATAGGCCAAAAAAATGTTGAGTACCGCTGCATAAACTCGTTGATTCATCCTGCGTTCGTTGGAAGACGTGCACCGAATGTTGACAGGTGGCTTTGTCTAACGGGGCCGAGGAAATTCATTTGTGTAATTAGGTTATCAGTTATGTTGACCTAGTCTAGATCGATGAGATTACTCTGAGAAACAAGATCTGAAATATATTTTTTCCCGGTTTCTGCATAATTATCCACCGGCAGATATACAGTTATACAGAGATCCAATGCTTACACAAAGTCTAAATTTGATTTTTTAGGTTTTTACTAGATCCGATCAGGATAGGATCAGGCTTTAATAAAGAATGTAAAAGTTGCAATTTACAAGATAAAGTATTAATTCTAATACCTTAATTTTATAACACTTTTTTGTAGATTTGAATAACTAAAATTAATTTTCGCAAAGTAACGCCTGATTCTATTATTTAACTAAAATCTAGTTACTTAAATATAGTAGGTAATGTAAAACAGCGTTGCTATTGTTTAAAACTACAATGTTGATTAGCATACAAATTCAACATAAATAATTACCAAAAACATTGCGATAAAACTAATAAGGAAATTAGGAAGTTTGTAAAAATAATTACTTTATGTAACTGTATAAAATTATACATATAATAACACTGCATGATAACCCGTGATAACACGAGAACAATGCTACTGTATTGTTTGGTGATAAATCGTTAAACATTGTTGTTCTTATTTAAACATAATATGTATGAATGAGAGATTTCTATACATTCATTATAATTATATGTGAAGACGATGTACCTAAAATAAAATTACTTTACTACAATAGGTATCGGGTTTTGAATCAAACAGTCAGAGATCTCATAGAGCTCTGCAGATTTTCATGTCTCTCAACTATTATCGCTCCTTCTGCTCTTCTTATTTCAAACGACTTATTTTTTCATAAAAGTCATTTCCATGCTAATGCTTTTCTTGCTGACCACCAAAATGTATGCAAACGTCAATGAAATAGGATTTATTTACTAGGGAATTTTTAAGTTATGTTATCCTGCGTACTAGGCTACCATAAACCAGTAGGTGTACATAGCATCTGTGTGTGACTGTGTAGGACTGTGGGTAGGTACAAATTTAATGGCAATTCCCATGAAAGCTGAATCACTGCTTCGTAGTAGCCTGGTAGTAATTTACCTGTTGCAGTGAATCGGGACAACCACAGAACATAACTAATGTTTTTTTAGGACTTAAATACGTCAATGCTTATCAAATTAGCCTGTAACAATAGGCATTAATAATCAATCAATAATGCACGTTTACAAATACCGCATGAGGTCACTAACAATATTAAAACAAAAACTCACACCTTCTGCACATGGGGGTAGGAAAAACAACAATACCATAAAATGCACACAATACATTATCTGATCACCATTCTCCTGCCCTTATCTCAATTGATTTGGGGTCGGCGCAACATGTCCCTTTCTTCCATACTTCTCTATTAGTCGTCATCTCGGTAGTCACCCCCTTTCTAGCCATATTATCCAGACATGTCTGTTAGAATACCTGCCAGGGTTACGAGCCTGTCCGAAAGGGATATCGTGGCCCTGGCACACAGGCATCTGAAGGAACACGGTGGGTTTTAGTCAGTAAAAGTCTGACACTCCCTCCCGCTCCACCCAGAGCGGGAGAAGTTATTTGATAATTTCCCACCCAAAAAAAAAAAAAAAATGTCTGTTAGAATAATCATTGTATTTCTATGTGTGAAACATATGAGATGGGGAGACTTTTCATTAAGGAGTATAAAGTAAGTTTCATTAAGGAGTAGGAGGAGTAAAAAGAAGTAAAAAAATACAATAGAACAAAACACTATCATAATCTATGATGAGTAAATTCATAAGGTAAACTGCATAATTACAAGCTTATCATGCTAAATTGCACCTCGTTAAGTTAAAATCATAACAAAAGAAGGTCACCTACATTATCAAAGCGTATTCGCTTACAAATAATGACTACAAACTGCCGCCTTTGTCACATCATCTCAACACGTAAGAAAAAAAAACACCGTCTCTAATGGCGGGAAAATCTGTGAGTCATTCATTCATAAAATATTGCTGAACGCGTTTTATCACAACAGGTGTTAATTTGTTTGTTGATAGTCATCTTTTAATAGCTTTACGATTTACTAAGAAGTTTGCGCGGTATTGTGGACGTGTAATTTGGCGCCATTTTGCTAGACCAGAGACAACATTACTAGTTAGTCATTAATTTTTAGCCAGGTGGGTGGAAGACATACAGAAGATCGTGGGGTAGACCTGGATGAGACTCTTAAAGACCAGGGAAGCATGGCACAAAAGCGAGGAGGCATAAACTCACCAGTGGGTGGAACAAGACTGCCAATGATGATGACGAATTATTTTTTAGGAGATCATCAATTAGCTGGGAAGTCAGAGCTTTCCATTGGTAGCCTTGGAAATGAAATAAGGGAAAAGAAGGCCGACACCACAAACCCCAAATCCTTTAAAACAGGATGGGTAACCAGACTGACTATAAATTAACCTAACAGTAGAAGGTTTGCGTGAGTCATGTTATGTTGTGGACATCGAGAAACGGAACTAATGGATCCGATGACCAATATATCACCTTCATTTTTCATTCAGTCATGACGAATGTAATGTCTTAGGTACTACTCATAAGACTTGAAGTAGGTTACCGTCATTCATTAGTGTCCTGTCAAGACAGTGCCAAAGGCTACGATTACCAGACAAATGTTCTGTAGAAAACGAATCATGGTTATATTTCAATACTTCTAATCTAGAGTCTGGGCAATATAAGAACAGCCGGTCTATTCTATAAAAATCTCATCGTAAAAACTTAGGTGAAGTACCTAGCTGTTATTCAACGGATGATTTCTATAACTATATGACTTAAAACGCTTGATTATGATGATAAGCCGCCAAAACACTACACAACACATTGTTTGGCTACGGTATTTGGTTCGCATAGTTCTTATAATTAATTAACTTTAATTCTATAGATGATTAGATTACATAATAAAAAGTTAATGATAAAATGTTTTGTACCACTGTCCTGTAATGTTGCCAGTGACATTTCTTGACGTTTCTGTTTACATATTATACTGAATTAGAGGTTTAGGTATTGACACTATTGACAGCTAACTTCACCTAAGTTTTCACAGTGAGATTTTTACAGAATAGGTCGGCTGATACAAACGAAGAAGAGGATAAACCTTCGATGAAACAATTATGACCGAAGGGACAAATACACACACACACACACACACAAACAAAACAATTAACTCTTGGTGCTTCTAACTTGAATGAATCAAACTCCTGTTGTTACAATAAAAACCGGCCAAGTTGAGTGTCGGACCACTTATAATGAAGGGTTCCGTAGTTGGTATTAATTTATCCCAAGAACAAACTTAACAGTGTAGTTGAAAATTAAAAACATGTTCCGCCATACATTCCACCCTAATAAAAGTAAATACGCTAATAAATCCCAGCAGGTGGCCACTGCTCCAGATTCGTTCGCGAAAAGAGAAACGGAGACAGTGTTTTGCTAGTGTTATTTCTATTCAAGACACAATACGTGGTAGATAACGTTTTCATTACTTGTGCAAGAACTTTCTTAAATAAAGGCCACAATTTATTAGGTACTCCAATAATATTTAGGTATTTATAACTGCAATGCAGAAATTAAATATTAATTACATATCATCACGTCTGTAAACCTCGAAGGGTTAGGCAGAGGTGTGCCCTACAGTACACCCACATTTCGCCAGTTATGTTTAAGTTCCATGTAATTTGAAGTCACAAATCTAGACTCCGAGCTGCTATTGAGAAATTCCTAGTGGAAAAAAACATTAACACTGTCCGACCCGGTACTCGAACCCAAGACATGCTCAGCAGTAGCGCTTACAACCACTAGGCCAACGAGGCAGTCAGGTAATTGAATAAATAGCAGTACTTAATAGTATCTTCATCGATTATTAAACGTGACCAAGACATTGGATTATTCAGCCTCGTTTTTAAAACAATACTGGCAAAGAAGCACGATCCGGCAAATCGTGAAGCATACGCATCGAATTAGCATTGTTAATCGATTACATACGATACGCCCAGTTGTCACACCCATCGTGTTATCCGAACGCAAATTGCATTATTTTGTTTGTTTGACAGGTGCATTGTGATTTGTGCATTCAGAAACAAACGTCTATGTCTGAAACGGATTTCGTCTATGGTCTCCACAGACTACTTAGAGAGATGGTCTATTAGTCTCTTTTGACCATTGTTGGCCTCGTACTTGTTGCGTGTTTCTGAATGTTTTTGAACAAAAAAACAAGTAAATGAGCCGAAGATATTGTTAAAGGATTATTCAAGTTTGTGCTGCAAAAAATTTGGCATTGACCGGAATTGTTTTGGACGTATTTCGTCATAAAGCAGTGTTGTTTAGCGATTTTAGGCGTAGTTTTAGTTTTTCTTTTTTTTGTTCAAAGAATTGTTGAAGTAATTCGATTTGGTCCCTAACTTGTCAAATCTTCAACTGAGGATTTCTGGTCTTTTGGGGCTCACTTTGTAAATAAAAATATTTTAAGAGCAGGCAGTCTAAATCAAATTTCAAACGCAAGCTCCGCCTCTCGCTCCCCGCCACTGCGTTATGTGCTAAACGCTAATACATCAGTAATAAAGTTGAATATCGCGTGCGCCTTTGATGGTGTTCGAGCACAAAACTAAATAGCGTAAGTCTCAATTCTTATTTCGTTTATAACTAAAGTAATAATTGATCTAGAGAAAAAATATCTTGGGTCGGGATAATAAACTATATTTTCTTGCTGTGAATATTTATTTTAGACATAAAAGCTAAACAATCTTGTTTGTTTTTTAGAATCATCCTTAAAAAAGACATGATTTTCGAATAAAAAAATTGATGAGAGAAAATATTACAATTACGTAACTGTCTTCAACATGGATAGAAAAAGATCCAATAAATCATATACTAAAGTTTAATTTTGCTTGTATGGCTGTTTTAGAATATTCATGCAAATTGACATAAAAATAGTGAGCCTCCTCTTAATACTGAATCAGTGAAACTTACATAACTGCATGCATAAAAATAACTTGCATTAAAATAATTATTAGTTTTATAATTGGTCCTAATTTCCGCGCAATAAATTTTTACAACAGTCAAATAAATAATAGGTTTAAAGTCTACAAAATAATGATATTTACGATTGAACTCGGTTATAGAACGTTATTACCACATTTATATTTTTTTCGCTACTCGTTAATTAAGGCAAGGTCGCCCAGTTGGTCAGTTTACTTTCTCTCGTATTTCGTAAATTACGACCTATAAGCACTGGATATACAGTACTGAGATAATAACAGGATTATATTACTGTGTTTATAAGGCAAAAGATACAAAATATGGAGGGCTAGCCTCCATATTTTGTATCTTTGCCTTAAGGCGGGTAAAGTGCCAAAGAATAAAAGTGCTTGATTCGTATTTCAAGATTGATGAAGTCCCATGATCAGGGATTATGATTTTCCTCTTGATTACAAATACATCTCTTTTGGCTTTAGACGACACAGCCATTAAATAAAAAAACCGGCCAAGTGCGTGTCGGACCATGCACAATGTTGTTAATTTGTTAAGCCTACTTAGCTGTGATAGTTTTCCTTTTAATTTCGTTAATTATATGTATACTACTGCCATTCATTTTTTTACATATCCAAAACAACCATTCAGCTGGCAAGGGACATTTGACTAACAAAAAATTGCACTTTAAAGTTTAATATTACGCAAACGGATCTCTGAATCGAAAATGGTTTTTGCAGACCTGCGATATTTTTGAATGGCCTATCCAACTATACCCCACACCATGAGACAGACGAGAAAAAACAATATCATCTCCACTTTACGTGCAAGGGCGGTATCTTAAAGAAATAACTAGTGAAATGTTGGTTTACTAAGTACACCTCTGCCTAACCCTTCGGGGATTACAGGCGTGATTATATCCATTAAATACAACTATTTTGAGGAATGAGGGAAATGTCGCCAGGAAAATTTTGAGTATGCATGTGGATGGCTAGACCAAAGAAACGATGGATGGACTGTGTGAAAAATGATATGGCCAGAAACGGAGTTACTACCGAGATGACAACTAATAGAGAAGTATGGAAGAAAGGGACATGTTGCGCCGATCACAAATAAATTGGGATAAGGGCAGGAGAATGATGATGATGTGAACAGGAAAATGCTTGGTGGCTCTTTCAATAGAACTATAAAACAATTTTCATTTGCAATACCATGAGAATGGTGACAGGTTGATGTAAGAAAATAATAGAATACTCTTTATTATGTACACCATAAAAATTACAGATATAAATGTTGAAATTTTACATAGGGCACAACACAATGCGCGGTCTTATCCTTTGTAGCCAACTTAAGTATTGCCTTATCGCGAACATGGGTCGATGGGTCTATGAAGTGTTATCATGGGTATGACTGCAAATCGATTACTTTAGAACGTCTCCTCTCTCTTTTTATTAAAAAAATACATTGATAAACCGTTTATTTTCAAAAATATCCATTTGAATTTATGGTTGTTCATTATAAATTCTAACGTTATGTAAATGTAATATGCTTTGTGAATTATAATTTTATGAGGGGCACCTTTTTTAAGCACAAATATTAAAGCAGTTTTAAAATTCTTCTTCGTATTTTAACTTGTATTTTCCTCATGGATACGAGTTTAGATGCACAGGACATAAATAGGTCGTCACTTTTTTTTTGACTACCGTATTAGGCCAAGCTCGAACTGGCTTCAGAGATATTCTCACAATGGAAGGAAGTTCACAGACCGTGCGTCATCGCCCATCGCGCTTAAAAAAAGAACGAAGTGATTATTATACTCTGTGGTAAAAAAGTTAAAAAGACGCGAACGCATATTTTGATATTTTATTTTTTAAAGGCACTGGCCGGAGCGGATTATTCAAAAAAGTATCACGTGTTGCATTCGAAATTTGAATAGTCCAAACATAGATATTGTTTGTTTTTAAAGATGTGTTTTATTTGTGTTGGAATAGCTCTATGGTCGTAATATTTTGGTTATGAGCGTTACTCGATGTATAATGTTATGCTACTGCTGGAGTAATAAATGATTGCGTTTGAATAAATGCATAGCATGATGTAGTGTAAAAACCGGCCAATTGCGAGTCGAACTCGCGCACGAAGGGTTCCGTACCTTATCTATAAAAACAGCAAAAAAAAATTACGTTTGTTGTATGGGAGCCCGCCTTAAATATTTATTTTATTTTAATTTAATTATTTATTTTTAAAGTGAATATATAACTAAATATTCTGTGAATATTTCAAGCGTCTACCAGTTGCCGTTATCAATATCGACAAAAAACGAGCAAAACAATCACGTTTGTTGTATGGGAGCCCCCTTAAATATTTATTTTATTCTGTTTTTTAGTTTTTGTTGTTATAGCGGCAACAGAAATACATCATCTGTGAAAATTTCAACTGTCTAATTATGACGGCTCATGAGATACAGCCTGGTGACAGACGGACAGACAGACAGACGGCGGAGCCTTAGTAATAGGGTTCCCGTTTTACCCTTTGGGTACGGAACCCTAAAAAGCACGTTGTAATTCAAAGATGTCTACGTTGATTTGGTTCAACCGAAATTAAACTAAAATCAGTTAGGAATAGTTTTTGAAACTTATCGATAAAGAAAAATCTTATTGTTCTAATGTTACTCTTTTCCATGTGTAACTGGTCACAGTTTCTATGTCAGTCTGTTTACAGACCATCGCGTATGAATAGGGTTCTAAATGTCGCATGTCACTGACCTATCAGACTACACCCTAACAACGTTACATATTCACACACCTTAATCTTTAAAACAACGGTGCAAAGTTTACAATCGTTTAAACCAGGTACGTTATTTGAAGGCTGTAATGGTTGGCTGGCTGTCAAAAGTTCCGGACAATAGCGTTTCGCGTCACACAACTGCATTGGAGGGTTCCGGATCCGTGCATGTAATTATTATATAAAATAACCCTCGAATGCATTTGGGAGACCCGGTATTTCCACCGTGGAACGTCAAAAACCAACTAGGATACGGTGTTTTTTTCTGGGAAATTGGTCATATTATTAGCATCCGTTCATGAAAATGAAAAGCTTTTAATAAGGGACCAAGGACCAACACTGATACATTAAATGAGCTGTTTCAAGCAAAATTATGTTTTGAGTCGGTCCCATATTAAAATATATTTATATTTATGAGTATTTTCATCCATAACTAATCCTAATAAATTCAGCCAGCTGGTATATTCAAGAGAAGTGACAAGAGTATTATTTTGTGCTTCAACAACATACTAAACTAAGATTATCAAAACAACGCCAATCATTTCCGTACCCATTCCTCTTCTCCTCTTCTTTGTAAGAGGGCTCAGGTAATGCGAAGCACTGACCATACTATAGGATATAGGTGCACGTCTGCCTACCCCTTCGGGAAATACAGGCGTGATGGTATATTGTGTTTATTTCTTTCAACCATTAAATGCAGCGTTCTTACAAAAAGATCCAGGAGTGGGCGTTTACGTGCCGAAATTTTACGTCTCTTCAAGCAAAGTTCTCGCATAAAATACGAGGTAATTGAATTCGGAGATATACGTGCAAACTGCAAAGGAAGTTAGGAGCTATATCATGCAACTAATGGGTCGTAGAAATTTTATAGACCACAGTTATTCATATTCAATGCCCATAGTTCAGGATTGATCGTTTCTTCTTACCAGAGAGAAGGGATTATGAAATCGATGGTCTATTTGGCGGGGATTAGTTATCTGTGGAACTGTCACGGCCGTCTTTTCGCGCGTCATATAGATAATCTGCAGTGCAGATTGGGAGAAAGCGGTTGACAGTAAGGAAAGCAGGCCCTCTAGCCACAAATATTTTCGCTTTATTAGTAACTGTTTAACTAAAATGGAGTCATACTTGCATAATGCATAACATCCGTTCATGCAGATTTCTTATTACTCACAAGTTATACTACATTTCTTAGAATTGTTAATACTGCACTTTACAGCTAAGCGAACGGTCTTATGCTGAAATCACTACGCTTTGTAATCGCAGTAAGTTATTACATAGTATTTAGTACCTACATAAAGACCTTAAATTTCTTTACACACTCACAATGGCAATGTCTTTAATTTTGACAGTTCTACAATATTCATTGCGTTATTAACGTTGTTGAGCAGACGGATTTTTCAAATATATGAAGCAATTGAATTGCAATTTCCTTCAAAATCTTTCTGATTGTGATTTTATGTAACGCAATTAGACTGCTAATGTCTTGATTGACATAACCCCAGTCGCCTTTGGCGACAAATCATGTCACATCTTTAAAGAATCCCCTCGTACAAAGTTCGTAAAATTCCGTGACATCTGTCCTGCTTGTCAAGAGTGATGTAGGTGCCAGGATAAGCAAGGTTTTAATATTTGCTTAGTATTCATAATAGCTACTCCAAACATTTAGTCTTCCGTGGTTTCCGGTAAGAATGACTCATCG
The DNA here is from genome assembly GCA_963921375.1 of Tiliacea citrago. NCBI lineage: Eukaryota > Metazoa > Arthropoda > Insecta > Lepidoptera > Noctuidae > Tiliacea > Tiliacea citrago. The sequence continues at coordinate 16,732,325 of OY992802.1, forward strand.
AACGGAAGAGCGTTGATGTTAATCTTTGTTACGATAGCCAATGCGAAACATGCTAATTATTATTTAACGCATTCATAAATTCGCGCCTGTATCCCATGGCGGTGCGTAAAACTTAACAATCGGTGCAATTATTACAGCATTTTTTCTGAATGGGGTCACATTCGGTGCATACAATGACCACATATTTTTTTCTAAATGGGGTGTTTTGCAGTTGTGCTGGATGCATACGCTTCCGTATTCTGCGGTATCCTGGCATCAGAAAATTATCTAGAACATCCATTCTCCTTCATCTCATGTACCAGCATGCGACTAATCAGCAGTGCTCGCACTGTGGTTTGTATATTATCCAGACAGCAAGGTGTTGAAGGGCAGGTGGCTAACTGTCCAGGGTGCGCCGGACGTACAAAAACTGGGTATTCTTCGTGGTATTTAAAATATCGCGACTTATAGAAGCTATTTATTATAATGTACCCCTACCACCATTGAGGGCTACCGCGCTTGAACTCGCCGCTAGAGGCGCTAGTAGCGCGTAATGTCTCTAGAAATGTCAAATGTTACTGAACAAGTTCACTGTTTGCGGTATTTTTCATCGCGGATTTTCACGAATTATTCATAATTGTTGTAAAGATTGTGCTAATTCCCGATTAATTATGGCTTATGATTTTAAGCAACAATCAAGGATATAATTTGGTAGGTAGCACTTAGAGGGAGAATAGTATTTGTGTGCTTCAAGTTTGCCAATTTTACCAACATTATAATGTAAATATTCCTTTGAAATTTTAAAATGTAATAAAATAAATACTTAATGAAGTTATGGGTACATAAACGTATCCAACACGTGTTAAATAAAGGTACTGACAGGACCTTCCACGCCAGTGGCGCCAACTGGTGAGCACAAAAACGATAGCCATTCAGTCCGGCAGGTTGGATAATGGTTATCTCAGCACCCATCGATTTAATCATTTAACTCCTGTGAAACTAAGATCACCCTATGTTTGTTTTGATTTAGTACATGAAAATGAAATGTAGCGGAACAACTCTCATTAATTTTGCGTATTCGAGGAACGAGCTGTCATTTTGGAAATAAATATAGATTTAGTGTGGAGGGTCGTGTAGTTTCTGTCTAAAAATAGATAGATCCCTTCTCATGAGTTGTACGAGATTGTAGAAATTGATTTAGGCCTATGGAAGATAGAGAGACAGCTTTGAAATGTGTCTGCCACTGATTAAACATCCGGCACTCAAAGGCGCGCAAAAACAGAAAAAAACCGGCCATTTATTTTATTCTGTTTTTTAGTATTTGTTGTTATAGCGGCAACAGAATTACATCATCTGTGAAAATTTCAACTGTCTAACTATCACGGTTCATGAGATACAGCCTGGTGACAGACGGACAGACATACAGACAGACGGCGGAGCCTTAGTAATAGGGTTCCCGTTTTACCCTTTAGGTACGGAACCCTAAAAATACATTTTACAAAAAAAAAAACAACCAAAATAACTTGGTGACAATGGGGCCACCTCGGCAGCATAAGAAGAAGCAGAAGCTAGTAATACTTAAATTGTGAGAAGAAAAGTCGTAGTAAGATCGGAAAAGATTGTCTAGCCTTGTCAACACTTGATAAAGCTAAGTTTTAGGAGTATCCTCAGGATTGGGAGTATCTTTCGGGCCCTCTTTAGGTCTCCTTTCTTCCTTGCGTTTTTTCCGCCCTCGTTCATTCCTGAAAAAAGCTCTCGGAATAGATACTAATAATAAAGGCTCCGGCAGAAAGGCGCGACGCGGCACTAGTAGCACAATTTCTATGAAAACTTCATGGAAATTGTAGCGCTGCCTGTCGCGCCTGCGTTCTCGCGCCATTCTGCACGAGTCTTAATGCGTAGATATCAGCTGCTGATTGTCTGTCATCGTAAGATTTATTGTTAAAACTAAACATTAAAGGGAATATAATCTGCAACCAGTTTAAAGCAAAATCAGTGTGATATTATGGCAATCTTGCGCAGAATGTTGATTGCGCTTGCACATAGAAGGTGACTAGGAACGCAACTATTTCTGTCTTTGTGTTGCTCGCCCTATTATGGTATGACCAAGTTGGAGACGGTTTTCCGTAAACAAAACTGTAATTTGATTGCAGATTGAACGCAGTAAGTAGTTATTTGCAATTTTAACAATTTGATATAAAAACCGGCCAAGCGTATGTCGGCCCACGCACAATGAAGGGTTCCGTAGTTGGGATGAATTCATCCCAAAAACAAACTTAACATTGTAGTTGGAAAACATGTTCTCCCATACATCGATGTTTACTCGTTAACTTGTAAAGCCTACTTAGCTGTGATAGTTTTCCTTTTAATTTCGTTATATGTACTACTGCCATGAAATTTTTCACATAACAAAAAACAGCCATTCAGCTGACTAACAAAAAATTGCACTTTAAAGCTTAATATTATGCAAACGAATCCCTGAAACGAAAAATGGTTTTTACAAACCCTCAATATTTTTGAACGGCCTATCCAACGATACTCCACATCATGGGATAGACGAGAAAAAAAGTATCATCCCCACTTTACGTCTAAGGGATACCTCCCTTAGACGTAAAGTGGGGATGATACTTTTTTTAAACATTCCCTTAAAAAAAATGTTTGCCGGCGTAATTAAGATGTAAAGATGTGAAGATTAAGATGTGGATTTACCCATGCCAAATTTCTAGTACTAAGAGTCTCTGGTTCCATGTTGACTACGGAACCCTAAAATTGATAGATCATAAATGATATTTATTTCTGTAAATTGGTTCATTAAAACACTTTCACACGTCAAAATTAAATTACGTTTTAAAACTAGATGAGTTCAGTGTTATCTAACCGACTACTCTGAGAAGAAAGGCCGAAACAAACTCGAGAGGACACGGTCTCTTTTAAAGTCCTCTAGACACAATCTTGGTCAGGTCAAGTAACCCCTAAGTATCGGGTTGTTGGAATATTTACATCAAAACCCGCAGGCATTGGCTACTATAAGTCTTTTATGAACATTAAAGTGGTTTAAAAAGCGTCTGCTGACTTTTTAATTGTTTAATATTTTATATGCATAGGGGTTGTTTGATAAAATGCGACGATGCTGCGGGTGTAACAATGCTAAAACTTCGGTTTTCTGCGATAGCGGTGGCAGCCGCATTACGGCTGTCGTGATGACAGCGGGTTTGACTTTACTATCTTATTATCATTGTATTAATACGTGAAGCGAAAACTTTGTACCCCTTTTTACGAAAATTACGCGGACGGAGGAGTATGAAATTTGGCACTGTTAAAGTTTATATGGAGGAGGAGTGCAGAAAGCTAATATTAATACATAATATGCATTAAGGCGCTGACAAGACGTAAAAAGTAAGAGATTAAAGTAGGCTTGTCTTAAACAAAAAAAACCGGCCAAGTGCCGGACTCGCGCACGAAGGCTTCCGTACCATTATCTATAAAAACGGCAAAAAAAAACACGTTTGTTGTATGGGAGCCCCCTTAAATATTTATAATATTATGTTTTTTAGTAATTGTTGTTATAGCGGCAACAGAAATACATCATCTGTGAAAATTTCAACTGTCTAACTATCACGGTTCATGAGATACTGCCTGGTGACAGACGGACAGACAGACAGACAGTCAGACCGAGTTTTACCCTTTGGGTACGGAACCCTAAAAATTGCCAAATCTATACAGTTTTGTGGTAGCGGAAAAAATATTATGTTATTCTTGAACATATTTCTCAAAACTTGGTTGTTACTAAAAACACGTTTAGAAAAAAAATCTCGATACAAATTAACGGTAAACTTTTACTTTGAGTTTCAAATAGTTTCAATACAATATATTTGTTTTAAATAGCAAAGTACGGTTGGTATTTAATTAATAACAAGAACGTCTTATTTGTATGCAGAACTTGGTTGTTTTTTATTTTCGATAACTCAACTTATTTTTGAGTAAATACATAATTGCTTCATATTTCAGCTTGAGGATGGAATAAGTACTTTTTAATAGCATGGAATATAGTAAGTACTATATAGATTGTAAGTAGAGGGGGTCGAATTTCGACCAGTAGGCGACCACTAGTTTTCATAAATGGAACGTTTCAAAGACGTCATTCGACAGTAAATTGCGGACGCTATGTGGCGACCACTGTTGTCTTAGGCGGAGGGGTATGTCAGACTCTTACTTGACTACAAACCACCCCAGTGTTCCCTTCCCACACTTGCACCGGGGATCTTGGGAGCTATTATTACTTCCGTGATCCCCTAGTGCCGGCCCGCCTCTGCGGGCCACCTCAAGTCTGGGGGGGGTGTGAGGTGTTTAACCCTCCCCGCGACGTCTGAAAGGGGCGCGCGTGGAACACTACGCGCCGCCACCTCGGGTCCTGTGTGATAGGGGCCGGCGGACGTCCCAGAGGTTGCCGTCCCTGGACCCATTTAGGGGGGCCGGAAGAGGGCATTGTCTGCCCTCTGCCGACGCCCAGTGCGCCGCAGAAGGACACCACCGCGTCCCAGGACTCCTCGCTGCCGAACATCGACTCGACCACGGCCGGCAACGGTCTTAGTAAACCCTAGCTTAACAATACTTTTACGGTTTTCAACATAATTTTCGGTTTTCTTACGAATATAATTAATTAAGGTTTTGTGTAAATTGGCTGAAATATTATGACGATGATCGTTAAAGACGTCGGAAAAAATCATGCCGACTGACTGGGAGCTTTAATGGCTTGCGCCGCCGCCGCATTGAACCAATAGTTATAAGAAAACAATGTACCCATTACAGAATTAACACATTGTTTACCTGGATTACTCAGGGTACTTTTAATCTCGGTAGTACGTTCCCTTGGGATATTTTCCGACATTCACGCGGGCGAAGCCGCGGGAAAAGCTAGTACTACAGAAAAAAGTTTAAATAAGCCTTGCATGCGTTTTAAGTTTATTATTGTTTTGTGGACCGTTATAGTCCTTTGCATAAGAATGTGATACTTACGTTGTTCAGTTCAAGACAATACATTAATGCCAACCTGCATTTATTTATGAAGTAGGTAATAAAACAATTTGAATATGAATGCAGCATTAATATATTCACTAGTATGAACTATAATCTGGCTTAAAATATTTATACAACACTAGCTGCTGCCCGCAGCTACGTCCGCGTGGCTTTATCTAAAATAAAAGTACTTAAAGTGCCTAAGTTACTCCTTATAACATCAGCTATCGGGCAGTTCCTGCCAGGGTTACGAGCCTGTCCGAAAGGGATATCGTGGCCCTGGCACACAGGCATCTGACGGAACACGGTGGGTCAGTAAAAGTCTGACACTCCCTCCCGCTCCACCCAGAGCGGGAGAAGTTATTTGATAATTTCCCACCCAAAAAAAAAAATATCTATCGGGCATTTAAAGTCCCGTCTCATCAGTCCAGCCTTTTCGGAGATTAGCCGGAACAAACGGACAAAATTTTTTAAAATTGTGTGTCTTACTATGCATTTAGTAAAAAGCTGTTATTTTGGCATTATAAATAGACACTTCAATTTTATTTATTTGTATAGATAAGAACAATATAGGGGAGACCTTGCCCAACAGTAGGGCAGTTTATGTTAAAAAGAAAAATAAATACGTTGATTTTAGTGCAATATTTAGGACAGATGTTTTCTTCTTCTTGAGTGTCGTCGAGGATGATGAAATTCAATTTATATTCAGTTTGCACAGAACTTAACTAAAAGTTTGGCACCATCAGTAACGTACAGTCGCCAGCACATTATGTGCTGACTGTACAGTTACATTGAGTTATTATTTGTCAATAGAAAATCCATTTAGCATGAACTGCTATGGTTTTCAAAGCAGTAGCAATTTTTTTTTACTTTTACCCTACAAATGTGTAAGGATCGGCAAATTAGATTATGAAGCCAAAGGACTATCGAATGTGACTGGGATTTGCATAGTCTGGAACGAAAGCTCTTCGATTTTGGACTTTATTCCATAAGTTTAAAGTTGCAGGTGCAGTGGAGGGCTGTCTCAAATTGCAAATACTCTTCGGCCGTAACTTTTGGATTGCCAATTCGTTTAAGAATATATTTAGAAAGAAAATACGTATAGTAGATTGTGTTTGAGAGCGCATATTGGCGCTTTAAAATATTTTTATGCTGTTTATATCATCATCAATGCGTGCGTGTATGACCCTGACGTATGAACGTTAACGAAGCAAAAGGAGTATTTAAGGAACGTAGCAGGTGGCGTTCTGTAGTTCCTGCCTACCTCCATGAGAAGAAGGCGTAAGTTTATTTGTAGGTGTAGGTGTCATCAATAAAGAATAAGTTCTTAGTTGAGCTGCACGACTACTGACAAATGCGTGCACTGACTGGACAGATCCCCTCAATCTGTGATGGTTCTTTCGTCAAAAGATCATTTCAGGCACCAATCTACATGGTCTTCACATGATCTGACCAAGATTATGTCCGGACTTTAAAAGAAACTGTGACCTTTGAGTTTGTTTCGGCCTTTCTTCGCAGTGTAGTCGGATACGAAACTCCGACCTCATCTAGTTTTTTTTTTTTTTTTTGTTTAATATGATGGACACACACAAAAAAAAAAAACAAAAACAGTTTCTCTGTTCTTAAACAGCATCATTACAGAATACAGTTCCTTGATCTTGTTTCATGTTTATTATTGTATATATCAGGGGCGACGGCTTCATACAACCCGATTCCTACCGGCTTCCCTTCCGAACCGGGTTCCCTCTTATCTGAGTTTACTATTACTAAATAATAGATAAAAAACGCGTACCTAGGTACGTACGCGTTTTTAGGATAGACTATAGGTATCCTAAATCGCGAACGCAGTTTACATTTTCCGTTTTAAATAAGAATTCCGACAAATATACATGGCGTTAAATTAAGAAAAGTAAAAGAATGACAAACATTTTGAGGTAATTTTGATAACATCAAAATTGAATTAATGTGAACTGAACAACTTTTTCTTCGGCTTCCCTCTATTGGAAGTTGAAGCTTCGCTACTGGTATATATATATTATGGATAAGTTATGCTTAGTGTATGTATGTATTTATTGTACATGTAAATAGTTCACCACTGACTACCTGCAGTACTGTCTCTCCTTCTCTTTTTAATCCATCGAAAGGTTGTCTGTAAAAGATCGCTTTTAGCGATAAGACCGCCCATTGTGTCACCCTGTGTAAAATTTCAACATTTATATCTGTAACTTTTATGGTGTACATAATAAAGAGTATTCTATTATATTCTATTCTATGGACGTGTAAAAGTTTTTGTACCAATCTACTTACAGAAATAAATCATTTATCATGTCTTTTGAAACTTTGTTATAGGGTCAGCAGCCCCTTAAGTATGTTTTGAACCCCGTGAAACAAAACTTATAATCTATGTAGGTATACCTATATAGCAAGATGGGAAATACAGGGGCTAATTAAATATACGATTTATTTGTATATTATTTTGTAATAAACAATTGGGTAGATAGTAGACACTTGTTGACACTTATCTAAACCAACGTTATTGTATGCTGGCGCCTGTGTCAGCTCACTTATTATAAACAAAAATAGCTTACGATAGAGTTTGTTCAGCGACTCGTGCCACATGGAAATGGCGGCGAATTTAAAAAATCTTCACCTGGCAACCTGAAACTTTATCATAATCCTACATTCCTACCCATATCAACAAACTAATCAACATACAAATTAAAAAGTACCAAATCGTTTTTTTTTTTCAGACTATTTTATGTTGCCAGCTGAAGATTTTTAAAAATTGCCGCCATTTCTTTTGCCACGACTCGCTGGCCAAACTAAATTATCTGTCCGAAAGGGATATCGTGGCCCTCGCACACAGGCATCTGAAGGAACAGGGGTGGGTTTTAGTCAGTAAAAGTCTGACAGAAGGAAAAGTCTGGGAGAAGTTATTTGATAATTTTCCACCCAAAAAAAAAGTTTCAATAATTGAGGTCCCTACAACAATGTAGTACGGGATCTGTTTCATCACATTTAGCAGTCAATATTAACGAAAATTAATAAAAATGTGCAAACGTCAGAAGCCATCATATTATACAGGGTCAAATTAAATTTCGCTGACGTGATGGGTATCAAAAATAAATAGGTAAATTAAAATCATTTACCGTTGGTATTTGCCATTACAAGTCACGCCTTCGGGATATGCCGAGATTTATAACTAGACAATAACGTATTAAGCTCAATCTTCACACGTTTACCTCGGTATTAATCTCTTTAAATCTGTTAAGGTGCGACAACAGACGATAACATAAGATTTATGTTTAACAGGATGTGGAACACCTTTTATCTTTCTTTCAACGACGTTTTGTAGATCCTTACTATGTACAAAAAGTATGGCGATATTAAAGAAAAAACCGGGCAAGTGCGAGTCGGACTCGCGCACGAAGGGTTCCGTACCATTATCTATAAAAACGGCAAAAAAATCAAGTTTGTTGTATGGGGGCTCCCATACAACAAACTTGATTTTTTTGCCCCTTAAATATTTGTTTTATTTTAATTTAATTATTGATTTTTAAAGTGAATATATAACTAAATATTCTGTGAACATTTCAAGTGTCTACCTGTTTCCATTATCGATATCGAGCAGAAACGAGCAAAAAAATTACGTTTGTTGTATGGGAGCCCCCTTAAATATGTATGTTATTCTGGTTTTTAGTATTTGTTGCTATAGCGGCATCAGAAATACATCATCTGTGAAAATTTCTACTGTCTAGCTATCACGGATCATGAGATACAGCCTGGTGACAGACGGACAGACAGACGGCGGAGCCTTAGTAATAGGGTTCCCGTTTTACCCTTTGGGTACGGAACCCTAAAAAGCGGCCAAGTCGGACTCGCACACGAAGGAACATTTATTATTATTAGAAGCTTGTAAGCAATTGATTTGCATGCAACATTATTCCATCAATAACTGTCATGCGTTTCCTGTTATTTGTTTCCCAAACATGATAACGTCTATTTACGTCGTATTCTTCGATCTAATTTATAATATCTTATTAATAACCCTTGTCTGTTAACTCGGTGTAGTGTATTATGTTATAGTAGATTACTGCATCGAGCAAAGTGACTTCTTGTTGCATCGAGTGTAAAGCGCAGGCCACACCGCCAGCTGGCGGGCGGGCGGGCTAGGCGGGCGAACATCGTTACACCTCTTTACATGGTTAGTCGGTAGCTCGCGGTGTGAACCGAAGTTTGTAAAGAGGTGTAACGATGTTCGCCCGCCTAGCCCGCCCGCCCGCTAGCTGGCGGTGTGGCCTGCGCTTAAGAGCGTTGTCGAGCTAAGTGCGTAATGTGCTTTTCTTTCAACTACTACAGCAATAAAAGTTGGTAGGCAGTAAGAAAAATCAGAGTCTAACTAATAATAGTACATTGTGAATTGTGATACAAGGGTGGAAAGTAGGTTATTGCAAACGAGCTGTCATTAACAAGCCCGAGCCGAAGGTGAGGGTTTTTAATGACACGAGTTTGTAATAACCTACACACCCGTGTATCACACGACGTTTTTCAATACACTTGTGGGAAATAGTAAAAAACAAATCAAAGAATTAATTAAAATTTTCAGAAAATGGCGCGTTTTTGCAACTGGTAATTTTTTTTACAACGAAAACAACCTTCTACAGGCTATTCGATTTTTGACAAATATTGATGTGAAAATAATTAAATTAAAACTGGTAATTAAATATATTATAGAACCATATAAAAGACTTTTGAGAATTCTATGCTAAGACGTACGGACTCTTTCTTTTTGCTCGTATAAAATCTATCCCATTTTATTATATGTATGAAAACACTGCACTGCTACTAAAGTTTTTAAATTGACTTATAAATTTAAAACTCAACTGCAAAACTAATGATAGAGCTCGTAAACAAAAGTCACGACCGCGTAACAGAAAGATGCTTAGGCAAAAGATTTAATTTTCGAATCATAATAAAAGTCTCTGAAAGTACGCCATGTTTAGCAACTGTAATGAAAAAACATTATTTATTTACAAAAGTAATGGTAATGTTAGAACAATCGTTAAATGTGAGGCTTTCAGTTGTCGTTCTTTACTGAGATTGCATGTCATAGCAACTTATTGACGGTCCATGGGTTTTCCCAAATTTATTAAAAGGTACAAAAGCACCGGTTATAATTCAAATATTTGTTACTGCCAAATACGTAGTGCTAAAATGTCTGACTAACTGAAAACATGATAATGCAATAAAGAATCATACTTACTCTTTTGGCACAATTGATCAATTTGCACCTTATTTTGGCAATATAAACGTCAAAGACCTTTTTGGCCGCGACTTTTCCAAGAATATAACCATAACAACTTTGGTGACTGCTAAAATGGTCAGTATTTCCGACAACAAGAATTGTTCTCTTTATACTTTTAAGTCAACAATTTCATTGTCATGTCAACCTAGGAAAAATTGCTGTTCACACAACATGCTATTTTGTGGAAGGCTATAAATAGTTCGTTCTAACTGGGCCAGCCCAAAACTGGCGGGAGCGCTATGCGTGTGGTATTTAGCTATTTGTCCATAAAAGACATTACTGGCTAAGTCTTAATTAAATGTTACAAATTTGTGCTCTAAAATGTACGTTAATATACTAGACGCAATGTCGAGAACCCTTTGTTTCAATTGTCTTTCCAACCAACTGTAAATTGTTTGAATTACTCGCGGTACCTGAGTTCTAGCTATTGTAGTTTGTGTTATCTCATCTTCTAGTTCTCATTTTATGATACCTGTTGGTTCATGGTGCCATCTGGTTCCAGATATTTGTCAATTTACTATAACTACTTTGGTACTATAAGCTGGAAACCCAGACCAAATAAAAAAACCAAGACATAGCGCTGTCAACAGTGAGGTGAGGCCGGTCGTTGTGCACTTAGTGAGTGTTCCGGTGAGGTGTAGTTTGGTTGTAAATGTGTGCGTGTGAGCGTGTTTGAATAGAGCGAGGTGTAGTTTTGGCATGCTTCACTGTATTGTTCGCAGCGCTATGTCTTGGGTTTTTATTTGGTCTGCTGAGGCTGGAAACACTTTTAAAAACGGGGTACTAGCTCCCCCCACAGCCTTCTATTTCTTGAAGACTTGATTTAGATAGCACCATTCCATTGGCATCAGAGATCTCATCCTCTTCTTTTTTTACAAGCACTTGTTCACCTTCTGATACGAATAGTTTAGACGTCTTCCATTGTGTACTTGTTTTGTGTTTAACCCAAATCTAAACCAAACGACATTTTTTTCCGAGCGTGACGGATAAAGTGTCTTTGTTCAAAACGCAGCATCATTAGTATCAGTTTGTATTCCATCTGTAACTGTGATATCACAATATAGATCTCAAGGCCAAATTGTTTTAATGTTACACTATAGCTTCCATTTAAGAGATAGAGTTATTCGAGTCTCGATACTCAGTTTTAAATAATGTGTAATTAATGTGTCCAAGTCGATTTCATTTTATTCTGACGGTGTTACACCCGGTCCAATTACTGCGCACTTGATCTTAATGAAACTGGATTAATTTAATATCCAGTATCTCTAAACTTGATAAAATTGGATAGGATAAACCGTAGTGAATGTTCATAAGGATGCATAGAATATCACTAGTATACGTAATAGACTTAAAACTTGAATTTGATCAACTTCGTGATTCGTTAAAGGAAGATGACTTCTTATACCATTCTGTAAAGGTCTAAAACAAAACATGTCTGCTGCTATTGAGTCACCATCTTGGAACCACCTGACTCTTCAAAAATCTGAAAAGGCAACATCCCATTTTAGACTACTTGCTTCGATCACCTTCAGACCAAGGTCAAAGCCGTATTAAATAAAAGCATCAACATCCTCATATTCCACCGTTATACCAGCCTCTTTACTCCATCTTTACTTCAAAAAGATCACAAAAGGCCATAACAAACGCGATAACATCTACAAAGAAGTGCCCAAAGCCCCAAACAGTGTTACTGACGCCATTTTAGTCGACAACAATGTCCCTTTGTGCGTCTGAAGGCGACGTGCGCTGGCGACGTTTTTGTTACTGCTTGCTTAGGTAGTTTATTATATAGCTCACGCTGGATATCATAAGGAAGGATAAATTTATGTAGTAAGGATTTTGGAACATTTTTGCTCTCCTCTGAGGAAATTGGTCATATTAATTTTATTATAGTGACATTACCAACCCGCACTGGGCCCGCGTGGTGGATTATGGCTGACTCCCTCTCATAGAGAGGAATCCTGTGTCCCAGGTGTGCGGACATTATGTATGTTATGTAATTTTATTATAATGATTTTTAGGGTTCCGTACCCAAAGGGTAAAACGGGAACCCTATTACTAAGGCTCCGCCGTCTGTCTGTCTGTCCGTCTGTCACTAGGCTGTCTCTCATGAACCGTGATAGTTAGACAGTTGAAGTTTTCACAGATGATGTATTTCTGTTGCCGCTATAACAACAAATACTAAAAAACAGAATAAAATAAATATTTAAGGGGGCTCCCATACAACAAACGCGATTTTTTTGTTCGATATTGATAACGGCAACAGGTAGACGCTTGAAATATTTACAAAATATTTAGTTATATATTCACTTTAAAAATAAATAATTAAATTAAAATAAAACAAATATGGAAGGGGGGCTCCCATACAACAAACTTGATATTTTTGCCATTTTTATAGATAATGGTACGGAACCCTTCGTGCGCGAGTCCGACTCGCACTTGGCCGGTTTTTTACTTTACGTACGGCTCTCGGATAATTTATTTTAGGTCTAAAGTGAGAGTGATGAATACTTTATAAAAAACCGGATGCAAACGGTTTCATTACATTTGTAATACATGTAGGTACAGCAACACATGGACAAAAAACTAATACAAATTCCACCGCCATTTTACATTATGACAGCTCCAAAAACATGACGGAGAGTAATTAATTTCACAAATTGCAATATTTTTCGCACCAAATTAACATTCTGAGCACATGTTCATTCATCTGTATCTGACGTAGCAATAAAAGCCGGTCGTTGATCTAACCTAGCTACAATTTTGACTGCCACGTGATTGGTCAACGCGATGAGCTCACGCGCAGCATTGTGCACTTGATGAGGAAACCTGTCGCGATCTTATATTAGAACTAGCGACCCGCCCCTGCTTAGTACGGTTTACGACTTGACAGAACTTCGAAATTTCTTTATTTTATGTAGATAAGTTTGATATTAATGTATTAAACACAAACCTTCCGGGAAAAAATGTCTAAATTATGTGAAAACCACAAAAGCAGTGGTGACCCAGTGGTAATGAACGCGACATACAAGTTGTAGGTCTTAGGTTCGAACCCCCAGAAAGGCGCTTTACTTTGCGTAAATTGTTTAATCACCACTGCTCTCAAAACGGTTTAGGAAAACATCGGGAGGAAACCGGCATGTCCTAGAACCAAAAATTCGAAGACGTGACATCTACCCCGCGCTATCTGGCCCGCGTGGTGGATTACAGCCCACGCCCTCTCGAAGAGAGAAGGCCTGTGTTGTGTCCCAGCAGTGGGAACATTATATAGGCTGATTATGTATGTGAAAATCGCATCAAAATACGTTGCGTAGTTTAGAAGAAAAAGGCGGTCACACAGACAGACACGAAAAGTGAAATGTTTGACTGATGACTGTTGGATTTGACTGACTTCCCTGTTGATTTAATACCTATATTTAAGTTATTAGTAGTTAATTTATTATTTATAACTAGCTGACCGGACATACGTTGTCCTGTGAAACTTTCAGTCTATAGAAAAACCTATTGTGACTCTTTCAGTGTCCTTGATCTGTTAAGTTTTTGGCGAGTTATCCAATTTTCCGGGCAATTTTTCCAATTTTTCTTACACTCAAAACCTTATTCGGATTATTACGAACATATGAAAATTAAACAAATCGGTCGAGCTGGGGCCCAAGTCTGCTATTTTTATAAATTCAGTCATTCCAACACGATCCCATTGTCATTTTGCTAAAAGTTCGTAATCTGGTAAATTCATAATGGTCGATCATTGGTCGGTCAATGTTCTCGTAACATAATTGTGTTATTATAATGGCATTGTCGTATTGGCATTATTATAAAACCCATTAGTAGAAATTTCATTAATTTGTCATTATGTACGAGATTACCAATATATGCAATTTCTTCCAATGTAGTGTCAGTGGCTGACCATTGGAAAGTCATAATGACGCCATTATAATAGTAGATTACCAAACTTGTCAAAATCAACAATTATGAAATCAATGATCGACCATTCTGACACTATTGTAATAGCAGACTTGAGGCCCTGTTCTCAAGTGATGCGCTTACCAATAAACGGCATTTAATTTTTAAGGTTCCGTCAACAAGCATCCCTCATAGTTTCGCAATGTCCGGGTCCTTCAGTAACCATACAAATAACAGGTACGCATGGCATTGACATATGAATGTTAGAGACAAAAGAGAATAATATGAAAATGCATGCTCTATGACGACAAATCATGAAATACCTAAGTACCTACATATTTTTAAAGTTTATCAACATAAGCGGTCGGAACGGCCTAAGCATTTTAAGAATTAACACTCGAATGTCAATCTTGTGTTAGTTATGACATAATGCCCAAAATGTCTAGCCAAGCCTACTTCAATCATTCATTATGCATTTCAAACGATGCATTTGGAGAGATTAGCATAAAGATTTTAATTCAGTACTTACTTCGCATAAATTAGAACGAAAAACTGCATATCGACATTATCTACAATTCCTTCACGGTTTTAAAACAAAGACTTCGCGGTAACGGTACAATGGTGTATGCAAATTAAAATTCTGCTAATGAATAATTTTATTGGCAAAGTGAATGTATTTCCTGTGCCTTTTGCTTCTATCTTTAATCTTGCCTTCGTGTATGAACACGGGGAAACGGGAAATATGAATAATTTAAAATCAACAATTTATGACTATTTAATCATGCCCTTTCCGGCCAAGAATTGACTACCTTCACTACCGCCACTTCCGTAGACATACAAGGAGTAATCGTGTCATCACAACACAGTCCCAAATCGAGCAGCCTCCTTCCTATTGTGTAGTAAAGGATTCAGAAGAACCTCAAAAGACTCTGTTTTAACATCATGTTCTAATTGTTTCAGGACCGCCAGCCTTAGACTTCAATAAGCACAGACTAGTTCAGCCAATTGTCCACCATGGCAGAACGAAAAGAGAGATCTCGACGACGAGAGACACGGTAAGAGCTACACACATTTCTATGCTACATAATTAAAAAAAAAACAATGACTGCCATGGGCTTGTGGCTAAGTAACAGCCGCACGGGTCGATCGACTAGGTTAAGATACGCTTGCCGCGGTGGGCCCGTGGATGGGTGACCATATTTGCAAACCAAGACCTTACTTCGGAAAGCACGCTAAGCCGTCAGTCCCGGCTGTCGTTCGTGTATCTTTGACAGTTATTACGGGTCGTCAGAAGACCGAAAGTGTGACAACGAGTTTTACCAAAGTTAGACCGTAGTAATTGCCCTGTCAGAGAGTTCTCGTAACTTCATAGATTACCGGTAGAGCGCTCTTAGTGAAATTATTCACCCGTGAATAAGATGCTATCGACTTTGGTGTTACCAAAAACAACATTGCTAATTTTGAATTTGTTACCTCCAAATATTTTATTGAGCGTGATCTGCCAGGTCTTGAAACCCGTAAAGATTGAATCATCATTCCTAATGTCGTTGATTTGAAAATCTGCGTTATTAAGAAAACAAGTCAGCTTCGTTAGTATAGAACTATTTCTAATTTTGGAATCTTAAATATTGTTCTAACCCCTATAAATTATGAGTCATGGTTTCCAACTGTGAAAATGTATGTTGATTTGATTTTAATGATTGGTAGATTGATGCGGTTATTATCAAATTGATTTGGAACCGTGCCATTGTATTCTTCTTCTGTTTTTTAAATGTCAGTTAAGGTTAATGTTTTGATGGCCCACAATATTTACGGTTAGACTGAAAACCCACCTTAATGTAATTGGCATAAGGCTACGCAGATGATGAGATGATGAAAAACTCTGATTTAAATGCCAGCCGGAATAATAAACTTCTTCATAGCTCCCAATACTAATCATTTAAAACCTAAAGGGTTTGCCCGACGTTGCAGTGTACAACAGTTCAAGCCTTTAGGTGTCAGCTAAAAACTCAATGCTAAACGCATTACCATAAGTGGAAGGCGAACATTACCTTCGCACATGCATCGCGTGTAACAGCTTGTAAAAAAAAACTATTACAATATAATAAAACTACGGAATACCATTTAGAACGGAAGTTAGCTACGCCACCGACCTCTGTCAGTAGCTGTTCAGTGACCAACGGCAAAATTGCTGTTTTCTAACGGTCCTTTGAAGTTACTTGGTTGTGGGCCATTATTTTGTGGTGACTTATAATTTTATGTCTGTTTGATGGCTCGTGGTTATTGCTGAGATGCTTGGAAATGTTATTCGGATCTGGTGAAATATTTTTTCTCTTATTTCATCATTTTAGCGAGAATGCAGGTTGTAAACTCTAAGGCTCCTAAAAAAAAAAACAACGGAAACTTTTATTGAGATCGAATCCATTATATTACCTCTGAGGTTTGGGACAGTCTTTGAAGTCACAATAACAATGCATGACATGTTATGTTGGGACAAGCAAGCAGTATCTACTGCCTGCTTGAACAGTCTATCATCCAAAAGTAGGTACAATTTAAAATGTCCCCGCTAAGCACTGACTAAGCGACTTGAGGGCTTAAGAGTACCCTAACGCTTCATCGCTCTTTAAAGATTAAGATCTGCAAATTCTGTGATAATTACACCAGCTAATTACATGGATCATATTGCAATAAGAATGTTGCGTCACGTTTTCGGAGGATGTATTACACCAAAAATTAAATCATAATCTTCTGTTACAGAGCGGTGCACATCATTCAGAGGTGACAGTAACAGTCCCTATAGACGGCCAGGAGTACGTCTTAGACCTCAGACTGAACCAGGACCTAGTCACAAACAACCATGTACTTAGGTACCAGAAGAATGGCAAGACTGTTGTATATAAACCTAAGAAAGAGGTAAGTTTGACAATAACTTTGGTATTTCATTTGGCTACATGAAACAAAAAAGACGAAACTGAATTAGTTCAGTAACCGTAAACGTATTTAAAACATCGTTCTACTTGTGTGAATTGTTTGAGGATGACAGAGAAAGAATGATGATATGTTTAGCGCATTTAGTGATTTTTAGGGCAAGTGGGCCTTAGTCTTAAAAAATCAGGTTATTTGACCCAAACGATCAAGGCGTAGATAGCGGGATGAACTTGACGCATAAAGGAGGAATTGGCATAAGGAGGCAAGAGGATCTTCTTTACTTATTGCTTTTTCTATTGGTACGAGATATACAATATTAGCTCTTATCGTGGTAAAAAAGTTTTGTCAGGCGGGTCGGTAGCGGATGTCGGTCCAGGAAAAGCTAAACGAAACCTTATGTGCGCTGAACATGAGGCCAGTTCCCAAGTCAGTTCAATCACTACTGTCCTTTCACAGGCCTCACTTTGAAGACACTTCAGTGAGTAAATCAGTAAGAATGAAAAGTGACTTACTGAACTAACTCGTGAATTGGCCTCGTGTTTGGCGCGCAGAAGTACCGTAATTATTTTGATGATTTCCCCGTGGATAATCATTTTCCATGGTTGTCGTAAGAAGCGTTCACCTGTGAATTTGCGACATCATTTAGTGATCAACCAAGCTTGGTTGATTATGAGTTTGAAAGTGGCCCTTCATTTTTGACCTTTTTCCGTAAAAAATTGCACCGTTGAAAGCCACGAGAAAAGTTAAATAACTGTCCGTGTAATTAAACACAAGTTCTTTATGGTATGACCCATAAACCAATGAAGTACCAAGTACGCAGTCGTTGAAATGGCACATCGAGATTTAGAAAATGTGCTTTGTAATTGTAGAGCGTCAAGCGTCAACATATACCTGTATGACACTTACTTTTTGTTAGGTTATATTGTGTCCCACTCCTGGGCAAAAAACCTCCCCTTTTGCCTTCCATAGTTGTCTAATTTGTGCGATCTCTGGCCATGTTGGCCCCGCAAACATGATTAGATCGTCTGTACGACACCATCTTTCTAAAATTCAATATGCCATATTTAGCCATATTACAGCCGGGTAGTGTGATCCCTCCGTACCTCAGAAAGCACATTAAGCCGTTGGTCCCGGCTGTCATACGTGGATCTTTGATAGTCGTTACGGGTCGTCAGAAGACCGAAATTCTGACAACCAGTCTTACTAAGGGGTATCGTATTACCCAGTAATTGGGTTGTGGAGGGCGGATAGTCGGTATTCAGCTGCATCCTGTTAGACCGGAAGCCAACCCTAAAATAGTTGGGAAAAGGCTAGGCAGATTGATCCATCACAATTTTTGATGATGACAAGCGGGTAGAGTACCTAATCGTCTTTGTTAATGCACACCTTTTGACTTTTTCTCCCATACTGACACAAACACTTGATTCTGCATCTAAATTCAACTATGTCGTGTTTCAGGATATAGACTTATGTCAATACTCAGGAACAGTGAGAGGAAAACCAGGCTCATGGGTGGCGGTGTCTACATGTCACGGCGTCCGGGGAATCGTCTTCGACGGAGAACGGATGAAATACATCGAGCCCGCTGAAGGTATACTTCCAAATATTATTTAATAGCTGCGCCCCGCGGTTTCACTCGCATGAGTCTCTATCCCGTGGGAATATCGGGATGAAAGTATCCTTTATCCTAATCCAGGTCATGGTCATACAAGAAACGTGTTTTTTTACTAAAATATAAAAATATATAAGAAAGTAATTTATGTCTACCCCTATGGGAAGAAGGCGTGAGTTTATTTATGTATATATGTATTAAAAAAAGTATGTAGTGTTAAATTTTATTTACGGTGGTACGGAACCCTTCATGTGCGAGTCCGACTCGCTCTTGGCCGTTTTTTAATTGCGTTCTCTTTTTCCAGGATCAGAGATTCAATCTAATCACTACATATACGATCATTCGGACTTAAACAACGATCACCATTGCGGATACGTCGGAGGCGTCACAAACAACTCTAACTACGATCCACAGCTCTATCAGAAGTATCACAGCGAACAGGATAGGCAGAGAAGCAGGATCAGTCGAGTAAGTTGATAATCTAAACTTAAAACTAAAATTATAAAGAGGTACAGACGCCAGCACGTCAAGCTACTACAATCTAGATTTTCAACTTTATCGCTATAGCTTAAGGTTCAAGGTTGATTGGGAAAAATTGACAGCTTCGGGTAGCTTGACCTGCTGGCGTCTGTACAACAGCGAGCTGATTGCGTAACACACTATCAGTAGCAATGGGTTTTATTTTGACAGTTCATGAACATTCATTGCGTTATTTTAAGGGGGATGCGCTAACGTAGCCCGCGAAATTCAAATTTTATTTCGTTTTTTGCAGTTTGCAGGTCAGTAACAGGTTGTATGTTGATCTAAATATGATTCGCGGCCGTCACAAATATGGCTTTACAGAATTATAATCATTAGAATCAGCAATACAACTAACTCTCTTGAGTGAAAAAAAAAAAAAAGAAAGTCCTATTGAGTGACTATTTCTGAAATAATCATTCAGTAGGATTTTATGAACTTAGAGAGTTGTAATGCTGATTCTAATGATTATAATTCTATGAAGCCATATTTGTTATGGCCGCGAATCATATTTAGATCAACATACAACCTGTTACTGACCTGCAAATTGCAAAAAAACGTAATAAAATTTGAATTTCGCGGGCTACCTTAGCGCGTCCCCCTTAACTGAACATATTGTAAATGTACACACGGCTACACATCAAGCTTTCCAGTTTAAGCTAATTTCGCATTGTATATGATTTCCGTACAATGAGAGGTCAGCACTTACTAGAAGTGTGTGTACGTGTAAAACTGAATCATGCACAAACATACATGTAATTTGATAATTTGCCTGTAATGATTTAATAAGGAAGGAAGGTATAGTTTACGGGGAATTAATTAATCCATTTGGCACTTAGTTACTGCTAAAAGGCAAATAAGTTAATGTGGGTAACAATCATTAGGTACTTGAAAAAAACCGGCCAAGTGCGAGTCGGACTCGCGCACGAAGGGTTCCGTACCATTATCTATAAAAAATCACGTTTGTTGTATGGCAGCCCCCCTTAAATATTTGTTTTATTTTAATTCAATTATTTATTTTTAATGCGAATATATAACTAAATATTCTGTGAATATTTCAAGCGTCTACCTGTTGCCGTTATCAATATCGAGCAAAAACGAGCAAAAAAACGTTTGTTGTATGGGAGCCCCCCTTAAATATTTTTTTTCTGTTTTTTTGTATTTGTTGTTATAGCGGCAGCAAAAATACATAATCTGTGAAAATTTAAGTAATCTGACTATCACGGTTCATGAGATACAGCCTGTTGACAGACAGAGGGCGGAGCCTTAGTAATAGGGTTCCCGTTTTACCCTTTGGGTACGGAACCCTAAAAACAACAACAAATAACTTTGTTTCTAATTTAGTCTCCTAGCGTCATGGGTACTTAATACAGGGTGTCTGGGTCATCGGTGCACAACCATGTAATCGTACACGATTCTGGACCCCCCTGCGCCGAAAATTTTCGAACGTTATTTTTAAAAAAATCGACTGTTTCTAAGTACGCGGTCAAAATGCATGGACCAGCAACTTTTTTGATGCGTGTTACCCTCCCTCCCTCTTTCGTGAAAAGGGACGGAAGTGTGTACCAGGAAGTGACAGCTTGAGCATGGAATAAATAAGTACTTTTAAGAGCTATACGCTCTTAAAAGTACTTATTTATTCCATGCTGCGCCGTACGGCATTTCATACAAACTTTCAAGCCCTTGTTTTTCGAATTTACCGAACCGATTTTTAATGGAACTTCATACACATAAGCAGGATACAAAGGTCTAAAAAGTTAGTTAAGAACATGGTGCATCCTAGTTTGTGATACGCATCCAGCATCAGTTTAATTTTTGCGTGGAAATTTTTCACTTTTAGGAGTGAATTGACCACAAACAACAAAATAAGTTAGGAGAATTAACACAAACACGCGGTTTGTAACACGCATTTTGTAGATTTATGAAAAATCGAAGTGTTTTGATAACCATTTGTACACATCAATGATATCATTTTATAACTACCCTCGAACAAGTGTTGCGGAAAGTAAACAAAGTTGGATTTCCGTTATTTATGTTTTAGGCCGTCATATCTAAATATAAATAATATGATTTCTATTGTTTCCTAAGTGTACCTACGTAATACGGAACACCACTCGGGATATCGGTGATTTTTTTGGTAATTAATGTCCCTCTATAAAAACGAAAATAAATATTTATTCAAATATTAAACGTACTTTATTCAATACTATCATAACTACATATAATACTAGCTGCGCCCCGCGGTTTCACCCGCATAAGTCTCGATCCCGTATGGGAATATCGAGATAAAAACTATCCTATATCCTAATTCAAAAAAAAAAAAAAATCGTCTGGCCCACTGCCCATCGGTCCTTCGACAAACATGGCCAGCCCACTGCAACCTCAGCTAGCTTATTATGCAAGCTATGTCGGTAACTCTGGTTCTTTTCCGGATAATTTCATATCTAATTTTATCCTTCAAAGAAACTCCGAGCATAGCCCGCTCCATAAAAGTTTCAACTAGCCTATTCTCATTTAAATGTGTTTTTATTTTATTTTTAATTTGGTAAAACACTGTGCTTAGGATCCTTGTTGGTCGAAATAAACGTATTTTATTTATTTAGCTAATCCAGTACATGATATGAAATAGTTCCTGGTTGAATCACTGGTTATAAAGCTAACGTTCAATTAGACTCTTTAACGAGGTGATTAATTATGTCGCAAGGTGTGATCTTTGAGTTTAATTAACTCGTGTAGCAGTTGTATCTTCTGAGAATTCATTAAAAGGGCTTGACGATGCCATTATTAATGAATTTTGGAATGATGTGCATTGAATTTATGCTTATTTATCGACGATAAACTGTATTAAGATATGGTGTCTCGATCCGAATCAATAAGCAAAAGGGTTCATTTAATTTAAAAATACACATACATAAACTCACGCCTTCTTCCCATGGGGGTAGGCAGAAACTATAGAACGCGACCTGCTACGCTCCTTACATATTCCTTTTGCTTCGCCTACGTTTATACATCTGGTCATACACGCACGCCGATTGCCAGTACTACGCACCTGACCTTTCTGAAGAACATCACCAATTTGGTCACTCTATGTCCTCCTAGGGCGTCCCCTCCCGGCATTTCCACTCGCCTCTGCTTTATAAATACCTTTTGTTAGTCGCGTTTCACTCATCCTCTCAACATGACCAAACCATTTAAGCATACTCTTTTCAATTTTTGTTATTACATCTTCTTCTACTTCTTCTTCTTCTTAATTTAAAAAAATGTTCAATATAATGTGAAGATTATTTATAAATTAGATAATGTAGGCGTAATGTGTAGTTGCTTACCGAACTCTGCTTGATTCTTTATCGGCTAATATCCTAGGTGCGTTATTGTGGATGTAAAGATTGTGTTTGTTAAAATTAATACATAATATTTATTTATTTATTTATTCAAACTTCTCACACACAATAATGTACAAAGGCGGACTTAATGCCTTAGGCATTCTCTACCAGTCAACCAAAGGTGGTGAAGAGATAAGATGGCGGGTGCTCTGATTGAGAGAAAATAATAATATTATAAAATATTAAACTATAACATAATTAAATATAAATATAATAGGTACAAAAGTACATAAATAGGTTATAAACTTAGTTATAATACACATATATTTACTATAATATAATATGGAGAAATTCTAGGGTAAAGAACTACGTAAACAAAATTTACCCATTTTCCCAGAGGGTTGAGCAAACCAGAGTCCAAGCCACGTCTGCCAGGGTTAGGAGTCTGTCCGAAAGGGATATCGTGGCCCTGGCACACAGGCATCTGGAGGAACATGGATGGGTTTTATTCAGTAAAAGTCTGACACGCCCCCCGCTCCGCCCAGAGCGGGAGAAGTTATTTGATAATTGGCCACAAAAAAAAAAGCCACGTCCTAATCCAGAAATGTTAGTTAGTTATTTAATTTAGTACCTAGTGTTAATAGTTAGTTACGTGTTAAAATTAACATTTGATTTAAAAGTATTAAAAAAAAGAAATGTTTTAATGAAAACAAAACACAGCATTGACTGTAGCCCAGTCAGTTGGTTTTTTAACTACCTAATTCCTTCATGATTTTAAACCAAAGATATTATAAATATGTCTAGCTAGACATCCAAAACAGTGAACTCGTCGAAAAAAATTGCGTCCAATTGTTGGCCTCAAAATGCACGCACACTAGAATAACACAATGACGTGGCGTGAGTGTAAGACGTAGCTGTCACGCACACCAGCCTATCAAAGTTGACCTGTATGTTTTAGTTCTTTTGCAGCGCGACACTATTTAGACATTTAAATAATCAAAGTTTTAAACATTATTTTTAATTTAAAAAAAAAGTCAAAAGTCAAACCATTTATTTCAAATAGGCACCATAAGAGGCCCTTTTGACCGTCAAAATTTACAGAAAAATAGAATTGATTCTAGTTGCCCCTTCCAAAAGGTAGTTTCGTATGGAGAAGAATAGGCAAAAACTCCACCGTTACTCTTTTAAAAATGTTTTACAATATTTTGTTTGAGTACATTAATTATATGATTTTATGTGAAGACGATGCACCTAGAATAAAATTACTATACCATAATAGGTAAAACGAATTAAAAACTAAGCAATGAAAATTACTTAATTATGAGATAGATACATCGTGCTCACGTATTTACAAACATCGTAAAAGTATGTTTTTCTAAACAAAAAATAATAATAAGTCAGTATGTGAGTATAGGTTATCACAGAATGTAAAATCAATATCATACAAATAACAGATTTTACCATAAAAATAGCAACCAGTCTGATTTTGTCTAGACTCTAGATTGTCCTATGGAGCTGGACCAGCATGTTTCCAAGCATTCCTGTCCTGGATATAATCCTCTAACTTGTAATATGGTTGTTTACAAAGTGTACTTTTAATATGTGTTTTAAATTTTCTGTCATTTAATTTCAATATAATTATCACAAGGTATTTTGTTGTAACATTTAACACAGTACCCCATAATCTTTTCCAGTACAAAAGATACGCGCCAGACGACACGGAAGTCCGAGGTCCGTACAACGCGAACAAGTTGTCTCGGTACGTCGAGTTAGTGCTGGTTGCTGACAATCGAGAGTACAAAGCGAACGGCGAGAACGTGCAGACGGTGTACCGGCAGATGAAGGATGTCGCTAATATTATTAATTCCGTAAGTTTTATATGAAAAATAAATTTTAAATAGCCACTTATAACTGTATATCGGCCAAAGAGAATTAAGATAGATACGATGAGAGGCTATTAGAAGTAATGTCTTAGAAAAATTGTGATTAAGTCGTTGGTGGACATGAATGCGAATTGCGACTTGACATGCAGGCATACCACACTAGACTGAACGACTTTTGCCCACTATGACAAATGTATCGGATAAGGATTTTGTTCGCTATGTCCCGTGTATTGTTAAGTAATTTAATGTCTTTGAACTCTGCTGAAATCATAAAGGGCTGCTCTATAACTATCTCTCTGAGCCATATTTGAAAGAAAGAAAAGAGGCTTTTTTTTTGTCACAGAAACGTGCATACGAAAACATAAACTCGAGTAGGTGAACATCACACAAAACATAAATCTAATTTATAATCACGAGCACAAAAATACAAATAGTCGGCAGCTGCACGTCATGCCTGTGACAAGAAGGCTTGCACTCAGCATGATGCTGTGCTATGGTCCACAGCACAGCGCTGATTTTCAGCGGTCAACCGAAAAATACGTACGGAACCCAAGTTAGGATTAATGAGTTGTACAGACGCCAGCAGATCAAGCTACCCGAAACTGTCAAATTTTCCCAATCAACCTTGAACCTTATACTGTAGGGTTAAAGTTGAAAATCTATTGAAGAAATTTGACAGATTGTAGTAGCTTGATGTGCTGGCGTCTGTACATAATAGGTAACAAAATAAAATAAAACAAACAGTACTTAGAATACAATGCTTATACAACCAAATATATACGAATAAATATGATTAAAAAAAAAAAAAATTAATCCGCTGGCATCACCATGCATGAATAAAGTAGGTACCTACCTAAAACATTTATTACACGGGAATATCAAGTGTTTTGCCTCGCTTTGCTGCGCGCCCGCACACAATATATTTGGTATATCAGAGATTAAAATCAAAACATAAACCGTAAATACCGTTTTCTTGATTCTATACAATATTAATAATTATTTTTATTTTTATTTTAGACTGCCTCGTTGGTCTAGTGGTTGCAAGCGCTAGTGCTTAGCATGAGGTGTTGGGTTCGATTCCCAGGTCGGGCGAAGTGATATTGGGTTTTTCCATCTGGAATTTTTCAGTAGCAGCCCGGACTCTGGATTTGTGCCCGGTTGATGGCACTAGGCTCGCCCTTTATTACATGGGACTTAAACATAACTGGCGAAATTTGGGTGTACTATAGGTACAGTTCTGCCTAACCCTTCGGGGATTACAAGCGTCATATTATGTTATTATTATTTTAATTAGTATCAACACTGCATCCAAGAATGCAGTGTAGATTTTATGGTGACCTGTATGTATATTTATCGACTTTGTTCTTTAGCAAAAAAATACAGGTCGTAATTTTTTTTTAAATCGTTTTTATACAAAATTACAAATTACACATTTTGCAAAGAATACATCCAATTAAATACATACTTATTTATTTAAACATCTCGCACACAATTAGGTACAAAGGCGGAATTAATGCCTTAGGCATTCTCTACCAGTCAACCAAGGGTGGTGAAGAGATAAGATGGCGGGTGCTCTGATTGAGAGAAAATAATAATATTAAATTATAACATAATTAATTATAAATAAAACGGGTGCACAAGTACATAAATACATAAACTCACGCCTTCTTCCCATGGGGGTAGGCAGAAACTATAGAGCGCCACCTGCTACGCTCCTTACATACCAATGACCAATCCAAACCCAATCCAATCCAATTAAATGTCCGTATAAAAATCTTTCTATAATTAACCATTAATATAATCTATAAATTTTCAGGTATACTCCCCTCTAAACATCTTCATAGCCCTGGTCGGCGTGGTGGTATGGACAGAAACTGACGAGATTGTGCTGGAGGAGAACGGAGACAAAACCCTCACCAACTTCCTAGGGTACAGGAAGTCTGTACTCGTGAGGGATATACCTAATGATAACGCTCAGTTGCTTACGTGAGTTGGTTTATTTTATATTAGCTGTAAGGTAACAAGAGTATGCTAAAATCTACCTAGAAAGTACAAATCTACAAACAAACGAAAAAATTGTTCCGCGCAGCAGCGGCAGAACACATACCCACTTTTTATTCATTTTACATTTCAGTACAAGTAAAAATGTTAGAAAAGAGATGGCTTGATAAAAACACACAAGAAAAAAAGAGACAGCTAGTGTTGTCAATTGTGCGTGAATGTAAACAGACATTATTCTGGCCACCAATCACCGAATGTTGGCGTCACAGACTATATCTACAAATATAAAAAAAACGGGTAAATAGAAGTGATTTTAGAGTTGTAAGCGCACTAACAGACAGTTTGACGTTTTATAATACGTCAGGATAAGTATTTGAGCCAGTTGGCTAGTATGGGGGGCTTTCGCCGCCTTGATCACCTCGAATAAAGTCGTTATCCAATAGAAAAAAAAAACGAGTGAGCCTTACAGTAGTCGCATATGATGTGTAACATCTGACATCTCACCTTGGTAATAAGGAACTGAGCAGCGACAGAAATTAACCTGAAAATTTAAAAAAGCAAAATACTGAAATATTTATTCGAATAATTATTCATTACTAGTGGTCATTCACTGGTCGAAATTCGATCACTTCCACTTACAATCTATATAATACTTACTAATTCCATGCTATTATAGAGCACTTACTAATTCTATGCTATTAAAAAGTACTTACTGACCATGCTCAAGCTGTCACTTTCGTCCCTTTTCACGAAATCACTTCTATAGAAAGCGAGAGGAAAGATGTTACACATAAAAAAAAGTTGCGACTTTTATACTACAGTACTTAATCATAATTATTAGGTTGGGGAAAGTCTTTTCGCATTATAGTATGTATGAACTTGTAATAAAATCTCTTTGGCTATACTATTTGTATCTGGCTGGTTTTGGTATCATTGAAAGTTTAAATTTTAAAGAACATAATTTCAGATTCAAATTAGAAAATGTGTGATTTTCATTTGTTTTTCGTACTGTCAAGATGAGTGAATCTAATGAAGAAAATCGATACATTTTAAAATTTTACTACAAAAAAGGTAAAAATGCAACGCAAGCCGCGAAAATATTTGCGATGTTTATGGACCTAGTGCAGTGTCTGTGAGAGTAGCACAAATTTGGTTTAAGCGTTTTCAATCCGGAAATTTTGATGTCAAAGATGCACGTCGCTCTGGTCTGGTGGCCTATTACGGCTAAAATGGATGCCATTTTTGAAAAAGTGGAGCAAGATCATATCAGTAGTTACGATGTAGCTGAAGAACTGGGAATTGACCATAAAACAGTTTTGGCACATTTGAAAAAAAACTGGGTACACAAAAAGCTCGATATTTGGGTACGAGCTCACTGAAAGAAACCTAATGAACCGTGTACTCATTTGTGATTCTTTATTACGACGTAATGAAACCGAACCATTTTTGAAGAAGCTGATAACTGGTGATGAAAAGTGGGTCACGTACGACAAGAACGTGCGAAAAAGGTCGTGGTCAAAGGCTGGTCAGGCTTCACTGACTGTGGCGAAACCCGGGTTAACTCGCAACAAGGTGATGCTGTGTGTGTGGTGGGATTGGAAGGGCATTATTCATTATGAGCTGTTACCTCCAGGCAGGACCATCGATTCTGAACTCTACTGCGAACAACTGATGAGATTAAAGCAATAAGTTGAGAGAAAGCGGCCGGAATTAATAACAGAAGGGGTGTGGTTTTTCATCATGATAACGCTAGACCTCACACATCTTTAGCCACTCAGCAAAAATTAAGAGAGTTTGGCTGGGAGGTGTGAATGCATCCGCCGTATAGTCCTGACCTTGCACCTTCAGATTTCTACCTGTTTTGGTCTCTTCAGAATTCTTTAGGCAGTGTCAGGTTAACATCACGAGAGGACTGCCAAAACCATTTGTCGCGGTATTTTGATCAGAAGTCCCAAAATTTCTATAGCAATGGGATCATGTCCCTACCTACAAGATGGCAAAAAGTTATCGAACAAAATGGTACCTACATACTTTAGTTAAATGTAAATAAACTATATTAAAAAAAGGTTTTGAATTTTCTTAAAAAATGCGAAGAAACTTTTTCCCCAACCTATTATTATAATCATTATTCTCTGCCTCTCTATAAAGCTTTTCCCCAACTATTTTGGGGTCGGCTGCCCGTCGAACTGGATTCAGCTGAATACCAAAATTCTACACACTGGACAGGGGTCTACTCCGAAGAATCGGTCGAACATTTCGGCCGTTTTATAACTTCCAGTTTCCTTTTTTGACTTTGAGTCCTTACCCGACTTCAACTCACAATTTTAACTTTGACTTATCTCTTCGACTGCCTTTTTTTTTTCTTTTACCGTAGTGAGCTATAGTTAGCCATAGTCAAGAAACGGCCGAACATTCGGCTGATACTTCGGATTTCTGTTCGGAGTAGACCCCTGTATAATCTCGACCATAATTGATATTAATATAAAATAAATTCACCGATGATAGTATTTAATGTTAACATTGTTATTTTGAATGATTAAATAATTTTTTTTTTTTTTGTTTAATGTTTTTGTTCCAACTGCTAACTCATTCACTAATAAAATCCTCTTATTTTCAGACGCCAAAAATTCAACGACGGTGTCGTCGGCAAAGCTTTAAAAGGTCCCATTTGTACGTACGAGTTCTCTGGCGGTGTGTCAACGAACCATTCCGAAGTGATTGGTCTAGTGGCCACCACTATTGCTCACGAGATGGGCCATAACTTCGGCATGGAGCACGACACAGATGAGCTGTGCGAATGTCCGGACGCAAAATGTATCATGAGCCCCTCCAGTACGGCGGTCACGCCTATACATTGGTCGTCTTGCAGCTTGAATTCGTTGGCGCTGGCTTTTGAAAGGGGGATGGATTATTGTTTGAGGTGAGTTGAAATTTTGTGATTTTTTTTGGTATGAGACCTATGATATTGCAAGGTGGTAAGTGGCACGTTAAAACTTGGCTAATTAGCCACATTTTTTTCGTCTAGCCCCTTTTTCGCTCCCGATAATTACAAGTGAATTCCAACTTTATTAGGAATAATTCTTAAGGGGGATGCGCTACGGTAGCCCGCGAAATTCAAATTTTATTACGTTTTTTGCAATTTGCAGGTCAGTAACAGGTTGTATGTTGATCTAAATATGATTCGCGGCCGTAACAAATATGGCTTTACAGAATTATAATCATTAGAATCGGCAATACAACTAACTGTCTTCGTAAAATCCTATTGAATGAATATTTCTGAAATAATCATTCAGTAGGATTTTATGAACTTTGAGAGTTGTAATGCTGATTCTAATGATTATAATTCTATGAAGCCATATTTGTTACGGCCGCGAATCATATTTAGATCAACATACAACCTGTTACTGACCTGCAAATTGCAAAAAACGTAATAAAATTTGAATTTCGCGGGCTACCATAGCGCATCCTCCTTAAACAAAAGCATCCAATAGGAATATTTTTTTGTAGCTTTCCTATCTAATTGTAAGGTATTTTAAGTCATCATCTGCCTAGCCTTTTCCCAACTATGTTGGGGTCGGCTTCCAGTCTAACCAGATGCAGCTGAATACCAGTATTTTACATGGAGCGACTGCCTATCTGACCTCCACAACCCAGTTACTGGGTAACACGATTTCCATTGGTAAGACTGGTTTTCAGACTTTTGGGCTTCTGACGACCCGTAACAACTGTCAAAGATCTACAAATGACAGCCGGGACCAACGGCTTAACGTGCTGGCCCGTGCGGTATTGTAAGGTATTTTAAGTAACATATTCTAAGAGATTGAGTGACCGGAAACAAAATATGTAGTTATAATTAAAACCTACGTCTGGCAAGTAATAAATATCGAGTTACAGCGACGCTATAATGAATCAGTCAATGACTCACTAAGAAGTGCATCGAACATCCTTGCACTTAAATGTCGCTTTGTCGCAATTAAATGCTTGAATGTCAAGAGCATGTGGACGAACGGCGAGTAGTCCTCATTAGAACTTTCGCAGACGGCATACAATCGGTGGGCAATTTTTTGTAGGAGGTAAGTGAAACAGTAGAGATCAAATGTATAACGCACACGTCCTACAAAACGTAGTACCAATCCCCAGTGTATCACCAGCGTATGTCGCGATCATGGAAATAATGACAAATACTCTTTTAAAACGTTTACCTGCACCATTGCGAAAATAATTGACATCATTCCTTAAAATTCTTACTTAATTCTTTCTTTCTTCCAGAAACAAACCAAAACGCCTATTCGACTCTCCGACCTGCGGCAACGGCTTCACGGAACCGGGCGAGCAATGCGACTGCGGCACTCTGGCCGACCCTCGGTCGTACAACCCCTGCCACGCCTGCTGCAACCCCGACACGTGCATGCTACGGTCCAACGCGACCTGCGGCGCCGGCATGTGCTGCGATTTACTGGTACATTTTACTCTCCGACCCATAAACTATCTCTATGCAAAAACTCACGTCGATCCATCCCATCGTTGCTGCGTGAAAGGAGACAAACAAACACACTTGCATTTTTAATACTAAATTTTTTCCGCGGTTTCACTCAAATCCTTCGAAAACTGCTACATGTACCCGGGTCAAAAGTATCCTATACTTGAAACCAGGTCATAGTCTACCTGTGTGCAAAATTTCAAACAAATCCGTACATGCGTTAAGTCGTGATAGATTAACAAACAAACATACAATGCGGCACTATGGCCGACTTTCGGTCTTACAACCCCTGCCACGCCTGCTGCGATCCTGCCACGTGCATGCTACGGTCTTACGCGACCTGTGGCGCCAGCATGTGCTGCGATTTACAGGTATATTTTATTCTATGTCACTCTCTGACTCATACACTATCTCGATGCAAAAAATATTCACTCAAATCGTGGTAAATAATTTCGCCAGCCCCGAAGCTGTAGACGTATAATACGTTCAACCAGTCAGAAGCCGATATAGAACATGTTCGAATCCAGAGTTTCGCTTCCATACAAAGTTTTTTTTTTATGGCACTTAGTACTTATTGACGTGTAAAAGTGTCCTAAAGATTACAGAAAAAAAAACATAATTTTACTGTCATCTTTTTATGACTACCTATACTCCATTCATTTCAAATAAGATTAGACATTTAAATAAACTTTTTTTTCAGTCCGTGCAAATGATTTTGATTTCTATTGCGTTGGAGGCATGACAAATGGTAGCTGTACTAAACAGTTGGTATTGTAACCACGTTTTTGCTTCTTATGCCTTCGGAATAAAGTCGAAATCGGTTGAACGGACTGTAAAAAAGTTTATTTAAATTTCTAATCTTATTTCAAATGGAGTATAGTTACCTATATGCTCATTGGCTATTGGCATTAAATATGTATTTATTTTCAGACATGTCGTCCGAAATCAGCGGGCACGGTATGTCGGTCCGCTGACCGTGAGTGTGACTTACCGGAATATTGTACGGGACACTCGGAGTACTGCCCCGATGACTTCTACAAGATGGACACTACGAATTGCGGGAAAGACGGAGAGGTAGGTGAAATAAACTACTACTGCAGTTCCTGTATTTCATTTCATTGTAATTTGAACTTTGTGTCTATGTTCGTAAGAGTCAAATGACGCGCTCGTAATTAGCAAATTTTATTTCAGTACTTTGTAAATGACAGTCATTCAACTTGTTTGAAAAAAAAAGAATAATGCCTGTTAACTCCTTTTTTTTTGATATGACGGTTATTTGTTGAACGACTATTTGGTAACATAAATAAATCATCAATTTTTAAGGTCAGCTTACACAAATATTGGAAATACTAGCTAAACACTAATGCACTTTTGCAGCACGTCAGTTGGTCGACAGTTGAATGACCTTGGCAGCTCAACAATTCCAAGAACTCTGCTATAGAATTGGCCTATTAAGTTATCGCATTGTGTACCTTATAAATATCGGACAGAAACTTCATATTTGTTTGTTTTTGTCCACAGAAAGCGTACTGCGTCAAAGGATCATGTCGTTCGCACACCGACCAATGCCGACTCTTGTGGGGCACTACCGGAGAAAGTTCGCACGACAAGTGTTATGTTAGCACCAATGTCAAAGGGAACAAGTTAGTATAATAGATCTAGTTAAGAGGGCCCTTCCCGGTCCGTCTATCGTCAACGCGAGCATGGTCCAAAAGCTTGTTGTTTCATCCAGAGTAAGTGACAACTACTAACAAGCAAATGAAAACGTTCCAGGCAATACGTGTTTTTGAGTAAGCCCTACAAGTTTGTGAAATAAATGGGTGTCATTTAGAATCTCCATTACATGTGCGACGTTCAGACCAAAAAAAAAAAGGTAGACGGAGCGCGGCGCTCTCAGAGTGAAGTAGGGTAAAGGAAGCCGAATTTGAAATAGGAAGCCGACCGTGCTCCAGAGCGACGCGCGACACCGAACGCGCTAGACATCATAACCTTGAAAACGAGGCTTCACTTATTTGAACGCTATTGTTGGCGTACGCTCCGTCTACCTTTTTTATTTGGTCTGAGGTGCGAGGTTTCTATGAAGATGAGTTCTTTACTTTTACAATGTATGAGTAACTACACTATGAACGGCCAAATTTCTGGTAAAATTTGTACAAAAAAGACAAATTTGATTTTTTTGCTTTCATGGAAACCTAGATACAGTGCACAAGATACCAATTTGTTCAAAAATTTCAAAGAAATATGTGTTACAACGCTATAATCACGTACGAGCGTTTGTATGAAAAGAATGATGGGTTGGCCGCTCTTAAGTAGATCCGCAGCTGCAGCCCGCGAAATTCAAATTTTTTTGCAACGTTTTTGCAACGTATCAACGTTTTTTTGCAATTTGCAGGCCAGTGTCAGGTTGTATCTTGATCAAATATGATGCACGACTATAACAGATATGTATTTACAGAATTATAATCTTAATCAGAATGAAATATAAAAAAGTTAGATTTGTTCCACTGAATGACTTTTTCATGAAATCATGATATTGGGGAACAAATCTAACTTAGAGTGATCTATTAATGATTCTAATTATTATAATCCCCCTCCATCCCCTTACTTTTATTCCCCCTACTTTCGGGTATTTTGACGACCCGTAACGACTGTCAACGATCTACGAATGACAGCCGGGACCAACGGCTTGCTTTCCTACCCGACCCGTGCAGCTGTTATAACTTAACCATGAGCCTCCAACCATTCGAACACTTAAGCCGTTGAATCTATGTTCTATTATCAATTCTACAGAAGCGGCAACTGCGGTTACGACCGGCTCAACCAACGTTACAAGTCTTGTGCAGCCCGCGACGCGATGTGCGGAACATTACAGTGCAGACATCTTAACGAGAGGCTCGAGTTCGGTATGGAGTCTGTCGCCCTGCTCTCTGCGGTCTTCATCAACAATAACGGTACTTATAATAATACTGACGAGGAACGGAGCTCCCTCGTCATTCTTGCCTTTTGTGGTTAACTCGGAAACACGGAGATTATCGAAGCGCATGCTTTTTCTGGTTTCTTTGTATGTTAGTCAACTGCTAGATATAGACATGTCGTAGCCCACATTAGGCATTAGGAGGTGTTAACCACATAGGTATAAAACAAGTTTATACACCGTGGCGTTTTAATCGTCTTACAACGGCGGCCACTTCATGTATCCAATGACTACTAAACATTCATGAGTGTATAAAAATGTTTATTAACATTTGAATACTTAAAAAAAAAAAAAAAATATTATGACGCATGATGTAGTTTGAAACACCCAGTTATGAGCGCGGTGCGAGCCTTTTGAACGCCCTTGGAACGCAAGGCTCGCACCGCGCTCGTAACAGGGTGTTCACTACATCATGCGTCATAATTTATTTATTTATTTGGTTTACCAACAATTGTTTACACTAATATCTTGATAAAAATAAAGTCTGTAAAACTTTGAACAATGTAACAATTACTTAAAGGTAAACACCACATGAACTAAAATTATGCTAATTTGTCATAATGAATAATATTTAAAAAAATAGTACTTTCATGAATGATTAGTAGTCGTTGGATACATGAAGTGGGCTGCCGTTGTAAGACGATTAAAAATCTACGGTGTATAAAGCTTGTAAAAATAAATCTTCTGTATCAGACCAACTTAATGTAAAATTAATTGGTATTTAAATTAAAATACATTAATTAGTATCTTAAGAGCCTAGCCTCGTTCAACAAAGACTGTTTCCTAATCGCCTTACATCGAGAAAAGCAGGAAGAGACTGTAGAATAGAAATCGCTTGTCTACCCTTCTCTGTAGAAATCTGTCAACTGTCGACACGGAAACGTCATTTTTGTCTACTTTCCGTCGACAAAACGCTTCTCTATGGTTCTCAGGCCTGCAGAGGCCTTTGCCATGCAGAAGGATAATACGGGCTCTTAATAAAATTATGAATAATTGGTATCAGAGCTTTTCAAAACTAGGTACACAATCTTGCTGGTTGTGCGGAATTCAGTCTTTTAAATACTGGAAACTAACTTTAAATAAATCTTTTGTACAGGTACAATCATACCATGTCGGACAGCCATCATAGATTTGGGGCTGAACGACGTGGACCCCGGCTTAGTGCCTGACGGAGCGAAGTGTGGCGATGAAATGGTATGTGTTTTTACAACTGTGACCTCTGAGTTTGTTTCGGTCTTTCTTCTCAGAGTAGTCAGATAGGAAACGCCGACCTCATCTACACTCGCGAGCAATAAACTAGAATCAATTCATCGTCCGCTGCTCGAAACAAATTTTTACAACTTCTGTGCAATGAACTATGGATTGTGGCATATGATTTGAAAGGCAATTTTGTTAGCTTTCAACCTCTTTCAATATCATAACCAAAGATTATTCACCTTATGTCATGGAAAGTAAAACAAAAAACATCAATTTTTAAAACAAAACACCATATTGTTTGGTAGTTCAGAAACCCTATAAAAAGGGGGCGTTTATGAAAATTGATCATCAGTCCAATATTTCACGTCACTGGGAATACTGAAGCTAAAAGAAAATGGAAACCACACATATAGAAGCCGCTCAAGTCGTCATCCTAATCCAGCAAGGATTGTCTTAGCGTACTATCGCTAAGACTTAGCTTAGCTTCATTTGAGCCAGTCTTGTATCTCGAAGGTAAACACGAGGTTCAGGGAGACTGGAAACTTAGTCCGGAGCTCTTCTAACCGCAGAAAAATATATCAACGATATTCTGCTAGGCCATGTGCTCCCCTAGGCCGAGGGGAGGCCTAGGCGCTGCCACAGCTATCTTTTCATATTACTTCCTATTCATTTAGGCGTCTACAACTTCGACCTATTGCAATAATTCTCTAAATTTAGGTAGAAAATTTAATTCATTTTATTTCTTATTCTTTTTGATATCATTTGAAAGCTAACAAAATTACCTTTCAGGTGATATACCACAATCCACAGCTCATTGCATAGAAACTGTTCAAAATTGTCTTGAGCAACGCGCGATGAAGTGATTCCAGTTTATTGCTCGCGAGTGTAGTTTTTTTTAAATATGATTGACGTTTGTACAAACTTACTTACAGAAATAAATCATTTATCATATAAATAAAATCATTCTCTAAAGCAACTATCAGCTGAAAACTATCAGTATATAAATATAGCCAAGTTATCGTATTGTAACTCGGGACATTGCATTTAGATTGACCGATTCACTTATTTTGTAGTCTACTTCGACCGTGAAGTTTTGTGATAATGATTAAGACCATTTTCATGTCATTCGTGGATTTTTGATCGGTTACGGGTCGTCAGAATCCCGACAGTCCGACAACCAGTCTTACCAAGGGGTATCGTATTATTCAGTAACTGGGTTGTGCAGGTCAGATAGGCAGTCGCTCCATTTAAAATACTGGTATTCAGCTGCATCCAGTTAGACTGGAAGCCGACCCCTACATAGTTGGGAAAGGGCAGATGATGGAGCATAGCATTTTCGTTTTTTATTAAATGAAATAGG
Organism: Tiliacea citrago; assembly: GCA_963921375.1. Lineage (NCBI taxonomy): Eukaryota > Metazoa > Arthropoda > Insecta > Lepidoptera > Noctuidae > Tiliacea > Tiliacea citrago. Next base: position 16,768,805 of record OY992802.1, read on the forward strand.
TTTTTCTCAAAGTTGTAATTAATATTTCACGAGAAAATCGCTTTGAATTTTTACGTAAATGTAAGGTATTTATGCTCGGTTTATGCTGGTTGGTATTTATTTGTGATACCGTGTAAGCATCTTAAAATGAAGACGACACATAGTATGTTCCTGTGCCATCAAAGAAACTGGCGATACTGAAAATGTCGGCGTTATTCGCTTATTCAAGACAGGAACAAAGTGCAAGTGAGACAACATGATAAGAGCGGCCATTTTCATTTTTTGTCTTTATTGCCAGGTGTTATGGTTCACATAATATGATTTATGGTGTATGCTAACGCTAAATGGTTCAACTAAATGTTTACTTTATATGTATTTCTCACAGATGTGTTACAAACAACAGTGCGTACCCGTGTCAGCTTTAAGAGACACTATAGCTATAATGGAGACATCTGTCTGTCCATCTAACTGCTCCGGACATGGCGTCTGTAATTCTGCAGGTATGTTATTAATCAAATACTCCATTTTTTAACTCAGCGCAGTTTTTGCGCAGGTTGCTTAAATGTGCGCAAAAAACTAAGTTTAGGAATAAAGTAATCTGTATAGTGTATAAATATAATCATGTAACTGCGCAGAACTAAAATTAACTTCTGCCCAAGGTTCGTTTAGTGTTGAACTGATTATGTAGGTATAAATTAACAATCATATTCAAGAGTATTGCGCATGCACCACAAATCACTTAATACTTTGAATGCTGAACCTATTACATAGTAGATTGTTTGCCCAGGGAGCAAACAACTATTTTAAAGGCGAGAGTGTTTCTTTGAATCCAGAGCGGACCGACGGATTCTAAAGTAGAATCCTGAGCGCAGCGAGGGATTCATAGCACGGCACTCGAGCTTAAAATAGTGTTGCTCCCGAGGCGGACGCTGTACTTTTTATCACCCTCTATGAGAAAATAAGTTAATAATAAGAATAGTACGTTTATTATTTACATATAATTAGGAACAATAGGACATAACATAGAAATAATTAGAGGCTATTTACTAACAATATTCACATTCCAAATTCAAATCACTTTTAGTCTCTAGAGATTAAAGAGCTATTTTAGTCCCTGTTTACGATGAATAAACTAGCTCTTTTTGAATAGATGTGATATAAACATTATGTTTTTGTCAACATCCAACACATAACACAAATAAAGTTGTTTTAAATTGGTATACAGTTAAACGTATTTACTGATTCAAAGCCAATAGTGCAAGCGGTCCTAGTGTACCGGTAAACTCTGCCAAACAAAAAAATATGCTTCACAAAACCAAATGCTTATCCATTTGTTTTGCCCCCAGGTCACTGTCACTGCGAACCGGGTTTCGCCCCTCCACTATGCGCCTTACCTGGCCCGGGAGGTTCATACGACTCTGGACCAGCCACTGACCCTACCAGTAAGTGATTTTTATGTTATTTAGTGGAAGACAAGCAGATGGTAACTGGCGACCGGCACGTATAGCCATCTACAATACCAGAGGCATCGCAGATTTATTGCCAAACCAAAGACAAAAAAAGCAGTTAAAAAAAAAGGTTTTGTTTCACGTAAACCTACATGGGCACTTATGAAACGTCAGAAGCTAGGTGCACGGTTCCAATTGGTCGTTTCCTAAAAATCCACGTTTACACATTTAAAAATAATTATTAAAAATAATTTTTTTTTTTTTTTTAAATGTCTCTTACACGGTTTTCAAATTACAGTGTTAATAGGTGTGGGACAGTTTCATGTGCCTTTTATTGTATGTAAGGGCCGTTTTGTAGGCATTTTAACATAGTCCCTCTGATTGGCGGCGGTGAAGTCCCGTTTTTAGGGTTCCGTAGTAAACAAGGAACCCTTATAGTTTCGCCATGTCCGTCTGTCTGTCTGTCCGTCCGTCCGTCCGTCTGTCCCCGGCTTAGCTCGGAGACGCTTAGTCCTAGAAAGCTGTAATTTGGCAAGGGTGTACATATTCATTACGCCGGAAAAATCGTAAAATAATTTTTTTTTAGGGTACCTCCCTTGCACGTAAAACGGGGATGATATTTTTTTTTCTCATCTAATACATGGTGTGGGGTATCGTTGGATAGGCCGTCTAAAAATATTGTGGGTCTGTGAAAGCCATTTTTCAATTCTGAGATCCGTTTGCGTAATATTAAGCTTTAAAGTGCTATTTTTTGTTAGAGTCTAGTGTCCCCCCCCGCCCCTGTCAGCTAAATGGTTGGGTTTGGATATATAAAAAAATTCATGGCAGTAGTATATATAACGAAATTAAAAGGAAAACTATCACAGCTACGTAGGGTTTACTAGTTAACGAGTAATAGTCCACCAACTTAAATTTGCAGTTGAAGAATTGACCGTAACATTTATCGATGTATGGGAGAGCATGTTTTTCAACTACAATGTTAAGTTTGTTTTTGGGATAAATTCATCATAACTACGGAACCCTTCATTGTGCGTGGTCCGACACGCACTTGGCCGGTTTTTTATTAGTTCATGGAGCTTGCTTGTAACTTAACATTCCAATTAGATCTCACCAAAAGAGTTGAGACGCGATGTCTCCTTAAATCACTTAAATTGCAGGCGTATAAAAATGACCGTAAACTAACTTGAATTCTCTTTTACAGTCCAACGCAACTTCATGGTGGCGATGTACGTGATATTCCTGGGCATCATACCCTCGATCCTGCTGGTGCTGTTCCTCATATACTACTCAAGACACAACGTCCTCCTCTGGTGGAAGAAGCCAAAGAAATCGTACGTAGACAACCTATGTAACGGGTGCACAAAACCTAACACGAAAAGTATGTTCGCTGTCAAATTCGCCAAATTCCAAGACAGTACTTCTTCTTTAAGGAATCTTATAAGTTTCAAAAGAAATGCTAGTGCTCATTCCATTCATAATATTTACACTGACCCACCACAGCCAGAAGGCCCGATTTACTCGAATTTAGAGGAACTGAAACCTATACAAAAACCTAGTAACGCAACATCTTTGCCCGACAAAAATGTAGCGAAAGTACCTTTAAAAAAACCTGTAAAAAAAATTAACAAAGATGATATTCAAATTGCAAATAATACTGACATTAAAGTTAATAGGCCGCCAGTGAAACCGAAGCCTAATTTGAGTAATTTGTCACAGGGAAATAAACCTAATTTCGTTATAATAAAGCAGGGTTTGGCGTCTACGACGAATGAAATGGTAGCGAAAAGTCAGCATAGAATGCATAATGTTGGTAACAGTAGTAGTTTGCATGGAAATGTTGGTATATTTGGCAAAAATGCCAATGTTGGCGGGAATGCCAATGTGCATAGGATTAAAAAGTAATATAACTTAAAAAGGAGACTATATTAGCGTGCATTTGCATGAGAAACATATCGCATGTCAGATCTTGTAGTATGTTTTGTAGATATTGGACTCAGCATTTAACATCTTAATTTTGCTAGAGTTTTGGAATCTTTTTTGTTTCATACATTGACAGAAAGCGTATGAAAACCTACGTTAAAAAGATATTTAAGAGCGTTTACGACATACGGCATTTCATACAAACTTTCGAGTCCTTGTTTTTCGAAATGAATGAACCGATTTTAATTAAACTTCATACGCATGAGCAGGATACAAAGGTCTAAAAAAATAATTAAGAACATTTTCGAAAAATAGTGTTACAGCCAAATTAGACTGATTTTAAATTTTCCATAGAAACAGAGATTTCCAGTTATCTCTTTTTAAATTTCGAAAATGTTCGAAAGAACCGCCGAATTATTCTTAATTAAAAAATCTCACCGTGAAAACTTAGGAAAAGTGAGAGCTACCTAAGGCTGCGTCCATTTGAAGCGATTGTCACGCAAGTCACGATCGCGTATTCGCTCGATGCTTAATCTGTCCTAATAATAGCGATCGTCGAGGATGGATGGCTGCATCGCGTATACGTGTCAATAAGTCACATTTCACAACGGACGTTAGAAACGCGCAGTATTTTATTAACGGGCAGTATAATTTACCTAGCTGAGATAAAAAGTTTTTACGTTTGTTTCCCACAAACAAAGAGCCTCTGTAACGTTCGCGCGAATGTCAGTTAGACCACCTGTTTGGTATCAGTATGTTTGTTCGCGTAATCGTACGAACTAAGTTTGCGCGAATTAGTAATGAAATATTGTATTGGCGCGAATGTCAATTAGGACACCAGTTCGACTCCGGTACGTTTGATGGCTAGTTCGTACGAACAACGATCGCGCGAATATAACTTACAAAATACAAAATATAACTTAATAGTATGGAAATAAAGTTGTAATTTCAATGTAAACGGTCGTAAGTACAAAAACAATACCGCGGTACCGTTAATATTGAAATTTCAACTTTATTTCCATACTATTATGTTATATTTTTATTCGTCGCCTAAAAATACTTTGTCATGCCGTGCCGCCAATGGGCGCCGGGCCTAAGTTAAAGGGCTGTGGACAGAATGTAAATAATGAAATTGTTAAAAATCTTTATGACTTTAGTAAACTATGAATTGAGTTTGGTAACACTTCAATTGACTGAGGCTAAAATCTCTATAATAGTAATGTTTTTGCTTATACATTAGATGTAATTTAGTTAGTATTTATTTAGGCGTAGAACATAAAAATACCCCATTCAGTAATGAATTTAAAACATCCTTGCTTTGTATTAATTTTTGATGCATTTAAAAGTCGTAGTGAATGGGATTTATTAATTTAATTTTATCTTAACTGTGATACTTTTGGCCTGTGTATTTTAATTAAATTATATTAACAAAATGGGAATTTAAAAATACTAATTTAGATCTATTCATATAAATGTAAAGTTAGATTTTACTTATTTTTAACCTTTTTAGCGCCAATTTTTCAATCTTCAGATATCTTTTATCTGAGGGAACAAAAATGGCGGTTTGACAGCTTTTGTGTAGAAAATATGTCAAACCGCCATTTTTACTCTACACATAAAAGTTCTGTGACGATTGAAAAATTTGCCCTAACAGCTCTTTCACGAAGTTCTTATGCTCAAAGTCACAAATGTCACCCTAGAGTCACAATGTCATCCTAAACCCAAAAGTCACATGTCACCCTGTATAACATTCGAAGAGAAATCTTTTCTCTTTTAACCGACTGCCCTAGAAGGAGGGTATTGTTTCACTTTTCTTTCTATGTAGATAATATTTTTTCATTTTGGCTCGGTTTCTGAAAGTTAATCTTTTTTTGTTATTTCGGTAATTTTACTAGCCGACAAAAAAAAAGAGGTTATGTTATATTTGAAGTTGTATTGTAACTGGGTTGCGGAGGTCAGATACGAAATCGTTTCATGTAAAATACTGGTATTCAGCTGCATCCGGTTAAACTGGAAAATGACCACAACACAGTTGGGTAAGGGTAGGCAGATAAATTGTATTGCAAAACGGGCTAATGTCCGTAACTGCGCATCCAAGCTCGTATTTACGTATGGCGCATTTTGAAGTTTTACAAGCTTTCGGAAACCGTGTCTGCCATTACAAGACATTTTAATTGTTAACAGTAACTCATACATTTAATATTTATTAAACAAAGACTAAGCTCTCTAATAAAAATGTCCTATAAATGGTCGAACTCATTATTTAATTTGTTACATAATTTAACTAGTAGTGTCCGACCAAAACACGACTTTTAGCCGAAACCGTAACCGAATCTTCGGCTCGTGTGGCTCCTCTCTCTCCTCTCTCGATGATACTAGAAGCTGCATGTCTGCTAAGAACCTAAATGACTTAAATTTATAAGTAAACTATATTTTTTTTGTTATCTACAAAAAGGGCGAAAACGGGACCACATTACTAAGTCTACGCCGTCTGTCTATCTTTCATTTATTTCTGTCTATCTATTCTATCAAAACCGACAGCACACGAACGCCAGTTTTGGTCTGACCGTAGATTTGGCCACTTTTTGTCGAAACCGAAACTGCGGCCGAATCCTGATTTTATGGCCGAAGCCGAAAACCGAAGTGTTGGTCGGACACTATTAACTAGTAATTAGTTTCAACTGTAATTAGATTTAATGCACTGTTTAATAAAATACTCTTATTTCATTCTATTAGTTGCTTGTTTGATTGTTCTTTTTTCTTTGCATGACGTATTGCCAGCTTTAAAACAAAATGGTTAATTTAATTTAAGCAAGCGTCGACTTATGTACCTAGAACTTAATAAAAAATAACACTACTTTGTCTGGATAACTTTAGTACTGTAATTTTCTATTACCACTGCTAAAAAAGGGAATTAAAAAAAAAAAAACTTACTAAAACTACTGATTCTCAGCCTAATTTGAATGAATGAATGAATTGATTGATTGATTGAATCAAAAATTTCTAAATATATTTTAAAACTGGCAACACACTACATATAACCTCTTTACAAGGTGTTGTTTCTGCATTGTTGTGGTGAGTGATTTGATGATTTGATCTGGTTTTGCTTTTCATTAACATTGCATGGCATTTTAATATTAAGAGCATGTTTCGGGCATTAACTGCATGTTAGCATGATAATTGATGATAATATTGTAATTAACTTTTAATTTGGTAGTTATTTAATATGCGTTGAAAGTATCCATCTTGGGTGTATTTGGGAAATTTATTATAGGATTAAATTAATGTTGTTTTTGCTATGATGATCATAATGTAAATATTTTATGATAAGTGATAACCTTCCTCATTTTAGAGAGATCTTATTTGCAACTTAGTTTATTTTACGGGATGGTTTTCTCATCAATATGAAACCAATAACTAGCAGAATTTAGCCGTTTGAATGTTACCGAGTTTACCAATAAGATGTTAATTTATGTGGCATGCAAAAAGAACTTGCACGATGGCATGATGCAATTTATATTTATTTAAATTTCTATCCAATATAAAACAAACCAGGCTTTAACAATATTATTTGTACGTCACAGACTATTATTAATCAATGTATTTCTGTTTACAGTGCCCCATCGCCAAAGAAAGCAAGTCTGCAACATCGAATCTCGCGCAGTGCAAGCAAATTCGCGGCAAACTTTCAAAACAGCGCTCAAACTAACGCTCAACCTGTCAATGTCCACACACTCTCCAACCCTGACGATATGAGCTCCAGTTTACTTCGAAGCGACTCTGACCGAAGTCCCCCAGGCAATATTAACCCTTCCGTCAACTTCTTTGGCAATTTCAAAGGTTTTTCTCTCACTCCTATAGAAAAAGCTGCCAATGAAAAAGATGAAGCTGAAGCTCCAATTACGAATAAACCGGTAAAGACTATTGCGGAAAGTTTAAATAAAAGCGCGAAAATTACTCCGGTGCATAGAAGTGGGAGTAACAGCCAGAACATTGTCCCTCAAGGAGTCTTAAAGCCGATATCGAGAAGTGCACCGCCACTTCCAGTTGTCCCAACTACGGCCAAAACTAGCCCTTCAGTTAAACGAACTAATAGTACTGTTCAGAACAAGCTTAAAGCTTTAATGAACGCTGAGAAAACGGAAGAAGTAACGCCATCCGTTGTGGCTAATCCTCCGCCAAGGCCAGTGATATCCAGTCCGATTCTAGAAGCTTCTACATGTACCGCAAAAGAACTTATATCACCCTTACAAGGGTCAAAGACTTTAGGGCCTATAAGGGCAGCCCCAACCGTTCCTATTACCCCGGATTTCCCTAAAAGACCGTTAAGCATGCATTCCGCTGGCGTGCCCCAAAAACCTCTCCCTGAGGAACCTAAAAAAGTTAAAGAAGGGATTTCATTAAACCGTATAGCATCGTTCTTAAAACATGATAAGCCTAAAGAGAAGGAACGAAATCCGGTCGAAAGAAGTCACTCTTTACCCAAAAACCCCAATCACCAGGTCAAAGTCGGCAAAAACGACAAAGTGGCTTTAAGAAATTTGCAAATATCCAACCCAATACTCCAAAAAGAGATTGATTTACCAGTCAAATCTGTATGTGTAGTATCGGATTCTGAAGATGGGGAGGACCCTAAAGCCTTTGTGAATCGTGCGCAAAGCATGAGAGCTCCTGCAAGCCAAAAACCGGCTTTACAAAGCTTTGGATCTATGAGACAGGCACCTGCTGCTCCTAGGCCTTTATCCGTGGTAGGGAGACCTACAGCCCCACCACCTCCCTTACCCAGTCATTCGGACCCAATCCCACCGCCAAATCCGAAACCACAACCTGAAACCAAGTCTGTAGATTACGTGGACTGTATAGAGGAAAAACAGGCTCCCTTAGCCCACATCGCTGAAGAATCTACAGACAATATCTATGCAGTTATTGAAGAGAGTCCGGAAAAGCACTCGAAGCCTCTACCAGGGGTGCCTCCGCCAGTCAAAACGATTCCTCAACCACCTCCCGAAGGGTACAACACTCCTAAGGTTGTCCCGTCAAATTCTGGGAGTACTGAAAGCATGGGATTGCTCGGAGAGATCGTCAACGAAATACAGAATCGTAATTTCGAATCTATTTACTCTGCCTCGACGCTTTCAAGAAAGAAAGAGAAGGAAAGAAAGGCCAAAGCTGCCGCAGAAAAGAGGGAAAATAATCGAGATAGTACGTACATGAACTCAGAACATTATAAGACGCCTGAAAGTGTTTATAGCAATTCTGGAGCGAAATCCAATGTTTCTACAACTAGCAGTGGCTACTTACACCCTTCAGCTGTCAACGTGCCCACCTTTTTAAAAAAGGATGAGCAAAAAGAAGAAGATAAAGCCCCACCATTACCGGGGCCTAATTCTAAGATCCCAACATTCTCAAGACAAGTGACCCCTCCCACCCTTAAAAATACTTCCACATTTAGAAATGTGCCTCAATCACCAAAAGCAGTTAAAAACATGAATTTAACGCCGAAAATACTAAACAGTCCAGACGTTGTTTCTAGTTGTACCGTACCCGACGCAAAGAATGTAAAACCTCCCGATGTTATTAATAATAATAATAAACTACCAAATGCTACGACGAAAGTGACGAACAAGCCCGTGGTGACCGCAAAACCGAATGACAATAGGCCGCTCTTAAGACCAGCGCCCACAGAACCAAAAAAACCGATCAAAGTAACACCACCACTTAAACCAGTCAATTCGAACTCTAACTTAAACAAAGTTTCAGACAAAACTCCGCCCACGAACCGTGCCATCTCAAAAATAGACTCCGTAAAAGCAATAGCCGACAATTTAAATAAGAACAAGCCTAAAGTAGTACCAAAACCCTCTACAGTCATCCAAAAGACAGACAACAAGCCTAATCAAACAAAACTGACGGCCAAACCGTCGAATGTTGCCAGTTTACAACAGAAATTCGAAAATAGAAAGTCGTTAGGCAAAGAGATTGCCGTACCAAAAAAATGAAAGTAATTTTACAAACTGGCGTGTAATTTAATTGAGTTATCTAGTCTGTAAATATATTTAAATGGCCATTAGCACAGAAGACTTTGTTTTAAAACACAGTATGTAAGGATCTGATTTTTACGTGATTGACGAAATCATAATGTTGATTGATTTTGAATTTGGTTCGGTTGGTCATTGTCTGGTTAGTATTGTAAGTTGCTTGTCCAAAAAGTGTTAAATTGCGATTTAATATGGCTTGAAATTAGGAGATTATTTATCTGGCATCTGGGCTTTTGAGCCATAGCCTTAGATTAAAATTCATTAGGTATATGTAGGTACTCAACGCGTGAAAAGAAATGTTCAAAATATAAAATAATTAAGGTTAACAGAACGTGAACGAAAGCAAAGAAATTATTTTTATTAATTATTCAGCTTATCACGAAAATAGGCATAAAACGAAAGTGTTCATATTTTGTAATACTGAAACGCAATTTTGACGGTAAGAAATATCTGTACATATTATGTAGAGTATATTTCTAAACATTAGTATGTATTTTACTTAAAAACGGTAAGATCGTACCTATTAAGGTTGGAGATTTGGTTATGACCACTCTCGTGAGATTGGCACCGAATCAGCATCGTTTAATTTAATCTCTGATAATATCTATTGACTCTGAAAACTATGTCTTCAAAGTAGGATCTATTTGAAAAAAAAAAGACTTAATCTTTTTAAATCAGATTTCTTCCTTAACTGTTCAAAAACGCGATATCGAACCAATAGCACTAAACAATACATAAACTCCGGTTATAATGCCTCAGAAACCGGGCATCAGACATTCTATTTAAATTATATATTTTATATCAAAGGCATTAAGGTATTCTCCATTTGAAATAAGATTAGAAATTTAAATAACACAGTCCGTTCAACCGATGTTGACTTCTATTCCGTAGGCATAAGGATGGCATTAAAAGCAAAAACGTGGTTACCATACCAACTGTTTATTATAGCTGCCATTTGTCATGCCATCAACGCAATAGAAGTCAAAATCGGTTGAACGGACTGTAGAAAGAGTTTATTTAAATTTCTAATCATAGTTCAAATGGATATGGTGATTCAGTGCCAAGCTCAAACGTGCTCCTATCCTTAACCGATTAATTAAATATAACTAAGAGATCTCTGTAAATATTATTAGGTTAGTTTTATTCCCTAATGTTAGTGATGGTAATGAGAAGTGTCTTATGGTACATAATGCTTAATTCGTATTTTTATAAAGACTATAGTGTTTGAGATTTATAGAGAATTTGTGCCTTTGCAATGTTTTAATGTCGCCGTCTAAATAGTGAAGCAGTTCAATTTATTACAAAGAAAATAAGTTGTTGAATGTTGATCAGAGTGCCCTGTATATAATGTATGCGGCGTAAAAGGAAACTAAATAATACTGTATTTGACACTTAATGACATTTTGCTTTGCGAGTGGCGCCACTAGGCATGTTGATTAATATAATTGACAACATTTTCAGTTTTTCTCACTGGTGTTTTGGTATGACCATGCCTCAATTTATTTCTTAATAAGTATTTTTAAGTGCTTTTTTGTCACCTATGGTTTTTGTTTTCAATGTTGCAAATGCTATATTCCTGCCACCGAGAGAATGCGTTCCTGATACTTTTCAGTTGGACATAATAGGGAATATGCACGTAATTCAAAACTTATCCATTATTTTAATATACATTGTGTAGGAGTCAAGAAATAAATTCCAATATTTTTAAAATTTTTGAATGCATTACTTATTTTACAATTAATTAATGTATGTTGCGTTTTTTTGGTGGAACGGAACGGAACGCAAACTCAAAACGCGTCCTCTTCGAAAATGCCGGAAGTGACGAAACAATACATTTGAATAAAATCTATTATTTGCTAAATACTTGAAAAAAAAACGGAAATATCACTAAGGTCAATATGTAAGTGCGATTTCTACTTGAATAAAGCATAAACAATAATTTAATATATAAGATTTGGGGCTTAAAAACAGATGTAAACAAAGCAGTTTCGTGAACAATGACGTCACATTATGACCGCGACAGAAACGGACGTTTGAACTGTAGTAGAAAATTGCTGGAGTTTCATAATTTTTTTGAGCATCAATTAGTAGTTTAATTTAACTTTCAATACTTTTCTTAGGTTTATATTACTGTCTATTATTGAATTAGTGAAAAAAAAAATAGATGCATATTCCCTATTAGGAACTAATAAAGTTAAAATACGTTCTCTTTTGTACTCAGCTGACAGATGTTAGGAACGCATTATCTCATCGGCCGGTATTTAGTAAAGATGCACGAAACTTGGCAGCACAGATTACTTCCTAACAATCTTCCATCATACGACATTTAGACGGCGACTTGCAAAGGCAATATCTAGTTAGTTTTGAGTGTTGATGCTTTACGATAAATAATTTATATAAACCCGTTCTTATTCCACTATATAAATGGTGCTACAGCGAATCAACATGCTTACCGAAAATAGAATATAAACGTATTTTTGTAATATTAAAAATCTGATAATGTTGATGTATTATTTGTGGTGGGGCCGCGGGCAGGATTTGAGGAAGACAAGTTGTTTATCTGTATGTTAGCGTTGACGACATATGGCTTATCCGAATAGTATGTAACTTTCAGTTTTGGATAGCTAGTGTGCGAATCCTTAGAATGTATTTTCAAATTTAATTCGAAAGAGGAAACAAAAACGATCAAAAAAAATTCTGCCCATGTCCCTATCAATAATATGTTTTAATCAGAATAATGCAATAATTTATAAATAAATAGATGCATAATAACAGTCGTCCATAGTTGTAATAACTGCCACAGCTTGGTACAAAATATAATGGTGCTGGATCGTCGCAAAATGAACCTCAATATGTCTATTATTGTCCAAGTTGGTTGATAAATGTAAGTAAGTAATAGTTTTGTTGGCATTTTATCTGGGAAATAGACCTTCACAAATATAGAAGGAAACTACAGAGCTGTAAGGAAATTGGAGTAAACGCACATGAGATATTTACAGCTTCATCTCAGATATGGCAACACACCTGCAATGCCTCTGGTGTTTCAGATACCCAAAGAGGATGACCATTTAAAATGGGTCAAACAATAAGCTGGTTAAAAAAAATCGTCGTTCAGTTTCTCTGCATCACCCTAAGGTAGACTGGTAGAATAAGCCTAAGGCATTAAATCGGCCTTAGCACGGTTATTTTGAATTGTGCATAAAGTTTTAACCTATTGACCGTTTCGTTTTATATCAATTGCCGTGCCGTATTGCCCCAGCGCAATTATCGCGTCGGAAATAAAAAAACAAAAAACGAACATGTTCTCATTAATAAAAATACGACTGAGGCGGCACCGGCACGACAACATTTGTCGTATTAATCCGACTCGGGCGGTCAATAGGTTAAATAAAGTAAAATGTATTAAGAACTGTTTTTCTTTTAGCTGCTCTGTGGTTGCCGTCGTGAGCCTTTTTCTGTGAAAAGATGGTAGATGATTTAATCATAAAATATGTGATTAACTGTCATTTGTCTATTGTTAGGTTAACACTTAATGACAGTCGAACTTCAATGAAAGCTTCACAACGAAATTAATAGATTGAATAGATATCTTGTGTAAAATTGATATTTTTACATGTGATTGTTATATTTTCTCCGTATGGCGGACTTTTCAAATAAGAGTAGGACCCAAAATTTATTTGTCATGGGCCCTTTAGAGCATGGCTAATGCTGGACAAGCTTGTATGTCCAGTACGGGTCATTCAATAGAGGATTAGATACCGCGAAAGTTCCCGGTCGACCACTTTTCGCCCTTATGTCTGTAGTATTATAAGGTTGAAAACTGCTCGACCGGGAACGTTCGCCTACCTACCTTTACTTCTTTATGTTTTCTATGGATATCATCGTATTTTTGTAATTTGTTAACTTCATTTCGAAAAACTTGCTTTTCACTTAAAAACGTTGAATTCAATATTTGCGTACTGGAGTTAAATTTATTATCAAAACAAAATGATTGGCTATGTCATGCTTTTTTTTTTTCTTATCGCTATATAAATATCTAGTTGTGATAATTTAATTAAATAAGTTTTTAATGAAAAGTACATAAATATTTGTAAATAAAACCAAAGAAATTTATGTAACTGTGGTCCCGGTACGCGTCTTAGCTTGTTCCTGTATGAATATTAAAAGTTTACGTAATGTGTTGCAAGTGGAAAAAACTAACGTTGAATGAAAATGGCAATGTCTATTATTAAAATTAGCCTTTATTTTTATTCCAAGACTGTGAAATTATAAATATATTGAATTATTATATCAAAATTAGTTACGAAAAGCTAGTTGAATACTTCATTTTTTTTTTCGTATTATTACATAAAAAAGATAAATAAAAGTATTTCATGAATGGTTCTTGTTTCATTGTGTTCATTGTTTCCATAAACTTCGATCATTTCATGATTTCACAGAACACTGGACACGTTGCTGCCGACGACGCAGCTATTCCTTGTTCTAGGGCTTTGGTTTCTTATGAAAGCGATGAACGGTGACAACACTAACGGCTGTCCAAATAAAGAGCGTTTTTAACACCCTTTCAAATGCTGGAAAAAATGACAGATTTTCATAACAGAACCCATTTCATAAGAAACTAAAGCTTTAGCTGTGTACCAAATGCTGGGACGCATTTAAAATGTCTAAGACATTTACCTTACCTACCTACTAACATAGATACCTTCGTGCTCATATTTTACACGAACGGCACGCTGCCAATGGCAGAGCCCCGCAGAGGTAACCGCAGCCATCGGCACTGGTACACTTGGTCGATGGCAGTCATCCACTCTTCGGCGGCAGTCGGCGATGCGTCGACTACCAGTACCTATTATTAGTGCGTTGACTGTAACGTGCCGATCGTGTATATGAGCACTTAGAATAACTACTTAGAACTAATAATACCATTTATCTTCCCAACTGGGAATTAACAACGGTGCTTTGGATGCAAGCCCTTTAATCTACTAGTCTAACGAAAAATCGGCATTAATAGTTCTCTAAAACTACCAGTAAGCACTGCTCAGCGGTTGTCTGGCTGGCGAAGTGGTAACGAAAACTTTAAGCTCTATTTGAATACTGAACAATCCAATTTGGGTACGTATGTACTGTGACATGGCTCAAAATAAAATTACCTTTAGAAAAATCATTCTCTAACATTTTGTGCGTTGTGCACTGATAGGATTTGAAAGAAGCTCATAAAACTGGCAACACCCCTTAAAGAACAATGGCCATTTTGCACTAGGAAAACACAGGATTTGCTTTCGAGATGAGACCTTTACCAAAATCAGTGCCGCAGTAAGCAAGCGCGGAAATCCAAAAATCGCAAATTCTGTCCCTTGATCTGCTATGAGTTCTAAAGCATAGAGGTAAAAAAAAAAATATTTTGGGTAGGTAAAAGAAAATATTTTTTTGGTATGTGATTACTAAATTATAATATAAACAATGTAGACTGTAAGTGTAACCGCTAGTTGCACGTAATTCCATCAAATTTAATTCTCGATTAAAAGTAATGCTGTCTCTATCTAACGGAACTTATCAAAAAGTGACACCATTACTTTTAATGGGGATTACGTGCGGGGAGTGGTTAGTCTTAAAAATAAATAGGCAATTTTAACATTTTGAATCGAGAAAAGTTAACTGTAACCATTTCCTTGTAGTAACAAATTAATAAAAGAAAATCGTTACAGTTAACAGTATAGAACACAGAGTCGACGACGCTAAACCGTCGTTGACTCTGTCTGTGTTCTGTTTAGTTTTGTTTTTTGTGTTACTTCGCACTCTTTATTATTTATGGTTAATTGAAATTCAACCAAAATTGTACGAGATGTTGCATCCGAACAGATTTAACAAAAATTGTAGTGCGTACTTCATTGCACTACACTGTCACACTGTTCAAAAATAAAAATATTCATTTGATAGTCTGTGTCATCTGTCAACTGTCACGGTGTCACTTCATTAGTTTTTTTTTTTTTTTTTTTTTCCTCTTCTTGGCTTCGCACGGTTTGTGCATTTAGCCAGTGTCATGTAAAATTAGGTAACAAGTACAAAGTTATAATAATTATGAAATGAACTCCACTCAATGCATGATAAAGATGATTGATGATATCCCGCCCCGCTCCCCTTGAGTTTAAGTAAAGACGCGGCACTTTACTGAAACCTCGCGCGGACTTCTTGAGAGAACTTAAAGTGATGTTGCACTGTTTTGTTTCATTTGCCTACATTAATGCAGGTTCACGAACACTTAATGGTTAATAATCCACCACTATTACACATTAATATTCGGCTAAACACAAATTTTAGAAAATAAAACAAAACTAATAACATGACGCTTCACTTTCCCGCCAAGAAGTCACCTCATTAGTTTTAGAGCTCACTGTTTACTCCATCCCATAATAATATGTGGTGTTTTCAGGATTTGCGTGATGTCAGTGTGACGCGTAGTTCGCATGTGGCGATGTTGATGCCGCTACAGTAGTATCAAGCGGGGATTTTTTTCTGTTTGGTGTTGAAGTTTTAGATTTTTAATCATGTTGTTAGTGGTGATTATTATTCCTGTTTCAGTTAAATAGATACCATTAATTATGATCAAAGATAAGGTTTGCATCCGTTGTCCTGTGAACAATGAAGGAAAGTTACAAGTTTAAAAAAAAAAAAAAAAACTTTATTGTTTAAGAGAGCAGTACTAATTCAAAACAGCACTATCCTCCACACTAGGATTCCTTGTATCGTGGAGACTAGTCTCCTTCCCGTAGGGTATATATGTTCTGTGGTCTCCTTCGTCTTACAACTTTATACATAGTAGGTAGGCACATACGTAACATTGGGTGGTAAGATTTGTGAGGCGACTTTAACAGAATATTAATTTCAAACAATAAATTAATTTAAACTTTTGTGATAAACCCTGGTATTGTGTATTTATGGGATAGACTTTCATTATGATATAACTTAGAAAGGTGATCTCTGACCAAATTAGGATTCCAAGTAGTAAGTAAAATATTTAAGAAAGGTAGGCTTGATTTTAAAAACACCTTTAAAAAATCTATGAACATAATCATTTTCTGTTTGACTTTTTGGTAAAATCTATATAGTATTGTAGTCTGTGGGTAAAATTAATTTCAATGCAGAGCAAAAAGGATTTAACTTCCCATAACTTGCACCTTTGTTAAATTCCTCAGTTAAGAATTTTAAGGTATACTTATATTATTGAGCTATCAAAATAGTCAATATTATTAGTTATAAAAAAGGAATATCAGCGTTTATGAGCAAAATTATACTGGCTCATGGTATTATTAGATAAAGATTTTACCATAATTTATATTTCTTCAATTTAAAGCATTTTATTACAAGAGCAAATGGTGGGAATGCATAGAAGAAGTAATTGTTCCAAGGTATTGTAAATGTGTCTATATCATAGGCGTCTGGGTCAAGTTTCCAGGATAAATATTTTGTGCATTTTTTTTAAAGCGCGAGAAATAATCGGTAAAGCTGATATTGATTTGTTTGTAACAAATTAATCATTATCAGGTTTACTGAATTTTTTCATAATAGATTTAAATAATTGTGAATCTAACTCTCATTCGGTATCAACATTAGTATACCTAGAATCTAGGTCCGCGTCAGTGTTCTCTCTGGATTTAATATACGATGCGTAATTTAATATATGTTTTTGTTCGCACCACTGCCACATTTGCCGAGTGATATTATTTCAATGAGGGAATTGTGTGCCACCCATTTGGTTGACATAAGCAATGATGGTATTATCTAAGTAGAACATCTGCATTTGTTTTGTTTTTGCAAAAGGCTTTTAGGCCCATAAATGCTCCCAGTAACTCGAGGAAGTTAATGTGTTGTTTCTTTCCTTCATTGACCAAAGGCCTCTAGTAATTTCACTTGCCTCCTCACTCACAGGCTGCCCCCCATCCTGTGAGTGAGGAGTCGGTGAATATTTCCAATTGGAAGGAGCAATCACGAAGTTTGTTCATATTTCTGTGCGACATTTGACTCCACCAAGTGAAGTCTTCTTGTAAGAGAGTACAAACAGTCATTTTTGTATCATAGTTATCTTCAAAAGTGCTAAACATTTCTCCCGTTCTAGCCGTTTGGTATATACCTAGCCATACGCAATAGCTAGACACGCTGCTGATAACGTACCGATTAGTTTTGCAAAATCTCGGATAACTACAGTATCTTTGCGGTGGTATTTATGGATTAGCTCTTTTATTCTTTGATTTTTTTCTTGGGGTAACTGTCAACATATTTATGGACTGTGAGTTGATGAGAAATCCAAAGAACTTGCAAATCTGATTTAGTATGAGATAACTTTTTTCTAAGTTGATAACTAAACCTAATTTATCAAATATTTATATTACTGAATTTATAGTACTGAGACATGAGTCGTAAGTATTTCCTATACAAATAACGTGATCCAAATAAGATGCTACTGTATGGCCATTGTGCCTCAAACAAGACAGAACGGGTTTGAGTAATTTTGTATTCTACTATTGGCGCCAGGCTGAGGCCATACGGTAGGCAATTGAATAACGGAATCTCAAATATATGTTCTACGTGTGATATGTATAGGCATTAAAAATAAGATTCTTTTAGGTCTATTGTTGCCATGAATTCATTTTGTATTATTAATTTGGATACGGTGCGTATATCATCCATTTTAAAATATTGGGCAGGTAAAAACTTATTAAGGGTGTTCAGATTTAACGGCGATTCTTCTTGTCGTTCATCTTGATGGCTCCTGTCTGCCGACTGCGTTGGGTTGAGTAGTTGGTCCTCCTCGCCCAAGATGTCGATGGTTTTGGTTGGTGTCGACTTGTGGATGGTGCTGCAGTCATATTGTTTGCTCGTCGAAGAGGACCCCTCCTGAAAACCGGTTCACTAGAGTTGCCTGTAATATTCACTGGAGTCGGGGTGTAGATCAAGATGCAATTGACTGATTTCTGATATTATTTTCAGAATATCAAGTATGAGGTCCTTTGTTAGGTTAACGAGGCCAGCAATCCATGTACCAAGCTGATTTTACGCTGTTCTAAATGATTTTGGTGCACGCACTAATGTGAAATTTTCAGGAACAAGCATTTCTGCTTTAAGAGCGTTTACGGCGTACGGCATTTCATACAAACTTTCAGGCCCTTGTTTTTCGAAATGAATGAACCGATTTTAATGAAACTTCATACGCATAAGCAGGATACAAAGTTCTAAAAAGTTAGTTAAGAACATTGTCAGGTGTTTGTGGTGTTATTAATTTACGATAGAGAGATATTAACGATAGAGTCATAACTCTTAAAATAAGAAACGCGTAAAATATTCTTCGTCACGTTCATTTTTTCGTTTCCCGTGACTAATTTTCACTTCATTAATACTTTTCTCAATGAAATATAAAACAAATTAAGGACGTGGATTGAATAATTGAAATATACAGCTTTTTTTTTTTTTTGATGCGGGCGTTTTTGCAGTTGGCTCCGGAGTGCCTTTGCTGCTTCACCGGTCGGGGGGCCTGGAGGGCCTCTCGCCGGGTTATTATCTAATTTTAAGTAGCAGGCCTAAGGGCGTCCCCTAGTGGGACTCGAACCTTGGCTAAATATACAGCGTAACAGTGCAACACATGAAGAACGAATGAGGTGACAGTTGACAGATGGCACAGACTATCAAATGAGTGTTTTTTTCTTGTTTTTCTTTAAGTGTGTGGTCCTTGTGTTCGTAACCAGGTTTGTATTGTGTTTGTCTTATTTTATTCTCGTTTTATCCAATATAGATGTAAACAAACCCCCCGATCCTGACCCCGCGGACATCCCAGGTGCCTCAACTCCTTTATCTCCGAATCCACTATCCCAATTTGCGGATGTTGTCTGTAGCATTACAGACATGGATGTTTCTCAATCAGCCCAAACTTCACGCAAACGTCCCAGTGACGAGGTAATTCTGTCACCCAGTCCTCCAAGCAAACAGCAAAATTGTCAAATTGGTCAAATCAAGTATTCAGTAATGGATAAGGCCCCATATGTTGTTCACGTCTCCCGCATAGAGACCCAACCAAATGCAGGCACCACCCTACACGCAAGTTCCTTCTAAGTTACAACATCGCGAACATTGTTCGTGGTGGTGTTAATCGAGTTGGCAGAAACCGTGTGTCCGTAGAGTTTGCTTCGCCTCAGGATGCTAACTCTTTCTTAGTTAACCCGTCATTGTCCAAATATAGATACTCTGCTTCAATTCCAACATTGAATATAACTAGAATGGGTGTTGTTACTGGGGTTCCCTCTAATATTTCTGAAGAAGAGGCTATAACATACTTGTCTGTGCCCGTGGGATGTGGGCAAATACTCAAAGTCCGCCGTATTAACCGTAAAATTCAGAAAGACAATATTAATGAATGGAAACCCACTGAAACTTGTGTCATCACTTTTGATGGCCAAGTCTTACGCCAAAGGATTTACTGTTGCTACACATTCCTTCCTGTTGGACAGTACATATACCCTACAATCCAATGTCGCAACTGTTGCAGATTCGGACATGTAGCAAACATTTGCAGATCTAAACCACGCTGCAGTAAATGTGGCCACGATCACCCAGGTGATGGTTACAACCTTTCTGAGGCTGAGGCGTTCTGTGTGCTTTGTTCGGGTAATCACTTCGCTAATAGCAAGTCATGCCCCGAGCATGGTAGACAGAAAGCTATTAAGACTACTATGGCTGAAAAATGTATTCCATACGCTGAGGCTAGCAAAATTATTCCTATAGCTTCCCGAAATTATGCAAATATCACCAAGACTCCAATTTCTCAGTCCTATCGGAAAACTGTAACTTTCAAGCCCAGGACCCATGCCCCCCTTTCCCCATCATATGAAAAAGCCAATCAACAAAAAACTAGTTCTCCCCAATCTTCACAGCCTAATGGCTGCGCTCTCAATTATAATAATGACTCTTTCAATAATAGTACTTCTTCTATTATTGACCTACTGATAAAACTCTTACCTATTCTTATTTCTTCTTCCGCTTCTAATACTCAATCACCGTCCAACGTTGCCAACCAACTTATTATTCTACTTTTAGATATTAGAAATGGCGTCTCGCCAAGTATTCTTTCAGTGGAATGTGAGGAGCGTGTGGCATAAAAACCACGACCTCATAGTTCTTTTGAATAAATACAAGCCATTGGCTTGTTCCATAGCTGAGACTTGGCTCATTCCAAGTCTTAGCTTACGTATAACACACTTTAACATCCTTAGATGTGACAGACCTGATGGCTATGGATGGTCGGCTCTCTTTGTCAACAATCGGGTTCCACTTTCGCCTTTTGCTTTACCTCTACTTACGGGTGATATTAGCATTGCCGCAGGAAGGGTAGAGGGCATCACAGTGTTTTCTATTTATATTGCTCATCCCCACCATGACTTTTTCATTACCTTAAAAAACATTTTTGCTAATGTCCATGGACCGACACTGGTCATGGGAGACTTTTAACTACCATCATTATAGGTGGGGGTCTGAACGTTGTGATGCCTTTGGTGTAGCTTTGGTTGAGATTTTGGACGATCTGGATCTCTGCATCTTAAATGATGGTTGCCCAACACGCAGATCTCTTCCCGGTCAACAAAAGAGTTGTGTTGACCTAACTTTCTGTTCAATTTAGTTGGCAGCTTCGACCCATTGGGAATGTACGACCTTGTCGCATGGTAGTGACCATTACCCTATTGTCATATCTTTGGTTAATAAGACTTATTTAGAGAAAACTTCTCCTCCACTTTTGAAATACAACTTGTCCAAACCAGATTGGGCAAAATTTGTATCATTATTGGAGGATAAAATTAACAATCTTCCATATTTCAATTCAAGTTTATTAGATCCTTCTGGTCACTGCCATGCCAAGAACTGTTATGAGGGGTTTGTTACAGCCATCACTTCTAGTGCGGATTCCTGCTTTCCATTGAAAAACAGTGCCCGAGGCAAAATACCTTCGCCCCCGTGGTGGGACCCAGAATGTACTTCGGCAATCAGGGATAGGGTTGAGGCAGAGAAAAGCTACAATGCGGATATGAGCACCGAAAATCTATTGACATATTTGCGGTTTAATGCCAGAGCCAAACGCCACCTTCGCAAGAAGAAACGTTCGGGTTGGGTTAAGTTCTGTACCTCCTTATCTCCCTCTACTCCAATCTCGTTAGTCTGGAGGAACATCAATAGATTTAGACGTGGATGCTCCCCATCAATCTCTTACCAATTTCTAGGGAAACAGCAGATTTCTTTTTTGACAAAATTGCTCCACCCTATGTTCCTTTATCTTCTGAATGTTTCAATATGTCCCTGCAAAATATTTCAGAGGATCCTCTTGACGTGCCATTTACTTCAGAGGAACACTGAATGTGGTGCTCAGGCATGTCCGGGACTCAGCCCCCGGTATTGACGGAGTACCATATTCTATTATAATTCATTCTGGAGACAACGTTAAACTCATTAATTTTTGTTATAGCAATGGTTGGGTTCCAGATCAGTGGAAGTTACAGATCATTATTCCCCTATTGAAGTCAGGCAAACATGTAGATGATCCGAACGGCTTTAGACCAATTGCTTTGTCCTCAGTCTTGGCCAAATTATTGGAACACCTGATTAAAAATCGACTTGAATGGATAGTCGAATCGAGGGATTTACTGCCGAACTACCAATTTGGCTTCAGGAAAGGGCTCGGCACAATGGATAGTGTTGGCGTTTTAGTTGCGGATATTCGCTTAGCGTTTTCCAAAAACGTATCCGTTGTTGCCGCCTTCTTAGACATCGCCTCTGCATACGACAACGTTCTGCTTCCCGTTCTCAGGCAGAAACTGCACCAGCTGAGTCTCCCGGTTAAGATGATCGAATGCATCTGTGCACTTCTTATGTTTCGTTCTTTGGTTCTGAGAGTCCAGGGCGAGGATTTCTATGAAAGGCAGACTTGGAAGGGACTACCACAAGGATTCGTTCTGAGCCCCCTTCTTTATAATTTGTATACAGTGGACATTGGCTCCTGCCTAAATAATAACTGTCACATCCTCCAATATGCCGACGACTTAGTCTTGTATGTGACAGATTCCTCCATCGTAGACGCTGCGTCATCTCTATACCTCTCTTTGGACTCTTTGAACCATTGGCTTCTAAGACATAGTCTGTCATTATCCGCACCGGAAAGTTCGGCAGTAATTTTCTCTCGCAAAAGACTGATCCCGCAAATCTCAATCGACATTTTAGGTCAAAATATTCCATTAGTTAATAAAGTAAAGTTTTTAGGCGTCTTTTTAGATTCAAAATTAAATGGTAAACATCATATAAATTTATTAATTAAAAAATGTGAAAGGGTTGTTTCTATTTTAAAAGCTCTCGCGGGTGTCTGGTGGGGTGCCCACCCCTATAATATGAAATTGGTCTATAACGCCTTAATTAGGAGTGTTTTAGACTATGGTACGTTCCATTTAGTTCCATGCAACAAGGGTGCTTTGGCTGGACTGGATAGGGTTCAGTCAAAATGCCTTCGGATCATCTCTGGTTGTATGAAGTCATCTCCCGTTAACGCGTTGCAGGTTGAGTGTGCTGAACCTCCCCTGGCCCTAAGACGGCAGTATCTATGCTCCCGTTTTGTGGCTAGGTTATCATCTAGATCTTCCCATCATCTTTTAGCAAGATTGAATGAGTTAGATGCCATATGCAGAAGCTCTAATTACCGGAAAAACAAAGAAATTCCCTTAATTCTAAAAGCATTTCGTCAAATTAATAATTTAGAATGTCCAATAGAACAGTATCCCAGATTACCTCTTTTTAAGTTTCCCTATGAAGTCTTATGTTTCATTCCAAAAATTTTCTTTGACATTGGTATTTCCAAAAAGTCCCCTTCAGCGGATTCGGCTTTCAATGCGGCGTTGGGGGAACGATGGACTGGATTTCAGAGGTTTTTTACAGATGCTTCAAAATTTAATGACCCGAGTTGCACGGGCGCTGCGGTTTATTACCAAACCTCCAGAATAATTTTACAGTAAAAATAAGGAGTCTTCTGTGTTCACGGGCGAGTGTGTGGCTTTATTGGAAGCTTGTCTTTTCATAGAGTCACACCACAATTGACAAAGACGTAATTTTCACAGACTCTCTTAGCTCTTTGCAAGCCTTAATACAAAACCCTTTCAAAAGTAAATTGCACAGCTCCCTTGTTTTAATAATTAAAAAGTCTTTATTATCCTGTTTTATTAGTCAAAGAGAGGTTCAGTTATTTTGGATACCTAGTCATTGTGGTATTAAGGGCAATGAGTTCGTTGATGCCTTGGCCAAAGATGCTTGCTCGTCAGCAGTAGCTGATATCACCCACAATACTCATCAGGGATACGACTTGTTGAGCCTTCCAAAAGTTAAGCTCCAATCTTCGAGGCAGGAACAATGGAATATCACTGGAAGAAGAAAGGGGAAGTTTTACTATGCAGTACAACCAGTCATAAAAACAAAGCCTTGGTTCCACAGTTACAAAAAAGTCTCCAAAACCGTTATATCCGTTCTTTGTCGAATTCGTTTAGGTTTTAGTTGTACTCCCGTTTTTTTGGGCATAATCCGTGTTCGCGACTCCTCTCTCTGCGAGTGCGGGTTGGAAGAATGGATCACATCTTCTTAGAGTGCTCGAACAACATTCCACCTTTAGATTTATATAGTCGCCTCCCTAAATTTAAGATCCCTCTTCCGACAAATTTTTCCTTCTTACTAACATATTCCTCTCAAGATCTGCTTGTGGCGCTGATGACCTTCATCCGTCACAATAACATAAAGTTATGAACAATTAAGTTTGTGTGGTTGTGGTATGCGTATATTTTATGTTTTAACAATTATAATAATTTTTTTTTTTTTGTTTGTTTCAGTCCCGTACTAATCTACATTGTGTTCAACTGTATCAATCAATCGAAGAGTTTTATTAGTTTTCATTTTTATTTTCTTCATCTAATTGTTTACCTTTAAATTTAATTTACATACACACTTGTTTTCTCAAGTCACAGAATAGTCGACACCGGCTTTGCTTGCCATACAACAAAAATAGAATAGTTTTTTTTTTTCTTTGCACAGTGTGACAGTGTAGTGCAATGAAGTGCGGACTTACGGACTACAATGTTTGTTAAATCTCGAGGATACAACAAAAAACATCTTAATATGGTTAACAACTGTAAGCTCATCATAGGTGTCAGCACTGTTGTTCGTCCACAAACCGACATAGTTGTGTTCAGTGTTGTTTCGATTATAAATTAAATGAAAATTAGATACAAATGTATGCGACTTCGAGTGTAGCACAGTTAAAAGAAACGACTACTACTGGTAAAAAACGGCTTTTAAAAAAAGCCACATTTTATAATTTATAGGTTACCTATTTTGTGATTGTTGAGTCTAAGTTTTTTTTTGTTGAAGACGGGCGTACGATAGGAATAACCTGATTTGAGTTTAAAAAAAAATAGCTTGAGGAGGAACTCCTAAACTGAAAAACTTAAAAGAGATGTTCATTTTAGCACTGATCTAATATGATAATATTAACATATTAGATCAGTGCTAAACATACATCTCTAAAATTTAACTTAATGCTCATCTCTCTACGTTAGATGTGTTCCATATGAACAATTAATCTCCTAAGAAAAAGTTCTTATGGAATAAATATAACAAAGAGAATCATCATCAAACCCTTAAAGATAAAATATATCTTTAAGTTTTTTAAGGTCATCCTTAGAAGATAGACTAAATATGCAATCGCGGACTTTTTTGTTGAACTTTTTAAAATGTACAATCCTTTAGAACATACATTTTATTAATCTCATACGGTTTACGCTGCGCACACCAGTAAAGCTCCCAGCCGGCATGATTTTTCCAACATTTTCAACAATAATCGTCATATTTCAGCCAATTCACCATTAAAAGATATCACAGATTTAAAATTACGCGTTACGCTAGGAGTCAATTACCTTTTTCTCGGCTATGATTTATGCGATCACTTCGTTTCCTTTTAATCCTGGTAGTATGTACCCGTGGGATATTTTCCGACATCCACGTGGGCGAATACGCGGGCAATAATATATTGATAGCCGTACTAAGTTATTTATAAATAGGGAAATGAAACGACATAATATGCTTTCTATGGTTGTTCAAGTGCAAACAAGTTTGGAGATTGGCCATTGTTCCTTCAAAGTCCCAAAAGACTACTACCTAAGACGACAAAACAAAACTCAATAATTTTAAAAATAAATAAAAAAAAGAAATCCTGGCGTTGTGTGTGTGATTGATTGGTGATTGTTCAGGTTTTGCAATTTTGTTATTTATTAATCTCTACTTGAAAAACTACTGAAAAATGTAAGTGCAAGGCCTAGAAATAATAAAACAGTGGAGGTATGCAGTTCCGTATCACTTATTTACCCATAAAATGTGTTTTCAGGGCATCAACATCGAAGCCACGCTCGGAGATGACATTGGAAGAATTGTCCAAAATTGAAGAGGAAGAATTCAGTACAGGCCCTCTTTCAGTTCTTACGCAGTCAGTAAAGAACAATACACAAGTTCTCATCAATTGCCGAAATAACAAAAAACTGCTGGGACGCGTAAAGGCGTTCGACCGGCATTGCAACATGGTGCTTGAGAATGTCAAAGAAATGTGGACTGAGGTGCCAAGGCTAGGCAAAGGCAAGAAGGTAAAGTTTCTCTTGAAATTTCTTTCAAATATTCACTTAATTTCGTCTTTAGCGGCTCTACTATTGATCATACAAACAGTGAATTTAGAGGTTATCTATTGATTTTAGGAATGCGATGTATAAGGCTCTAGTTTGGTTTAGTTTATATAATTCCACCAAACAGTTGGTTTGGGTGATTCAGTTTCACTTCCAAGCTTATTACGTTTTTTATTACCTTACAAACAAATGAGAATGAGAAAGTTGTTTATTGTTTTGGTCATTGCAAAATAAACTATATTTTTTTTTTACAAGCTAAAGTTTTAAGAGGTCAAACGTTTTGGGGTTTAAATCACATACATAAAGGTTCAGAGCAGGACTTTTTCTCCAATAAACAGTTTTATCCCATCACCTTTGTCCATCCGCTTACAGTTACTTTGGTATTTAACCATACTATCATACATAATCTGACGATCATTACTTTCTCTTACCTTGACATTGGCAAAATCATCTAACGTGGAGCTAGATGGAGCCAGAATTTTTAAAAATAGAATAGAATAGAACCATACTAGCGGCCTACCGCTGCTTCGCACAGTTTTTCTGACTTAAAACATCAATATTTATTTTATGTAAATATATTATACTTATAAACCATCTGGAAGTAATTCACTAAATGTTAGTGGAACCGCAACAAAATCTGTTACGTAGTTTAGAAGAACATCGCGATCACACAGACCGACAAACAGCAAATTTAATTTATAATATATAATTATATAAGTAATACAGTTGCTCCACCAAGCCATAGGGCTCAGTATGTATGCTAAGAAAAAGATAAAATACCTATTCAAAGGTGTTCATAGTGAAATTAACTTATCTCATACTCAAACAAAACATTTTTAATTTCAGGGTAAAGCTGTGAACAAGGATAGGTTTATCTCAAAAATGTTCCTCCGTGGAGACTCAGTGATCCTAGTATTAAGAAACCCGCTGGCCACTGCAGCTGGCAAATAAACAACCAGGCTACAGAGAATGTACAGTAACATGCTGTTAATATGTAACACCAAAACATGCTGTTAATATGGCACACCAAAACATGCTGTTAATATGGCACACCAAGTTAAAAAAGAGAGGGTGTGCTTATGACCACAGGATAGAAGTGAAAACTTACGACTGGAGCCGGATATACCCAATTCAGTGCCGAGTGTATGTGAATCAGCGTGACTGATTGACTGGAGCCGAGTATACCCGATTCAGTATCAACAACCCGAGCATAACGGCTCACTTTCATTCACTGTTTAGAAAGAAGTTTTCACTTCATTTCATTTAGCCATAAAGACTGTCGCCTCGGTCACCCATAGCTGTGTGGAATTCATTTTGTTAAACTGAATTCGCCTTATTAACGCCTGGGACTGTATTTCTTTGTGTTGATAACTGTGAAGTGTTCTCCAAAACCTTAGTCTTAAGCTTGTGGTATGGATCCAATGCACCTCTTTTGTATATTGGTGTGTTGAATTATATTAAAATAAATAACAGTTAAGATTTTCTTATGCATTTTATTTTACATAATAAGATACCATTCTCACTGTAGAGACAACATATCATTGGACTAATGTTGGACTGAAGTTGTGGTCAGGACATGCAAAGATAAGTTCTTTTCTACCCAACACCAAAGACAGGGTTGTGTTTTTTTTTAATTCATAAATTATGCCTGGTGATTAGTCTCGAGTTCGCAGCGAAGCATCGTTTCACAGCATTTTAATCCGTTTTTGGTTCTAAGGCCCGTGGAAGCTGTAGTGTTAAATGTAGCTGTTAATTAATTTTAATTAACAACCGTGCGGCAAGCGTGACTTCGAGTTTATTCGTTCATTTATCATCAAAGAAAACATGTGTCAGAGGCATTTACAGACACATTCATCTTCATCCTATAAATAAGTAGTATTATTTACGTATTTACCCAAGTTTATTTATTTACCAAACCGAGTTCATAGATCGTAGTCCTGAATAAATAGGGTCGCTAACTCATAAAATACCTCATAGATGGCGTTGATATCAATGTGAAGCGTGACTGTCTCCGTTCAATAGCCTTTGATAATAACCTCGGACGTTCGCGCCAGAACCGCATTCATAACACGGTATTGTTTACGCACTGTCGTTTATTCAATCCTTGTGATCACACGCGCATATCTTTCTATGTAACGAGTGTATAAACTATCAAAACTTTAAAGATAACTGGTTTTGTGCATCATGTCGGCTTGAACTTGAAAGTGCGACGAACTTGATATTTTTTTCCCGCCTTTTTTCTTTTTTTTTCTGAGGAAAATGTGTACTGTTATTTTGTGTTAATTCTGTAATTGAAGTCAAGGAATTTTGTTAACATCCACTGAGGTAAGTGTTTACAGTTCCATCTTGTGATTGTTTTCTTTATAATGTTTAGCTCTAAGGACGCGCCACAAACACAACACGAAATATCTAAGTAGGTAACCTACTTACTTAAGTACTGAAATACCGCCAATTGTTTGTAAATAAGGACTGCTCATATCATTTGTAGTTTTAAGTTAGACAACTTAATTTTATATAGCATACCTACGGTTAGTAAATAAAGAGTAAAGTGCCTTAATTGGTTCTGTCACTAGCACAAAAAGTAAGCAGATTTTGTAGGTCTTCAGTCGGTACCTACCTAATTACCCTTAAGTAAACAAAGTCGCGAGTCCTTCGGTACGAAAGTTAAGTAGGTACCTACCTAGACCTACACAGGTGGTTTAATTGCATTTCTCTTATAACTTTCGTAATGATTCCTAATAAAATAATAAATAAACAAAAATTTCAGAACATTAATGAAAAGAGAATTAATCGCAGATGACTTCTGGACATAATCGCTTTAATGTGCCACAAGGCTCTATTCTCAGCCTCCCTTTGACACTTGTTGAATGCCCTTTTGAAGAGAAGGCGAAACCCCGCTGGTTCTGTGTCTATAGTATACAATTAGATTCCACATCGCATTCTAAAAATATCATAAATGGCAACACAATCTAGGTTGTTTTCACACGAATGCATCTGGATGGGAGAGTACACTATGATTTAGCGATTTGCCAAGATATTTTGGTATTTCGCCTTGCGTTGAAACACGATGAACTAGATAAAGATGGGAAGATACGACGAATTTAAATATCTAGCTCTGTTTGGATTTCTAAAACTAAATCTGTAAAGAAGAGCTCAACTTTCAATTAAGTACAACATAAATGCATAATTTAAAATTGAAGATGACGGCGCAGCGATGACGTAGGTACCAAACTTAGAATAATTATAAGACACGATTTAATAATTATAAGACACGAGAGCACTTAAAGACATACAAACAAATAAAATTGAAATGTCTGTTTGTAATGTCAAAATAACAGCTTTTAATTTTAAGCAAATAAAATTATAAATGGTAATTACAATATTTTTTTTATTTTTGACCGATTTTGACGGGACTTTAAGTGGCATATAGCTGATGTTTTATGGAGAAGATTTTATTTTTAGAATAAGCCGCGGCAGCAGCTACTTTTTGAATGAATTTGAATTGAAAGTGAAACACAATTGCATGCATAAAACCTTGAGGATCAAACATTAACACGTTTTTCCTTGGCGTTAATAATGTAGAGTTTTTCACATCGCCTACCCATAGGCGCCGAGAGCGGGGTGCAAGAGGGTGCACTTGCACCTCCCTGGCTTCAAAATAAAATAAAGGTTGCATCCTACATTATCTTAGGTTAAGCTTTCCTGATTGGTGTCGCACCAGGATAGCCATCTTTTAATTGGGGCATTATGTTGTTAAAGTAGATGTCCGCCAGCTACTTTTTAACAAGTTTTGTTCCTCTACGGTCCAGTGAGCGACTAGGTCGGCCCACCCCCAATTTTCCAGGCAAGGAGCGTCAGCTTGTCCACTTGTTCAGGGCAGTTGCCTGTAGTCCGTTCTATTAAAACCTTCCGCAGGTTATTTATCGGAAGTGGCTCTGTTATGGCTCTCGCTCGCAGGTCGGGTAGCCAGAAGCAAATCCTGCGTAACTCGACAAAGTTACTCCTTGTATGAATGGAAAAACGGTAACCTAACATAATGTGATCCGAGGTGAACTGCAAAAATGATCGAGCTCGCTTCGTGGAGCTGAAGATGCACCCCTGAAAATAAATTTGCCGGCGCCCATGCGCCTATGGACACTATAAATTGGCATTTTCTTTTCCCTGTGTACTGGCTGAACTAAAAATATGAAAGACTGATCAAATCTCCAATCAGTTAACTAGCTGTCACATCTTTCGTTAGTTGTACTTGTGATTAGTTGACCAAAACATAACAAATATAAAAAAAGTCACATTAGTTATTAATAAAAATAAGATAAGATATTTAAGTAATACTCGTACTTAAATATCATTATGTGAAATGGGGATAGAGCTTTGAAATCATGAAATTCTACGTAATTTCGTCGTCCAATCATAACTTTTGGGACTTGACATTAATGTTTAAGAATGTAATTGTGTTAGGTAGGTACACACGGCTACACTTCAAGCTATACATTTCCAGTATACGCTGACCTCTCATTGTACGGAAATCCTATACAATGCGAGATCAGCTTAAACTGGAAATGTATAGCTTGATGTGTAGCCGTCTGTACCTACTCACGTAGCGCTTTCCAGAATATCAACTTACCCGTGACTTGGCCCCGTGTAGGCTTCTCCAGTTGGGGAGCAGTTTGTCAAAGTCAAATTTTCAAATAGCCACATAAAAGGCACTATTGAACGTCAAAATTTACAAAAAATAGAATTGATTCTAGTTGCCCCTTCCAAAAGGTAGTTTCGTATGGAGGAGAATGGGCAAGAAATTCCACCGTTACTCTTTAAAAAAAAAAGTTTTACAATATTTTGTTTAAGATATGTATGATATGTATGTATGTAAGATATGTGAGGACGATGCATCTAGAATAAAATTACTATACCACAAAAGGACTGTGGTCTGGTTGGAAAACTTTTAAAGCAACCTTATTGGTAGCTTTAGTAACTAAACTTTTAAAGCAACCTTATTGGTAGCTTTAGTAACTAAACTTTTAAAGCAACCTTATTGGTAGCTTTAGTAACTAAACTTTTAAAGCAACCTTCTTGGTAGCTTTAGTAACTAAACTTTTAAAGCAACCTTATTGGTAGCTTTAGTAACTAAACTTTTAAAGCAACCTTATTGGTAGCTTTAGTAACTAAACTTTTAAAGCAACCTTCTTGGTAGCTTTAGTAACTAAACTTTTAAAGCAACCTTATTGGTAGCTTTAGTAACGAAACTTTTTGATGTTTAATATCTTTCCCGTCGCTTTCTGTGGTAGTGATTTCGTGAAAAGGGACGAAAGTGTGTAACAGAAAGTGACAGCTTCAGCATGGCATAAGTAATTATTTTTATAGCATGGAATTAGTACTTTATAACACCATGGAATTTTATTAGTGTACTCTGGAATTAGCTAGTACTATACAGGGTGGAAACTTTCAGCGGGGCAGTAAGGGGAAGTACCTTATCCGTTGCAGCTACGCGAAAATGATCTTAGGAGACTATCCTTATCTTTTTGAGAAATTTTGATCTGCATTCACAGATTTTGAAAAAAAATGTACAGTCAGCAGGAAAATGAGCAATTTTCACAAAAACTTTTTTTTATGCCAATTGATCCTCTTTCTTATAATTAATATCTAATTAGACTTATACATAATTATTATCTGTTTGAAAGAGTTTACAAAATTCAGAACATAACATTTATAAAAACAAAATGAAAGAAAAGCAAATCAAATAAAAATTCAAAGAAATATACAAATTATGTATAGGTATTATTAATATACAATTATTTACTAATACGCACATAAACTATAATAATAGTAAATCGGTTCTGTGTAAAATACAAAGATAAATTAAAGCCTCATAGCTCATGCATTAGCTCTGGCTAGGGATTTAATGAAAGCGATGGAGACATCAAACGCCTCAAGAGATGGAATATACTTGAACTCGGACAGAGATTAGGGGCCTGGGGAGGGCTTTTTATTTTTATTTGGGTGACAAATTATCAAATAACTTCTCCCGCTCTGGCAGAGCGGAGGGCGTGTCAGACATTTACTGACAAAACCCACCCGTTTTCCTTCAGATGCCTGTGTGCCAGAGCTACGATATCCCTTTCGGACAAACTCGCATCCCTGGCAGGCATTGGCCCTTTCGGACCCCGTCAGTTGGTGCTGACATCTCTTTGAGGTGCGCGTAGAACACAACGCGCCGTCGAATCGGACGGCGAGCTACCCATTGCTCACCGTCCGCAAGCCCGCGCCTACGGTGGCCGGGAATCGGCCTGCGACTCCCGACGTCCGGGGCGTCTCCTGCGGCGACTAGGGGCGCGAGGGCGCGAATTTTGCCTCTCCCTCACGCGTTCCGCCTCCTTCGCGAGCATTACTGCTTCGCAGAAGGAGGTGCGGCCTCCCATGCACTCTCGCTCCGAACCATGGCCTGAACCAGGGCCGGACGCGAGAGATCGCCGCCGCCAATAGCCTCCGTGAGGACACGGCGGTGCTCCGCCCAAGCCGGGCAGACCTCCACCGTATGCTCCACTGTGTCCTCCGGGAGATCCACACAGTGGTGACACCCGGTCCTTTCCTCCCGCTATAACCTAAACAGGAACCTCCCGAAACAACCGTGTCCGGTGAGGACCTGCGTCAGGCGGAAGGTGTGGGATCATTCTTAATGGAGAATCACCTAATGATTTGTGTAAGACGTACCATCTGATAATGGTTGTATTGTAATAACCGATAGCTGAATAAAACAGTAAGAAAAAACCGGCCAAGTGCGAGTCGGACTCGCGCACGAAGGGTTCCGTACCATTATCTATAAAAACGGCAAAAAAATCACATTTGTTGTACGGGAGCCCCCCTTAAATATTTGTTTTATTTTAATTTAATTACTTATTTTTAAAGTGAATATATAACTAAATATTCTGTGAATATTTCAAGCGTCTACCTGTTGCCGTTATCAATATCGAGCAAAAACGAGCAAAAAAATCACGTTTGTTGTATGGGAGCCCCCTTAAATATATATATTTTTTTTAATATCTGTTGTTATAGCGGCATCAGAAATACATCATCTGTGAAAATTTCAACTGTCTAACTATCACGGTTCATGAGATACAGCCGGGTGACAGACGGACAGACAGACGGTGGAGCCTTAGTAATAGGGTTCCCGTTTTACCCTTTGGGTACGGAACCCTAAAAACAATGAAGTACTTCGGTATTCTTCTTTGGAGTAGGTAATGTCAAAGTCATATTATTTTGGCACTTTTGAAAGTCAAAATTTATAAAAAAATACAACTGATTCTAGTTGACCCTTCCCAAAGGCATTATCGACTTTTTATAATCGACTAATGCAGATTGTGCGCTTCATTAGCAAAGACGATTGCCTTCGTTAAGGTCGTTGAGACTTGTTTTCTAGTCTCTAGATAATGTTCACTATAGCACGTACCTATAATTTCTACATTTATATCTGTTTTTTTTTATGGTATACATAATAAAGAGTATCCTATTCTATTATTAATTTTATTGTAGTACAATACGTTGATGTTTCTACGTAATTAGCGTATCATTTGCTATAATATAGGTAGTTATACTAGGTAGGTATTACTGCCTCGTTGGTTAGCAACCGCTACTTCCCGGGTCGTGCAAAATGTTACTGGGTTTTGTCCGTCAGGAATTTCTCAGTAGCATCCCGGAGTCCGGATTTGTGCCCAGTTGATGGCAATAGGCTCGCTCCCTATTACATGAGACTAAACGTAATTGGCGAAATGTGCATAATATGTACACCTCTGCCTAACACTTCGGGGAATACAGGCGTGATGATATAATATATCATGTCATGTACAGTGAATAATTCAAGTATTTATGCATATGCATTAAAAAACCTATAATGTTCCCACTGCTGGGACACAGGCATTCTCTTGGTGAGAGGGAGTGAGCCGTAATCCACCTCGCGGGCCCAGTGCGGGTTAATAGATGTCACATGTCTTCGAATTTTTGGTTCTAAGACATGCCGGTTTCAACACGATGTTTTCCTTCTCCGTTTTGAGAGCAGTGGTGATGAACACAAAGTAAAACGCCTGTCTGGGTTCGAACCTAGGACCTACGACTCGTAACTCGCGGTCTTTACCACTGGAGTTTTAATGCAGTTTGTCATAAGACTAAGGCCCTTTGTACACGGCACGGTTTGTTTACGGTACGGATTATAAACCGCGCCGTAGAAAAACCAACAAGCTTCCATATTGATCCATACAAACTGACGACCATGCTTATACAGACTACACACGGCGAATAAAGACTTACAAACTCATGCGATATCGCGGGCACGACGCGACACTAGTAGCACAATTTCTTTGTTGGTGCCTGTCGCGCCCGCGATATCGCGTGTGTTTGTAAGAGCCATAAACCGTGTCTTTTCACGGTAAGAAAAACGTATGTATACAAAGGGCCATCCGGGATTTTTGGACATAAACTTTAGGAGCATAGGTTAAATGCTCTAAGGGGTAAACAGATGATATTTTTGGAGGTAAACTTTAGGAGCATAGGTTAAGTGCTCTAAGAGGTAAACAAATTATTTTTTTGGAGGTAAACTTTAGGAGCATAGGTTAAATGCTCTAAGAGGTAAACAAATTATTTTTTTGGAGGTAAACTTTAGGAGCATAGGTTAAATGCTCTAAGAGGTAAACAAATTATTTTTTTGGAGGTAAACTTTAGGAGCATAGGTTAAATGCTCTAAGAGGTAAACAAATTATATTTTTGGAGGTAAACTTTAGGAGCATAGGTTAAATGCTCTAAGAGGTAAACAAATTATTTTTTTGGAGGTAAACTTTAGGAGCATAGGTTAAATGCTCTAAGAGGTAAACAAATTATATTTTTGGAGGTAAACTTTAGGAGTATAGGTTAAATGCTCTAAGAGGTAAACAAATTATTTTTTTGGAGGTAAACTTTAGGAGCATAGGTTAAATGCTCTAAGAGGTAAACAAATGATATCATTGCAAGATTTTTGATGTAAGTTTTTCTCTTGCTTTCTGTGGGAGTGATTTCGTGAAAAGGGACGGAAGGGTGTAATAGTCAATTTACCTAATAAAAGTGACAGCTTGAGCATGGAATAAGTAAGTACCTACTTTTAATAGCATGGAATTAGTGTACTCATGGAATTAGTAACTACTACATAGATTGCTTTACTTACAATCTATATAGTACTTACTAATTCCATGAGTACACTAAGTCACTAAGTCGATTACTAGTGGTGGCCCACTAGTAATGAATAATTATTCGAATAAATATTTAATTATTTAGCTTTTTGTCTGCTCATGTCTCACGTCTTGAATCTACTTACTACTGTAAGGCTCGCTAGTTTTTTTTTTGTATTATGTAAGTATGTAAATAAACAGTTACATTATTTTACAGCTTTCTGCTGTACAAACACTGACCTCCATATAGGGAGTTCAGTGTGTACAAAGCAAATAATTTGCTTTGGTTTAGATGACATCTGTCATTGAAGGAAAATGTTTTTTTTTTGACTTAGTTTATTGTTTGCGTTACCGCAGGTCGGAACATACCGTGACAAATTATTTGGTTTTCCTGGGAATTTTAGTGGCGGTGATTTACGCACAGAACGCAAGGATTTTCCTACTGTTACGTGACCATAAAGTATTTTTGAAGAGTTTCAAGCTCAATGAGGGTTTGAAATCAATATGGCGTTCGAAAAGTGCTGATTCTCAGGCTAGTTTGAATAACAACATTAATTGCGTTTGACGTTGTTGAGCAGACACAATTTTCGAACACCTTAACCAATGTACCTACCCAGCCGGGTAGGTACAGTCAACTGCACATCATTGGTAGGTTACTTGGACTACGAAAACTGCCCTTACTACTATAAAAAACGCGCTGTCAAATAGGGATGGTGATTTTTTTCCGAAAAAGATCGATTCTTGAATTGATTCGAATCGAAATCTGATAAATCGATACAAAAAGAAATCAAGGTATTATTCTCATATTATAGAAAGAAGTGAGTTCTATCTATAATCTGAGGTATTATTAATATTAATTATATTATGGTATACTTTTTTCGATTTACTTTTCTAGTTTGTATTTTCTTTGTTAATGTTAAAAAATACGTTTGTAATTATTATTGTAATACAAACGTATTTTTTTAAAATTTTGTTTACCTATTGAGGAGCGACGAAGGAAACTGACTACACAGCAATCCAGCGAGTTTTTGAGTAATTAAGTGATTTTGTTTTATTTGAAATGTGTTTGGGTAGTTCATTAAACTAATTGTAAATAATTTACGGTTCAGTTTCTTATCAAAACAGAAAAAATCGAATGTCGATTATTTAGGGTGAAATATACTATATATTGATTAAAAATATCGATTTTTTGGTCCAAGAAATCGATTCTTCGATTAAATAATCGATCTCAGCTCGGCATCCCTACTGTCTGATGTCAAATTCTTACCACTGATGTGCCGTACCTACCTGAAAAACTACACAAAGTCACCTTTTTCAGGGAATAAATACTAGATATCTAGAATATAATTCTAGTCCGATCTCAATGTACTTACAATGGCAAAACAAAAGATCATAACAAGTAGTAAATCATCAAAGACTGTAGTTCCGTCACGGTCGCCTGCGCAGATACAAAACGTACCTAGGTGCGTTTGTTTGTTTTGTAAATTGATCTATCCTTTATACGTTTGCTAAGTATCATGAGGTTGGTAATCGTGATGATGGTAATCATGTTTGATAAAGTGATGAGGATTGAAAATAGCATCCTTTTACTTAATAAGTAACTGATAGAATTTGCACGCCTCACAACGCTTCAGAGTGTGAGAGTGGTCTACTCTCAGTAAGTCGTCGCCTTGTCGAAAATTTCCAACGTAATATCGTTTATATACTCTCAATTATATGTACAGACGCCAGCAGATCAAGCTACCCGAAACTGTCAAATTTTCCCAATCAACCTTGAACCTTATGCTGTAGGGTTAAAGTTGAAAATCTATTGAAGAAATTTGACAGATTGTAGTAGCTTAATGTGCTGGCGTCTGTACATGGAATTCATATTAGTAGGGAAGTTTTAAAAACTAATAAGATTATATATTTTTAGATAGATATATCTTGTTACTACATTACAAAAACCGGCCAAGTGCGTGTCGGACCACCCACAATGAAGGGTTCCGTAGTTAGGATGAATTTATCCCTAAAACAAACTTAACATTGTAGTTGAAAAACATGTTCTCCCATACATCGAAATACGCCACGGTCAATTTTCTAACTGAAAATATAAGTTTGTAATCGCAAAAAATGTTTTTTTTATGTGATAAAACTCCAAATTAACAAGTTTTGGACTTTTTCCTTTACTTCTGCTATGAGACCTTGCTTCTTGCCAAATTGATGAATGATTCTAGGTCAACGGGAAGTACCCTATAGGTTTTGATTTATTTGCGAGCATCGAAATATGTTGCAATAATGTCGCTTATATCGCCATATTTTTTTATTGCGTTGACTTGGAAGCTTGATTTTTTTAGAGCTTCAAGAGACTTACGTATTTGATATTAATTTCAACTTGATACCTCTACGCGTTCCTGAGTCTTGACAGACTGACAGACAGACAGACAGACAGACAGACTGACAGACAGACAGACAGACGGACAACGAAGTGATCCTATAAGGGTTCCGTTTTTTCCTTTTGAGGTACGGAACCCTAAAAAATACGTGTAGGTAGTGGTTTCCGTTGGGAAGTGTGTCTAGTTTGTCGTCACGATTTACGTGTTGACACACAAATGGATTAATCTAAATCTTCTTCTACGAGTATAAGTTTTCTTTTATCCTTGGGATGAGCCCTATTGATTTTCGTTATCAAACTCATAACCGTTCAAAAGATATTCACAAAAATCAAAAATATTTGTATGACCTATAAGTAGTTGCTCTGGGTCTGGCTGTTTGTGTATGTGAGTTTAAATGTTTGTAAACGCACCCACGATGCAGGAGAAATGCCTAGTATGGGGCAACGTTTTAAAAAAAAATCTTAGCTTTTTTCTTTTTTTCCGTAAAATTATCGCAACATCTTTCTGTCTGTGAGGCGTGCACTTTTGGATTTTCAAATTTTTTTGGAGCTAGCGCTGAAGGCGGTCTACCCAAGCCACATAGCACATGTGTAAGCACAATGTATACCTACCATAAAGCTACCATTTACTGGGTACGTCTTTCATTGATTTGGCTGGCGGCTGAGAGTATGTCATGCTCACTCAGATGTCTCGCTGATGGTGGCGTGTGTGTTGGATCATTTAGTTCCCTTCTAAATGTTTGAGCTGAATGGTGCTGATCCATGCGTCTTGTTCGTGGACGGGTGCCGTCAGTAGGGACTGGTCGTCTCTTAGCTGCCACGGGTTTTTGAAGTGAAAACTTCTTTAGGCGCGTTGAGCACGTTTTGGGT
This sequence comes from Tiliacea citrago, assembly GCA_963921375.1. Classification (NCBI taxonomy): domain Eukaryota; kingdom Metazoa; phylum Arthropoda; class Insecta; order Lepidoptera; family Noctuidae; genus Tiliacea; species Tiliacea citrago. Next base: position 16,807,355 of record OY992802.1, read on the forward strand.
GAACAAAAATCATGGAACTCGCGTCATCGTCACCGAACGCTAGTTTAGTTTTAAAAGAGTGTTTGTGGAGTTTCTTGCCCGTTCTTCTCCATAGGAACCTTCATCTTTCTGACTGACCGGCCCCTTGACAATTCCAAGTGCCTGTAATTGGTTTATTTGAAATAAATGCTTGGAGTTTGAGCGATCAATTGTGTTAGTCTGTTAGGTTAGGTTAGGTTAGGTACGCAATTAGCCCGCGGGATTTATTAAAGCAGAACTTTTATTTTACTGAGCATGTTACTCTTCCTAACTCTTCGCAAATTCGAGAGTGTCGTAATCTTACTTGATCTTATTTCTATCTTGTAAGGAAAAACGGTGAAAAATTGCACCTCAGAGTTAAGATAACTTTGACTGATTGTCACGCTACGATGTCACGCAAGCAAGGGGGAGGCTTAATGATGATGATTTGCTGATTATGTCTGAGATATGAAAACATGTGTCATGCATGGGGGTCCGGAGATTTATTGCTGCTGTAGGATTTTAACCTACTTTCTGACTTAATTTCGGAAAACAGTCTCAATTATTACAATGAACAAAATTATGCTAAGCAAACCTAAACCTGGGAGTCTACTCCGAAGCGATAATCCGAAGTGTCGGCCGAATGTTCGGATGTTTCTTGACTTCCATAGTTTCCTTTTTTGACTTTGTGTCCTTACCCCGTTTCCCGACTTCAAGTCACATTTTTGACTTTATCTCTATGACGGTCGTTTTTTTTTCTTTCGCCGTAGTAAGCCATAGTTAGCCGTAGTCAGGGGGCCTACTCCGAAGCGATAATCAGAAGTATCGGCCGAATGACCGGCTGTTGCTTGACTTCAAAAGTTTCCTTATTTGACTTTGAGTCCTTACCCGACTTCAAGTCACGTTTTTGACTTTGACTTATCTCTTTGACTGTCGTTTTTTTTTTCTTTCGCCGTAGTCAGCCATATTAGCCGTAGTCAGGAAACGGCCGATAATTCGGCCGGTACTTTGGATTTATCTTCGGAGTAGACCCCTTGGACTTAGAAGTCTGATATGCTGATTAGGAGATGCACGTTCCTTCTCAGTCCTCTGTACAAGGAGAGGCTTTTGGCCTGTCGTGGAAGGTGGGGCTGTTACAGGTTGCAGGGTAGTATTAAATTTAACATCCTAGATATCATACGATAGATTAAGTTACAAAGGAAGGTTAATCGAATTTGCGAACCGTACAAACTAACTGAGGCGAAAAAATAATAGTTTATTATCTACTTAACAACCAGTCAACCAGGCGAGGTGATAACTGATAAGTTATAATGTAATATAATATATTCTAGGAAGCCTTTATTTAATTGGCAGTTTTGTGGTCAGCTTGTCATTAAAAGTGGTTATGGGTACTTTCCTTTCTCATAAAGTCATGATGGACCTACCTAACTGCGACAACAACAGATAGGTATTATGGCGTCACTAGTGTTGTGTGGCAAAGAACGAATTTGTTTTTCATCTTTCTTTCGTATGGGCCCTGGACCCTAATTGTGTAACACAGTTTGAATCACAATCTGAATGATTTTGAAGTAACATATCGCTTATCCAGCGCATCTTAAAAAAAAAAGCTTTATTTTTCCTTATTTCCTAACACTATGACCTTATTTGACCTAGTAAATAAACTATATTAACTACTAAATAGTCTTTTAAAACTAAGGTGTATAATGACCGCTATCATCATATCATGGCCCTAGACAGACACAACATAGACTCGACCCTGAGCGGCTGGATCACCAATATGCTCAAAATGAGAGCTGTACAGGTCACGATAAATGACACCACAAGGGCCATCGTGGCGAAGGGCTGCCCGCAAGGGGGCGTCCTCTCGCCACTTCTATGGAACCTGGTTGTAGACAGCCTCATTAAAACACTCAATGACAAAGGTTATTTCACCGTAGGCTACGCCGACGACATAACCATAATAATAAATGGCACCCACGAAAACACCTTATGTAACCTAATGCGCCAGGCTTTGAAAATAGTAGAAGACTGGTGCAACAAACACCAATTGTCAGTAAATCCGACAAAAACCGAACTGATTCTCTTCACAAAAAAGAGGAAGCTGGCGACACTACAACTGCCACGACTCTTTGGAACTACCCTAAGCCTATCAACCGAAACCAAATACCTGGGCATCTATTTGGACAAACAGCTGAACTGGGCAAAACATACCAACTACATTACCACAAAAGCCAGTGTATCCTTGTGGCAGTGCAAACGACTGCTCGGAAGGAATTGGGGCATCAGCCCCAAGGTCACCCACTGGCTATACACCACAGTCATCCGACCAATTATCACATATGGCTCACTGGTCTGGTGGCCCAGGACGGACCTGAGCACAGCCCAAAAAGACCTCGAAAAACTGCAGCGGTTTGCTTGTGTAGCAATAACTGGCAGTATGAGGACTGCACCAACTGCCGCTTTACAGGTAATGCTAGGACTGCCACCCCTACACCTCATCGTGCGGGAGGAGGCAGCCTTGGCCGCCTTCAGGCTCCACCTATCGGGAACCCTGAGCAAAGACTCTAGGGTCAAACACACACGCATAAGGGAAGATGCAATCAAACGACAACCGATGATGGCATCACCCTGCGACAAAGCCCCGAAACTACACTTCTTTCAGAAGCATTACAGCGTTACACTCACGGAAGAACGGTGTGACCACTCAGGCCCAAGAGAGATGAGAGTATACACCGACGGATCAAAGACCAACTCCGGAACCGGAGTCGGAGTCTTTTCACACGATTTTAACATAAATATATCCAGCCCGCTTGGAATGTTCAACACCGTCTACCAGGCGGAATGCGTGGGCATTATACAAGCGGCTTACGCCATAGAAGCCAGGAAAGTTACGGACACCCGTATACGTATACTGTCCGACAGTGCCTCAGTTCTGCAATCCCTAGAGAAAAAATATATTACATCCAGACTAACACTAGAATGTCACAATGCACTGGAGCGGGTGACAGTGTGCCACCGTAACGCAGTGACACTGCAATGGATAAAAGGACACAGCGGATCTCTGGGTAACGACGCAGCTGACGAACTAGCTAGGAGAGCATCCAGCGCGTCAGTCTGTGGGCCCGAGCCTATTGTACCCATCCCCTTTAACCAAATACGCAGGTGGCTACAGGAGTTCACCCACACACAAGCGGAGAACTGGTGGACCTCGACACCGGGCTGCAGGCAGTCCAGGGAAGCCATGCCATCCTTAGATGGCAGACTAACCAGGCGTTTGCTACGCCTGGACAGGAACGGCCTGCGCTTGGTGACGGGGACCATCACGGGACACTGCTCACTAAACAAACACTTCCACAATATAGGCATAACGGACAGCCCTCTGTGCAGGGCTTGCATGGAGGCTGATGAAACCTTTGCACATGTGCTCTTTGACTGCACAGGCGTCAGCCAGATAAGAACAGAAACCCTCGGGTCACCCAGATCTTTCACAGATATTCTACGCAGACCAGAAGATCTAATAAGCTTCTGGAGGGAGGTGGGCTGGTTGGAATAAACCAATGACGGCCGCCATGGCCCACGCACAATGGTCCACATGAAGGACTAAGTGCGGAAACCAAACCCTCTAACATAGAACATAGAACATAGAACATGACCGCTATCTATAGCGGTAAAAGCCTCCTCCAGCCGTTTCCAAGCTGTCCTGTCTCTGGCGATTCTGCTCCATGTTCTGCTTGGTATCTGTGCAATATCGTCGCTCCATCTGTTGTGTGGTCTACCTGGTCTGTGTTTTATATTTATTGGATACCAATTCGTGGTGACTTTTGTCTGTCACTCGGTCGATGTGTCCAGCCCACTTCCATTTTAAGCCCAGCACTTTCTTTGCCGCTTCCTTTTTTGGTCTTTCTTCTTATTACACTGTTTTTCACACTGTCTTTTAGCTTGTAGTTCATATAGCTCCTTTCTATTCCCCTTTGGCATATCTTATTTTTTTCTATATTTCGTTTTGTAAGGGGCCATGTCTGACAAGCGTATGTGAGTGTGGGGAGTAAACATGTTTCCATAGTTTTAGTTTTTAATTTAGTCGGTATCTTGATCTTAAATATTTATTTTAGTGTCCAGTATTTATTCCAGGTGCATTTGATTCTTCTCTCTATTTTTTTCTTTCTCTATTGCTTCTTATGTTCAAAAAAATTTGTCTGCTCAGCAACGTAAATAACGCAATGAATGGAGAGGTCAAAATTGGTATAATATTCAGACGATTTTTAAATGCTAATGTGATGTACCTTATTAGAAAGCTTATTTATTATGCTACTCGATTATAGTTAAATCTGATTTTTTCAGGCGCCCGTTTTTGTGAAAAAGTGAAAAATGTTTCAATACAAACAAAACACACATAGTCTTTATTTATTCATTTCTATGCAATATAATTATTTTATGTGGCTAATGTTTCCGTTTCTATTAAATACTTTGAGATTTTATTATAATTTTAGCTGCAGCTCCATGAAATTAAGACAAAAAATATTGATTATCATGACAATGCAATAACAAAACGTATCGAAAAAAGTCAAAGCTGTAAACTTGGACTAAATATCCGCTGTAAATGTCAAGCCGAGACCTGCTGACTGACGTTGTCATTGTCACGTCATTTGCCACAGGGCTGCCATCCCTAAAATCTAAATAATGCTTGTAGAACATTTTATTTTTCAACACTTGTTTTTAAAAAAACGGGCGGCTGTAAAAAAAAGTTAAATGCCCAAAGACGTCAAAATAATTATCCTCTTTCAGCCTATATAGGTCAGAAGGCTGTTTAAATTTTCAATTATTTTAGTACCAAGCCCCATACATTTCGTGAACGTCCCCTTTGTTTAACTGTCAAAATGAAAGCCATTGTTGTAAGTGTTATACAATTACCCCGCAGGTAGGTGACAGCATATCGCCATCTGCTAGAGATAGTGTAACTTTAGTGACTTGACATTGACTTGAAGGTGCCCTGGCGGCTGAGAGCATTGACTTATAAAAACCTATGGACTAGCCATAGGTAGATACGTAATTAGCGTGACCTACAAAAGTCGAGCACTTAAAATAGCCTCCTTTCGTAGGGTTGTTACTGCAAGTTCGAGAGAAAAATCAAGCAACCGTTTGACAGCACATTGCTGAGTTTGGCATGGCGATCGGTCACGCATAGACAGATTTTGACGTCACACAAAGTCTTTAGTCTTTGACAAACATTTAGATATCTCTTTTTTCATATGTAGCTCTTGATTAGTTAGAAAGAAACAAAAAGCATTAGGACATGACTGTGTCTATATGATAGATATTTGTATAATTATTCTTCTATAGTAGAATACGCCATCTTCATAGTATTCCTACCTCAATGACTGAGAGTATGTCATGCTCACTCTATGTCTCGGTGATGGTGGCGCGTGTGTTGTATCATTTAGCTATCTTCAAAATGGTTGAGCTGATTGGTGCTAATCAATGCGTCATGTTCGTGAACGGGCGCCATCAGTAGGGACTTGTCATCTCTTAGCTGCCACGGCTTATTTCAATTATATTAAATTTTGGAATATGTTTTTTTTTAATCTTTTTATTACGGACGCTTCTAACGATCTGCATCGTTCTCACATGTATAATTTCAACATGAATGATGTAACCAATATATGCATTGTAACCATATTTTGATTTAAAAGAGTGTCTGTGGAGTTTCTGGCCCGTTCTGTTCCATAGGTATACCTCCTACGCTTTGGAAAGGGCAACTAGCTTCATTTTTCTGACTGACCGACCCATTGACAATTCAAAAGTGCCTGTGATTGGTTTATTTGAAACAAATTCTTTAAGTTCGCGTGCAGTAAGCAAGCTATCTACATTCCGTTGGTTTAGGTAGTTAAATATAGGTAAACAAAAAAACCCACATGACGAGAGAGCTGTCAAGTAACCGACTAAACGTAATACCTGGCACTTCAGTTGGCATGCTACGTCACAGTTGTACTCTTCAATTTAGCAACGTTTTATTTCGTTGAAGTTTAGAGAACATGTCTTTTTGGGCTCTTTACAATATACAGATTACAAAATAATATAGTAATATATAAATCTAACTAAATAATTGTGCTCAAGCAATTACATCTACGAAGAGTAGTATAAGAATAAATGATAAAGTTTAACATACAGTAATAACAGAGAAAACTATCGTAATATTAATTTAAAAAAAAATATTATAAGTTACAACGTATTTTAAAACAAGAAAGTGTCATCTATAAAAACCCTTTTTATGATTTGTTTACCTTTATTTAACTACCTAAACCTATGGAGTATAGGGATAGGCAGGCACAATACACCTGAATGGGTCTAACTGGCATTCAACTTTTATATTTGAAGGAAATTACAGACAAAAGCTACACACCCAATGTGCTTAATTGAAAGAGCATAATTATTACATGACTCACAGTACAATGGTTCATTAAAGTAGCAATCGATGAAAATTGCAACAATTAATCTGTTACCGCTGCGAACCGGTAAATAGCGCCTCAATCTAGTTCTTTCCGGTTACAATTAAACAATTGATTGTTGCCATAGTTGAGAAAACTTGGACTTGTTTGATAAGGTAGGAAGTGACGGGTTTTATACTCTTGGTCAAGAATTCAAGATTCAAAGTTTTTAGGTTTTAAATACCTACTGAACCGATTTTGTAAATTTTTTGCCAAAGTTGTAAACCCAAAACAAGAGCCTTAGTAATAGGATTCCCGTTTTACCCTTTGGGTACGGAACCCTAAAAAAATAATAAAATAAATATTTAAGGGGGCTCCCATACAACAAACGTGATTTTATTGCTCGTTTTTGCTCGATATTGATAACGGCAACAGGTAGACGCTTGAAATATACACAGAATATTTAGTTATATATTCACTTTAAAAATAAATAATAAAATTAAAATAATACAAATATTTAAGGGGGGCTCCCATACAACAAACGTGTTTTTTTTTGCCGTGTTTATAGATAATGGTACGGAACCCGTCGCGCGCGAGTCCGACTCGCACTTGGCCGGTTTTTTTTAGTATTTGTTGTTATAGCGGCAACTGAAATACATTATCTGTGAAAATTTCAACTGTCCAACTATCGTGGTTCATGAGATACAGCCTGGTGACAGACGGACAGACAGACAGACAGACATACAGACGGCCGCGGCGGAGCCTTAGTAATAGGGTTCGAGTTTTACCCTTTGGGTGCGGAACCCTTAAAAGAGAATGAAAGTTTATTCAAGTAAAAAGGTAAAATACTAAATACAAATTTCCTTAGATCTACGTAAAATTCTAATGTGTTATGTGCCTGAACTAGGTACATTACCACTAGGTAGGTGTAGGTAGGTACCTAGATGAAAATAAATGTTCCAATATTTTTCACGAGATCCATAGCTATCACGACTGCTTGCTGGCCCTGGCAGAATTAATTATGGTATTAGTTAATATCTTTTAACAGTTCCCTTAGAGAATCGCGACTGCGAAGGCCTTAAATTGCTCTGATGGCTCTTTTCTTCAGTATAAAAATAGACTCGATATCTGGAACCCGTCCCCATAGTAAAATATCCTAAGAAATCGTCGTCTATGAAAGTAAATGAAAGCCTTGCCGGACGGCTAAGCACAACAGATGCTGCTGAACTTAGCCCTCCGGCATGAGGACCCCATTGCAGCCTTGAGTCGAGCGTGATCCCCAGGATTGCAATGCCTTTAATTGTGACATCCAGTGCTTCATAGGTTTGAAAAATTCGTCTGCTTGATAACGTAAATGACATAGGTTATGAATGTTGTTAAATTGTCAAAAAGGCATTGTATGTGTTAGGATAAACTACGATAACATGGCTCGCCCCTCCAAATTACTGTTTCAATGTGTGTAGTCACATCCTTACGAAAGAGTTTGTATGTAGTTGTGAGTATTCGTCTTCGTATTCGTCGAATTTATTCATAGTGTTTGTGCAATCAGCATTCGTAGTCATAATATCTCAGTTATTACCAGATTTGTTGGTCAACTAATCATAACTAGCCGATCGCGCAAGACAACGCACGTGTCGTTTTCATAGAGTACGTCAGTGCAGCGTCATACTAATAATAATGAGCGATTAATAACGCCACTAGTCGAGCAACCAATCCGCAGATTTGTTTTGTTTGACGGCCGTCTCATTACACACGCATGCGTTGCGAGTCTTGGTGGCGCTTTGTAAATACTTTCAAACATTTTGAATTTTGGAGGAGCGGGCCATAAATATTATCGTAGTTATTATCGCCGCATGCCGATAATTGCGTAGAGATTCTACGCAATTGGTTGTGCAATAAACCTAGATCGGGCGGGTTGCTACCTAGCATTCTAATTCCGACCCGTCATTACTTGCACCTGTAATTAAAAATATTTAGCTTTAGTTTATTAGTACGCACTATAATTGTATAGGATATTTATACTACTATTATTATTTATTTATTAATTATCCCGCCGGCATGCGGCGGCACCCGCGGCACCACTAATGATTAGATATACCTACATAACTTTTTTGGGAGCGAATACTTTCTTATGTATCCTGGAGAAGCCCCTCTGATTGTACCTATAGGCTGTTGATCTTTTGTATCGAACTTCTTCATATAGAATTTTTATCTCACGAAGCGTCGCGCGCTTTACTTGTGGTAACCAAGTGTACAAACACACTGTAAATTCGTGCGTGAAGACGAGTAGCGTCAGCATATAACACACACACATTTTTATCTATACACCCACATTTCGCCAGTTATGTTTAAGTCCCACGTAATAGGAGGCGCGCCTATTGTCATTAACCGGGCACAACCAACTATGGGCTGCTACTGAGAAATTCCTGATGGAAAATCCCAAAAATACTCTGCCGGACCTGGTAATCCCAGGACTGCTGAGTATGAGGGCTTGCAACAACTGAACCAACGAGGCAACGAAGCGAGTCAGTTGTTTTATTGAATGTCATAAAGACTATCAAAGTAAACCATGCCATATACTCAACGATACATCGCCAAATACATCGATTCAAGCGTGGTATAAAACAGTATTGTCCTCCACATTCTTGCAATTAATTCCTGCTCTAGGTTAAAGTCGTAAAGGTAAAACTAGTGTAATAATGTCACTTCCGTCAGCCGTTTATAACATGATTGACTGATTTATTTATCTGTGTCTGGGTTATAGAATTATTAATGGGCGTTAGTTGTCTGATTTATTGTTCTCCGTGCCTCTTAATACCAGCCGCACGGGTCGATCCATCAGGTTAAGCTACGCTTGCTGTGGTTGGTCCGTGGATGGGTGAACATCTTTACATACCGAGACTCCTCCGTGGCCGTGCCTCGGAAAGCACGTTAAGCCGGTGGTCCCGGCTGTCATTCGTAGATCTTTGACAGTCATTACGGGTCGTCAGAAGCCCGAAAGCCTGACAACCAGTCTTACCAAGGGGTATCGTGTTACCCAGTTACTGGGTTGTGGAGGTCAGATAGGCAGTCGCTCCATCTAAAATACTGGTATTCGGCTGTATCCGGTTAGACTGGAAGCCGACCCCAACATAGTTGGGAAAAGGCTAGGCAGATAGATATAGCATCGGAAAGCACGATAAGCCGTTGGTCGCGGCTGTCATTCGTAGATATTTGACAGTCGTTACGGGTAGTCAGAAGCCCAAAAGTCTGACAACCAGCCTTACTAAGAGGTGTCGTGGTACCTGCAGTTGCTGAGTTCTGGAGGTCAGATAGGCAGTCGCCCCATATAATGTTTATCGTTCATTCCCCACGACACCACTGAAAACGACACCAGCATTGGTATTCAGCTGCATCCGGAATCCGGATAGACTGGAAGCCGACCCCAACATAGTCGGGAAAAGGGTAGGCAGATTGATTTGTCTGAATTTTAAACCACAGCTTTTATTAATTGTTCCTTGTTAGTTTGTGTATGAATCACTTCCGGGATGGTTACAAAATGGCGCTTACAACGGCCGTCTTTCAAAAAACTTGCATTAGGTAGGTTACCTACTCCATAACTAGCGAAACAGTTATTAATTATGTTAATCGGCAATAAAAAAATACGCGGTTTAATTACGACATTATCTCTTTTTGTACGAGCTATAACTTATTAGATTTTTCCGCAGCTTCGCCCGCTTGGATGTCGGAATTTAAACTATTAATCTCTCGAATTTTCGGTACATTTAAATAGATAATTGTTTTATTCTGATTATTCTATTTTTTTTTTGTATTTTGATAACAAGGAGGCGGCAGAACCAACTTTAATTATAGTACTTTTTTTATTATAGTTGGTTCTGCCGCCTCCTCAGTCTTCATAGTATTGTGTTTTCAGGGATGAATGCTAAGTGTTGGAACGAGACAAATAGAGCTTCAATACATTTAATTAAAAAACGGGCCAAGTGCGAGTCGGAATCGCGCACGAAGGGTTCCGTACCATTATCTATAAAAACGGCAAAAAAAAACACGTTTGTTGTATGCCCCCTTTAAAATATTTATTTTATTCAATTTTTTTGTATTTGTTGTTATAGCGGCAACAGAAATACATCATCTGTGAAAATTTCAACTGTCTAACTATCACGGCTCATGATAGATACAGCCTGGTGACAGACGGACAGACAGACAGACAAACGGCGGAGCCTTAGTAATAGGGTTCCCGTTTTACCCTTTGGGTACGGAACCTTAAAAATGCTCCTCGTCTATTTGGTGAGGATTACGAACCCTTCAAAATAGGTGCTAAATTGATGAGTTGCGCGAGTAGAAATAATGAATATTATTCTATTTTCTCAGTTTGACCATAATATACTTTATTTCTTGTACGAAAAGTTGGCTATCTTAGTCAGAAATTATCCCACGGATAACAACCGTATAAAAAGTACTTATTATGTTCTAACCCAGGTCATGGTCTACCTTTTTTTTTTTGTTGGGATATTATCAAATAACTTCTCCCGCTCTTGGCGGAGCGGGAGAAGAGAAGAAGTGTCGGATTTTTACTGACTAAAACCCACCCGTATTCCTTCAGTTGCCTGTGTGCCAGGGCCACGGTATCCCTTTCGGACAATCCTGCAGCTCTGGCAGGCTTTGGCCCTAACGGACCCCGTCAGTTTGTGCTGACATCACTTTGAGGCGCGGTTGGAACACAATGCGCCGTCGACCCAGGCCTGGTCCTTATCGGACAGCGAGCTTGCCATTGCTCACGGTGGTATTAGCCCGCGCCTACGGTGGCCGGGAATTAGCCTGCAACTCACGACCCCCGGGGCGTCTCCTGAGTCCTGCGGCGACTAGGGGCGTGAGGGCGCGAAATTTGCCTCACCGTCACGCGTTCCGCCTCCTCCTTCGCGAGCATTACTGCTTCGCAGAAGGAGGTGACTGCCTCCCATGCAGTCTCGCTCCGTACCGTGGCCTGGACTTGGGAGATCATGGTCTACCTGTGTGCCAAACATGGTAATTCGGTTCAGCCGGTAAAGCGAGATAAGGTAACAGACAGAAGTACTTTCGCATTGTTAATATTAGCCTGGATAAAGGCTCGTACAGACTCGCGCGAAATCCCGGGCGCGACAGGCACCGACATAGAAATTGTGCTAAAATCTGTAAAAAATACGAAAAGCCTAAAATCTTTGTACCTACCTAAATATTATGATCATTTATACCTAATCAATCTTTTATCACACCGCTCACGCTCACGTAAACTGCCAGTTTTAGACCAACCCGTAGGTATGTCTCCTTAAAACCTTGATCTAAATCCAGTCTCTTAGACCTACTTTAGCAGACTTTTCCTTGCAACGTCCTTCTCATGTTTCCGCGTTTAGTTTGCACACACAATCTTGAGACAAATACGTACTTTATGTAAGCAATTATCGTAGTTTTGCGCGACGCGGTGACGACTTGACGTCGTGTGACGGTGTTGGCGCCATGTTCTCACTAATGGACGCGTTTAGGCGGGAAATTTTAGACGATATTAATGATCAAGAGCGTTTTTAAAGTCTTTAAATACGATAGAGGCTAGTCGATTGGCTTTTGCGATGGCTGTGAGTTTTTCTAGGACGGATAACTTCCAGTTTTTTCATTTTTCCCTGGAAGCAATCAACTACGAGTTACCAATTTTTGATATCTTCTCTCTTTACTTGTTTCTCAGTTCACGTCCACGCTATGCGTTCTGTCAGTTAGTCGAAACTGTTGTATTATAAACGACTTACAAAAAAGTAAGAGGTCTTGCTGAGTCCTGCACCTCGAAAGGAAAAAACGGAACCTTTATAGGATTACTCGTGTGTCTGTCTGTCTGTCTGTCACAGCCAATTTGCTCTACTGTACCGAAGTTGAAATTTGGTACACATATGAATTTTTGTGACCCAAACACGGACGTGTGACGTAAATAAATGAATTTTGAATGGGTCACTTTTGGGGGCAAATTAGAAAATAAAATATTTTTGCCCACTGCACCGTGCGATACGTATCAATGAAAGGGCTTGTTGTTAGGATTTCAGATATATTTTTTATAATTTTAAAATAATTACTAATAACTACTGATAAAAATTGACCCTTATCTCAGAAACTACTGGACCTAAAATTTGGAAAAAATACGGAGAATAGTTCTTTACTTATAGATTACGGGAAAGCCTATATGAAGTAGCTATGGTCTTAAAATAACATGGTACCTAAATATCTCAATTGAACAAAATCACAATCGTTTGTGCGTACAAAATTTGCAGTTGGAATGTATGAGGGAACATGTTTATGTTTATCAACTACAATGTTAAGTTTGTTCTTGGGATACATGCATCCCATCTACGGAACCCTTCATTGTGCGTGATCCGACACGCACTTTGCCAGTTTTTTTGAACATACAGTGTAATCATATACTTACTTATTGCACTCAAACAAAATATTGTAAAACATTTTTAAAAGAGTACCTAGGTGGGAGTTTCTTTCCCATTCTTCTCCAATACGAAACTACCTTTTGGAAGGGGCAACTAGAATCAATTCTATTTTTTTGTAAATTTTGACGTTCAAAAGTGCCTCTTAGGTGCCTTTGAAATAAATAATTTGACTTTGACTTTGAAAGTACGTTAACTTATGATTTTTCTCCTTGTCAAACAAAAAACATGAAAAATACTTTTAATTATTTGATTAGTTCGCAAAAGTTCTAGGAGATTAATAAAACCGTAGTAATTCATTATTGAATATTTGAATGTTACGAGCTAGTGAGAAATTTCTATACATGTTAAGGGCAGTCGTTTAGCCATGTCCTTTAGAAGATTAGATTTTTTTAGAATATTTGTTGCAGTCCAGTGGCTGCAGCTAGTTCAAATCAATACAGCTAATATACATTCCAGGAAGTGTAATCGAGGACTATGAGTGTAGGTAATAAAACGTTCTCATACTTAAGTTATTTTCTGTAACGAAGTAAATTAAATCTCAGGGCGGAACTATCAGGTTTGGCAGCAAGCCATGCACAGCAAGGACGAGTACTGTTTGCAGATTGCATTAATCTTGGATTTATTGATAGATTCCGCTTCGGTATGAGTCCGTTCTTGCATAAATTATGGATATTTCCTCTAAACTCTAAACCGTGTGCCAGTTTCTTCCTTTACTTAAATATGTTAAAGGTTTAAATAAATTACCAAATCATTCAATCAGGTTCAAGTAGGCTTCAAATCATTCAAGTAGGCTTAGCAAACAAAAAATGCATAATGACCGCCAAGAAAAAACAAAACACCGTCACACTATCACACTAATATTATTAAGGCGAAAGTTTGTTACTGTGTGTGTGTATGTTTGTTACTTCTTCACGCTCAAACGGCTGGACCAATTTTGATAAAATTTTATATGGAGATAGCTGACACCCTGGATTAAGACTTTTTATCAGAGGCGGCTCGTCATAAAGAGCGCTGGTGCAGTGCACTCCCACGAAAATAGCATAATCTATATTTCTTTATTATAATCCTATACATACATTCTTTATACTATGCCCATACGCATACAATAGCAGTTTACTAGAAAACCATTTCCTACGCGTACATTTGGCGTCAAGTTGTAACGTGTGGAGCGCCAGCGATTGCGCTCCTATGAAACAAAGTTCAGTACGATTTCTAGCACTGTATTCAATGAGTGCGAAAGAGAAATATCGACACAGTCCGACACGTGAAACAAAAGATTTTGTATGAGAAATTTGCCTAATTTGGAGCGCCGCTCACGCGCGACGTTGCCAAACGGCGCAAGGCGATCTATGCCTATGCGCTGTTGCCGATCTTATGTAAACAAACGATCGGCTCAACTCGGCTGTCAGTAGATTCGCAGTGTTTATTCTAAATAATTATTAAAAATAGTTTGTGCGCGACATTTGTATTAAAAATGGAACAATACAGTGTAACTTTTATTAAAAATTGTGAAAAGACTCTCGAAATGCGTATCGAACTGAAAGTTATGGGACCACCACGTCCCGAAATTGCACTTTCTCAAAAATGTGTTACGAAAAATAAATCTTTTACGCGTGGTTTTAAATCTGAACAATATTTCAAAACACCTTGGTTGTGTGGATGTGAAGAAAGCAACAAATTATTTTGTTTCCCTTGTCTGGTGTTTGGAGCTGGCGCCGGCAGTGGTGGTCAATCTGCATGGACGGAAACGGCCGTGTTGACGATTTAGCGCATCTTTCAATAAAAGTGAAAAAAACATTCGCAATCTCGATTTCATATCTTATGTTAAGTGCAATTGGCATCTATCGGCCGTCAAGATATTCGTAAGGCGCTCGATTCTGCGTATCGAAAATCTATTAGAGAGTTCAATGAACGCGTTGATGAAAATCGATAAAGATCGCCAAATGGATTTTCTTTACAAATAAAATAAATGGTAAGCTCTAGTTCTACGTTTCCTTTTTTAGTGAACCCCCACAAATAAATGTCACGAGCCGCCTCTGCTTTTTATCCCGATATTCACGCGAGATCGAGACTTACGCGGGTGAAACCGCGGGGCGCAGCTAGTTGCTCTATAATTGCTTCCCGAATATGTATTCCACTATTTACTACTATCCTAACTAATATTAAAATTTCGAAAGTGAGTTTGTTTGTTACGCTTTCACACAAAAACGGCTAAACGGATTAGAGATGAAATTTTGCACATGGCTAGATCATGACCTGGATTAGAACATAGAATACTTTTTATCCATGTTTTTCCACGGGATCGAGACTTATGCGGCTGGAACCGTGGGGCGCAGCTAGTTACGAATATCCCACGAAGAGTTAATCTTGACTCGAGGTTATTGCTCCGGGAAAATCCTGTAGTTTCCAGATTTTCTGATTATGCGTAGTCAGTGACATCTTGAGGATGCCTATCTGTTAAAATTCTTGTATACTCATGTGGTCTGTGGGCGTCCAAGCATAAAGGGTCCAGTTCTCGGCATTTAGTTTCCGAGATATACGCAGTTTTGTAAAGTAGGGTGAAAAAATTGCATTTCACGATTATAATTGAATATTAAATAATGCTCAATTGTACACAAGTTCATATTATAGTTTTTCTCAAATCAAGCTTTTTTGAGTTTCAGCTTCAAATGTCTGATGAAAATAAATGTGCCAGTTTTGAATAATTTTTAATCCTTATATCAGTTGACTATTCTAGATACTGAATCTGGTCTTAACTCAATACCCCACTACTGGACCCTTTTTTCTTGGACTCCCACTTAAGTGGGGGACGGTACTAATATATTTATTACCGACAAACCGAAAAACCCGCCGAAAAACCCGCCGAAAAACTGGTATTAATTGATCTGCCGAGACTTGCCAAATACAACAAAAACTGCCTAGCAATGTGCGTACGCATTTATAACAAAATGCCAAGTCGCTTTAAGGTATTAAACTCGAGGAAATTAAAGATTGAATTACACAAGTGGCTTAATGAATGTAATTTTTACAGTTTAAAAGATTTTGTGGATGTAAGATGTTGATTCCTTGCTCATTTTGTTAAAACATAATTTTTTGCATGCTATGTTTTATCTTAGCGAAACATGTTGGTGTACTCTAATGATATTAACACCAATGTATACCATGTTTTACGCAAATAAATGATTTACTTACTACTTACTAATTGGGAAAAGGCTAGGCAGCTAATGACGAAGACGCGCATATGTACCAAGAATTTAAGTACCTAGTTCGAATAGGCAAATTCTCTAGGCAAGACTGGCTTGACTAGAATTCAAGATAGATCTATAGTTAGAGCACAGTCTCAAAATAATATGGTGTCCTCAGACGCAGTTTCCTGTCACTCTCAGCCATAACTATGACAGTGCAATTTCGACGAGAAGGTCATTCAGCACGTGGATGCCCACGTGAGCAGTCGTGTCGCGTGTTGTCGGCACTCGACAGCGTGGCTGTCAGGTTAAGTGGTGTGCGGCGAGGCCTGTAATTCGATTGGTGGGCGGTCGACTGTTTTGGATAGAATATTATTGTTTTAGTAGAATTATGATGCCATAATGCGAGGTTTTTGTAATGAAGACTATTATATTATAGCTTCTTTAGATTGCTGTAACAAATAAGTTTGATTTGTGGATGCCTATCATATCTACCTACGTCTTTATGCAAGATGCAATTTTTACAGTCCATAAAGGACATGACCAAATTTTGTATAGAGCTGTGCCCTACCAAAAAATATTCATGTACTATCGGCCCAAGTTAAGCATGCTCACTTAAGAAAATATTCCTGCGAGAGCGCAGCTAGTGACAAACCACACCCCTTCCTAGTTTCCCCCAATTAGAGACAATATGCATTTGTGTGAGTAATGAGCGAGTAACATAAAATTACAAACATTAGCTAGAGCGCGGCAGTGCCAATTTGCTCTCGCTAATTGTTGACGCATCCCTTAAATTCCTATCGCCATTTCATTTTACGACCTGTTTATTTCTATCGGACTGATTGCCTGCCTAACTGTGACCTCTGCTTGTATACCGGACTGTGATCGAAAGCCTCTTCTTGACCCTAGCTTGTATCCTGGACTGTGTGTGTATTGTGTGTGGGCTGTGACTAACGTGGTGCAACCATGACGACCCGAAACCTGATTCAGGAAGAAAGGAATCAAATTATTGTTTTGCATAGACAAGGGTTAAATATATCCCAAATAGCAGTGGAGTTGAACATGCAAGTAAGTTATGTTTTTGTATTCAGATAGAGGGAGAGATATAGAAATAAATAAAGTGATAGTAATATTATTATTTCATAGTTTGCATTTTTCCTTATATTGCAATTTAAAAACAAATTCCATGAAAAATATTGGTATTCAGCTGCATCCGGTTAGACTGGAAGCCGACCCCAACATAGTTGGGAAAAGGCTAGGCAGATTTATATATAAAAATAATAAAATTATTATAACTTTCAGATGGATTCTTTTTAAAAGTCTCATAAGATATTACCTACTTATAGTAATGCATTCAAATAAGATTGTTCTTTTTATTTATTTTTGCTTTCAAAGACGTTGTTGGAGCCTTTTATGACCCGATAATAAATCCTAAACCAAAACAACCTAAACAATGGTGCCTTATCTCACAGCGTCGTTGCCGCATTTTAATTAGAAAAACCAGAGCGCATTCGTCGCATTTCTAGAGGCTTGATCATTATATTTCAAACTACAATTTTTTTTCGCCCAAGCACAAGATAATTGTTTTTTATAATTATTTTTAACATTTATTTTATCATAATACTGCAGATGGAAAGTAATTGACAATAATGTAAATTTTTGTTAGTAGTGCTCGTAAATACTTACCAAAAAAACTTAACAAAAATAGCACACATAGTTTTAAATACTAACGATTTAGTGCTTGGCTGGCCGATAAAATAGCAAGTACTTACTATTTTTTCGGCCAAGCTTATTATTTAACTTATTATTTAAACTTATTTTTTTACTTTATTTTTAAACTTATTATTTAACCACGAAAAACCTTTAGAAATGCCACGTTGCCAGCCCGCACGGGATAAACACTTTTAAATAGTAGAGATAAAGCACAAATTTGCTTGGGACAGTTTCATACAATGTTGGAATTTACGCTATGCCATTTTTCTTACTCATAGGTATACGAGGTGTAAATTGCAATATCTGAAAACCTCTTAAGGGGTCATTGTACTAATCATTATGAACAACTTTTACTACGGGACCAAACCTGAAATCGCGAAAAAAAAACAGCTGTTCCCTACATTTATGTTCGCGTAACTCGTCAAAATGTATGGACCAGCTGCTTTTTTATCGCGATTTCAGGTTTGGTTCTCATAGTAAAAGTTGTTTATAATGATGAGTAATGACCCCTTAAGAGATTTTCAGTTATTGTATTTACAACTTGTATTTTAAAATATAGTTATGAATGTTATAACTACTTAAATTAGTTATAGAAAAGTTAAGAGTTTATTTATCATGAAGTCAACCAAAATGCACACCTTAAGTATTTCAATACTTATAATTTTTATTTATAGTGTACTAGTTGTGCCCTTTGAATAAGACTTTTGTAGTGTACTCGTATACTTAGTTCCTATATTATGTAAAAAATCGATGCTGATTGTTTTTTTTTTTTTTTTTTCGTTAGAGAACAACGGTGCGCCGCTGAGTGCGAAGATATGAAGAAGGAGAAATTACAGAACGCGTTCGTGCACCTCGACCCCGGGCTATAAACGAAAACGAGTTAAATAATATGATAGCCACGTATGAAGAGAACCCGTTCACACCCACTCGCAGTTTCGCACAAGAATACGAAGTTTCGATGCAAACTATTAGAAACGAGTTGCATCGAGCTGGAGTCCATCACAGACGTCCCGCAAAAAAAATTATTTTGACGCAGGAGCAGAAAGCTGCTCGCGTGCGATTCGCTCGTGACTACAGGGGCTTTGATTTCTCTTACGCCATATTTTCTGATGAAAAGTGCTTTAGGTCTAGCCAACAAGGTCGTCGGAATTTATGGCGTGTAGATAACACAAGATACGAACCTCGAAATGTGAACCCAAATGCAGAATCGGGAAGAATTGTAGTGAACATGTGGGGCTGGATGAGTGCTGCTGGACCAGGCGAGCTCGCTTTTATACCAGGGAGGGCAAACGGCCAAACGTATTTAGAGATGCTACAAACCATCATGGTACCCACAGTGCGCACGGTGTATCCACAACTGGACGTGCCAGAATTTTATTTTTTCCAGGACAATTGCCCGATACACCGTGCGCGGGTTGTTCAAGAGTGGTTGCGAGGACAACCACAAATTAAAACAGTGCCATGGCCCTCCCGATCGCCAGACTTAAACCCCATTGAAAATTTGTGGGGTTTAATGGTCCAGAGATGGGATAGTAGAGCAGAAAGAACGAAGGAAGCACTTGTCACACATTGCGAACAAGTTTGGGACACATTCAGAGGTTCGAATTTGTGCGAAGTCCTGGCTAGGTCCATGCGTAGCCGTTGCGATGCTGTGATAGATGCGGGAGGAGCAGCGACGAAATATTAAGTTAATATAATTTTTAACATGCACTATGTTAATTAACGAAAGGCGTTCCCGTTAACCCGCAATAGTCCAAACATGCTACAATTAATATTACCATTTAAAAATTCGCGAAAAAAAATCAGCTGCTCCCTACATTTTGTTAAGCTAGGTATGCGAACATAAATGTAATGAACAGCAGATTTTTTTTCGTGAATTTTCGAATGGTCATATTTTGGTAGCATGTGGACGCTATACTATTGCGGGTTAACGGGAACGCCTTTCGTTAATTAACATACTGTATAATTACATTATACAGGGTTATTTTTCTAACACCTGGTAGGACTATATTAGTACAACCACTTTTGATCTATGACTTTTTAGAATACCAAAAGTAAACTTTTAAGTTTTTGTTGTAATATTTGTAATAACACTTTTTAGATCTGTATTTTGTAGTAAGTACCGCTGCGACCCTGCATTCGCAACGCACTGTTTGTTTATTTAACTACTTACATATTTTGGTACCGCGTAGAGTTGTTCAAATTTAGAGCGATCAAAATAAATATTTTTAATTGTATTATGAAATTATTTTTTTATGAATTATTAAAAGTCATACAACAAAAGTTGTTATTTATGATGTTAGTATTATAGTCCTACGAGCTTATTAGTGTTTTATCATCAAATGACTTCTCCCGCTCTGGGCGGAGCGGAAGGTCGTGTCAAACTTTTACTGACTAAAACCCACCCGTGTTCCTTCAGTTGCCTGTGCCAGGGCCATGGTATCTCTTTCGAACAACCCGCGACTCCGGCGGCTTGCAAATAACCCTGTATAGCTATTTTTATTAGGTTTATTTTTATTATTCCAATTTGTATTATATTACTTCGTTGATTAATGTCACAGGGTAGACTGTAGACCGTAATCATAGTTTAAAATATTGCCAACGATTTTGAAGTCTTCTTGTAAAATTATTGATGTCAATTTAGTGTCATGTTGCCTTTATTGGTGGATTTGTTGTTTTATTTACAATCAATGTTGTCGTAAGCCCCGATCTCGTTAGTTTGTTATTTTACATATTCAGTAGTGTCATCATATCCGTCCACCTCATAAATAATTGATCTCATTTGCTTGATAAACCTAGTCTGTAGTGTAATGTAATTATTGCAAATTATAAAAATTATTAAGGTTCTTAAATTGTACTAATCTTAAAACTTTTCAATTTCATTAGAACTGCACGAGCAATATTCTCCTAATCTTATTTACTGACAGGCTTTTTGCCTGTTGTTGTTGTGTTGTCTGTTTGTCATTGTTGTGTTGATTTCATATTTTGAACTTTACGATATAAGTGTAGATAAATACAGTTTATAAATGATATTATGAGTAAGAATCTTTTCACTTATAATATTTTGCATTTTGATGATAATTTCTGTGTAATTTTTTGTTATAATATGTTAATTTCTGGATGAATCTTTAATGTTTTGAAAAAGTCTATTAAAAATAAATTAAGTTACTTATTTTTCTACAACAGCAAATCCTTAAAATTGTTCTCAAGTAGATTTTAACTAACTGTTTATTTTTTCACACTGAGATTACAGCCGATAGTTTCATACAAAAAGCACTTACTATACATCTTTTATTATACAGATAAGATTTAAATATCAACCTAAATAAATCTTTAATCCTGCATAATGTTAAATGAACACAAACTAAAAATATATATTTCACTAGTACCCAACATTTTATTTCAATCCTTTCACTCTCACTGCTACCAAGGCACAAATTATAGTTTAGTTTAATTACTTGATAAGCTTCTGAATTTTAAAGTGGCGTAGGAACTGAATCATTGTTAGATTTGTCAAAAAAAAACTTGACATGCAATGCCGGTAACGCGCCTGTAGCGTTGATTTCGCTTAAAATCATGAATTGTCAAACTTTGACTAGAGCATGAATTATAAAAGAGTAAAGTGTTGGTTTGATTATAATCCAGTCTTAAAGTGCTCATCCTGCACGGCATGCCTGGGCATTTTAATTGCAACGATACCTTGTTCGTTATACAGGCTGAAATTTAATTCATGGGTATCCTCTTAAGGGGTCATTGTACTCGTCATTATGAACAACTTTGACTATGGGAACAAATATGAAATCGAGAAAAAAAAATTACTGTTCCCTACATTTTGTCGAGTTATGCAAACATAAATGTAGGGAACAGCTGATTTTTTTTTCGCGATTTCAGGTATGGTCTCATAGTTGAAGTTGTTCATAATGATGAGTACAATGACCCCTTAAAAGGATGCCCATGAATTCAATTTCACCCTGTATTATTTTAATGAATAAAAGGTAATATTACAATTACCTACTGTTAAAAGTATTAAACCAAATACAAGGAACAACTGCAAAACATTTGAGATAATCCTAAGGTAATAAAAAAACGTATGGCCCTTGTATTAAGCCGTCCTCTATTGTTTAACCGAATTTCCAGACATTCCCACTAAATAACAATGGGTCTTAGATAATGAACTTATTTTTATTTCAGTTGCAAGAGTTGTGCGGCTTGCGGCCTTGCGTTAGCTACAAACAAAAAGCTCTGATAACATTGTATGAACTGCGCAGAGTATTGGTTCAAATATTACTGTAATTTTCAAGTATGCCCAAATTGCCCAAGTATAAACAAACACATAGAAATTTAGATAGTTATTTACTTTTAATAAAGTCGATTAAACACAAAAATTTTCAATATAAACATTTGATACCTTCATGCAGTGCCGGTCAACGCACCTATACCTAACGTATTCAGGGAGCCGTGAGATAAAAGGTAAACAAACCATAAATGTCCGTTCAATCGATTTTGAATGCTATTGTGTTGGTGGCATGACAAATGGCAGCTGCAGTAAACAGTTGGTATTGTAACCACTTTTTTGCCTTTAATGCCATCCATAAGCCTACGGAATAGAAGTCAAAATCGGTGGAACGGACTGTAATAAAACGGTTCGTTTCTATGTCTCATCTTATTGTGAAGGGAATATGGTGCGGTTGCTGCGGCATGCGGCATCACATAGGATATGGTGAAAATTGGAGAGGCAGTGAAAGTGTTCATAAATAACCTATATCTATAGACCCGATAGAGAGAGGAAAATATTAAAGTGGATTAATACATATAAATTGTAGTTTATTAGTTATTACAAATTATTTTTGTAAATACTGCAATATCAATAATACATTTTCTAAACCAAACAAACAGAAGATATGAGTACTAAAATTAATTCTTGTCAATAATAAAATAACAATCCAATTCAATAACAAAGAGCTCACGCCGCCGCCGCGCCGCGCTGGCCGTGCCCATTAAAAACTCGTCTCTTAGCAGAAACAAGTGAGCATAGTACGCTCCTAGTGTGAGTGTCACACATTCTATACATGATTATACTAATACGAACACCACTAAAATACGCTTTGTGCATCCTATTGGTCAAAACTCGTGCATTGTGCGATCGAGTCGTGAGCCGTGCTATGAGATTATCGCCTTAGAGATGAGCATGCAGAAGTTTGGCCGATAGTACATTGTTAAACAGTATGTCATATTAAAGTTTACAGGTGTGTCTATAAATTAGTTTAAGTTTTATGATCAGAGAAGTAGTATTAGTCATTGATTCTTGATCTTCCTGGTCTTATCGCCATTTAAGCATTGAGGTCGCCGCTACATGGTCTTCTTCCACACATAAGTCTTGCTGCTGCGTAGCTATATGTATAGTTCTGCCTAAGATATAAATATGTCTAGATAGACAGTCAAAGCTGTGAACTCTTCGAAAAATTATGCGTCCAACTGCATGCCATTGGCCGCTAAATGCACGCACACTTGAAAGTCACAATGACATGGCGTGAGTGTAAGACGTAGCTGTCACGCACACCAGCCTATCAAAGTTGGCGTGTTTGTTTTAGTTCTTTTGCAGTGCGACATTCTGTCTAGATTCTAGACCATAGATAGGTATTATTATAATGATTAATTTACGGAAGTCGGTGTCTTTGGATCTGTATTTTAGTATTTTGCCACCGACAGTTATTAAAAAAAAATACAATATAATAGATTGATTTTTCACTTTGAAGTGTTCATGGGAAGTGGGTTGTTTTTTTTGTAAATAGTTATTTATTTTTCAATGTTTAGTGCAGGGGTTCCCAAACTTTTAAGATTCGCGCCCTCCTTACTTTCTTTTAAAATCATTTCGCCCCTCCAGTTACTTAGTTGACTAATGCAGAAAAGCCTTAGAATGTAAGAGCGCGCATGTGTGAGCTCGATAATTTTACACCCTTTCAGCTAGGTTCGGTTTCTTTTGACCATTCATACAGAAAAAGGAAAACTTATTTTGTTGACTTATGCAGAAAATCTTAAGCATATTTTACAGAACCAACCTTACCTTAAGTATTACGAAACATTCGGGTTTTGGAATCTAGCCTTAATCTTTTCTAATACCAAGATTATAAAATTTAGTAATTTATTATAGGTACTGTTTATATAAATTACTATACCCCCAAGTAGGGCGCGCCCCACCGGGGAACCCATGAGTTGGAACTGCCACTCTCCATATCTGATATGCATTGTGACGAGCATAAAGTGCTTAGCAACCAAATTTCCAAATGGTGTTTTCCGAGAGCAAATGCACGAGTTACTACTTATAAAAAATACCCAAATCGCTATAGGTGTGACTATAAACAAACTATAAAAAAATAAACAAACAGACAGACGAATATATTTATAATCTCCTCCTTTTTGGAAATAGGTTAAAAAAATAAACCCATTGCTGCTGTCTTGCGACATAGGAGGAGGCGGAACGCGTGAAGGAGAGGCAAAATTTGCGCCCGGGCGTCGGGAGTCGCAGGCCGATTCCCGGCCACCGTAGGCGCGGGCTTACAGACGGTGAGTGATGAGTAGCCCGCAGTCCGATAAGGACCCAGGCCCGGGTCGATGGCGCGTTGTTTTCCACGTGCGCCTCAATGAGATGTCAGCACAAACTGACGGGGCCCGTCCGTTAGGGCCAATGCCTGCCAGGGTTGCGAGTTTGTACGAAAGGGATATCGTGGCCCTGGCACACAGGCAGTGGCGTAGCTAGGTAACCAAAGGCCCTGGGGCAAAAAATAAACTAGGGCCCCAACTAAACTATTTAAAATCGTTTGTTTCGTATTCGTCATTTTCTGAATTCGACATACTCCAGATTTGTCGTAATCCACATTCGTCGTACTCCAGATTAGTCGTAATACAGTCGACTCCATATTAAAATTAAAAACCAAATACAAACTGTAACTTATTTTAATGAACAAATTAAAACTATTTTATGAAAATAAAAGAAAATATCTTCCTGTTACCGTTCAAAAAATACAGTCCTGTGACAGACACAGAGAAATTTTCACTAGTTCAATTTATAGTTTGTAAGTCAGATTCCGAGGGGCCCCCTGAGAGTGGGAGAAGTTATTTGATAATTGCCCACGCAAAAAAAAAAGGCTGTCTTGCGACATAGGCCTCCTCTATTTCCCTCTACTTATTCTACAGCTGTTCTTCGCCAACCCTTTGGCAGATCATCCCCCCATCTTTTCACGTGTCTTCCTCTAAGTCTTTTTCCATTCCTCGGGTATTCCTCCTGTGACTTTCTTAGTCCATTTTTCCGTCAGAGTCTGAACATACCAGCATGCAACCATTGTATTGATGGTTCTACCTGGAGACACAGCAAATGATTTTAAACATTAATTAGATGTAGGTAGGTCCTATGTCACGTAGGCACACGCACATTTAATTGGAAGCTATAAAAAAACAATTAGTAAAAATTTTACAATCAGACCTAAGTAACTATTGTTCATTATAGATTGACCCACTTATTAAATTTTTATAGTTTTGTAAGAAATCTTTGTTCTGTCTGTAAAGATTTTTTGAATGGATCTCTCAGACTATTTAGCATTTTCTAAATATTAAAAAATAGTATCTATACCTAGTACCTACTTAGATTATAAATAAAGAGGTAAAATTTGTGAGTTTGTATGTAGTTTTCTAATAGACCAGCCATACTCAAAGTGTGTTCCGCGGAACCCTAGGGTTCCGCAAAGCCTCTGTGGGGTTTCCACGAAAATTCTGGTCGGATTAAAAAAAATACTAAAGGGCTACCTACTGTATTTTATTTTACTCTGGTACCCGACATAAAATAATATCAATCTAAATATTCCAACATAAAATAAAAAAAAATATGCAAATTTTAATGTCCAGTAATATGATTATTAATGAAGAATACACATAAAAACCATTTTTGATTATTTTAGGGCTCCGTCAAATATTTCGTTTTCCAAAAGGGTTCCGTCTCCAAAAAAGTTTGAGAACCAATGTACCTATTAGACAAATAAATAAAATTGAAGTGTATATTTGTAATGTCAAAATAACAGATATTCGTAGATAGTAGGTTTATAGGGAACGTATAGGCTTCTACAGACTCCCGCGCTATCGCGGGCGCGACAGGCAGCAACAAACAAATTGTGCTAGTAATGTCGCGTCGCGCCCACGATATCGCACCAGTCTGTACGAGCCTTAACAAAAAAACATTTTTCAAATTTTTTGTCTGTCTGTTTGCTCCGGCTAATCTCCGAAACGGCTGGACCTATTTTGACAGGACTTTCATTGGCAGGAAGCAGAAATTATAATAAGTAACTTTGGCTATTTTTATTTTAGAAAAAGCCACGCGGGTGAAGCCGCGGACAGCAGCTAGTATTGTATAAAAAAAATATGGTTCAGCCTGGATAGTTACAGCAAATGATCTAAAACATTAATTAATATATAAGGTACCTACCTTATATATTAATTAAGGTACACCGCTACACATCAAGCTATAGTTTTCCAGTATATGCTGCCCTCTCATTGTACGGAAATCCTATACAATGCGAGATGAGCTTATACTGGAGATTTATAGCTTTATGTGTAGCTGTGTACCTGCTGCAGGTCCCATGTCACGTAGGCACACGCACATTTAATTGGAAGATATTAAAAAACAATTAGTAAAAATTAAACAATCAGACTTAAGTACCTATTGTTAATTTAAATTGACCCACATATTAATTTAAACTAAATAGTCTTGTAAGAAATATTGGGCTGTCTGTAAAGAATTATTTAAGTATTTGTTTATGTTGAATGGTCTCTCAGGCTAGCTTATGGAGAGATGTCAGCACCAACTGACGGGGTCCGTTAGGGCCAATGCCTGCCAGGGTTGCGAGTTTTTCCGACAGGGATATCGTGGCCCTGCACACAGGCAACGGAAGGAACACGGGTGGGTTTTAGTCAGTAAGAGTCTGAGCTCCGCCCAGAGCGGGAGAAGTTATTTGATAATAACATAACATCACGCCTTGTTTTTCCGAATGGCTGGGCAGAGGTGTACCTATAGTACCTACACCCACATTTCGCCAGTTATGTTTAAGTCCCATTGCCTATTGCCATCAACTGGGCACAAATCCAGACTCCAGGCTGCTACTGAGAAATTCCAGATGGAAAAACCCAATAACACTTTGCCCGACCTGGGAATTGAACCCAGGACCTCATGCTCAGCAGTATCGCGTGCGACCACTGGACCAATGAGGCGGTATTCTATAGGTACACACGGCTACACATCAAGCTATACATTTCCAGTATAAGCTGATCTCGCAATTTATAGGATTTCCGGACAATGAGAGGTCAGCGTATATTGGAAATGTATAGCTTGATGTGTAGCCGTGTGGTGTACACACGGCTACACATCAAGCTGTACATTCTATACATCTGCCTAACCGTTCTGGAAAAACAGGCGTGACATTATGATTATGCTATGTTTACAACCTAGAGAATGTTACAGATGTAACCTCTAATGCAACACAAACACTAAATACAGTAAGTCATACATGAATCGCTAAGTGAGATCATAAGGTAGTTTGTAACCTAATATTTGTGGCGGTCACCAAAGTTAAGAATAACATCATTAATCATTGCACTGCGATCACCAATTCACTTGTATTAGGTAAATTAATGCAAAAAAACCGGCCAACTGCGTGCCGGGCCACGCACAATGAAGGGTTACGTAGTTGGGATTCTTGGGATGAATTTATCCCAAAAACAAACTTAACATTGTAGCTGAAAAACTTGTTCTCACAATCCCATACATCGATATACGTCGCAGTCAATTTTGCAACTGCAAATGTAAGTTGGTCTATAACTCGTTAAATAACTTGTAAATAGGCCGGGAAAATTAGGGTTGAAGCCTGAACTAAATCTTACATCGATTTTTTCTTGAATTGTGTTTTTAAACTTAGCTGTTCAAATAATAATAAAAATATTATCTAAACATTTCCCCAGGACCGCATCAAGGTAAACACAACGAAAATGTGTTTTTGTGAATAAAAATCGAAGCAAAATAGTTTTGGTTAGAATATGTAAAAATTGGTAAAACCAATAATTTTTTTCAGAAAAAAACATTTTTTTCCACGGTAACGTTTTTGAATTGTACTTCAAGCGAAAAGGTTAACGGTTTTTTTTTACTTTAAATTCCCTAATTAAATATTTTAATACGCTATCCAACATAATTAAACATACCTATTGTGCTAGCGCAAGATATTAATCAAAGTTTTTTTTGCAATAGCGGTTCAGGCAAAAATGTAACAGAGATAAATTTTCTTTAACTTTTATCTATAGGCTCTATCTGACTTAATTATTAAGATTATTTATTTTTAATTAAAATTAATTATTAAACACAATAAACCAAATAACAATAATTAAAACACGGTTAGCCATAATTATGTTTAATTTTCTTGTAATTTTACTTATATTTTTTGTGTACCTACCAACAATCTTGCTTCTAAACTAAGCGGGTGATAACCTATCTCCCCAAGTTCCAAGGGCTTGATCACTTGACAAGTCGTTATTTACTCGTCGGCAAGGTTGACTAGCCGCGATCAACCTTGTCCAAGACAAACAAACGTTAATACATACTGTTTATATCTTAGTTATAACGGCAATTATATTAGTTCCGTGTAGAAACCGCTATGGAAGTCATGAGGTGACAATTATCGAGGCTCTTGATTTTATCACCTAGGTGAATGCATGCACGGCGGCGGCGATCTCTCTCGTCCGGCCCTGGTTCAGGCCATGGTTCGGAGTGAGAGTGCACGGGAGGCCGTCACCTAACTCCTTCTGCGAAACAGTAATGCTCGCGAAGGAGGAGGCGGAACGCGTGAGGGAGAGGCAAAATTTGCGCCCGGGCGTCGGGAGTCGCAGGCCGATTCCCGGCCACCGTAGACGCGGGCTTGCGGACGGTGACCGATGGGTAGCTTGCCGTCCGATAAGGACCACGCCTGGGTCGACGGCGCGTTGTGTTTGACGCCCGCCTCAAAGAGATGTGAGCACTAACTGACGGGGTCCGTTAGGTCCAATGCCTGCCAGGGTTGCGAGTTTGTCCGAAAGGGATATCGTGGCCCTGGCACAAAGGCAACGGAAGGAACACGGGTGGGTTTTAGTCATTAAAAATCTGACACGCGCTCCCGCTCCGCCCAGAGCGAGAGAATGATAATTTCCAACCCAAAAAAAAGGCTTCACGAGAACCGTAGAGAAGCGTTTTGTCGACCGAAGAGTAGACAAAAATTACGTTTCCGTTTAAACAGTTTTCTACCGAGGAGGGTAGACAACCTATTTCTATTCTACAGTAGAGTAGAGATAGAAAGCGTCATTCTAAGCCTGCTGGACATAGGCCTCCCCTAAAGGGGGGTTTGCCATAATCGCTACGCTTGGCAGGCGGGTTGGCGATCGCAGTATGGTGTTAAAATGCATAGAGAACGCTGCTGCCCATTCCCTAGTAAGTCCCTTAGTCGCCTTTTACGACACCCACGGGAAGAAATAGGAAGGTGCTATTCTTTATGTCCGGCATCTCAAGGACTATTTTTGATATTCATAATATATAGTATATAGGTTTTTTTTAAGTATGGTATGGATTTTTTTTACATACTCTATAACCACCACTCCCTCTCCCCCCGAAAATAGGTTCCGTTACACCAAAACGAAATTCAGTAGTCATAACAGGTTATAAGAAAACCCCTAGGAACCAAAAATACAAAAAAAAAAATCCAGCTAGTATGTTCGAGACGAACCATACTGTGCCACTGCCGCCCGTCTTGTAAGAAGTTAATTAGGTACCGAGGATTTTGTCTTTTAAATTTCAGAGTAGGTGACCGGGTAGGACAGGTAGTCATAAATTTATA
Organism: Tiliacea citrago; assembly: GCA_963921375.1. Taxonomy (NCBI): domain Eukaryota; kingdom Metazoa; phylum Arthropoda; class Insecta; order Lepidoptera; family Noctuidae; genus Tiliacea; species Tiliacea citrago. The sequence goes on from OY992802.1 coordinate 16,837,027, forward strand.
TGCAGGTAGGTACCTATTTACCCAATATAGGTACCTCCTTTTCATAATTAACAGGTAGGTAGATCTAAAGCAAGGGATTTTGTAAAGTAACTGTAGGAACATGTTAATAATTATTAAAATTTAATTAGTTAATTACCTTTAAATTAATAAATTACATATATCACAGATTATAGATCAAAGGAACCACAAAGGCTTCATGTCGACCACAGATTATAAATTCGCAGAGGATGAGCGAATAAACCTACTCCTTGATAAAATTAATAATAAAAGAGGATGCTCTACTTAACTACGAAATAAAACATGACCTTCGCTCTTTAGGGTTGGTCATGCATGACTTATTAATTATTTTCTATTGAAGATCGTTTTCTGCCTCAGGCCAAGAAAATTGGTCCGAGATTTCAGTTCAAGAATTTTTGATAACATTTTTCCTATCGTCTTCTGTGGGAGTGATTTCGTGACAAGGGACAGAAGTGTGTAACAGGAAGTAGACAGTTTTAGCATGGAATAAGTACTTTTTAATAGCATGGAATTAGCAAGTACTTTATAATAGCATGGAATTCGTAAGTACTGTATAATAGCATGGAATTAGAGTACCTACTCATGGAATTAGTAAGTACTATTTATATTGTAAGTAGAGGGGTTGAATTTTAAATAATTAAAAAAATTCAAAACACGACAGCCCTGCCAAAGAAACTAATTATATTGTTCTTTTTTATATTTTTATTATGTAAGTAGTAGTTCAGATAAATAAAATTGTCCCTATTATAATGCTAAGTGGTGGTATTTAAAGCACTAAAGGTGGCTTTGGATTTTACTCTCGCATATGGCGTGGGGATGAAAATGTTTGTTTTGCATGTACACCCTACAATGTTAAATTTATAGTTTTGGCATACAGTGCTCATCAAGGTCGTCAATTTGATATCCATATTATAATAATTTCAAGTTTTTGTTTTTCATAATTAAAATGCCGTCATATTGATTATTTTTACCAATAATTTATAGTTTTTGCATGTGCTCATTCAGGCCTTCAATTTGATATCCATATTGTAATAAGTAATGGATTTTCCACGTCCTAAAATGGAGCTATGCCTACTGCCACCATATTGTTTTTTTTCAAAAAATATTTATGTCCTATGTATATGTGTATGTGTATATGTGTTTAGGTATAATGTAAGGATTCTAAAGATACATCTAAATCTGTTCAGACATTGAAAAGTTATGGTGGCACAAAGAAATTTACATGATACATAATACATGAACCCTAAACACATTACACTTCTTTTTGGGCAGTCGTGTAAAGTACAGCGCCTGTCGGGGTTCGAACCTACGACCTACAACGCGTCAGTCGCGGCCGTTACCATCACTGGTCCACCACTACTAGCGCTTTCTATTTCGTGGGATTAGGGAGGTAAACATCTAATTTTATTTTACGTTAGCAACCAATTTTCATACAGTTTTCCTCAATCGCTATTAAAACATTTACAACAGACAAAACGGCCCAGTGTGTGTGGCCTATTTTGTCGGCGTGATTAATATGTATACCCATGCCAAATTACAGCTTTCTAGTACTACGAGCCTCTGAACAAAGCCGTGGACAGACAGACAAACAGACGTGGCGAAACTATAAGGGTTCCTTGTTGACAAGAAACCGTAAAAAGTACAGCATTATGAGGAAAGAATAAAATATTATGTTTCTATGAAAATTGAACGGTGCGGCACCCGCTCCGCCCATAGCGGGAGAAGTTATTTGATAATTTACCACCCAACAAAAAAAAAAGTCTAAGAATTTCATAGAATTTCTCTTTTATGTAAAAGTTATGATGATATTAAGAGAAGTTGAACCATTTTAAATTATTTTACATTATTTTGGTATCTTTGGGGGTTTCTTACGAGTAAAATTGCTTTATAATCAATCAATTAAAAGCTTTTCTTTATGGGTGGTCCCTGCATAATATCGTCTATTAGGCAGGGACCGCGGGAGTGGGGGGCAGAGGGGGCCAAATACTCCCCCTAAAATCAAACAGGGGCCACACGCCCCCTCCAACTTTACTACCTGGTAAAGAAGGTTTCTCTGTGCTTCACAGAGCTTTGTTAGTTCTTAAATGAAAAAGCGCTTGTACACACGGCTGTACAAGTATACATCAAGCTGTAAATTTGCAGTCAACTCAGCCTATAGCAGTCCACTGCTGGACATAGGCCTCTCCCAGGCTGCGTCACAACACCCTGTCCTCCGCTTTCCGCATCCAGTCTGTCCCAGCCACCTTTTTAAGGTCGTCGGTCCATCAAGCTGGGGGGGCGCCCCACACTACGCTTGCCGATACGCGGTCTCCACTCCAGGACTCGTCTGCTCCATCGGCTATCGGTCCTTCGACAAACATGGCCAGCCCACTGCCACTTCAGCTTGCTTACTCTGCAGGCTATGTCGGTAACTTCGGTTCTCTTCCGGCAAATTTGCAGTATAATTATTTAATAATAAAATATAGCACTTTGCACTGTATACATTGTTTGAAAAAAAATATTTACATTACTATGCAATAGTAGACTATCTTTTAAATTAGGACGAGCCTGTGTCTTAAATATAAAAGTATTTAATCTGATCTCGCATTGTATAGGATTACTGTTCAATGAGAAGTCAGCGTATACTTGTCGGAGAGAGCAGAGCATAAGAATATTTTTACATTCCTCCGACGATCGACTAGAGAAGCATAACCTATCAGGGGGCCGATCGCGTTAATTTTGAACGTTAATACCAAAACTAAACCACAACCAAAACGTTACGTTAGACACATTTCGTATCGCGCTAATCATTTCAACGGAAACGATTTAGCTTTACTTTGGAAGTTACGTTGGAGGAACGATCGATCGAACAATACTCTCACAAAAAAAAGCGCGATACCGTTTCTTACACCAGCTAAACCAAAACTAAACTAAAACCAAAAACGTTCCGTTCGAACGGTAATTACGTTGAGAAATAGCGCGATCGGCCCCCTGATCTACCAATACTGCACGTGCAGGATAGAATAATTTGGTTTATATTTAAATGACATTCTTAGTGAATTCGCTTCAAAGACCGCTGAGAGGCGCAGTCTTCGGTACCTATCTGCATCCAGTGAATCTTCGCAATTTATGTACCTAATAAAATATTTTTATAACTTGACTGATAATTTGATTGACGTAGTCTTGTCTGTTTCGTCTTAAAAAAAATATGTATATATTTGCAGTAAATTGACTCGTGAAAGCGGGGACCGGAGATTGAAGGAAGGGCCCGGGTGACCAAAGAAGTGTGCCCCCCGTCATGGAGTACTTCCGCGGTCCCTGCTATTAGGTAGTATTGTCTCAAACATAAAAATAACATAACATCACGGGTTAGGCAGAGGTTTACCTACCTACTGGTGGTGGTGTACATCCACGTTTCATCAGTTATGTTATAGTCCCAAGTAATAGGGGGCGAGCCTATTGCCATCAACCGGGCCCAAATCCAAACTCCGGGCTGCTACTGAGAAACCCCTGGTTGAAAAACCCGACCTGGGAATCGAACCCCGGAATTGTCTCAAGCCATTCACTACTTTGATATAAATAAATCGTGAAAGATAATACGGCTAACAATACGTAATTTACGATCGGTCAGTTTCCTCTGGCCTCCGGAGCAAGCGCAGACATTATCAATGGCGGCAGGTGCAGTGTCAAGGTGAGATCGCGAAGAAGTATTTACTACGGACAGATAATAGGCGTAGGATCGATATTTCGATGGTCAATTAAATATTTTATGAGACTGGTTGTGTAAATAGTACCTAGAGTGCTACAACGATCTAATGAAATTTACAGGGGGACGTTATTGGTCAACATTTGTGAAATGGTCACAGAAATTGTATTAAAAACAACTTTTTACAAAACAAAAACAACCAACTTCCAAAAAAAACACTACAAAGTGAAAAATAACTTTAATTTCGGAAGTCGGTGGCAAAAAACTAAAATACAGATCCAAAGACACCGACTTTTTTTTGGAAGTTGGTTGTTTTTTTTTTGTAAAAAGATTTTTATTTTTCACTTTATGGTGGGTTAGTTTGTAATTTATCTAATTTACAATAGCCTAATGTCAAATGCTCATCACCTTTTACAAAATATTGCTTTTCCCGATGCAGGGGCGTTAATTGTTGAGGAGTTCTCCTGGTAAGAACCAGGAGAACTGATGGTGTCTTCACTATTCACCATTTTGACGAGCATAAATTGCTTAGCAACCATATTAAAGTGCCTAATCGTATCGCAACGGTGAAATACTTATTATTAAGTAGTTCCGGTGGCCATCTGTGGTCTTCAACATCAGTTCCACTTCACCAACTGGTGCTTTTCGAGTGCAAATGCACGAGTTACTATAAAAAATACTCAAATCGCTATAGGTATGCCTATAAAATTTGAGGATTTCCCTAGATTTCCATGGGATCCCCTCATAAGTTCTGATTTGGTGGAAATGGGACCACCTCGGAAGCATACACTTCCATACAAAAAATAATTTTCAAAATCCGTCCACAATTGACGGAGTAATCGGTGAACATACATTAAAAAAGAAAAAAAAAACAAACATACATCCGAACATATAACCTCCTCCTTCTTGGAAGTCGGTTAAAAACCGGCCAACTGCGTGTTGGACCACGTACAATGAAGGGTTCCATAATTGGGATGAATGTTTCCCAAAAACAAACTTAACATTGTAGTTGAAAAACATGTTCTCCAACACTCACTCACTCGGTCACTTCTCCAACTGAAAATGTAAGTTTACTCGTGAACTTGTAAAGCCTACTTAGCTGTGATAGTTTTCCTTTTAATTTCGTTATACAGTGTGAGTCTTGATAATATGCACATATCGAAATAAGGGAAACTAAGCTTAATTTTATCCACTCACACTGTGCTGTGTGACTACTAGCTAACTACAGCCATGAATTTTTTCACATGTTCAAAAACAACCATTTAGCTGGCAAATTTTTGAACGGCCTATCCAACGATACCCCACACCATGGGATAGACGAGAGAAAAAAATATCATCTCCACTTTACGTGCAAAGGAGGTGCCCTAAAAACAATGAAGTATTTTACAAGATTTTATTTTATCACTTTGTCGGTGTGAATAATAAGTATAGTAGAAGGTAGTGTATACCCATGCCAAATTACATCTTTCTAGTCCCATTACAGAACGTCACTCAATACTCAAGCATTACTTAAAACTAGTTTCAACCAATCAAATAGCTTGAATCTAGTTTTAAGTAGGTAATGCTTGAGTACTGAGTGACGTTCTGTAATACGGGCCTAAGAGTCTCTGAGCTAAGCCACAGACAGACAGACGGACATGGCGAAACTATAAGGGTTCCTTGTTGAAAACAAACAGGAACCCTAAAAACAAGATGGCGGCATTAGTTCAGATTTTGCCCACACGCCAAAAGATCCTCGATCATTGTAAGTAGTTTGCTGTAGCTCGATATTCAAGAACGAATCTCGATTTAAGACTAGATTTCAGTAGAGATTAGTTTGAAATATTGTCAAATTTGAATCGAGATGAGCAATGAGCATGATTTTAAAATACGAGTCTTTCATGATAAATGTTTTTATTTCTATACGTAGGTTTGTACAGACGCCAGCAGGTCCAGCTACCCGAAACTGTTAAATTTTCCCAATCAACCTTGAACCTTATGCTTTAACGATAAAGTTGAATGTCACTACTTATCACTAATTCAATATGCTACATTTGGAGAGTAACTAACTAAATTACGACGCTATTTCTAGATAAATTCAATTAACGTAAAAATGCAAGATGTTCTAAAAGGTTGGGGTTTTCCTATTCGGGATTTTCCGGTTACTTAATTATAATTGCTTTTCCGGATAAACACCTACCTTTTTGGTGGAATTACTTTAGTAGAGTACGTGGGTCTACCTATCCTCCATTATTTATGTGCGTGTGAACTGAGGGACCACACTGGGAATGCGGAAAATAAAACCATTATTTTTCTACATAAAGTTTTTGTAAAAGTCCTAAAACGTTTTCAAAAAATTAATGGAGAAAAAATATCGACGTATTTGAAGAAAGCGATTATTAAAATTTGAATAATCGAACGGTTTTATTTATTTAATTCGGTAATATTCACTAAAATATTTCTTTGTTATGATTGAAATGAACTTATCAAAATAGCACTACTTACCGCGCTCATCACACCATAAATAAATAATGATGTGGGTCAGCGTGCGATGTGAACTGAGGAACCACACTGGGAATTCGTAAAATAAAAATTCTAGGATTTTGTCAATTGTCGAATGAATCTGGGAATTTGTAAATAAATAAATAATTATAATTAATATAATTCTGAATTAATAGAATCTGGGAATTTGTAAATAAATAAATAATTATATTAAATAAATAAATATTATTATATTAAATAAATAAATAATTATATTAATTATAATTATTTATTTATTTACAAATTCCCAGATTCATTCGACAATTGACAAAATCCTAGAATTTTTATTTTACGAATTCCCAGTGTGGTTCCTCAGTTCACATCGCACGCATACCTACCCACATCATTATTTATTTATGGTGTGATGAGCGCGGTAAGTAGCGCTATTTTGATAAGTTCATTTGCAACCTGAAGGGTGCTACACACATGTTTGGGTCGGCATGATTCGGCACAGGCCGGGTGGCAAAATCGAATATATTTTACCTCAGGGTTTTGCTGTTTAAAGACAGTGAGCAAAATTCGATTTTGTTGCGAGCGTGAGACAAAGTAACTTTTAACTTTTTTAAGCCGAGAACATTGCTGGGTCTACTCACAAAATTTGAAAGATTAGAACTTCACTTTGTTGTGTCACTTTCACTTCGATACGAAAAAAGCGAGAGATAGAAACAAGTCGATTCGAAGTTCGATTTTATAACTGTATACCTAGGAGGCCCAAAAAAGACCCCCCCCCCCCCCGCGACGTCTGAAGAAAGGGGCATAGCACCACGCAGCCTCACTCAAGTGGTACCTCATTTATTTTTAAAGTACCTAAATCATGGCTCCGTGTGGTGCCGGACGTAAAGAATAGCACCACCCCATTTCTTCCCGTGGGTGTCGTAAAAGGCGACTAAGGGACTTATAACAGAATGGGCAGCAACGTTCTCTATGCATTTTAACACCATACTGCGATCGCCAACCCGCCTGCCAAGCGTGGCGATTATGGCAAACACCCCCCCTTAAGGGGAGGTCTATGTCCAGCAGTGGACGTCTTTTGGCTGAAATGATGAATGATGAAATCATGGCGGTTTCATCGACAACGTTCGAATTTCGAATAGAAATTTAGAGAGGTCCCAAAGTTAATAATTTAAATAATGAACCCCGTTTTGATATACGATATACGATGCCATGATGTCCGTCTGTCTGTACCGACATTTTCTTTTCCTCGTGAAGTAAGCAGCCAATCAGGTGGAACTTTACTTCCGGTTTTAGTGTACTACGCTTCCGGCAAACAGGTTATATCAGTATGCTTATTAGATACGTTTGTGTGAACAATAAATAGTTATATTAAGGATGGTCGTTTTTATAAAAAGCGTCAAACTAAACTTTATAAAAATTTGCACTACAAATACAAATTGAGAGCTATATTAGCAATATAATATTGAGAGCAACAAGTTATTAGTTAAGCTATATTACCCTTTAGCTCTAACCTCGTCAATCAAATTGCAGTTTAGCTCTTCTTAAACTATTAAATACCTACTAATTAACTACTGTAATTTGATAACTGATATATATGATATTTTTAAAGGAGTAACCGCGGAGTTTCTTTCCAGCTCTTCTCCATAAGAAACGACCAATTGGAACTGTGCACCTTGCTTCTGACGTTTCATAAGTGCCCATGTAGGTTTATATGAAATAAAATATTTTGATTTTACTAATTAATACCTCAGTGGCTCAGTGTGTCCAAATAAACGTTATTCATTCTTTCTGATTTTTTTCAGTGTGACCAAGGATTTCTGCCTTTTAATTTATTATAGGTATAACTATGGCACGTATACGTATCCATTAATGGGGATAAAAACTATATATTTTTTGTAAACAAGCGACTTATTTTACGGATAATTTATTAATATGCCCCTTTGCGCAACTGTTATCCGTATAGCGTGAAAAGGTAACAGACAGACAGACGGAGCTTGCGCATTTATAATATTACTAGATGCGCCCCGCGGTTTCACCCGCGTAAGTCTCGATACTGTGGGAATATCGGGATAAAAATAGCCTATGTCTTAATCCAGGGTGTCAGCTACCTCCATACAAAATTTTATCAAAATTGGTCCAGCCGTTTGAGCGTGAAGAAGTAACAAACATACACACACACACACACAGACACACACACACACACACTCACTCACAAACTTTCGCCTTTATAATATTAGTGTGATTAGTATGATGGATATGGATACCCACATTACCCACTACAACAGTCCAATACAGCCAGTAGGTAACAGTTACATTGTTCTGTTCGAATATTACATCAGTTTCCTTCATAAAAGCAACTTAGGTACTGAAATATTAATTAATCCCAGCTGGGCGCCAATAGCTATGTGTACAGTCGAAGAATGTAAATTATAAGCACCCCAGAGACCGCAGTGGAATACGCTTATTATTTTAACTGCCTAAAGGGCCTAGGCCTAAACTGTCAATGTATAAATTCAAATGACGATTCGAAAATTTGACATTTGTCAATAGGCTAGGACAGCTTTTGAGAAACCAATTCGTAATGTATTTTTTGTGGTTTGTTTGAAATATCATTTGAAATGTATTAAGAAAACAAGATGGCGGCTTTAGTTCCAAATCAAAATCAAACCGATAAAAACAGATTGTAGCGCTATAGGTATCTTTTAATTATACAAAATCGATTCTTCTCAATGTGATCACACCAGCATCTTCTTATATGGCCATAAACAACATACTATTTTAGTGTCCTAACGTGTCTTAATGAAGGCGATGTAACCCAAGGATAATGGTATCATCAAAAGGAAATGTCTTATTACCGGTTATGTGTCTGTGATGTGTTACTCGATATCTCTCGAAGCATAACATTCAAGGATTTAACGATCGATAATAGGTTCGAGTAGCTTTTCGTTTAATAAGCCACTAGCTTTTTCCCGTGAATTCGTCCGCATGAAATTAGGGTACCTACTGGTTTCCGTAGAGACTGCTAAGGTCATGCACACAGTTCAGGACATGTCTCAAGACTTACTAATATTTATTAGGCATTTTTTGTTAGAAATTGTACGTTCTGTTTGTTAGGTTTAGGTACCTACGTGTAATTTTATATTGCTAAACATCTGAAACATAAAAGGATTTTACTACCTACCTATTCATTTTCATTATAACAGGTTGCCACATAAATAAGTTTAAATCTTTCCTTTCGCGAAACGAAGCGTTTAATAAACTTTTCCCAAGAAACGTTTGGTCAATGTAATTAGTAAGGTAATTATTAAGTATTGTAATTCTTAAGGGGGATGCGCTAAGGTAGCCCACGAAATTCAAATTTTATTAAGTTTTTTGCATTTTGCAGGTCAGTAACAGGTTGTATGTTGATCTAAATATATTTCGCGGCCGTAATTAATACGGCTTTACAGAATTATAATCATTAGAATCGGCAATACAACTAGCTCTCTTCGAAAAATCCTATTGAATGACTATTTCTGAAATAATCATTCAGTAGGATTTTTTGAACTTAGAGAGTTGTACACTGATTCTAATGATTATAATTCTGTAATGCCATATTTGTTACGGCCGCGTCATATTTAGATCAACATATTATAACCTGTTACTGACCTGCAAATTGCAAAAAAACGTTAGAAAATTTGAACTTCGCGGGTTACCTTAGCGCCTAAGGTAACCCGCGAAGTTCAAATTTTCTAAGCTTTCTTCAAGGTAATCTTCGAATTCTCAGTCTCACTTCGAATATACGATTCACCGAAGACGTAGCCCTATACGTCCGTGCATTGCATGTCATGCATTTTTGAAAATTATATGTGGTAGGTAATGGTTTGCTGAGGGTGATAGACGAATTTTCGCTATCGTAGTATTAGGTAGAAAATGATCTTAGAAAACATCACAATGCAATATCATTGGACGTATAGTGATAGGATTACCAATTACCTTAGGAGTTAGGACAAAGTGTTAATGAACTATACGTATTGAAATAATATGTACAGAGTCAGAATCTCGTAGAGATTAACTAAGATTATATGGCCCCGACCCTCCAAAATTCAAAATGTTTGAAGGTATCTACAAAGCGCCACCAAGACTCACAACGCATGTGTGCGTAATGAGACGGTCCTCAAACAAAACCAAATCCACGGATTTGTTGCTCGACTAGTGGCGTCATTAATCGGTCATATTATTAGTATGGCGTTACACTGACGTAGTACCCTACCCTACTCTGAAAACGACACGTGCGTTGTCTTGCGCGATCGGCTAGTTATGATTAGTTGACAAACAAATCTGGTAGGTAATAACTTAAGTGAGATATTACGAGTACTGATTGCACAAAAACTATGAATAAATTCGACTAATACTCACAACAACATACGAACTCTTTCGTAAGGATGTGACTACACACAATGAAACAGTAATTTGGAGGGGCGAGCCATGTTATCGTAGTTTATCTCTACTTTCAATTGTTTTAGACTAGGCCGCGCGTCTCGGTCAATAAGTAACTTTTTGTTCGGAAAATCGGAAAGCGCCATCTGTCGGCGCGACCACGTGTTCAGGGGGCGAAGCCTGCTAACGCAGTTGTCAGAATGGCCGATCATTGCCACCGTAATTGTAGAGTTTGACAGTTTTGCTAATCTCCTAATTGAAAGGCGTCTTTATGATTTTCCAATGACGTGCCACTGATACTCCATTGGAAAAATTGTCTGTATTTGGTTATCTCGTACTGACAAGATCCTATTATTTTGACTCAAAGCCAAAGTCAAAAGTCAAACCATTTATTTCAAATAGGGCACATATGAGGCACTTTTGAACGACAAAATTTACAAAAAATAGAATTGATTCTAGTTGAAGGTAGTTTCGTATGGAGAAGAATGGGCAAGAAACTCCACCGATATAACTCTTTTAAACATTTTTTTGACTTCGTTAGGGATCACCTGTCACGACATTACGAATTTAGAAGGGTTACAAGTTTGTACCAATAGTTATTGGCACAATGGTCATGGCGTTGCCTTGGTATGGTCGTCATAATGACCAGTCATTGAAAATAGCAGACTTGGCCCCCAGGTTCACCGAACAAAAAGTAACATTATGAACACGACGATCGCGTAGTCGCGCGACGAGTGCTTTTAAATAGGACGCGGGTAACACTAGAAGTCGCAATCGTGATAACTGGCTGACTAATTTAATTACTGATCAAAAAAATACATTCTATACAAAGCGTGTATTTATTCATAAAACAATAATAATTATTTAAAACAATAAAAACATTAATCAGCAAGGATTCTGGCAAAACCTCAAGGTTAACTTTTCTGAGCGCAATCATGGCGGATTACGTTACGCAAAAAGTATATATTCAAAATTAGGGAGATTAAATCACCTAATCCTCGATAGAATATACTATATAAGGCTACAAGCCTCTTTTGGCGCGTGGCCTAAATCGGAACTAACGCGGCCATCTTGTTTTGTGAATACAATTTCTGTCACAATTTCATCCAGGCGCCAAAAGATCCTTGTTGCCACTCTAAGCGAGTCGATTAAATGCCTTGCTTTTGACGCATTTGTCCAGGGCTTCCATCAGGTCTACGGTCTCTTCGTGACAAGTTTCAGTAGTGTAAAGTAACTTTCTGGTTACCCTCTTATTACATTCCTTTAATAAACGGTAAACTGGTTTTACGTGGCAATCCTCTGTAAAAAAAGAAGTAATTTAAGTTACCGGAAATATAGTAACAAATCAAGCTTATCAAGTCAGGGAAATTAATAGTTTAGCAAATTGAATTGTCCGTTTATTCAAATAACAACTGTCATTCTAACCAGTATGTCAAAACGTCAAACAAATAGTTTTCTCAAGCTGCGCCGCTAACGACGGCACGATGTTGCCATCTTAAATAGGTATTGTATTTGTATTAAACATTTACAATTAAGTATTGTGTGCAGTAGTGGCTCAGTGGTGACCGCCCAGACTTACAAGTTGTAGGTCGTGGGTTCAAACCCAGACAGGCGCTTTTCTTTGTGTAAATAAAACAACATGGGAGCATCTGCAGCCGAACTAGGTGAAACACCTGTATCTCGGTAATTCGGCATACAGCGCCTCTCTGGACACTGGACATTTTTAGCCAACATTTACAATTTTGTTGAATCTTACAGAACAATTTAATGACTAACAGTATTTTAGTTATTAAAATCGAGAAATTGATTACACATAGATAAGTTGTAAAGTGTGGACGGGAGTGAGAGTGAGTGTGTGTGTCTATGTGATAGTATATGTTGAGAAGGTAGTAAAACTAGTTTAAGATGAAAAATTGCTTAGGTAAAGGAAACCTGGTTACTCTACACACTACCTACTCACAAAACGGTGAAGGAACACATCGTGAGGAAATTGGCATATCCTAGAACCAAAAATTCGAGGATATGTGACATCTACTAACCCGCACTGAGCCCGCGTGGTAGATTACAGGCCACTCCGTCTCCAAGAGAGTAGGCCCGTTTCCCAGCAGTGGGAACATTAGGTATAGGCTGGTTATGATTGTGTGCACCGGTGGACGTCATCATTTCCGGCTGTCGCTGAAAACCAGCGCTGGGGATCTGTCTCCCATAGGGTTGCAGCATTATGCTGAGCGATGGCCGTTCTGCGTGGATGTGACGCATATTTTCCCACAGCTTTGTATTTATGTTCTTTCTTTGCATCATATTTACCGCAAATAAGCGTATTTTCTTTCTTTTCTTTCTTTCTATTCTTTGACAGTTGTATGAAATGGCTTTAGCACGGCAAACAGACGTAGGTTGTCAATTTGCTTAGGCAACAATTAATTTCAAAAACTCAGAAGGATTTATTAATTAAGCACGCTGGTCATTATTTTGTGAAGCGACGTACTCTTGGACTGCATATGATCTTTGCTAGTAAATTGTCCTATCTTTATGAATAGATTTTTAAAACATATACGACGCGAGGCTAGAGTCCATACAACAATGCAATTTTGTGGTTAAAACTTTTGATTTTCCTATAAAAGTTAAGTATTTTAATGAAACCGCAATATAAAATCATTTAACTCTCTCGAACTTTAATTTGTTAGTGAAGAAAGTTCCAAAAACCTTCCTGACTTTATTGATAAAAAGGAAATTGACAATGGTCCCATACAAGCTCGGCCCAGAATATACAAAAATAAAACAGTATGTATTATGAAGCAATAATAGTATTTCATAGCCCTGTATATTTTTGTTCGTCAAAAAACTTGGTGAAGAGACATAAGACAATGGTCATAATGTCTCTTCACCAATTTTTTTCTTTACTCAAATGATGTTTATGTCAATGTCCTTTAGGCGCAAAACAGAATCATTCGGGTCTAAATCTTACTTTGCAGTTAGACTTTTAGTGACTTAGTCAAGGAACGTTTAGGCTAGCGTAGTGGCGTTAAGATCTGGGATGCATATTGCCCCGCTGGGTGATAACCTGTCTCGAGCCATTCAGTACCTATTATTAAAACACGGTGTAAGGGATATCGACGCGCAAATTGTTATCATGAATTCAGTACATCATTCAAGTTCAAGACCCCAAGTGCAGAAATTTTTGGTCGGCTAGTTACAAAATCTGCTGTTTCATACAAAAGCTCCCTCCCTACACAGTCAAAATGTATGGAACAGCTGTTTTTAGGGTTCCGTACCCAAAGGGTAAAACGGGAACCGTATTACTAAGGCTCCGCCGCCGCCGTCTGTCTGTCTGTCCAGGCTGTATCTCATGAACCATGATAGTTAGACAGTTGAAATTTTCACAAATGATGTATTTCGCACCAAACAACAAATACAAAAAAACAGAATAACATAAATATTTAAGGGGGCATACAACAAACGTGATTTTTTTGCTCGTTTTAGCTCGATATTGGTAACGGCAACAGGTAGACGCTTGAAATATTCACAGAATATTTAGTTATATATTCACTTTAAAAAAAAAAAAAAATTAAAATAAAACAAATATTTAAGGGAGGCTCCCATACAACAAACGTGTTTTTTTTGCCTTTTTTATAGATGGTACGGACTCGAAACAACCGTGTCCGGTGAGGACCTGCGTCAGGCGGAAGGTGAGGACGCCGTGGCGCCTCTCTAGCCACTCCTTAAAGAGGGGACTTATCACCACAATTGTGGCGTGCCCAGCGCTGGGTTGCGACAATCGCACTCTCCATGTCGCCATGAGATCCCGCCGGAGCTCTGTCCGCTGTGCCGTGATTTCTCGCGGCAGCGGAGTTTCACCCCGGCGTTTCGCCTCCTCGCGCCACTCCCAGATGTGTGCGAGGACTTTTGCCTCCAGATCCCATGGCGGCAGTCCGGCAAGGAGGCTCGCCGCCTCACGGGAGACCGTGCGGTAACCCCGTACCAGCCTGATGGCCATGACCCTTTGGGACGCGTTCAACCGCTGGGCTGGTCGCAGCCTTAATGAACGCGCCCACACCGGTGCCCCGTAAAGGGCCATGGACCGCACGATCCCCGCGTAGAGCCTCCGGCTGGAGGCGTTTGGACCTCCTAGGTTGGGCAGGAGCCGCTTCAAGGCAGCCCCGGCCCGCTCCAGTCTGGGAGCCAAACGTCGAAAATGCTCCACGAAGTTCCATCGGCTGTCGAGGACGAGTCCCAGGTACTTCATCGTCGACTCGACGCCGATGTGAACCCCTCCCGCCATTATCTGGGAACCCGACGGTGGCGCGTTCCGAGGACCATAAAAACACATGGCCTCGGACTTGTGCAATGCCACCTCGAGTCCCAATTGCCGGATTCTATCGACGATTGTCGCAACCCCACGTGCTGCCAGTTCGGCCGCTGCCTGATGCGACCTCCCCTGCGCCAGGACCAGCGTGTCGTCAGCGTAGCAGACTACGCTGACACCGCTAGGGAGGTCGGCACGCAGCACCCAGTCGTACCCGATGTCCCACAGATGCGGCCCCAGGACCGATCCCTGTGGGACACCGCACGACATCTCTCGCCGGTTCCACTCTCCGTGGTGACCGGGGTAGATGACGGCCCTGTCCGTCAAATAGGCCTCGACCACACGACAGAGGTAGGTCGGCATCCGGTGATACCGAAGTGCCTCCCTAATGCAACTCCAGGGCAAGGTATTGAAGGCATTGGCGAAGTCAAGAGACACCGCCAAGACGACCCCACCCCGGGCGACAGCATCCCCCGTCGTGAGGGCTCGAACGCGCATGATGGCATCCACCGTAGAGCGCCCCTTACGGAAACCAAACTGGCTCTCCGCCAAATCCGGCCCCACCCGCACCAGCCGCCCGACAAGGCGGTCTGCAATTACTCTTTCAAAGAGCTTGCCCACCTCGTCGAGCAGCACGATGGGCCGGTAAGCGGACGGAGAGTCCGCCGGGCGCCCTGGTTTCTTTATGAGGACCAGTTTCCCCGTCTTCCAATGAAGTGGAAACTGGCCCCTCTCCAAGCATGCGCTTAGGAGCCCCCTTAGTAGAGGCCCGAGAGCCTCCAAGGCCAGAACCCAGGCTTTTCCAGGCAAGCCATCGGGTCCTGGGGCGGTATTCTTGGCATTCAGCCTACGTACCGCCACTCTCAGATCTACCCTCGGTCACCTCTGTAGCATCGTCGTCGTCGGTGTGGTCCGCATCTGGCACCGCAGGAGGCGGAGCCATGGGCGGGGGAGTATGTTCCCCTCGCAAAGGGAACAGAGCGCTCACCACGTCCTCCACGAGCTGTGGCCGGAGACTGTGGCTCGAGCTGTGGCTCGCGGGCCAGTCCTCTGGCCCGCTGGATCTCTGCTCGGAGGGCAGTCTTCGCTGCTCTGTACCCCTCGTATAGCTCCGCCTGAATGGCTTCCGTATCCGGAGGGCGGATACGGAGCCTGCGGTGCCTGGAGTACCGGTGGCGCGCAGCAACGCAAGCCTCGCGTAAAGCGGTCAGCTCACGCGACCACCAGTACACCTGGCGCCGGGCACGTCCGGGCTGGACCCGGGGCATTGCCACGTCACATATTTCGGACATGGCCTCCCGGAACCACTCTGCCTCGTCATTGATGTCGGCAGGCCTGTTCGGTGATGACACCCAGGCCTGCACGATCGTGGCTTCCAGAAGGAGCTCCCGGTCCAGCTGCTTTAGCGCCCACCGCGGACCACTCGGGGTCTGGCGGACCGGCGCGCCCGAGGTCTGGGCGGAGACGTCAAACCGAATGTACCGGTGATCGGAATAGGTCTCCACCCCCTCCATGACGCGCCAGTCGATGACACGCGGTGACAGAGCGGGGCTGGCGAACGAGATGTCCACCACTGATTCACCCGCATCCGCACACACGTGGGGACAGAACCCTGGTTTAGGACCGGCCGGTCCAGCCCGGTGATCGGCCGGCTTGCCAGCCGCCGCACATGCAAAACAGTGCGGCGTGGCAGTGCAAGAGCCAGCCTTGTGACCGGGCTGACCACAGCGGAAACAGTGATCGCTGCGGTCCACCTCCGAGGTGCAACATGCTCCCACGTGGTTACCCACCCGGCAGCGGAAGCACCTCAGAGGTCTCGGTTCCAGCAGTTTAACCTGCGCGGATACCCAGCCCACCCGGAGCCTTCGGCCCTCCCCGGCTATCTTTTGGGCCGCCGACACGGAGCAGCTCACCGTAACGGTTTGCATCCCCGTGTTATCAGGACGGATGGTGCCCTCACCTGCTCGGCAGAGCACCCTCCAGTCCTAGCCACGGCGGCCACAACTTCTTCCGCCGTCACGCAGTCGTCCAGGCCCAAAATGCGCATATCAGCGCACTTGGTAGGCCTGGACACCCGGGCCTCTTCCGCATTTAAGGACGCCCTGATCCTTTCGGCAAGGGCGTCAGCGGTAGGGCCACTGGCCGCCCCGGGGATCTCCAGCATCCGGGCCCCCGTCGCAGTGACCTTTTTCGGAAGCCATCGGCGACGCCGATCTCCTCCAGGTTCACTGCCGCCCACGCCTTAGCGAGCACCTCACGGTAGGTCACGCCCTTCTTCTCCGCTTCCGGCTGTAGTGTAATTACTACAGCTGCGGACTTCGGGGCGCAGAGCCTAGCCGCGGCGCTTCGCTTCTTGCGCCGTTGCCGCCTCTCCTTTCTATTGGCCGCCCTTTTGGCCTTACCCGCCCTCCTGTTCTCTCCAGCTACCTGCCATTCGGTATCCGCCGGAGAAGAATTGGAAGGCGGGGGTGGGGGTGGCGGCAGCCTTCCCGCCGCCAGGGCCTCGCCCTTTGCACAGCCGCCTGCGCAGCTGTCCCGCCCTTCTTCAATTTCGCCGCCGCGGGTTTGGCCGCGAGTTTGGCCGCGGGATTTGCCTCGGGCTTGGCCGTGGGCCGGGCCGTGGCAGCCACGGCGGCGGCAAAGGTGGCTGGCTTGCTCGCCGCTAGTGGAGGACGCAGGACAATGCCCTCCAGAACGGAAAACCGATTATGGAAGGCAGCCACCTCCTGCCGCACCAGGGTCAGAACCCGGTCTTCCGCAGGCACGGGAAGACCCTGCCCTTGCTGCTCCACCCCCTGTCGTACCTCCTGAGGGCCAGCTCCTCGGAGCCGGGCCAGGTCCGCTCGGAGTACCTCGTTCTCCTTTCGGAGAAGCTCCATAGCGGCCGTCAGGCGGTCGACCTCCGCCCGCATCTCGGACATTTCGTCCGACGTTAGGCCGGCCTGAAGGGCCCTCGCTGCCGCCATAATGGAGGCCGTAGCGGCGGGTACGACCTTGTTCCAAGAGGCTTGTATCCTCTTCAAGGCCACACCCTTGATCGCGGCTACCACGACCTGCTCAAAGCTGCTGGCGACTCGCTCCGCCTTGGAGCCGGCAGCGGCGTCCAGCTCACCACCTGAGGTATCAGAGAGCCCCTCCATTAGGAGCCTCTCGGCTTGGCTGGGCTCCTGGGTGGTGAGCCCACTGCCCCCACCCCGTCCTTGGACCCCGCCCCGCCGGCCAATTTTCCTCCGGCCCGAGTTCAGCCCACCATCAGAGGACGACCCTTGGCCGTCCCCTGGCTTGGAGCGCTTCTTTTTCAGGAACTTTGCAGCCCCCACCTCCACGAGCTCCGGGCTCTTAAAAGAGCCCTTCGCGCCAGATGCAGCGTCGGACTCCGACCCCGCATCACTCCCTTCCTCTACGGCAACCGGGGTAGCCGGGCGCACAAATTGTGCTCGGGCCTTTGGCACTTGGCACTCTCTGTGCTTTTTGTTTCGGTGCTGTGGATGTACTGGGAATAGAACCCAGCGACTCCTCAGCACCGGAAGGTGAGCCACCCTGGCTCAATGCGTCCCCGAAGGACGGGTAAAAATCCGAATTGGATTTTGGGCGTTCATTGTCCCCCCAGAATACGAGGGACTGACCGAGCTCTGCTCGGTGAGGGATTCTCCTACTGCGGAGCAGCAGGTACCCTCCTGGGGTAGTGTGTTTTCATGACTCGCTTCCATTATTGTTGCTGAACACAGCTTTGCCTTTTTTATGGGGTGGGGTCCCCAGACCACTCCTTCACCTCAGTCATGTCTGATAAGCAGACACGTACTAGAGGTGAATCACTCTTCCCACTCTCCAAACGATGAGGAGAGAAATGCGCGCCGTCCAGAACACCAACAACTGTTGAAGTCCTCAGACGGCGCGCCCCTCACGGAAGTCAGATGTTATTGACTCCGCCCCATGTCTCTCTTAGTCAGGTCTCTCACTTGAGGCCTTCGGGCATGAGTGACTCTACCGGCAAAGCCCCCAAGATCATTAAGACACGCAAGCCCCACCACGACGACAACGTGGAGACACACTCGGTGGGGACAATGGCATGACAATGGGATCGTGTTGGAATGACTGATTTTATAAAAATAGCAGACTTGGGCCCCTGGGCCTCAAGTCTGCTATTACAATAGTGTCAGAATGGTCGATCATTGATTCATAATTGTTGATTTTGACAAGTTTGGTAATCTACTATTATAATGGCGTCATTATGACTTTCCAATGGTCGGTCACTGACACTACATTGAAAGAAATTGCATATATTGGTAATCTCGTACATAATGACAAATGAATGACATTTCTACTAATGGGTTTTATAATAATGGCAATACGACAATGCCATTATAATAACACAATTATATTACGAGAACATTGACCGACCAATGATCGACCATTATGAATATACCAGATTACAAACTTTTAGCAAAATGACAATGGCATGACAATGGGATCGTGTTGGAATGACTGAATTTATAAAAAAAGCAGACTTGGGCCCCTGTCGCCATGTCATCCATCCTGATATTGCTGCCATATTTTGCTACTTACCTACATAATAATGTATGGCAGAAGGTGTAGGTGCAACTGATTCGTATTTTCCTGATTTTACCCGAGTTCTTTTCCATCAACGAGTGACCAGGGCCTCAAGTCTGCTATTACAATAGTGTCAGAATGGTCGATGATTGATTTCATAATTGTTGATTTTGAAGTTTGGTAATCTACTATTACAATGGCGTCATTATGACTTTCCAATGGTCGGCCACTGACACTACATTGAAAGAAATTGCAAAGAAAATGATCGACCATTATAAATTTACTAGATTACGAACTTTTAGCAAAATGACAATGGCATGACAATGGGATCGTGTTGGAATGACTGAATTTATAAAAATAGCAGACTTGGGCCCCAGCAGTCTCCCCGTTTAATAAGTAACCTAATTTAGAAATATAATCGCTACGAGTGGATTTTAATGAGTTTACAATGGAAGAGAAACCTAAGATAAAAGAAAATTAGGAAGAGGTCATTACAAGAGTAATAAAACTAACACTAGAGTATGTAAATTACAGTGGTATTAAGTAGGTATCCAAAATAATCAAGAATAACGAGATAATTATACCATTAGATACACAAAATGGCCACGAAACAGACTACATACAACGATGATTCTTAAATGCTTATAAAAGTTGCGTATCCTAAAAAAGATGTATACATCGACGTCTGTATCAATGTGTAGCCACAATTAAATATCCAATGCGTAATACATTTTACATCTTTTTGAAGCTGACTTTACATAAAAAAAATCTTTAAAATAAAAACGTAGGTACCTAAACATTTTACCCGCTCTTGATCGACTGGGTCATTTGAGTTCTGGAACACATTAAAAAACAAACAGAATGTGAAAAATAGTCGAATGAAGAGAGAAATATTTTCCCCGTTATGCTTTGGTTTCCTACGACACGGTGGCCGTCATATAAAAAGGATGGTACCGTTGGGTTTGCCTTTACAGTGTCAAAAAACACTATCTAGGGACACCGACTTACTTTTATAAATAACGTTTCAGTGACATCATTCGCCAATAAATTGCGGACGCTATGTACCGCAGTCTTAGGCGCGGGCCACACAGAAGGGACGTGAGACGAAGACGGGAGACGCACACGCGGCGTCCCAATGGGGCATGTTACATTGTCAATAATATCACGATATAGTGGTAATATTGATGGTGTAATAGACATAATAAATACCACAAGATTTTAGGATTCTTGAAATATCGTGATATTAGGATGATGATAATATTGACAAATGTAACATGCCCCATTCACGTGTCTTCATCAATCTTCATACAAAATGTATTAACGCGATTTGGCACAACACATACAGAAAGGACAAGATGCAGGCGCGTCGCTTTTCCGTCTGCGTCCTATGGTTAACATATACTAAAGTGACAAGACGCGGACACGGCGCAGACGCAGGGGGAGAGGGCGCGGGGTGATAGCCGATTCACAACTTATATACCTCTTAAAAACGGTCTGTATAGTATTGTAAATCCTCCATTATTTTGAAAAATCTCATAGCTTCGTTGCTTTGCTACACAGGATGTATCCAGTATCGTTTTGTCCACTGCATGTTAAAAAGTAGCACTAGCGCTAACACATCTTCGCCTTCTGAAGAAGACATGTCGCGTCGAAATCAAAATATTAATGTCAAAGCTCTTAACAGCAAGCCACTGCTGCTGCCTTCGAAATTAAATGTCAAAGACACGACAGTATGAAGCGTTTTCGTCCCGTACGTGTCCGAGCCTTGTCTCTTCTATTCGCATTGAAAAGTCGCATCCGCATCTCATCCGTGCTGCGACAGCGTCGAATCCCCTCCCGTCTCACGTCCCTTCTATGTAGCCCGCGTCTCAGGGAACCCTAGCTTTTATGCAAGTCGTACACGCTGTAACACGTTACGGTCCACCGTACGTTCTCCATTGTACATAGTCATATGTTCCAAGAACTGCACAGGTCTATTCCTACACGTCGTAGTCGTACACGCTCTGGTCAACCTGCGCAGTTAAACTGTTAGCTGGCTGTGCCAAATCATGCCGAACCGAACAATGTAGCATGCCTTACGTGTATATGAATGCCATTAGTAAGTAAGTACTACAAGCCTTCCCGAAATGGAAGCTATTTGTTATATGAGACTGACTGGACCAGCGGCAGTCAAAATTCTGATGTCTACATTATATATACGGTACATACGGTCGTCCATTGTTTACGGGTTCGTTGCCCCAAATTGCTATTTGTATATTTTTATATATATAGTATATAACTCCTTCTAATCGTCTTCTAATAATATTGAAGGACCACTGTGTTATGTAACCTAAACCAAATATTCATGGGTATGGTCATGTAAATATTTAGTTACTAAAGCTGAAGAACATTTGTAACAAGGGGTTGACACTAGCTCCTGTAATACCGTTTATACAGAATACTAGCGCAGAAGCTAGGGAATGAAGATTATATTATATTATAATTCAGTCCAATGATTTAAGTTCGAGCTCAATTCACATCTAATATTTTGCCAGATTCTATGATTGAGGATCTACTACACGATTTACATGAAAATGTTAGAAATGTTTTTTCAATAGATACTATAACTACAGTATCAAAACACATCGCAAACGACTTGTTATTCGATGTTTCTGCAACGAATCGCATCGAATCAGTTAGAATCAGTTTCAATTGTCCATTGTTCATTTTGCGGAGAAGAAAAATAATAATTAGCAATATATAAACAGTTGCTGTTCCATTGGTTTGACCATGTGGGGTTAAATAGGATTAAAATATTTTCCATTGAACAACAGATGGGTAATTAAGAGAGTTTGCAAATTGGAAGATGAATTTATATATTTGAGACATTGTACACACGGCTACACATCATGCTATAAGTTCCAGTATACGCTGACCTCTCATTTAATGGAAATCCTATACAACGCGAGATCAGCTTATACTGGAAATGTATAGCGTTATGTGTCGCCGTGTGTACAAAATTGTCTCTGAAAATCAGAATAAAATACAGGAAGAATTAGAAAATACAGAACTATCTCTGGAGAAAAATGTAATGAGAAAATTAAGAACAACTGTTTATATATGGTTCAACTTTTGGTTCTGGTTAACCGTTAAATAATTTCATCTATCTATCTGAAAGTTGAAAATCCTCATCTCAAGGGTTAGCTAGATCCGTTTTCAGAAACTTTAATAAAGATAAAGGTCAAAGGTAACAAAGAAATCATTAGCCGTAAGAACATTAACGAAACTTAACAAAACATAAGAACAGTCTTAAAACAGCATTAAAATTCAATGTCAATTCATGAAACTTCAGACCAAAAAGAAAAAAAGAAAAATTTAAACGCGTGGGTATATTCATTGTTGTAATAAAACAATGGGACGGACATGTTATTACATTCAGTACATTGTATGTCATTACATCCATAAATGAAGCATTCAGGTCAATGTGCAATTCAAATGTTAGGGTTTCCAGCTCCACAGGATTGTGTGTGCAAAGTGGTATAAATAAAACATTACAATTTTGGCCTCAATATTCGAATTTCCTTCCCAGGGTTGTGGACGTTGGGCACGCCATAGTTGTGGCGATAAGTCCCCTCTTTGAGGAGTGGCTAGAGAGGCGCCACGGCGTCCTCACCTTCTGCCTGACGCAGGTCAGATGTTTCGGCAGGTTCCTGTTTAGGAACAAGCGGGAGGAAACGCCCGGGTGTCACCACTGTGCGGATCGCCCGGAGGACACGGTGGAGTATACGATGGAGGTCTGCCCGGCTTGGGCGGAGCACCGCCGTGTCTTCACGGAGGCGATCGGCAGCGGCGATCTCTCGCGTCCGGCCCTGGTTCAGGCCATGGTTCGGAGCGAGAGTGCATGGGAGGCCGTCACGTCCTTCTACGAAGCAGTAATGCTCGCGAAGGAGGAGGCTGAACGCGTGAGGGAGAGGCAAGGTTCGCGCCCTCACGCCCCTAGTCGCCGCAGGAGACGTCCCGAGCGTCGGGAGTCGCAAGCCGATTTCCGGCCACCGTAGGTGCGGGCTTGCGGACGGTGAGCGATGGGTAGCTCGCCGTCCGATAAGAACCAGGCCAGGGTCGACGGCGCGTTGTGTTTCACGCGCGCCTCAGAGAGATGTCAGCACCAACTGACGGGGCCCAATAGGGCCAATTCCTGCCATGGTTGCGAGTTTGTCCGAAAGGGATATCGTGCGTGGCCCTGGTACACAGGCAACGGAAGGAACACGGGTTGGTTTTATTCAGTAAAAGTCTGACACGCCCGAAACGAGCGGGAGAAGTTATTTGTTAATTTCCCACCCCAAGAAAAAAAAGGGTTGTGGACGTCAGATAGGCAGTCGCTCCATGTTAAATACTAGTATTCAGCTGCATCCGGACAGACTGGAAGCCGACCCCAACATAGTTGGGATCAGGCTAGGCAGATGATGATGATTTGAGTTTCTTTCCACCATTATCATCATCAGCAATCCACTGCAGGATATCTATAGGCATCACCACATTCACCACTCCACTAAGCTCAATCCTCGGCCACTCTCATCCATTTTTGATCCATCACACCGCGAAGATTTTTTCTTCACCTAACTCAAGGGCTTTCTAGTTTCCATTACGCAAAAGCAATAAAAAAAAACATTAGAAAAAATAAGATAAAAACAAAAACACAGAGAAAATTCCGTGAGCGAGCACTACCAATACCGTATCGTGTGTATCTTTACTATGTCCTACAAATCTAAGTTCTGTATGAAAGAAAATACAGCGAAGAGTGGATGCAGCGTTATAATGTGAATTGAATGTCCAATTGTTTTTCCGCAAGGGTAGGTATCCATTTTTTTCAAGTATTAAGAAGATCGTCTTTCATTCTTCAATTGGCAGAGCTGGATAATAGCTCTATCAAGAAGTTAGAAGAGTCATCTTATTTCTCCAATTTCATTTAGTAACTATAGTATTATACCAACTACTTAGTATTTAGTTGGATTTTCATTTTGTTTTCCTTTGTATAATTTTCGTATTTTATATGTCAGCGTATACTGGAAATGTGTAGCTTGATGTGTAGCCGTATACGTACCTAGCTTATAAGTGAATGATGTGGTCTCCTATAATTGGAAGCGCACACTTGTATCTCTCTTCTCTTGTAATTAATACAAATACATGTAATTGTGTAGCCTCTGTTGGAGATCCAATAAATAGATACTCGTGGTATTCAGCTTGCAAAGTGGTGTAAATCTGTTCGAAAATTTTGGTCAACCCTAGCGGAAAGTCGCGATCAATGGACCTTAGTAATTGCTGTCGTCCTTACAGGGTGCTGGCATTTGACATTGTTGAATTATTCCTCCCTCTAAACGCTTAGCTAACCTCTTGCGGTAAAGACAAACTCGAGATTAATCTAGTGAACATGGAGGTCGCACTTTGCTCTTTTCAAATGTGTTTCAGCTTCTATTCTAATTTATTTTTGTGGGATTACCTAAAGTGTTTATTTGGCAGGTTCGAGAACTGCTTTCTTGTTCGATTTCAGCTGTTTTTGTTTACTACTATAACATGATTTATTTGATAGTAACACTGTTTAACAAAAGGTTATATGAGTATGATCGGAATAAACAGACATCTGTGCTGCTGTGGAGTTTTTGTCTTCTTCTTCCCAGCTAAAGCACTAAGAAGTGGTGAAGGGTGGGCGTTTTTGGGGACTTTCTTATCTAATTTTTGACGTTCAAAAAGTGCTGATTATCAGTTTAGTTTGATGACTTTTGATTTTGATTAACACACAATTTTTTTCTCTTACAGTCAAACCTTCAAGGTGATTGCGTAACACATAAAATGTATTGATCTCAATGCCCT
This sequence comes from Tiliacea citrago, assembly GCA_963921375.1. Classification (NCBI taxonomy): domain Eukaryota; kingdom Metazoa; phylum Arthropoda; class Insecta; order Lepidoptera; family Noctuidae; genus Tiliacea; species Tiliacea citrago. Next base: position 16,862,325 of record OY992802.1, read on the forward strand.
TCATTTTGACAGTTCAACTACGTTCATTGCGTTATTTACGTTGTTGATTGACTAGACTAATGTTTTAATTTAAACCTATGAAGCAATGGATTAGGAGTTTCCTTCTAAACCCTCGACGTGCGATTGAGAGTGTGTTACGCAATAAGGAATATGCATGTATTTCTTTTTCACCTAAATCAATAAGAGACAGTAATATACAAGAAAAGTATTGAAAGTTAAATTTAACTACTGATTTATCTCTGTGTGGTGCCGGACGTAAAGAATAGCACCACCCTCTATCTTCCCGTGGGTGTCGTAAAAGCCGACTAAGGGACTTAGTAGGGAATGGGCAGCAGCGTTCTCTATGCATTTTAACACCATTCTGCGATCGCCAGCCCGCCTGCCAAGCGTGGCGATTATGGCAAACGCCCCCTTTGGGGGAGGCTTATATACAGCAGTGGACGTCTTTCGGCTGTTATTTTTTAATTATGAAACTGACAATTTTCTACTACAGTTCAAACGTACGGTTCTGACGCGGTCATGATGTGACGTCATTATCCACGAAACTGCTTTGTTTAGATCTGTTTTAAACCCCAAATCATATACATAAAATTATTGTTTATGCTTTATTCAAGCAGAAATCGCACTTACTTATTTACCTTAGTGAGATTTCAAACATTTAGCAAAGGATAGATTTTATTAACATACTTAGTACTTTTTGGCGTCCCGTTTCACCAAAAAAAACGCAACAAAAATTTATTAACCCTTCGGGGAATACAAGCGTGATGTTATGTATGTATGCATGTAAATCGAACTGTGTATGCTTCGACATAACTACATACGAGTATTTATTTATTTTAAATTATGGCACTATCAGAGTTCACCTATCAAATATCTCTAGAATCTAGGGATTTTTGAAAGGTGAACTCTGACTCTAGATGAAGTCTTTATTAAAAAGTATCATCATTAGGAATATTTTCAATTCATGCTAATATTAGTCATACAGCTACTCTCTTGCAGATCAATTTCACAACATTTTTCCTGGTACATGATAAATTATATTCATATTCCAGACTTTTTTCTGTAATAATTGCGAAGTCGTTCGTTGACTTGTCTGCGTCGGTTATTTTGGTCCCAAACGAATCTCAAGTTCTGCTCTGAATTGAATCTTCACTGAAAGTTGTTATAAAGTTCATTGAATCGTTGTATTTTACCAACATGAAAGAATATTTTAATTAAAAAGGATATTTATAAAAACTAGCTGACCCGACAGACGTTGTCCAGCAGGCTAATTGCGAACACAATATCAGTAGATTCAGTAGCAATCGGTTTCAATTTGACAGTTCAACAGCATTAATTGTGTTATTTACGTTGTTGAGTAGACAAATTTTTCTAACATGTTCATTCCGATTGTGATTCAAACTGCGTTACGCAATTTAGGGTGCAGTTCTCGCTCACCCATCACTCGTAGGTAATATGCACGTAATTCAAAACTAATCCATTATTTTAATATACATTGTGTAAGAGTCAAAAAACAAATTCTTATTTTTTTTTTACTTATTACGCAATTAAGCAGAGGTACACCCACAGTACACAGTGTAGTCTCACCCACATTTCGCCAGTTATGTGAAAGTCCCATGTAATAGGAGGCGAGCTTATTGCCATCACCAATAGTTTGGCGAGTTAATTTGTATAGTCAATAACTATTGTACCTACCTGTTTGAGAATAAAAAAAAAAAAAAAAAAAAAAAAAACAGTTCACAAATCCGGACTCCGGGCTGCTACTGAGAAATCCCAGATAGAAAAACCCACTAACACTTTGCCCGACCTGGAACTCGAATCCCAGCACCAATTGACGAGGTCCAAAAGGGCGAATGCCTGCCAGGGTTACGAGCCTGTCCGAAAGGGATATCGTGGCCCTGGCACATAGGCATCTGGAGGAACACGGGTGGGTTTTAGTCAGTAAAAGTCTGACACGCCCTCCCGCTCCACCCAGAGCGGGAGAAGTTAGTTGACAATGTCACACCAAAAAAAAAAAAAAAGTTGCGTATGCTCAGCACAGTAGCGATTGACCACTAGACCAACGAGGCTGTGAATTTCTGAAAAATGAACTCAAAAAAAAATTATATCTGAAGCACACAGTTCTTTTTCTTGGATGGATTAACAGTAAACCATTGCTAATTTAAAATGCACCATAACAACAAAAAAAAAAATAACGTGCACCATTTAATTTGTTTTGAGCTCCAAAATTAAACTTGACCGGTTTACATTGACGTCAAAACTTTGCGTTTTTCTATATTTCGGCAGGTTTGATGCTAACCAGGGGGCCGATCGCGCTATTTCTCAACGTAATTACCGTTCGAACGGAACGTTTTTGGTTTTAGTTTAGTTTTGGTTTAGCTGGTGTAAGAAACGGTATCGCGCTTTTTTTTGTGAGAGTATTGTTCGATCGATCGTTCCTCCAACGTAACTTCCAAAGTAAAGCTAAATCGTTTCCGTTGAAATGATTAGCGCGATACGAAATGTGTCTAACGTTTTGGTTGTGGTTTAGTTTTGGTATTAACGTTCAAAATTAGCGCGATCGGCCCCCTGATTATTTAGAACGATAGGTATATTATTGTGTAAAAAAGGTGATCCCTTTTTATATGTTTTGTAGTTGAAAATGTCGTTTTGAGTATGGATGTGGATGGCTATGAAGGGTCCCCGAAACGATCAACACATAATCAGCCTATAATGTTCCCATGGCTGGGACACAGGCCTCTTTATTTGAGAGGGATTGGGCCGTAATCTACCACGCGGGCCCAGTGCGGGTTGGTGGATGTCACATGTCTTCGAATTTTTAGTTCTTGGACAACCCACGATGTTTCCCTTCACCGTTTTGAGAGCAGTGATGATGCAATAATTTACACAAAGTAAAGCGTCTATCTAGGTTCGAACTCACGACCTACTACTCGTAAGTCGAGGCCGTTACTTACCACTGGGCCACCAGCCACCACTAAACGATCGATGGCAATTGTCAATGTTTTGTGTGTTTATTGTCATTTGCATTTTGTAGACGATCATTTTGCGCATTAATGTGTATCAATCACGTTAAAATTCACAATTCGGGGACCCTTATGCGCCATCTTCACGGGCGAGAAAATCGCGGCGATAGTCTCGCCGTGCCATCAAGAAACTCTATGAATCAATCTCCACACGGTGAAATCATCGCGGTGATGATTTGAAGGCACAGCGTGACTATCGCCGCGATTCTGCCATCTGTGGAGATGGCGCCCAAAGAGTAGGTGAAACCGTGGATGGACTGTGTGACAAGATAATATGGCTAGAAAGGGGGTGACTACCGAGATGACGACTAATAGAGAAGTATGGAAGAAGAAGACATGTGGCACCAACCCCCAATAAATTGGCAGAAGAATGATGATGATTTTAGTTTCCATTTGTCTGATTTACTTACTTTTTGAGCCTTTAATTCAGCTATTCGCTAAGAACTCCATCTCTTGATAAGCGGCCGAAAAGACTGTATAACCTACTTCTTTTCGATGTCTAAGGTTTGAATAGACCAACAAAACAACCAACAATAATGGGACTCAGATGTAATATCGACGGGGCGTCACAATACAAATATACCTATTTTATAGGCATTGGTCGCATTATCCCAAGAGGGTTCCAAAGACCGAACATGTCCAAATACAAATTGTATTAGTTAACATGCTTGTAGCATAATAGCTAAGTGTGTCATCGAACTTTAGCTCGAAGTACTAGGCCATCATAATATATTCATAGAATCGACGATTGCTTCACCCGAAGAATCAATGCAGTTGACCCTATTAAATTAACTACTAGGGCACTAGATGATACAAATCGTACGAAATTCTCCAATTCACATTTCTCTGAAATCAGAACGCGGGAATTAGTCACTTTATTAATACAAAAGCGAACTTTCCTTGAATTTGGGCCAAAAATCCGTTGTGGGCTTTCATTTGATAATAATCATCTTGTCTGCTGACCTTGTTCTGGTTAGCATGTTTACAGTGTCAACGTCTTAATATCTTGATGATTATTTGTGTCTGAATTTTCATAAGTCGTTTGACACATTTCTTCTTGCCCTGATTTCGTGGACAACTAGAACTACTCAGGTTGAATGGAAGATTCCATATTTTCGGATACGTTGCTGGTAAGTAGTTTATTATTAATTTCCGGATGCATTACAAATTCTCAAGCGGATCCTTTTTTTTTCAACTCATGCCCTACGTTTCACCCAGTAACCAAGAATGAGGGCCATTTATCCAATTTCAAATTGCAACCTTCAAACTTCATTGGTAAACATTTTATCAGCATCGTAACCTTTAGTCACGTAAAACAATATCAGTTTTAACTATCCAGTTCCAATATATATAGTTAAATACCACAGACCGATCGTTAGTCGAGTGCAAAGCCAATAATAATCCGTCGGTTACAATACAATTCCTGCGGGAAATCGACCAAATAATAGTAGTTATTGATGAACTACTTACTAATGAATTAATATCAGCTGATCCTGTTACGTTTATTTCCGTGTTGAATGTCTAGTCCAACAACATTGTATTAGTAAATAATAGAGTACTATGTCTGGTGGCACTCCCTGTTGCCAAATATACAAGCGTGATAGATAGATACAAACATTGGTGAACGCGTTATGTGTGTGTGGCACTGTGGCGGTTTCCTTTCGTTTGTAATGGAGTAGACGATTCCTTGATAGCAGTTGCACATCAGCCAAATCCAATTCAGAAACTGATGATCAGCGGGGTAATTGCGTAGATAGTGAGTTATCAGTAGCAATGGCGGGTTTCATTTTGACACTTGAAAAACATTCATTGCGTTATTTACGTTGTTGAGCAGTCAATTTTTTCGAATAATAGAAGCAATGGATTACTAATATACTTCAAAATGTTGTGTTACGCAATTAGCGTGCTGGTTGCGGAGACTCCTTTTGTTCAAATTTCAACCACGCCATATATACTTTTTGCGATTGGTATGTAAATCTCTCCAAATGTCTGTCACACACAATGTCTGTCTGTCTGTGTACAGTGCACTTAAAATGCATATGATTCCAATAATACCTATTAATAATATTCTATGCACGCCAATTTTCTTGTATTATGTCTTAGTCAAGTCTGGTGCCAAAATCTATCTTGCACACTAATGGTTGGACACGTTTCGACGCCTTTTAGAGTACGCATCAAGTCATAGTGGTTCTCTCATTTGCCAGAGTGAATAGGTATCCCATAAGAAAGGCTATGGCATCGCTACCAATCAGGTACGTCCGAGCAAAATTATCCGGAAGGAATTTCTCTAAAATTTCTTTGTCATTTGCACATGTAATATTTATTATGTGTTCTTCTTGTGTATCATATAATATTTACCATATCTATCATCAAATTAGGTATACACAATATTATAGTTTTTTGTTTATTTTGCTCATCAATGTTTAAACAAACTCTAGTTCCCCAGAATGTGCTTTTCAATTCAGTTGAATTGAAAATAATTTATGAATTATTTTGTTAGTCCAAAGAATATCAGCAGTCTCAGATCTTTCTAAGCATTATTTTCTGTCGAATAAAGGTCATTGTTTTCACACGAAACAATAGCATGTCTTTTTAATTTTAATAAGATCTTTAAAGTTTAAACACACTGACGTAAATGAAGACTGCAGGACACAGTTTACAGCTACAGCTAAATAGATCTTGTTACGTCTGTAGACCTACCTACGGAACATTCTCACATAAACAAAGTTAAAACTATACTTATTTGCAATTTTGCGCAGAACATATTTAAAAGTTGTGGTTTCTTTCATAAAAGGATATATAAACAGGGAATAACTCTGCACATAATGAAGCCATCACGAATGTTTGCAGTAATGATAAACTGTAGCAAAATATTATTTCGAGTGAACAGCTGTTTGGACTACTCATTATCGTATGAATAATCGTTTACATAAAATATATTTTCACACGTTTGTATGTTATGTTTGCTGAAAATTTTCCATTAAAAAAATTACATATTATACAATTATCACCGAAGTGAGAAAAGCACACCAATTATGGAGTGACAATATCTCGGAAAATTAACAGTTCTATTAGACGGTAGTTATTAAAGATGGCGAGCACAAAAAAAAAATAGCACTCGTAAGTATTGTATTGTAATTGGATTTTTGCTGGTACCCAACAGTAGAATGAGAAAAGGCTGGGACCGAGTAAAATAACGTCCTTTTGGGGAGGCTTAAGTCCAGCAGTGGACTGCTATAGACTGATGATGATACTAATAAAAGAATCATCTCCAACAAAGTTTTCACGTACGAAGTAATCCAGTCTTAAGGCCCGTATTTATAGAGCGTTACTCAGTACTCAAGCATTACTTAAGACTAGATACAAGCCATTGGATTGATTGAAACTAGTCCTAAGGGGGATGAGTTAAAAAAAATCCTACTAAATGGTTATTTCAGAAATAATCATTCAGTAGGATTTTTCGAAGAGAGTTGTATTGCCGATTCTAATGATTATAATTCTGTAAAGCCACATTTGATATGGCCGCGAATCACATTTAAATCAACATACAACCTGTTACTGACCTGCAAATTGAAAAAAAACCTAATATAATTTGAATTTCACAAGCTACCTTAGCGCATCCCCCTTAAGTAATACTTGAGTACTGAGTAAGTAACGCTCTGTAAATACGGGCCTTAACTGCATTCGAGTAATTTTATCCAGTTCGTTCTTGCTTTCATCAATTACTGAAATGATAAAGTTGGGTTTTGGAAGGTCATTGAATGTACAAGTCAATTATATCATTGACATTGTAAGTACTCAATTCTCTTATTAGACTCAAATCATCAGATCCAGAAATAGCAATGGGTAATGACGAACTTCAATTTTTAATTGAGAATTGATGCCATTAAGGGCAGATTAACCGTAGGTATAGGTACCTAATACCACTAACTAAGTACACACGGTGACATATCAAGCTATACATTCCCAGTATAAGCTGATCTCGCATTGTATAGCCCAGCATTGTGTGGTGCCTGTTCGCGGCTCCGCCAGTGCGTACCCGTACTGCTCGATATGCTCCCACCGCCCAGGCGATCAATCTGCTGAACGTCCTGATTGCTCAGGAGCCGGATGTTGACGTATTTATGTTTTATGTATATGATTAATGTTTGCATTAAGTTTTTTTGTTGTTACGTGTAATATTATACTGTTGGCTCTGCACGCTTTGGTGTTTACTGTAAGTGTAGCAAGCAATTGTCTAATAAATACATAAATAAATAGGATTTCCGTACAATTAGAAAAAGCTTCCCTGGTACCTCATTAACGGCATAACTATGTGAACGTCTATTAACTGCTCCTACATTATCTTTTTTTTTACATACTTTGACATAACCTACAATTTTAATTTAAAATATTTATTAGTGACTTGTGGACAGAATATTTATTCTTTTTTTTTTTACAGTTGTAATGACAATGTTGTCATTTGGTTTAAATATGTAGGTTTTTATTTTTATTATTTTAGTAATATTTTATATAGATTATTTTTTTAATTTGTGAATGTGAGAACGTTGTAGGCTTAATAGACTGTAGCTTTGTAAACTATCTTTTATTTTGTTAAGTACTTGGTACTTGTTGACGGGCCTACACTGTCCCCCATACCTATTAACACTGTAACTTATAACATTGTTAAAGCCCACTTTTTTTAAAAGAGTAACCGTTGAGTTTCTTGCCGGCTCTTCTCCATAGGAAACGACCAATTGGAACCGTGCACCTAGCTTCTGACATTTCATAAGTGCCCATGTAGGTTTATGTGAAATTTTTCCATTCGACAGCATAAGTAGCATTTATGTGTCAGTTCAGTAGCCCGTCAGCTACACGACCTACTGCAAATTGAGAGGTTAGGGCCTTTAAATAAAACCGAAAGGCGACAATCCGACTGTCTATGTATTTTGCAAGTTTCTTCCACAAATTTCCTGCTTTATCTAAACTAATATTATAAAGAGAAAATATTTGATTTTTTGTTTGTAAGTTTATTTCTAATGGAATAAACTCAAAAAATACTTATCTGATTAAAAGATTCTATCACCTATAGAAAGTTTCATTATCAGCTACTAACATGGGCAATAATTTTTATTTTTTTCAAATTGAGATTCTTACGTAAATTGAAATAATGTAACCCAAGGTGTTAAAAAATTGCCTCTAAAAGTAATTATTTGGTGTGCGCTGCGAAAACTATTGATAATACATACAATAATGTACAGACGCCAGCAGGTCAACCTACCCGAAACTATCAAATTTTCCCAATCAACCTTGAACCTTTTACTGTAGGAATAAAGTTGAAAATCTATTAAAGAAATTTGACAGATTGTAGTAGCTTGATGTGCTGGCGTCTGTACCTACTACAATATGTTTATGTCTAACTGTTATAGTTAAGTCACAATAACCGTTTTTTGTTCAAATTAGTCAAGTAGGTACTAATTTATAGTTTAACTAGCTGCGCCCCGGGGTTCATCCGCGTAAAGGAAGACTAAAGGCTCTTACACACACACGCGATATCGCGGGCGCGACATGCACCGACAAAGGATTTGTCTTTGTCGGTGCCTGTCGCGCCCGCGATATCGCGTGAGTGTGTAAGAGCCTTTAGTCTCGATCCCGTGGGAATATCGGGATAAAAGTAGCCTAAGCCTAAGTCTTAATCCAGGATGTCGGCTACCTCCATACAAAATTTTATCAAAATTGGTCCAGCCGTTTGAGCGTGAAGAAGTAATAAACATACACACACACTCACAAACTTTCGCCTTTATAATATTAGTGTGTTAACTAGGATTAACCCATAGGATTTACTTCTTAGTATAGTCGCCAGCAAATCAAGATACCACCAACTGTCAAATTTTCTCATTCGATTTTGTACTTAACCATAAACATTTTAAAAGGTTTAAAATCACTTGCGATAAATTTTACAGTTTGGTATAACTAACTTGATGTGCTGGCGACTGTACGTTATTGATGGTGCCAAACTTTTCGTTAAGTTCTGTGCAAACTGAATTTAAATTGATTTTCATCATTCTCGAAACTCTAGAAGAAGAACGCATCTGTCTTAAAGATTGCACAGTGCACTAAAATCAGCGTATTTTGTGTAAGTGTAAATTGTGCAATTTTTTGACAAATGTCGCTATTTATTAGAGCCTAGAACGTTGGTAGGAGACGCCTAAAAATATAGAATTTTTTTGAAATCTTGGTGATGAAATAAGGAGTCCTGTTGAACTATTTTGTATGATCAAAACTCGCACGGATATTTCGTCATGATAGATTATAGGTTACCAAAAATGTCTAACGTGCAGAATACACAAATAATTTATCTAGCAGAAGAAAACTTATCCATTTCTTGCCCGTTATTCTCCATAAGTATCTACTACGCTTTGGAATGGGCAACTAGCTTCATATTTCTAACTCCTTGATAATTCAAAAGTGGCTGTAATATGGTTTATTAGAAATAAATGCTTTGAGTTGGAGATTCGAGTCTTATATTAATAAGTATCTCGCAATCCATTTGTCCCCAGATTGGCCGCGTCATGGTGGTATGACAATATGGCGACCACCACGATGGTAGTGTCACCTTTAGCCACGCAGCCATCACCCAAGAACAAGAGGCGGTTGTTCGCCGAAGCTAGGCAAAACAGCCTGCAAAAGTTGAGCATCATATTCGACCATGGAAATAAAAATGGTAAGTTGAAATCAACTTTTAGAACCTTTTTTCGATGAGTCACTTAGTATTATTACCAAAAATTCGAATACATGTCAATCTTCCACGTGTTTCCCGTTTCCACTGATCAGCACTGTGCCCGCGTGTTGTGTTTGGGTTGATTCAGACTAGCTCAAGAGTCGAAGCGCAGCGAAGCGTCAATCTAAAAGATAGCATAGCAAATTCACCCTTGCGCTGGTTACTCGCATTCGCACGTATTTTGTAGAATACTCGCGTGTCTTCTTTTCATCTCGATAAAAATATGTGCATTTCGTTGTAGAGATGTGTGAATTTGCTCTGATATGTTTAGATTTGATTTGATTAGCGCTGGGTAGGCTGCGCTTCGTCTCTGCGCTAGTATGAATTGACCCTTACGGTCACCCCCTCGCCCAGAGGATGCCCCTGTGTCCTAGCACTGGGAACATAATAGAGTGATTATTTGATTATGCATCTTTAGTCTTTTGTTTGTCCGTTTTTCGACTGCTTTATCAGACGCAGGTAGCATTTCGAGTCTTTGTTGTAGCTATATAATGTGTATCTATTCATACACGAAATCTCTTAAGGGGTCATTGACCAACTTTCACTTTATAGGACCAAAGTTGAACTCGCGAAAAACAAATCAGCTGTTCCCTACATTTTAACGAGTTAAGCGAACGTAATGTAGGGAACAGCTGATTTTTGATGCAGCTGAATACCAGTATTTTACATGGAGCGACTGCCTATCTGACCTCCACAACCCAGTAACTGGGTAATAAGATACCCCTTGGTACGACTGGTTGTCAGACTTTCGGGCTTCTGACGACCTCTAACGACTGTCAAAGATCCACGAATGACAGCCGAGGCCAACGGCTTATCGTGCTTTCCGTGGCACGGAGGAGTAGGTATGTAAAGATGGTCACCCATCCACGGCCCACCCCCTGCAAATGTAGCTTAGTAAGACGTGATGTTCAATGTCAAAATTATTTTATAAAAGAAAAAAAGGCTACAAAAATCTGCAAGAATTCGGTCCGAACGAAGAGTTATGTAGGTATGTTGATGACAAGGAGCGCCATCTACTCTCATTCCGAGAAAACTCAAGACACCAACAACAATCTTGCATGTAAGAAACCAGTAATTAAAAAGTATTTCCCTACGAAAAACATTTATTTCGCTCCTTTTCCCACAGAAACGTCAGGTTCAATAAAAAAAACTGCGGTTATAATAATTATGATGCATGATTGCTCCATATCCTGTAGATGGCTAACTGCTTCCTTGACCAAATTATCTTTGCAGTTCGATGAGCCGCTGCTTGCAACGGGAAAACGAAAACAGTACATTTAGTTTAGTTCCTTATTTTGCCGCCAATTTAAGCTGGGCGCGCGTAACTTCGACTGCACGTGTCTGCATTTTGCAAAAAATGGTCAACGGACAAAGCAAAGGTGTGCATTTCGGATCCGGCGTTTATGAGTTGTTGTTTTTAGTGCCAAACATAAGTCTAGGGCAGGGATGGCGAACCAATGGCACGCGAAGAAATAATTTAGGCACGGTAATTGAGGAATTTAAGCGCCTAGTGTAAAATGTTCTTAACTTTTTAGACCTTTGTATCCTGCGTATGCTTATGAAGTTTCATTAAAATTGGTTCTGTCACTTCGAAAAACCAGGGTTTGAAAGTTTGTATGAAATGCCGTATCGCGTATACGCTCTTAAGGCGGCAATTAGGGTTGCAACTTTTTGTACAATAAATAAAGTAGATTAAGGTCAGAGAGGGATAAACATTATTTCTGAAAAATAAACAGTATTATATGTATGTACAGGCAGGTCAAGCTACCCGAAACGGTCAAATTTTCCCAATCAATCTTTTAAAGTTTGACAGATTGTAGTAGCTTGATGTACTGGCGTCTGTAGGTACCTACTATTTTATTTCATGTAATGAAATTAAGCCTGGCTAAAACACCGCGCCAACGCCACGCCCCGTTGCATGCACCATGTTCTGCGCAGTAGATGGAACTATTTATTTGTAGTTCTGGTTAACAGTGAAAACAGTATACCTATTCGTATACTTTAATTTTGTTAAACAGCAGTATAATACTGTTTTTAACAGTATGGTTGGCAACCCTAGCGGCAATACAACTTGGTCAAGAACTCGAATTTCTTTGTAAGGATTTTGAGACAATAATTCCGGTGAGAGGTCTCGCGGCGAGAGACTCCCTGTGGCTACTTGTAAGTGACATGACAAGGCTTGGTGTCAAGCGAACAATGCTACGTTGGCGGCTGGCTAGCTAGGTAAGAGAGCGACTACACCTTCAGGCAAACCTGAAGGCTTTAGTACCGGAACCAAACGCTCGGTACTTGCCGCAAACTATAATAATATTTGTCCAAAAAATTGTTTGTAATATTTTGTGGTAATATTTGTCAGTCTTCTTTCTCTAGGTACCTGTACTTGATTTTATTTAGATATCTTACCTGCTTGAACAACACCATATCCACCACATCAGGTGGCATAGGTTCCACGCATTCTGGTTCCTTGACAACTGGAGGCGGCTTTATTTCTTTTTCTGTGCTCTGTTTTTCTTTGCTCTTTTTTTCTTTGATCTTTTTTTTTTCATCTGGTACACAATGTTTTTCTGTTACCGGGTCACACGGTTTTTTTGCTAACGGGTCACCCGATTTTGAATCACACATTTTGAAATAGGTATTTTCTTTATTTTTTCCTTTTTCGATATCTAATACAAACTATTCCTGTTTCCAGAATGTTTCTAAAATATGACGTTCTTTCTTGCTCGTTTGCTTGACAATATTGATTTGACGTTCGTTAAATTCAAGTTTTCGAAAATACACAATTAGGCTACCGGAAAACGGAAACGCCTATATATACCTCTTTTATGTGTATCGTGTTACTGATAAAAACTTAAATAATTCTGATAACTATACACACAATATTATGTGGTTCAGTTAAATAAGACAGTAAAGTGGTATAAAACATATTTTTCCACCTTCAACATTTAATAATGTTTTGTTTGACCAATTTTTTTCATCGAGGGTCGGTTAAACAGGATTTAGTTCATTACATTGCTACTAGATGGCAGCACAGTCGACAAATGAAATGCGCGCTTTTCCATTACTGTTTTTTTCTCATAACGTCCATTTTGACATTCAGAGTCATGGTGTTGCTACTTTGATAAAATTCTACCATCGTAACAATTATGTGGTAAAAATGAACTGATTAAAATATGTATGGAGTATTGGGAGATGTACGTAATGACTGTCGTGTAGCAGATCATGATTCTAAATAACTATTTCCTTTACTAATGTAATTTACCTTTGCCATGGGTTGGCAAAGGTTAAATTACAATAACATGAAAAAATTAAGAACGAAATATCAAATCAGTAAGTAACAAAAGCCTTCAGTAACTTTTTATATTTTTTTTATTGTCTCGGTATTTTTATTTATTTATTTGGGGTCCACTGATAAGCACGCAATGTAAATGCTTGTTGCTTTAAAACTCAAAGTTTTGATAACTTACTATTAATTTATCCCGTTATACTGTTCATAACACATAACATCACGCCTGTAATCCCCGAAGGGTTAGACAGAGGTACACTCACATTTTATGTATAAGTCCCATGTAATAGGGGGCGAGCCAATTGCCATTAACCGGGCACAAATCCACTACTATACTGCTCATGTTAGTGCCTATGCTAAAATAATAACATGAGTGTGGCTAAAAATCACACGAAATAAAATATTCGCTGTTCTATACATTTTGTCAAGTTTTGTGAACATAAAAGTATGGATCAGTTGATTTTTTTCCCAATTTCAAGGTTGTTACCATTTTCAAATAAGTTCGTTATAATGAGTTATGTGACCTCTTTTCGGGTTATTTCAAATACACCATGTATTTTGTTTTCTTAGTTTTGCTATACCTTGTATGTTTTTTTTTTGTCGATTTATGTCAATTTATGTCAAAATTCACTTGTATGTTTGTGGCTTCACTGATGACGTCAAACGGTTAAAGTTGTTTTGTAATCGTAATGATTGTTTGCTTGAGATTTCCTCAAGGCTGTTAGCGACGGACGACGCGACGTAGTAGTTATATGCACAAGCTGTTAGTAGATTTAGTGAATGTCAGTATGGCAACACTAAATTCTGCAGTAATTATTTGTATGTATTTCTCAGCGCCATTACTTTTTACCGATGTAATGTTGAAATGATTCTAATCCGTTTTAATCGGCAAATCTGTGTGATGTTTTAGCAAAACACTGAAGTGATTGTGTACTAAAACTATCGAACTTCTTAAAGTTTTGTGCTGGGCTTTGTCATGGCCGGTAAGTGGTGACTTTTTGCGCCCGCTAGTCAAGGGCGAAATCGGATTTGGGAATCGCAATAAGTCGAAGATGTTTTATCGTTCGAACTCCGACGGTAAATGCAATGTTATTGTCATTAGTTTGGTTTTTAGTATTTAGTGTTTACATCCTGTGACGATAGCTTGTTTGGATTAATGTTTGGTTATCATTACTTACGCCGATAGTTTTAACCTTTTGCTCTCTGAATTCACTATTGCTAGAGATTTAGATGTGAGGAAGTTCTTGCAACGGTCTTTCGGCGTCTGTTTTCGAATAAAAAACGTCATTGTTACATAAAAATGCGGGCTAGCAGAAATGTTTGCGAGAACATATGATTGTATTTAGCGAAAACGTAGCATATTTTCGTTAGAACAGTATCTAGAGACGTTGTTATACGGCCGGGTGCTCATTCGTAATCAAGGAAACACGTTATTCCCATGAAGTTATGTTCAGGTAAGCGTTTTTTTGTCACTTTAGTATCTTGAAAATTTTGGAAGCCCATAATCAGTTAGTCGTAAATCTTATCAACAATTTGCTTGTTATTAAATAATTTGTTGCAATACAATCATTACTTAGTGTTATGTTACTTTATTTCGGAATACACTACCCTTTAAATATCATGGGAACGTTATTTAAATTTTGTAAAGTCAGTTATCCTTCTCTAATTTGCGTTTGAACAGCTGTGTCGGAAAGAGATGGATATAGTAACGTTTCATAATGGAATAACCATCCAGAAGGTCACATTTCTCAGAACATTATTAATTTCCAATAACATTTATGAATACCATCTGAGCACAAACAAAATTAACAACAAAATATGAAAATAACCTACAAAATTGATCTTTGTGCATAATCATTATCATCTTTTAGATAAACTCCAATGTCTTAGAGCTTAACAAACCAATAATTAATTATTAATCTGAGATGTATTATCTTCTAAATTCAATTTATTACTCAGCAGAAAATAACAGGCAGAGATCGTAAAGTTTTCTCTATAACAGCAACATAGATTCAGGTCATACACGCAACAGTTTTTTTAGTTTTTATTGGTCATAAACACCACAAACTATTAATACTTGTTGTCATCCAAAGTTGGCAAAGGCAGTTGAATTATGGGCAGAACTGTGATATATATATCTCCCAAGGAACAAAATTATAAAGTTTCTAATTCTTCTATGGAGTTAGAATGGTAAATGTCAATGAAAGATATGTATTGGATCTGTTATTGCGGAATATGTCGAACTATATTTGTTGGAGCCATACCAATTACAGTCTTTCTTCAAGACAAGCTGTTGGTTCCAAGTTTAATTTATGAGGTACCTATAAACCTATCTACTTATGAATTTAATGACAAATATGCACTTTGTAGAATCAGTTTAGTCAATGATGTCTTTGATACAATACAATTTTATTGAATATCTGTAGTGATATCTACCTGATTTAGATTAGGGATGACTAATGAAGATGATACAGACTCTTAGATCAGCAAATGTGAAACGCTACTTCATCTCAGAAAGGTCAGTTGCGTAGTGCTCACAACCAGCATGGATGTATGAATGTGAAGCAAAAGGAGTATGTATGGGTCTAAGCAGGAGGCATTCTGTAGTTTCAGCCTACCTACACGTAATTATTTCACTGTCCTTCTTCCAATCAGTCCATTTAGTCCGGTCTAGCTTGGCCCTTGCTATCCTCCAGCAACGCCCCTAAGCCGAAGTCTGTTCCCCACAGGAAGTGCTCTTAGCGTGTTGGCACTTAGTTTATAAGTTTATGTCCTGGCTGGAGGCCTTAATTTATTGGGACACCCACAGGAAAGTCCGGTTAACTTGCAAGATGCCATTAATATTCAATGATGTATGTTCAAGGGCTGATAAATTCCCAAGTTGTATGTATATCACCTATCCAACAATTTCATCACTGGATAAACCATTTTTAACAATAAAAACATAAACTTTCCTCATAAGGATACTTGTTCTTGACCTCATTTTCCTTGTTAACTAAGTACTAATAATCAGACTTACCAGTAATTAGCAGTGTCTAGGTTTAAAGTGTACATGGCTAGAAGAAATGTGATAACAAAATTGCCCATATTTATTCTCTAAACTTGTAAGAGTTGAATAATATTTTCATTTGTGTATTGCAATTTGTACTGCACTGTTTCTTATACGTTAATATTTTTTTTGGTAAGGAAACTATTTTTACTATTTTTATAAACTACTGTCTCACTGCAAGGCATACTAGGGCTCCCTCAAGTTCAGTTACTCTTTTAAAGGTACATTTTTAGTTATCATGTGTACCTATACCATGATAATGCTATGAATTTTACATAATATGACACCACGTCTGTAATACCTGAAGGGTTAGGCAGAGGTGAACCCTCATTTCACCAGTTCTGCTTAAGACCAGGCACTCTAAATCAAATTTCCATGCAGACTCCGCCCCTTGCTCCCCGCCACTCCGTTATGTGCTAAATGCTAACACATCAGTAATAAAGTTGAATATCGCGTGCGTTCTTTGATCGTGTTCGAGCACGAAATTAAATACCTCAATTCTTATTTCGTTTATAATAGTAATTTGATCTAGAGACAAAATATCTGGTGGCTGGATAAACTATATTTTCTTGCTGTGAATATTTATTTTAGACATAAAAGCCAAACAATCTTGTTTGTTTTTATAATTATCATTAAACAAGACAGAATAAAAATGTATCTAGAGAAAATATTACAATTACATAATTGTCTTCAACATGGAAAGAAAAAAATCCAATAAATCGTATACTAAAGTATTCATGCAAATTAACATAAAAATAGGGAGCCTCCTCTTAAGTCCCATTTAATAGTCTTATGAATTCAATGGTACAGTTTTGTGTTTCTCATGTAAATTGGCTTTTCTTCAACAGTAGAATGTTTTAGTTGCCAAGCACAATCAATAAAGAAAACACAAGGTATGTTTTATAGTATCATGCATGGACACAATATTCTAAAGATTTCACTGTATTGTATCATAAAGGCATACACTTCTGTGACAATGCTGTATCAGTTTCCTCATACATTGTCAACACAGACAAGGATAATAGTCAAAATGTGTAGATAAGCTAAAAATGTTACCTTTACACAATGTTGGGAGAGCTCATTTACATAAAAAAAAGAATGGTTTTGAATACAAATGATTTTCTGCGAAATAGTACGAATTAGATATACCTGATGATTGTTATAAGCATTCATAGTTCATTGAATAACAGTTTTTAGGGTAATGTTCCATACATTGTTTCCACATCATTACATTTGCAGCTGATAAGCCCTTTTTAGGGTTCTGTACCCAAAGGGTAAAGCGGGAACCCTATTACTAAGGCTCCGCCGTCTTGTCTGTCACCAGGCTGTATCTCATGAACCGTGATAGTTAGACAGTTGAAATTTTCACAGATGATGTATTTCTGTTGCCGCTATAACAACAAATACTAAAACACAGAATAAAATAAATATTTAAGGGTGCTCCCATACAACAAACATGATTTTTTTTTGCTCGTTTTTGCTCGATATTGATAACGGCAACAGATAGACGCTTGAAATATTCAGAGAATATTTAGTTATATTCACTTTAAAAAGAAATAACTAAATTAAAATAAAACAAATATTTAAGGGGTCTCCCATACAACAAACGTGATTTTTTTGCCGTTTTTTTATAGATAATGGTTCGGAACCCTTCGTGCGCGAGTCCGACTCGCACTTGGCCGGTTTTTTTACACGCTAGGGATTTGTAAAACTGCAGAATAGGACATTTACAAATAAAAGTTATTAGTGGACATTGTAAAATACAAAATAAACTCAATAATTGATTGTCTAACTTGTAAGCAGTGATTTATTTAGACTCCATATTTTGGGCATATTAGCCATATTTATTATTTGCCAAAATGCTTGGCAATAAATCCGGATCATATTATTAAAAGATTAAAAATAAAAAGATTTAAAAGTTTTGAATTACTTTCAATTAAGGATTGTCTGTTAAATACGGAATTATCTGAAGGTTCCATAGTCAATTGCTGTAATTTATGCTCATGTAGAAGGTATTTATGTTGATGTGACTGGAATTAATTTAAATGGATGATCTGACATTATATAGGGACTGATTAAGGCCAGTTGTGATGATAAAAACTTATAACTGGTTTGCATAAAGAAAATCTTTTAATGTTCATACCTGATACTGGTTTTGAGTTGTTGGTACTGGTCAAATAGGAATGGAAAATTTTTAAAGGGCTCATTTATGTGATGTTACAACAGAATAAATACAAAGGCTGATAAAGATGTATGGAAGAAAACATGCTGTGCCTGCCAACACTAAAAAAAATTGGGATAAGGGCTGATGGAAGCATATTGTGTTTCTTAATTGTTTTAATTCAACTTCTATCATACAAACTAAGTTTCTCCACACAACTGTGTTTTAATGTGACAGATGAAATTTGGTACCATGACCTGGGACAGGACATAGGACAATTTTTATCCCCATATTCCCACGGGATCGAGACTTATGCGGGTGAAACTGCAGGGCGCAGCTAGTCAATTATAAATTCTAGTTACAGGTACCTAGTAGTGCTTGATAATTAGTGAATCATTTAAATATGAACTAATAAAGTGTAATAATTGTTTTATGAAGTGTCATGGTGAAAATGAGGCATGCATTAGGAATTCATGTTGTGATATTAAACGCTATCATTTCACTGTTTAGTATACACAAGTTTCATTAGATCAGTCTTAGGGTGCTTCCTTGTGGTGCCGCACGTAAAGAATAGCACCATCCTGTTTCTGCCCATGGGTGTCGTAAAAAGCCAGTAAGGGACTACTAGAGAATGGGCAGCAGCTTTCTCTCATTTTAACACCCCGCCTGCCAATCGTGGCGATTATGGAACCCCCCCCCCCCCCTCGCTCCCGGGAGGAAGCGTATGTCCTAAATAATGGACGGATAGACTTAAAGATGATAATATGGTTAGTAATCGGGTGAATACGGAGATTTTGGCTGGTAGAGATGTATCGAAGTACACTTGTACACTAACCCCATATAACTGACATAAAGACAAGAGTAAGATGCCTGTATCTTAGAGATTGGTAAAATTAATCCTGAAAAACAGTAACCTCGTACTGACATCGGGTAAAAAGTAAACCATTTATAAAAAATAAAAAAACATGATTGTTTTGGTTTTCAAAACAAATCAGATGATGACAGTAATCAATAAAAACGAGTCATTATTATTACATTTTCACAATGTGTATTTTTAATACCTATCAAATTACATGTAGCTATCAAGGTAAATTATAAATATAGTCTGTTAGAATCACCAATTTCAACCATATAGGCGGCTTTATGATTTGTCGGTGTGACTTCAGTCTATGCTATTAGCCGGACTTTAAAACATGTTCTTATCTCAAAATGATATACTGCAGCATTGTACAATGTACATTTCATGCACATAGTCTGTTTTCCAAAAATATGTTTTCAAATATTTTGAATACATGTTGACTGCTTTGTTGGTCTAGTAGCCGCAAGCGCTACTGTTGAGCATGAGGTCCTGGTGCCGTATTATGACGTTTTAATGCCATCATGATTCCAGTGGAAGAGAGAGATGGATCTATACATGACCGCTAGCACCGTCCCCTTTTCGGTCTGGAATCATAATGGCATTTATACTTCATAATACGGCCCCGGGTTCTATTCGCGAGCCGGGCAGTGTTACTGGAATTTTCCATCTAGAATCTCTCAGTAGCAGCCAGGGGGTCTACTCCGGCCTAATGATCGGCCGTTTTATAACTTCCAAAGTTTCCTTTTTTGACTTCAAGTCACAGTGTTGAATTTAGCTTATCTCTTCGACTGTCTTTTCTTTTTTTCTTTCGCCTTAGTCAGCGATAGTTAGCCGTAGTAAAGAAAAGACCGAAAATTTGGCCGATACTTCGGATTTGTGTTCGGAATAAGGGTCCAGGAGTCTAGATTTGTGGCCGTTTGATGGTAATAGGCTCGTCTCCTATTACAAGCAGGGACCATTTTGGTTACCCATTGAAAGGGTTTTCGATAGGGTTTTTCTCAGCGGTTAAACAAAAACCCATACGATATGGGTAACCCTTTTGAACGGCTTAAATTAAATTTTGGTTACCCGTTGAAAGGGTTTTCGATAAAAACCCATACGGTATGGGTAACTCTTTTGAACGGCTTACTTTAAGCCATTCAAAATTCCCCACACCGTATGGGTTTTAGATTAACTGCTTAGAAAAACCCTATCGAAAACCCGTTCCATTGAAAGGGTTTTCGATAGGGTTTTTCTAAAATGGTAACCAAAATGGTCCCTGGGTAGAATAGAGATAGAATTGGTCATGCTACGCGTGCTGGGCGGATATCGAAATAACATAATATTATGATTTGTTCATGTCACTGGGTTTCAAGTAGGTATAGAACCCATTGAATGGGTTATCATGTAACCCTTTCACTGGGTTTCAAGTATAAAACCCATTCAATGGGTTATCATGTAACCCTTTCATTGGGTTTCTAGTATAAAACCCATTCAATGGGTTACATCATGATAAAGGTAACCCATTCAATGGGTTACATCATGATAAAGGTAACCCATTGAATGCGTTACCCCTTCGAAAGGCTTAACCCTTAACCGGGGTTGTACGGTCCCTGATTATAAGAGACTTCAATATAACTGGCGAAATGTGGGTGTACAATAGGTAAAGGTACACCTCTGCCCAACCCTTCGGGGAAACAAGGCGCGATGTTACGTGTTATGTATAGGGTTAAAACATTGATAGTGAATAGTGATAGTCTATCCCTCCTCTGTGAAACTGATAATAATTAACGCCAGTAGCACACCTCCGCCGCGAAACCATCACAGCGAAACCGCAGTAGTTCAATTCAACTGGCTCGCGTCATGTTTCGCTATTCGAATCGGATGCGACTAGCGGAACATGACGCGAACCAGTTGAATTGAACTACCGCGGTTTCGCTGCTATGGTTTCGCGGCAGAGATGTGCTACCGGCGTAAGAGATTCTCAAATAGATATTCTCAGAGTAAATTCAAACTTTCCCTCAAATGAATATGTCACGATTAATTATACGCCACTTAGAATGACAAGGAAAATGATGTATTGCTCCAAGACTTGAGTTAATTTGGCATCACACCAAGTACAGCAGGGACAGTATCGCTATGGAATGTTAAGTAGAACCTGGCCTTGTTTGACATCTTATTTTATTATGTGTAAAATAGGTTGAGAGTGACAAAAGAGGTACCTATCAGGTACAATGTTAAACTAAAAAAAACGGACAAGTGCGAGTCCGACACGCGCACGAAGGGGTCCGTACCATTATCTATAAAAACGGCAAAAAAATCACGTTTGTTGTATGAGAGAGAGGAGCGAGATTAAATATTTGTTTTATTTTAATTTAATTATTTATTTTTATAGTGAATATATTAACTAAATATTTTGTGAATATTTCAAGTCTACCTTTTTTTTTTTTTTTTTTTGGGGGGGGGAAATTATCAAATAACTTCGGCGGAGGGCGTGTCAGACTTTTACTGACTAAAACCCACCCGTGTTCCTTCCGTTGCCTGTGTCACCAGCCGTGTGCCAGGGCCACGATATCCCTTTCGGACAAACTCGCAACCCCGGCAGGCATTGGTCCTAACGGACCCCGTCAGTTTGTGCTGACATCTCTTTGAGGCGCGCGTGGAACACAACGCGCCGTCGACCCGGGCCTGGTCCTTATCGGACGGCGAGCTACCCATCGCTCACCGTCCGCAGGCCCGCGCCTACGGTGGCCGGAAATCGGCTTGCGACTCCCGACGCCCGGGGCGTCTCCTGCGGCGACTAAGGGCGCGAGGGCGCGAACCTAGTCTCGCCCTCACGCGTTCCGCCTCCTCCTTCACTAGCATAACCGCTTCGCAGAAGGAGGTGACGGCCTCCCATGCACTCTCGCTCCGAACCATGGCCTGAACCAGGGCCGGACGCGAGAGATCGCCGCCGCCGATCGCCTCCGTGAGGACACGGTGGTGCTCCGCCCAAGCTGGGCAGACCTCTACCGTATGCTCCACCGTGTCCTCCGGGCGATCCACACAGTGGTGACACCCGGGCGTTTCCTCCCGCTTAATCCTAAACAGGAACCTCCCGAAACATCCATGTCCGGTGAGGACCTGCGTCAGGCGGAAGGTGAGGACGCCGTGGCGCCTCTCCAGCCACTCCTCAAAGAGGAGACTTATCGCCACAATTGTGGCGTGCCCAGCGCTGGGTTGCGACAATCGCACTCTCCATGTCGCCATGAGATCCCTCCGGAGCTCCGTCCGCTGTGCCGCGATTTCTTGCGGCAGCGGAGTTATGCCCCGGGGGTGCGACAGGCACCGACAAAGAAATTGTGCTACTAGAGTCGCGTAGCACCCGCGATAACGCACCAGTCTGGACAAGCCTTTAAATGTTGCGAAAGTTTCAAGTATGAATGTGGATGGCTGTAAGAGTCGGAGAAGACCAAAGGAACGACGCATGGACTGTGTGAAAGATGATATGGCTAAAAATAATAAAGGGGGTGACACCCCCTTTTTTGGTATATCATCAAAATAGAGAAGTATGGAAGGAGATGAAGCCTACCTCTTTTGTCAGTCTCAACCTACTTACCATCTCATGCCCTGTTCCCAATTTATTTGGAGTCGGCTTCCAGTCAAACCGGATGCAGCTGAATACCAGTATTCATAAAATTCAATCAAATGAATGATTGCAACAGCTAGATGCATAGAAAACTAAACTAAGTGATTTCATCACATAAAACAGTTTTACCAGCCGGTTACAAACGGAATTTTATCTATTGAAAACAAGATAAGGTCTAACTAATATGAAACTAGCAATATTGTTATTCAGATACTTAGAAATATTGCTTGATAACAACACTATTTGATTCATAATTTTTGTGTGTACCTATGTATATTTTTGATAACACTGTTTATAATTGGAAGTTCGTAAATTTTATACACGTTTTGAATAATATTTTAACTATTTCAAGAAGGAGGATCTCGTGGCTAAGTTATAACAGCCGCACGGGTCGATCGATCAGGTTAAGCTACGCTTGCCGGGGTTGGTCCGCGGATGGGTGACCATCTTTACATACCGAGACTCCTCCATGCCTCAAAAAGTACGTTAAGCCTTTGGTCCCGGCTGTCATTCGTGGATCTTTGAAACGACTGTCAAAGATCCAACGGCTTAACGTACTTTCCGGGCCGTCAGAAGCCCGAAAATCTGACGACCACTCTTACCAATGGGTATCTCGCATTACCCAGTTACTGGGTTGTGGAAGTTAGATAGGCAGTCGCTCCATGTAAAATACTGGTATTCAGCTGCATCCAGTTAGACTGGAAGCCGACCCCAAGTTAGTTGAGAAAGGACTAGGCAGACTGAATGTCAAGAATGAAAAGAATAGTTTGTTTAAGATATGAATTATTATGACGAATTATTATTATGAGAGAAAAGAAGACTGAACAAGTCTGAGATGACGCCTAATAGTGACGTAAGGAGGAAAAAGACTTGCAGCGTCGACTCTAAATAGATTTATTTTGTGTTTCTTTTTTTACCCGACTGCCCCAGAACACGGGTAATGTTTTTCACGAAATAAACACGAGTAACCAAAAACACAATTCTACGAAAAATAGTCGAATAACCTAAAACTCATTCTAGCCTAATGGCCTCTTATCCTCAATATTCTCTTCACCTGCCCATCCAAGGCTGTGACAAGGAAGAATGACGCGCATCAAGATATCAATACGTAAACAGACAATGTTTACACATTGATAACTGACTGTCACTGAAATGACCTTGAACTCGCTGATGACCCGACGGTATCTTGATTTGAAAAGCATTTCTATCAAGAAATTGATATCGTGTTTTGTATGGCTTCATGGAATCTTTGATGAAGAATTTGATAGGTTGATCTTGTATGGCTTCAAGTTTCGGTTGCGGATTTGTTTAGAACCCTTCTCGGATTCTTTTATCAAGTCAAATCAACCTATATACCACAGCCCAGTATTGGTTATTTTAAAATTTACTTTACGATTAGCTCTACCCCCTTGCTGACTGAATAATATTTTCACTAAGGCATGAGAATTTCCAACACCACGGCTTGCTCCATAATATCAAAATTTTCAGTCTGTTGATCCCCCTTCTCCCTGCCTATCAGAAAACCACTTAGTACAAGGGTTTTTCTACCCTGGGTATCTTCTGCTGGGCAAAAAATTGGTCTTTATTTTAATTCTGCTCTATGCGCCACAACTCGGCTTGCTCATATATCATTATTAACATTTTCAGTTTGTTGATCCCGCTACTCCCTGCCTCTCAGAGAATAAACTTACAGCAAATTAGCTTAATTTTAGAGAAGCCAACATTCTAATTTTAGGCCGCTGGTTACCTTTTTTTTATGAAAAATTTCTGTAGCCTCAACAGACACTAAGCCAACTCAGCTATAAATTATTGAAAAGTCTACTTTAACTCTCTCGTTTTCGTGTCATCGCTAAAATATGGCGACGACAGTCTATAGGTATATCATTAGTATCTCTATAAGTCGAGACAGACAGTCGATAAGTTAGGCAGCCATTTGCGTCACAAACTTCGTCGCTTATCGAAGTGGCTGACGTTGGGGTTAAGTGTTTATTTAGGCACCCTTTTTGTATTAGATATGAATTCAAATTAGGGTAAAAGCTGGCCTTTAGCTGGCTGTAGGCAAAAGGAGGTTGAACAAAGAAGATTGGCCTCCAGAATAAAGAATAGTTCAGTGTTTACACGTTTATGGATAAATGAAGCACTTGTTTTGCAGGACACGACAGGCTGACATGAAGGCTTTAAAAAATGCGAAATAACAGGTTCTAGAATGTAATTTGCGACCTATAGTAAAAAGAATCGGCAGTTTTTCCCAGTATTTTAATACAAGAACTAACTTACGGCAGACATGCAACTGCCAGCACTAATTATCATCGCAACGCTATTTATATCTTTCAATTACGTACTACATAAATGTACAAGGTGCTTCCTCTAATTGTTACGCGTCAAGCCTTGTGGGCCCATTGTCTAAACCCACCCTACAAAGGCTCAAAAGAAAGGTGTAATGTTACCAAACCACTGGTCCCATTCACAAGTATAGCATTACTGTTCCGTTCAAAAAACAGGTTCCGAAATCATAGTTTTCCGCCATTTACAGTCAGGACATGTCACAGAACTGTACTGCATAACGTTTTTTTTTTTTATTAATTAGTAAAATGCGTGGTTATTTACCGTTTTCTATGATAAGTTAGTGTAGAGATGTTGAAAAAGAAGGAAGTACCGTGGTATTCCAATCATCGCATTAGGATTCAGGACAATTTCGCCAATTGGAGACATCATTCGTGTCGGGTGCACTGGAACACGACTTGCGATTGTACGTACATTTGATAAATGGGTCAATTTTCAATCGTTTCATTGCTGTTCACGTGTAATTGACCGGCGCCAGATATTTTTGTACAGTAATTGGAAGCAGGTCAATTTATCACCCCATATTTCAAGGTTCTTATAAATTACCTAACTAAGGGTATTGATAGGAAAACTTTTTTATATCAAACTGCTGATTAATTCCCAAAATCTAAATAAAAAAAAATTATATAACGTCCGCCCAGATTCGTGTTTATGGATTATAATCGAATGAAAGACCATTGAGAGAATTAAATTACATCATTGTTTAATTATAAGATAACGTAGTTTAGTTTATTATGGATAGCTCGGATTTTTAATAACGTTACTAAACTATTGATAACAATGGAATGATAATTCTTTACGCTCGCTATCTTGACATAATGTTTGTTTCTCTTTTGTATAATACATTGCATTTACGACTTTATAATAATACTTTTATGCTTTTTTTTTACTAACATTTTTTTTGTATATTAATGTGTGTGTTGACTTATTTATTTTTGTGATATCTTCATTATTTACAAATTTTTGAACCATGCAGACAGAGTTGTTTCTGGGGAGTAGCGCCGCTTTTCCCTAGCAAAAACATTAGGCTGTGGTGTAGACGGTAGAGAGGGTATTTTGGGGTCTGACTTGTCTTTGTACCTTTCGACACTCATGCGTGTTGAGTAATTTATTTTTGTGTTATCTTCGTTGAAATCATTAAAACCATAGGGGGGAATTTGCAGCGCCACTTGTTCCCAGCTCACTAGCAGGTGGTGAAAGATTGAATGATTTTGGGGTGATTTTTGTAATTGACATTCAAAAAGTGCGTTACGTTATTTTATATTCTCAGCCTAATTTTTTATAGTAAATTTATTTTTAATGCCTTGTCCACGAGACATTAATTTCGCGTAGAGCGGCTCTGGAACAGTCTTAAGAGTCTACCTCGTGTCAAGTAACGAGATATCTAGCTAGGGCAACACTAGCATGATCAGCATATATACCGTTCCCACTGCTAGGACATAGGCCTCCTCTCTGTGAGGAGAGGGTCGTAATCCACCAAGACATGTCTGTGGGCATTTAACACTGGGCCACCAAACTCTGCAATTTGTTGAATTCTAGGTAGATTATCGGTATTTTCCCCCCTGATGTTGAAGCAATTGAAATTCAATTAATGATGGAAATTGAAATTATTGATTTCAATCAGTGTCGCATAGCTACAGTCATGTGTGATGCTAAGAAACCATACAAAAAGTTACGTTGTACCAAATATTTCATAGACAATGTTTAGTGGGTAACTAGGTAAATTATTTTCAGTATTTAGTCTTACTTTTGAGAAGTTATTTACAAATTGGTGGAGTTTTTGCGTTTGGTTACAGTAAAATAGTAACTTAACTTAAATCTTAAAATCAACAAACATATTGTTTTGTCTCCTAGTCGCTAATATTGGTTCGAACTGGTCTAAATTGCGTAATAATTAAATAATTTTGTAATCTGATGTTTCGGGGCCGTCTTAAACTGGTTTTGAATATTTTTATAAAGCAATGTTGAATTTGTGTGGGTATTAAAACAAGGTCAAAATAATAAAATATGTTTTAATTCTGTAAATAGCTAGAATTTGCCAGTTGTTAATTTGGGCGTTCAAATCATCCTAAGAAAAATCATAAAAAAAGGAGTTTTCATTTTCTTGGCCAGTCGCTTCAAAGCATACAGTCTGGTATCCGACCAAAAAAGACAGATTGGAACGAAAATTTCCTTATATAAAAAAAAAAATCTTCAATATGAGGCCTCATTTCAACCACATCATCACCAACATCCTTTGGCATAGGTCGTTCTTCGAGGGGCGCTAGCGCTCGCCAACTCGCCGAGTCGTCGCGACGCATCCTGCGCCGCCCTCGCTGCGCGCCGCCGCGGGCCAGTAGGCATGGGCTAACTGGCTCCGGTAAAAAATTGGATATAATAATATATCATTCCAATACGGATATGGGATTTTTTTATTTCTTCAAATGATTCTGACTGATATATCCGCTTTGGGATATATATCCGAACAAAGATTTGTCTGGAGTTATTATACCCATGCCTACGCACTGCACATGGCACGCACGGGGCAGGCTCGCATCAGACTGAAAACTTCAGAGAACTGAAAAACTGTCTTTTCAAACCAGTGAAACGACCATTATTGTATCAAAGACTGCATACAGTCAGTCCAAAGAGGATAGCTTTATGCATATTTAGGAAAGTTTTGTTTTTATTTCAATGGTATGTGTTCCAGGCAATGGTGGCGAGACGACATGGTGTTTCAGCCAGGTGAAGGGCACTTTGGAAGACGATGTCACGGAAGCTGACCTGATCTCCTGCGTGGAGTTCAACCACGATGGAGAACTGCTCGCTACGGGGGACAAGGGAGGCAGGGTTGTTATATTTCAGGTGAGTTAAATATTCTTTATTTAACAACCGACTTCCAAAAAAACACTAAAAAGTGAAAAATAACTTTAATTTCAGAAGTCGGTTTCTTTGGATCTGTATTTTTTTAATACTTTTTTTGGGGTCAGTTTAAAATTTATCTAAGTTACAATAGCCTAATGTCAACTGCTCATCATCTTTTAAAAAGTATTGCTTTTCCCGATGCAGGGGCGTTCATTGTTGATGAGTTCTTCTGGTAAGAACCAGGATAATTGGAGCTGATGGTGACTTCACCATATGCACTGTGACGAGCATAAATTGCTTAGCAACCATATTAAAGTGCCTAATGGAATCACAACCCGTGAAATACTTATTATTAAGTAGTTCCGGTGGCCATCTGTGGTCTTCATCATCAGTTCCACTTCACCAAATGGTGTTTTCCCAGAACAAATGCACGAGTTAGGTACTATAAAAAATACCCAAATCTCTGTAGGTGTGCCTATAAAATTTGAGGATTTCCCTCGATATCCATGGGATTCCCTCATCAGATTCTGACTTGGTGACAATGGGACCACCTCCTCCTTCTTTTTGGAAGTCGGTTAAAAAAAATCTGTAAGGTATAGGTAATTTCGAAGGCGACGGCAATCGCAATGACACCGCAACGACATGGTTGGTTTCTATGTAAGTATAAAAACGGCAACAGGCGGCAATATCGCCATCTACGGAAGTGTTTTCATATAAACCAGTGGCTTCGCCGCTATGGTGGGGTCGCCTTCGAAATTGTGACCTTTATCCTCGCTTGAAACTGCCTGACCTAATTACACCAACTGAGAAACCATAGAACGAGCGGTCAGGCTCGATCACGCATCATTCATTTGGGCACCGCTCGTCCATGGTTCTTTGGAGGTATGCTCCATATTGTGCTAGGATATTTTCTCTCTTAAAAAATTACAGCCCTTTAATGAAAAGGGCGATAATGTGGGCCGTCGTCATATGGTGAAAGTAATACCTACATTACCTACCGATGTAACATTTCAACATCAACATAAAATAATATCTGTAATTTTTATGGTGTACGAAAATTTGTGTGTGGCACTGAAAATTTCGGGAATCAAGGAAGTGACACAACATTACTATTTAAAAATGTATTTATTGCTTTTCGAAGTATTCTCCGCGAAATTTGACACATTTTTCCATACGATGGAACCAATCATTGAAGCAACCATTCCATTCGGAAGTTGGGGTCTCCAAAATGGCCGTTTTGTAGGCGTCCACAGCTTCTTCAGGTGATGAAAATCTCTGTCCACGCAATTTATTCTTTATTTTAGGGAAAGTATAGAAATCATTAGGGCTTAGGTCGGGGTTGTACGGCGGATGGTCTAATAATTCTATGTTTTCTTGCTCTAAAAACTATTTTGTTCTGTGCGCGGTGTGAGAACTCGCATTGTCGTGATGGAGGATGATGCGGCGGTTGCAGTTCTCTTTACGGAGTTCAGAAACGACCTGTGGCAAACAAATGCTAGCATACCATTCTGCATTAACCGTTCTTTGTCCCTCAAGAGGAATAGTCGTAACATGGCCGGTTTTGGAGACAAACGTGGCCACCATTTTTTTTGCAACACCGTGAACGAACAATTTTTGTTGGCTTTAACTCATTTTCGAACACCCAAACTCGTGACTGGTTTTTTGTTTCGGGTTCGTACGCGTATATCCAGGATTCGTCACCTGATACAATGTTGTATACAGCATTTGAGGATCCTGCGTGGAATCTTTCGAAAGTTCTGACGCACCAAGTAACGCGAGCCGCTTTTTGCTCTTCACAGAGCGAATGCGGTATCCATCGGGAAAACAACTTTTTTACACCTAATTGTTCATGCAAGATTATTTGTATTTGACTCATGCCAATGTTGCTCATGCAAAGTTGCCTGAATTTCGCGGTATGTCACATGTCGATCTTCCTCAATCAGCTTACGCACAGCATCAACGTTTTCTTGGGTGACTGCAGTTTTTGGACGACCTTGACGGGGATCATCACTGAGCTTGACACGTCCACGTTGAAATTCAGCAAACCAGCGATAAATTGTGGTTTTGGATGGGGCTTCATCACCAAATGCAGAAATCATCCGGTCAACACACTGTTTTTGAGTTAAACCAGTTCGAAAGTCATAATAACTCATCGCTCTTGAATTTTCTCGAGTCAATTCCATTTTCTCAACGACTTAACAAGTTTGACAAAACCTTGTGACAAGACCGAGAATCTTTTTTAAAATAAATAAATGGTATTCGATTTTTAAAACCAAGGAGTTTTCAATTAAAAAGATTTTAATATGACAGCAACAGTGGAAATATTCCATTCCCGATACTTTTAGTGCAGCCCTCGTACTTATTAAAGAGTATTCTTTTCCATTCTATACCACACCGGTGGATTTTTGAACGTACAGACGTGCTAACGAGACTCCTACGCTGCGTCAATTAATGCGACATTAGTTTCAGTATGATCACGTCACATGTGACGCTAGCTCGACGTCAACCAGACGCGAAGTCACCCTAATCTAATGAGTCTTTTCATACGGTTCTGTTTCTTTCCGCTTTCTTGACACAGTTATCACGTCACTACATTCCCAGGCTGCGAATGCGGCCAAATATTATCTTACTGAAATATAGTACCATAGTATCTACAGCCCAGTATCTTCTACTAGTTACTGTTGGCCCATATATGGAATAGGTTTAGAGAAATTTAGAAATGTATGACAGACATGGAGGAGCTCGTGGCTAAGTAATCACAGCCGCACGGGTCGATCCATCCGGTTAAGCTACGCTTGCTGGGGTTGGTCCGTGGATGGGTGACCATCTTTACATACCGAGACTCCTCCGTGCCTCGGAAAGCACGTTAAGCCGTTGGTCCCGGCTGTCATTCGTGGATCTTTGACAGTCATTACGGGTCGTCAGAAGCCCAAAAGCCTGACAACCAGTCTTACCAAGGGGTATCGTATTACCCAGTTACTGGGTTGTGGAGGTCAGATAGGCAGTCGCTCCATGTAAAATACTGGTATTCAGCTGTATCCGGTTAGACTGGAAGCCGACTCGAACATAGTTGGGAAAAGGCTATGCAGATAGATAGACATAATTTTGTAAATTATATCCCAACCTACAGTATGACACTTTTGGGACATAAGCTTTCCGGCCGCTGACTTGAGAAATGTCATAGTTTATGACACAAATGCTTAAGGAATTTATATCTCAATTTTCAGTATGATAGTTTGGGACATAATAAGCTCTCCGGTCGCTTTCTTCACCCCCCACCTATTCGGACGAAAACTCGCGTTGACCAACCAGTTATAGTAAGGTAGACTATCCCTTAAAAAACAATTACCCTTTTCTTTTCCAGAGGGACCCAGCCTCAAAGCAATGTGTCCCGAAGAAGGGCGAGTACAACGTGTACTCCACATTCCAATCACACGAACCTGAGTTCGATTACCTCAAGTCTTTGGAGATTGAAGAGAAAATTAACAAGATACGATGGCTTAAGCGGAAGAACCAGGCCCACTTCCTGCTCTCGACCAATGACAAGACCATCAAATTGTGGAAGGTTAGTCTTGTATGTATTCGAAGTTTTTTTATTATTTATATTTTTAGCTTTAAGTTATTTTTTCTTAATATTAAAAAAAAAATGGTGTAGAAATACCCCTTAACGAAGCCGAGGGTCACTTGTTCTTCCAGAAAAAAAAATTGCACTGGACCATACCTGGGAACCTTCTGGTTACGGAGCTATTGAAGTTCAAAGTTCCAACTTTGTCCTTCAACAGCTTACTTTGTCCTTCAATAGTTAGTTTGATGTATACAATGCGTAGTTGACGGCTTCGTGAAGGGTCTTGTTACAGCATTTTAAGCTTTTGACCGCCACGGCCGGTTCTAATCGTGCTCCACCAGCCCCCAGATTAGAACCTTATTTAACCTGCAGTAGTGATGCAAGATTTGTTAGTAGTGTCTATGATGTTTTAAGTCGGCAGTTGTGGTCAAAGGGTTGAGCAATTTATGGCAGACTAAATTGTTTATGTGGTTATGAGAAAGGGGCAGCGTTAGCCCATCAGCTCATTACAGGCTAAATAGATAGATAGAAATTGTTAGTACGGGGCTTAGTCATGCGGTTGTAACGCATCATTTATTATTGGGTTTGACTCTCAAGCCGAGCGCGGAATACTGCTGAACCTTATCATAGTTTTCGAAACGAATAGATACTCAATTTGAAGGCAGTAGGAGAAAATGCTCGACAAAATGGTATCGATCCCAATACTCATATCACAGGCATTTTGTCCTTTATAAAATGCCTAAGTAATTGGACGCTGACATTCCACAGTATTATGATCTCCCAACCTATTTGTAATCATGTGCCATTGATCGTTATTGACGACCGTCATGTGACGTCATTCGAGATGAATCTAATGTCTCCAGTATGCTTTGTGTATCAAAACATTTATACCTACTACAATATTTATGGCTTTTATCTGTTGGTTGTTAGCAGATACCACGAATGAGATGCCTTTCAAATTCAAATTTACAATAATTTATTTCATGTTAAGGCGTAAACACCAATATTTTCAATAGATTGATTAGTCAAACTAATTTAAATTAGTTATACTAAATAAATCACGATTGATAATTTTGGTTTTAGTTGTAACTAAAACCTAAACATCAATTCTGGTCATCAATTTTAGTTTTTACTAAAACTAATTTTCCTTTTTAAATATCTAACTAAAGAATTGGGGATAAATTGTTATTCTATCAATAAAAGTTATTGGTATAAATGATAAATAAATTGTAGTTTCTAGGCCACCTTGAGTGTGCTTGAACATCAGCATGGCTATTCACAACCACTCGATACGCTTCCATGCCGAATCGTCGGATATCAATCAATGGTATCAACATCGCCACATGTGAACTACGCGTCACACTGACGTCACGCAAATCCTGCATCGCGCAAGCAGAGTTTACCGCGCAACTAGCATATATACAACGCCCCGACATCAAGCGTCGGGCAGTTGCCCACCAGGCACAACACCCGTCTGGTCGGAGAATTCTCCTTTTTCTATGGTGGATGAGTGAACTTTACACCCTTTTTATGTTCCTCATACCACCAAAATGGTATCGAAGTTCTCTAAACGTTGTTCACAAATCGAAAACCCGAAAAGGAGAGGTCAAAAGTGGTATAATATTCCGAAGATTTTTAAACGCTAATGTGTTGTACCTTATTAGAAAGCTTATTTATTATGCTACTCGATTATAGTTCAATCTGATTTTTTCAGGCGCCCGTTTTTGTGAAAAAGTGAAAAGTGTTTCAATACAAATAAAACGCACATAGTCTATATTTATTCATTTCTATGCAATATAATTATTTTAAATGTAACTGAAGTTTCCGTTTCTAATAAATACTTTGAGATTTTATTATAATTTTAGCTGCAGCTCCATGAAATTAAGACAAAAAATATTGATTATCATGACAATGCAAAAACAAAACGTGTCAGAAAAAAAATTGAAATCTGTTAATGTCAAGCTGAGTCCTGCGGGGCAAGCACGGCCTACTGTGACATAGCTTGAGTCACACGTTTTATCACAGTTTGAGCGATAAAACTGTTTTGTCATAAAATTCTAGTACAAATTGACATGACATAATTTATCATGTCTTGTCACAAACGTCTTGGCACGCCCGTGCACGGCCCGCTGCTGACTGACGTTGTCACGTCATTTGCCACAGGGCTGCCATCCCTAAAATATAAATAATATTTGTAGTTAGTGATGCAAACATTTTATTTTTCAACACTTGTTAAAAAAAAAAACGGGCGGCTGTAAAATAAAATTAAATGCCCAAAGACATCAAAATAATTACACTCTTTCAGCGTATATAGGTCAGAAGGCTGTTTAAAATTTCAATTATTTTAGTACCAAGCCCCATACATTTCGTGAACGTCTCCTTTTGTGAGTTTAAATCAAATAGACGACCGTTATTCTTTCGGCAGCTGTTTGCTGTCTGGACCTAGGCAAATCAGGTAATCGAAATTTGTAATTTTCGACACACTAGCCTGTCGAATAGTTGTGAATAGCTATGCTGGCTGGGATATATTAATACACAATGAGACCGCATTCTCGGAAATCTGTATTTCTTTTATCTTTACCGCACAGATATTGTTTTCGTTGTCTATCTCTCGCTCACTCGCGCGGTTTGGTGATAAGAAAACAATGTATTTTTCAGTCAGTTTTAAGGTGAATCCGCAGCTGTAGCCCGCGAAATTCAAATTTTCCTACTTTTTTACTATTTGCAGGTCAGTGTCAGGTTGTATCTTGATAAAAATATGATTCGCGACTATAACAGATAATTATGTATTTACAAAATTAAAATCATTAATACAGCTACAGCTAAAACTAACTTCTAATATTCCTTACTTTTGTTCTAGGCACCACAGAGTATCAACAACGACAGAGGCTACACATAACTAATCTCAGAACATTTCCAGGTATCCGAACGAGACAAGCGTGTGACGGGCTACAATACGCGCGAGGAAGGTGGCCGGCCACGCGATCCGGCGCGGATCACTCAGCTGCGGGTGCCCACTGTGCGGCCGGCTGAGCTTATGGTGGAGGCGTCTCCTAGGTGAGTGTCGTACAAGTAACTGACACGCGTGTGACGGCTACAACGCGCGGACGGTGGCCGGAAATGCGATCCGGAGAATAGACACGCCTGTAACAGCGCGAAAATTGCCCTATTTGGCCTACTGCCGCTATTTTAGAACTAGCTGATTTTATTTTTTGCTGAATTTAGTATAACAATTCTCACGGTACACCAGAATGGAACAATCAGTAAAGACATTTTGCTAGGAGTGTGATCACTTTACTTAAGCAAAGGGTGTCAGGACTTTCCACTTGCTACCGTTACTCAAGCTGTTGATATTTTATACAAGGTGTAATAAAAAAATCTGCTGTTCCCTACTTTTATGTTCTCATAACTCAGTAGATCGCCAACCCAGTAGCGTGGTGATTATGGCAAACCTTTGCTTGGGGGAGGCCTATGTCCAGCAGTGGACGTCTTTCCGCTGAAATAACGATGATGATGAACTCGGAAAAATTTAGGAAACAGCTGATGTTTTCTTCGCGATTTCAGGTTTGGTCCCATAGTAAAAGTTGTTCATAATGATCAGTACAATGACCCCTTATGAGGTTGTGCTTTATTTATGTTATATCTTGTAGATTGCAAGAAGCACATGAACATTGTACGATTCGATACTCTTCAAACTCATTTTTTGCGTCTACAGTTTACACAAACCACTGTTATCAACATATTGCAAAATCGAGAGCCTCAATATCCAAATGTTTGTCTCGCGATAAGCACCGACGATCTAATTTAATTATATTCATGTTTATTTACCTCAACACTTGAGCTTAGCCATAGGATTATGAAACGTTTTTAATATACTTTTTATCTGACATCCGATTTCATAAAGCGAAGGTTATCTTTGGGGGAAAAGTGGGTTAACGGTAGCCGGTATATTGTGAACTTTGGGCCCATTTTGTGGGTTTAAATGGCTTAATGATATTGCTATATTGAAGTAGATAATACTGCTTGACGTCAATCTCTTTTAATGAATTAAAGCTGGATTTGTCCTTCCCTAACACAAGACCCAGACATCCGGCCGAATCGGAATAGGAACCTACTACGTTTTGGAATGGGATACTAGCTTCATCTCTCTGACTGGCCGACCCCTTGACAATTCAAAAGTGCCTATAATTGGTTTATTTGAAATAAATGCTTTGAGTTTGAATCTTCTATACAAGAAAAAAAAATTAATTTTTTTTGGTGGTTCCGTTTCAGTAATATAACACAGTTCCATTATGTGTTAAATACTTTTTTTAACCCCGTTTGAAATCCTAATAAAACACCTAAAACCTACAAATCGCAAATCGTGTTAGGGATTAGGTACCTTCGCGCGTTCTGCTACACCGCGCACTCACGCCGGCCGGCAAGTCACCATAAAACCAGTTCCAAAGTAAAATATCTTTCGTTAACGATAACTTTTATATTTTTGTATTAAGACATCAAAATAAAAAAATATATGTTTAATAAAACTCGCTTAAGTTTCAATTGTCAAAATTAGCGCACTGGTTAAAAAGAAATCCTACATGCGTACCGCAAAAGTTGATTTCCTAGGACAATGGTTCCGTAATATTAAAACGGCCGTCATGAAAATCTGTCATTTCACCAGTATATGACATTCAAGGTATAGATAATACAGAGCGTTTTTGACCGCTCTGTATTTGGACAGCCGTTATTGTGTGGCCGTTCACCACTTAAGACCAGGCAGTCTAAATCAAATTTCCACGCAAACTCCGCCCCTTGCTCCCCTCCACTCTATTATGTGCTAAACGAAAATATCGCGTGCGCTCTTTGATCGTGTTCGAGCACGAAACTAAATAACGTAAGTCTCAATTCTTATTTCGTTTCTAACTAAAGTAATAATTGATCTAGAGAAAAATATCTAGTGGCTGTATAATAAATTATTTTTTCTTGCTGTGAATATTTAGTTTATACATAAAAGCCAAACAATCTTGTTTGTTTTTTATAATTATCCTTAAAAAAGTCATGATTTTCGAATAAAACATGTATCTAGAGAAAATATTACAATTACGTAACTGTCTTCAACGTGGAAAGAAAAAGATCCAATAAATCATTTATACTAAAGTTTAATTTTGTTTGTATGTGTGACTGTTACAGATATTCATGCAAATTGACGTAAAAATAGGGAGCCTCCTCTTAAGAAATATAAGCTTTAGTAGTGATTACTTGTCGGACACTTGTAAGTTGTCCTGTAGATATTAATCTGGGATTCTTTAAATAACGAGTGAATAGGTTGCGTTTTGGCAAGCGTTCATCATCGTCGACCACATTATCAGTTATCATTACACCAGTTACCAGAACACAGTAATCATACGCGTCATCATCTGACTATCCTTTTCCGAACTACGTTGGGGTCGGCTTCCAGTCTAACCGGATGCAGGTATATACCAATGTTTTACATGGAGCGACGGCCTATCTGACATCCACAACCTAGTTACTGGGTAACACTGAGTCAATCTCGAAGGGTACTTCGAGATTGACTCGTAACAACGTATCAAAGATCTACAAATAACAGTCGGGACCAACGGCTTAACGTGCTTTCCGAGATACGGACGGGGTCTTGGTATGTAAAGATGGACACCCACCCATCCACGAACCAACCGTGGCAAGCGTAGCTTAACCTGATCGATCGACCCGTGCAGCTGTTATTACTTAGCCACAGGCCCCTCGTAGTTAGTAGTCATACATGTATCTTTAAAATATAAAAAACCGCAACGCTTTTGGTCGTCGGTTAATCCGCTGTCGTTTTACATGACTAGCAATTTATTTATTTTGCCAAAAGCAGAAACAAATAAAATTATGGCGTTTGCCGATTAGCGGTCTTTCGTCTCAAGGAAGCATCGAATGACCATCCATTTCAGCTACTAGTAAATCGTGATTATTTAATTATAGGCAGTATTCTCCTAGGTGCTAATCGCACAAACCAATATTTAGTATGTACTACTTACGCACAATGCTGATCTTTAAACCTATTATGAGATATTACTGAACGTGATTTCATTCTGACGTACTGTAGCGGCTTCTCACCTTTAAAAACAATATAACTGTCAAATGACTGATCTTCCTTCCCTAAATACTACCTGTATAAAAAAAAAAACATTTTTAAAATCGAATTACCTATTAACGCCGTTTTAGTATGCTTTAGCTAATAGGTTGCTACCGCGAGGCGATACCTTTTTAAATGTACATCCTGCTCACCCTGGATAGTCAGCTTCTCTTCCATTAATGGGTAAAGTTTTTACCATGGCATGGTGTCATAGCGAAACAAGAATCCCTGATTAACTGGAAATAAATTTCAAGCATCAAATCTTTTCATCAATTGAGAGAGAACCGGTTTGTTACCTGCTCTGATGAGAATTGTGATCCTAATTTCGCTGGAGGCTCAAGATCATAACAAGAATCTAATTCTTCTGACTGATGTATGTCTCTTATTGTCAACAGGAGAATATTCGCGAACGCCCACACGTACCACATAAACTCTATATCGTTGAATTCGGACCAGGAGACCTACCTCTCTGCTGACGACCTTCGCATCAACCTGTGGCACCTTGAGATCACCGACCAGAGCTTCAACATTGTTGACATTAAACCTGCCAATATGGAGGAGCTTACAGAGGTCAGTATATTTTAATTAACTTTGCTTGTCGTCATAGACTATTGATTACTAGCCTCATGTTCCGAGCCACTATAACGTTTGAATTGGGCTGTACATAAGGGATGATTATTAGCCTGCAGTACTGCAAGAAGCCAGTGTATTTAATTAGTTTAGGTGCACTGGGGCTGTTCTAATTAATTATATAAACAAATCTATAATCGATAACTATGAATCAGACTGATAAGCCACGATAAAATGATAACCTGTGTGATTAGAAATGGACTCTATGCTAAGTAATATATTATAACTAGGTTTGGCCCGCGCTTCGTTTCTGGAAGAAAGGTATCATAAGTTCTTTTCTGTACCCCTGTGAACGTGTATGCAAAATTTCATGATGATCAGTATTTGTACTTTCGTATTTATAATATTAGTAGCTGCGATCCGGGTTGAAAAGTAGCCTATGTCCTTCTCCAGATTATGGTCTACCCATGTCCCCAAAATCCATCCAAATCCGTTCAGCCGTTTTAGCGTGAAAGCGTCACAAACTCACTTTCACATTTATTATAGTTAGGATTACTATAACAGACACGGTGGAGCTCGGGAAGGAAGAGGCGGAACGCGTGTGGGAGAGGCAAAATTCGCGCCCTCACGCCCCTAGTCGCCGCGGGACCCGCGTCGGGAGTCGGTAGCCGATTCCCGGCCACCGCAGGCGCGGGCTTGCGGGATAGTGAGCCATTGGTGGCTCGCCATGCGATAAGGACCAGGGGGTCTACTCCCTAATCACGAAATCCGAAGTTTCGGCCGAAGTTTTGGACGTTTCCTACTCCGTATTACTTACGTATCACCGAATTAAAAATGAATGACGATGATTTGACAGTTGTCCCTAATCCCGATGTGTATTTACCCGTTAGAAAAATTGAATTTGTCACTTGTTTTGACGGATCTACTACTTTCGGACGGGCCCGTATCTTCGTTGACGGACTTAGAGAGTAGACCCCCAGGCCCGGGTCGACGGTGCGTTGTGTTCCACGCGCGCCTCAAAGTGATGTCAGCACCAACTGACGGGGTCCGATAGGGCCGATGCCTGCCAGGGTTGCGAGTTTGTCCGAAAGGGATATCGTAGCCCTGGCACACAGGCATCTGAACAAACACGGGTGGGTTTTGTCAGTAAAAGTCTGACACGCCCTCCCGCTCCGCCCAGAGCGGGAGAAGTTATTTGATAATTAACCATCCCAAAAACAAAAAATTAAAGGATTAGGTACTATAATAATATGTATTACTATAATAATGAATGATATTTTTATTGTTAAAATGTTTTCCATGTTGTTTCAGGTCATAACCGCGGCGGAGTTTCATCCGACTGAATGCAATCTCTTTGTCTATTCTAGTAGTAAGGGTTAGTACAACCAGATTTTGAATTACACAGAATAAACTAGAACATATGACAGACAAGACGGCTTGTGATATCATATAAGCAGTATAGTAATATGATGTTCTAAAAAAAAGTTTCTACTGGCAATAAATTGGTTTTTCAAGTAACCGAATTAGGCTAGCTTATAAATCTCACGACTACATTATAACAAAACAGATATTTCAAATCGAAATTGAATAAGAAACATTTATCGTTTTACGCTCAATAACAGGTTTAATTATTTATTTATATTATTCACTAGCTGCTGCCTGCGGTTACGCCCATGTGGTTTTTTCTAAAAATAAAAGTTGTCTTAGTTACCTTAAACCCGTTACCCGTTACCTTGTTAGTTGCCTTAATATCAGCTATCTGCCAGTGAAATTCCCTTCAAAATTGGTCCAGCCGTTTCGGAGATTAGTCGGAACAAACAAATAGGCAGACAAAAAAAATTAAAATGTTTTTTTTTTGTACCGTATATAATTTCATAATGCATTTGATAAAAAGTTATTTTAACATTACAAACAAACGGAACTTCAATTTTATTTATTTGTATAGAATAAACAGTACTGACTGCAGTTCTGGCTGTATAAGCTTAGTAGCTTAATTATACCAAATAATCATATTTCGTCCACCTGTTCTTACATTGAAGCAAAACTATTATTTTGTTTTGTCTTATCTACGGTAATTGTCTGAGGCAATAATAATAAATAATTTAATTTCACAAGTGTTGTGTGACAATCAAACAACATTAACCCCTATTTCTATCTCTGTAGGTACGATAAGGCTGTGCGATATGCGCGCGGCGGCGCTTTGCGACCGTCACGCCAAGCTGTTCGAGGAACCAGAAGACCCCCACGCGCGGTCATTCTTCTCAGAGATCATATCCTCCATCAGCGATGTTAAGCTTAGTAATTCTGGCAGGTAAGAAGACTAACTCTGATTTCAATATCCGTAAAATGATCAAGTCGCCCTAATCCTGACAATTTCTGTCTTTGTAGGCCGATTTGGGAGCATTCGGGGTTCATTATTATTTATTACGTATTCGTGTGACCTATCTTGCCAATTTCGAATCAACCAAGTTCTGCATACAAATAAGACGTTCTTGTTATTTATTAAATACCAACCGTACGTTGATATTCAATACAGATATTTTGGATTGAAACTCAAAGTAAAGGGTTGGTTTACCGTTAATTTGTATTAAGATTTTTTTTTCTAAACGTGTTTTGGTAACAACCAAGTTCTGAGAAATATGTTCTAGAATAACATATTATTATATTTTTTTCTGCTACCACAAAATATATAGATTTGACATTTTTTTTTGTTTAAGACATGCCTACTTTTATCGTTTGCCTCTTGTCAGCGCCTTAAGAGCCTGCTCAAGGTGCTAACTCAGTCGCAAACCATTTGCTTAGTGGCACCGGTTCTGTAGCTTTACCAAAACTATAACAAGTCATTAACCAGATTCCATCTCCTTCCAGATACATGATGTCACGCGACTACCTAGGTTTAAAAGTGTGGGATCTCCGCATGGAGACTAAGCCTGTAGAAACATACCCAGTCCACGAGTACTTACGGTCTAAGCTCTGTTCTTTGTATGAGAATGACTGCATCTTTGACAAGTTCGAGTGTTGCTGGAGCGGTGACGACCAGCGGCTCATGACTGGTTCTTATAATGGATTCTTTAGGTGAGTAGATCTATCATCTGCCTAGGATTTTACCAATTATGTTGAGGTCAGCACCCAGTCAAATCGGATGCAGTTGCATAGAGGTGTTTACCATCTGCGGCATTGACGGGTCTTTGTATGAAATGGATGGTCACACAACCATGGATGGAAATGACAAGTAGGACTTGCTATTGTATAGTTTATTTTTGATGCGGGCCTCTAATATGCACTAGTCTATGTAGCTTATGCCTAAAAGTGGCCCTATGTACCGCCCACGAGTTCGGCTTGTCTGTTGTGATCCTAGCAGTCTTTTCTATCGGCAGACCATAACACTCGTAATGCAAAGGTCACTTGTTGATCGTTTTTTAAAGATATGTTTTAAAAGATAGACATGCGTGATATATTGGTGCCGATTCTCTTGTCAACATTAAATTAACTATTAAGTACCTGCATAGGCAAAAATGCATGCACAACCACTATTAGAATGTATCAGAAACAATATAGCGTTTCGATAAAACAGTATTAATGGACGCTAAGCTGCTTGCAAACAAATCGATTGAGGGGTGATCATTCTTAACAATTTGATTAAATGCTTTGACTGAGCTAATCATACAAGAATTGCTACTGTAAACTGTGCGAGAGTAAGGAGTATTAAGAAGGTTTCTCAAACGAGAACTTCGAGGTGGAACATTCAGAGACAGCTTAGAAAGAAGTTCAGGGCATTCAATCCGTGATTGTGCTATTCTTACTAGAATACGTGTCAGATATATTTCTCCGAGTTACAAGTGGAAGTAAGTGGAGTCGAGCGCATCATTCATTGTAACTCTGCTAAGGGATTTTAAATTTGTAACCTAAGTATCTCGTGAACTTCTTTTATATTCGTTCCGATCTGTCTGAATGCACTGCATAATTCGGATTCCAAATTTGACTACCATATTCGAGGTGACTGCGGATGTAATGTAAGCACGATACAGAATTTTCAATGTTTTCATTTCATTGAATGAAACGGCATTACGAATAATGAATCCCAGGGCTTTGGATGTTTTTTAACTCGCTTTTATTAGCTGCATACGTATGTTAGTATGTAACGGAAACTTTGAACTTGTTTGGCGATATGGACGACATGACACTCAAAGGTGAGCTTACTGTCCAGAAGGATACCAAGATCTGTGGTGACATGAGTTCGAGACAAAGGCTAATTTGCAATTGAGTAGTTAAATATGACTGATAGATAGGTTCTTCCGAGTGAAGGAGATAACTAAGCATTCCAATATTTTAAGATTTAATTTATTTATTCTATAATAGCTAACCAATCTAGATATGTCTGCCTGCAACAGTCTAGCGTCATTCAAACTCAACTGATGTATAGATTTTAATGTCATCTGCAAAGATTAGGTATTTAGAATGTTTGAAACACTCGCCGATATCATTAATGAAAATTACAAATAATAACGGCCCCAGTAGGGAGCCCTGCGGT
This sequence comes from Tiliacea citrago, assembly GCA_963921375.1. NCBI lineage: Eukaryota > Metazoa > Arthropoda > Insecta > Lepidoptera > Noctuidae > Tiliacea > Tiliacea citrago. The sequence goes on from OY992802.1 coordinate 16,905,041, forward strand.
ACACCAGAGGGGATGATTGTTCAGGAGGATATGAAGCCAATGAGGACCACTGCCTGTGTCCTATTTTGCACATAAGACGAAAGCTACCTGTATAGGTCTCCCCTAATGCCCAAGCTGAAAAGCTTCCTCAGTAGAATGTCACGATCGATCCTATCGAACGCCTTGCTGTAATCGGTATAAATTGCGTCGATCCGGGATCCATTATCTGTGTACAGTAATATGATCTGTGAACAGAACCAGGTTAGAAACTTTAGACCTACCTTCCTTTCAGAAACCTGTGTTGTTGAGGACTCAAGCTAGAAACCACACTGCTGTACAGCTGATTATAAACTATGCGTTCCAATACTTTACCTAGCAGACAGAGTTTTGAAATTAGCCTGTAATTTTCTATTTTGTCTTTAGCATCCTTCTTATGGATGGGTGATATAAACGTAGAAACGCTTTGTTATGTACATGAAGCCTTAAGATGTCTTTTGAATAATAACTACGAACTCGAGATTTTCCAAGATTTTCTGCATTTTGACAAGAGGCAAGAGTCCATAGTGTATCTGGTTTAATTTTGGGTTGTTAATAATAATTTGTCTTTTTCTCAGGATATTCGAGCGCGGTGGCTGCGCAGGAGGCGGCTGCGGCGCGGCGCGGCGCGGCGACCTCACGCTGGAGGCCGCGCGCGACGCCGCCGCGCGCCCGCGCCAGCCGCTGCGCGCGCGCAGGGTCGCTACTACTGCCAAGAGGAAGAAGGTACCACTGCCGCTTTGTTAACGTTACCGACTGTCACTGGAACACTCCGCCTACTGACGCTGGAGGCCGCGCGCGACGCCGCCGCGCGCCCGCGCCAGCCGCTGCGCGCGCGCAGGGTCGCTACTACTGCCAAGAGGAAGAAGGTACCACTGCCGCTTTGTTAACGTTACCGACTGTCACTGGAACACTCCGCCTACTGACGCTGGAGGCCGCGCGCGACGCCGCCGCGCGCCCGCGCCAGCCGCTGCGCGCGCGCAGGGTCGCTACTACTGCCAAGAGGAAGAAGGTACCACTGCCGCTTTGTTAACGTTACCGACTGTCACTGGAACACTCCGCCTACTGACGCTGGAGGCCGCGCGCGACGCCGCCGCGCGCCCGCGCCAGCCGCTGCGCGCGCGCAGGGTCGCTACTACTGCCAAGAGGAAGAAGGTACCACTGCCGCTTTGTTAACGTTACCGACTGTCACTGGAACACTCCGCCTACTGACGCTGGAGGCCGCGCGCGACGCCGCCGCGCGCCCGCGCCAGCCGCTGCGCGCGCGCAGGGTCGCTACTACTGCCAAGAGGAAGAAGGTACCACTGCCGCTTTGTTAACGTTACCGACTGTCACTGGAACACTCCGCCTACTGACGCTGGAGGCCGCGCGCGACGCCGCCGCGCGCCCGCGCCAGCCGCTGCGCGCGCGCAGGGTCGCTACTACTGCCAAGAGGAAGAAGGTACCACTGCCGCTTTGTTAACGTTACCGACTGTCACTGGAACACTCCGCCTACTGACGCTGGAGGCCGCGCGCGACGCCGCCGCGCGCCCGCGCCAGCCGCTGCGCGCGCGCAGGGTCGCTACTACTGCCAAGAGGAAGAAGGTACCACTGCCGCTTTGTTAACGTTACCGACTGTCACTGGAACACTCCGCCTACTGACGCTGGAGGCCGCGCGCGACGCCGCCGCGCGCCCGCGCCAGCCGCTGCGCGCGCGCAGGGTCGCTACTACTGCCAAGAGGAAGAAGGTACCACTGCCGCTTTGTTAACGTTACCGACTGTCACTGGAACACTCCGCCTACTGACGCTGGAGGCCGCGCGCGACGCCGCCGCGCGCCCGCGCCAGCCGCTGCGCGCGCGCAGGGTCGCTACTACTGCCAAGAGGAAGAAGGTACCACTGCCGCTTTGTTAACGTTACCGACTGTCACTGGAACACTCCGCCTACTGACGCTGGAGGCCGCGCGCGACGCCGCCGCGCGCCCGCGCCAGCCGCTGCGCGCGCGCAGGGTCGCTACTACTGCCAAGAGGAAGAAGGTACCACTGCCGCTTTGTTAACGTTACCGACTGTCACTGGAACACTCCGCCTACTGACGCTGGAGGCCGCGCGCGACGCCGCCGCGCGCCCGCGCCAGCCGCTGCGCGCGCGCAGGGTCGCTACTACTGCCAAGAGGAAGAAGGTACCACTGCCGCTTTGTTAACGTTACCGACTGTCACTGGAACACTCCGCCTACTGACGCTGGAGGCCGCGCGCGACGCCGCCGCGCGCCCGCGCCAGCCGCTGCGCGCGCGCAGGGTCGCTACTACTGCCAAGAGGAAGAAGGTACCACTGCCGCTTTGTTAACGTTACCGACTGTCACTGGAACACTCCGCCTACTGACGCTGGAGGCCGCGCGCGACGCCGCCGCGCGCCCGCGCCAGCCGCTGCGCGCGCGCAGGGTCGCTACTACTGCCAAGAGGAAGAAGGTACCACTGCCGCTTTGTTAACGTTACCGACTGTCACTGGAACACTCCGCCTACTGACGCTGGAGGCCGCGCGCGACGCCGCCGCGCGCCCGCGCCAGCCGCTGCGCGCGCGCAGGGTCGCTACTACTGCCAAGAGGAAGAAGGTACCACTGCCGCTTTGTTAACGTTACCGACTGTCACTGGAACACTCCGCCTACTGACGCTGGAGGCCGCGCGCGACGCCGCCGCGCGCCCGCGCCAGCCGCTGCGCGCGCGCAGGGTCGCTACTACTGCCAAGAGGAAGAAGGTACCACTGCCGCTTTGTTAACGTTACCGACTGTCACTGGAACACTCCGCCTACTGACGCTGGAGGCCGCGCGCGACGCCGCCGCGCGCCCGCGCCAGCCGCTGCGCGCGCGCAGGGTCGCTACTACTGCCAAGAGGAAGAAGGTACCACTGCCGCTTTGTTAACGTTACCGACTGTCACTGGAACACTCCGCCTACTGACGCTGGAGGCCGCGCGCGACGCCGCCGCGCGCCCGCGCCAGCCGCTGCGCGCGCGCAGGGTCGCTACTACTGCCAAGAGGAAGAAGGTACCACTGCCGCTTTGTTAACGTTACCGACTGTCACTGGAACACTCCGCCTACTGACGCTGGAGGCCGCGCGCGACGCCGCCGCGCGCCCGCGCCAGCCGCTGCGCGCGCGCAGGGTCGCTACTACTGCCAAGAGGAAGAAGGTACCACTGCCGCTTTGTTAACGTTACCGACTGTCACTGGAACACTCCGCCTACTGACGCTGGAGGCCGCGCGCGACGCCGCCGCGCGCCCGCGCCAGCCGCTGCGCGCGCGCAGGGTCGCTACTACTGCCAAGAGGAAGAAGGTACCACTGCCGCTTTGTTAACGTTACCGACTGTCACTGGAACACTCCGCCTACTGACGCTGGAGGCCGCGCGCGACGCCGCCGCGCGCCCGCGCCAGCCGCTGCGCGCGCGCAGGGTCGCTACTACTGCCAAGAGGAAGAAGGTACCACTGCCGCTTTGTTAACGTTACCGACTGTCACTGGAACACTCCGCCTACTGACGCTGGAGGCCGCGCGCGACGCCGCCGCGCGCCCGCGCCAGCCGCTGCGCGCGCGCAGGGTCGCTACTACTGCCAAGAGGAAGAAGGTACCACTGCCGCTTTGTTAACGTTACCGACTGTCACTGGAACACTCCGCCTACTGACGCTGGAGGCCGCGCGCGACGCCGCCGCGCGCCCGCGCCAGCCGCTGCGCGCGCGCAGGGTCGCTACTACTGCCAAGAGGAAGAAGGTACCACTGCCGCTTTGTTAACGTTACCGACTGTCACTGGAACACTCCGCCTACTGACGCTGGAGGCCGCGCGCGACGCCGCCGCGCGCCCGCGCCAGCCGCTGCGCGCGCGCAGGGTCGCTACTACTGCCAAGAGGAAGAAGGTACCACTGCCGCTTTGTTAACGTTACCGACTGTCACTGGAACACTCCGCCTACTGACGCTGGAGGCCGCGCGCGACGCCGCCGCGCGCCCGCGCCAGCCGCTGCGCGCGCGCAGGGTCGCTACTACTGCCAAGAGGAAGAAGGTACCACTGCCGCTTTGTTAACGTTACCGACTGTCACTGGAACACTCCGCCTACTGACGCTGGAGGCCGCGCGCGACGCCGCCGCGCGCCCGCGCCAGCCGCTGCGCGCGCGCAGGGTCGCTACTACTGCCAAGAGGAAGAAGGTACCACTGCCGCTTTGTTAACGTTACCGACTGTCACTGGAACACTCCGCCTACTGACGCTGGAGGCCGCGCGCGACGCCGCCGCGCGCCCGCGCCAGCCGCTGCGCGCGCGCAGGGTCGCTACTACTGCCAAGAGGAAGAAGGTACCACTGCCGCTTTAAAATAAGCCTTTCATCCGCCTACTGCTTTGGCGGCTAGAAAACACGACGGCAGCGTGTATCTAACTGCTATTATACATGAGCATAGTTAAATAATTTCACAGTATCCGGTTTCATACTACGTACGGCTTGAAAACGAAATAAATCTTGCACCTGCTAACCGTTTTATTTTTCACTACAAAACATTTATTTAAAAAAATAACGACATACGTATAATTTGAACATCAATGATGTAACCAATATTTTTGATTCAAAAAGACTCCAATGAGTTTCTTGCCCGTTCTTCTCCATAAGAACCTCCTACGCTTTGGAATGAGCAACTACCTAGTTCATCTTTCTGACTGACCAACTCCCTGACAATTCAAAAATGCCTATAAATGGTTAATTAAAATAAATGCTTTGGATTTCAGTTTGACAGTTTCTATTCTTTCTCTTCCCAGGACGAGATAAGCGTAGACTGCTTGGACTTCAACAAGAAAATCCTGCATACAGCATGGCACCCGCACGAGAGTATAATCGCCGTGGCCGCGACCAACAACCTGTTCATCTTCCAGGACAAGTTCTAGCGGCCGCCCAGCGCCCGGCACGTGTACCGCATGTATGTTACGTAATGCCGCCTAGTTTTGTAAGGAAATGTGTGTGGGTTATGCACAAATGTGGGGGATGAAGGTGCAACTGTACTGCCGGTGATTGATAGTTTTGAACCGCAAACTCGATCAAAGATACAGCTGTACAAGGATCTTATGTCGCGTGGCCAAAATCAGAACTAAATCCGCCATCTTGTTCTTTCAATACATTTCGCTAAACGATTTCACAAAGGTTTACCAATAGCGCCAACCTCTGAACGTCATTCCAGCGCTAAAAGATCCTCGTAGCTCGTTGTTGAGTAAGTTGTTATGGAATGTTCGCTTGACCAGTGATTTTTACTCGGTTGATAATCAGGGGTTTGAAGTGTTAAAGCCATCATTGTTCTGCTGTGAAAAAAAGGATGCTGTTATTTACTCTGTGTAGCTCCATCTCGCTTTTGTACTGAACATACAGTCTTAGGATAAATTCTAAAGCATTGGTTGACATCAAATAAAAACTGTTGATGTCTAAATTCTAAACACAGTATTACCAAATTGAATTGGTTCTTTCTTATATTAAAATATCGTCGTCTATACGAAAATATCTCGTGCCGTGACGATAATACGGTCTTCAATCGACTGCAGAGTTGCACCTTTACCAAACTGCTAAGTAATGTCGGCACCACTGACCTGTCTGTTAGCTAATCGGTGGCAAGGGCTTATGAGCGTTCCATTTACTCACCATGTGGACTAAATAGTGTGCGTATGCGCCAAGATAGCAATAATTTGTTTTATATACCTTTTGTGAATGTTGTTATTGTGGATCTGTACTGCATGCGGAAAATGTTATGTTCATACTGAAAGTACGTGTTTCAAGGCACTTATAGACATGACTTATCTGGTGATGTCGCACGTTGCGATTTCTATTTCTTAAGCTCCATTTACATGATGTAAGTTTCTTGATTGACTTGACATACAGTAAAATTGAAGCAGCAAATGATTTAAATAATCAGTCTGTAATGTTCTTACTGCTGGGACACAAGCGTCCTCTTTCTGTGAGAGGGAGTGGGCCGTAATCCACCACGCCGGCCCAGTGCGGGTTGGTAGATGTCACATGTCTTCGAATTTGTTGTTCTAAGACATGCCGGTTTTCCTTCACCGTTTTGAGAGCAGTGGTGATTAAATAATTTACACAAAGTTAAGCGCCTGTCTGGGTTCGAACCCACGACCTCCTACTCGTAATCAAGTCATTCGGTGGCCCAGTGATAACGGTCTCGCCGTTATCACTGGGCCACCGAATGACTTGATTGTCTAAACTGTTAGCAACTTTTATTTTTGCTTCAACGTATGGTATGTCACGGCGTATTCTTATTTTTTTTATGAAGTCGTGTGCGACTCACAACTGCGCAGGACTTGAGAAGAAATCGCGGTGTCTCGAGAGTCGCAAAAGCGAAATTTCGTGCGACCGAGTCGGTTCACAAAATACCTTAAAATCTCACAAAACCGCATGCAGACGAAATAGTAATAACACAATTTCATATTTAGTGGGTTTCTTTTACGACAAATAAGTTCAATAATATTAAACAGTGCTCAATAATCACTACAATAAACCATAAAAGCTCATTGAAATACAGAAGTAATACATAGGCATTATAAGCGTATTATCGGTGCGTCGGGCGTCAGAACATTAACTGTTACAGTGCAAGGTGGCTTTCACGACATATCGTTTGATATTGCTACATCACAAATTTTGTTAAGCCTTTTTTTAAAGTCGCTGCTATAGGATACTATGTAAAGATACCTGCAGTAAAATATGGCTTAAAAGAAAAAGTTCGGCTTTGTATAGAGGGCCGTCTCATACCAGTGTGATAGTTCCCTTTCTGAAGCTCACATTTACAAGTACTGAAAGGATAAAGCTGAAAACCTCATTCGTGAATCGAGTTTTGAGTATCAAATGACAGTTTTAAATCATGATAAGAATCGTGGGGTAATGTTAACTCTATGACTGGATTAGATTCAATTGTTAATTTCATCCAAATGTATGTTAAAAGTACAATCGAAATCATTGTTATAGGGGTAATTTTTCAGCACAGAACCAGACAGTTGGAAAGTTAACAAATTATTATCAAATGGGGATTTTTAAATGTAAGCAAATAAAAATAATAGCATCCATATTATGCCGAGCCTTGAGCGCGACTTCTTTAAAAACTCAATCGTTGAAAGCCGCCCTTGTAAAAGTTGTGTCGTATTGTATTGAGGAATAACTCATTTTTTTAAAGAAAACTGTCAAAATCATCCGTTTGTGTGCTTTGTGAGCGAAACAGCATTTAGTAAGACATACATTTTCTATTGCAACTGTACTTAGAACGATGCTAAGTGACGATAGCACAAGACAAAAATATCGAATGCTCAAAAACATTTCTGGCAACACTAAAACGTTATTTTTTTGCTCCTTACATTGCACCCGTTACCCAGTGACTCCATACATTTGTATGTTATATCCATACAATACGACACAACACGTAGGTAGATAGGAACTAAGTCCGTTAATTCAAATTTTCTGAGAAAAAAATAATTTATACGCTTTTCTTACTTAAGGTTCTAAGCGGTAATTAAGTATTTATTGTTTAAACATAAACCCTTTTTAAGGAATGGACACATCCGTTGTATGAGATTAGTTAGATGTAACGAAAGATAGTGTGGAGGAAAGAATGTATGAGATCGGATGACAGCGGGTCTCATTCGCGTGTCATTTCAATTTTGTATGAGAGATGTATGGGACTTCTCCTTTCATTGTCGGCGTAATGATATATTTTTTGTGTGTAGAAATACCTATTGTAGGTTTTGATTTTCATTATGGAGTAAAAGTTTGGGTTTTTCGAATGATAACATTCGGTTTTGCTGCGAATTCTTCTAACTTAAATATCGAGTAGTTAAAATCTTATGAATAACTCAGATCTACAAACCGCAACTTTAGTTTCATCAAAATAGGTACAGTAGTTCCCGATAATCTCGAATACAAAGCACATTTACAATATACGTACATGTCTTCAAGCCGCGTCCGCGGGGTAGACAGAATAATCTCTTGACATTTGATTAGATCTCATACATTTTTAGTACTGCGCTCAGAAAGGTATAAATAAAACTCACGGTAACGATAACCGAAAAGGTTTTACTTGAAGGAATCCACCGCCATATTGAAATGGTCGGTTTGTACTGTAACTGCGTCTTATTTACATGAAAAGAATCCCTATGCACTTATAGTTATGTCTCGTTTTTAAACATCACAAAGTAATAGCTATTTCACATATTGTTATGATGGATTCCTAACCTTATTTCAATTTTAATAAGGTTTATTTTACTTAATTCATACTCATTCTCGTTTTGAGTTTCAAATGTAGCATTCAGCCCTCATAATACTGAGTTTATACATCAAATTCGCTCAATACTTATATTGTGATAGTTTTCTTCTCACATTGGGAAACATTAGACTGATAGAATATCATATATCATGGTCACTGCCAGTCTTTAATTAAGGGCTTTCACAAAAAAAAAATGTTAATCCTTTTCCCTGTTTTATTTTTATTTGTGGGGTATTTTACGTCTATAAGGCATAGTTACAATACAAGCATCGACAGAATACATACGTAAACAGTCACTTCAGCGTAATAACGCCGTTTAAAGTTTGCAGGCAATGTGCCTTACGCTCGAAGTTGTTGATATAATATACTTTATTTATTTACTATATATTATTATGTATTTTTCTAAGTTCCTTTGTGATTATGTTTTAACGATCATTGGCGTTATTATTATGATTTAAATTGTTTTTTTTTAGTCTTGATGAGTGATGCGGTGTATAATTGGCATTTTTCTAGTTATTAGTTATTATAATTGATCTTAAATTAGACATGTATTTTTGTATTTGAACTATAAAATGTCACAACAAATTGCTTCTAGGTTTCTGCGTCGATTAATTTTCTCTAGTTCCGTGAACAGCATTGCGTTTTTTTCCATGACTGATAAAGACATCGCTTGCTGTTGAAAATTCAAGTCTGTAGATTTTAATTCCTGTACAATACATTTTATTTAGACTCTGGAGTACAAGTATTCCATCATAATTTTGCGTCTCCTTGAATCGTAGTAACACGTCGCAAATTATTTACATCTTGCCACACCTGCTGAGCTCACCAAAACTACACCGTTATTTCGTAATTTCGGCAAATATTACTTATTGAAAAATTGTGATTCGAAGCTTGAACAGTACGGTTATTATTATGTAAATATGTAGTGTTGAATGGAGGCCTGAACAGATAGACTACGTCACAATTGTACAGTTAATATTATATGTATTTGTGTAAAGCTTGGAAATTATGTTCGACTATATGAGATAAATTTGTTTTTAACTTTATGTCTAGTTCTACGTTAACAGCTAGCGTTTAATGTATCTACAATTATACATACTTTTGTAACTGAAATTGTTTTAATAATATGTAAATCGAGGCTTTAAACCAACGTTGCATCGAGCGGAATCTTCCTAGAATACATGATAATTCTGTGTTAATATTTAAATGGTAGTGTTTATGAAAGCTAGCCACTTGTTAGGTGTGTCGCTCGATAGAACGTCGCCTGAATGGTGTCTGTTTCTGCAAAACTTATAAGTCTGCATAAAATTATCAATAGGATTTTTGAGTTGAAATAAACCTGTACAAGGCCTAGTGTAATCCACAATAATCGTGCATCGTGTGTATCTCATTTGTTTGTGATGGATTGAATTCCGAACGTATCCAATTTTGTACATAAGTAACTTGTTCCGAACATGTGATAGTTTTGCAAGGCGGACCCCAAATAATTTGGTTCTGTACATAGACACGTGAAACGGCTAACATTTATTTTGATATTCGGCTGTATTCAGGCCCTCTCCATAATCTCCACAACATTTTTTATGTTCATCGATTTGTATAAGAACTGCGTTAAGTTTTAGTTTTTTTTCTCGTCTATTTTGTAAGGGGCCCGGTCAATTCCTTCTAGATGTTCCGATGATAGCTGAACACGCTGTTTCGCTATGTAATTTTAAAAAATGTGTGATATTTAAAAATATGCCTATGCAGCTTGTACTGTTTCCTCTTATAAACGTTTATAAATAATGTACGAACATTGTCTAAGACGGTTGTAAGGGGAAGAGTGTTATTTTTAAAATATATAATTGCTTCAAAAGCAATAAATAGTACAGGAATTGACTGTCCCCCATGAGATCCAATGTAAAAATATGTCGCTCTGTAGTATAAATGCAAAGACATCTTGTATAAAGTGTGGTTGCGAAGCGAGAATGCGAGCGAAATAGGTGATGAGTGAGCTATAATTTAAGTACTAGTTTATAGTTAGGCGAAAACTGTGAAATCACAGAATTAAAAAAATCAGTTTTTTTTTCCTGTATTGAGGGATCAACAGATAATGCTTGATAAATGTGATAATATCGCAATAAGCGGTGTGTTGTGGTCTGCGGACGAAATGATTAAGTGGATAGACTTTTTTTTTCTTTTTGAGGTACCGTTTTGCGCTGTGAGGAACCTCGGACGGTTTGCTGACAACGAAACCTCGTGCTGTCAGTGTGAGCGCTCGCGTCGCTGCGCAGGCGCTTGTTTACGAAGTTCAACGACCGGACGAATGTTGACGTTATATCCTGGTACTGAACACACAATTTTGGCTTCGTAAATCTAAATCTACAGTCTGAAACATTTTGGTGCCGCGGTTACGATTTTCTTACTTCTGCGATGCGGTAAATTGTTACACCCGTGTTTAAAATTAACTAAATCGTAAATTAGCGGTATCCAGACAAGTCAAATAGCGAGAGTTTAATATCAATGTGCCATGATCTTCGTCGGCTCGGCGGCGCGGGCGCTTCATGCAGAAAGAGTTGTTGTTAAATCAAAATATTTCCTATAAATAATAAAAATTTTATATCTGAATTTTGTGTTTTTTATTTTTTATCCTCTAGGCTTGCTTCACATCACACACAAGCACACATAATTAAACATGGTTTTATTGACTAGATCACTTGATCGCTCAATGGGAATAACAGCAGCCAATCATCATGATATAGGTATACAGGCTGGATATTTAAGATGGGGATGTAAGGGTATCTACTACTCTTTGGAATGGGCAAATAGCTTCATAATTCTAACTGACTCCTTGACAATTCAAAAGTGCCTGTAAATGGTTCAATTGAAATAAATGCTTTGAGTTTGACTTTTTTTCCGGGGTGTATAATCCTTATGGATGTCCTCCGCCCGCCGGGCGGAGGGGTCTGTCAGACTTTTACCACCTTATTACAAAACGAGATTTATATTTTGACATGACTTAAACCATGCAGCCAGTTTTTGTAATAAGAACGTAACAGTGATTGAAATAGCGTCCTTTATACAAAACTGAAACATAGTTCGGTACTAAGTTGTCAGTTTTGTGTTTAGGAACTTTACCATAGTCGGAATAAAGTTCGAAATTCCATAATGGCTCCATGTTTTAAACATGGGTCTGAAGATAAACCTTGTTTTGTAATAAGGGGGTTACTGACTAAAAAACACCCCATTGTTCCCTTCCCGCACTTGCACCGGGGATCATAGGATCAACGGTCCGCCTCCCCCCCCGCAACGTCTAAAAGGGGCGCGCGGACGTTCCCGAGTTCGCCGTCCCTGGACCCATTTAGGGGGGCCGGAAGAGGGCATTGTCTGCCCTCTGCCGACGCCCGGTGCGCCTACTGCGACACGGGTGCTTCGCAGAAGGATACCACCGCCTCCCAGGCCGACCATCGACTCGACCACGGCCGGCAGCGACAGGTCACTGCCTACTCCTGAGATGAGGGCACGGCGAGGCTCCTCCCAAGCGGCACACTGCCAGCGTATGCCGCGCCGTGTCCTCCCGGCACTCGACACAGTGGTGACACCGGGCGTCCGTGTGCGTAGTCGCAGCGGAAAAATTTCGAATTTCTTCATTTCAGTTTAAGCAGATATTTAGTGTATGACGTTGTGTAATTGTGTATGGTAAGTACAAATTTGTGCATCCAACCATTGGGGAGCTATTCAACAAAAACTGTTTCCGCTGGAACTACGTCATCCTAGCGGCACTTTTTTTCCTATGCACGACAAGACAAAAAATAAATTCAATAATTAGTGTGTAACGAGAGGTAAATGTGTATGTTTAAATGCAATTTATGTCATAAAACTGCGAAGATAATCAAGTTTCTGCTGCGCTGACGTTTGTCTATTCAACGAAAATCATATAAAATGGTTTAGTGCAGAGTTGTAATTTTTTATACACGTTGCTTTGAGTTTGTGTGTAATGTTTGTCCTGCCAAGTTTAATTTATGTGCTCTTAGTAATTAATGAGTTATGGCATAATTTACTACTACTGGACCACTTTATTGTATGACATTCGATTGTAGGACTTTTTAATATAAAAGCAAATAAGCACATATTGCAATATTTAGTGTATTAATGCAACTATTCACATGTAAAATTTCAGCTCATTACACTAAATAATTAAAGAGATATAATATCAATACCAGAACAACCGCAATACATGGATAAACCGACCAAGTTTGAATGGCTACAAAAAAGCGGCCGTGCAGTATAAAGAGCTAACGTTCTAAAATTTCCCGTGTTGTACCATTATTGGATTAGTACATCTGTAAATAACGCAATGAATGTTGTTGAACTGTCAAATTGAAACCGATTCCTACTGATAGTGTGTTTAATAGGTACCTAATATTATTACCTATACATATAGTATTTAATTAGTCTATGATTTTACTAATAAGTTAAATAAGTACGTCCAACGACATAGGTACGTTAGTAAGTTAATAAGAATACCTAGTTTTAAATGTTTTAAACAATTTGATTTTATAAGTAGGTGCAATTTAGTAATTGGGTATACCTACATTATATTTGTAGTCGACTGTGCTTTGAGAGTCTTTATTTTGTAACATATAAGTATTTACTAAGAGTGATCTCTGTAATTCCAGTGCATAAATGGTAATGATTATGCGCTAGAACGTAGGTAGGTTGGTACTGTACTACACTACAAACCTACCTACACAATTGAGTCAATTACTACTAATCTGTGATTCTGTGATTGTATTTTACAGTAGGCAATATCTTTATTGTTTATATTTAATAAAAAAAACTGATTCTTTATATCAATGTTATTATTACCTACTTTATTAATAATGTTGTTTTTTTAATTTTAAATAGTCATTAACTAATAAAAACTTTTAAGAGTACAAAGTTAATGCAGTTGTTTTATTTTCTGCTAAACCATTGTGTACGCACCTGTACACACGGCTACACATCGAGCTGTACATTTCCAGTATAAGCTGATCTCGCATTGTATAAGATTTCCGTACAGTGCGTGATCAGCGTTAACTGGAAATGTATAACTTGATGTGTAGCCGTGTGTACGAAACTATTATACAAAATAACGATACTATACTGGAAATTTTAGAACGTTAACTCTTTATACTGCACGGCCGCTTTTTTGTAGCCATTCAAACTTGGTCGGTTTATCCATGTATTGCGGTTGTTCTGGTATTTTTATTATATCTCTTTAATTATATAATGTAATGAGCTGAAATTTTACATGTAAATAGTTGCATTAATACACTAAATATCGGAATATGTTATAATTTGCTTTTTCATTAAAAAGTCCTACAATCGGATGTCATACAATTTGATACAATATAGTGGTCCAGTCGTAGTGGATTATGCCATTGCTCATTAATTACTAAGAGCACATAAATGAAACTTGGCAGGACATTGTAGACCCTTACAAGATATAAATAAACGTTATAAGTTAGGCTCTAGAGTTCCTATTTGAAGTACTTGGACCTAATAACCTTATTTTACTTTTACGTGTATATCTTCTGAACGGTATGATTTTTTCAAATTCTGTTATCACAAACATTACACACAAATTCAAAGCAACTTGCGTAAAAAATTACAACTCTGCTCTAAACCGTTTTATATGATTTCCATCAAATAGCCAAACGTCAGCGCAGCGGAAACTTGATTATCTTCGCAGTTTTATGACACACAAATTTCATTTAAACATACACATTTACCTCTCGTTACGTTACACACTAATTATTGAATGAATTTGTTTTCTTGTCGTGCATAGGGAAAAAAAGGTGTACGTGACCCCCGCAGGAAAGTGTCTCCTAGAGTTATATGAGTGGAACATTTAATTGGTGCCTTAGCTGCTGTAAATGTGCCCCCACATAAAAAAATGTGTGCCCCCCTGTCGTTTTGGAACAAAACGGAAAAAACGATTCCTGCTGGGGTAACGTTTTTCTAGCAGGAAAATTCTAAACGAATGATCGGAGAGAGAAAAATTGTGCATGGCCAGATAGATACTTATATGATGATGATACTTATATGTGTGCCAAAATGTGCCCCCAAAAATAAAATCTGTGCTCCTTCAGGTTTTCGAGATATTGCATTTCCTGCTGGAGTAACGTTTTGCAGAATTGTATATCTCTAAAACCATTCCATGTGCCCCTGTAGAATAAACATACACGAGTAGCTCTTAATGTCTGCCCCTTATTGCCTCAATTAGATTTAAGAAAATATTTGTACTTTTCAAGTTATCGCGGTTTTATAAAAACCCGAAAAAACATCGCAGCGCCTAAATGAGAGAAAATATAAGTTCGCTAAAAATTGTATTCGGTCCTTCTTGACGCTAATAATAACCATACAAAGTTTCAAAACTATTCATGCATGCGTTTTTGAATAGTCTTGCTAAAAGTCAAAACGATGGTGTCATAACTTTGACGGCAAAATACAAGGGACCGGCTCAATCCCAGATGTGTAGGTGTAAACCAAAATCTTGTGCCTTTAGTCAAAAATATATGGCGAAAATATTCAGCTTGGAATGTTTCGCATTAAGTCAATATTAACAAAAAACCCAAAATATGTAAACAACGACTGGTTATTCGACCAAATTCGAATGACTAATAAAAAGCGACGGATTCATACATATCGATGACCTTCTTATTAATAATGTTGTTTTTTTAATTTTAAATAGTCATTAACTAATAAAAACTTTTAAGAGTACAAAGTTAATGCAGTTGTTTTATTTTCTGCTAAACCATTGTGTACGCACCTGGACACACGGCTACACATCGAGCTGTACATTTCCAGTATAAGCTGATCTCGCATTGTATAAGATTTCCGTACAGTGCGTGATCAGCGTTAACTGGAAATGTATAACTTGATGTGTAGCCGTGTGTACGAAACTATTATACAAAATAACGATACTATACTGGAAATTTTAGAACGTTAACTCTTTATACTGCACGGCCGCTTTTTTGTAGCCATTCAAACTTGGTCGGTTTATCCATGTATCGCGGTTGTTCTGGTATTGATATTATATCTCTTTAATTATTTAGTGTAATGAGCTGAAATTTTACATGTGAATAGTTGCATTAATACACTAAATATTGGAATATGTGCTATTTTGCTTTTATATTAAAAAGTCCTACAATCGAATGTCATACAATAAAGTGGTCCAGTAGTAGTAAATTATGCCATAACTCATTAATTACTAAGAGCACATGAGTCGGTTCACAAAATACCTTAAAATCTCACAAAACCGCATGCAGACGAAATAGTAATAACACAATTTCATATTTAGTGGGTTTCTTTTACGACAAATAAGTTCAATAATATTAAACAGTGCTCAATAATCACTACAATAAACCATAAAAGCTCATTGAAATACAGAAGTAATACATAGGCATTATAAGCGTATTATCGGTGCGTCGGGCGTCAGAACATTAACTGTTACAGTGCAAGGTGGCTTTCACGACATATCGTTTGATATTGCTACATCACAAATTTTGTTAAGCCTTTTTTTAAAGTCGCTGCTATAGGATACTATGTAAAGATACCTGCAGTAAAATATGGCTTAAAAGAAAAAGTTCGGCTTTGTATAGAGGGCCGTCTCATACCAGTGTGATAGTTCCCTTTCTGAAGCTCACATTTACAAGTACTGAAAGGATAAAGCTGAAAACCTCATTCGTGAATCGAGTTTTGAGTATCAAATGACAGTTTTAAATCATGATAAGAATCGTGGGGTAATGTTAACTCTATGACTGGATTAGATTCAATTGTTAATTTCATCCAAATGTATGTTAAAAGTACAATCGAAATCATTGTTATAGGGGTAATTTTTCAGCACAGAACCAGACAGTTGGAAAGTTAACAAATTATTATCAAATGGGGATTTTTAAATGTAAGCAAATAAAAATAATAGCATCCATATTATGCCGAGCCTTGAGCGCGACTTCTTTAAAAACTCAATCGTTGAAAGCCGCCCTTGTAAAAGTTGTGTCGTATTGTATTGAGGAATAACTCATTTTTTTAAAGAAAACTGTCAAAATCATCCGTTTGTGTGCTTTGTGAGCGAAACAGCATTTAGTAAGACATACATTTTCTATTGCAACTGTACTTAGAACGATGCTAAGTGACGATAGCACAAGACAAAAATATCGAATGCTCAAAAACATTTCTGGCAACACTAAAACGTTATTTTTTTGCTCCTTACATTGCACCCGTTACCCAGTGACTCCATACATTTGTATGTTATATCCATACAATACGACACAACACGTAGGTAGATAGGAACTAAGTCCGTTAATTCAAATTTTCTGAGAAAAAAATAATTTATACGCTTTTCTTACTTAAGGTTCTAAGCGGTAATTAAGTATTTATTGTTTAAACATAAACCCTTTTTAAGGAATGGACACATCCGTTGTATGAGATTAGTTAGATGTAACGAAAGATAGTGTGGAGGAAAGAATGTATGAGATCGGATGACAGCGGGTCTCATTCGCGTGTCATTTCAATTTTGTATGAGAGATGTATGGGACTTCTCCTTTCATTGTCGGCGTAATGATATATTTTTTGTGTGTAGAAATACCTATTGTAGGTTTTGATTTTCATTATGGAGTAAAAGTTTGGGTTTTTCGAATGATAACATTCGGTTTTGCTGCGAATTCTTCTAACTTAAATATCGAGTAGTTAAAATCTTATGAATAACTCAGATCTACAAACCGCAACTTTAGTTTCATCAAAATAGGTACAGTAGTTCCCGATAATCTCGAATACAAAGCACATTTACAATATACGTACATGTCTTCAAGCCGCGTCCGCGGGGTAGACAGAATAATCTCTTGACATTTGATTAGATCTCATACATTTTTAGTACTGCGCTCAGAAAGGTATAAATAAAACTCACGGTAACGATAACCGAAAAGGTTTTACTTGAAGGAATCCACCGCCATATTGAAATGGTCGGTTTGTACTGTAACTGCGTCTTATTTACATGAAAAGAATCCCTATGCACTTATAGTTATGTCTCGTTTTTAAACATCACAAAGTAATAGCTATTTCACATATTGTTATGATGGATTCCTAACCTTATTTCAATTTTAATAAGGTTTATTTTACTTAATTCATACTCATTCTCGTTTTGAGTTTCAAATGTAGCATTCAGCCCTCATAATACTGAGTTTATACATCAAATTCGCTCAATACTTATATTGTGATAGTTTTCTTCTCACATTGGGAAACATTAGACTGATAGAATATCATATATCATGGTCACTGCCAGTCTTTAATTAAGGGCTTTCACAAAAAAAAAATGTTAATCCTTTTCCCTGTTTTATTTTTATTTGTGGGGTATTTTACGTCTATAAGGCATAGTTACAATACAAGCATCGACAGAATACATACGTAAACAGTCACTTCAGCGTAATAACGCCGTTTAAAGTTTGCAGGCAATGTGCCTTACGCTCGAAGTTGTTGATATAATATACTTTATTTATTTACTATATATTATTATGTATTTTTCTAAGTTCCTTTGTGATTATGTTTTAACGATCATTGGCGTTATTATTATGATTTAAATTGTTTTTTTTTAGTCTTGATGAGTGATGCGGTGTATAATTGGCATTTTTCTAGTTATTAGTTATTATAATTGATCTTAAATTAGACATGTATTTTTGTATTTGAACTATAAAATGTCACAACAAATTGCTTCTAGGTTTCTGCGTCGATTAATTTTCTCTAGTTCCGTGAACAGCATTGCGTTTTTTTCCATGACTGATAAAGACATCGCTTGCTGTTGAAAATTCAAGTCTGTAGATTTTAATTCCTGTACAATACATTTTATTTAGACTCTGGAGTACAAGTATTCCATCATAATTTTGCGTCTCCTTGAATCGTAGTAACACGTCGCAAATTATTTACATCTTGCCACACCTGCTGAGCTCACCAAAACTACACCGTTATTTCGTAATTTCGGCAAATATTACTTATTGAAAAATTGTGATTCGAAGCTTGAACAGTACGGTTATTATTATGTAAATATGTAGTGTTGAATGGAGGCCTGAACAGATAGACTACGTCACAATTGTACAGTTAATATTATATGTATTTGTGTAAAGCTTGGAAATTATGTTCGACTATATGAGATAAATTTGTTTTTAACTTTATGTCTAGTTCTACGTTAACAGCTAGCGTTTAATGTATCTACAATTATACATACTTTTGTAACTGAAATTGTTTTAATAATATGTAAATCGAGGCTTTAAACCAACGTTGCATCGAGCGGAATCTTCCTAGAATACATGATAATTCTGTGTTAATATTTAAATGGTAGTGTTTATGAAAGCTAGCCACTTGTTAGGTGTGTCGCTCGATAGAACGTCGCCTGAATGGTGTCTGTTTCTGCAAAACTTATAAGTCTGCATAAAATTATCAATAGGATTTTTGAGTTGAAATAAACCTGTACAAGGCCTAGTGTAATCCACAATAATCGTGCATCGTGTGTATCTCATTTGTTTGTGATGGATTGAATTCCGAACGTATCCAATTTTGTACATAAGTAACTTGTTCCGAACATGTGATAGTTTTGCAAGGCGGACCCCAAATAATTTGGTTCTGTACATAGACACGTGAAACGGCTAACATTTATTTTGATATTCGGCTGTATTCAGGCCCTCTCCATAATCTCCACAACATTTTTTATGTTCATCGATTTGTATAAGAACTGCGTTAAGTTTTAGTTTTTTTTCTCGTCTATTTTGTAAGGGGCCCGGTCAATTCCTTCTAGATGTTCCGATGATAGCTGAACACGCTGTTTCGCTATGTAATTTTAAAAAATGTGTGATATTTAAAAATATGCCTATGCAGCTTGTACTGTTTCCTCTTATAAACGTTTATAAATAATGTACGAACATTGTCTAAGACGGTTGTAAGGGGAAGAGTGTTATTTTTAAAATATATAATTGCTTCAAAAGCAATAAATAGTACAGGAATTGACTGTCCCCCATGAGATCCAATGTAAAAATATGTCGCTCTGTAGTATAAATGCAAAGACATCTTGTATAAAGTGTGGTTGCGAAGCGAGAATGCGAGCGAAATAGGTGATGAGTGAGCTATAATTTAAGTACTAGTTTATAGTTAGGCGAAAACTGTGAAATCACAGAATTAAAAAAATCAGTTTTTTTTTCCTGTATTGAGGGATCAACAGATAATGCTTGATAAATGTGATAATATCGCAATAAGCGGTGTGTTGTGGTCTGCGGACGAAATGATTAAGTGGATAGACTTTTTTTTTCTTTTTGAGGTACCGTTTTGCGCTGTGAGGAACCTCGGACGGTTTGCTGACAACGAAACCTCGTGCTGTCAGTGTGAGCGCTCGCGTCGCTGCGCAGGCGCTTGTTTACGAAGTTCAACGACCGGACGAATGTTGACGTTATATCCTGGTACTGAACACACAATTTTGGCTTCGTAAATCTAAATCTACAGTCTGAAACATTTTGGTGCCGCGGTTACGATTTTCTTACTTCTGCGATGCGGTAAATTGTTACACCCGTGTTTAAAATTAACTAAATCGTAAATTAGCGGTATCCAGACAAGTCAAATAGCGAGAGTTTAATATCAATGTGCCATGATCTTCGTCGGCTCGGCGGCGCGGGCGCTTCATGCAGAAAGAGTTGTTGTTAAATCAAAATATTTCCTATAAATAATAAAATTTTTATATCTGAATTTTGTGTTTTTTATTTTTTATCCTCTAGGCTTGCTTCACATCACACACAAGCACACATAATTAAACATGGTTTTATTGACTAGATCACTTGATCGCTCAATGGGAATAACAGCAGCCAATCATCATGATATAGGTATACAGGCTGGATATTTAAGATGGGGATGTAAGGGTATCTACTACTCTTTGGAATGGGCAAATAGCTTCATAATTCTAACTGACTCCTTGACAATTCAAAAGTGCCTGTAAATGGTTCAATTGAAATAAATGCTTTGAGTTTGACTTTTTTTCCGGGGTGTATAATCCTTATGGATGTCCTCCGCCCGCCGGGCGGAGGGGTCTGTCAGACTTTTACCACCTTATTACAAAACGAGATTTATATTTTGACATGACTTAAACCATGCAGCCAGTTTTTGTAATAAGAACGTAACAGTGATTGAAATAGCGTCCTTTATACAAAACTGAAACATAGTTCGGTACTAAGTTGTCAGTTTTGTGTTTAGGAACTTTACCATAGTCGGAATAAAGTTCGAAATTCCATAATGGCTCCATGTTTTAAACATGGGTCTGAAGATAAACCTTGTTTTGTAATAAGGGGGTTACTGACTAAAAAACACCCCATTGTTCCCTTCCCGCACTTGCACCGGGGATCATAGGATCAACGGTCCGCCTCCCCCCCCGCAACGTCTAAAAGGGGCGCGCGGACGTTCCCGAGTTCGCCGTCCCTGGACCCATTTAGGGGGGCCGGAAGAGGGCATTGTCTGCCCTCTGCCGACGCCCGGTGCGCCTACTGCGACACGGGTGCTTCGCAGAAGGATACCACCGCCTCCCAGGCCGACCATCGACTCGACCACGGCCGGCAGCGACAGGTCACTGCCTACTCCTGAGATGAGGGCACGGCGAGGCTCCTCCCAAGCGGCACACTGCCAGCGTATGCCGCGCCGTGTCCTCCCGGCACTCGACACAGTGGTGACACCGGGCGTCCGTGTGCGTAGTCGCAGCGGAAAAATTTCGAATTTCTTCATTTCAGTTTAAGCAGATATTTAGTGTATGACGTTGTGTAATTGTGTATGGTAAGTACAAATTTGTGCATCCAACCATTGGGGAGCTATTCAACAAAAACTGTTTCCGCTGGAACTACGTCATCCTAGCGGCACTTTTTTTCCTATGCACGACAAGACAAAAAATAAATTCAATAATTAGTGTGTAACGAGAGGTAAATGTGTATGTTTAAATGCAATTTATGTCATAAAACTGCGAAGATAATCAAGTTTCTGCTGCGCTGACGTTTGTCTATTCAACGAAAATCATATAAAATGGTTTAGTGCAGAGTTGTAATTTTTTATACACGTTGCTTTGAGTTTGTGTGTAATGTTTGTCCTGCCAAGTTTAATTTATGTGCTCTTAGTAATTAATGAGTTATGGCATAATTTACTACTACTGGACCACTTTATTGTATGACATTCGATTGTAGGACTTTTTAATATAAAAGCAAATAAGCACATATTGCAATATTTAGTGTATTAATGCAACTATTCACATGTAAAATTTCAGCTCATTACACTAAATAATTAAAGAGATATAATATCAATACCAGAACAACCGCAATACATGGATAAACCGACCAAGTTTGAATGGCTACAAAAAAGCGGCCGTGCAGTATAAAGAGCTAACGTTCTAAAATTTCCCGTGTTGTACCATTATTGGATTAGTACATCTGTAAATAACGCAATGAATGTTGTTGAACTGTCAAATTGAAACCGATTCCTACTGATAGTGTGTTTAATAGGTACCTAATATTATTACCTATACATATAGTATTTAATTAGTCTATGATTTTACTAATAAGTTAAATAAGTACGTCCAACGACATAGGTACGTTAGTAAGTTAATAAGAATACCTAGTTTTAAATGTTTTAAACAATTTGATTTTATAAGTAGGTGCAATTTAGTAATTGGGTATACCTACATTATATTTGTAGTCGACTGTGCTTTGAGAGTCTTTATTTTGTAACATATAAGTATTTACTAAGAGTGATCTCTGTAATTCCAGTGCATAAATGGTAATGATTATGCGCTAGAACGTAGGTAGGTTGGTACTGTACTACACTACAAACCTACCTACACAATTGAGTCAATTACTACTAATCTGTGATTCTGTGATTGTATTTTACAGTAGGCAATATCTTTATTGTTTATATTTAATAAAAAAAACTGATTCTTTATATCAATGTTATTATTACCTACTTTATTAATAATGTTGTTTTTTTAATTTTAAATAGTCATTAACTAATAAAAACTTTTAAGAGTACAAAGTTAATGCAGTTGTTTTATTTTCTGCTAAACCATTGTGTACGCACCTGTACACACGGCTACACATCGAGCTGTACATTTCCAGTATAAGCTGATCTCGCATTGTATAAGATTTCCGTACAGTGCGTGATCAGCGTTAACTGGAAATGTATAACTTGATGTGTAGCCGTGTGTACGAAACTATTATACAAAATAACGATACTATACTGGAAATTTTAGAACGTTAACTCTTTATACTGCACGGCCGCTTTTTTGTAGCCATTCAAACTTGGTCGGTTTATCCATGTATTGCGGTTGTTCTGGTATTTTTATTATATCTCTTTAATTATATAATGTAATGAGCTGAAATTTTACATGTAAATAGTTGCATTAATACACTAAATATCGGAATATGTTATAATTTGCTTTTTCATTAAAAAGTCCTACAATCGGATGTCATACAATTTGATACAATATAGTGGTCCAGTCGTAGTGGATTATGCCATTGCTCATTAATTACTAAGAGCACATAAATGAAACTTGGCAGGACATTGTAGACCCTTACAAGATATAAATAAACGTTATAAGTTAGGCTCTAGAGTTCCTATTTGAAGTACTTGGACCTAATAACCTTATTTTACTTTTACGTGTATATCTTCTGAACGGTATGATTTTTTCAAATTCTGTTATCACAAACATTACACACAAATTCAAAGCAACTTGCGTAAAAAATTACAACTCTGCTCTAAACCGTTTTATATGATTTCCATCAAATAGCCAAACGTCAGCGCAGCGGAAACTTGATTATCTTCGCAGTTTTATGACACACAAATTTCATTTAAACATACACATTTACCTCTCGTTACGTTACACACTAATTATTGAATGAATTTGTTTTCTTGTCGTGCATAGGGAAAAAAAGGTGTACGTGACCCCCGCAGGAAAGTGTCTCCTAGAGTTATATGAGTGGAACATTTAATTGGTGCCTTAGCTGCTGTAAATGTGCCCCCACATAAAAAAATGTGTGCCCCCCTGTCGTTTTGGAACAAAACGGAAAAAACGATTCCTGCTGGGGTAACGTTTTTCTAGCAGGAAAATTCTAAACGAATGATCGGAGAGAGAAAAATTGTGCATGGCCAGATAGATACTTATATGATGATGATACTTATATGTGTGCCAAAATGTGCCCCCAAAAATAAAATCTGTGCTCCTTCAGGTTTTCGAGATATTGCATTTCCTGCTGCTGTAAATGTGCCCCCACATAAAAAAATGTGTGCCCCCCTGTCGTTTTGGAACAAAACGGAAAAAACGATTCCTGCTGGGGTAACGTTTTTCTAGCAGGAAAATTCTAAACGAATGATCGGAGAGAGAAAAATTGTGCATGGCCAGATAGATACTTATATGATGATGATACTTATATGTGTGCCAAAATGTGCCCCCAAAAATAAAATCTGTGCTCCTTCAGGTTTTCGAGATATTGCATTTCCTGCTGGAGTAACGTTTTGCAGAATTGTATATCTCTAAAACCATTCCATGTGCCCCTGTAGAATAAACATACACGAGTAGCTCTTAATGTCTGCCCCTTATTGCCTCAATTAGATTTAAGAAAATATTTGTACTTTTCAAGTTATCGCGGTTTTATGAAAACCCGAAAAAACATCGCAGCGCCTAAATGAGAGAAGGTACAAGTTCGCTGAAAATTGTATTCGGTCCTTCTTGACGCTAATAATAACCATACAAAGGTTCAAAACTGTTCATGCATGCGTTTTTGAATAATCTTGCTAAAAGTCAAAACGATGGTGTCATAACTTTGACGGCAAAATACAAGGAACCGGCTCAATCCCAGATGTGTAGGTGTAAACCAAAATCTTGTGCCTTTAGTCAAAAATATATGGTGAAAATATTCAGCTTGGAATATTTCGCATTAAGTAAATATTAACAAAAAACCAAAATATGTAGCAGCGACAGGTCACTGCCTACTCCTGAGATGAGGGCACGGCGAGGCTCCTCCCAAGCGGCACACTGCCAGCATATGCCACGCCGTGTCCTCCCGGCACTCGACACAGTGGTGACACCGGGCGTCCGTGTGCGTAGTCGCAGCGGAAAAATTTCGAATTTCTTCATTTCAGTTTAAGCAGATATTTAGTGTATGACGTCGTGTAATTGTGTATGGTAAGTACAAATTTGTGCATCCAACCATTGGGGAGCTATTCAACAAAAACTGTTTCCGCTGGAACTACGTCATCCTAGCGGCACTTTTTTTCCTATGCACGACAAGAAAAAAAATACATTCAATAATTAGTGTGTAACGAGAGGTAAATGTGTATGTTTAAATGCAATTTATGTCATAAAACTGCGAAGATAATCAAGTTTCTGCTGCGCTGACGTTTGTCTATTCAACGAAAATCATATAAAATGGTTTAGTGCAGAGTTGTAATTTTTTATACACGTTGCTTTGAGTTTGTGTGTAATGTTTGTCCTGCCAAGTTTAATTTATGTGCTCTTAGTAATTAATGAGTTATGGCATAATTTACTACTACTGGACCACTTTATTGTATGACATTCGATTGTAGGACTTTTTAATATAAAAGCAAAATAGCACATATTCCAATATTTAGTGTATTAATGCAACTATTCACATGTAAAATTTCAGCTCATTACACTAAATAATTAAAGAGATATAATATCAATACCAGAACAACCGCGATACATGGATAAACCGACCAAGTTTGAATGGCTACAAAAAAGCGGCCGTGCAGTATAAAGAGTTAACGTTCTAAAATTTCCAGTATAGTATCGTTATTTTGTATAATAGTTTCGTACACACGGCTACACATCAAGTTATACATTTCCAGTTAACGCTGATCACGCACTGTACGGAAATCTTATACAATGCGAGATCAGCTTATACTGGAAATGTACAGCTCGATGTGTAGCCGTGTGTCCAGGTGCGTACACAATGGTTTAGCAGAAAATAAAACAACTGCATTAACTTTGTACTCTTAAAAGTTTTTATTAGTTAATGACTATTTAAAATTAAAAAAACAACATTATTAATAAGAAGGTCATCGATATGTATGAATCCGTCGCTTTTTATTAGTCATTCGAATTTGGTCGAATAACCAGTCGTTGTTTACATATTTTGGGTTTTTTGTTAATATTGACTTAATGCGAAACATTCCAAGCTGAATATTTTCGCCATATATTTTTGACTAAAGGCACAAGATTTTGGTTTACACCTACACATCTGGGATTGAGCCGGTCCCTTGTATTTTGCCGTCAAAGTTATGACACCATCGTTTTGACTTTTAGCAAGACTATTCAAAAACGCATGCATGAATAGTTTTGAAACTTTGTATGGTTATTATTAGCGTCAAGAAGGACCGAATACAATTTTTAGCGAACTTATATTTTCTCTCATTTAGGCGCTGCGATGTTTTTTCGGGTTTTTATAAAACCGCGATAACTTGAAAAGTACAAATATTTTCTTAAATCTAATTGGGGCACTAAGGAGCACACATTAAGAGTTACTCGTGTATGTTTATTCTACAGGGGCACATGCAATGGTTTTAGAGATATACGATTCTGCAAAACGTTACTCCAGCAGGAAATGCAATATCTCGAAATCCTGAAGGGGCACAGATTTTATTTTTGGGGGCACATTTTTTATGTGCACATTTACAGCAGCTAAGGCACCAATTAAATGTTCCACTCATATAACTCTAGGAGACACTTTCCTGCTAGGGTAACACAAAAAAAAAGTGCCGCTAGGATGACGTACGTAGTTCCAGCGGAAACAGTTTTTATTGAATAGCTCCCCAATGTTTGGATGCACAAAGAAGAACGGTCATTTGTGACCCAGACCCGACACGAATGAGACATATTCCAGTTTTTTTGTTATTTTTAATATAGCTAAAATATATATTTTTTATAAGCAAGATCAATGGCTAACACCAAAATATTGCCTTATGTTTTTGTTCAGGCGATATACAAAAAAAATATTTTTTATACCTATTTACCTTCAAAATTCGTAATTGTATGCAACTCAATCACGATATAATAATTATGGAATTATCCAGGTGACCTGGTGATGGATCTGGATTTTGTAATTTTTAAACTTCTAGTTTAACAATCGAGTTAGGGTTCATTAAAATAGCTCGCCGTCCGATAAGGACCAGGCCCGGGTCGACGGCGCGTTGTGTTCCACGCGCGCCTCAAAGAGACGTCAGCTCGAATTGACGGGGTCCATTAGGGCCAATGCCTGCCAGGGTTGCGAGTTTGTCCGAAAGGGATATCGTGGCCCTGGCACACAGGCAAATGAAGGAACACGGGTGGGTTTTAGTCAGTAAAAGTCTGACACGCCCCGCTCCGCCCAGAGCGGGAGAAGTTATTTGATAATTTCCCACCCAAAAAAAAAAAGGGTTAATTAAAATCGTCTTAATCGGTGATTCATTGCAGATTAGAGATTAGGGTATGATTAAGAAGTTGCATAGATAGTGGAATATTTTGGTAGCTAGGTACTAAATACACCGAGTTTGCGCTAACTTTATTTCAGTGCCGTTTTTGAAACAAAAATAAAACCAATATTTGGAAATCATGGTTTTATTCAATGTCAATGCCTCTTAAAACATAATCCATACCCAGTGCGGGATGGTTAAAGTGATCCTGATGTCTAGCCCACCCCAAGTAATACACAACACATTAGGCAGCGTCCTTTTACCGTGGTAGCACGTGCAGTAATATTCTGTTATTGCATTTATTCCATTTATATTCTCATCAAACATAATATAAGTGTAATACGTTTTTGCAATCCGTCAATACGGATTGTAGTCGGTAACCAGCATTAATTGACCCCTCTTACAAACAAGAATAATGGAAGTGCAGTTAGGTAATGCTGGTCACCGACTGTACGTATTCTGTAAACGAGTCGATCACGCCCGTCGTGTCTGCGACTGAGACTATGAGGTCAGAAATGGAGTCCAAGTGAGGCGAATGTGGTGGATTTCGGTCTTTTACTAACTTTTCTCCAGTCGGTTATTACTTTGGTCTTTGCGGGACAGAAAGCCAAGGACTGCGCACGAGCTTCTAATGAAAGAGTGAGATAGCATAAGGAGCAGCAGCAGGAATTGAAATTAAGAATAGTAGATTATAATAATGCAACTTAAAATAAAGGCACTAAATAAGACTCCCGTATATTGTGTTCCACCAGGAATATTTCAGCTCTAATGGAGCTAAAAGCTCGATGACTGTCTATTTTTTGTATTTTTATCTAAATTGGCGTCATTTTAAATAGATATATTTGCTATTCGTTAAAAAAAAATAATTTTAAAATATTTTGCGTAACCAAAATCAAATGGCAATATAAAGGTGTTATCCACTGATATTCAGAATAGTGTTTATTTCTGTTATATTGAATTTAAAAAAATAACTGTCATACATTCCTTTTGTGTCGGGCCTGGGTAAATATCTCAAAAACTAGATGTCCTAGATTAAAAATAAAAAATAAATCATCCCCCAGTTTGACACCCCAAGGGAAATTTGTCTACAGATTAATAGCACCTCTAATTGACCATGAACGTGACCTTTGTCTAATTACTGTTGTAAGTTCATGACGTAAGTTCATGACATGAGCATCTTTATGGTACTTCCACTTGGATGAATCCCAGCGCACTCGATCGCGACGTTGCCTTTGTGGTTGAGTCGTATGAAATGCTACGAGACAATTTTGGGGGTTCTTGGCGGGAAAGTGAAGCGTCATGATTAGCAGTTTTGTTTTATTTTCTAAAACTTGTGTTTAACCGAATATTAATGTGTAATAATGGTGGATTATTAACCATTTAGTATTCGTGAATGTGCATTAGTGTAGGCAAATGAAACAAAACAGCGCAACATATCACTTCAAGTTCTCTCAAGAAGTCCGCGTAAGCGGGGATATCATCTATCATGCATTGTTTAAAATTCATTTCATCATTACCTATACAAAGTTTGTAACTAAATAAAGACTTGGCTAAAAGGTCCCAGCAACCAGGCCATTAAAACCAGGCGATTATTAAAAAAAAAAAATGCTACGAGTATATTTTGGCGTCTCAATTTTTTTTTTTTCTTTTTTTTTCTTTTCTTTTTGGCTTCGCACGGTTTGTGCATTTAGCCAGTGTCATGTAAAATTAGGTAACAAGTACAAAGTTATTTAAATAATTACCGTCCTAACCAAAAGCGATCATCGTGCGAATACGTGATCGTCGTCTTCAAATGCCACTTTTTGTTCGGTGGGGTTTAAAGTCTATTCTGAAAAGTTGGGTATGTAGTGAATAAAAATACAGCAGTGTGAATAAGAATAAAAGGAAAAAGAAAGGGGGCAATAAAACAAATGTATTAGAAAAAATCTTTATTCATAAATAGGTACCCAAATCACATGGTATCACGTCACCACTTCGGCAAACTTCTCTCTATGAGAAGAAAGATATAACAAAATATTCTAATAAACGTGCAAACTATACAATAAAAATGCGTTTACCAAATACTTTTGCAGTATTACAGTATCATTTGTGAAGTGCCCAACTAACAGTGGTAATATTGCTAACAATTACGGCATAATTTTTAAAATGGTTGAAAATACACTTGTCTCGTAGATAAGGTATATAAATTCCATAATCTAGGCGACTATCTACATTGGAATGTTAAAAATGTCCCTACAAAAATATTTTTCCCTAGAACATAAATTACATATAACATCACGCCAGTATTTTCCGAAGGTTTAGGCAGCGGCGAATCTATGGTACACCAAAATTTCGCCAGTTATACTCGTATAATAGGTCTGTTCTTTCCTATAATATTTCTAAATTACTTTTGAACATTTTATTTCAACATTTTTATGAACACTATCCGTAACTTTTTAAAATCATTGTCTTGATTTAGCTCCTACTAACATTCTAGCAGTAATATACTGCTAGTACCTATACAAGGTGAAATTAAATTAGTTAGCGAGACTTCACATGTGATGGGTATCGGTGTCTAGTGACGATTAAATAAGTTTCCAAACTCATAATTTCAAGTAACTGCACTACCGGCAGTTGGCACCGTAATCAGCTGTAGTTATGACTTGAAATTTTATTATAAGTAAAAAAATCTTTATGAAGACTTTTGAAGTGAAAACTTCTTTAGCGCTGTTTCTATACAATTAACGAAACAGAGGGCCTAGACAAAGTACCTAACATTCGATTAGCGATCACTCTAGTAGAAAAGCCACAAATAGTATGAGGTTGACGTAAGCTATTGACATGTGGGTCCAGGGACGGCGGACTCGGGGACGTCCGCCGCCCCCTATCACACTGGACCCGAGGTGGCGGCGCGTAGTGTTCCACGCGCGCCCCATTGAGACGTCGCGGGGGGGTCTAACACCTCACCCCCCCGCAGACTTGAGGTGGCCCGCAGAGGCACTAGCCGGGGATCATGGAGGTAATACAAGATCCCCGGTGCAAGTGTGGGAAGGGAACACCAGGGTGGTTTTTAGTCAGTAAGAGTCTGACAGACCCCTTCGCCCACCCCAGGGCGGAGGACATCCATGAGGATTTTCCACCCCGGCAACAAAAAAAAAAAGCTATTGACATGTCACGTGATCAGAGGTCAACGAATAAACATTAGCTATAGACAATGTTATCAACATTCGATTCCATGAAACGAATCGACAACGTCGAACGATAACTTCCATAGAGATACGTTGCCAAGTGGCACTTTTTGACAATCGTTATCGCTAGTTTTCGATTCGTATGAAATTTTTCGAATCGCAAACTAGCGATAACGCTTGTCAAAAAGTGAAATAACGATAGCGATTGTAGAAATAGAATCACTCCGAAGAGCATGCCATTTGGCCTCTGAACCGTCACGCTCGGGTTGGTGACGCTGAATCAGGTATACTCGGCTCCAGTCGTAAGTTTTCACTTGTATTGTGTGCTCATAACACACACCCTCTTTTTTTGTTTTTTCAACAATGAAATACCGACAACCGTCAAGTTTGTGAATTTTCGCCAGCTAATTTTCAGAATATTTAAGAAGAAAATTATCACATATTCTGCAATCCCAGAGAGATATAAAAATATAATTATTAGCTATGTACAGGCTACCCGACAGAATGGATCCCTTTCACATCATTTTTAAAACCAAATTAAAAATAAATCTACCAATTTTACCTAACTTTTGGTATTGTGAAAGAATCGTTTATCAAACTAAAAATACCACTTAACCGAAAATATAGATTAATTAGTCACAGGTTTTGAACCGGTGATAGGGTCGATTCACACTTAATAAAATAAAGTTTTAATATATATTGGCAATACAAATGTTAGTTACAAATTATAAAATCCTGGTGAATATTTAGTTTAGATATTTATGATGCCTGCAGCAGTAATTAGAAAGCACATTTTAAGGCCGCGTCCTAACCAAAAGCGAACGTCGCGCGAATACGCGTTCGTCGTGTTCTTAGGTCACTTTACGTTCGGTGAACCAGAACGCCTGGTCGCGCCAACAGAGGGCACCTTCCCGTATTCGCGCGACGAACGCTTTTGGTTAGAAAAGATTCCCATAACATAGTTCTATAATTCCCCACCAGATGTCGTTACTGTAACGAAAAAAACAAGACAAAAATATGCCATTATGTCTCGATACCCAAACCGGTCTATGAATGCCATCGATTTTAATGTAGGTAAAGATTACCATCGTTCATATTAATAAATTATTTGCAACATTTCGTCAGCACAATTCCTGTACGTGTTATACAGTGGATGTGTGAATCGACCTTAATAATAAGGCCCTACAATGCACATTGAATCGTGTATCTCGTTCATTTGCCTATCAGTTAAGCATAACAGATGGAATTACCCTAAATCACCAAACATTTTGGGTAGATAATAAATTATAGTTATCTATAATATACAGGGTGGAAACTTTCAGCGGGGCAGTAAGGGGAAGTACCTTATCCGTTGCAGCTACGCGAAAATGGTCTTAAGAGACTATCCATAATTTTTTATGGAATTTTGATCCCCATTCACAGATTTTGAAAAAAATGTACAGTCAGCAGGAAAATGGGCAATTTTCACAAAAACTTTTTGTTATGCCAATCGATCCTCTTTCTTATAATAATCCAAAACCTCTATTGGACCAATTGAGGTTTGAGTAATAGAAAAGTCATAAATCGCAAAAGACTTTTCCCATACATTTACATAAACTGGCCGCTACAAAAAAGACTGATCGAAAAACAAAAAAAACTGGCCGTTTATCGATGGTAAAAAATGTAAGTTGGAACTTCTCATTTCCTACGAAATGTATGGGAAAAGTTTTTTGCGATTTATGACTTTTCTAGTACTCAAACCTGAATTGGTCCAATAGAGGTTTTTGATTCTTATAAGAAAGAGGATCGATTGGCATAACAAAAATTTTTTGTGAAAATTGCCCATTTTCCTGCTGACTGTACATTTTTTTCAAAATCTGTGAATGGGGATCAAAATTCCATAAAAAATAATGGAGTCTCTTAAGACCATTTTCGCGTAGCTGCAACGGATAAGGTACTTCCCCTTACTGCCCCGCTGAAAGTTTCCACCCTGTATCTTTCAAACATTTTAGTCTAGGTATTGGTGACATTCATTGTTCAGCTAATGATTCTGGGTCATTATTACCCTTCTTCCTTTTCTAAAGATGCAAAATTCAAGCACCAAACCACTATAAATGTAGCTTAAACTGAATTTAATTAAATAAAAACTTAAACTAACCCGTCTTGAGCCATCGTGTGATCAATGCTTGTGCCTTCTCCGTATGAAAAGAGTCCTTAATGGGCTTGTGTTATTATAATAAATTCTAAATCTCAAAACCCACGCGGTAAAAACGAAAGTAACAGAGTGGCTACTAGAGAAGGACTATGCCTGTACACGGAGTCTCTACTTACATACATCACCTAATCTTTCACGCACCCCGATTTCGATAACATACACACAATATAACATGCGCACACGCACCCCCCTTCCGCCCCTCCTTATCACACATACACAATACTTACCTTCCACTACATGCATACAAACCCTCACACACATACAAACACATAAATTATTGCAGCGGTAGAACGACACCGTTCGTTAATTGTTGTAACAGTAACAGTGTATAAGAATTTTGTAGCCGTACAATGTTTCTCAAAATACAGGTTACAAAATACAAACCTAATTTGAGAGGCAGGGTGTTAAAAATTTTAGTACAGATTTTACAACAAACATAATTAAATGTATAACTTTCTACCCGCTACTTGTTGCTGTAACTATCTGCTTTTTTTAAAATGAGAAAACATATTTTTTATTAATGAAACCTTCACATAGACAAGCAATCCCAAACAACCAACTGTTTACTTCAACATCACATCACACTATCCTTATAAAAGTCAACTCAGAACTCAAAATTACCAGTTCTCTTATAACCTACGTCTTCTTTAACTTCAACCGTAGGTATATTAGAGCTAGTGTGATCGCTATCCACGCGAAAGTCGTCAGGAAGCCGTAGATAACTGACGGGTCAGTGATGGTGGCTCCTTTTTCCATGATATCTCGGAGAGACTTGGAAGGGATCGTGAAGGGAAGGGTGAGGGCTACGATGCGGAGGGTGTATGCCATACCTTCTAGCGGCCAGAGGATACCTGGAAGTAAAGAAAACGGTGTGTCAATTGAAGTTAAAAGCAAGCATATTCATTAGTGTAGTGTGTTTTTAAGCCGTTGGTCTCGGGTGTCATTCGTGGATCTTTGACAGTCGGTAGGGGTCTTCAGAAGCCCGAAAGTCTGACAACCAGTCTTACCAAGGGGTATCTCATTACCCAGTTACTGGATACGGCCATGTTCACGACACAGCCACAGCCACATCTCACCCCGATTCTTTCTTTCATAATTCTCTATTAGTTGTCATAGCGGTAGTCACTCGCTTTAGGGTCTGATACCAATTACCGAGCAGAAATCCCGACTCCTGCTACTCAGAATATCTTTATTTTCAGAACACTTTTCCGACCAAGGGAATCGAACTCAAGACTGCTTAGCAGCCACGCTTAGACGACCACCAGAACATCGTGGTCATCATTGGTCGACTCTCAACATCGTCAGCCTATGTAAAGCATCCCACTGTTGGACAAAGGCGTCTCTAATCGGGCGCTATTTTCGGCTACACTCATTCAGCTTCGCTGCGAATATAGTCGATTCTAGACATCACCTGTCTGCCCTTTGGTTAGGTACGTATAAGGCGTTTATTTCCTTATACTTCTCAATTCTCTTAACAATTTTAAATAACAATAAAAAAAAACATTAATTATCTTACCACACAACAATATCATAGGATAAAAGCTGCCGGTAGCCACAAAGAAGGACATAGTATGGCTGGGACAGTAGACCGACAGCAGGAAGCCGTAGCACATGCCGCAGATACCTTGCAGGAACAGCAGCAGGCCACACACTAGCTTGGAGCCTACTGACGGGATGCCGTAGCCTATGAAGGCTAGAGCCATCATCTCGATTGTCTGGAATTGAGAAAAGAAAGGAATTCGGTGGTTGCTTTTGCGACAAAAACTTTCAGATAATATAAAAATAATGCTTTATGTATTTATTTTAATATCTATATGTAATTTTTTTGTTATACGTATAAGTTTCATATTGACTTCGCATATTCATATTTTCCTCTTCTTGTTTACACACTATTGTCTACATTTCTGCTGGGAGATATAAAATAAGCAGTACCTACCTTGTAAGTGTACCTTGTGTATTTTACTGTGTCATAAATAGTAAAAAAAAAAAATGTATGATTTTAGTTTACATTGGCATGGATTGTGCAGTGAATTCCACTAATACGGCAATGCCGACGGATTACCGACGCGACGGTACAACGATTTTAGAGAGAGAGTGAGTAAAACAAATCGTAATTTTTAGAATTAATAATATATCTGTGGAATTTAATAGATAATTCTGCTATGCACCTAATCCTCTACCTACGCCTCAATTGTCAAATGAAAAACATTATAAGGTGATTTAATTAGAATTAGAAAAGCAAATTAAAGTCTTCAAATTGTAAGTGGCACAGAAAATTGTTTCTGATTCATTTGTTTACATTTTCATTAGTTATTTTAATATGTAATCGTTTGCCGCGGCTAAGTAGGTAGGTCTGGTCAAAAGCAATCTACGGTTAACTTCTTCATCATTAATTGAGCTCCTTAGGTTCCGAGTTGAGCTGCATGACTACTGACAAATGCGTGCACTGACTGGGCAGATTCACTCAATCTGTATGGTTCTTTCCTCAAAAGATCATTTCAGACACCAATCTACATGGCCTTCACATGATCTGAACAAGATTATATCTGGACTTTAAATGAGACTGTGACCTCTGAGTTTGTTTCGGCCTTTCTTCTCAGAGTAGTCGGATAAGAAACCTGAACTTTTTTTAAAAATATTTAAATTAAATATTTGTTTATTTAAGGCCACTTGGCCCAGTTGTTAGTAACATTGTTCTTAAAAACTATTGTTAGTTAAACATAGAAACAAAAAGAAAAAGAAATTATGATTGACGTGTAAAAGTGTCTGTACAAACCTACTTACAGATATAAAATCATTTATCAATAGTCAACTACAAAAGCCAATGACCAAAAAAAAAAGTGCAATTTATATTTTTTTGCGGCAATTAATGAAACATTATTAATTAGATGCAGAGTAATATGACGAACAAAAGTTAATATGCGGTAACATAACCTAACATCAGACCGAAACGAGAAAATAATAAAAAAAAAAAATATGTTTACTTATTTATCTATCATCTAAAAGCAAGTTTGTACAGCTTAGAGCATATTTATTACATAGAATTTCAAGTTCAAATATATCATCTCGGTAGAAAAATCGTTTATCAAATTCATTTTTGTGATAGTTTTTTCCAATACCGACTATTTAAGGTTTCAACGATGACCACGGTATAAAATCAAATGCACCACTATTCCCATAGTGATTGGGTAAATAATCTCATAAATAATTGTCCTTTATAAGAGAGGATCCTCCCTTTTCTATAGTGGATGAGTGAACCCTGTTCCTCATACCACCAAATCCTGTAAACTAACCTGGAACATAATAATAGTAGACTGCAAGGTGATATGCACGTTCAGCATCTCCTTGGGCTTCACTCCTGCGACCGCCGAGCGCTCCCACACGCCCTCCAGCCGGTCCGTGATCATCAGCGTAGACGTCACGATAGCCGACAGGAAGAATATGATGCTGCGAACGAGATTTAATGAGGAAATTAAAATCAAAGTCTTCGTCCAAGACCAAGTCGTAGATAAAGGTTAAGGCTAAGGGTCTTTCGGCATGAAAATGCTCTTGGAACGAATATTCGAGAGCATTTTAATGCAAAAAGAAGGGCAATAATATTTTAAGTCCCTCTCTATAAGTTAGAGGAAGCTATCAATTTGAACCTTATGATAGTTATGATAGTGAATTACAATCGATCAGCTTGTAAAACTTAGGTCACGTCCTAATAAAAGCGATCGTCACGCTCATTATGTCACTTTTTGTTCGGTGAACCTGAACGCGTGGTCGCGCCGATAGATGGCGCTTTCCGGTTTTCCGAACAAAAAGTGACATTTATGAGCGTGACACTGCGCATTCGCGCGACAATTGCGGGTTACGTTTCTGGGACGTTCGTCGGCCATAATTGTAACAGAGGTTTCTTCATTCCATTCAATGAATTATTCGGTTAACATAAAGCTAGATACCTACATAGTATGATTTCTTCATCCAAACTAGATTGTGAACATCAGTCTATCTAGATATTGTATTGTCGCCGTGCAGTGATTACCTCGTAATGCATAATGTAGAACAAACGTGCACAGCTCTAAAATGCTTCTAATGCTCTCTATTGATGATAATGAGAACGTCGGGGAACGCCAATAACGGCTAGTTTATAAGCTTAATAGCACGAGCGTCTGGCAACAGAGCATCTCGTAAGAAACGGCATCCCCAGCCCAGACAATTTACTTGCCATGATTGTTAGTAAGTATCTATTGGTCAAAGAAATAAAGTTCTATGTTAACGTAAGTTTTATTAAGTACTTTAAAGTACACTTAAAACTTGTTTAAAAAAAATGTTTTTACTCAAAGGAGATGTTTCATTTTCGGCCATAAATTGTACGGTAATGAAAAAAGGGGAAAAAATTCCACAAATTCAGGAAAAGTATTCTTTCCTGAATTCTCCCCTGATTACTTCGGCACAAAAAATAATAGTTTTTCAAATTATTGTCTTATTCTATTGAACATGTCTTACTTGCATACTGCTTTTGTTCAGAAATCATGTTACATTAAAACGTAATAATATCACGTAGAAGTTATGTATATAAATATGAAAGGCATGAATTTCTGTGCTATTAAGTTAAAATAATAAGATAGATCTTAGACAACTTTTTTGGCTGATTATAAGAAAGTGATCGATAAAAAAATATATTTAATTTTTGTAGATTGTAGATTTGTAGCTATTTCTGGACGAAAAATGGCTGGCTGTCGATGGCCGTATTGTTACGGCCATCGACAGCCAGCCATTAGAAATAAATTGAATGGATTAATTTGATTAGATTTAATTTAGGTGTTTTATTTTTTTTATGTTGTACTGGTTTAGGGGTTTATACTGTAATAATTGCTGGTTGGTCTTCTAATTCTAATTATGCTTTATTAGGGGGTTTACGGGCTGTTGCTCAGACTATTTCTTATGAAGCTTTAATTTTAATGTCTAGTATTATTATAATCATAGATTTTAATTTTTTTTTTTTTTTTTTATCAAGAAATAGTTTGGTTTATTGTTTTAATATTTCCTTTAAGTTTATGTTGGATAAGATCTAGACTAGCTGAAACTAATCGTACTCCATTTGATTTTGCTGAGGGAGAAAGTGAGTTAGTTTCTGGATTTAATATTGAGTATAGAAGAGGGGGCTTTGCTTTAATTTTTTTAGCTGAGTATTCTAGAATTTTATTTATAAGAATATTATTTGTTTTAATTTATTTAGGGGGTTTTAATTTAAGAATTATATTTTATTTAAAGTTAAGATTTATTTCTTTTTTATTTATTTGAGTTCGTGGTAAAATGTTTGACGTTTGTCATGTTGTCATGACAAACGTCAAACATTTTCAGTTTTTATTTAGTGCCTAAAAAATATTAGTTATTATGAAAAAAAACATTCTTTACTGTATTCAGGGGTTCGTTTCCCAGGTTTTCTAAAGCGTACATGTTATGGCCGGAGTCCTATACAAAAATGAAACGTCTCCTTTATTTCAGACAGATTTTATGTTCCCCTGTAGAATAGTTTATTGCAATCACGAGGTGTTCACTGCACGATGATGTTATGTTGCTCTCGTAATAGTTGTAAATATGTTCAGTCAACAATATGTACATGGTCAGAATTTAACAATAACTACGCCTTAAATATTACTAGCTGCGCTCCGCGGTTTCACTCGCAAAAGTCTCTATCCTGTGGGAATATCGGAATAAATAGTATCCAGTGTCCTAATCCAGGTCACGGTCTACCTATGTCCCAAATTTCATCCAAATCCGTTCAGCCATTTTAGCGTGAAAGCGTAACAAAAAAAGTAAAGGCAGTCTTTATAGTTCAAGTGTTGCCATTGACTTATTGTTGACAGTACCACAGATTACTAGACAATTCACTTCATACAAAATTTTCAATACCTACTGCTATAATAGCCTACACCTTCGAGCCGCTAGACGCTGCGAAGGAAAATGTACCTAATCTTACAAGCGTAAAGTGAGTTTTGTTTTGTAGCTGCGCACCGCCCGCCGCCGCGCCGCGCGCGCCTCGTGGCTTCGGCAACTCACCGAGGAATGGGTCGCGTGCGACCCGGCCGGTACGTAGTTAGCGCGCATATGTACATGGAGTGATTTATCTGATAATCTGTGACTGTACCTACCAACGTATTCATTTTGAGTACTTACGTGATGAGGATCCCTGGCGCCATGAAGCTAACCACTTGCGGCTCGCTCTTACCGAACACGGGCTTCTCAAAGTGCACTGGAATCTATAACACACACAACATGACATTATAATATTATAGTTTAGGATATGATTATACCTATTTTGTCATTACATGGTAGCTAGGAATGTATGAAATGGAATAAATAAATACGGAATATTATTATTTGATACAAATACATTTCTTTTTTATTCGTTTCGAAAGGAAAATCTGGTATTCTAAAGGTTATTCCCAAACTATTCCATGAAAAATATAATATTTTTAATTAGGTTTCATTCTATTCCATGATAATATTAAAATGTTCTCAAAGTACTCCACTCCGTTTAAATCGAAAAGCTAATTTAAATGAGTACTGGATTTCTTTTAGGAATTTTTGTGACTGACTGATGTAGATGGAGCAGTTTGAGAATTGATAACGAATAATCGGTGGAGTAGTTTGAGAATAATTCCAGATACATATAGAGAAGAATGGGAACAAAATAATAAGTATTTTTAAATAATAATAATTCCTTGGAGTAAGTTGGGAATTAATGTATGAGATTCTTATTTTTTTAGAAAAAAAGAATGGAGTACTTTGGGAATAACCCATTCTAAAAATAACGCATTTTCAGAATACCAGATTTTTGTTTGTTGTTTTGTTCATTCATTATGGGTGTAGCGTAGGTACTTAAAATGTTGGATAAACTTTTCGGGCAATATAATTTAATAAGTCTTGAAACTAGATTTTGTGTGAAACTCTGAAACCAGCAAATTGATTAGTCGTCCATTTAAAAGTTGTGCTCTATTTACGCCATACCCTGTTTAATAGTAGCTAACAGACATGTACTATACGTATATATATTTAATATGATGATGATTTGTATATTTCCTTAAGAACATAATATCTGAAGCTTAAGTAATGACAAAACAATAAAAGTTATAAATTCATGTTCAGACAGCAGAATATACAACATTATTTTTAGTTTAAGCGAAACCTGAATATAGTTTGTTCAGAATAAGGAACTGAATCGATTTCAATAATTTTTACACCATGTTATATTTTGTCCCAAAAATATTTAAGTGTGATGGAAAATGTTATCACCATTTAATTACTTACAATACAATCGCCGTACGGTTAGGTACCTACTGTCAAATTATTATCAATGAGCGCAAGACGACCCTGGAGGCGCGGGGGCGCCGGCCGCTGTCTTTGTACGGACAACCCGGTAACATAACAACCTTATAACTTTGTGATTTTTCATGATACAGTATTGAAATTTTGTACATAGATTCTTTACATTAAAATAGACATGTTTCGGGTTTCGCATATACTAAAACTAATATTGTATATACTTACAAGGGTTAAATTTTTTTATAATTTTATGAAAGTTCCTTAAGTCATAGGATTTGTCTCTTAAGTCCCCGAAACGATCAAATGAAAATGTCTATTTTTACACGATTGATATACATTGATGAGCAAATTGATCGTCTACCTAGAGATTGACAATATTACTAAAAAAGAAATTGATGGCAATTGATCAATTGCGATTGATCGTTTCGGGGACCCCTTAGTCCTCGTACCCACGAGCGATTTTATATCGCGCATTGGATTTTTAACTAGCTGCTAAGAGTTGTTTGAGGAGAGTTGAAAATCAAACTGCTCTGCGTCTGTTTTTTGACGCGCTGCGATGCACTCTGTTGGATTCTCAATGCTCAGCTCAGCTCACACCGAGAGTTTAAAAAACCTGTGCACGAAAAAAAATCGCCCGTGCAAGCTTAGCACGAGAACCGTAGAGAAGAGTAGACAAAAATGACGTTTCCGTGTAGATAGTAGAACATTTTCGGTACACAAGTGATTTTTAATCTACAGTAGAATAGAAAGCGTCATGCTAAGCCTGCTGGGCTAATTAGTGTTACCTAATAGCCTAATTACTTAGTTCAATATGAATAATATTTTCATAACTTGATTATAATATAACATGATGATAATATTATAAATACATAATACACAAATAATAATTGTAGTGACTGGTGATTGTCATACCTGCACTAAGTTTTCAGGTCGGCCACATCCTATCATGGCCCGTCTCGTGAAGCTCTCATACGCCTTGTGGAGCTGAGTCTTCATGAAGTTCGAGATCTGATGGTCTGGGCGGAACAATAAAATTATTAATACAGCCCGATTCAAACTTTATGGCGGATCGGAACATGAGGCGAGTCGCTGCGCGGTAATAAATTGTCGTGTCAGTGGGGGCGTGGTGTGGTACTGCGCAGCGAGAATACAGCCCGATTCAGACTTTATAGCGGCTCGGAACATGAGGCGAGTCGCTGCTCAGTAATAAATTCACGTGTCAGCGGGAGCGTGGTGTGGTACTGCGCAGCGAGAATACAGCCCGATTCAGACTTTATAGCAGCTCGGAACATGAGGCGAGTCGCTGCTCAGTAATAAATTCACGTGTCAGCGGGAGTGACGGGTGCAGTACTGCGCAAACCGAACATCAATTTTGAATCGAGCTTCAAAATTGATGGCGGCTTTGTTGTTCACAATGTCATCATCTACCTCGACAAACGTTTGAAAAAATTGTACTAAAGTGAGGACGTTGGTGGATGATGCTGTCATCCACTCCAGCACTCGTGACTCATTCTGCACTAAAGTCCAACAGTTCCGGCATCCACCTCGCCGTCTGCCTTTCGTTTGATAAAACTGTACTATAGTAAGGATGATGATCCATGATGTCATCCACCAATTGTTCACCCAATGTTATTGTTGTTTGCTTGTCAAACTTAACACAAACTTCTAAACAAGTGTAAAATTTTGTCTTTTGTTTTTGGTTGGGAAATTATCAAATTACTTCTCCCGCTCTGCGCGGAGCAGGAGACTTTTACTGACTAAAACCCACCCATGTTCGTTCAGTTGCCTGTGTGCCAGGGCCATGATATCCCTTTCAGACAAACCCGCAACCCTGGCACGGTCAGGATTTCACGATTGTTTTTCTTAGAAAATAATGTAAGTTATTTCCTAAAAAGTTCCGACGCGACCACATTTCATTGTAGAAAAGTGATAAAAATGATTCGTTTTAAACAAAGAGTGTCTATGTTTTGCGTATAATCCTAACGACAAATGTATGGACAGCAGATCGGAACATAATATCATATCACGCATGTAATCCCCGAAGGGTTAGGCAGAGTTGTACCTTTAGTACATCCACATTTCGCCAGTTATGTTTAAGTCCCTGTAATAGGGGGCGAGCCTATTGCTAGCAACCAGGCACAAATCCAGACTCCGGGCTGCTACTGAGAAATTCCTGGTGGATAAACCCAATAACACTGGCCTGAGGGTGATGGTGGATGGTGGTGGATGATGCTGTCATCCACCTTGCCATCCGTCGCTCATTTGATAAAACATTTAAAGTAAGGTGGACGTTGTTGGCTGTTCACCAAAGAGTATAATAATAATATGGGAGCTGTTCACTCACTAGTCATATCCAGCCACACGCTGACACTGCTGTCATCCACGATGTCGTCATCCACGTCGCCGTCCGCTATACGTTTCCCTAACGCTGTGCTGAAGTTTCTCGAGAAGTGAAGTGCTCCGTAGAGTTTGCCGGTCGATACCGCGTGTTTCGCTTCTTCTGATGTGTTGAATGGCGTCTGAAAATGTAAAAATAGTATATAGTGCAAATATTATATAACGATTTATTTGACGATTATTGGATTAAGAGCGTATACGACGTACGGCATTTCATACAAACTTTCAAGCCCTTGTTTTCGAAATGAATGAACCGATTTTAATGAAACTTCATACGCATAAGCAGGATACAAAGTTCTAAAAACTTATTTAAAAACAGATAACTTGAAATCTCTGTTTCTATGGAAAATTTAAAATGGGTCTAATTTGGCTGTATCACTATTTTTTGAAAATGTTCTTATCTAACTTTTTAGACCTTTCTATCCTGCGCATGCGTATGAAGTTTCATTAAAATCGGTTCTGTCATTTCGAAAAACAAGTGCTTGAAGGTTTGTAAGAGAAGCTGTACGTCCAAGATAGTGCGTGACAGTACGTCTTACACTCGTTTCACGTCATTGAGCATTGTGTGATTCTAGTGTGCATGCATTTTGCGGCCAATAGTTGGACGCATTGTTTTTCGACGTGTTCACAGCTTTGACTGTCTATCTAGACATATTTATAACTTAGGGTATAAAATCACTCTTTTTTTGAGTGGCAATTAATTTTATATGGGAGCTGTTGGAATTTTGTAGCGGATTTTCAAGAGTTCTCTAAATCTAAATGCAATTTGACTCAGGATATCAAGCTTTGAAGCTTAATTAAAGTCGATTTATCTCGAAGAAGGTTGTCAAAATAATGCTAGAATTTCCGTTTGAGAAAAAATCATTTTTAGGATTCCTTGTACGAAGGGTGCCAAACAGAAGCCTCGGGTCAGCGGGCTGTATCTCATGAACCGGAATAGGTAGACAGTTGAAATTTTCAAAGATTGTGTAATTTTAATGCCACTATAACATTTTTATTTAAATTTTAATAAGGTAATAATTAAAGGGGGCCATACAAGAACTGTCCTCCGCCTTCCGCATCCAGTCTGACCCAGCCACCTTCTTAAGGTCGTCGGTCCATCTAGCTGGGTCCCACACTACGCTCCGCCTGGGAGAGGCCTATGTCCAGCAGTAGACTGCGATAAGCTGAGTTGATACAAGGAAGGTAAGGTAAGGCAGGACGCCCTCAGGATAGGTGGAGCGACGATCTTCGCAGGGTGGCTGGTAGCAGCTGGATGACAGTTGCCAATAATCGAGCCGAATGGCGTGCAATTGGAGACGCCTTTGTCCAGCAGTGGACTGCTATGGGCTGCTGATGATGATGATAATACAAGAAACGTCGTTTTTTGCTCGATCTTAATACGGTACAGAACCGTTCGTGTGCGAGTCCGACTCACACTTGGCCGGTTTGTAAGAATCCCCAAGTCATCAGGAGTTGAGTTCGGTGGCCTATTAAAGTTTGTCTACTGTACCTGGAACAGCATCTTTTTCTCCATTTCGTCTAGGAACCAGCAGCTAAGCATGTATAAGTCACAGGTTTCGTCCTGGTTGAGCGTCGTTGTTACTAGGCTTGTGTTACTGCATATGTCGAGTCCAACTAGAAAAAGAGAGCTATTATTACCAATGGGTACATGACATCAAAAATTAAGTTATGACGAAAGATGGTTTTAACACAAAAAGATAGGAAGCTGCTTCAAGACGTTAGGCAGTAATTTTACGGACCTACAATTGAAAGCTAGCCATTTTTTCCGGGATATAATC
This sequence comes from Tiliacea citrago, assembly GCA_963921375.1. NCBI lineage: Eukaryota > Metazoa > Arthropoda > Insecta > Lepidoptera > Noctuidae > Tiliacea > Tiliacea citrago. The sequence continues at coordinate 16,948,642 of OY992802.1, forward strand.
TTCAAGGGTATTCTCCGTTTGGGGAGACTAGGGGATTATGTCAGGCTCCTACCGACTTAAAGCCGATGGCTCTTCCATCTTCCCTGAGTCGGGAGTGCGAAAAAGAATGGTGCTATACATGCGATTGTGACCAACCCGTCGATGCCCAAAAAGGCTCGACTGGCTGTTCACAATGGTGTGCTGGCGCCTACGCTTATGTATGGAAGTGAATGTTGCCTGTGGCAAAAGAAGCATGAAAGTAGAATAAATGCTGTGGAAATGCGTTCCTTGCGAAGCATGTCTAGCGTGACAATGAATGATAGGCTGAAAAATGATGTGATAAGGCAACGGTGCAGTTTAAATAAAGATGTAGTGACAATAATTGTAATGAGTATGCTTAGATGGTTTGGTCATGTTGAGAGGATGAATGAAAGGCGAATAACAAAAGGTATTTACAAAGCAGAGGTGAGTGGAAACGCCGGGGGGAGGGGGACACCACATATAGTGACCTAATTGGGGATGTTCTTCAGGTCAAGTGCATAGTACGCGCAACTGGCGTGCGTGTATAACCAGATGTATGAACGTAAACGAAGCAAAAGGAGTATGTAAGGAGCGAAGCAGGTGGCGTTCTATAGTTTCTGCCTAACCTCATGGGAATAAAGCATGAGTTTATGTATGTGTGTATGTATATCGTGGATGTCAGCTTTTTATGCGTCAGTAATTCGAGATACTTAATAGTGCAGCTTGTACTTAAGATATTACTTACACGGTGACAAAGCGGCCTCTTCATTGACCACACCGATGTGCAGATCCCGCGGATCATGACCCACTGCTGCAAAGAACGCCACTACTTGGATGATGGGGAACAGGATTGAGAAGATTAGACCACTGAAAAGGAAAATATTTTACAATATTAGTGGCATTTTGAAGGTAAAACTACCTTAATTTTGTAAGAGCTTTATTTAGCTTATCTTGGTTGGAGGCCGACTCCACCTAATGGCAAGTGATTACCGCCTCGAGTTGAAGTACCAAATAGCTTGCCGGTGGTTTACCATGGGGCAAAGCTGTAATGTCTCATCATGTGACTGAAATTTCATCTGAACCGGGGACTCTGCAAACCGTATACAAAAATGCTGCTTGGCAACTGTATTGATTTCTGAATGAATGACTCACCCTGGATGCCTTGAGAACTGCTGTATACTCTTGATGAAGACTGCCTTATACCTCGACTTTGTTAATCTCTTGCTGTCCTTTGGCCTTTTTTCTTTTTTAGTGAGCACCTGAAACATGATAATTAAGATGTTTTTTAACCGCGGGGTCAGATTCAGTGAAAGCAATCCCTGGCTGAATGTTGTTCTGATTACAAATTATTAAGTAATGGTAATTAGTGATATAACACAAATTCAACTTAGATCACTCATCATCTGCCTAGCCTTTCCCCAGCTTTGTTGGGGTCGGGTCGTCTTTGTCTTTTTTGGCTTCCAGTCTAACCGGATGCAGCTAAACACTAATAATTGACATGGAGCGACTGCCTATTTGACCTCCAAAACCAAATTACTAAGTAATACGATACCCCTTGGTAAGACTGGTTGTCAGACTTTCGGGCTTCGACAACCCGTAACGACTGTCAAAGAACCACGAATGACAGCCGGGATCAAAGGCTTAACGTGCTTTCCGAGACACGGAGGGGATATGGTTCTACGGACCAACCGCGGCAAGCGTTGCTTAACCTGGTCGATCAACCCGTGCAGCTGTTATTACTTAGCCACAAGCCCCTCCAATAAATCTTAGTATTAAAACGTCAATACTTGACTAAGTTCTACGCACAAAGCCCTGCTATCAATTCACCTTTAACTACAGCACGACATCGGATAGGCGAAAATGTGTGGGGCTACAAAGTAAAGATGATGAGCAATTGACTGATGATCGGATGGTGAGCAATCTTGGCGCGTGGCCAAAATCGGAAGCACCGCCGCTATCTTGATTTATCAATACATTTCACAAAATCATTGCACAAATGTTCTCCAGCAGCGCAACCCTGTCAGTGTCATTCACGCGTCAAAAGATCCTTGTAGCAGAGTAGAATAAGGCCGGCTCCACACGTTGGCCCCAATGTTGACCTTAATGCCGCTCGTGCAACGTATGGATCTAGACAACGCATTGACCCCAACGTTGGTATGAGCGTTCGCAGTTGGCCGGTGTGACTCGAAAGGAATCTACGACAATCCGTCCTTACGTTGGCTGCTTGTTCAACCAACGATGATACCGGCGTTGGGACCAACGTATGGAGCCGGGGTTATAGACACGAGAGAGAAATAAAAAGAAAGGATGGTCGAAGCTACATTTGATTCGTAATGAACTTAATGGACTTACACACGTTATTGTTATAAGTGGTACTCACATCAGTGCTGGTGGTGATGGTGGGGAAGTCATCTCGCGAGTGGTAGCGGCTGTCCACGCCGTTACAGACAACGCTATCTGGGATCACGTCCGGGGACACTGTCAGTGCTGTAAGTTGAATGAATGACAAATAAGATCTCGACGTCTTCTGGGCAATGCAAGACTGACATTTACGGATAATAGACTTTATTTATACAGTCTTTTACTTCCCACACATCGTAAAGTAACAGCAAATTAATGAAAATCCTTAAAATACATTTCGTACACTTCGTTTTTTTCAACGTGTCGATGGTATTCTTAAATTACTTGGTCCCAAAAATTTTCCACTTCTACGGCGACTACGGTGATGTTGCTATAGGAGGCTATAGCGACATCACCGTAGTCGCCGTAGGACTCAGGCAAAAGAAAGAAATAATACCAGATCATCAAATGACTTAACTGCAGAAACTGGCGGATAGTTTAGGAGAGTCATAACTAACATGGTTTTTAAAGTATCTTTCTTTTAAAACACCTCAATATTCTTCTAAATCAGACGTAAGGCCTTTATAAACGTTAGAGGTGTAGATATACTTACTAGACCGACGCCTTGGGGTCTCATGCTGCCTCATCGCCAGCTTCAAGAACGCCTCCTCAAGCGTGTCACAGTCGAACTTCCGCAGGAGATCCTCTGGAGAATCCTCGGCTAAGAGTTGACCGTCGCGGAGTAGACCAATCTTTGAAGAAACGATTCAATAAGTATTTGTGGTACAAGATTACTAATCAGCAATATATTATTTAAGTTTATAAGTACCTAACTATTATACACTTTCAACAGTAAACATCTGTTTAGAAGTAGATGACATGCTGTCGACCCTAAATAAATTGGTATTGGTAAAAGAATAATTATAATTCATTAAAATATCTAGATTGAATACATTATACCTATGTACATTTTTAAGTTTATTATACATACATAAACTCAAGCCTTCTTCCCATGGGGGTAGGCAGAAACTATAGAATGCCACCTGCTACGCTCCCTAAATACTAATTTTGAATCATACACGCACGCCGGTTGCGAGTACTACTCGTACGCTCCTGACCTTTTTGAAGAACCACTGTAACGGCTAGGGCTTTGCAGGGAGGCTGCGCAGGCCGTTAACAATCATAGGTAGTGTAGAGAGAGAAAACAAACTCAATTTAACTAAATACATATATTTACCTAGTAGGCTAGGTCGCGGGTAAGGTCACTGTTCACTGTTCTGAGCACTATCACACTTTAGGAAGAAGGGTACTGTCCTTGGCAGCACGTGGCAGACGTAGTAGGGTTGCCGGCACAGGCAATTAGGTCACTGTAATATGTACTTCTAGGGCGTTCCCAGCGTTTCCACTCACTTCTGCCTTGTAAATACCGTTTGTTAGTCGCCTTTCATTCATCCTCTCAACATGACCAAACCATCTAAGCATACTCTTTTCAATTTTAAGTTGATCAATAGATAGCTAATCGATACAATCCATTTAATATTTAGCCAAGCTGTTCCATCAACGTTGTCATGTTGAAACCATTGCAAATAATAAAACTTCCATGACAGAAAACTTTTCAAGGCTGCTCAAGCAATTATGTTAAGTAACAGCTCATTATTAGCGCACTACTACAATGGGTGGATGTAACGCAATCATTGATTTTAATTTTTGATTACACATTTTATTACGTTTCATGATTGATAGTATTAGATTTTAATTATAAGTATTCCAGGTTTCTTAAAACCTTATCAAGACAAAAGTCAATTGATGATAAGTTCCAGAGACGATTTTTTATTAAAAAGAAATTATTTCTAAAGTCCTGCTCTTGAAAAAATTTACCTCAGTCATTTTTAGGGTTCCGTAGTCAAGACCCTTATAGTTTCGCCATGTCTGTCTATCCCAAGCTTAGCTCAGAGACTGTTAGTACTAGAAAGCTGTAATTTGGCACATAAAAACTTTGGTAATTTGGTACATAAAAATCATGCCGAAAAAAAGGTAAAATAAAATATAGAATAAAACATTTTTAGGTTATCCCTCTTGCACGTAAAGTGGGGATGATATTTTTTTTCTCGTCTGTCTCATGGCATATCGTTATACGGCGTTCAAAAATATTGTGGGTCTTTGAAAACCATTTTTCAATTCGTTTGCGTAATATTAAGCTTTAAAGTGCTATTTTTTGTCATGTCCCCCTGCCAGCTAAATGTTCTTTTTGGATATGTGAAAAAAATCATGGCCGTAGTATAAATAACGAAATTAAAAGGAAAACTATCACAGCTAAGTAGGCTTTACGAGTTGACGAGTAATAGTCGACCAACTTAAATTTGCAGTTGGAGAATTGACCGTGACGTATATCGATTTATGGGAGAACATTTGCTTCTCAATTACAATGTTAAGTTTGTTTTTGGGATAAATTGATCCCAACTACGTAACCCTTCATTGTGCGTGGTCCGACACGCACATGGCCGGTTTTTTTTAAACCATTAAGTAAAATCCAGTTGCCATACCATGATTTCTTACCCCGATAATCCTTAGACCTGCAGGTTTCTAACCGCCCTGTGTTTAAAAAGTGGCATTTCCCAGTTTTAACTTACAATTCGCAATTCCTTTGAACTCTAGGCAATTCAACCTGCCTAGCCTTTTCCCAAATATGTTGGGGTCGGCTTCCAGTCTAACCGGATGTAGCTGAATACCAGGATTTTACATGGAGCGACTGAACTCTAGGCAATACTTAAATAAATGATCCGTAGTTTTTAATTACCTTGTGTGCTTGTTTCGTCTCATCTATGTAATGTGTGGTGATAATGACCGTCGTTCCACGTCGGGCTTGCTCGGAGAGGAAGTCCCATATCCTGAGAACAATAATACAAGGTATTTTAATACGCGAACTAAAGAAAATGGCGAGCAATAAGACAGTGTGGAAATAAAGAAAACATTACATAACACATGAAGAAACAACAACAACAACAATACCTTCTACCGTCAAAGAATGACAACAGAATCATTAAAACGTATAAAATTAATTAATATTTCGATTTATTGACGCTTTTGTAGGGTAGATGTAGCTTAAAAAAACCGGCCAAGTGCGAGTCGGACTCGCGCACGAAGGGTTCCGTACCATTATCTATAAAAAATGGCAAAAAAAAACACATTTTTTGTATGGGAGCCCCCCTTAAATCTTTGTTTTATTTTAATATAATAATTTATTTTTAAAGTGAATATATAACTAAATATTCTGTGAATATTTCAAGCGTCTACCTGTTGCCGTAATCAATATCGAGTAAAAACGAGCAAAAAAATCACGTTTGTTGTATGTTCTGTTTTTTAGTATTTGGTGTTATAGCGGCAACAGAAATACATCATCTGTGAAAATTTCAACTGTCTAACTATCACGGTTCATGAGATATAGCCTGGTGACAGACGGACAGACAGACAGACGGCGGAGCCTTAGTAATAGGGTTCCGGTTTTACCCTTTGGGTACGGAACCCTAAAAAACCAACTGTCAAGTGTCAACCCAATCGCTTTTTGATGAATGAATCAAATTATGTCCTTTGGACTGACGCCTAAATTATTCACAACACCTGCTCGTTTTGTCAATTTAAATGTCATGCAAACCTTACCTAAATACATTATATCCCTCGCTGCACTCAGGATTCTAGTCTAAACTAGACCAGTCTCAGCAGCCAGTCAGTCAGTCAGCAACTAGACTAGTTGCAAGGCTGCGCTAAGCTCAGGTGTGACTTAAGACACAACCTAATAATAATCATCCTGTTAATAATCTACTATTACAGTTGGGTAGTTTTATTGCATAGTATATATTTATTTGCTTGAAACATGGTTATGTTTACAAAAGGTGTTCGTATCATTATATAGTGCTACATATCTCACCGTTTTAACGGTATGCAAATCCATTTACAATTACATACAATCATTGAAGTGCATGAATTTTTAGTTAACATTATTATAATGTAATGCTTTGTTATATCATAGCTGTATTGTCGCCTTAAGTTGGTAATTCTACGGTGGTAATTCTTATTATCATTTTCTGCTGTAGTTTTTTTCCGGCTAGCTAGTTAGAAAATTATATTGTAGTGTCTACAAAATGTCAGTCTCCTGAAAACTGCGCAAGGCATGTTTTTACTTTTTATGTCGAAAAGAAAAGTGCTGTCGGTCGCACATCTATTATTATGTTTCCTTTCGGTCCATGACGATTGAAATAGTATGGCTTACAGCAAGGCTGCCCAGCCAATTTTGAAGATGGGCCTCATTTTGATTCCGTGTCACCCGGCGGGACATCTAGTCAATGAAACTTGCCTACATATAATTTATGGTAGATACATAGTTATTCCAATTAAACGAAACTTTAAAATACGATCATAGTTTCAATAATCTAAAAAAAACTTGACTGCTATATTTGAAGAGGTTTTTATGCTAACAACTCATCAATATGTGCGACAAATCTGAGGTCGATAATAGAATCGAGTCTGAATGGAGTTTTCTTATTGGCTAATCAAAAATTAGTTCTTAAGAAGCATCACATTTTTTAGACTTGGTTTGAAGCCCTGGAATCTGTCCTCACTGTAGACTCTACAGTATTGCTGTGTATTTATTTGTCAAAAAATAGTTTCATCCCCTACTAGTTTGGTACCTACATGGGACTTTTGACCCATATTACACGGGACTCTCGCCCCATCTTACATGGTACTCTAGCTCACCACGAAATAGGGTTCTCGCCCATATTAAATGGGATTCACACCCTTCATTATATAACACTCTTTTCCCCGCCTTGCCTTGGCCCAATGACATTAAAGACTCTTGGGGGCTCTTGCATGGCTATTACATGGGGCTCTTATGAAATTGTTGTTTCACCCCCTTATGACGTGGGACTCTCGCGGATTCTCGCCCTCTATTATATAGAAACCACGTTTTTCAGGGGTAGTTGTTAGTGTGGGGAAATATTTTAAAAGTTATGAATATTACTTTGCGAAATGGCTGTTATAAAACAAAAACTAATAGAGGAAAAATAAATGTAGGTTACAGTGGAATACAATGAAAGAAGTTAGTGGGAATTATAACTTAGCACAGTGACGTCAATCAATGTTATTCAACGAATAATAGTGTTATGGGAACTAAAATATTTGCTGTTCCAACTAGGTTGCCGAGGAAATATTATTTAAGGCGCGTTATGAAGCAAATAATTAGGTATTGCAGAAGGTGAAGCAACAGTAGTGCATTGCGGTATGCAAATACGGTTGAAAATGGCGATGCGTTTGATTTTAGTCGAATCTCGGTCCGCCAATAATATTAAAGTTAATTCGCAGTAAATTTAATAAAAAAAAGTTAACACAATTTTACAGATTTCTTTAGTTGATTACTTAAATGTCCTTTTTAAAGTTACAAAAATATGATTATGAATAGTTGCCGCTAAACTATTGAGCATTTCGAGACAAAAAAGTTTTTTCGTGACTAGAATCTTAAAAAAAAAATTATTATATTAAAATAATAAATAAAAATAATATATTAAAATATTATAAAAGTTTTTATTTATTTATTTTATAGAAATGATAAAATATCTAATAAAATAAATAAAATAAAAAACTTTATTACGGGTGACATAGACCCATATGAACCTTAACCTAGTACATTTATGAGCAGCACAAGAACGGTCGAAATGGTGGTTGAGAGAGGTCTATGTCCAATGGTGGACTTCTTATGGTAAAGGCGATAAAGATTATTTTATTTATTACCTACCTCAAGATATTCTAAGTAACAAGTACGTAATGGAAGATACAATAATCTCTTGTTTGAAGAACAAATGCACAAATAACACATAACCACGAGTTATTAGCTTATGTTCTATTGATTTACTATAAAATAACACGTATGTTATGTTGCTACAGTCTTTATGGCCCGCAGAATAATAACAAAGAACTACTTTGTATTCGAAGTTCACATTCCTTTAATTTCGAATGAGGACTTCACTGAGAGTTGTTCGCCTGTCCGGTCCAAGAGTCCAAGTTGAAAAGAAATATCGATGTGCAGAAATATCGGTTTATGCGGTATATACAATATTAGTTTTAGTATATGCGAAACCTAGTATTTTTATGTAAAGAATCTATGTACAAAATTTCAAAACTGTATCATGAAAAATCACAAAGTTACAAGGTTGTTATGTTACCGGGTTGTCCGTACAAAAACATGCTAACGGCGCCCCCGCGCCTCCAAGGTCGTCTTGCGCTCATTGATAATAATTTGGCAGTAGGTACCTAACCGTACGGCGATTGTATTGCAAGTAATTAAATGGTGATAACATTTTCCATCACACTTAAATATTTTCGACAAAATATAACATGGTGTAAAAATTATTGAAATCGATTTAGTTCCTTATTCTGAACAAACTATATTCAGGTTTCGCATATACTAAAAATAATGTTGTATAATGTAAGTCATTTGTCAGGAAGTTCTCAGTAGCAGATCGGAGTCTGGATTTGTGTCTGGTTGCTGGGAATAGGCTGGCCTCCTGTGACATGGCACTTAAACATAACTGGCGAAATGTGGGTGTACTATAGGTACACCTCTGCCTAACCCTTCGGGGAATACAGGCGTGATGTTTTGTTATTAAAAAGAGGTAAGTAGGTTTGCGCGCTCCACAAGTGGCAAGTCAAAACTTGGCTAGTTAGCCAAATTACATAATGTCTGGTCTCTTTTTCGCTCCTGATAATTATTACGTCCTGCTTTCACGTGTCATTTGACATTGCCGTTTTTGAAATTCGAATGATGGGTAGGTAATCCATCTACCTATCTCTTTTTAGCCGACTTCAAAAAATAAGGAGGTTCTATGTTCGACTGTATGTTGTCATCATTTGCTTAGCCTTTTTCCAACTATGTTGGTTAACATGGAGCGACTGCCTATCTGACCTCCACAACCCTGGGTAATACCCCATGGTAAGACTGGTTGACAGACTTACGACCCTTAATGACTTCCAAAGATCCACGAATGACAGCCGGGACCAACGGCTTAACGTGCTTTCCGAGGCATGGAAAGTACGTCTATGTTCGTCTGTTCATTAATTATGGACTGATTTTGAAAACTCTTTATTCATTTGGTTGAAAAAGCTTGGTCCCGTATTAATTTTTAATAACTTTGCTTGGGTAGTTCTTGAGTTAGATTCAATAATACGTATTTCATCCACTTGGTGTACGAGTATGTTGATGATTTTATATTTCCTGTCATTGTTGTTTACATAGGAAGTAGTGGTACCTATATGAATTGGTGTGAAAAATTAAAAAAAAAACAAAAAAAAAATATTGAGTAAAATCATTTGTACAAAATAAGTTATTAAGCAAAAACATTTTTACAAAAAAAGTTATTAAATAAAACTTTTTTACAAAAAACTTACCTTTTTTTTTTGTTGCCGGGGTGGAAAATCCTCATGGATGTCCTCCGCCCTGGGGTGGGCGGAGGGGTCTGTCAGACCTGACTAAAAACCACCCCGGTGTTTCCTTCCCACACTTGCACCGGGGATCTTGGGAGCTAGTATTACTTCCGTGATAAGTTAAAACGTACCTAACCTAACCTATTTACCCCTCTTTACATAAAATATTAGAAGAAATACTAGATTTTTCCTAGCTAGTTATGATTAAAAGTTTGTAGTTGTGGGAAATTGAACGACTTCCTCTGTTAGTAGGCACTTAAATGGCAATGTTTGTAAATTTATTCGATTCCTTAGTAGATTTCTTGGTAACCAATGTTTTCTTTTTAATGACTGTGTATGAAAAGATAAGAAAATGGAAGTGAATTTATCATGGGATAGTAGCGCATGGCGTTTCTCAGTTAATATTTATCGTCATATTTATCTCAAAACGGTGAAGGAAAACATCGTGAGGAAACCGGCATGTCCTAGAACCAAAAATTCAAAGACATGTGACATCTACTCAGTGTTGCCAGTGGCAGATAGTCAAATATAACATGAGACAGCTCAAAAAGTAACATTTTCACGAGAAAAGTAACATTACCTTTTTTTATGTCGAAAACGACACTAATAGTATAAAACAAGACACAAAACTACAATACAAAACAAAGACAAACTGAACTGACAGGCGCTCTCTCGCTCGCATAAGTAAGCGAGATGGAAAGCGAGTGAGTGAATATGCGTTACGTCGAAGTGACTATTCGCGCGGCCGTCGCGTCAGTCAATTTGTGACCTGACAGTCACAAAATCAAGTGCTCCAACACGACGAACGAAAACTTCCTTGGATGCATTCCGTTTCACAATTATTTATTGTTTGCTGGAAAATATTTAAATATTTTGTTATTCCTAAAAGTAACATTTTGAGTCGTGTAACATGGTAGGTAACATGAGAGGGTCAAAAGTAACATTCTGGCAACGCTGCATCTACTAACCCGCACTGGGCCCGCGTGATAGATTACAGCCCATTCCCTCTCGAAGAGAGGAGGCCTGTGTCCCAGCTGTTGGAACAGTATAGGGTGATTATGTGTGTCTATCGTCATGGGAAAAGGTGAGTCTTAAACAACGGAACGGTGTATGCGTTAGCGCTAAACGCATCTGAAACATCGTTCTGTTTCTTGCAATCGTTTGAAGATGACAGAGACAAATGATGTTATAAATATATTAGCGTTATTTATTTCAAGGTGGATCCGCAACGATAGCCCGCGTAATTAAAATTTTCTTACTTTTTGCATTTTGCAGATTGTATCTTGATCAAAATATGATTCGCGACTATAACAGATATGTATTTACAGAATTATAGACATTAGAATCATTAATGCATCTCTCTAAGTTAGATTTGTTCCCCAATGTCATCTATCTGACCCTTAGTAAGACTGATTGTCAGACTTTCGGGCTTCTGGCGTCCCGTAAGGACTGTCAAAGATCCACGAATTACAGCCGGGACCAACGGCTTAACGTGCTTCCCGAGCCACGGAGGGGTCTTGGTACGTGAAGTTGGGTTAGCCACAAGCCCAAAGTATTGACTATTATAGTCAATAGAAATAAAATTCAAAAAAGCTGCCCGATATTAGGGAATATGCATATTTATTAAAAAAAAAATCGCTATTTCAATTAAACACAGTAAAATAAACCCAAGAAAAGTATTAAAAGTTAAATTCAACTACAGCTTGTTGCTCAAAAAATTTATGAAACTACATTTTTTTACTACAGTTCAAGTAGATATGACGTGACATGTGACGTCATTTACCACGATACTGCTTTGCTTACATTTGTTTTTGTAGCTCTAAATCATATAAATTAAATTATTTTAGCACTTTGCAAATAAAAGATTTTTATTTAACTAAATAGTTTTTTCGTCACTCCTGACTTTGTCGAAGACGACGCGTTTTGAGTTTGCGTTAAGTTCCACCAAAAAACGCAAAATAAAATAATGAGTAATGCAGTACAAAAAAAAAAAAAAATATTTTTGACTTCTACACAACGTAGACTAGTAATGTATTATATTTAAATAATCAATAAGTTTTGTATTACGTACATATTCCCTAGGCCTATATTAATATCCTAAGTAACGTCATCGCGTGTTGTTATCGAATCGATGTAGCCACTAGCCACGTCTTGTTACACACTGGGTGGCTGTTGATTGTCGCAACCATCTTTATGGTAGTGTTAGAGCAGATGCCAACAGAATAGACAACGAGGGTCAAGCATTTATGTTCAGTTGTGTGTTGATATGGTGACAGATTTAATTGACGGGAAAAGAAAAAGATGAACGCGATTTTAGATGAAAATAGTGGGATCATTTGGGGGGTCATTTGTTATTGATATAGTCGAGAAACATAAAAAATTGTTAATACACGTGTAGGGATAGTGGCCATCATAAAAAATATAATGAGATAAAATAATTATAAATTTAAAAATATCGTTTTTCAAACAAACTCAATAATAAAACTCTCTCTTTCTATCAATTCGCCTCCTCTTTGCACGTTATTCGTTTTAATTTCATTGATGCGATGTTATGATCCGATCCCCGGAAAATTTCCACCGCACCAGCAAAATACTATTTTAGAAAATTGATACTTAATAAATCAATAAATAATCACGTTTAATAAAATTAAAATAATTCATAAAAAGAAAACGCGAAACCGTATAGGTGTATTAAATTAATGTCGCCACTAAAGCGGCAACTGTATAAAAAGTTTCGGATTCACGTTTATTGCGCGTATTATGTTTTTTTTTTTTTCTACTGTAGCTTGAACTGGATCCCGCTCCTGAGAAAAGCTCTTCCCCATTCCTTTCGATTCTCTCGAACTATTGAGTAAGCCATTCAAGGCGTTCCGCTTTCTTCTCCTCGGTCTGCGATTGCTCACGATCGCGTTTAATTCATCAGTCTCCTGCATTTATTTTTCCTTAATTTATTTGGGAACCGCACAACATGCCATTTTCTTCCATACTTCTCTATTAGTCGTCATCTCGGTAGTCACTCTCGATCGCGTATAATTATTGTACAACTAGCTACGCCCTACGGTTTCACCCACAAAAGTCTCGATCCCGTGGGAATATCGGGATAAAAAGTATCCTATGTCCTAATCCAGGGGGCCAAGTCTGCTAATGCAGTTGTGTCCGAATGACCCATCATTGGCACCGTAACCAGTTGAAGCCACATACCGCACCAGTGCGGTGATTTTTATACTTTTGCAGATTCTTGGAGCTAAACTGGGTAATTGTAGAGTTTGACAGTTTTGCTAATCTCCTAATTGAAAGGCGTCTTTATGATTTTCTGATGTCGTGCCACTGATAGTCCTTTGGAAAAACTGACTGTAATCTCGTACTGACAAGCTCCTATTATTTTGACTTCCCTATGGACCACTGACACGCCATTATGAATTTAGGAGGTTACAAACTATTGGCACAATGGTCATGGCGTTGCCTTGGTATGGTCGTCATAATGAACAATCATTGAAAATAGCAGACTTGGGCCCCAGGTCATGTGCCAAATTTCATTCATATCCATTCAGCCATTTTAGCGTGAAAGCATAACAAACAAACACACAAACAAACTCTCTTTCGCATTTGTAATATCTATTAGTTAGGATTATAGGATTTTATTTAAAAGTGTTTTACATGTCATTTTCCTCCTTGTAAACCGTTCACCTACTAAGATATCAACAGATAACTAATCAAAACAAGAAAAAAAATCCGTATCACAGAATTAATCACTATCACATCAACAATCAGCAACGGAGCATGCAACGGTTGCGCAAACGCACGTAATTGCGATCGGTTGCAACAGCCGACAATTGACGACCGCGACATTGCCAAGCCGAGTGACGAAGCGTGGAATGTTCCGAGTGATACACGTTTTTCTATGCAACGGGTAGGTAATATTGCTTCATTTGGCAAAAAAATATTGAATTAAGGGTCAGTTAATCGCCATTGACCTTGGCCATAAAAATGACGACGAGCTCACGTCGCGCCGCGCCGCAGCCGCGCCGCCGCCGCCGCCGCCGCTATTCGATTTCATAGGCAATATTTATTTTTAGTAACGAAAATATGAATATTTGAAAATAAATCACAGATAGAATTATAGATAATAAAGTAGTCTGTTCATACAAAAAAAAAATCATGAAAATATATTAAGAAGTTAAAAAAAAAAAGAAAGTCAAACCATTTATTTCAATTAGGCACATAAGAGGCAGTTTTGAACGTCAAAATTTACAAAAAAATAGAATTGATTCTAGTTGCCACTTCAAAAAGGTAACTACCTTTTTGAAGTGGCAACTTCGTCAACGTATGGAGAAGAATGGGCAAGAAACTCCACCGGTACTCTTTTAAAAATGTTTTACAATATTTTGTTGTTGTTTGAAAGCAAAATCGTTTTTTATGTCTTGGGTAGACATTACTTCCTGAATTTATTTCATAAAGTATTTTACTACAATACTTAAATATTCACATATAGAATTGATGTGTGTATGCGTTTAAGTTAAACATACATTTTTTGCATAACTCATTTGCATTATATGGAGACGTAATAACAGATTTAAAAGTCACTTAAATCATATATTAATTATCTGCGCCTTAAAGAGTTAGAACGCACAGCATGTTATAGGGACATTTGTACCTACGTATAGACGTACCCTCCTCGGAAGGTGTAAGCTGAGGAGTACAGTGCGTGCACCCACATTTCGCCACTAAGTAGGATTTTTAGTCCCACGTAGATAAAAGGGGGCAAGCCTATAGCCATTAACCGGACACAATTCCAGAAATAGGGCTACTACTACGTAATTCCTGATGGATTAATCCAAAACACCATTCCCATGAGAGCAGTGGTGGCCTTTTTTTTTGGGTGGGAAATTATCAAATAACAAATAACTTCTCCCGCTCTGGGTGGAGCGGGAGGGAGTGTCAGACTTTTACTGACTAAAACCCACCCGTGTTCCTTCAGATGCCTGTGTGCCAAGGCCACGATATCCCTTTCGGACAGGCTCGTAACCCTGGAGCAGTGGTGGCCTAATAGTAACGGCCATGACTTACGAGTTGTGGGTTTGAACCCAGACAGGCGCTTTACTTTGTGTAAATTCTTTCATCACACTGCTCTCAAAACGTGAGGAAACCGGCATGTCTTAGAACCAAAAATTCAAAGACATGTGACATATACCAAGCCGCACTGGGTCTGCGCTGTAGATTACAGCCCCCTCTCGAAGAGAGGAGGCCTGTGTTCCAGCTGTGGGGACATTATAGGGTGATGATTCTACCATTCCCCGGACCATACCCTCGGCAAAAGTTGTAAGTGACCAGTAGCCAACCAACCAACCAACAACCAACCAACCAACCAACTCCGACCAACTCTTCAGTAGGTAGAGATTAACTACGATAATATGGCCCGCCCCTCCAAAATTCAAAACGTTTGAAAGTATTTGTACGCATGCGTGCGTAATGAGACGGCCTTCAAACACAAACAAATCACGGATTTGTTGCTCGATTAGTGGCGTCATTATTAGTATGGCGCTGCACTGACGTACTCTATGAAAACGACACGTGCGTTGTCTTGCGCGATCGGCTAGTTATGATTAGTTGACCAACAAATCTGGTAATAAGTGAGATATTACGAGTACTTACAACTACATACAAACTCTTTCGTAAGGATGTGACTACACACAATGGAAACAGTAATTTGGAGGGGCGAGCTATGTTATCGTAGTTTATCTCTACCCACAATCGGGACCTCCAAAACTTTTAGAATTAGAATTAAAGTAGTTTAATTATTTGTTTTGTAGGGTTTTAGGTTACCTATATTAAGAGCAGGCAGTCTAAATCAAATTTCGACCGCGAACTCCACCCCTCGCTCCCAGCAACGCGCCGCTCAAACGCTAATGCATCAGTAATAAAGTTGAATATTGCGTGCGCTCTTTGATCGTGTTCGAGCACGAAACTAAATAGGAAGTCTCAATTCTTATTTCGTTTATAACTAAAGTAATAATTGATCTAGAGAAAAAAAATCTTGTGTCGGGATAATAAACTACATATATTTTCTTGCTGTGAATATTTATTTTAGACATAAAAGATAAAAAATCTAGTTTGTTTTTTAGAATTATCCTTAAAGACATGATTTTCGAATAAAAAATTTATTGAGAGAAAGTATTACAATTACGTAACTGTCTTTAACATGGAAAGAAAAAGATCCAATAAATCATTAACTAAAGTTTCATTTTGCTTGTATGTGACTGTTTAGGAAATTTACATAAATATAGGGAGCCTCCTCTTAATAGCGAAAACATCGTGAGGAAACCATGTCTTGGCATGTCTTAGAACCAAAAATTCGAGGGCATGTGGCAACCCGCATTGGTGGATAATGGCTCACCCCCTCTCGAAGAGAGGAGGCCTGTGTCCCAGTAGTCGGAAAATTATAGGCTGATTATGCTATAACCAACAAGCAAGCAAGTAACCTAATTTCGGTCAGGCGCAAACAACCGTAAATATTTTTTTTATTCTTTTTCTATGCATTAAATTATTTTTCCATACGCTTCCTCGAAAAGTGATTCATATCGCACTACGATTAGGTTCCCAATGCAATGTATTTCACACGCGTGCGATTTTTTATTTTCCAACACGTGTGCGGGAATAAAAATTGCCACAGATAAGTTATACCTATACTATTCACACCGTCTCGCGCCAGGGCGTCTACTCCCCAATCACGAAATCCGTAGTTTCGGCCGATGTTTTGGGCGTTTCCTACTCCGTATCACTTACATAAGATTTTACGTATAATACTTATTTTTATTATTTTATTTTTCCAAAAGTGACAGTTCTCGGCTCAAAAACAACCTCGCCTACGGCTCGGGTGTTAATTCCGCCTCGAATGCAATAACAAACATTCTCCACTTGTATCAAAATGTACTATTTTTATCGCGGGTTATACATACTTAATGTTGCCTTGTTCAATTGTAAGGAAATAAAACATTTTATTGGATTTTGCTATTGGTTAAAACCTGAAGGCCAGTTCTTGTACGTCAATTTAAGGCGCTGACAAGAGGCAAATGATAAAAGAAGGCTTGTCTTAAACAAAAAAATTGCCACATCTATATAGTTTGTGGTAGCGGAAAAAATATATGTTATTCTTGAACATATTTCTCAGAACTTGATTGTTAAAAAAACACGTTTACAAAAAAAAATCGATACAAATGAACGGTAAACCCTTTACTTTCAAAATATCTGTATTTAATTTCAACGTACGGTTGGTATTTAATTAATAACAAGAGCGTCTTATTTGAAGAAGTTGGTTGTTTTTTATTTTTGATTAAGTACTCAACTCATTTTTGAGTAAATAGATAATTGCTTCATATTTTACAATAAAGTACAAGTATTGTGTCATCGCACCTCTTTATTTTGTATGCAGTCTGACAGTGACCGTGGTTTAGCTGTTGTCAGCGTCTTAATATCTTCGTTCATAATAGAACGTTGAAAATCTAGTTTCTGTTTAAGTATAATATTGAAAATCTATTCTCTTAAATATCTGTTATTATGTAAAAACGTTTTAAGGTGTGTCTTGGTCTTCAGAATTAAGAAGACATCAAAATAATAATAAGTACGTCATATTTTTAAAAACCTCACAATCGTGATCCTGATCACACACACCTATAAAAATCTATATCCAGCAACAAGCAATCTGTGAGTAAGTAGTCGAAATAAAAAAGTTGGTTTGAATTTTTGATGTCTTAGATTTAGGATTTATTATTCTAATTAGGATTTTTAATATGACTCAAAATGCAATTATTTTTGTCACATCCTTTTTAGGGTTCCGTACCCAAAGGGTAAAATGGGAACCCTATTTCTAAGGCTCCGCCGTCTGTCTGTCTGTCCGTCTGTCACCAGGCTGTATCCCATGAACCGTGATAGTTAGACAGTTGAAATTTTCACAGAGGATGTATTTCTGTTGCCACTATAACAAAAAATACGAAAAAATTGAATAAAATAAATATTTTAGGGGGCTCCTATACAACAAACGTAATTTTTTTGCTCTATATTAATAACGGCAATAGATAGACGCTTGAAATATTCACAGAATATTTAGTTATATATTCACTTTAAAAATAAATAATTAAATTAAAATAAAACAAATATTTAAGGGGGGGCTCCCATACAACAAACGTGACACTTTGCCATTTTTATAGATAATGGTACGGAATCCTTCGTGCGCGAGTCCGACTCGCACTTGGCCGGTTTTTTTACTCAAGATCACCAATCATCATCATTCTCCTGCCCTTAACCCCATTTATTTGGTGTCGGCGCAACATGCCTTTTTCTTCCATACCTATCAATTAGAAAGAAAGAATAAAGTTTATTTGGACAAAGTACGTGAAAAACAAAATACAAATAACAAAATAAAACAGTAAAAATAATGTTTTAACAACAATAGTGTATGTCTCACGGCTGCGCCAAAAGGGTCACCTTTAGGAAAACTGACGGGGATTACAAACAGTTTCAACATACCTAATATATAATTTTTATTCTTATAAATAAACTAGTAACCATCATCTGCCTAGCCTTTTCCCAACTATGTTGGGGTCGGCTTCCAGTCTAACCGGATGCAGCTGAATACCAGTATTTTACATGGAGCGACCGCCTATCTGACCTCCACAACCCAGTTACTGGGTAACACGATATCCCTTGGTAAGACTGGTTGTCAGACTTTTGGGCTTCTGACGACCCGTAACTACTGTCAAAGATCTACAAATGACAGCCGGGACCAACGGCTTAGCGTGCTTTCCGAGGCACGGAGGAATCTTGGTATGAACAGATGGTCACTCATCCACGGACCAACGGCGGCAAGCGTAGCGTAGCTTAACCTGATCGATCGACCCGTGCGGCAGTTATTATTTAGCAACAAAATAAACTAGTAACCAAATATAATTTAAAAAAACTAAATAAAATACGAAAAAAACAAGAACCTGTCCCAGCAAAACTTGAAGGCCAATTCTCGTCCTTAAAAACGTTCAAATTCAAGTTGCGATCTCATCTCAGCGACAATCAATGTCAAATACTTGCCAAAAATGTTGGGAAATTAGAGGATTTTTTGACAGATTGACACAGAGATTGGAATGCGAACGTTATTAAAAATACGGGAATTGCCCCTCAGTTCTTAGCGACTAGCTATATAGATTTGAACCGTGCACGGTGCATTCACAAACAGCTACTGGGCGCCGACCGCGATGGACAATATAATTTGTCGCCATAACGGTAGTCACTCCGTTAAAATCCGATCCAACCGGTCCCTTGCTGTCTTCCCACAGCGACGCCCTAAGCCTAGGTCCGTACACCACAGTGCACTTAGCGTGTAGTAGCTTTGTTTATAAGTTTATGCCCTGGCTGGAGACCTTGATTGAGACACCCACAGGAAAGTCCGGTTAAGCAGACGACAACCTCCTAGGATGACCTGAGTGACGCCATTATTAAAAAAAAATTTAGTCATTCTTTTCTATCCTTATCTATCACACAGTCCATCCATCGTGTCATTGGTCTTCCCCTACCTATTATCATATAAAAAAAAGAAAAAAGAAAGAAAAGTGAATCAAATCAAATCAATTTATTTGCCATAAGTGTTGATACAATTTCGATCTTAAAATTAAATACTATTAATGTCAGAGGGGATTATAATTATTATTTATTTTTCAATCTCTTGTTAAATATGTCGCTTACTGAGTAGAAATTCTTTTCCCTTAACTATTCTTTAAGACACCTTGTTAATTTATTGGCTGGTAAGATTTTAATACTCTCAGGTATAGCATTAAAAATATGAACTATCACATTGGCGCCATTTCTTAACGTATTGCGATCAGAGAATGGCGAGATCGACTCTGATTTGGCAACAATGGCTGACAAGCACCACTGAGCACCTTACAGCACCCAAGTGTTGTAAAGCAATAAAAGCAACAGTTGTTAAATAAGTAAACACGGCTGAATTGCTGTTTGGAGACGAATTGCGGCATAATAACATACGAGGGTGAATCAAAAAATTCTTGGAATCGATATTAAAAAATGAAAAGATTTAAACAAAAATAATTTATTTTTTTAGAATAACGCGTGTCATAGATATAAGTTTAATTATAAATAATTCTATGTTTACAGTAGTCTCATGGGATGTGTAACATCTGACCACTCGCCTTGGTAATAACCAACTGAGCAGCGCCAGAAATTAACCTCAAAATCTAAAAAAATAACAACCGACTACCAAAAATAATATTATTATAATAATATTTTGTAAAAGGTGATGAGCAGTTAACTGCTTTTTATAAATTCGGTTATTGTAACTTAGATAAATTGAAAACTGACCCACTAAAAAGTGAAAAATAAAAAACTTTTTACAAAAAAATAACAACCGACTACCAAAAATACCACTACAAAGTGAAAAATAACTTTAATTTCGGAAGTCGGTGTCTTTGGATCTGTATTTCAGTTTTTTGCCACCGACTTCCGAAATTAAAGTTATTTTTCACTTTGTAGTGGTATTTTTGGTAGTCGGTTGTTATTTTTTTGTAAAAAGTTTTTTATTTTTCACTTTGTAGTGGTATTTTTGGTAGTCGGTTGTTATTTTTTTGTAAAAAGTTTTTTATTTTTCACTTTTTAGTGGGTCAGTTTTCAATTTATCTAAGTTACAATAACCGAATTTATAAAAAGCAGTTAACTGCTCATCACCTTTTACAAAATATTGCTTTTCCTGATGCTGGGACGTTAATTGTTGAGGAGTTCTCCTGGTAAGAACCAGGAGAACTGCCACTCACCATATGCATAGTGACGAGCATATATTGCTTCATCGCAACCCGTTAAATAGGGGTACTCATTATTATATTGTTCCGGTGGCCATATGTGGTCTCCATCATCAGTTCCACTTCACCAAATGGTGCTTTCCAAAAGCAAATGCACGAGTTACTATAAAAAATACCCAAATCGCTATAGGTTTGCCTATAAAATTTGAGGGTTTCCCTCGATTTCCATGAGATCCCCTCATCTGATTCTGATTTGGTAGCAATGGGACCACCTCGGGAGTATACCCTTTCAAACAAAAAAAAGAATTTTCAAAATCGGTCCATAATTAACGGAGTAATCGCGTAACAAACATACAAAAAAAATATATACCGCCGAATTGAGAACCTCCTCCTTTTTGGAAGTCGGTTAAAAAAGCTAAATACTGATATATTATAATTATATTTGAATAATTATTCATTACTAGTGATCGCCCACTAGTAATGAACACAAAATTCGACCTACTTACAATCTATAAATAGTACTTACAAATTGCATGAGTAAATACACTAAATCCATGCTATTAAAAAGTACCTACTTATTCCATGCTCAAGCTGTCACTTCCTGTTACACACTTCCGTCCCTTTACATGAACACTGCCACAGAAAGCGGGACGAAAGATATTACAAATAAAAATGTTATACCTAACAATATCATAAGCATAACAAACAAAAGAAAAGGAAAATTAATCGTTACTAAAAATAATAATACTTTTAAGATTGCCCATGAAAAGAATAGGAAGCTGAAAATCGAAATGGCTCAGTTATATACTCAATTCACTGATGCCATAGAAGAACGGGATAGACTTCAGCTTGTTGTGGACAGTTTCAGCCAGTGTAGCATAGAGTATGAACAGGCTCTTAGTCACAAATATTTATTACAACAGCAGCTACATGAGGCTCAAACTCAAATAACAGAACTTCAAACCACAAATCTTAACATCACTGCCTCGCTGAATCAAAGTCTGTTCAGCGAGTTGATGCCTGTTGCCCCGTCAATGGTTTCTGCCATAAACCCCTCCTACACTATTGATTTGACAGGTAATGATGATTCAAAGTCATGTAATTCAGTGCGGGTAGTCACCAGTAAAAATAAACTTAAAAAATACATTAAAATTAATAAATACATTGTTAAAACTCAAAAGATGGTTAAAAGACAAAAGTTCTTTATTAAAAATGTTAAACTTAATAGAGAAAGGTTTAATCTACTAAAACAATTAGATATGTATTCTTTTAATTTGGAACAAAGTACCAGCAAATACAACATTGACACAGAGTACTTGCAATCTAAACTTGACCATTTACAGGAAAATCTTAGTTCAATGACTATCAAATATAATACCTCTGAAGATCTAATGAGGGAATATGTGTTGGCAATGAATGAGCTGGTAAACTCACAAACAAGCAATTGTGAGCAGTGTCAAATACCATCCAATGTACTTACACCGGACCATTCATTGACAACATGCAATGCCACCTTACCGCAGCCCTGTGTTGATTTGATATTTCCTACTGTAAAAAGTGATATAGTGTTATTTTGCGATGAAATTGGAAAGGACTTGGGCCACTTGCTGACAGATGAATATCCGGGACACTCCATAATAAATTACTGTATGCCTGGTTGTTCTTTATTTGTTATTATGAAAGAAATTATTAAATGTAACTTTAACCAGGACACTACATTATTAATTTTTATGGGTAATAGGGAAATGTGAACAAAGGAGAATTGCTCCAATATTATAGGACTTTGTGTAATCTTAGTTTAAAAAAAATTGTATTGTTTACATTCCCTTACAGTAACAGTTTGCCACAGGAAGAAAATAAAATACGATTTGAAATAAATTTGACATTGCATAATTTGACATTTAACAATAACCTATTCCATCTAGTGGATATTAACAATTATGTTAGTAATAATTTGTATCTGACAAAAGATAGATATAATATTTATATGTACTATCTTTCTAACTATAACAAAAGACAGATAGCTGTGTCGCTATCATATTTTTTTTCTATTTCAGCCAAAAATTTGGCTAAACAACTTGCTTCTTTTGAGCAATGCAATGACTTTTTAAATAATTCTGCCAATAATTTGGCAACAACTAATGACATTGATTATCATTTAAATTAGAAATTAGGACAATAGAGGAAACCTCTTGCTTAATAAATGTTACACAAACTTCTTTGATATCACACCCATAAAATTGTAGTAATCAAAATAAATGTAATAATAATACTTTAAAAATAGTTCATCAAAATATACAGGGTGTGATAGGTAAGGAATTAGAATTAGAGTTGTTCATGAACTGTAGTTATATTGATATCCTATGTGTAACTGAACATTGGTTAAAAGTCCACCAGTTCATGTTCAGCTTTAACAACCACCAGGTTGCCAGCTCATTCAGCAGAGTTAATATGATACGTGGTGGCTCTTTAATAATTGTTCGTAATAATATGAAATTTAAAGAACCTATTGTGAGCCTCTCTGTTGAGCGAGTTATTGAAATAGCTTGCATTGAGCTTGAGCAGTTCATTGTAGTGAGTGTATACAGGCCCCCATGTGCTTCATATGATATTTTTGAGAAATATATGGAAGAAATATTATTAAAGACTTGTAACAGTAATAAAACAGTTGCTGTCTGTGGAGATTTCAACATTAATATACTGGAAAAATCTTCTACAGTAAATAAGTTTATAACCTTATTAAAGTCATATAATTTGTACAATACATTCTTTGAGCCGACTAGAATAACTGCCACTAGCGCTACCTGTATTGACAATATTTTTACAAACTTAAGACCTTCTAGCCATTTAATTCTAAATGAATTGGACTCCGATCACTGTGGCCAGTTAGTCACTTTCCCTCAGAAAATAGTTAGAGCTCAAAGAAAACTTGTGAGTTTTATTCCTGTAAACATAAGTCGCTTAGAACAATTTAAAAATAATTTAATGGAAAAACTACCGGGTTTGCCTTATCACACCGACCCAGATCAAGCTTATACTTCACTATTTAACCTCATTAATAGTGAATTTAGGAAGGTATTCACCACAAAAACATTGCCTGTTTGTGACCGCGTTATATTTAGTGATTGGGCAACACCAGGTATTTACAAAAGTAGGCAGAGGTTATATGAATTGTATCATGAAAAAACATATAACCATGATGAAACTTTTAAAGAATTCGTTAAAAATTATTCTAAAACTTTTAAACGAGCCTGTTCCTCAGCAAAAGCCATACATATTAAAAATAAAATAAAATCTTCTGGTAATAAAATTAAAACAACTTGGAATATTATTAATTCAGAAACGGGTAGAACGACAGTACGTAATCGTGACTTCCACCTAAAAATCAATGATGTAGATATTAAGGCAGACGTGGAGGTGGCAACTGAGTTTGAAAATTTCTTTACTAATATTCCCATTTTAACAACCAAAACTCTGTCATCGTCGTCCTCCACTTCTGCTTACTCCATACTAAAAGAATGCGTACCTGAATGTGATAAACACTGTAAATTCACGGTTGTTACCGCTAAGGATATTATAGAATCTTTTAAAGATCTTGATGTAAAAAAAACTGCTGACCTTTGGGGATTATCAGTACATACCATGTCTTCAATAATCGATGTTATTTCACCGTTTTTAGCAATTGTTTTTAATTCTTGTATTGCATCTGGTGTATTTCCTGATCTGATGAAACTTAGTAAAGTGATTCCACTGTTCAAATCTGGCAGCACAACTGATCCCACGAATTTTCGGCCAATTTCGATATTACCTACATTGAGCAAAATCTTTGAAAAGTTAATTTTAAAACAAATGTTAGGACATTTCAATACAAATAATTTACTTCATCTGAAACAGTTTGGTTTTACAAAGGGTCGTTCAACTACAGACGCGGGCGTGGAATTACTGAAGAGCATATTCGAGGCTTGGGAGGAGTCGCAGGATGCTCTTGGCATTTTCTGCGACTTGTCTAAGGCCTTTGATTGCGTTCATCATGATACACTCATCCGAAAACTGCACCACTATGGTATGAGGGACAGTGCTCTCGACCTTCTGACTTCTTATCTGAACAACAGAATTCAGAGGGTTGATGTTAATGGCAAGAGATCTGCAGGATCTGCGGTTACTATGGGAGTTCCGCAGGGTTCAATTCTAGGTCCTTTCTTGTTTCTAATTTATATAAATGACTTACCTTATCACATAAGGGATAATCACAAGATTGTATTATTCGCAGATGATACTTCCCTCATTTTTAAAATCAAACGTCAGCTAGTCAATTTTGAACATGTTAACGATGCACTCTCTAAGGTTGTCCATTGGTTTAATGTAAATAATCTTTTCCTGAACGAAAAAAAGACTAAGCTCATTAAATTTTTAATGCCAAATGTCAGGCAGCTAACTACCAATGTTCAACTTAATGGAATAGAGTTGGACCCTGTTGAGTCGACAGCTTTTCTTGGGATAACTATTGACGGTAAATTACAATGGGGCCCACAGGTAGAAAAATTGTCAGGAAGGCTTAGTTCGGCCGCCTATGCTGTTAAAAAAATTCGACAGATAACTGATGTAGATACTGCCAGAATTGTTTATTTTAGTTATTTTCATAGTCTTATGTCATATGGGATTCTTCTCTGAGGAACTTGTGCGGACATTAATACTATCTTTGTTTTACAGAAAAGGGCTGTTCGAGCCATTTACAATCTAGGTCCAAGAGATTCACTTCGTGAAAAATTCAAAGAAATAGATATTCTGACTGTAGCCTCTCAATATATATTTGAAAATCTATTGTATGTACACAAAAATATATCAAATTTTAAGAAAATGTCCGATATTCATTGTTTAAATACCAGGAATAAACACAATCTTGCTGTACATCGCACTCGCCTCCACAGAGTAGACAACTCGTTCATGGGTCAATGTATACGCTTTTACAACAAACTTCCTACTGACATTCGAAACTTACCCATTAAACGATTTAAAAGCTGTATTAAAACCAAACTTTGTAAAAAAGGGTACTATAAAATTTCTGATTATTTAGAAGACAAAAAAGCTTGGGATTGAGCTGCTCGCTCTGCAAGCCTTGTGATCAAACTGGAAAACTTGACATTTAATGTTATTATGCATGATTTTAAATAAACATTGACATTGCAGAATATTATATACAATATTACATTAATGTTTACTTTGAAAAGTATTATATTTACTGCTTTAATTTATTGTGAATGTGAGCACTATGTGGGTTTTTTCTTTAAATATTTTCCTATTATTTTATGCTTTTTCTCAGTTTTAATGGTGGTCTGGCATTTTGAGCACTTTATGAGGCCTACCCAAATGTACTTTCTTTGGTATTGTTCGTCGAGTCGTTGAGCTCCTTAAGTCTTGAGTCGAGCTGCACGATTACGACAAATGCTTGCACTGATTGGACAGGTCCACTCAAAATTGTGTGGTTCTTTCCTCAAAAGACCATTTCAGACACAGATCTACATGGTCCTCACATGATCTGACCAAGATTATGTCTGGACTTTAAAAGAGACTTTGACCCCTGAGTTTGTTTCGCCATTTCTTCTCACGGGTAGTCAGATAGGAAATGTCGACTACATCTAGCTTATTTTTTACTTTTTAATATGACGTGTAAAAGTGATTCCGATATCCTATTTACAGAATAAACGATTTCATTTCATTTCATTTCAGAACAACCTGTATCAATCTAAGTCACATTGCTCTAAGTACCACTTTTTAGGGTTCCGTACCCAAAGGCTCCGCCGTCTGTCTGTCCGTCTGTCACTAGGCTGTATCTCATGAACCGTGATAGTTAGACAGTTGAAATTTTCACAGATGATGGATTTCTGTTGCCGCTAGTACAAAAAATACTAAAAAATAGAATAAAATTAATATTTAAGGGGGCGCCCATACAACAAACGTGATTTTTATGCCATTTTTATAGATACGGAACCTTTCGTGCGCGAGTCCGACTCGCACTTGGCCGGTTTTTTTAAATTAATATAGATAAATATATCCCTAAATACCCTCGTTGTGATTTTTGTTGTTATTTCATTTTAATTATGAACCTAAATTTGTTTTAATTTTCTAAATTATATTGTGGTCGATGATTTTGGTGCACGGTAAACCTCTAATGAGTTTATGTTTGCAGCAACTTTTTTGTATAAAAATGTAAGTGTTAGTAATTACTGAATGAATAAATAAATAATAAATAAACCTAAAAAATGTATGTGTAAACGTAGGTTTTCTACTTGACATGAACTAACTTTACCCATACATGAACACCGAGGCCCTAGCACGAATGTGTGACACAAAAAACGAAACGTAAATTCAAATTCAGATTTTTTAATCGAAAATTCAACTAATATATTTTACAGGTAACCAACACAATTAGTACCTATTCCTTGGTAAGACAGATTATCAGACTTTCAGGCTTCTGACGACCCGTAACAACTCTTAAAGATCTACAAATGACAGCCGGGACCGACGACGGGGCACGGAGTGGTCTTGGTATGTAAAGATGGTCACCCAACTACGGACCAACCGTGGCAAGCTTAACCTGATCGATCGGTCCGTGTTATTACTTAGCCACAATCCCCTCAAAAAAAAAACAAACTAAGTTAATAATAAGTGCAAAACGAGTATTTTTAATGAGTGTACGACTAAACGCCGACAGACACTACGCCGACAGACTGAACACCGACAAGACTTTACTTCGACGGGACTCTTCACCGACGGGACTCTTCGCCGACAGGACACTTCGCCGACAGGACTCTTCGCCGACAGGGCTCATCAGCGACGCAATTTATCTCCGATAATCAGATACTTACTTTGGAAATCGATTACTTATGCTTTTCTTGTAAGTATCAATTAAAAAAAAATATATATTTTGCATTGGTTATTAGTGTAGGTACATCTCTTCTTATTAATAAGGAGTATCGTAATAAGTAATAGGTAGCATATTAATATATCAGTAATAAGCTCCGTTTTAATTTAAACTGGCATCGAATTTTTGTTTTGGTAACTGAATTTACCAACAATAGAGGGGATCTGGCGCTCGGCGGCCGCTGCCGCGGCACGCTCGCTTCGCTCGCTCGCCTTCGCTTGTTAATGGTTACTGTTCTAACCTAACCTAACCCAAATGATTCAATAACAGTAGATGACTTTGCAGCGATTAAGAAATAATATTTTTAATAAATATTTTTTTTAATTGATACTTACAAGAAAAGCATAAGTAATCGATTTCCAAAGTAAGTATCTGATTATCGGAGATAAATTGCGTCGCTGATGAGCCCTGTCGGCGAAGAGTCCTGTCGGCGAAGTGTCCTGTCGGCGAAGAGTCCCGTCGAAGTAAAGTCTTGTCGGTGTTCAGTCTGTCGGCGTAGTGTCTGTCGGCGTTTAGTCGTACACCTATTTTTAATTTTAAAATCGGTTGAATACATTTAATTTACACCGCGCGTTCGTGCTAGACCCACAGATTAATAAATATTTGACGTAAAAATATCAATTTGACAAAAAGGCAAGTGCGGTTGACAGCACCCTTATTTACCCAAGGAAGCTCTTCGAGACCATGAAGGTCGACTCTCTCTTTCTGAATACATACATAAGATAAAGAAAACACATATCATTGTCCCGTTCTTATGTATGTATTCAGAAAGAGAGAGTGGGCCCACAGTCGTCTTCACTTAGATATTTAGTGTTGCCTCCACTTTTATCTATGTCTTCATGTTTGAGACCGACCTCATAGTCCGTCTCTATGTCATGCATGATTCAAAGCCATTAAAAAAAAAACAAAAGAGCGTTTTTATTCTTTTTATGGTATATTTCAGAGTTTTATGACAATATGTGAACTGAATTGTGAAATCGTTTCTTCGTAATAAAGGGTCAGGTGTGTTGGTTTCTCTTGACATTGATCAACACAAGGATGAGAAATATTTGTCTTGTAGCGTTTACGAGCTCTTTATATTTATAGGTAATCTGAATATTCAAATCGGTGACATTTTGTCATTTCGCGAAGGTCTCTTCCGAGGTGATTATTTATTATTTTGATTACTTTATAAAGGTCATATTTTAGAGGCTAGACGGATACATTGCTGGTTTAGCTACTCTGATTTTCTGCACGACTTTTGTCTTACGTATAACTAAATTGTTAGTTAAAAGAACGGATTTTTACATTACTGTTTATTAATTTTTTGCACATTATTACGGAATTGAAAAAGTAATTCAGTTGGAATAGGGTATTTGACAATTTTTTTATGTCGATTTTTCGAAATCAAGAAAATAACTAATGCACGATAAACAAAAATTGTTTCAATATCTCCAAAAATGCCGAAGTTATATGCGTTTTAAAGTCTATAGTAGACAGAGACAGCACTGCTGCGATCTGACGTCACAACACAGGAACGCCATTGTAGTAACTCAGCGCCATTCAGTACAATGATCGTTTTGCGTGACAAGGATAGTAGAATAATTTCAAAAGCATGTAACTTCTTCATTTTTCCACCGATTTTAATTTTTTTTTTCACAAATCATCCTTTTAAAAATAAGTTTTTATTCTATTGTTACACTTCCCAGTGTTATAATATAAAGACTAGGTAGGTATCGTAAAATAATAAATTGGTCTTTCCTAAGCTCTACACAGAAACAGCAGTATATTCATACTTCTTCAAAGTTGAAGAAGAACGAATGAATAAAGAACTAAAAAAGTTTCTCGAGGAGACTTTTGGTCTTTTGAATTAATTATCTGCGTTTAAACCTTGACTATAAGGAGAACAGTCATGTTAAACTTTATGTTTGTTTTAATAATGTTATGGTAGCCTTGCAAAGGAAATCATTGCCTCAGGCATTGTGCATATCAAATAAATACCTACATTAAAGACGCGTAAAATTATTATGAGTGCTAAAAGTTATTTATGTCATTGTCGACAGTGAATAAAAACAAGAATTTAATTACGCACACATTTTTAAAGGATATAAGACGTAATGTTTTTGCATAATTTCAAGAGCAACAATGAGAAATTAAGGGTTCTTTTTCTAAATGTTAAAGTTTGGCCCTTTTAAGGCACAGATATATCATTTTAGTGACTTTTAAATTTGTAATTACACCTTCATATAATGCAAGTAATTTATGCAAAAAATGTATGTTAAACTAGAACGCATACACATAAATTCTATATGTGAATATTTAAGTATTGTAGTAAAATACTTCATGAAATAAATTCAAGAAGTAATGTCTACCCAAAGCCTATAAAAAAACTCGGACGGATTCTCGTTAACAGAAAACTGTGTCACTCAAAGTCAGTCAGCTCGCTGTACGTACAGGCCGGCACGCACACATTCACACGTCAACACAGTCGACACGTCCTACGCGGCAAAAAAGTATTGAAATACAGCATGTCTTGTGTGGTGAAATGTTGTAAAAACCGTAGCGATCGAAAGAAAAAAAATCCAGGAATCACGTTTCATAGGTAAATGAATAATTCAACAACTTAGTTCCCAATTTTATAGATTACAATCAATCTTCATTCACTAGAACAAAAAAAATCATCACAAAGGCCAGTTTTTTTTTTTTTAATTATTATTTATTTAAAGAAATTACAATACAGAGGGGTTATCTTAATTCTAAACTCGCCAAACTTTTACGTTTGATGGCGAGAGGCGCTCTTTTACATACTTAATAATGAACTAAGGTTACCACTACTTAAATATTATAGGTATTTAATTCTGTTTGCTATCCTGCAAAAAGTTTTTTAATTTTGTTTTAAGTGATCCTTTACACATTTTTACTTTTTCTCTTAATAAATCTATTTTGTTAAACACTTTAGGTACCAAATACTTCGATGTTCTCTTACCATAATAATTTGTTATCTGTGGTTGTACTAGTCTGTTCTCTCTAACCCTACGTGTGTTGTACTTGTTTTTAACATTAACTTTATATTTATCACTATAATAATATTCCAGACCTACCAAATAATCCACTTTTTTATCTATCGGTATAATTTTACAGATGGGAAATAACTTGTCATACTCTTTGTTACACTTATCTTTAACATTTTTACTAACCAGAAACTTTATCAATCTTAATTGTATGTCTTTAATGTCTCTTAAATATGTGATAAAGGTTCGCCCGTATACAAGGAGCCCATAGCTTATTAGCGATTCGGCAAGTGCGAAATAGACAACTCTTAAAGTCTGTTTGTTCAATACAGTTTTTAAGTGGTAAAACTTACTTAGCACCAATCTTAGCCTATTACAAATATCATTCACATGTAATCTCCAATTAAAGTTCTTATCAATTGTTAGACCTAAATATTTAGATTGATCTACAAAATCCAATTTTTCACAGTTACAATTACATTTATTTCTATGCAAACATTCGTATGTATGTCCTATCACTGTGAGATATTCATTATTTACAGATTTAGCATTTCGATTATAAGGCGAGTATAAATGCATACATTTAGTTTTTGTAAGATTTAACATAATTCCATTATCATGTGCCCATTCGCTAATATTTTCAAAGTCACCTTGAATACACTTTTGTACCTCAGCTATATCTTTGGAGGCATAAACAAGACACATATCGTCAGCGTACATGAACACCTTACACTTACGCACGACACTTGACACACTGTTCACATGCATTATATATCCTACAGGGCCGTACACCGATCCAGTAGGCACACCCAAGTCGACATCCGCCTCTTTCCCAGCCACTCGGGAGATAATTGTGCTTATTTTCCTATTAGTGAGGTAGTTTTTAAACCAATTATTTGTAGGACCGCGTATTCCGCACTCGTCCATTGCCTGTAATAAAATCTCATGGTGTAAAGTGTCAAACGCTTTTTTATAGTCAATGAATAGTGCTATAACTTGTTTGCCAGAGTCTAAGCATTCATTAATATAATCTGAAAAACCTAACAAAGCAGAAACAGTGTTGCGCCCTCTCCGGAAACCGTGCTGAGTGTCACACAATATGTTATGTTGTTCCAAGAACGCGCTAATCTGTCCTACAATATTTTTTTCGGTTATTTTATCTATAACAGATAATATTGCGATAGGCCTATAATTACCATATTCTAAATGACTTCCTGATTTGTATATAGGTCGTATAATTGCATTTTTTAACTGGTCCGGATAAATACCGTTAGTTAAGGACATATTCACTAATGCAGCTAAAACAGGACTTATTTGCTTACGTAAATATATAATGTCTTGCACCCTTATTCCATCTGAACCTGGTGCTTTTTCACAGGACAGTAATCTTATGACCTTTTCTACCTCCGACGAGGTCACCTTATTGTATCTAAAGCTTACCTCGCTCGGTTTTACATATTCATTTCTATCTAAAAACTTCAAGTTACATACATGTTTGATTCCCTTTATTTCCTCCGTAAACGTTTTAGAAAAGTTTGTACAAATCTGTTCTATACAATCTGTTTTTCCTAAATGCCTTAAAATAACATCATCCAAGCTAGTTTTGTTTCGACCCAACCAAATATTTATTTTTATCCTTATTTTCCTAAAATCTCCCTTACATTTTACAATTTGTTCCTGTCTATATTTATTTCTTGCCATATTTGTTACTTTATTTAAGTAGTTTTCAGTGTTTAGTTTACAGTGTTGTCAATATTCACGTGTGCAAATTACAATAAAAATATATGGGAAATTTATATTTCATTTAATCAAATCAACTTATTTAGGTTACTTATTACTAGTTATTTTATATTCTTCTTATTAGATTTCCCAACTGTCAACTTTCTTAACTGTCAAAATGACTGAATTAAAAAAAAAAACATACTCAGCATTTGGGATGTTATACAATAGATACAGTAAATATTTTTTACAATTAAAATATTTTCAATAATAATTGAAAATATTTTAATTGTAAA
Organism: Tiliacea citrago; assembly: GCA_963921375.1. Taxonomy (NCBI): domain Eukaryota; kingdom Metazoa; phylum Arthropoda; class Insecta; order Lepidoptera; family Noctuidae; genus Tiliacea; species Tiliacea citrago. The sequence continues at coordinate 16,981,178 of OY992802.1, forward strand.
AAATGCAACTATGTTGTTAATTGCACATATTTTCATAGGAAGATTTGGTTCTTACCATTAACTTGTTAAAATAGCACGGTATAATTCTGCCGACATTTCCAAGAAACTTGTCTCTCGACCTGTATTTGTCGTAAAATAAAACAATAATATATGGGTAAATTTGGCTAACATGGCAACCCTAAATTCACTCACACTTAAGACTGTCGCCGCCATTACGGGACACAGTTTTGTCTTAGCGGGAGTTCCGTCCGAGTTTTTTTATAGGTCCATGCCCAAAGCATAGAAAACGATATAACTTTCAAATTACTTAAGATATTTTCATGATTTTTTTTTGTATGAACAGACAATTTTATTTTCTATAATTCTATCTGTGATTTTTATTAAATTGTCATTATTGCGTTACTAAAAATAAATATTCCCTATGAAATTGAACGGCGGCGCAGCGTGAGCGTGACGCGCATTTGTATTGACAAGGTCAACGGAGATTATCAGATCCTAGGTTATTTTATTTTTTCGTTCACATGGTGGACTATGGATGTAGAGCAAGCCCATTCTTATAAAAAGACGAGCTGATGCCCGCGACTCCGCCCGCATGGCTTTTTCTAAAATACGCCTATAAAAAAGTAAGCATAACTTACTCCTTATAACATCAGCTATCTGCCAGTGAAAGTCCCGTAAAAATCGGTCCAGCCGTTTCGGAGATTAGGAACCGAAACAAATAGACAGACAGGCAAAAAATTTAAAAATTTAGTTTTTTGTTATAAGTACCTACCGTATATACTTTCTAAAAAGCTGTTGTTTTGACATCACACACACTTCAGTTTTATTTATTTGAATGTATGTACAGTCGCCAGCACATCAGATAATTAGAAATTTCTCAAAATGATTTTAAACCTTAAAATGTTGATGGTTAAGTTCAAAATCGAATGAGAAAATTTGACAGTTTGTGGACTTGATGTGCTGGCTATTGTACTTATAGACGTACCTACCTAATTACGATACATACTTTAATTAGTTTTGTTAATACCTAATAGTGCCGTTTTAAAAAGCGTTCTTCTTTTCAAATTGCCTGAAGAATGACAAACAAACCGGAACTTTTTGAATTTATTACCAAACTAGCTGCACCCCACGGTTTTACCCGCATAAGTCTCGATCCCGTGAGAATATCGGGATAAAAAGTATCCAGTGACTTAATCCAGGTCATGGTCCTAACCATGTGCCAAATTTCATCCAAATCCGTTCAGCCATTTTAGCGTGAAAGCGTAACAAACAAGCTCACTTTCGCGTTTATAATATTAGTTAGCTTATGACGAAATTATTTTGTAAGTAGGAGGAAAATGCTCCGTCACGATTGCTCACCTTAAGAAGTTATGATTAAGCCATTAATGTGATGAATGAACGTGTCTTAAGGGGACGTCGATGTGGAAAGAAAGACCCCTATTAATGGCCATTGGAGGATACTATGATCCACGCGCAGTAGCGTAGCTAGGTAACCAAAGGCCCTGGGGAAAAAAATAAACTAGGGCCCCAACTAAACTATTTATAATCGTTTGTTCCGTATTCGTCGTTTTCCGAATTCGACGTAATCCAGATTCGTCGTAATACAGTCGAGTCCGTAATAAAAATTAAAAACCAAATACTAATTGTAACTTATAAGCTTATTCCTAAAAACCTAAGAATACATGCGAGTTCCCCGCAAGTTTCAAACAGAGATGATCGAGACGTGTTGGGAATTCCTCTGTATTTTTTCAAATAAGTTGCCATTATTAAAGTCGCGTTCCTGGAATCTGGTTTATTTATATTCCGAAAGTGAAATTGTGAAATTTTCACTAGTTCAAATTATAGTTTGTAAGTCAGAGTCCAAGGGGCCCCCTGAGCTTGGGGGCACTGCCCCGTCTAGCCCTCCGGTAGCTACGCCACTGTCCACGCGTCATGATCGTGAACGGGCGCCGTCGACTGGTCATCTCATAACTGCCAGCGGGCTAATTGCGTAACACACCATCAATAGGAATCAGTTTCAATTTGACAGTTCAACAACATTCATTGCGTTATTTACGTGTTGAGCAGACAAATTTTTCTAAAATATGAAGCAATGGATTAGCAATATACTTCAAAATCATTCGGATTGTGATTCAAACTGTGAAAAAATATTTTTTCCGTCGATAAAATTAAGTTAAGTTTCCCTCATTTCGATATGTGCACATTATCAAGACTCACATTGTATGTTTATATCATAAGTGAGTAGTTTTTTTTATGTTTATGTCGACCTGAATTTTATTATCAAAAGCTTCGATCAATAATATTGATCGAAGATCAAAGGCTTACTGTATTGAATTGTCCTTGTTATCTTTACATAATTATTATAAAACAAAGTCCCCCGCCGCGACTGTCTGTCTGTCTGTTTGAACGCGAAAAACTCAAAAACTCCTGAACTGATTTCACCAATGAACGGAGTGATTCATGAGGAAGGTTTAAGTGTATAATTATTTTAATTCATTAAAGGTTTTGTGTAAATTGGCTGAAATATGAAGATTATGCGACTGGGAGCTTTACTGGCGCGAGTACCGTAAACCATACAAGATAGGTATCAACATACAATTTATGTTCTACCTACAGGATTGAACATCTTAAAAAGTTCAACAAAAAGTCCGCGATAGCATAGGTATGTCTATCATCTAAGAATGACCCACGGTAAACGTTTTTAGGGTTCCGTAGTCAACAAGGAACCCTTATAGTTTCGCCATGTCCGTCTGTATGTTTAATTACACCGACAAAGTCGCAAAAAAATTTTGAAATAAAAAAAAAATTAGACAGGCCTTAAGGCTCTTACAAACATACGCGATATCGCGGGCGCGACATGCACCGACAAAGGAATTGTCTTTGTCGGTACCTGTCGCGCCCGCGATATCGCGTGAGTGTGTAAGAGCCTTTACGCGTAAAGTGGGGATGATATTTTTTGTCTCGTCTATCCCATGGTGTAGGGTATCGTTGGATAGGCCGTTCAAAAATATTGCAAGTCTGTGAAAACCATTTTTCGATGCAGAGATCCGTTTGCGTAATATTAAGATTTACACTGCTAAATTATGGGCGATCGCTTCGTTTCCTTTTAATCCGGGTAGTACGTTCCCGTCGGATATTTTTCGACATCCACGCGGGCGAAGCCGCGGGCAAAAGCTAGTTAATTTTATAAATAAGAATAACAAGGAGCTTTTTTTGTTCCTCCCAGGTAAATAATAATATTTTAGTGTTAGATTGTACGTTGTATTAAAAAAAAAAAAAACTAGAATAACATAGGTATTATGACCTGAAAAATTTATTGCTTGTAAACATGCTACGTGACTAAAAATAAATAAATAAATAATATTATAAACAAAAGAATAAGCCAATTGGTTATTAAATGATTTTTATTATTTAATTTTATTAGTCTCTTTTAATTAAAGGGTAAAACATAAATAAAAAGTGTTTTTTAAATCTTATGGACGAGAATATAGTCCCTAACTATAATAATGGTTATCAATATGGAGTTCATGCTTATACGAGTAACAACCTGAAAATAACGTATTTTTTAAAATCTCAAGTTGCTTAAAAATAAATATCAAAACAGGATATTCTTTTTTTATCATTGATTTCTTTTAAAAAATTATATTGTGTTCCTACGTTTATACTCCAAGGTCTATTCCAAGAAAGTCAGTAGTACCGAATATGTCAACTTATGCAAAAGAAATTCAATGGCGATCTGACGTAACGTTTTCTGATGGACAATAGATGGTACCTAAATCAAGTGATCAAACTTGACTCATTGTGATTTTAAACAATGGACATCCGCGGTAAGAAAAACTTATTATGTTATTTGGGCAATGTTATTTCGTATTGTTAATGGATGTGGATTATAATAATAACAAATCTTTATTCCTCCAAAAAAAATTAACATTATTTAGATCTAAAAATATGGCTTAAGCTAGTGTTCCAGAGTAAAAAAACCCTGACTTCTAAACTAGGTTTATGTACCTGTATCTTAGAAGTCAGTGTCCCTTCAAAGTGATGAGCATATAGAAAATTGGACACACATTATATCATATACAAAAATCCATTAGGGCAAGTTAAAGCGAAACAAAAGGAAAGAAAACATAAAAAAAAAAAATAAGAAAATACATTAATGAAAGCGTTGTGAATGTCTCTAATGTGTTTGTTTGGAGTTATGTGTGTGTGCGTGTTTGAGGGTGAGTGTATGTTTGTGAAAGAGTGTGTGTGACTGTGAGTGTAAGTATGAGTGAATGTGCGAAGTGCGAACGTATGCGAGATTATGATTTATTGATCATAAATTAACCCAAACAAAAACCTTAACTATTTATTTATATTTCCAAAATTACCCAACAGAAGATCCTCGGTATTGCGATAAGTTAGTTTTAAAAGATATACCTGTAACTGATTGTGGATGCATTTGTAGATTAGACGTTTATTTTCCAAGCTTAGTGATGACTGTCTCATAGTTGTATGTTATGTTTGCTAGATCCCTTTTGGTCTTTATATGTTCACGCCAGGTAAATCTTCTGTCGATGTGAATATTTGGCAGTACTTTTCTATGGTAGAAAGTCTTCACCGAGTTTAACTTGTGGACAATCCCTTGTTCTTAGGGCGAAGGTAATATGGACAGACTTGGCAGCACTAGCCTTGATTCTCCAATTTTTCAGCCATGATTCAATCTTGTCCTCTCCACGTGTTCTTGGACTTTCGTGGATGCTCTAATCTAGTCTTTATCGCAGGATAGGACTGCAGTGTTATCAGCATAGGTTGCAGTAACAATTAGCTTTGAGGTGGTTTAGACTGTGTACAGAACAAGGCTCAGCACAGAACCCTAGGGCACCCCAGCTTCTATGGGATGGAATAAAGATAGGTAGTCTCTAGATTTTACTTTGAACACTCGGTCTTCCAAGTAAGACTTGAGCAGCATGTATGCGGTGTGTGGTAAGCAAATTTTTAGTTTATACAGGAGGCCCTTATGTCATACTCGGTCGAATGCTTGTTGTATGTCAAGAAAAGCAGCTGAGCAGTACTCCTTTCTTTCAAAGGATTATCGGATTGTGTGAACCACTGTGTGTATTTGTTCTGTACTTCCATGGAGTGCTCGGAAACCGAATTGATGCTCTGGGATTGTCCGTTGTTCCTCAAGTATAGGTAGTAGTCGTTGTAGCTTCTCGAACAGTTTAGACAATAACAGAAGAAGACTTATTGGTCTGTACGAGGAAACTTCAGTACGAAGCGTTCCAGGTTTAGCTATCATATTTATTATTGAGACTTTCCAGATGAGAGGGAAATAGTATAGCCTCAACACTGCATTGAATAGAATGGGTAGCAAGACAATTCCTTTTCTCAGTAGATGACTAAGGACTGCTAATGTAATCAGATCTAAACCTGGTGCCTTTTTCTACTTCAAGTTATTTATAGCTTTCCAAACTTCTGTTGGGGTACACAGGTGCAACGGTAACTCAGAGACATTTGCTGATCACTTCTGGATACATGATGTTGGGTTAATTTGGTTTGAATACATCTTTTAGGAATTTAGCAAATTGCTCGGCATTCTTGCCCATTCACCATTTGGCTGTCTTAATGGAGGCATATGTTCTTGTGGCCGTTTTAGTGACTTCGTTATTTTCCATAAGGAATGGTCAGGTGATAAAGTAATATAATTCTGCTTTGTGAGGTGATAAAGTCTTTAGTTTATTGTCCAGAGTGGCGTTATCGTACTCTTTAAGCATTTCCTTTGAGGGTTTTTTTATCATGTGAATTCCTGCTTTTGTGCCATTGTCATCTCAGTCACATTTTTGCAGCTAATTAAAAATAAATAAAAAATTTAAATGTATAAGGACTGAAAAAATCAAGGAGTAAATAACTTATCTTTCTCGGCTTTCACGAGGTTCCCGTCATGAGGGACCGTTATTTCAATAATCATTGTGCACCGCTCTATTCGAGCCACCACCACTATATCAGGCTTATTGGCAACAATAGTCCTGTCAGTGATGATGGATCGCTCCCAGTACAATACATCCCAGTGATATCTCCATTCTCGAGAACTGGGTCGGGCACATATCTGTAGTACGGCACCTCCGATTCCACAAGGCTGTATTTCAGAGCAAGTTGCTGATGGATAATCCTGGCTACAAGGTTGTGTCTATGCAAGTACAAAGAGATAATAATATATTTCTAATATTAAATTTGAAATGTATAAGGACTGAAAAAATCAAGGAGTAAATAATTTGTTTACCATAAATTCCGGTGAATAATTAAGATCTAAGCGATTTACAGATTCTAAAGGTTTAAAAAAAATGCTTCAGTTTGGTACCTTTTCTTAGTTTCGAAAAGTTCACTTAACGGTCATCAATAAGGGGATTTTGGTTCTAGAATTTGTACAAAATCATGAGTGTACAAATTAAAATTGTGAAAGTTACATTTTGAAAAAGCGTGAAATCCCTGAAAAGCGATGACGCAAGCCTCGATTTGTACTGAGAAATGTAAATACTTCATAACTCAAAATAGGTTTTTATTTTTTATTATGAATGTAATTTTTGTTCTGAAAAGTCAAGAGTTTTTATCATAGTTTATTGTTGAAAGAGAACCTTGAAACGTTATTTTGTACTCTGATAAATTTACGTGGCAATTCACACGTCATTATTTTATAAGATGACACTTTTTTTGCTTGCCATTGCGTAATTTATGAATTGTAAGGTAAAATTTGAACTAAGTTACGTATGTTAAGCAAACATTTTGAAGAGTGTATAAATAATATTATTATATAAATAATTTATTATTTGTTTAATACCTATATCTGTTGGTCCCTATGACTAAAACATGACAAATATGGCTTTGAACAAGCACATTTAGTATACCTGAAATACTTCGATGCTGTTGCCACCCTAGTAAAATCAATATAGCGATTTATAGAACCCGTCTATGTAAATCAGAGTAACAAAGAAAACTCCCAATTAACATGTTCATAAAATAATTATTCCTATAGCTACTACTACTAAAGATTGGGAGACCAGTTTCCTACCGTCCATTAACCGTAACATGCCAGGATAGGCAGGAATCACAACGCTAATGCAAGTAGACCAGCATCACATCAAAGCGTCCTTCAAAAATTCTGAAGTTCATCTCTGGATAGTCCTAGGATTGAATAACGTAAGTTAGGATACACGAAGGGAACGGTTTTAGGTAGTATTTCTTCAGAAACGCATCAATGAAAAATAATTGCGTCATCAACTGATATGCTTAGACTAGAGTGGGACTTATGGGACTACTTACTTACAGTCCCTTAGTACGAAGTTCGTAGTTTCGGGAGAAATTACGGGCATTTCCTACTACGTATCACTTACGGACATTAGATTAGTTGGGGCCCGAATTTAGAATGACTTACAACACGATTTAACAGTTGGTTCGTATGTGTTTTTGTCCGTCCAAAAAATTGACACTTGTTTTGACGGTTCGACTACTTTCGGACGGGCCCGTATCTTTCTTGACGGACTTAGAGACACCTGTCAGTTGGACAATTTCTAGTAACTTTATGGAACAAATTCGCGAAACACATACTATTCGTTAATATGAAACTGACAGGTGTCAAGAACGCATTTTGGTACAATTAGTTATTTTCTATTCTATTTTTTATTATGACAAGCAAAGCCGATTTCAACTATTCTGCCAATGTTTGATGATACGTACAATAAGTTATCGACGACAATCGTTTTAACAGTCGTTTATCATACTTAACAAAATTAATAGTTTTGACTTAGTAGGTACAATAACTCAGCAAAACAAAAACAGTAGGAAAAATCTTCAATTATGTATTATTCAGTAATATTTTTTGTTTCCGTTTGACATAATAGCATTACTTAGTGTGATTGTGTCAGTTATTGGCTATAATTTAAGAGAATTAGCGTCAATAAGTTGTCATTTGTAATTTTAATTTGAATAGGAATGATTACATAATAATGCTAATATAGTATAAACTTATAGATTTTGAGTAATAAACTCCTATACGTGAAGTTCCGTGTGTTGCCAGACGTAAAGAATAGCACAATCCCATTTCTTCCCGTGGGTGTCGTAAAAGGGGACAAGGGACTTACTAGAGAATGGGCAGCAGCGTTCTCTATGCATGTAATGTTTTATTATTTTTTGCTATGCCTTCGTGCGGTTTGCACATTTAGCCACTGCCAACTGCCAAGTTAAATTAGGTAACAAGTACAAACTTTGTTTAAAATTGTAAATAATGATAAAATTAATTATATTCAATGCATGATAGATGATAGGGCCCGGTCTCCATGAGTTTCAGTAAAGATGTGGCGCTTTACTGAGACCTCACGCGTACTTCTTGAGAGAACTCGAAGTGATGTTGCACTGTTTTGTTTAATTTGCCTACACTAACGCACGTTCATGAACACTTCATGGTTAATAATCCACTATTATTACACATTAATATTCGGCTAAACACAAATTTTAGGAAATAAAACAAAACTTTTAAACATGACGCTTGTCTTTCCCGCTAAGAACCAACAGGATTGTATTTGCCAACGACACGCTAAGAAGAATAAAAATACAAAACATTGACTAACCTTTCTCTCAACACCGGATCCAATCCAACTGTCGGCTCATCCAATATAAGAAGTTCAGGTTCATGCACCAGGGCAGCAGCCAACGACACCCTTCTCTGCTGACCCCCAGACAAGGTCTTGATGAGGCGGCTCCCACTGGGCAGGTCTAGAAGGTTCGAGAGGAACTCAAACCGTTCAACCATTTTTTCCATCTGCATGCCGTAGATCCGGCCGAAGTAATATATTGCGTCTCGGACTGTGAATTCGCCGACAAGAGCTATGTCCTGTGAAGAAAGGAAATATTTTTGTTAGGATTACTTTGTTGATTAGTACAGACACTTGTTGATAAGTTCCTGGACGACAGACAGCCGTTTTGAAAAAAACATAAGAATGCACGAAAATTAGGCGAAATCCTTTTTTTTTTTTTTAGGGTGGGAAATTATCAAATAACTTCTCCCGCTCTGGGCGGAGCGGGAGGGCGTGTCAGACTTTTACTGACTAAAACCCACCCGTGTTCCTTCCGTTGCCTGTGTGCCAGGGCCACGATATCCCTTTCGGACAAACTCGCAACCCTGGCGCAAACCATCATCAAACAAGGAAGCGAACTTCCTTGTTTGATGGTATTGAGTGGGATTACAGTAGATCATCTGTCTAGCCTTTTCCCAACTATGTTGGGGACGGCTTCCAGTCTAAATTGATGCAGCTGAATAACAGTATTTTACATGGAGCAACTGCCTATCTGACCTCCACAACCCAGTTACTGGGTAAGTATTTTACATAGAGCGACTGCCTATCTGACCTTTACAACCCAGTTACTGGATAGTACTGAGATTAGAGTAAATGTGATAGGTAAATAAGAAAATCGCAAATTATAAAAAGCCTTTCGCAATTTGTGCTTTATGCCTAGGCACAAATTGCAAAAGCCTTATTTTGCTGTTGCTGCCAATTCTCGTCCTACAGCATCCAGTTAGTAAAGAAGGCTTAATTAAATCATAATTAAAAATAATTACATAGATATAGCAGTACGTTACAGCGTCTGGTTAAAGAAAGACTACTGAGATATATTTCTGCCATCAAGAAGCATTGCTTTGTTTCGGTTTGTAAGGTAATATGAAGATTGATACAATCACACATGCGATTTCTAAACTTAGTATATAATGTCAAAAACGCATCGGTCGACGCAAACCTACCTACAGACGCGACCTACAGGCGGCGGTAGACATTTTACATCCGGTGGATTAAATAAAAAATAAAAAAACTTTTTTTGGACCAAACACTTGTACACATTTTATAAACCTGCCAAACTGTGTGACAGTTTGCCGGCATGAGTAGCGCTCGTCTTAAAATATTTGGTTTAAACAATTTAACATCTAAGAAGGTAGATAATCGCAGGCCGATTCCCGGCCACCGTAGGCGGAGACGTCAGAACCAATTGACGGGGTCCGAAAGGGCCAATGCCTGCCAGGGTTACAAGCCTGTCCGAAAGGGATATCGTGGCCCTGGCACACAGGCATCTGAAGGATCACGGGTGGGTTTTAGTCAGTAAAAGTCTGACACTCCGTCCCGCTCCACCCAGAGCGGGAGAAGTTAAGAAGGTAGATACAGGTAAGTTTTTAACTGGTTCAGTGTGCCTTTGTTGAGATCATTTCATTCAGCAGTTCAGCCTTTAATTTATACCCCACTGTTCGCCTGCTAATTACACCATTATATCTTCATAACCAGTCGATACTATTGTACAGTGTAGGAATGAAATACTTATTGGTTCTTATGCCATAGTAATTTTTTACTGGTGCTCGCACGAATTTACGTTCTTTAACACTTGTAGTATTGTAATTGTTTTCACATGTAGGTACTTTGAATTGGTCGTTATAGATACGAGTATTATTAGATAGAGGGGCTCGTGGTTGACTAATAACATCCGTACTGGTCAATCAAGGTTAAGTTTCGCATGACGCAGTCGGTATGTGGATAGGTGAACATTCCATACAAAAACCTCTCCGTGCGTCGGAATTAAAGTTAAACCGGCTGTTTTATGTAGATCTTTGACAATATCCAGGGGTAGTCAGAACCCCAAAAGTAACCAAGGGATATCTAGAGTGTTGTGTTACCCAGTAATTGTGTTATGGAGGTAAGGTAAGCAGTCGCTCCATGTAAAATAATTGTATTCTGCTACATCCGGTGAGACTTAAAGCCGACCCCATTACTTATATCTAGTAAAAAGCTGATGATGATGATGAATGAATAAAAAAAGTTACAAATCTTACCAACCGATGTTACGTATGTGCCTACGTACTATCTATAAAGTTGTAAGACGAAGAAGACTAGTCTCCACGACACAGGGAATCCTAGTGTGGAGGCTAGTATTTGAATTTGTACTGCTTTCTTGAACAATAAAGCTTTTTTTTATTGTTGTTATATTTTATGATGATGAACATAGTACGATGCATACCTGAGGCATATATCCGACCCTAGGTCCGGGCACACCGCTGCCCTTCTCTCCAGGTCTTCCACCCAGAACCCAGACGTTTCCACTGTCTAGTTTCCTCCTGCCCACTATGCAGGAGAGTAACGTGGTCTTGCCACATCCTGAAGGACCGAGTAGTCCGTATCTGGAAAGAAGTATTGATTTTAGATTTTTGTTAAAAAAAACATTCTTGTTTGAAAGAAAGAAAATGCGTATATTGTGATAAAAGAAGTTTAGTAAAACATTATACTTACATAAGTACTTTTTTTTTGTTTTTTTTTTGTTTTGGGGTCTTGCAAATTACGCATTTTTTATGCTTATTAAGGATTTTATTCGTACAGACAAAAGAAGAAGAACAATTTAAAAAGAGAACCTGAAGGAGAAGAACAATTAAAAAAGAGAACGTGAAGAAAAATAATAATTTAAAAAGAGAACCTGAAGGAAAATAACAATTTAAAAAGGGAACCTGAAGAAGAATAACAATTAAAAAGAGAATCTGAAGGAGCAGAACAATTTAAGAAGAGAACCCGAAGAAGAAGAACAATTTAAAAAGAGTATCTGAACAAGAAAATTGAACGTAAATGAGTTTTGTAAAGTGACTCAAGGACCCCAAACAATGTAGTGCTGGTGAAACTGCAAGTGCCTTTTGTTTTTAAAGAAAAAAGATGTACGGTTCTTTTTTCCTTCTAATGGGATGGAAGCACCGACAGGAAGATGAAGAAGAACGGGATCTAGGTTCTAGATTTTATTTAGGTTTGGACTATCTTTTGTAACACCTGAAGCCTACATGTTCATTCATATTCAAAAACAAATCTTACAGTATGTGTGTCACAGGAAAACTGTGGCATATTGTATGTGTCCTTGTATACTTACATGATGCCCCTATCGACAACCATGTCCATGTCCTTAAGGACAGGCTTGAAGTCAGCTTTGTCAGGCCTTCCATAGTACTTGTTGGCCTTCTCGATGATCACGGCGGCTGAACAGACCGCCATCTTAGATTGTGTGTGCGCTGGTCCCCGTTACAAAGATGACATTTTCTTTCTGTTGACAAGTAAAGGATTTTATGTTAGTAATTAATATCATGTTTGGGTTGGTTGATGATCTGGTGATGGTCGCAGACATCAGCCGGATATGCTAAACGCAGAACTAATCAATGTGACGATGCTTGGGAGGCCGTTGTCCGATGGACGTCTTTTGACTGAACGATGCTGATGACAATGCCGATGATATATTTGTTTGAGATTGTACTAGTTTAATCGTGCTTTGGTCATCTTCCCACCGGTTGATCCATCCTGAGTCTGACTCTCAGTCCAAGTTAAGACCTTTCTGTGCTTCAAAAACATGATAAATCATGATAGTCTTACTCCATCAGATCACCAAAGTATAGTAGTCATAATAATATGCAATATAGGCATGCGGTATCAAACAATAATAGTTTATATTCCCCAGTCTTTAATCACAGTATAATATATAATAATAATACTAACTAATAAGTCTATTTTATTTTTAACCGACTTCTTATTTTTTTATTATTCTATAATTCTTATAATAAATAATATAATTTGAATGCTACACTATAAACAATAATTATTCTATTCTATTGATTTGAAATTGTAAAATGACACAAATTATATATTTTTTTTTTGTTTATTTTGTTTTGCAGTGCCTGCAGGGTGCATGTTTGAAACTTGTATGCTTATTCCAACCTCTGTACAACATGTTTGCAATAAACTCATTTGATTTGATTTACTATGCTTTAGTTGCAAAGTTCCAGATGGCCAGTTTGTTATAAAAAATTGAAATGCAGTCGTAAGAAAGACCAACAAAGAGTGTTGGTTGTTAAAGTTCGGTGATTTATTGATGACTAGAACTCTGTGACTAACATGGTAAATTATTAATTACTGAGTTATCTTGCTGTCTTGCATACACAATTAGTTATACTGTATTGTTGATTTGCCTACAATGTCACTGCCAGCTTATGCATAGTTATGTTAAAGTGTCAGTAATTTTCAGTCCTTTGTTACATTCGTGGCTTGTCTAACACCAGGTTCATAATAGCCCAATTGAGTCTTTCGTTAGTAAGCTGCTATCAAATTATTCGACAGTACATAATAGTAAAAGTACATAAAAGTAATAGCCATATAGAAATCGGACGTAAATAAAGAAAAAAAAATATTCTGGACTAACAAGACATAAAATACACACACTAATACACAGTAGCCAAAAGCCTCGTATTCAACACGATAATAAAAGTTTAAAGTTTGTCAATGTTGTCCACTACCTGATGTCAGGGCACACCAAAGACCAAAGACAATCAGCGTTGGATTTCGTAGTATTATTTTGCTTTTTGTACAGCCCGATTCAGCAGTAACAAATTCACGTGTCAACGGGGGTGAGGGGTGCGGTACTACGCAGCGTGTAGCACACTTTAGAGCTGCCATCTAGTTTGAATCGAGCTGTACGATAATTTCATGATGTGTAGTATATGTTTATAGTATTGCAATGCCAGGATTGTACGCGTAAATACTGTAATTTAACTTTTAAACATCATAAGCTAAGTGTTGTTTGCCCTAAATCTAGCTGAGCAGTTTATTTACGTATTGAAACTGCATAGCTATACGTATAGCAACTGCATAGGGTAAGACCAAAAGGGAATATTAAGAGGGCCCTTCCCGGTCCGTCTATCGTCAACGCGAGCATGTCGAAAAGCTTGTTGTTTCGTTCAGCGCAAGTGAGAACTACTAACAAGCAATTGAGAACGCGATAACATTGAACGAAAAATAGTGTGCGTAAATTTCATAAAACTTGTTCCAGGAAATACGTGTTTGTGCGTAAGCCTTACAAGTTTGTGAAATCAATGTTTATCATTTAGAATCTCCCTTATATGTGCGAGATTTCTATCAAAATGTTTTCTTTACTTTTACAATTTATGAGTACATTATGAGCAACCAAAGCTCAGGTTTCGAAGTTCACTTATTGTACTGCAAATTGAATGAAATCACTTTTAGCAACAAGATAAACTTTTGTAAAAAAAAAAAAACAACCGACTTCCAAAAAAAAAACCGCTACAATGTGAAAAATAACTTTAATTTGCGAAGTCGGTGGCAAAAAACTATTATACAGATCCCAAGACAGACATTTGTAGTGTTTTGGAAGTCGCACACCAATTCGTATACCAATACTTGCTATGTAAACAACAGTGACAGGAAGGCACCATCAAGATATTATACACAGTGGATCAAATACGTACTATCGAAGCTCACTCAAAAACCACCCAAGTAAAGTTAATACAATTTATATGGGACCACCGCGCAAGCTTCTTCAAGCAAATGAAAGAAAATTTTCAAAATCTGTCCACAATTGACGAAAACATCGATGAACATACATTAAAAAAAAAACATACATACAGACGACCAAATAACCTCCTCCTTTTTTGAAGTCAAACGTCATAGTTTCCAGGTCTTAACCATTTTACAAGCCATGAAATCTCAGAAGAAAAGATATATTTAAAAAAAACGTGAGCACTTTTATAGGATATGAGCAATTTGTTTACCCATATCACTTATGAGCACTTCCGGTAGCCACGCGAACATAGTAAACGTGCAATTATACATAATCTCCAAGGTTTCTCTAGTATTTAACTGTTATTTCGTGAATTACATGGCTGGAAGATAATTCTTGAACGTGCCGGGTAAAGCGGCTATTTGGAAGTGTTGATTATACGGTTTATGTTGCACTTCTAGTGCTTATGATGCTGGTTATTATGAGGTAGATTTTAATTGTAAGCTAGGGTTTGCAGTGGTATGGCCTAGAGCACTCCGCTACCGAATGTCGAAGTTTGAAATGTCGACGTATGTTAGTTCTAAAGTACAGGATCTCGATGTACGCCAGTTCGAAAGTTCACTGGAGCGAAGTATGCAAGGCCGACGTATCGTTAGTTAGAAAGCATACCCGGTAGGTTACCCGGAACATAACTATTTAGATTAGGTTTATTTATTCATTTAATTTCTTTTTTTTAAATTTAGCACTCGTATGCTTTCTAACTAACGATACGTCGGCCTTGCATACTTCGCTCCAGTGAACTTTCGAACTGGCGTACATCGAGATCCTGTACTTTAGAACTAACATACGTCGACATTTCAAACTTCGACATTCGGTAGCGGAGTCGGCCTAGAGGGCTAAATGGCTTTGTTCTGTCTCAGTTTTAAATCAACTTCTTTACCTGCAGATGCAGGTCACTGTCAGTGTCAAAAGTCTGTTTCTAATGCGTTCTAGACGTGAACTTAAAGTGAATCCGCAGAGGTAGGTCACGAAATTCAAATTTTCTCACGTTTTTTGCAATTCGCAGGTCAGTGTCAGGTTGTATCTTAATCAAAGTATGATTCGCGACTATAACAGATTATGTATTTACAGAATTATTATCATTAGAAGCATTAATACATCTCTCTTTAAGTTAGATTTGTTCCATTGAATGACTTTTTCATGAAATCATGACATTGGGGAACAAATCTAACTTGATGAGATGAGATGTACTTACGAATGATTCTGTAATTATTATTATTATTTCATTTATTTCAGATAATTAGAATCCACATCTGAATCCATATCTGTTAAATTCGCGAATCATATTTTGATCAAGATACAACCCGATACTGACCTGCAAATTGCAAAAAACGTAAGAAAATTTGAATTTCGCGGGCGACAGCTGCGGATTCACCTTAACTGAATTTTGGAAGACATAATTATTATTAAGTACATTTATTTATTAGGTATGTTGAAACTGTTTGTACTCCTCGTCATTTGTCCCTAAAGGTTTATTAGAAAACCAGCGTCAGACAGCATCTGCCTGACATTCATGCTAAAATAAACCTTTTTGGCGCAGCCGTGAGGCACACACTATTGTTGTTAACATTATTTTCATTTTTATTTTGTTATTTCTACTTTTTGTTTCACGAACTGCGTCCAAATAAACTTTATTCGTTCTTTTACATGGGTTCGTCAGGTGCTTCAGCATATTTTATGCCAATTATGCACCTATACCACGGATCGAAGGACCAGAAATCTTTGGAAACTGCGAACTGGCAAAGTTAATGTGCGCGAAATGGATCGCCAAAGTAAGTTATGTGTGAGTGTAACAGGTAAGTTTCTTAGGTTGTATGTAATAGGTTTATGAGATAATCATAATATATTTTATCAGTTACCACAAACTATAGATCTGGCATTTTTTTCATCATTTGCCTCTTGTCAGCGCCTTAATGGGTATCGATATCTTCATCAAGTCTGCGGAGTTTTGCTAGCTTATTTAATTTACCCTATATTTTCATTCAAAATAAGTGTGTGTTCTATGTGAGATACTTAATTACTTAGTTTTAGCCAGTTGACCTTGTTTGGAAGCTATTCATAATTGAATACCAGTCTTTAAAACGGCTCTTCAGTACTTCCTAGTGTTTCAGGTTGATGGATTCAATTAGAATTGATACTGTATGCTGACCATGATCATAGTGTTGATGTAGGTACGAATAATAATTAGTATAATTTAATTAATGGTGTTACGTCAAGAATCAATGATGAATGATTACGAATGCCGTTTTATTAGAATGACGAAGATACATCGTGCTTAGTTTCATGATAAAGAAATGTTGTATGATTTTACACAAAATAAACATACTTATTTAGATAGTTTTATCATTTGTTTAAGAGACAAAATCTATATTTTCAGTACAAACGAAATATATTAAATGTTTTACAGTTGATTTATTCATGCCTGTGGCAGACAAAGTTTATTAATAGCCCTACCGTGAAACTGCAATTAGAAAGTAGACACATCCTAGGCAGTTGGTTGTTATCTTTTGTTTTCGAAAATTAAAATTGATCGCTCCTCGTCAGACCTAAATATTTTCAAAACTGATTGTTTAAAATCGATGCTAATATAAAAATATGTTTAATTAGACTCCACGTTTTCGAAATAAAAATACGGTACAACATATATATACATATATACAGGATGATTGGCTCTTAAATGGGGGCGTTCTTCCAAGTTATCGGACCAAGAATGTTGCAAATTAGCTATAGTATCACCCATTTCAAGGAATGCTCCCAATTATCAATCACCTTGTATTTATAGAAAGCACCAGAGTGGTCAACCATCAATTATTTTTACGTGGCCAACACAAAAGAGGAAAAAATTTGTAATTCATATCACAAAAATTCATCATTAATAAATGAGAGTCCGATTACGCATTATTTATTACTACTACTAACCAAGTTTAATTATAATTAAAATATTAAAAAAGATTCGCTGAGGACAGGATTCGAACCTGCGCGGGTATAACCCATTGGATTTCAAGTCCAACTCCTTAACCACTCGGACACCTCAGCTGTATGATTCATTGCTAAAATTGTTGAATATAAAAGATATAGATATAAAAATCATTCACTACTGTTTAATGATTAAATAAATGATTTATTTGTACAAGTGTAGATAACAATAAAGGCGCGCACCCGACACTTGTACCACAATTTCTATGAATACTTCATGGAAAGTGACGCGCTGCACATTGCGCTGCCCGACGCGCCCTCGATTTCGCGCCAGTCTGCACGAGCCTTTAAGCTAACATGTATGAAAACCGAAATGAAAACATGATAATTATGTAGGTACCTATTCACTGATAAACATAACTATAATAAACTAGCTTTTTTCCGTAACTTCGCCTGCGTGTATTTAGTATTTCATCATTTTTAGGGTTCCTTAGTCAACAAGGAACCCTTATAGTTTCGCCATATCCGTCTGTCTGTCTGTCTGTCTGTCCCCAGTTTAGGCCAGAGACTCTTAGAACTGAAATCTGTGGCATGGGTGTACACATTTATCACGCCGACAAAGTGGTAAAATAAAATCGCCTTGCAAGTAATGATATATTTTTTTTCTCATCAATCCCATGGATAGGGTATCGATGGATAGGCCGTTCAAAAATACTGGTGGTTCTGTCTAAAGCATTTTTCCATTCAGGGATCCATTTGCGTAAAATTAAGCTTTAAAGTACTATTTTTTGTTAGAGTCAAGTGTCTCCCTGCCAGCTAAATGGTTGTTATTGGATATATGAAAAAAAACATGGCAGTAGTCTATATAACGAAATTAAAGGGAAAACTGACACAGCTAAGTAGGCTTTACAAGTTAACGAGTAATAGTCGACCAACTAACATTTGCAGTTGGAGAATTGACCGTGACTGAATTTCGGCCATGGCGACCAATCCCAGCGGACACCAGCCTTCGGCGCGGGAGATATTATTGTACACAAGTGTGTGCCGTGAAACAGGTGCACTCTTCCTTCCCTTACTCGTAGAATCCGATGTGGGACGGTAATCCGACACGACCGGAGAGAGATCAGAGGGTCTACTCCGAAGCGCTAAACCGAAGTATCGGCCGAATGTTCGGTTGCTTTTTTACTATGGCTAACTATCGCTGAGTACGGCAAAAAAAAAAGAAGGCAGTCGAAGAGATAAGCCAAAGTCAAAACTGTGACTTGAAGTCGGGTAAGTACTCAAACTCAAAAAAGGGAAACTATGGAAGTTATAAAACAGCCGAACATTAGGCCGATACTTCGGTTAAGCGCTTCGGAGTAGACCCCCTGGAGCAGGGCCAATGGCTCAACGTGCTTTCCGAGGCACGTGGGTATCACACCGCAAACTTGTGACCACGAGAGCCAACGGGGCAGTCAAACATACAACACAACTAATCACATCAGGCTCATCATAAATCCCGGCCACCGTAGGCGCGGGCTTGCGGACGGTGAGCGATGGGTAGCTCGCCGTCCGATAAGGACCAAGCCCGGGTCGACGGCGCGTTGTGTTCCACGCGCGCCTCAAAGAGATGTCAGCACCAATTGACGGGGTCCGAAAGGGCCAATGCCTGCCAGGGTTACGAGCCTGTCCGAAAGGGATATCGTGGCCCTGGCACACAGGCATCTGAAGCAACACGGGTGGGTTTTAGTCAGTAAAAGTCTGACACTCCCTCCCGCTCCACCCAGAGCGGGAGAAGTTATTTGATAATTTCCCAAAAAAAAAAAAAAGGGTCATCATAAATGCGATTGTGTAAATACCCAGCTAGCTACCACTCGTGTGTCGCGAATCATCCAGAATGATACGGCGACATTTTTGGCGTTGTTGAGTCATTTGGCGACAAACCGTCAGTGAGTGCGAAACCTTATAAGAGTGTGTGGCCAATCTACATTGCTAAGTCAGTGTTTAGAAGGAAATCATTGATTTCAAAGTGATTGTTGTCTACGCACCACGATGTATCTAGATTACTTTGAATGGTAAGTTTGGTAGTAGATGTCGTAAGGAGGTTTTGATTAAAATTGTTGGAGTTCCCTGATCGTGCCCTTTTTTTTTGGGAATATTCCACTCTGTCCCACTAAGTTGTTCCACAACTGGAACAAAGTGGAATGTAAAAAAAATATACGTCCACTTTGTTTGTATGATGGGTACGACTAATAATTGATGGGGCGGCTATCCCGCTTCTGTAGCGCATCGGGGATGTTTGCTGATGCTCGTGTCGACCCCCAACATTATACTCATAGGTAGAGTGTGCCGCTTGGGAGGAGCCACGCCGTGCATTCATCTCAGGAGTAGGCAGTGACCTGTCCCTGCCGGCCGTGGTTGAGTCGATGGCCGTCAGCGAGGTGTCCTGGGACGCGGTGGTCTCGTCCACTCACCCGGCCCGCCAGGCGCACTGGGCGTCGGCAGAGGGCAGGTAATGCCCTCTTCCGGCCCCCCTAAATGGGTCCAGGGACGGCGGACGTCCGCCGCTCCCTATCACACTGGACCCGAGGTGGCGGCGCGTAGTGGAATAATCGCAAAGAAGAGGTTTTTTACCTCGCACAGGATCTACAATGCACTGCGCTGCCCGCATGCAGCGAATTTCCGGACTGCCACGACAATACAAGATGATAAGTTTGTATTGTAAGGAGCCTGAAAATTCCAGTAGAAAGGTATATTTTTGTAACAATATTTTAATTTAATAGAGTCCCCGTGGAGTTTCTTGCCCGTTCATCTCCATAGGAACCTACTACGCTTTGGAATGGGCAACTAGCTTTATCTTTCTGACTGACCGCCCCCTTGGCAATTCAAAAGTGCCCGTAATTAGTTTATTTGAAATAAATGCTTTAAGTTTGAGTATGATAATCACAGGATAATATAATATATCAAACGGTGAAAGTAAGCATCCGCACCTTTGTACTTAATCTTTAATTCTTGTTTCCTTTCCATCATTTGTTGTGAGTACATATATCCTAACTAATGTCTTTGTTTGTTCGTTTCACGGATAAACGGCTGAACCGATTTTGATGAAATTTGGTATGGGGATGCTTTGAATCCTGGTGAAGGACATAGGCTACCTTTTATCGACATACCAAGCGGGCGAAATCGCCCGCGGAAGCAAGTAGTTAATAAACCATAATTAAAAGAACAATTTTGAGATCAGACAACTGCATTGATGGGGTAATTTTCTAAAATACCATTAAAAACCTCATCAACTTAGATATTATAGAAAGAAAGAAAGAAAGCAAAAAATATTGATTTGGGACACGCACAAGGAATACAAAAATAGCATAAAACAAGACTTGTGCGATGGCAAAAAGGCTCCTATCTCGGCATAATGCTGCGACATTAAACAAAATCGTAGACAAACGGCTCGGAAATCGCAGCATGGTGTTATTACAATTATGTAATGAAGTTACGTTTACATTATAGACGTTTATAATGTATCGGTCGCAATAACTTGTCGCTGTGAGCGACTCGTACTGTGGGCGAATAATAATTGTAAATATTGTAGAGTACGAGTAGTACGTAATAGCGGTCTACATTTTCTGGGCCAACGCGTGTTCGTTTAATTTAAACTATGTAAATGTCTATTTAATTGCGCTCCCAAAATACTATGTTTATTTTTATATCCTATATACTTCCTTGGCATAATCTTTTTATTATTTGACATTATAATTACCTACTAACCTAATAATTACCTATGATTGTAATTGCGTGCTGATGCTGATCCCAAGATTTGTATCTGCACAAGAGGGGGAGCATTTTACTGTATTCGCCAGTTCTTTTACGGCACTTACGGAACTATAAATTTAAGAATCACAGGACGCTTTTGCTTTAGGTACTTTAAAAAACAAAATAATAACAAGGTACTTTTTGACTAATTTTATTTTTATTCAAAAGGAACAACAAACATAGCTACGATATAAAACATAGACACAAGAAATACACAAAACTTATTGACAATAAATCAACCCACAACGCTGTTCACTGATTAATGTATAGGATACACAATACAGTGAAAATAATCGCTAGGGTTACAATTACAAATACAAGTTTTTTTTCTGATTTATTAAATTAACTATCGTGTTTAAGATATAGAGGTATGTATTTAAGGTTTGTACTCATCATTATGAACAACTTTTACTATGGGATTAGACGTTAAATCGCGAAATAAAAATTCAGCTGTTCCCTACATTTATGTCCGCTTAACTCGTCAAAATATAGGGAACAGCTGATTTTTTTTTTCGATTTCGACTTTGGTCCCATAATAAAAGTAGTTCATAATGATAAGTACAATGACCCCTTGAGAGATTTCGTGTATGAATATATAATATAACCTTATATAATAAACAAGAAATGGTCTGGGACTAATCTACATGCCATCGGCAGAAACCATCGCAAAGATGATTCAGAAAATGGACCATACGAAGAAAAATTTCGGATCCTAGGTACAATTCATTGCGGCAGAAACCGTCGCCGCCCGTCGCAAAGATGATTTAGATAATGGACCATATTCAGAAAAATGCGGAACCATTAATTCCACTATTACAACAAAAATAATTTAGCAGACGAATTTGAATAAAACAATCGAAGTCTATACAATTTCGGTGACGGAAACGGGGTCGTATCCATAGTCGGGCGCTCAAACTTGTTGGGTTGGCCCACTGAACTCTTTCGGCGTTCGCACACAGACGCGGGCGTATGTTTACACGTGTTCCGAGCCTTTATTTAATGAACGCGCGCGTGTGCGTGCGATTGATGCGCTTGTCCAATGATACACGTGTTTTTTTTTCCGACGATGTGACGATACTTTTTTGTAGGGTTTTTGTTGATTTAGAATCATTGATAAGTTGAGTTTGTTTTTTGATGATTGTTGTTATTTACACGGTATTTAAGTGAGTATAGAGTGTACCTGTGTCTGCGCACACACATGTGCACTAAATATCTCCCGCGTTAACGGCTAGTCTCCGCTGAGATTGGCCGCTATGACCGAAATTTGGTCTGGAGTTCTGGAGGACAATATTTTTTATTTAGACAAAAACGTTACTTGAAATTTCACAGCAAAATAAATTGATTTTAGGTACCGCGCTTCTGCTTTGAAGTTTTGTAGATAAAGACGATCATTTATTTAGTTAATAATTTACAAAATCAAGGATTTCAAGCCACGACCGCGGTCTAAGTAAATATGCGCAACGACTGGACAAAAATTATCATGAAACATTAATAAAATAAATTAATTAGTATTTCAAAGTCAGCCAATTATTTCCTAGACGTCTGAACATACGTGTTATGAATTATTCAAGAATTGTTTGGTCAAAGAGTGTTCATTTGTAGAACATATTAATTAGTTGGCATGTCTAACTAGTCGTATGTAATTTAATGACAAAGAAGTTTATATATATATTTTTTTGTTTTATTTTACAGGAACGTTTAAAAGCCTGTTACTGTCCCAATCTAGGGCTTATTCTCGCACGACAGAACAAACAGGTTCCACAAAAAAAAAATACAGCATGTATCTTTTTTTTTTTAGGGGAAAACTTATGAGTTCGCTTCACCTTCAACTTCACTTACTGCGGCGCGGGCATGTCGCCCGCGCCGCAGTAAGTGAAGTTAAATTGACCATGTGAAAAGTTACTGTGCATTATTTTAAATTGTGTTTTAGATAATCAGTAGCTGCGCCCCGCGTTTTCTCCCGCGTAAGTTTCGATCCCGTGGGAATATCGGAATAAAAAGTAGCCTATGTCTTATTCCAGGGTGTTAGCTACCTCCATACAAAACTTTATCAAAATTGGTCCAGCCGTTTGAGCGTGAAGAAGTAACAAACATGCACACACACACTCACAAACTTTCACCTTTATAACTTTAGTCTGATTATTTTATTGAAGTGAAAACTTATTTAGGTAAGTTGAGCGATAAGTTTTCACTTCTGTTGGCAGTCCCCATTGATTGCCTATGTTAAAAAAAAAAAAAGTATTTTAGTATAATGGCATCAAAGGTGGCTATGTCATAGGAAGGCTATAATGCCTGTTGTTTATTATCGACTCCGTCGTTGGTCTAGTGGCAAGCGCTACTGCTGAGCATGAGGTCTTGGGTTCAATTCCCAGGTAGGGCAAAGTATTATTGGGTTTTCTTTCCCATCTGGAATTTCTCAGTAGCTCGGAGTCTGGATTTGTGCCCGGCTGATGGCAGTCTCGCCCCCTATTACGTGGGACTTTAACATAACTGGCGAAATGTACTGGTGTTGTATGTACTACTCCGCCTAAAGGCTCTTACAGACTCCCGCGACAGGCACCGACAAAGAAATTGTGCTACTATAGTGAAGTGTCGCGTCGCGCCCACGATATCGCACTAGTCTGTACGAGCCTTAACCCTTCGGGGATTACAGGCGTAATGTTATGTTATGTTTATTACTGTTGAAAAACAAATAGTGACAAAATACACATTTTTGTCTTCATCATTTCAGCCGAAAGACGTCCACTGCTGGACATAGGCCTCCCCCAAAGGGGGGGTTTGCCATAATCGCCACGCTTGGCAGGCGGGTTGGCGATCGGTGTTTACATGCATAGAGATGATGACTGATGGTGATAATGATTTTTGTCTTAATGTCAAGTATTCCGTGACATTGAGTTGCCGAGTTATGTAAGTTGCTGATTTCTTAAAATAAACGTAAAAAACATAACAAATAGACCAGTATATGTTTTCAAGAAATTTAAATGTTATGAGAACATTAAATCTCGAAATAGACCATAATAGATTCACATAAAAATAGCAACGCTTTGCAATAATATATTCCAAACACGTTCTTTTTTCATAAAGAGAATAAAAACGCCAATAAAAAATATATGTATAGGTATGATACTCATATAATAAAAACATAGTTATATGTTACACACACCTTATTATTATGTAACAGAAAAAGTTGATTCCGACACTCAACAGTCGTTTTTCCTTTACTAAACCAAGAAAGTATATCAGTCAAATTATTTATTGTTATAAATTGTTACTACATGAACCCATTTTCTGTCATTACCAAAAAAATATGCCCATCTTTGTTTTACTAAAAATATGCAAGTCAATGCTCATTTAATTAATTATTTTCGGCAAAGGGATTGTAGTAATCTATTTCTTAATATTTTCCTAACTTCAAATAAAACCAAGACTTCATTCAAAAGCCGGTATGAGTATGTAATACTAAATCATTTGGGATCTAAATCAGAGAAAATTTTCGACACAAAGACTTAATTTTAAGTTTTTTTTTTAATTAAATGAAACCGAGTCATTGCCATCTTAAAATAACCGGTTTAGGTCAGTGATAATAGTAAATCACTTGGGATCGAAATCTGAGAAAATTATCGACACATCCAATATCGCGTAAAAAGGCCGCACATCAGAGGTAACAAAACCATTATTCAGCTTTTGTAACATTAACGTAAGGACGAAACTCCGTAACTACGCTAGGCTAGCTCAAGAACAAAGTGTTTTCACCGAGGATCAATTTACAGTACAGTGTAAAAAAAAAAGATGTGTCGTCAAAAGCGTGTCGGCGGCAATGGACACAAGCACTCTCGTAGATACTTGATGCAATGCGTTACGTGTGATCTCGGATGACCGGAACACAGTGAGCCAACCTTAGTTATGTCATCGACCTCGTATCTTAGCACTGTCGACTCAAGTGGATAACGACATTTCTGTTAATCAAGTGCCCTACTGGCTTGTGTCGAGGTGCTTGGTCTAGGCTAGAGTGTGAAGAGAAAACCAGTATGTTATTGCATAAATATATACAAATTCAGTCTATGTATAAAGATCCCACTGCTGGGATACAGACCTCCCAGTGCGGGTAGGTAAATGTCACATGTCTACGAATTTTTGGTTCTACGAGTAGCACATGCCTTTCCTCATGATGTTTTCCTTCACTGTTTTGAGAGGATGTTTGATTATCAGTTGTTTTTTAAAGGTCGGCAGAATGAAAGGTCCATAAAAGCGGGTGACCATCCTCAGCACATGAAGAGAGGAATGTCCACGGAATAATCATTCTACTAGCTTCTGCCCGCAACTTCGTTCGCGTCAAATTGTATTAATATACTGATTGGCCAGGTTCACTCAAATTTGTGTGGTTCTTTCCTCAAATGACCATTTCAGGCATGGTCCTCACATGATCTTACCAAGATTATGTCTGGACTTAATAAAATAAAGCTGAACAATTTCGCTAATCTCTGGAACTGCCAGTCGGATTTGTAAAGTTCTTTTTGTATTTGATAACCCAAATCTCGAGGAAGGTTATAGGGTATTTAACATCACGCTACACCCTTAGGAGCGGAGCAAAAAGAAAAAAAGTCAGAAAGAAAGCTAAAAGTAAGAGTGCGGGCGGGCAATGCGATGCGACGCGGTGGATCGGGGGAACAATGAAATGAAATCGTTTATTCTGTAAATAGGATATCGGAATCTCTTTTATACGGCATATTAAAAAAAATAAAAATAAGCAAGATGTAGTTGACATTTCCTATCTGACTACCCCTGAGAAGAAATGGCGAAACAAACTCAGGGGTCAAAGTCTCTTTTAAGTCAGGCCCCTTTGCCTCTCAATGAGAGTCACCTGTCAAGAATCTGTGCCCTCCTGAACCTGATTCAGTTTACACAATGACGGTTGTTTCTATGGCCTCAAGGGTCTTTGTGTAAACTGATTCAGGTTCAGGAGGGCACAGATTCATCACAGGTGACTCATTGAGAGACAAAGGGGCCTGACAGGCCTCCTCTCGGTGAGAGGAAGCGGGCCGTAATCCACCACGAGGGCTCATTGCGGGTTGGTAGATGTCACATGTCTTCGAATTTTTGTTTCAAGAAAATGCCTGTTTCCTCACGACGTTTTCTTTCACTGTTTTGAGAGCAGCAGTGATGAAATAATTTACACAAAGTGCCTATGTCTGTCTTCGAACCTACGACCTACAACTCGTAAGTTGGAATAGCATTGAATGACACAATGGAAGTTGTAATAAATGAAATCACTGCGGTTTAACAATTGTCTTGATTTATTTTAGTTAGAAACAATTTTACACGATTACAATGATTTTGACAGAGAGAAAGGATACGGAACACATGGTGTGGAGTTGCCACACAAAATAGTTAAATTGCCATAGTACAAATTTATGTTTTATACATAATCTGCCGGGGGCAGTTTGGTGAAACAGAACTACTCAACGTTAACAAATCTTGCTACAACAGACAATAATGATGAATGAATACAAGCAAACAGTAATAATAATAATATACATTTTCAATTGAGTATGTTTAAGTAGATAATATTATTCAGTTGGTAAAACTACAATCTTTGATACAGCTCTCAGGTGCAGCTTGCCATTAGAAGTTTGCACCTCAACAACCCTCACATTGCCATCCTTGCCCTGGATTACTCTTGTGATTCTGCCCATGGGCCACTGAAGAGGAGGAGTGTTAGTACTTATTAATAAAATAATTGTACCTATTTTAAGATTAGCAAATGTTTTCCTCCACTTCGTTCTTTGATTGAGTGTTGACAAATAATCTTTGGACCAGATTTTCCAGAAATGTTGCCTTACTTGTTCGCAACTCCTCCAAAAGCGGAGACGATTAAGAGGCACATCTGTTATGTCTGGCTGTGGAACAGCTGTTAAAGAAGAACCAATTATAAAATGACCCGGAGTCAAACAAGAAAAGTCGTCTAAATCCTGAGAAGTAACTGTAAACAAAGGTCGAGAATTTAATATACCTTCTATCTCTATCATGACAGTATTAAACTGCTCATAAGTAAAAGTTCTACATCCTGAGATCCTTTTTAGGTGGTATTTTGCGGATTTAACAGCCGCTTCCCAAAGACCACCATGGTTAGGGCTGTATGCAGGAATAAAATGAAATTTTATTTCCCTCTGAAGGGCATAGCTATGAATTGCATCTTGAAAATCTTTACTAATATGTAACTTAAATAAATCTGTAAGCTGGTTATTTGCACCTTTGAAAGTGGTGGCATTGTCACAGTAAATGTCTGACGGAAGTCCTCTACGAGCAACAAATCGCTTGAAAGCCGCTAGAAAAGTATCAGTGGACATATCTGACACAACCTCTAAATGTATTGCCTTGGAGGAGAAGCAAACAAACAACGCAACATAGCCCTTGCTTACAATGCTATTTCGTTTCGAAGACTGCTTAATGTCAAAAGGACCACAGTAGTCTATGCCCACCTTTTGAAACACTCGTGCGCAATTTACTCTATCATTAGGAAGCGAACCCATGAGTTGCTTGGAGGCTTCTGCCCTGTGCCTACAGCATATAACACATTTATGAATTACATTTTTAACCTCTCTTACAGCATTTAATATGTAATATTTTTGAGATAAATGACTTAAAACTAGTTTTATACCGCCATGTAACAAGGTTAAATGCTCTTGTTGTATAATTAGCCTTGTCACATGACAGTGTTTAGGTAATATGACAGGATACTTCTTTGAATAATTAACTTTAGCGTTATGTAATCTACCACCCACACGACAAACACCCTTGTCATCAACAAATGGATGAAGAGATTTTAAAGAAGTTGTGATATCTCTCTTCTCTGCAATACATTTTAACTCTTTAGAGAAATAGTAGCATTGAATACCTTTGATAATGTTAACCAAAGCTTCTCTGTACTCCCCTACTGAGATTAGACCTGAATTTATTTTAATTTTCTTACAACTATGAATAAATCTTAAGATATAAACCACAACGCGAACCATTTTACTCAGTTTTGAATATTTTCCAAATAAGGGATACATAGCCTCATTACTTGAAACAGCTAAACAAGTAGTTTGCTTACAAACATCATGTAGCAACAGTGAACTGTCAATATTAGCCAAATAAAAATTATAGTTTGAAGGTTTAATCTTTAAATAATCTGGTCCATGCTCCCATAGTAAATTATGTTGAATATCTATTGGATCAGCTACTCTGGATAAAATATCTGCTGGATTTAACAAACCAGGTGTAAAATGCCATGAGAATTCATCAGTGAGTCTTTTTATTTCGCGGATTCGATTTCCTATGTAAGCAGGGACCTTTATAGGCGACAATTGTAACCAGCCAAGTACAATTTTAGAATCACAAAATAGGTGTACATTTTGTATGTTTAAAACTAAAGATACATGAGAAATAAGTTTGGCTAGCAGCAGTGAACCATTAAGTTCTAATTTAGGAATAGTTAATTTTGAATTAATACCATTTAACCTAGACCTGGAACAAAGCAAGTGAATATAATGATTATCACCCTTCACAACCTTTACATAAATGCAGCAGCCATAACCAGTAGAAGAAGCATCGCAATAACCAACCAGCTGGACTTCATCTGCACCATCAGTTTGTACATATCGTGGTACAATAATTTCTGGCATAGTGATGATATTTGCATAAAATTGATTCCATGCCTTTTCTAAATCAAATGGCAGGGGAGAGTCCCAGTCTAAATTGCGTTGCCACAGTTCCCGTAGGAAAAGCTTAGCACGCATAGTCAGTGGCCCTACTAAACCTAGTGGATCATATAGCCTACTTACTGAACTTAATATGGTTCTTTTGCTGTGTATTTTAGTGGGAGTGATTACTTCACCACTTATTATGAACACATCCTTACTTGTGTCATAAGATAGGCCTAATATCTTGGCTTCAGGGCTGTCCCGATCCAAATTCCTGCAAGTAATACCTAACTTGTCCTGTGGGACATTCAGGAGTATCTCTGGATTATTAGAAACCCATTTATGTAAGTTTAAGCTAGCATGCCCCATCAAAGCTATAAGTTCTTTCTTAAGTTGGTGAACACCTTCTAACGTTTCATGACCGGCTTGAATATCATCGATATATGAATTATTGATGACTGCAGCACTGGCCATTGGATATTGATTTTTGTATTTTCTTGCTAACTCAATAAGACATCTTGTAGCTAAGAAGGCAGATCCGGTTAAGCCATAAGTCACAGTTTGCAATTGTAGTACATTCATGACCCCATTCTCACGCCAAAGAATATTTTGTAGGCACCGGTGATCGGGAGCCACTTCTATTCTTCGGTACATATGACTTATGTCACATTGAAGCGTGTACTTGAATAAACGAAACATAAGGAGTATGTCAAAAAGTGAGTTTTGTACAACTGGGCCAGTGTACATGTAATCATTGAGGCAGAGACTATTTTTGTTTTTTGCACTACCATCAAATACAACCCTAATCTTGTTGCCATGTTTTAATGGCCTGATCACTCCATGGTGTGGCATAAAAAATCGGGGTTCATCTATTGGATCACAGTTCTTTATATCAAGTATTTTTGCATGTCCTAATTCAATGTATTCATGTATAAAGTTTTTGTATAAATTATAATATTCTGGATCCTTTAAAAATCGCTTTTCTAAATTGTATAGTCTTTGCACAGAAATTGCATATGAGTTGGAAGGGTCAATGGCCTGCAATTCAACTTTGAGCGGATAATTGACTTGAAATTTTTTGTTATTTAAAGTAACTGACTCTGTAAATACCTTTTCACTATACTCGTTCTCAGGAAGTGACTCATGATAGAACTCTGGTACCTTCTCTGCCTCCCAGAACTGACGGACACAGATATCCGGATTGGGACAAACTGTTGTATGCATAGCGATGGTTGTGTTAGATTCTATTGGGCTGATAGATGAGATGATATATCCCAGTTGAGTATTCAATAATATAGGATCAGCTGGGCCACCTTCTATCTTTCCATCCAACATTATCTTGAAAAATATATCACTGCCAAGCAGTAATGATATGTCACCTGGAATGTAAAATTCCTTGTCAGCCAAAGCAACATGCATTGGTATTAGAAAATTACTTAAATCCACTTGTTTTTGTGGTTGTTTGGAAGTTATTTTATTTATTATTGAGCATGTGACATTCATTTGAAATGAATTTACTAATGACTCAAAATGTAACTGTATACCCTTAGCACTATTATTGTGACAAGTATCACCCAAAGTGGCTATACTCTTTTGTAAATTGAACTGTGGCAGCCCTAGCCGATTGGCTAAAGCCGTGGTGCAAAATGAAGTCTGACTTCCACAGTCTAATAAAGCTCTGACCACAACCCTTTTGTTATTGACTCCGGTAACTAGTACCTTGGCAGTTGGAAGTAAAACACTATCAAAAATAGGCTGAGCAATATGTAAAGTTACCTGTTGTGTATTTTTGCTTTCACCTTGCTTTGCTTCAGGTTCAGGCCTTTCACCATGAGGATGTATTAATGCATTGTGAGTGCTGGAATGACAAATAGAACATTTGAACTTATATCTACATTTTTGCAGGTGTGAAACCAGACAAATTTGACATAATTTATGTTTAGTTACAAATTCAATCCTTTTTTGAAGAGATTGTGCGATAAATGCTTCACATTTGAATAATTTGTGACTTTCACTACACAATGGGCACTTGTTACTAATATTATTTTTGGATACAGTGGATATATTAACTGAAGATTTAGGTTTGCTGGAAGTTTGCTTCTCACCAGGTGAGCTGGCTTCTAAAGAAGCTGCCCGTTTGTCCATAAAGGATAATAACTCATCAATGGTGACTACCATTGTGGTATCCCGATCGGCGTGGAACAGTCTAACAGTCAAAGCGTCGACTTTACGTAGTATAATGCGAGATAAAATTGAGTTCCACTGTGTGACTGGTTCCCCAAGATTCTGTAATGCAGTAAGGTGTTGTCTAACCGCTGCTACAAGTTCTCTAATTGGCTTTGCTGTACTACGCTGTATATTTGGTAAATCAAGCAATTTTGTAACATGACTATCAACTAATAAGGCTTGATTGTCATACCTGTTTTGGAGAATTTCTAATGCACTTTCATATGACTTACCAATGATCGGTAAACTATCGATAATTTGCAAGGGTTCCTCCTGCAAATATTTCTTTAAAAAACACAGTCTTTGGACATTTGTAATTCTTGTATCATAATGTACAACAGCTTTAAACATTTCGATAAATGGTTTATAGGCAGATATATCCTTGCCATCGAAGTAAGGTATGTCCAACGCTGGTAACTTTGCCATTGTGACAGCACTGTTCTTTGGGGGATCCTCTTGTTGGTCCTTTGACTTTAAGAGACGCTGTATCGACGCCAGCAGCTTTAAGTACCGCTCTTCGCAGTCGTCGTCGTCCTCATCATTGTCTGTATCGGATTGAGAATCCTCCAATACGCTCAAACTGATTATGATTTCACTGTAGCGCGTGTAATTTTCTATTAAATTTTGTTTCCTAACCTGTAAATCTTCCACAGTGAGTTCGCTGCTATCAGTGGCTAAATATTTTTCTAGCCTTGTAAATGATGCTTTGCATTGGCCCCTCGCGGCCACGAGTTTTTTCTTCTCGTGTCTAGACATCTCATACAGTTGTAAAGAACTTTTATAATAAAGTTAAATATACTTTTTAAAATACGATGTTGGATGAACTGGTTGTAATTTTGTATAGGTTATATTTTGTTCTCGTTGCGCTTGTGCAGAATTGGTCTTCTTGGTTTAGACGCACTGCGACCGTTCCACTAATCGCGTGCCGGAATAGCCCAGACGGAGCCGGCACGTTACAGGTGATGCGCCGCTCGTGCAATGAGAACGAACTTGTTGTCGTCCCTTTCACCCGCGGACCTCTCGCTTGCTCTACAGGGACCGGGCGGCGGCCGACGTGACGCGTGCGATGCCAAGATATTAGATAAAATGGCGAACCCTTTTGCCGACCGAAAAATTGCACAAGTCGCAACTCGTAATTCACTGCTAAAATAGTTTGTTTTTGGGAAATTATAACACTGAAAGTTTTCGGCACCATGAATGACACAATGGAAGTTGTAATAAATGAAATCACTGCGGTTTAACAATTGTCTTGATTTATTTTAGTTAGAAACAATTTTACACGATTACAATGATTTTGACAGAGAGAAAGGATACGGAACACATGGTGTGGAGTTGCCACACAAAATAGTTAAATTGCCATAGTACAAATTTATGTTTTATACAAGCATAGACCCGGAATAGACAGGCTGCAATCAAGTGAAGTCGGGGCGTGACATAAAATGCGGAAATAAAAGCAAAAAAAACGCAACTCAATTAACAAAACACTGACGAATATATTATAATAATGATATCTTACATAAATAATTGAAATGTCACACAGTCACATGGTGTGATGGGTGAAAGTGACAGCTATGGTGTATCGTTACGGTGTGATAGGTAGCCAGTGAACAGCGACGAGTGAATACGTGATTAGGGGATTGATCGCTGCTGTGTAAGTGTCTTCCTATGTGTTTAGATTCTGCAAGTAGCTATACTAGCGGAACCTTCTTCAATTTTTTAGACTATAAGTACTAGCTGCAGCCCGCGGCTTTGCCCACGTGGCTTTTTCTAAAATAAAAGCAGTCTAAGTTACTCCTTATAACATCAGCTATCAGCCGGTTAAAGTCCCGTCAAAGTCGGTCCAGCAATTTCAGAGCAAACGGGCAGACAAAATAAAATGTTATAATTTAAGTACTGTATTTTCATGAGCATTTAGTAAAAAGCAATTATATTGACATTAAAAACAGACACCTACATTTTATTTATCTGTATGTATAAATTAAACGACCCCAAAGCCAACCAGAGGGTTTCGTTCGGGAAAACATGATGGTCCGAAATAGATGATATATCTTTTCATTAAGAAGGAGCCTACAAGCTGAGCCCCGGCGGACCAAATTTGTTCTTACTTATACTCGGCCCACTCCCTCTCACCGAGAGGGCCTCATCTGTCCCAGCAATGGGGAAATTTTAAGCTGATTATGCTTTGTGCTTTATTTTTATGGTGTACATAATAAAGAGTATTGTATTCTATTTTATGCTTATGCTATAGAGTAGCTCGACTTATTATATCTCTTTATAATCAAATTAGGCTGAGAATCAGCACTTTTCAAACGTCAAAATCACATAAGACAGTCCCCCAAAAACGCCCACCCTTCACCACTTCCTAGTGCTTTAGCTGGGAAGAAGTGGCGCAACAAACTCCCCAGCAGAACAGCTGTGTGTTCAGTTAGAAAATCTTGATTCTAAATTAAATAATTTGCCATAATAATTTGTTAGCTAGCACACGCAACTATACCAATAAAAAAATCATCGTAAACTATACTCAAGCAGGAATAAAAAAGAAGAGAATATGAAAGGCAGATGGGGTAAGCAAGCTTGCAGTGGCAGTCCGTACTGTAGGGATGTGGCAGTGCCCGAGCAGGGTACTTTTTTGATCGATAGGCTTTTGTTTGCTCACTTTCATGAGATAGAGTGAGCCGAAGATAGTCCACACTTGCCTAGAAGTAACCTCGTTCACCGCGTGACTTTGAAGACTTCCAAGTTACAGCTGTTGGATTACCGGAAAGCAGACTGAACTCTGGCAAGGTGTTCTACAAAGAACAACAGGAGTATTTTTTAGGGTTCCGTACCCAAAGGGTAAAACGGGAACCCTATTACTAAGGCTCCGCCGTCTGTCTGTCTGTCTGTCTGTCCGTCTGTCACCAGGCTGTATCTCATGATCCGTGATAGCTAGACAGTTGAAATTTTCACAGATGATGTATTTCTGTTGCCGCTATAGCAACAAATAACAAAAAACCAGAATAACATAAATATTTAAGGGGGCTCCCATACAACCAACGTGATTTTTTTGCTCGTTTTTGCTCGATATTGATCACGGTAACAGGTACACACTTGAAATATTCACAGAATATTTAGTTATATATTCACTTTAAAAATCAATAATTAAATTAAAATAAAACAAATATTTAAGGGGGGCTCCCATATAACAAACGTGATTTTTTTGCCGTTTTTATAGATAATGGTACGGAACCCTTCGTGCGCGAGTCCGACTCGCACTTGGCCGGTTTTTTTAAATATTATTTGGCGGTAATCTCGTTCAAGATATTTTTTTTTTAATATTTTGCAAGGAATTGCTCCGTTTTTGAAAAACTTCGCATGCGCTTCTTGTGCTGTTATAAGCAAAGACTATTATTATATTTCCAAACCAACACGCGAATGAATGGCATCTACCAAAGTACTTTACTAACAGAAATGTCGAAAGCAACAAAATTAGGTACATACCATAGCCCAAGGTGGCAATAGAAGGGTAAAAACACCAGTTATTGTAACTACTTTATTACCCTTGAAATAAATCAAAATACAGACGAAATTATTTGCATATACATAGTTGCATGACATGCATTTTAAATAGATAAAAAAAATTGACGGTTAGAGAGGCCTGTCGACCTTATAGTAAGGTTATGGTGGATAGTATATAAGATATATATATATATATATTCGAATAAGATTAGTGATACCTACTGCCGCCCAGGGATGGGCATTTTTATAATTTAATTTTTTATTTTCCGATTTTTTTAAATACATTTTTTTTAAATTACTTTTACTGATTTGTTTTTTTTCCAAGACATGTTATAACAACAAATTTAATTTAATTTTTCTATTAACATTTTGAAATTAATAGACCACGTTGACTATCGAAATTGTTACTATTTTTTTAGCGACTTCAAAAAATGAGGTTATAATTATGTTCATCTATAAGTATGTTCACCGATATTTTACATCAATTGTGGACCGATTTTGAAAATAATTTATTTACATTTTTCATATTGTAGAGGAAACTTGCACGGTGGTCTCTTATAAATTTTATTTACTTTGCTTGGTTTGTTTTTGAGTTAGTTAAAATGCATTTTGTGTATCTTGATAATGTTATAATACTTCCTGTCACAGTTGTTTATATAGCAAGTAATGGTATGTATAAGAATTGGTGTGGAGTAGGTACCATAACTAAAATTAAGATCGTATATCTGATGTTCTGTGAGAAACACTACGCGAGGGTGTCCACTGTTCTAGCTGATAATTGTTTAATTGTTTATGACATAATTGTCTGCATTCTGTAGTGTTGTTTTCTATGTTGATTAATGTAATTGGTATTGTACCGTGCTAATTAAATATAAATAAATAAACTAAAAAGTAAAAATTTAAATCTCTTTTACAAAAAAAAAAAAACACAAAGTGAAAAATTACTTACTACTACTAAAATACAGATCCAAAGACACCAACTTCTGAAACTATAGTTATTTTTCACTTTGTAGTGTTTTTTTGGAAGCCGGTTGTATTTTTTTTAAGTCATGCTTATTCTAAACAGTGATGTTTTTTCATTATGGTATGTCATTTTTACAACAAAAAAAAAATATTTGAATCATCGATTTAAATCAACCAACCCTACTACTGCCGGATAATCGTAGTGGCTTACAAAGGTCACTCTCGAAAACGACCAGTTATGTGCAACGACTGTTACTTAATAGGCACGTGTTATGTATGTAGATATATATGTGTTGTGGAGAGGCCCGAAAGTTCAAATGATGACATAGACATTTTTCAATGTCATTTTGGTGCAAGCGAACTAAAGAAAAGATTTTGCCCCTCTTTAGGAATTGGCGCTGTATCGTGACCCGTGGGGCGTTTCCTTTGCAAAAGAGAAAACTCTAACGTCTTTGTGGGACAAGACAACTACAGGCTGATGTTATTAATATAACTAAACAAGCATCAAAGCATCACCAAGTGTGATGTTGTTGAATATAACCAAGTAAATAATTCCATTTCCTC
Source organism: Tiliacea citrago (assembly GCA_963921375.1). NCBI lineage: Eukaryota > Metazoa > Arthropoda > Insecta > Lepidoptera > Noctuidae > Tiliacea > Tiliacea citrago. Next base: position 17,017,210 of record OY992802.1, read on the forward strand.
AAACGCAAAGGTTAAGAAAATTAGCAGCTACAATCGGAACTAAAACTGTTGTTGAGGATGTGTAATGTAAATATGACGATCAAATTGATCGTAACGATGGTAAAATTATCATAATTTAGTATATTTTTAAATAAAAACCGACCTTCGCATAGAAATACATTGTATTACAGTTATGTAATTATTAATTTTGACGCTTTACGCTGGCGAGCGGCAATTATGGATTGACCAAATAAGTTAAATCAAAGAATTTAAATCGTTAGGATTGCCCTTTTGGTACTTAGGTCGCGCGAAAGTGAGCTCTCACATCCCGCATGCCATGATAATATGATTTTCAGTATGAGTGAGCGAGTTAATAGGATTCTAATGTCATTGTCAACGACCTTTTGATGCGGTCGGGCGAATCTATAATGATTTAAATCTACGTACCAACGACAATATTTTCATCTAGGTGGGTCTAATTCTCTAAGTAATTCAAAAACTATCCAATCGTGATACTATTTAATTTGATCACCAAATTATATTTAGCATTGAATTAATTTTTAACATGGTATTTCCTTCCTGATATCCAATATGGCGCCTGTTAAGATTCGGCTCACGTTGGCATACAAAGGAAGCGTTCATGTCCGATTGTTATTATTGTCAAATAATAAATTCAAAATTAAGAAGGAAAAGTAAAATAATATTAAGGACAAAAAGGAAAAAAAATACATAGGTAATTCATCGTTATCATCATTCTCGTGCCCATATCCCAATTTAATTGGGGTCGGCGCAACATGTATCTTCCATAGTTCTTTGTCATCTCGGAAGTCACCTCTACGAGTATCTAGCCATTTTTTTTTTGGGTGGGAAATTATCAAATAATTTCTCCCGCTCTGGGTGGAGCGGGAGGGCGTGTCAGACTTTTACTGGCTAAAACCCACCCGTGTTCCTTCGTTTGCCTGTGTGCCAGGGCCACGATATCCCTTTCGGAAAAACTTGCAACCCTGGCAGGATTAACAACATAATCTTCACACATCCATCGTTTCTTTGATCAAAACTGAACATAATTAAGTAGTTCATCTCACGGACTCATTATAGCGACTCTGAGTTATTGTTCTAGTCTCATTGCAGGTGTTCCCACAGATTCAACTAGATACGGAGACTGGTTGTATTGGTATGAATATCCAAGTGTTTGGGAAAGGTAAGTGGTTCATCACATTATTTGTATGTCTAACTTTGTATTATGTAAGATGGTAGGTACCGTAAAACGGGGTGAATAGAAATGCAGGGGTGAATCGAGACGCAATTTTATAATGGATTTTAACGTTGCAACACTATCTTTTGTTGCCAAAAAGGAGTTTAATGTGTTACCTGTACTATAATTAACGATTAAGTGCCTTGGCAACAAACTATATTATTATTTCAAGGCTCAAATCCATTTTAAAGTTGCGTCTCGATTCACCCCTGCATTTCTATTCACCCCGTTTTACCCGGTACTTGTTTAATTGAATCTTTCCCTAACAGCTTATACCCTATTTTACTTTAGCACGGTGGTGAGTAGTGTAACACCAATCAACATCTTGTTTTCTAATCATTCATGTAAACTACAGGAGCCGAGGAACGGGTATTTATTGTTGTTTGTTGTTTTTTTGTTGTATTTATTTCTTTTGCGGAATAGCCAACACAATTTTGCCAATGTCACGTACTTAAAATTAATTTATTTTATAGTTAATTAAAACAGTGTATGTACCTATAAAATTTATGAACCCACCCACATTTCACTAGTTATTAGCTTATTGCCACCAACCGGGCATAAATCCAGACTCTGGGCCGCTACTGAGAAATTACTGATAGAAAAACCCAATAACACTTTGCCCGACCTGGGAATCGAACCCAGGACTTCATGCTCAGCAGTAAGGCTTGCGGTCACTAGACCAACGAGTCAATTTATTTTATAGTTAATTAAAACAGTGCAGTGCAGTGCAGATAAAATTAATGTAGAAACGTAATCAAAAGTTGGTACTAATCCATGTAATAAACTGCGAATATTTGACATACATTTAGTCATTAATCTCTTATATTATTATCTACAAAAATGCCATCTATAAGGACGCCCGGCAAGGAAGTGGCAAAACTAGCGTATTCTGAGGTCAGAAAACATACGATAAAACGGGGTCACATCACTAGTTTTTATTAATTTATCAATTATTCATGAGAATAATTTAGATTGCCACTCAAATTGGGCAATGCACTGGCCTTAGAGTGCTGGTTCAAATATGTTCGTATAAAATGTTGCAACTATTTTTATTTAAACAAATATTTTGAATTATTGATTAGGGACGGTTATCAGGACATTCGCCTTTGTTTTTGCATATATTTCCGCTTTCTTTGAAGGTGAATTTTCCTTTATTTTGTTAATGACCAGAGATCGCACAAAATAGAGAGGTTTGGAAGGACAAAGGGTACGCCTTTGCCCAGCAGTAGGACAAAATGTAGCCTGACAAAAAAAAAAAGTTAATAACATCTGCGATACAGAGTCATACAGGATGTGCGTGTAAAACGTAATAATATTTTTTCTTTATTTATTATAAACTTTACTGTGAGTTTTATGTATTGTTGTTAATTTCCTACATTATATTGTTTAAATAAATGTACCTGTTGCCTAAATGAACTATTTATTTTAATTTATTTACAGTGACTTCTTAAACGGCCCACAAGATTTGCACAAAAGTATAAAAATATACCAGTAGTTACCAGCCTTCATACCTAAACAGATTACAATCAATCTGTCGAGCCTTTCGCCAAATATTTTTGGGCGGCGTCAGGTTAACCGGATGGAGCTACCAGTATTTTACATGGAGTGACTGCGTATCTGACCTCCACAACCCAGTTACTGAGTATCACGATACCCCTTAGTAAGAATATGGTTCATGAGGTTCAGACCACCCATAACGACTGTCAAACACAACGAATGACAGAACCAATTGCTGTTTTTTAGTTGGACTATTTCATCAGTTAATATAATCTGTCACACTCACCCAATAATACACCATTTTTAATTAAAGATGGGATTAGTGAAGACTCGTCGCTTGGATAGTGTAGTATACATGGACGGAAGACACGACTTTTTTAGGGATAATATATTAGTATCCGTAGACGTTTGAGTGGATAATTATCGTGCTATCCGAGGCACGGAGAGTTTTGATGTGTAATGGATGGTATCCCATCCACGAACCAACCGCGGCGAGCGTAGCTTGACCTTCGATCAACCCGTGCATCTGTTATCGTTGATTTAGCGTCGAGCTCCTATGACTAAAAATATAACACCATCTTAATAACAAACCACACGATAAACACGATCAAAGACATTAAATTATTTACTTAACAATAGACGGGACATAGCGAACAAAATCGTAATCCGATACATTTGTCCTAGTGGGCAAAAGTCGCTCAGTCTAGTGTGGTACGCCTGCATGTCAAGTCGCATTCGTGTCCACAAAAGAAAAATATTTTCTAAGAAAATATGCCGAGTTGCGCATTACGATATTGCAAATCTCGTTATGGTACGACTGGACCTAACTTTGGTTGATTTCGACGGCGTCACTGAGAAATGGCATCACAGTTTTTCTATAACATTTCTTCACATAGCCTCTCTATAGTGAGTATCTTAAATCTCTTTGATTTCTCTCAATCTGAAAGGTAAAAGTCATCATCTCAAGGGTTTATTCTAGATAATGTAGATCCGGTTTCGGAAACTTTTATAAAGATAAAGGTCAAAGATAACAAAGGAATCAGTAACCGTAAGAAACGAAACTTAACAAAAACATAAGAACAGTCTTAAAACAGCATTCAAATTCAATGTCAACTCATGAAATTTCAGACCAAAAAGAAAGAAAAACAAAGATTTGAAACGCGTGGGTTTATTCATTGTTGTAATAAAACAATGGGACGAATAAGTTATTAAAGCCTTTCTATAGATTAGAAGTAGATATCTTATATCTCTTTGATCACGATAAAACCAGATTCAAGATAAAATCAGTGTAAACATTATCGGGTAGATACCTACTCAGATGAGAGCACTTAACAATCCAAGATCAAAGCACGATTTACTTAACGAACTAAAATGGCTGTTTTTACACATTGCTAATATAATTTTCCGCGGTTTTTCGTCCACGTAGGTAAAAAATCTTTTTTTGTTAGCGACGATGATTAGGGTGGGGCGCCCACGAGCGATTTTCTCGGCGATTTTTGTCAGAATGTATTGGAGCACCCTTAATGCGCTAAGGTAGCCCGCGAAATTCAAATTTTCTTACGTTTTTTGCAATTTGCAGGTCAGTAACAGGTTGTATGTTGATCTAATTAGGATTCGCGGCCATAACAAACATGGCTTTACAGAATTATAATCATTAAAATCAGCATTACAACTCTCCGAGTACAAAAATCGTACTGAAAGATTATTTCTGTAATAATCATTCAGTAGGATTTTTTGTAGAAAGTTAGTAAAAGTTAGGAAAGTTGGTAAGTTAGTAGTGTATTGCCGATTCTAATGATTTTAATTCTGTAAAGCCATATTTGTTACGGCCGCGAATCATATTTAGATCAACATACAACCTGTTACTGTCCTGCAAATTACAAAAAACCTAATAAAATTTGAATTTGGGCTACCTTAGCGCATCCCCCTTAAGCTACGCATGCCGCGGTCGATTCGTGAATGGGTGACCATCTATTACGTATCAAAACACTCCGTGCCTCAGAATGCACCCTAATTTTATGTTAATTTGCATGAATATTCTGAAACAGTCACACATACAAGCAAAATGAAACTTTAGTACTTATATAATTGATTGGATCTTTTTCTTTCCATGTTAGACAGTTACGTAATTGTAGTATTTTAAATATAAAATAATAGATACATTTTTTATTTGAAAATCATGTCTTTTTTAAGGTTAATTATAAAAAAAACAAACAAGAATTTTTGGCTTTTCTGTCTAAAATAAATATTCACAGCAAGAAAATATAGTTTATTATCCAGCCACCAGATATTTTTTCTCTAGATCAATTATTACTTTAGTTATACACGAAATAAGAATTGAAACTTAGGTACGCTATTTACGGGTTTCGTGCTCGAATACTAGCAAAGACCGCACGCGATATTCAACTTTATTACGGATGTGTTAGCGTGTAGCACATAACGGAGTGGCGGGAAGCAAGGGGCGGAGCTTGCGTGGAAATTTGATTGACTCTCTGGTTTTAAGCCGTTGGTACTGTCATTTGTAGATCTTTGACAGTCATTACGGGTAGTCGGAAGCCCAAAAGTCTGACAACCAGTCTTACTAAGGGGTATCGTGTTACCCAGCAACTGGGTTGTGGAGGCCAGAGAGGTAGTCGCTCCATTTAGTATACTGGTATTCAGCTGCATCCGGTTAGACTGGAAGCCGTCGCCAACTTAGTTGGGAAAAGGCTAGGCATATTAATTTTGAGTGATTGATGGGCCGCCTATTGGTAATGTTTTGTGATTACAAATGATTCGTGAAACCAATTTTATATAAGTCATCACGTTTTATTTAATTCTGTGGTTTTAATCAATAGGGATTAGCGTGTCCTTCAGTGCAAAAAATAGGACGTAGCTACATTAAAATTATGCCGTCGATTTAGTTTTTTCGGGAAGTAAGAATCTCCAATGATAATGATTTTGTTTCTGTGTCAGTATGACAAAATTAATGCTTAAATATCACAAACTATAGAATAGAATTATCTTTATTCAAGTATCTTAGACTCAAAAATGATTAGTAAGAATTACAACTGTATTAGTAAGAGCTGACGCTTCACAAAAACAAACAAATGGTAGTGGATCACCGTTGTGGCAACCCATGTGAGATGGCACAACAGCGACCCACAAAAACACAGTCCAGACGACTTGAAATGATGCTTAGGAGCGATGCGTTGGAGCTGCCCCACACCCTGCGCACCATGGAAGCACATCTTTTACGCATGGTTGTGTAGAAACAATCTACATGCGCATCCGCGAACATCCCCGACCGACGCACTACAGAAGCGGGGCAGCCCCACCAGCATCCTAAACGCGTTATTATACTGAACGCGGATAGCGTTGTACGATGTTTGCGTATATCTAGCCCACAGGCTACTCGTGTAAAAAGACGTACAGTAGGCTCGAAAGAGCGTTATTTTTACAGAAAGTGAGCATCGTGCAAACCTGCGAGCCAGCATGTTCGCTCTAACCAACAACGCCCTCCGCTCCCGTTCAATGTCGACATCATCTTTGAGATTGGGGGTCAATATATGACCTAGACCAGACTGTTTGGAATAAACGACTTTCCTTAGGAATTAGGATTAAAAATGTGGTTCTAACTTAGTCCAAGCCCAAACCGTCGAGCCAGTTATTGTTTATTTATTTTGTTATTTAATCAGTTTTAGTTGTTGAATAATTCAATAGACATTAATGATTTTCTTTCTTTTTACGGCTTTTTGCTGACGGTGACTCAATCCATCGACAATCTGTGGGTGTGACGTAATGTGTCATGGCGCGTCTGATTGTTTATTGCCAGGCTAGAGAATAAAAAACTTCCGCCGGTTTCTCGCCATTTGATTGTGAAACTCCTTGTTGGTTATGCTTAGTTCCTTGTCTGTGGGTCGTATTCTAGAACATTGGAATCCAAATCAAACTGATACTATCCTTAAATTGGCTTAAATTATAATCAGACTAGCTTATGCCTGCGACGAGACGCGTCGCCGTCGTCAGTCTTGTTTTAACGTAAAATATGTTTTTTAATTTTTTTTTCCGAAAATATTCTTCTATTCTATTCAAACTAGGCTGAGAATCAGCACTTTTCGAACGTCAAAATTACATAATAAAGTCCCTCAAAATACCAGCCCTTCAAAACTTTATAGTGATTTAGCTGGGAAGAAGAAGTGGTGCAACAAATTCCCAAGCAGCACAGGCTCTGTCTGTTCAGTTAGAAAAACTTAAATCGATACAATAAGTATACAAATTAGTTTAAACTTACAACATAAAATATTAAATTCAATAACTTGCCAGTTAGCACACGCCAATATACCAACAAAAAACATCGAAACCTATACCTACTCAAGCAGAAATAAAAACTAAAAACGTAAACAGAACTCCATTCCTAAATAAAAACGTCCAGGCTATGAATGGCGTGCCCACTTACATAAAGCTATATGTAGCTGTAACTAAAAGTCACAAATGATAAACTAGGACCATCGAAGTAAAATACCTAAATAAAAAGTTAATTACTAATAACAATAACAAAACCATGGTCAGCAACACGACCAGCCGCCAAAAGCAGTACCCGTTCACAAGCATAACGCAAAGATCAGCCAGTACCAGTACCCCCCTCGTCATATTTGAAGGAAGGAGGCAACCCGATCGTCGTCGCTACCGCAAGCAGTGACATCTAAGGGAGCATGACGAACTTGCTGCCGGTTGCTCAGGCAAGAATAATAATTATGATCACGAGAATTGTCGAAGTCGCTAGCTAACCGCATATTGCAATACAACTCCTAAAAATTTAATAAGTAGATTATGTCATTAATAAATGACAAATAAAATTAAAATTTACTGACGTAAACAGTCAAACAAAATAAACAATTAAATGAACTCATATAACCTGTCAGTAATTCAGTAGGTAAACTCATTCTGGAGAAAGAACATAAATATTGTCTTGAGTTAATCGCAGCCACCAACTATTCTTATCGTTTAAGTAGTCTTGTAGAATAGTATGCCTTTTAAAAAAGGTTGGATTTTCGCTTCAAAAGGCAACTCTATACAAGGTTATTTTTAAGTCGTCAATAACCTCTTAAGGGGACATTGTACTCATCATTATGAACAACTTTTACTATGGGACCAAACCTGAAATCGCCAAAAAAAAACAGCTGTTCCCTACATTTTAACAAATTATTCGAACGTAAATGTAGGGAACAGCTGGTTTTTTTTTCGCGATTTCAGTTTTGGTCCCATAGTAAAAGTTGTTCATAATGATGAGTACAATGACCCCTTAAGAGGTTATTGACGACTTAAAAGTAACCCTGTATATAAGATTTTCGCGAAGATGAATTTGTGAGAATACAATACCTTTAAAAAAAATCTCAGTAAAATTCTGGCACCCAGCTGGTAAATTAATCAAACGTTCGTTTTGAAGAACAAGTTTATTTTGAATGTCAGCGGCTTTACCCCACAGCAGAATACTGTAGGACATAACGCTATGAAAATAAAATCGGATCAGTAGTTCCGAAGATTACATACAACTCTCAATTTTTTTCTGTCTAAAATATTAGTATAGATTAAAGTGGAAATTCGTATGTTAGTAGGTAGGTATCATTCGATAATTTGAACACCGTTTTAGAGAGTAAGGTCGTTACCACCTAAAACTCACTAAAAGTCGAAATAAGAGCCCGGTACAGCCATCGATAATTCAAGAGTTTCAAAACAGGATTCATAGATATTGTAACGGCTTAGATTAATTATATTATTTTGATAAAAAGTCAAGTAGATGTTCACCAATCTGTCAAAATAAATGCCGAAGCAGCACTAAGCGGTTTAAGATGTTTGCGGTTAGGCATAGATCATTAAAATGTATGAACATAACCTCAATAAAACTGTCGATAATAAGACTTGTTACCACTGTTTACAAAGGTAACACTTGCGCGTACGCATCTAATTTCTAATGTATACTCAATATACAGTTAGAGGATCGGGGTCATTGTACAGGTGACAGTTAGCTAGGACAATGAGAGATAGTGGTAATGCGTGGTAGGAAAGTTATATGGAAGCTAGAATTCATTCACTAATAGATACTCGTATAGCTCCCATAGTTGTACCAGTTAATAGTCAGGTGATTGAGAGTACAAACCAAATGAGGTTTATAATTTGGGTCAGTGTACTCAGTGTACTATCGTCTTTTGCTTTAACATTCTCATATTTATTATTCAGATCGCCATTGGTATTTTGATTATTTTATCCTTAACAATACCGATAAGGCCCTCGGGTTTGTTATTCCCTCTTCTTATTAATTCTGAAGAAATATAAATTACAGTACCTACCTACTTATCAATGATATTTAAGGCGCTCACAATATTGACATGTGGTTCACACATTGAGACACATCTACTACGCCACATGCGAACTACGCATCAAAAACCTGACGTCACACAAATCCTGCATCGCGCTAGCAGAGTTAACAACGCGATCATAGATAATACACTATAATATAGGAACACACGACTGGCATATATACAACATTCCGACTTATAATAATAACCGTGGAATGGGACACGATGGACGTCGAGGATAATTTCTTTGGTTTCCTAAATCGTTGAATTTACCATTTGCTTTCGATATTACAACCACATCGTTTTAAAAGCTTACCTTCATGCTTATGACATTACATTCATAAATAAAAATAATATAAAACTTGACATTGTATTAAAAATTACTTATTTTCATTTCAAACTAATTTATAGTTATACTAGCTTTCGCCTGCGGCTTCACTCGCGTTAATTTAGAATTTAACAATCATTTCGGGTTGTACTCTGCTTTTTTTAAAGGACATGTCCAAAAATGGTTTTTTATTATTCAATAATTCTAACCAGGATCAGTTAAATATATTTGGATAGACAACCCAAAAGCTAGTGTTTCTAACTATAACATACATTTTTAAAGGCTTCCATTTTTGAGAAAAATTGTTTTTTTTATTTTAGTGTGAATTTACTCCTAAAACGAACAAACCTTTCTAACTAACTAGTATATTAAAGTGAACATACCCTAAACAAATACAAAACTTGTCAAAATTGACACATGGCACTGTCATTATTGTCTTTAGATATTTGATGGATGATTATGACAAAGTAAACAATAAGAAATATGATGAAATGGGGTATTTTCAGTCAAAAATGTTTAGTCTAACCTTTTAGAACTGAAAGGGCACTCTATAGGTATGATCATGGCTACTTAGAATGTTTATGTGCAAGTTGTAATAAGTAATTATTTTAATATGTTAATAGTATCTACTGATTGAGAACATTTTTTAATTACGTAGAATTCCTTTTTTATGACTTGGAATCGAGATCGGAAGTAGATGAAAAGCTTTTCAGCAAAATATGCTATTGAAAAACTGAATTATTATGCTATAATTGGACGTTCGCATGAACGTAAAAATACCACGATGTTTTTTGGCGCACTGCATTTTCACTGCTCGGTGGTGAGAATCCAACAGAGTGTATTCCAGCGCGTCAAAAAACACATTGTTGGATTTTCATCTCTCGGCGCCAAGTATAGCATTGAAAATGCACTGCGCGATAAAATCCCGTCGCGATATTTTTATGTCCGTGCGAACGTCGGCTTACAGTTTTGGTATGAAATAAAACTTTGTATAGTCTTAGATATTCATTTATTGATTTTCTTCATTTTCAATGTCTTCTTTTGTTAAAATATTGTCGAGAAACTGAGCAGGTGGAGATATTATATCATTTTGATGCCGGGCCCATCCAAGATACCAGACAATTGTCATCACATGAGCACAGCTTCCAACAGTTCTTTTTCCAATTATGCAACTGCAATAATAGTCAGATAAACAGCTTTGCCAACTAGTCTCTGCCACTTTGAGTAAAATATATGTGTAATACACTGTATTACTATAGTGGCGTGACTTTATTCGTCCTCTGATCAAAGCTGTTTCATGTGATGACGAAATGCCTGGAATGTTTATTAATAGTAAATCTTCACTTACTTCTACAGTAAAAAGAACCGTTCGGCCGAATATGTTCCCCATAATAAGAGCGAGCCTGTTTAATTTGATAAATTCCTAAGCTAAATAGAACTAAATCTGACATGTCCATCGTAGGGAACATATTCAGCTGTGGTATTTGAGCATTTATCTGTACGAAACTGGCTCGGCGTCTATTAAGCTGATGCCCAATCACATAGTCAGCTAAATAATTTGGCATGGCCATTCTCTGATTAACTCTGTCCAGTATAGCTTGGGCATCAGGACGGTCAGTCAAAACGGGATGGAAATGGTTTAAAATGGCTCCTACAATTTTAAAATCATCCATAAGATTTCTAGACCCAATATTAAAATATTTATTTCTAAAGATTTTAAAATCCCGTTTAAACCAACCGTTTACAACTTCTACCACCCACCTGCACAGTGTCACCAGTCGAGATCTATTGGCTTTTTCAGTTGATAATTGAGTTTCGCCTTCACTTAGGGTCTCTGGCTTGTACACAGAATATCCCAAAGATCTGAGCAGTGGGATAGAGTCTCTAAAGCCGCGGTCAAGAATAAATACATCATTCTGTCCAAAACATTGCCTTAAATTAGAATTTTCATTTTGGAACAGCAGTTTCATAATTGTAGCATCAGATGTTGTGGCTGCGTATGGTCCAAATATGTTTATAATGTGGCCATCGGTGGCCACCAGCAAAAAAGGTTTAACAAGATTTGCAAACTTGTGTAAACTGTATGATTTTTTTTGGAACAGATAATTTGACGATTTCTGTAAGTATACATAGGTTCCATCGCAAATAACTATGGGGTTATTTTCTGCTGTTCCAAAAAGACCCTGTGGGATTAAAAGATTTCTACTGGACAGGCTTGCTCGAGAAATACGATTGACACCTAAATGTATTGGTACATACAATTCTTTCATACAATTACGTGCCTTTTTCATATAACTGCATGCTACTGATTTATTTATACAAACCAATGATGCAATTCGTCTAATTGGCTCCCCAGTTCTTATTTTCATAAGGTATAATCCTAAAGCCGTTTTCGGGTTTTCGACACACAGCTGATAATTGATTGGTAATAATGCTGAGTATTGTTAAAAAATTCAATACAGTCAAGCCTGTCCAGTAATGACATATATGGTTATTCATATTTTCCACATTTTCAAAATCAATAATGTTAATTGTTTTTTTTCTTAATAAATCTAACATTTCTACAACATGATTCAGGGTAAATTGCGTATAAACACTTAAATGTCCTTCACATGCTCGGGCATTAGGTGAGACATATAATTTATAGTCAATTAATATTCGTTTTCTAAGGTACATGGGTACTCTCAAACGTTCCATATTTATACACTCGGGAACAAAACAATGATTTGATGAATCCGGTGTCCGACTGTAACCATCTAGTTCTACATACCTGTTCTCATTTTGAACTACATTGACAAAATCAATTTCTGAACTGAGTGCACTTACAGGTTCAGCCACAGAGCTAAACCTACTTTCTACATTGTCTTGAGTCACTTGAGCCTCTCTTGGTGGTTCCATCAATTCGTGAATATTGTTATGAGCTTGTTGCCAGCAGGTATTACATGCTCGAGCATTAGCAGGGATCTGAAATTAAGTTTTCATTTATTGTGTGTTCCAGTAATCAGTAATACAATATTATCAAGTGAAAATATTTAATTTACATATTTACCTGACGGGGGTTGATGATGCTAGCTATATAAGCCCGCTCAGGATGACCATCAGGTAGGGGACGAGAGCGCCTGCCTGTTCTTCTTGAGATAGAAACACCACAACACACACATACTGATTGATGACCCAGCTGTCGGTCACCAATGTTATGGTCGTTTCTGTTACTCAGTTCTATCAGCAATAGGTTGATGCATTCTTGGCAAATGCAATCTCCGTCTGTTACCTAAAAACAAAATAATTTATGTTCAGAACACAGTATCGTTCTTCTGCATGTTTTTTGAGCAAATTAGTGCTGTATAATCTTTTTCAACATAAGACTGGTACCAAAATATTAAAAAAAAAGTTACATTTAGGTAATTTACATTACCTCCTGAGCAGTCCATTCTTCAATTATTGAGACTATCTCAGGGCTCATGCTTAAAGCGTTATATTCATACTGCTGATTAACATGTGTTGCAATTCATGCAGAGAGCCATAACTGTAACAATAATCTGAAAATAGAAATGGATGTTAATGATTGCAGACTGTCAGTGGACTTAAAAGAGGCAAAGGTTATGCAAATAAAACCCATAGGGAGCTAAATAAGAATAAAGAACAGTACTTACATTGGGGGTTTTAAATCCGAAATCCGAAGTCCTAAACGCGTGCAGTATCAAATAACCGTTATGAAAAAGCAATGTCGTCAGGGTTAAAGGTTCATAAGCTACTGGTATCCTAATCATGTGCAAAGTAGAAGAATCCGTTGTGAAAAGCCAAGTCAGTAAAATCAGGAAAATCAATGAAAGCACAAATTAAAATACGAGAACACTGGTTATCACGAATGCACGAGACGAGACAGTGTGACCTGTGACAAGTGTGACAGCATCACAGCACTTGACAGCAGACGAATCAGACGGATGATGCCTGTCAGTCAACACTTTATGTCATATTTTGACAGACGAATATAATCAGCTGTCAAATTAGACATTGCCAAAGTGTGTGGGAGATTTTATTTGGGTTGCCATCAACAAATAACATATATGTACTAACATTAAATATTTTATATTTTTTCTCTTAAATGGAGGGGTCTAAAAATATTATTTCAGTGGTCACAAATTTCATATTTTTGTCGCTTTTATTTAAGTGTAGTTTGGCGCTGGTTAGATTTTTCTCGGAATAAAAAACCAACGCCCATACAAAAAGCGGACATCTCCTTTAAAGTGCTGCTAAATACATCCCTTATCATAATTCAATCATGATTCGAAAGACACGTGGCGCCATCTATTATCTTAATAACGTTATTGTTGTTTTCCTCGGGAACAGTACTTTTTTTCGGGATGAAAGGTACCCTATGTCGGTGTCTGTACGCCTGACAATGTATATGCAAAATTTCAGGATGATCGGTTCAGGCGTGAAAAGGTAACAAAAAAACTTACTTTGGCATTTATAATATTAGTCAGGATTAATATTGTACTTCAATTTTAATATTTCTACGGTAACGGTAGTATATGTGAAGCTGTTTATTAATATTAAGATCATAATGACCATTTAATCAGAAATAAATTCTATTCTAAGCAAAGGTGAACGGAGACCTACTTTAAAAGACTGACGTCGAACAGCTAAAGTTAAATATTTGTGACTTATTAAAACACAGACACTTGTTATATTATTAAGGTTTATTAAGTAGCAAAATAATGATCACACCTGCAAATTTAACTAAGATAAATACTGCTTAGCACGCAAATACAAGTCTAAGTTTTTGTTGACAGCAAGACCTGCGCATGCAGTCAAGAGTGAGGTTTTAAATCTTAATGATCTGGGAATGGGATTATTTAAATTATTCTCTAAAGGGCGTTTATGGCATTGTTATTGTAAATAAAGCCTCATTTACAAGAAGAGAGTTTCTCGCCTTGATGCCAATCGATAGATGAGTATCATAATCAAGGCCTCTCGGTGAGAGCGAGTGTACTCCACCACGCAGACCCAGTGCGGGTTGGTAGATGTCACATGTCTTCGAATGTTAGATTCTAGGACATGCCGGTTTCCTCACGATGTTTTCCTTCACCGTTTTGAGAGCAGTGTTTATAAAATAGTTTTGACAAAGTAAACTGCCTGTCAGGGTTTGAACCTACGACCTACAAATCACCACTAGTCCAGAACTGCTCTCGATGAGTATCCATAAGGCATTTTCTCACATAATATTAAGCAGTAATGTCTACCGACAGCATCAAAACCTTTAATAACGGAACTATATAGGTACTCCGTTGGTTTAGGTAGTTAAATAAAGGTAAACAAAAAAAAACCAAGTGACGTCAAGTAACCGACTAAACGTAATACCTGTCACTTCAGTTGTCATGCTACGTCACAGTTGTACTCTTCAATTTAGCAACGTTTTATTTCGTTGACGTTTAGAGGACCTGTCTTTTTGGGCTCTTTACAATAGACAGATTACAAATTAAAAAAAATATGTATATTATAGTATTGTTATAAATCTAACAAAAACATCGTGTTCAAGCAGTTACATCTACGAAGAGTAGTTTAAGAATATATTTTAAAGTTACAGTAATACTATACGTAAAAATCAAAAATAAATTTAATTAGGTTATAACTTTATAAGTTACAAAGAATTTTTAAACAAGGAAGTGTCATCTATAAAAATCCTTTTTATGATTTGTTTACCTTTATTTCTACATAAACCGATGGAATTATAGATATGCTGCTAAGTTGTAGAAAGAGTCTTTAGGAGAACCCTCAGACCCTTTTTACTACATCCACAGACATAGGGGTCACTGTAATAGGGGGCAGGCGAGCCTATTGAAATTGAATAATGAAATAGGGATCATTCTTTTCGCCGGCTGTCGCAGAAAAGTTGTGCTGAAGTGTTATGCTCAGCGATGGCCGTTTTCCGTGGATGTGACCCAACTTGTTCTATTTTGTGATTGTGTTCTTTCTTTGCGTCATGTTAATGCAAATAAACGTATTCTTTCTTTTCTTTTAAAAGGAAAAACTAGCCAATGATTATAACTTGCTATTGAAGGCATTCTGAGAATTCCAGCAGCCCGGAGTCTGGATTTGTACCTGGTTGGTGGCAATAGGCTCGCCTCTTATAATATGAGACTTAAACATAACTGGCGAAATGTGGATGAAAACCTACTATAGGTACACCTCTGCCTAACCCTTCGGGGAATACAGGCGTGGTTATATGCTATGTGTTTTTTTAAAGCACAAAGTCCAATCACCACCAAGCGATGATTACAACCAGTTTAAACATTCATAATGGCTGATTTTACGGTCAGCATGCGAGACCATGGTTTGAACGCAGTCGACCATGCCGCCATGCCGTCGAAACTGGCACATCTGCTGTTTGATGAACACGCAATCTTTTTTGTTTAACGTATTTTTTGCGGAGGAAATTATATAAGACATGCACAGAAAGCTTAAAAATCGATGTTGGAAACTATTTTCGTTGTTATGGTTATGGTAAAGGTTTGTTTGGTGAGTAGTTTTGTTTAGCTGGCAGTTTTTGAGAGGTCTGGGGCATGGCAGTGCCACTATCAAAACAAAGTAAACTAACTAATGGGGCACTGCCATATCTTTTCTCAAAGCGAAGGAGGTTATTTTTGAATTAACTTTGTGCTCGTAACTTATGGCAATATGGTTTTCAAAAGTGCCTTTATAGTTTTTTTTGTTGTATTTCATAATTATTTAGTGAGATTAGGTGCAGCCAGTCTCAAAAAGAGGTTTAAGAGTTCATTTATCTATCTACAATATCGTTCGTCTAGTGGTCGCAAGCGATACTGCTGAGCATGAGGTCCTGGGTTTGATTCCCAGGTCGGGCAAAGTGCTATTGGGATTTTCCATTACGAATTTCTCAGTAGCAGCGAGTCTGGATTTGTGCCCGGTTGATGGCATAGGCTCGCGCTTTATTACATGGGACTTAAACATAACTGGCGAAATGTCGGTGTACTATGGGTACACCTCTGCCTAACCCTTCGGGGATTACAGGCGCGATGTTATGTTATGTTATCTACAATATTGTATACATCTTTTTGAGCTGACTGTACATTGCAAGTCCAAAATTCAGTTATTTTTAACCCTACGTTTGATAATTTGAGGGTTTAGGATAAAAAAAATTGTTTCTTTCTCTCCTAATTACATATCTTAAAAAATATTTATTTCACACTTTGCGTACCTACATCATGAATTCATGACTTTTCCTGCTAAACCAAATAATGATTTAATAATTGTTTTCCTTAAAACACGTAAGCTAAAACTTTATTTCAAGATAAGTTGAATAAACTATTAGGTGTGAATGACGCACATTAAGATGAAGCCAAGAGGCTCATATGATTGATAATAGTGTAACAAATAAAAAGCCTAACTGAATGTCTGAATAGTTGCAAAAAAATGGGACCACTTATCGACTTATTATTACGTCTTTATTATAATCTAGCTGGGCATCCGGCAATTATCTTTATACTAGCGACCGGCTCCTGCTTCGGCAGGTTTTTACGACTTAGCAAAACATCAACATATTTTGAGTATATAAGTATGTTTTATACAATACTAGCTTTACCCGGTCCGGCTTCGCACGGGTAGCCCTAAGTATCTATATCCTACCCTACCTACCTACCCTACCTGCCTATCCTACCTACTCTACCTACCTACCCTACCTACCTACCCTATCTACCTACCCTACCTACGATATGCTGGGCATATTGTACCATTACCAGTTCGTAGTGACTCAAATGACCATTTATACTCGTAACAAATGAACGGCTAGACTGATGTTTTGACTATATTTTTTTTTAAATCATGAATATCATATAATTATATACTTATTATCCTATTCCGGACGAAGACAAACCCAAAAACATAAAAATCGCTCCAGCCGTTCTTGAGTTATAAATGGTGTAACTAACACGACTTTGTTTTATATAATTATATAGATTAGTTTTAGTATATGCGAAACCCGAAACACGTGTCTAGTATTTTTATGTAAAGAATCTATGTACAAAATTTCAAAACTGTATCATGAAAAATCAAAAAGTTATAAGGTTGTTATGTTACCGAGTTGTCCGTACAAAAACATGCTAACTACGCCCCCGCGCCTCCAGGATCGTCTTGCGCTTATTGATAATAATTCGCCAGTAAGCTAACCGTATGGCGATTGTATTGTAAGTAATTAAATTGTGATAACATTTTCCATCACACTTAGATATTTTTGGCAAAAATATAACATGGTGTAAAAAATATTGAAATCGATTCAGTTCCTTATTCTGAACAAACTATATTCAGGTTTCGCATATACTAAAAATAATGTCGTATAAAGTTCTTCATGAAACATTAATCAAGAAACTGCACCACTACGGCATCCAAAACGCCTCTCTGAATCTTCTTACTTCACATTTAAGTCATAGGATTCAGAGAGTTAATTTTAACGGAAAAGATCACCCGGCTCTGTAGAAAGAATGGGGTCCCCCCAGGGCTTAATTCTTGGTCCATTTTTATTTCTTAAATATATAAATGACTTAACTCTGAAGGCCTTCACCCTTCAGAGTTAAGTCATTTATATATTTCGTCTTTAATCTATAAAAATAAATACAATTGAAGTGTCTGTTTGTAATGTCAAAATAACAACTTTTTTACTAAATTCGTATGAAAGAACACATCACCAAAAAACAATTTAAAAAAATAGTCTGTCTGTTTTTTCTGGCTAATCTCCGAAACAGCTGGATCGATATCACTGGCAGATAGCTGATGTTATAAGGAATAACCTAGGCTTTTATTTTAGAAAAAGCCACGCGGGCGAAACCGCGGGTAGCAGCTAGTTTATAATAAGTATAGAACTAAGTTTATCAAGTTCCTACCTTGACTTCATAGAGACATATTTATGTCATGACTATTACTAATCTACTGTAGAATAGAAATCGCTTTGTCTACTGAAAATGTCAAATTCAAAGTCAAATTATTTATTTCAAATAGGCACATTAAATTTATGGCAATTTTGAACGTAAAAATTTACAAAAAAATAGAATTGATTCTAGTCGCCCCTTCCAAATGGTAGCTTCGTGTGGAGAAGAATGGGCAATAAACTCCACCGTTACTCTTTTAAATGTTTTACAATATATTGTACATTAAATATAAAACTATTATATGTGAAGACGATGCACCTAGAATAAAATTACTATTCCACAATAGGTAAAAATAATTAAAAATGAAGCAATGTTTCACCGATGTCTCGATTATTTTTTTTCGATATATCGATATCGATACTAATGTATTTTTTAAATATCGAGACGATATATTATATCAATACTTTTTGGCATTTCTTGCATCCCTACCCAAAAGTACGAACAACAAATCAAAGACCTCAAAATTCTCTACCGGTAAACATTACGGTAACCTCATTGGCTGACACAGTGCTACCTACCAACCGGTTGGTCGACCTACAGACAAGACGTAACGCATTACGTCACGGAATGTATTCAATTACATCTGTGATACCACCTGTTAATGTTTGTGTAGGTTACGGCGAATGGATGGAATGTCTTGGTTGGATTGAATGGTGAATTTTGTGTCCTTATCTGGTGCTGTTACAGCCTTTCAGGCGTAGCTGAAGGCCTAATAGATTATTTTATGAGCAACAATGTTACTTGGACTAATTTATGCCTGCCCAGCTGGATTGGAAAAGTTCCATTGCTTTAATGAACGTGATTATGATCAATTGCCATAGTTGCTCATTGCTACTAGAGAGAACAAAAGAATCAGGTCCAGTTTTCTTTTCGGTTTCCGCTAACTGTAAGGCGCATCGTCTACGACGCTACTCAAAAGTTGTTGCTAACTGTAAGGCACATCGTCTACGACGCACGCTGCAAAAGTTGTTGCTAACTGTAAGGCATATCGTCTACGACGCTACTCAAAAGTAGTGGCTAACTGTAAGGCACATCATCTACGACGCTACGCAAAAAGTTGTGGCTAACTGTAAGGCACATCATCTATGACGCTACTCAACAGTTGTGGCTAACTGTAAGGCACATCATCTACGATGCTGCAAAAGTTACGACTAACTGTAAGGCACATCGTCTACGACGCTACTCAAAAGTAGTGGCTAACTGTAAAGCACATCGTCTACGACGCTACGAAAAAGTTGTGGGTAACTGTAAAGCACATCGTCTACAACGCTACTCAAAACAGTGGCTAACTGTAAAGCACATCGTCTACACCGCTGCGCAAAAGTTGTGGCTAACTGTAAGGCACATCGTCTACAACGCTACTCAAAAGTAGTGAGGCTATGCGAGCGTTGCGGTTTCGCACCGCAACGCTCCACCGCCGCTTACAACGACGTCGCAGCATCTCGGCGTTGGGTGTGTCAGTTTTATTTAGTACAAGTAACACTGCGCTGCGCTACGATGCTGCTTCGAAGCTTGGCATCGCACCACAACATCCTTCCCGTTTTGTTTCTCTGGTCTGCTTGTCCTTTGAGCGTGCGTTTCGTCGCTGCACCTCGTTGCAACGCACCGTGTGGCATGTTACTGTGACGACATCGGCGACGCATCGTGGGGCTGTTACAATCTCAAAACACCAATGAGAAGCCAGAATGTCATAGCTGACAGCACTAGTATTTCAATGGCAGGCTGGACATGACGCGATATACTAACGCTAATTTGTGGTTGGTTGCGGACGATGGGTTGTGATTTACGTCGGACTTAAAAAAGTTAAAAACTGAAACCCGACTACGACAGAAACGCCAACTAAAAAATAATAAACAAAGACATCGATGTGTCGTTTTGACAATGACAATTAATTTTAAATCGGATTCCTTAAAGCCGGAGCCACACGTAAAAACCTGACATCGTACAGATTACGTGTAAGTCCGGCTATACGAAAACTGATGTTATATTCCCAAGCTTTGCCGTAGTCGAGTAAAAAGTACCGACATTAATGACATTCAACAAATATACATACAATACATATCCTATTAAAATCATAGCCTCCTTTGGCTTTGCCGTAGTCGGGTAAAAATAACGTATTTTTTCTAAAATTTTCGAAAAATCTAATTTCTAAATAAGTTATTTTCAATGAACCCACAATTCGAAGAACACATAATACAACATCACGCCTGTAATCCCCGAAGGGTTAGGCAGAGGCGTATCTATAGTACACCCACATTTCGACAGTCCCATGTAATAGGGGGCGAGCCTATTGCCTATAGCTATTGCTTAAGAAGAGGTTCCATAAAAACTCGAACCACCATAACTTTTGAATAACTTAAATCAGTACAAAGACATTACAGCCAAACATTGCAAAAGACACCAAACAAACAAAACTAGTTTGTAATAAATCGAGCATCTGATTCAGAATAAGAGTATATTATCAACTTTCACTGAGAGGAATTCCGGTTGCGTTCGTAACACTTGATCATCTCACGCGAAATCTTAACGTTTTGCTAACTCATAACGTGAGATCGTGTAGTGATACACGTTTTTTTTATCTTGGTGAATCTATTTGACACGTGTTTGTATGCTTTTTTGTAGTTGGAAGGCCGTTTGTCCACCGCCACGTCAACAGGGGCCCAAGTCTGCTATTTTTATAAATTCAGTCATTCCAACACGATCCCATTGTCATGCCATTGTCATTTTCGTAATCTGGTAAATTCATAATGGTCAATCATTGGTCGGTCAATGTTCTCGTAATATAATTGTGTTATTATAATGGGTTTGTCGTATTGCCATTATTAGAAAACCCATTAGTAGAAATGTCATTCATTTGTAATTATGTACGAGATTACCAATATATGCAATTTCTTTTAATGTAGTGTCAGTGGCCGACCATTGGAATGTCATAATGACGCCATTATAATAGTAGATTACCAAACTTGTCAAAATCAACAATTATGAAATCAATGATCGACCATTCTGACACTATTGTAATAGCAGACTTGAGGCCCAGGACGTCAACGATAACGAGATGACGATGGTTTTTTTTTTTTTTTTTGTTTTTTTTTGGGTGAGAAATTATCAAATAACTTCTCCCGCTCTGGGCGAAGCGGGAGGGCGTGTCAGACTTTTACTGACTAAAACCCACCCGTGTTCCTTCATTTGCCTGTGTGCCAGGGCCACGATATCCCTTTCGGACAAACTCGCAACCCTGGCAGGCATTGGCCCTAATGGACCCCGTCAATTCGTGCTGACGTCTCTTTGAGGCGCGCGTGGAACACAACGCACCGTCGACCCGGGCCTGGTCCTTATCGGACGGCGAGCTACCCATGAGATGACGATGCTGAAGTAGGGATACTTACCACCACCGGGACGTCAAGTTCCGAATAATCTCGATTCTCGTTGACGGTGAGTTGAGCGGTGGACAAACAGTGTAAATGCTCGTACAGTATATCGCCCGAATATCGTATCGTATATCGATAATCGTACGATCGTACGATATCGCGGGCGCGACAGTCACCGACAAAGAAATTGTGTATCTGTACGAGCTTTAAGGCTCTTAGCGAAGAATCTCGTCTGGGGAAGTACTACCATGCCTCTTTCTGCCGTCACGCGTTGTTGAGTTTCAATTTCACGTGTCGGTGTAGTGAGATATTTCAGCTTTCCCGCACCCCCGATATCTCTGACTTTGCAGATATTCATTGGCGGTGATATCATCAGGTAGGTCACTTACTTGCATCATAACCTGCCTAGACTTTTCTCAACTATATTGGCGTTGGCTTCCAGTCACATGATGAACCAACAACAAAAAAAAAAAAAACTTTTGCCTGATTTTCACCATCATTATAATTATGCCAAGCATGGTGACAATTTCCCTCTGAATCGTTCTGTATAGGTCTACGTTTGGTCTACGCTGAGGAAATTTTTGGGCTTCAGCAAAATCAGCATACGTTGGAATTACAATAACAAATCATTTGGCAATTGCGGGCCCTGTGACTAATCGCCACGACAGGACCACACTCAAAGCTATCATGAATAGTCCTATTTGTATGTTAATATTTTTTTAAAGAGTCAGTTTACTGGAGTGTGGTCGCCTGCAGAATTTTAAATACCGGGTTTTCCCAAGTCGCACAAATTTTTTATTCCATGTAGTAATCGAACTAGGGATCCAGCTTGTGCTTTGAATTGGTTCTTTCTTGTTAGAATTTTGATCTCATGCCATCATCATATTTTTTTTTTTTTTTTTTAAATAAACTATTATGTCCTAATTTGATTTGTCCCTGTATAAAGATGTGAGTCACCTGCATACCTACTTTTTATCAGAGCCGTAGTATATTGAGCATTGATAAGTGTGTTCTCTTGCGTTGGATTGAACAAGTTGAATGAACGCCAGGCAGTAATTCCACGTAATTATCATATCCCACGTCCGAACCGCTTGAAGTGGCGGTGCTTAGGGGAAGCCTATGTCCAGCAGTGGACGTCTTTCGGCTGAAATGATGATCATATCCCTGCCATGTGAAATTGTGAAGCAACATAATGTAACTTCCTAAAGTTAGTCATTATGAGGAAATTGTTGGCCCTCACTACAGAT
This sequence comes from Tiliacea citrago, assembly GCA_963921375.1. Lineage (NCBI taxonomy): Eukaryota > Metazoa > Arthropoda > Insecta > Lepidoptera > Noctuidae > Tiliacea > Tiliacea citrago. Next base: position 17,040,164 of record OY992802.1, read on the forward strand.
TAAAGGCTCGTAAAGACTGGCATGATATCGCGGGCGCTGTACGAGCCTTAATCAATGTTCCACTGCTTTTGGTAACCTTAACAACAATATATTGGCACAAGGAAATAAGCCATATATTCTAGATCAAATGTCTGTGGTGCCGATGTTAAATATGTGTGAGTCGTATTACACATCCGATACGCGGCGGAGTTTCCTAGACCGTTTGCTACCACATAACACTTCAACGTTTGTTATGATTGTGTACGAACGCAGCTGACAGAAAGGACCTACTTTGGTTGGATACGTATTTAAGTGGCCCTTTTTTGAACCTAAATTACGAAAAGTTATTGAATTGTAGTGAAAGTATCAAATTAAGAAATAAATTATCAGTATGAATATATCAAATTGGTCTAAACGTTCGTTAAAAGTTTAAAACGTATTAGATGATGATTTTGATGACTAATATTTATTTTGATTTATACAGGGTTAGTGGTAAAACACCAAAAACCTCTTAAGGGGTCATTGTAGTGTGTTGGTTGTTCATAATGATGAGTACCTACAACGACCCCTTAAGACGTTGTTGGTGTTTTACCAATAACCCTGTATATGAAAATGGTAAGCGTATTAATTATATTAGGGGGTTATTAGAATATTTTAACACAAAAAGAAATACATTTGATAAGTTATCACCAGAGATCGGAATAGGTAGAGCTTATTTACCTAAACTTCGAGGAAGGAAGTAACATAGAGTGGATAATACTTCCTCTAAAATCCCAGAATAATTGTAATGACGTTAAAATCCCGGGATTTAAAAACCACGAATTATTTATTGGACGTTATTTATAGTTGCAAATTATTGATTTGAAGAATATACGATACATTTTTAGGGTTAGGTACGTACTAAAATTGTGTCAAATTCAAGTGTTTTGTTTTATGTATGTACTCGTAGGTAAAATAAAATTAAGTTGGCTGGTTTATTAAAACTTGTGATTCGAATACATACATTTTGTTGTACTGATATTTGGTTATTCGTGCCCAGGAACAGGTAGCGGTGGCGATTTCTATTGTTTCAAAATATCTTTTGTCACACAACTAAATATGATATGATTTTTCAAATCAATAATTTGTAACTATAAATAAATCCTGGGATTTAAACGTCATTATAATTATTCCGGGATGTTAAAGGAGGTATTATCAACTCTGTAACTTCCTTTTTCGATGTTTAGGTAAATAAGCTCTACCTATTCCGATCTCTGGTTATCACTAACGTAAGAACCAGCCAAATGTCTGTCAAGGACCACAATGTTCTGTGACTGACTGACTGACAACTCAGAACCACTGAAGGTAGAAAGGAACATTAAATCTGGAAAATATTTTATTTATTTATTTGTGCACATCACACATTTTACAATAAATTACCGTCGGTTTTTGTAAATACAGGGTGTATTCAGTGTACAGGGTGTAGTCAGGGCGCTGCAAAACATAAAAAAAATTGGTTTACTGTTGAGTTACATTAATTAGTAGGTACATTAATTGTGGAATTAACATAAATGGAGTCAAAACTTATAAAAACAATACAATAAATTTCAGAAAAATTATATGTCTAGATGTCGTTATGTTGTACAGTAACACACAAAAACACAGATACAGTCAGATAGTATTAAGATAAGAGGTAATAAATACAATCATGTCATGTCAAGTTATTCTTAGCAATTAAATTGAATTATGTTATGTCATTAATTCATACAAAATAAAAGAAATTCAATGTCACTGGTCGTCGTCGTGCTCGTGTTTGATCAGACTGAATCTTGCAAAAAAAAAACGTTTTTTTTCTTCAGTCGTGTGCTTTAGACCACACGACTGAAAAAAAACTTAAACGTAACTCTTTCTATCTTCACCAACTTATATCTCCCTCTCAACTTCCGTTCGCTCGCTTCCGTAACGCTCTCATCACGCATTCACCAGCTTACTCTCCAAGTCAAGCGTGCATAAAGAAGTTTTACTTCAAAAAGAAAAGAAATAGTTACGAATTGAGTACCTACATCTATATAGTTTTGTCCGTCATGAATTTTGATCTACTGTGTAATAAAACATTTTTCTATTAGAAGTGATCTTAGTTTATTGATTTAACAATTTCACACATATATAAACATACATGAAGAAAGTAACATAAAATAGGTACAAAGGTGATGATTATTTCTAAAGAAATCTCTTCCAGCATACCTGCGATAGGAAAGTCGATAAAGAGATGTAGACACCGTGTGTAAGAGTAGAAGAGAAAATAGAATACATAAAATCAAAAACAATTCACTTAATAAAATTAAACAAATAATATGAGAATATACTAATATACATACAAACATACTTCTAAAATAAATATCACTAGAGAATATTAATAATTATAATTCAATTAAAATAATAAATACATACGCAACAATGACGAAGTGGAAAGACAGTGTTCTTTTACTCTTCTTTTAAATACTGACACAGTTTGGCAGTCCCTAATATCTGATAGTAGATAAAGAAGGTAGTGTTTAGTATGTAGAATGTATTTTTATCATCTCTAACGTAATTTAGTAATTAGTTATAAAGTTTTGTAAGTACATACCACTAACTCTGAGTATAAACAAAGGTAGACAACTGTATTTCGATGAATGTGTGAGTGAATAGGCTAGAGTGCACAATTGCACATAAAGAATCTAAACACTACAGTTTCATCACGTTTCTCTATTTTATTTACGACCGCAATAAAGAGAATTATAATGCAATAAATAAACAACTAATTGTTGTTTTAAATACGTGCCGATTGTATTAAGAACAATCGAATTTCGTCTGATCATGTTTACAATGTATAAATAATTGTTTTTAATTATTCTTTCTGGGCCCCGATATCCTTTTCGGACAAACTCGTAACCCTAGCAGGCATTGGCCCTTTCGGACCCCGTCAATTGCTGCTGACATCTCTTTGAGGCGAGCGTGGAACACAACAGGCCGTCGACCGGGCCTGGGGGTCTACTCCCTAAGCACGAAGTCCGTTGTGTCGACCTTCGTTACGGGCGTTTCCTACTCCTTATCACCTTCGGACGGATAATTCGTTCCGGGCCCGAACGAAGAATGAATGACAACACGATTTGACAGTTGTCCCTACTCCCGATGCGTTTTGCCCGTCCGAAAAGTTCAACTTGACACTTGTTTTCCACACTTTTTGCTGCAGTGGTTGGGGCCATTTTACGACATATTATTATATTATAATTGAAATTAAAATAAAATAAGTAATCCTTCCCGCCTAGTACGAACTCTGACTGACATTTCATTTGAACATTGCCGTCAAAAACAAAATAGGCAAAGGTATCAACAGGATAATGCCAGTTTTGGAACAAAAATGGCAAAAATAATTCAATTCTATATTTAGACATAATAAAAAGTATATTGTTAAAAATGCGGTCGTTTCTAACGAGAAAAATATGAATTTTTGAATATTTAAACCTGAAAACCACAAAATAAGTAAATCGGTAATCGACCGGTAAAATTGCGCAACTCTATAATCATGCGTCATTCGTTCACGAAGATTGTCTATAATTGCGTTGACAACTGATGAATCCGAAATCATTAGGGAGTAGGGTTCACTGCGACGTATCGGACTACTGTCGGACGGGCCCGTTACTTCGTTAACGGACTTAGGGAGTAGACCCCCTGGTCCTTATCGGACGGCGAGCTACCCATCACTCACCGTCCGCAAGCCCGAGACCTGATGGGTACGGTTATATCCAAGATAATGCTTGAAAATGCTTATCCAAGGGAATGCTTGGAAACATGCGGTCCAGCTCCATAGGACACTCTAGAGTCTAGACAAAATCAAACTGGTTGCTATTTTAATTGTATAATTTGTTATTTTTATGACACTGACTTACTTATTATTTTAATTTTTTTAGGTATTCATATACTTTTTAGATGTTTGTAAATATGGGTGCGATTAAGTTATTTAGGGTTCTCTATTGTGTCACCTAACTTTTTTATCCATAATTTAAAGTGCCATAACTTTTTTGTCCTAATCATCATTTGTCCAAATGATAACTTACCCGAACTTAATATCACATGCCATTAAATTGAAATCCCTAAATTTAATATGTCCTAAATCCGTTTGTCATAAATATTACAATCAATAATATACAAAAGACATAAAACCGTTTTCAATAAAAGTACTAAATAAAAAATAAAATAAATAAATAAAAGAACTAAAGATAATTATGTTAAACTTTCGGGGTTTTGAACATTATGGTTACTGAAGTTTATAGCAAACGTGTTATGGATAACGATTTTCGGACAAACAATTTTAGGAGAAGAAAGAGAGTACCGTTATTTAGCTATCTCATAATTAAGTTATTTTTCATCGCTTCATTTTAAATTATTTTTACCTATTGTGGTATAGTAATTTTATTCTAGGTGCATCGTCTATAATCTTAGAATTAATGTACTTAAACAAAATATTGTAAAACATTTTTAAAAGAGTAACGGTGGAGTTTCTTGCCCATTCTTCTCCATACGAAACTACCTTTTGGAAGGGGCAACAGAATAAATTATATTTTTTTGTACATTTTGACGTTCAAAAGTGCCTCTTATGTGCCTATTTGGAATAAATAATTTGACTTTGACTTTACGTATTAAAACGATAATACTGTACATAAGAGTTTTAGGTCATCCATGTAGAGGAGGTGAGATAACCTGACCACCTCTCCTCAACCGATAGACCGATAGGCCTAGACCTGAATCCTCCTGTAGTGTGTTTTTGATGCAAGGCTAAGCAGAACCAAAGCGGACTCAAACTATCACCCTGTAATATACCTCGCTCGATCCTTATCCGCTCGCTATTCCTCTGGATATTTCGACATCCTGGATAACGAAGGGCCGTCCTCCAGTGCCCCATTCACGACATCAGCAGAGTTGCATCTACTTCATACAACTCCAGCACCCTCATGAGCCAAACATGTGGCATCAAGCCATAGGCCTTCTTATAATCTATCCAACATGTCGACAGATCCTTTCGGGACTGATGAACCTGTTGACTGATGGCCATATCAATGAGAAGTAGCTCCTTAATACCGCGGGACCCGTTCCTACATCCATTTTGCGAGGCAGACATGATGGAATTGGTGTCTATATGTTTGTTAATTTTAGTTCTCAAAATTGATCTAAGTACAGTTCGCGTCAAATAACTTTTCCGCTCTGAAGCTAGGCTTTCCGAACGACCGCGCAGGCGATACCATCGGGTAAAAGTGTTCGCTTACGATTATGAATTATTTTTCTCGCCCGACGGCGTAAAACAGTGTTCCGATTCGGCATTTCTTTCACAAAACTCAAAGTTCAACCAGTAACAATAACAAGGCAAAGGCAACAATAACAAACACAAAAAGAAATAACATAAAACAGCAAACTAAAAACAATGTAAATGCGTAACACTTTTGGTATCGACAGCCTACCGTACTGTGCGAGCGGAACACAAGCACGTACGAGCGACTGAGACAGAAACACAATGCTGTGGCCCGCCACTTGCGCGCTGCTGTTTTATTCGTAAAGTTGACTACTGCGATTTGTAGCCTACTTCAGAGCGGCAAAGTTATTTGACGCGAACTGTAGTTTATTATTATTAGGATACATGACATACGCTTCGCAAGTGCCACGTTAAAACCTGGCTAATTAGCCAAGATTTTTTTGTCTTGTCTCTTTTTGCTCCCGATAATTACGGTATTCCTTCCTACTTCCACGTGTCATCGAAAGTGTGACATTGTGCCGTTTTTGAAGATCGAATGTTGGGTAACCTATCTAGGTACACACGGCTTCACATCAAGCTATACATTTCCAGTATAAGCTGATCTCGCATTGTATAGGATTTCCGTTCAGTGCGAGATCAGCGTAAACTGGACATTTAAGTATAGCTTGATGTGTAGCCGTGTGTACATAATTATGTCTTTTTACTTTTAACATCATTGCTTACAAATATAATATTATAAACCTACTTAAAAAAAGAAGCTTATATCTCTGAGACCGAGGTCCTGAAGTTATTGAGTTTTCTGACCTTTTAATAATTAAAAATGTATTGTACGCGGTGAATAACACCACTGACCTGCTAAGAAGATTTAGCTAGAGGTGCTCTCAAGTAAAACCGAGGGCAAAATAAAAAAACAATCACACCGCGTGAGTCGTAATCAACGTTGCTAAGGCCTCCCCCACATTAGGCGCGCGCGTTCCTCGGGCGTGTGCGGGCGAAGGGGTAAGAACGCGACTCGAGCGCCGCGTGCTCGCCGTGTGCACTCTCCACACACGCCGCAGGGCAGCAAAACGCGACGCTCACGCAGCGCGCTCGCGGCGCGCGCACGGCGCCCGCGCTACTCACACGCCCGAGGATCGCGCACGCCTAATGTGTGGTCAGCTAAGCAAGCGGCGTTAAACACAGGTCAAAAGTATTTTTTATTTTATCTGTTTGGGTAGGTCCCTATTTTTTTTTTACAACTGTCATCTGTCATGTGATAAAAAAAACATGGCGTGCATGTCGCTTTTTGGTAAGTACCGAAATATTAAAAACCTTTAAGTACTTATAAGTAGGTAAATTTCAGATAGATCTCAACAAACCCGCTTTTTTGTAACATTTAAAAATATTGCTTCATCTACTTAGACCTAAATAATAATAAGTAAGTAGGATTTCCGGGTCGTAGCAAAATAAACATGATTATAAATTGTAAATAACATGATGTAAATACCTATACTAGTAATTTTTAATAGTGTTCCAGGATTTATTTCACCACTTGAAGGCTCGTACAGACTAGTGCGATATCGCGGGCGCGACGCGACACTAGTAGCAGAATTTCTTTGTCGGTGCCTGTCGCGCCCGCGATGTCGCGCGAGTCTGTACGAGCCTTTATGATAATATTACGAGTCATTTATGAGTAATCACACTAATAATATAAAGGCGAAAGTTTGTGTGTGTGTGTTTGTTACTTCTTCACGCTGAAACGGCTGGACCAATTTTGATAAAATTTTGTGTGGAGGTAGCTGACACCCTGGATTAACATATAGGCTACTTTTTATCCCGATATTCCCACGGGATCGAGACTTACGCGGGTGAAACCGCGGGGCATAGCTAGTTAGATATAATATAAATTAAAAAACTACGTGGTTTAAAGAACAGTGTTTTGATAACAAAGACATAGTCGAATGATTGCGCCCGTATCTCGGTAGGTAAGTAGGTACCTATTAATTTTGATAAAACGAAAACAAAAAAACATTTGATGTTTTTTTTTGGTCAACGATCGCAGTTAGTGTTGTTACTCTCCGAAACGGCTGGACCGATTTTGACGTGTCTTTCACTCGCAGATAGCTGATGTTATAAGGAGTAACTTACGCTACTTTTATTTTAGAAAAAGCCACGCGGGCGAAGCCGTGGGGAGCAGGTGGTTCTGAATAAAATCATATAGTATTTATTGAGTTACACATTCTAAAACATTGGTTCTAATGGTTGATTTAAAAATAGAATGATTTAAATATAGAAATAATGGTTTGTTGACCCAGAAATAATTGTCTTGACTTTACCGGGTAATCACCATAATTGTTAAACCTATGTGCAATGTGCATTGCATTTTAAATCATCATTATGTTACCGTTTCTTGCGATATCTTTTCTATCTCATCTTCAAAGTCAGCGATTAATCAAAAACTAACTTGAGCAAAAATTTCCTGCACGTGTAGCATGGCTACCGTAGAAACGAAAGATAAAAAACTGATAACTTCTTTATTGGCATAAAAATGTGTACCAACAATGTGAAGCCCTGACTCCTGCGCTAGGTAAAAACACCTACGAAGTCAAAGATTTCTTTGCTGATAAATATGGTTACAAAAGTTCTTTCGGTGGTAGTATTATAGTAGCTTTACATAATTATTGAATCATAACATAATGACATGCATTTTTTTTTTAACCTTATCCCACACTAGGAATTTCTCCTGTATCGTGGGTGCGTTCACAAATATTTAAACTCACATACACAAACAGTCAGACCCGGAACAAGTACTTGTAGGTCGTACAAATATTTATTCCGTGCGGGAATCGAACCCGCGACACGCAGCGCAGCAGTCAATCGGTTTAACCACTGCGCCAACCGTGCCGTCAGTCTTTAAAGCCGTGTTTAAATTAACCAACTGTGTAAAGCCCTTCTGAAGCGGACCATTGGAAGTTCTTTCATTTGGTTAGGAATCTTGTTATAGATCTGAATACACATAGGGTAGTAGCTTCGCCCATATTATAATTCCGTTTTCATTTTTGGAATAATTAATCTATTAGGATATCTAGATTTTTGTTACAGATTGGGAGAACTGGCTCTACAGGAGTAGAATCAGTGCCTTCTCCCAATCTGTAGTTTCTGGATTGTATGCAATATACAAAGATATAAATTTGTCTAGAGAGACAGACAAAATACAGCGTCCAACTATTGGCCGCACTAGAATAACACAATGACAGCACAATGACGTGACGCGAGTGTGGAGCCACTCGAAATGGACCCGCGGATCACTTAACCCACCCACATTTTGAATACGTCGACTGAACCCACTGCCCAATTTCATTATTAGTACAGTCACGGAGTAAAGCCGAATCTTTTAATGATCAAATGCAATATACATAGATTGTATTTACTTTATTAAAGATTGTAGATAGATTTTCTACGGCACTATGTCAAAAATGAAGACGTCAAGATCAGGCCCGCAAGCAACACAAAATAACACGAATCCGTTTAGTGCTAAATTAATTTAAATCATCGTTCTGTCAACCGTTTGCAGATTACAGACAAAAGTTTTATGTTTAGCGCTAAACGCATTTAGTGATTTTTACTGCAAGCGGGCTTTAGTACAGAAGATTTTCATAATTCATTATAATCAACTTTTATTGTTGTTTCAATGTATGGTCTCCACAGGCAATTATGCGAATGCGATTCAGCCAGCCGTTAATGCTTACGCGGATTGATTTGGCGGTTATTCAAATAATAATACCAACGTACTCTGATGTATAATAAATTCTACGAAGGACGTACAGCATAAACGAGTTCCTAAGTAAATATAGCAAATTACTACTAAATTATTTCTCACTAATTAACAAAAACACCATTAGACTACAATTGATATTTGCTTTAAATACAAAAACTAATTAAGTTTACAAAAAGTCCTTGAAAAATCCGACTTGCTTGCTATGGGTTCCGTACCACGAAAACTATAGCCTCCCAAGATATAGAATATTCCTAGTTTGGGGGCAGGGTACATATTCTTATTGGACTTTCGATCTTATTGCAGTCACTGCCTACCCCAACCGTACCGTACCGTTTTGTATCCAATCTTTGTGTGTTATTACTCAAGTCTGTTTACCCTTCAGATGTTTTTTTTTTGCCCTCATTTTATTATTTGCCATAATAAAATGCGATAGTAACGTATTCTTTGAAAAAAATTGGCCACCAAAACTTTTGACGTATTCCACATTGGGCACCCGCTTAAACGGCACCTGAGCAAATGGCACCTGAGGTATTCCACATATCCATAAGGTGCCATTAGAACCGAGTATCTGTGACAGACAGACGGATAGACAGGCAGATGGCACATGTATGTGTTTTTGCATGGAAAAGGTTTTAAAGGTTTTGTTTTCCAACCTCCACGCGGGCGAAGCCGCAGGGAAAAGCTAGTCTAATATGAAAAAAAAAACGCCAGTAGGTAAGGCCGTAGATAATTAGAATTAGGCATTAAATTTCCTTGTCATTGACAGTGTGCGCTTTAGGTAACCTCACAATTCAAATTAAGTTGAAAATCAGCACTTACTGAAGGTCAAAAGTTACAAAAGATAGCGTTATGTATCGTGAGATAAACTTGCCCAAAGGTAGTTGAAGAACACCGTGTGGGTTTAGTCAATGAGAGTCCGACACAGCCGTACCCTCTCCAGGGCGAAGGACATCTACGAAGAACACCCACGCAGAAAAAAAAGCAAAAGGCCTACAGCGTAGTAGTTATGAGACACCCTTTCGGTACCGAACCCTGAAAAGTTCAGGGGGTCTACTCCGAAGCGTTAAACCGAAGTATCGGCCGAATATTCGGCCTTTTTATAACTTCCATAGTTTCTATTTTTGACTTTAAATCCATACCCGACTGAAAGTCACATTTTTGACTTTGGCTTATCTCTTTGACTGTCGTTTTTTTTTTCTTTCGCCGTAGTCAGCCATAGTTAGCCGTAGTTAAGAAAAACCGAACATTCGGCCGATACTTCGGTACGTCGGACCTTGATATAAGACGTTCATTGTTTAAATAAATAAAAATACTGGTATACCGTGTACTATATTTATTTTAACAGATTACTTCAATCAACTCAGCCTATAGCAGTCCACTGCTGGACATAGGCCTCTCCCAGGCTGCGCCACAACACCCTGTCCTCCGCTTTCCGCATCCAGTCTGTCCCAGCCACCTTTTTAAGGTCGTCGGTCCATCTAGCTGGACAGCATCAGCATCCAGCTTCTAGCTGGGTGGCAGACGAGTCCTGGAGTGGAGACCGCGTATCGGCAAGCGTAGTGTGGGGCGCCCACCAGCTAGATGGAACAGATTACTTAGTTGATAGTAAATGAGTTTGCTCTTGCTAGGTACAAGAAAATAACATTATGCTGACATTAGCGCAGTTTTCCCGTTTCCTGTACGTTTACGTTTTACTCGGCAGATGATTTCCGCCAATCCGCCATATTGCAGAGAAAGCGCGTTGAATCGTTTTAAAGAGGATGCTCTAGATTGCGGTGTGTTGTTTTTACTTTGCTTATATTTTACATTCTTTCGAGTGTGAATCTTTCTAACTGTGCATATATTTTGGTCTAGAAAGACTTTCATATTCTTAAAAATGGAATACCGATTGCAGCAATTCCTGATAACTCTACTAAACCCGTATTTTGAATTCTTGAATATATGTATAGCACAGGGACAAAAAAAAAAAAAACGATACCTACAGTAAAACGCCTCCAGTTTGTCTCGATATAATTTTTTTATCATTAGGATTTCTGTTTACCTAAGCGAGAATAAAAAATGATGGGACTATTTTTTTGAACACTATTGGTACCTCCATGTTTTAATTTTTAATGTTTTTACTGTTTACTATTTCTAGTATATATTTTGCCTGCAATAAAACATAATTTTATTTTATTTATAGATTTTTATATAAAAACGCATAATTATTGATTTTGGGTGCAAGTGGGCCCTAGTGTTTAAGATGAGTAGAAGAAATGATGCAAAAAACTCTCTATTTGGGACACTACAAACTGTCCCAAAGAGCAAAAAAAGATTGACGTAGATTTCTTATAGTAAGAACCAGCTATCATTGTAAATCATTGACGTCACTGCATCACATTTTTACAAAGCAAAACAAACAATAGATGTACCTTACGTCCTACAGACGTGTGGAGAATATTAATTGGCCCGGACGCTTAACTTAATTAAAGTTTGATGAATGCGATCTTCAATGCAAGGAAGATGAAACAAGCCAATACGGAAACAGAGGTGTCCTTTATATTTAAGGGGGATGCGCTAAGGTAGCCCGCGAAATTCAAATTTTCTTACGTTTTTTGCATTTTACAGGTCAGTAACAGGTTGTATGTTGATCTAAATATGATTCGCGGCCATAACAAGTATGTCTTTACAGAGTTATAATCATTAAAATCAGCATTACAACTCTCTAAGTTCATAAAATCCCACTGAATGATTATTTCAGAAATAGTCATTCAATAGGATTTTTCGAAGAGAGTTAGTTGTATTGCCGATTTTCATGATTATAATTCTGTAAAGCCATATTTGTTACGGCCGCGAATCATATTTAGATCAATATACCTGACCTGTAAAATGCAAAAAACGTAAGAAAATTTGAATTACGCGGGCTACTAAGAAACAATTGTGTTCAATTGATGAGGAATACTGAAAATGGGAATAAATAACGGGGCAAGCAATTTTCTACGTGTCAATTTGAGTAATGAAAGTCAAAATACATACTTTCAGAGAAATAGTAGTCTCCATAATTGAGCTCAGCTCGTCGACGACTGCCCTAACTAATACTAATATTTTATCTTCTATACATATTAATAAAGTAGTCACGAAGAACTGTTGTCCGTTTGTCTGGATATATGTTCCGGATTGACGCAAAAAACGGCTAAACTGGTTGCTGATTTGAATGTTTGGCATGTGGTCTATCTAGCATCTACAACGCCACATGCAAACTACGCATCAAAGACCTGACGCCACTCACACGAATCCTGCATCGCGCAAGCAGAGTTTACTGCGTGACTCCAATATACATATGTGAGTGTGTGTTTGTTACTTATTCACGCTTAAACGGCTGGACCAATTATGATAAAATTTTGTGTGGAGGTAGCTGACACTATGGATTAACATATAGGCTACTTTTTATCTCGATATTCCCACGGGATCAAGACTTACGCGGGTGAAACCGCGGGGCGCAGCTAGTATTATATAAATGCGAAACTAACTCTGTCTGTCTGTTACCTTTTTACGCCTAAACGACTGGAATTATGACAATGTTTGGCACACAGGTAGACCATGGCCTGGGTTAAGACATAGGATCCTTTTTTTCCTGGTTGTACGTTGCCGTGGGATAATTTTCGATCTCCGCGCGGGCGAAGAAGCTAGTTTACCATAAAATCTGATTTCACCGATAGTTCTCATATCAGAAATTAAACCTGTATTCCTATTATAGGGGTCAGCACATAACACAGGGGTCAGGGACATCAGTATTGTTTTCACAGACCTATATCTATTATTATTGTTGCATTGTTACCCACGTAAATATAGCAATAAAAGTTAAGTGCAACGATTCAATTGACTTTAAATTAAATATTATCATATTTTTCTTGGGCTTACTAATAAAATGGCGTTGCACAGAAAATCTTCCGTGATTTGAAGATCCTGTCTGATGGGCGATCTTTGTTTTTATTTGCAGGCAGAAAGATTTTGCTGAAATCATAAACATATTCAGCGTATAACGTTCCCATTGCTGGGACACAGGTCTCCTGTCTGTGAATTTACTGGGTACGTCTTTCATTGACTTGAATGTGCCCTGGCGGCTGAGAGTATGTCATGCTCACTGTAATGTTTCGCTGATGGTGGCGCATGTGTTGGATCATTTAGCTCCCTTCAAAATGGTTGAGCTGATTGGTGCTATGCTAATCCATGCGTCATGTTCGTGAACGGGCGCCATCAGTAGGGACTGGTCATGTCTTAGCGGCCATGGCTTATTTTAATTTAATTTTTGAATTGTTTTTTTTTTACTTTTTATTACGGACGCTTTTGACGTTTTGCACCGTTCTCACATGTATAATTTCAACACGAATGATGTAACCAATTTTTTGTAACCTTAAGTCAATTTAAAAGTGTGTCCGTGGAGTTTCTTGCCCGTTCTTCTCCATAGGTACCTACCTACTAAGCTTTGGAATGGGCAACTAGCTTCATCTTTATGACTGACCGACCCCTTGACAATTCAAAAGTTTTGAATTGTCAAGGGGTCAAATTGGTTTATTCGAAATAAATGCTTTGAGTTTGAGTTTGAGAAAGGAAGTGGCCCGTGATCCACCTCGCGGGTCCAGTGTGGGTTGGTAGATGTAACACATGTCTGACTGTTAGGCTCTGGGACAGGCTGCTTTGTCCTTAACCTGAGCATAATTTTGGAAAGAGGTTATGTAGTGAATATTCTTGCAAAGGCTGGATCTTTTAGAGGCCATGCCCAATTGCCCAGGAATAATATATGTATAATAATAATTATAATAGTTCTTACAATATGCTTAATATCTAGCTAAGTTCACAATAATTAAAGGCGCACAAAAGTTGAAACCCTGACTCCTAAACTAGGAATACCTGTGACTTTCAGATTGACTTAGTAATGCAGGCCGTCAGCATATAGTCCCTTAGGCCCGTATAATAAACGTTACACAGCCCAAGAGCTCGCACTTGATAAAAGTCTTGAGGTTATGATCGTATTAATAAACATAATAATTGATGTACTCAAGTTACGGCTTGGGTTTACGTTATCAGCCGAGTGATGGGCTGATTAATAAACGAAAATCGACACTTAAGTATACAATCGGTGTGTGTACTCGAGATGCTTAAATCTGAGTGTAGGCAGTCCGTGACTTGAGGTTGTGATTAGTAGCGCGAAATATGGAGTTTGAAAATATTTTGCGTGAAAATAATTATTACGATTAATTAGAATATATATATGGGATGCCTCGAATCCTTTTGAGTTACTAAGTGAACATTTAAAAAAAAAAACATCCAAGTGCGGGTCGGACCACGCCCAATGAAGGGTTCCGTAGTTGGGATGAATTTATCCCAAAAACAAACTTAACATTGTAGTTGAAAAACATGTTCCCCTATACATCGATATACGTCACGGTCAATTCTCCAACTGCAAATGTAAGTTGGTCGACTATTACTAGTTAACTTGTAGAGCCTACTTAGCTGTGATAGTTTTGAAAGACCTGGCCAAAGATAACACAACATGGGAGAGTCATAAGGAAAGACAGACAGAAACGGATGGACATAGCGAAACTACAAGGTTCCTTGTTGACTTCGGAATCCTAAAAATGATCCAGATTTGTTCAATAGTCACATTAATAAAAAGTCTCTTTGGTGAAATACAGTAACAGAGGTCTTCCAATTTCCCTAGAAATATTTATAACGTGATACAGCGCTATACATTAAAGTTATAACAAAATACAAGTATTTCAATAAATCTTACGACTTATCAAGAACGAAATGTGATGAATGTCATTCTAAACTTCGGTCAATGCGATGTAATCATTAATCAAGTACAGCTGCTTCAGGAGCTGATCTTGGTAACTGAGATACAGTTTTCATGTGTTTATTAATTAGTAATGATCTTGAGATGCTGATATCGTAAGGCCTGAAACTGCGTTAAGCGGGCACCCGCGCGGTTTCATACAAAAGTGCTCCGTCGCGGGGACCCGCGCGGGTGTCCGTCACGGGGAGGCGCGCCCCGCACCCGGAAACGGGACCCGCCTCCGTGCGACGGAACCCATCGCGGGGGAACGCGCGGTGCCCGCCAGCGGACCGGTAACACGGCCACGCACGGACTTTGACTTTGTCGTTTTTTTTTTTTGCTAATCGTCGTTTTGCTAAGCCTAATAAAGCGTATCAAATAATTACGCACTTGAGTACGTCGTTGGGGAACGTTTATTAATACAGGCCTAAGTGCCGTAAATTAGGCCTGAACCCATAGCAGCCAACTCAACTGTTTCACGCGCTCCAAATCGACCATCTTGTACACAATCTCAGTTGGCACATCATCTACAATTAAATTACTCTTTTGCACAAGAATCGAACCACACACATACATATCCGCACTTTAGCTGGCTCAAGGGCGGGTTACACCGTACGACGTGAGCTGCATCAGTTAAACCAAGGTTAATTTCACTGGCGGTGGTCGTAGAATACCGTATGTAACATTTTTGTGGGTAGTCAAACGGTTTAATGACACTTCTGTACACGTGGTATGCATGATTAAGTTGTGGTGTTCTGTTTATTCATAATCTTTTGATTTTGACTTGAGATTTGGCGTAAGATTTGATGCTATCGGCTGTTTTGTTTTATCCTTTGCTACCTTTTTATCCGACTGCGGCGAAGCCAAAAAAGGAGGGTTATGTGTTTGACCTGTATGTATGTCCGTCCCTATGTTCCCTCGTAACTACTAAACGGCTGAGCCGATTTTGATGAATAATATGTCGTTAGATTTATCTTTATTGCGCGAGTGTCACAGGGTATATTAAAATTTAAAATACAAGGTTTTCTTGTTATTAGGGAAGCTGACGGCCTAACTGGTATATGATCACCGATCATATAGACATCTGCAGATGCGTTTAATATTTCGTGTGCCTATAATTAAATTACACCGCCACCAAGAACAGGTTTGAATTTTGTTTCTCTATACAGGGTTATTTTAAATTGTCTAGCTTAACTCCGCGATTGCGATGTGTATCTTTCTATCTTTAACAAGATACAACGAAAAAAAAAAATCGGTTGTCTGTAAAGTCGGTTTACTGACGATAGTTGAACGTGACAATTGCCATAATCGCCACGCTTGGCAGGCGGGTTGGCGATCGCAGTATGGTGTTAAAATACATAGAGAACGCTGCTGCCCATGCTCTAGTAAGTCCCTTAGTCGCCTTTCACGACACCTACGGTAAGTAGAAATAGGCTAGTGCTATTCTTTACGTCCGGCACCACACGGCCGCTGTTATTGTATTCACTTGAAATATAAGTTTCAAAATCTGTTTGTTTTTGTGTAAACTTCACAGACGTGATGGGTATTGATATCCAAACACGTGAAAACATAAGAAAACAGTTTTAATAATACTAACAACGGTCGTTGACCTCCTAAAAAAATATAAAATCTTTTTACTTTTTATTTTATCGTGTTTAGAGATCAACCAATCGTCTGCATCCAGACCCATCATTTGCGGAGTATACCTAGCAAATTTATATATTCAGAGCAAAAGCACCTTTATACAATATTAGTTTTAGTATATATGCTAAACCCAAAACACATGTCTAGTATTTTTATGTAAAGAATCTATGTACAAAATTTAAAAACTGTATCATGAAAAATCACAAAGTCATTTTGTTGTTATGTTTCCGGGTTTGCCGTACAAAAACATGCTAACGGCGCCCCCGCGCCTCCAGGGTCTTGCGCTCATTGATAATAATTTGGCAGTAGGTACCTAACCGTATGGCGATTGTATTGTAAGTAATTAAATGGTGATAATATTTTCCATCACACTTAAATATTTTTGGGACAAAATATAACATGGTGTAAAAATGATTGAAATCGATTTAGTTCCTTATTCTGAACAAACCATATTCAGGTTTCGCATATACTAAAAAAATAATGTTGTATATTCAGAACCAGTTTGATTTTGACTCTAGATTGTCCTCGAGTCTAGACAAAATCAAACTGGTTGGTATTGTATAATTTATTATTTGTATGACATTGATTTTATATTCTGTGATTACCTACCTTTACTCATACACAGACTTATTGTTTCTTTAGGAAAACATAGGTATATAGTTCTACGATGTTTGTAAATATGTGAGCACCACGCATCTATCTCATTAATAAATTATCTGTCATTGCTTCATTTTTTTTTTTTACCTTTTTGTGGAATAGTAATTTTATTCTCACATATAATTTATCTTCAACAAAATATTATTATTTTTTTTTAAGAGAGGAGAGGGAGGCCAATTCTTATCCATACGAAACTACTTTTTGGAAGGAGCAACTAGGATCAATACAATTTTTTTGTAAATTTTGACGTTCTTAAGTGCCTCTTAAGCTATTTGAAATAAATCAATGACATTTGTTTTCTTTTTTTTTGAAGAAACGCGCTTATGCCATATCATCACTTGGTCATTACGTGGTAACGTATTTTTGATATTCACAATGAATTACAATATCTTCATGGTAAACATCAAAAATAAACCTACGTTTTGTATAAGATAGTTTATCTTTATAATTAGTTTATCTTTTTAATAGTCGCGCGGTCAATGAACAGCTTAACTAAAAATGATTTTGTAGTTATCTAAGCTAGTCATTGGCCGCTTGCGAATGTTTTTGTAAACACAGCTAAATGAATGCATTATAAATATTATAATAAGAAAAACAAAACTCGAATAGGTAACTGTTGCTATATAATCTGATGAGATTGCTGGTCCATAAACACAGTAAAAACGTATTTTGTAGAAATAAAAGAAAAATTGAAGGTCAAAATAAGTTAGCTAGGGAAACTGCAGACGTTATAGGTATCGATATTTAAACACATTATAACAAAACAAAACAGATTTTCTCAACTCATACTTCAAGTAACTGTAGCGGCGTCAACATCGCCACATGCGAACTGAAAGTCACACTGACGTCACGCAAAATCCTGCATCGCGCAAGCAGAGTTTACCGCGCAACTAAAGTCAAAGTCAAAGATTTATTTGCAAACTAAGTGTATTTTTGGTGTTATTTCATAATGTAACTAGTAAACAAACAACGTCCCGACATCAACCGTCGGGCAGTTGCACACCAGACACCACACCCGTTTGAGCGGAAGAGCCTCCCGTTTCTATGAAGGATGAGTGAACTTTACACCCTGTTCCTCATACCTCTAAACAACAACACTAACAGCGGTCGTTGACCCAAAAAAAAGACATCTAATAATTTTTTTGTATTATTTTATGGTGTTGGTGTTGGTGGTGTATACTCATCACGTCTGGAGAGTTTTGCTAGCTGATTTAATTTGACCCTGTATTGTGAGTAAATCTGGACTTAATATTCTTATACCTAATAATGAGCAAGACGCCGCAGTGTAAGATGGCATGCTGGTAGTCGGCGTAGTTACCCAGTGGCGAAGTGTATGGGTAACTAGGCCAGGACAATTTATTCGGCTTACCCAACAATCCCGTGTAACTAGCGGCCTCTTTCCAGCAGTCAGAGCGTGGCATAACGGCCATACACCCAATGTGTTAAGGTGCCAGTCACACAGAATACGGCATTTGATTCGGAAATTTCGGAATACGAAAAGGCAATCCCATAATTTCGACACTTGGCATACCTATTAATAATTTGTATTTCCCTGTATTGTCTGTGTGGTGCCGGACGTAAAGAATAGCACCCTATTTCTTCCCGTGGGTGTCGTAAAAGGCGACTAAGGGACTTACTAGAGAATGGGCAGCAGCGTTCTCTATGCATTTTAACACCAAACTGTGATCGCCAACCCGCCTGCCAAGCGTGGCGATTATGGCAAACCCTCCCTTTAGGGGAGGCCTATGTCCAGCAGTGGACGTCTTTCGGCTGAAATGATGATGATTTCCCTGTATCAAGTATGTTTTTCAGAAAAAATATTTTCTAATACATTTGTTAATGTCATGATTTCATGAAAAAGTCATTCAATGGAACAAATCTAACTTAGAAAGATACATCAATGATTTTATTGATTATAATTCTGTAAATAAATAATATATCTGTTATAGTCGTGAATCATATTTTGATCTAGATACAACCTGACACTGACCAGCAAATTGCAAAAAACGTTAGAAAATTTGTATTTCGCGGGCTATAAATGCGGATCCACCACCTTAACAAGATTTATTTGTAAAAGCGGAATCGTCATGATCTACTTTTAAATCGAGTGTGTGTCGGTCAAAGGCGAACGGCAGATTTCGTACCGCATATTTTTGTTGTTGTTTTGTTATAGAATTAATACCACTTATTAAGGCAACTAAGACATTTATTTTCATGTAAGTGTACTATTTTTAGAAGTTCGGATTAATGAATAATATCAATAAAAAGATTTTAATAATTAAACGTAATAAAATCGTAAACTAAACGCAGTTATGTTTTTTAAAGTTGTCATAAGTAAAATAACACTAATAACGAAATGATAGATTAATTATTTAGAAATAGAAATAACATTAAATATAATTAAACACTAATATATTATACCTAAGTATGCGTGATTGTTACATATAATCATAATAGTTAACAATATAATGATAGGAATGATTTTCGTCATCAATATTATTTTTGTTCATATGGCAATTATTTATTGACAGGTAAAGAAAATCTGTATTACTGTTACTGTCTTTCAGTTCAGTTCTGTGGTTCAGTTCTTTGCTGTTGTTTTGGATTGTGGTTTGTGACTGCATCTGAGCAATTTAGCGAATTAACTTCATCATTATCAAACTGTTGCAGTACGCAGCTGGACATAGATATCTCCTAATACACCCCTCACTGAGTAGGTACGATTCTCATCTCAATCTACCTATTTAATAGTAAGTAGAACACTACAAAGATAGCGACAAGCAATCTAGAACATTTACTTTATCACCAAAACAATGTTTATGTACCTTTAAGTAACAATCTACATGGGTACACTAGTACATAACCTTAAAAAATAAAACTCGTTATAACTTACGTCCCAACTTCTAAAAATCTAAGAATTTAAAAAGGGCTTGTCTATCTTATTAACTACCAATTAAAACAAAAAATATCCCAAAACACGAAATTTGATTAGCGGTACGAAGTTCCCATACAAACCTGCCGTTCACCTTTCAGTGAGAACTGCGCCTATGTATATTGTGTACGGTTGTGTTGAAGAAATTAAGGTTTGAGTTTGTTTTGACTGATATTTTATGCTAATCTATACGTAGAATATAATCGTAGCGAAGTCAAAACTGGGGGTCTACTCCAAAGATAAATCCGAAGTATCGGCCGAATGTTCGACCGTTTCTTGACTACGGCTGAATATGGCAGCCTATGGCGAAAAAAAAAATTAAAACGACAGTCAAAGAGATAAGTTAAAAATATGATTTGAAGTCGGGTAAGGAGTTAAGGACTCAAGTCAAAAAAGGAAACTTTGGAAGTCAAGAAACAGCCTAACATTCCGCCGATACTTGGCGACCATGGCCTGAACCAGGGCCGGACGCGAGAGATCGCCGCCGCGGATCGCCTCTGTGAGGACATGGCGGTGCTCCGCCCAAGCAGGGCAGACCTCCGCCGTATGCTCCACCGTGTCCTCCGGGGCTAGACTAAAAAGTCGAAGACGCGACATCTACCAACCCGCACTGGGCCCGCGTGGTGGATTACGGCCCACTCCCTCTCACCGAGAGGATGCCTGTGTCCGAGCAATGGCAACATTATAGGCTGATTATGCTGAAGGCTATTTTATTACACCTTGCAACCCAGAAGTTATAGTAGATGTGGGTGATAATGATCAGGAAGGCTTGTAGACGAGTGTCGTAACAAAGGGCTTGCCTTTGTTATAATTAATGATCTTGACTGGGTAATCACGCAGGTTTGTAATTAAAATTGTTTTATATTTTATGATTATTCAGATTTTAATCTGGGAAATTATTTTGTAAGATAGTGGCAAATAAATAGATAATTGTACTTAATTTATTGTAGGCAAGAAAAAGTTAACACGAGTTCATTTTATTGGTGATGCGTAAGCGCAATGAGAAAATGTTACACGCAAAATTAATTTAAGGCTTGGTCGATTCGCACGACATAAATTCGCCCGAACACGGCAAATCGACCTTCCAATTTTCATAGTTTTAGAGTAGCTGTAGTCGCACGAAAATACCAACTTCTGAAATACTTAGTGCCAATTTCACCAATGAAACTGAACGCGATCAGCGCATAAACCACGTTTAAGAGCTGTCAGTGTCATTATTTTCTTTGGAATTTTGACAGCTCTTGAAATCGGTTTAGATGGGCTGATCGCGTTCACTTTGATTGGTGAAATTCGCCCTTAGTAGGTTACTACGAGTACCAGGCCTACTAGGGCCTTCAATGAAAAAAATAAAAAAAATTGGTTAATTAAATATAATCCTCATCCGGAAGCTGAAAATCGAACAAAATCTGGACAGCTGATTTCTCCACTATCACAACACACATCACAGTTTTCCTATTCACCTACTAAAAGCTCAGTCCACCCATTCATGATAGACATACTAACAAGATGACGTCCTTTACGAAACGGGCAGATGTTCGGTGGAGATAATACTTGAGACGAATAATAAATGGATGAATACCGTACTGTTGATTCATGGGGATCAACACTTTTGTACTTTTTTGTATTCTAATTCTTAGTTTACATACACATACGTACACATACAACGTGCAACGTTTGTCTGTCTGTCTGACGTATCTACAATCTACTATCTGCTACTACTACATTTTAGTATCGCTACGAAAATGACTAGCATTAAACGTATTTACGTCAGCACTAAATGCTAGTCAGTAAATGCCTATGAAATAGGCCAAACTAGTCGCGGGACTAGTGTGGCCTATTTCATAGGCATCCATGCCCAAAACGGTAAAAAATAACACCATGAGGAAACTGGCATTTCTTATTAGAACCTAAAATTCAAAGACGTGACTTCCACCTACCCGCACTGGCCCCGCGTGGTGGATTACGGCCCATTCCTTCTCACAGAGAGAAGGCCTGTCCCAGGTGTGGGAACATTGGCTGATGATTATGCTAGTTTAGAAATAATAGTAGGATGTAGGACCTCCCTAAATATTATCATCACTACCTGCGGAACCAACTTTGCAGACAGATCCATTAAAAGAACCTTCACAAATGAAGATCCTAAAGTATACATATCTAAATCTGTCAATCAGCACGCGAATTATACAACACACTATCAACTAGAATCTGAATGATTTTGAAGTATTGCTAATCCATTGCTTCATATGTTATAAATATTTGTCTGCTCAACAACGTCAATAACGCAATGAATGTTGTTGAACTGTCAAAATGAAGCCCATTGCCACTGTAAGTGTGCAAACGCTGTGGAACTGCTAATATTTTTACTACGAAAGGAGTAGTTTTCGCAAAAATCGTGCTGTTGATTTTCATTTGTCACGTGGCTGTGCAGTACAGATATTCAAACAGAAATGTTGTTCTGTTCGAACCCATATACCAAATGAAGATCAACAGACAGATATAGACACAGCAGTGGATACAGTAATCATTGTATCCACGTTTTAATAAAAATATGCACCAATTGCGCCGCACCGGAAATATTTCGAGGCAGTGGCGGTCATACGGGCGTTGCGGTGCGTAACGTTGATACCGATAAGATTTCGCCATTTCTTCTGCCGTACAAACAACTGAGCGGTGCCGCTCCGTCGCGCGTCGTCGCAACGCGTACGCCCCTCCCGCCTCGTCTCCTCGTCCGGTGTACGTGCGTCGCGACACCGAAACGCACCGTGTGGCATACCATGGATATTGGACACCGCAGCCGTTCAGGCGCCACGCTGCGCGCCGCTGCAATGCATGGTGTGCATCGGCACTTTAGGTAAAGTTTTAATACTGTTACATGAGACCTCAGACGAAGATTTTGGAATCAGCAACGAACAGAGCATAGCAGTGACATGGCGGCGACGTTGTTAAAAGATAATATCCTCCCTCCCATATATAAATATCACCCGTCTCTCCACTATTCCAATGCTTGCTCAAGGATGCATATCCGGTACGGCTCTAATAATCCTTCTATATCCCAAGGGCACAACTTCCCTACCATTATCGCGCCCCCGGTCTGCGGTCTACATGAGGCTCCAGGGGCTAGAGTGAACCTTTGGGTTCATTGGAGTAATCTGGTTTAACTACGCTGGGGTCGGTGCATTTCATTAATTAATTACACGAACTTCTGTTTTCACCAACATCCATAGCTGGATGCTGATCGCAGTTTGTTCTTAGGACACTGCGATTCTGCCTAAACCACTATTGCAATCAGTTAGAAGCATCTTACGACATCAAAATTGGGAGAGGGAGAAGCCAGTATGTAGCCATCTGCTACTTAATTTCAAGGTGACGTGACCACAGGTGGCTGACTGTGTGGTTACCGGAACAAAGTCGACCACCCACTTGCGTTGCGTGGGAGTTTATAACGAAACTGACGCGCGGTCATGATGGGGTTATGTCAAAAGGGCAGAAGCATATTTCTCAACGCCTCATCTTTACCGATTTCTTATTACATTGTATTCAACAAAATATATTGTAAAACATTTTTAAAAAGAGTAACGGTGGAGTTTCTTGCCCATTCTTCTCCATACGAAACTACCTTTTGGAAGGGGCAACTAGAATCAATTCTGTTTTTTTTTGTAAATTTTTACGTTCAAACGTGTCTCATAAGTGCTTATTTTAAATAAATAACTTGACTTTGACAATTCGATGTTCAAATAAGGTTATTATGAAATATACAACGGTCTCGTGCCATAGTTTACTTCAGCCGGTCTATTCGTGAAATACGAAATCAGAATAGATCAGCTGCTCTTTGCATAGATACTGCAATTGTAGAGCCTTCATGATCAAGAAGGAAGAAAGAAATAAAAATAATAATTGTTTTATTGCCACAGAAACACGTGCTTAAAATACATTCCAACTGCAAATGTAACTTTGTACGGACAATATTGGGAGATTTACCATGTTATTATTATAAAACCATAGACTTGTCGGTGTCTTTGGATCTATATTTGAGTTTTTTGCCACCGACTTCCGAAATTAAAGTTATTTTTTTGTAAAAAGTTTTTTATTTTTCACTTTTTAGTGGGTCACTTTTGAATTTATCTAAGTTACAATAGCCTAATGTTAACTACTCATCACCTTTTACAAAATATTGCTTTTCCGCTGGGAACGAATGCTGGGACGTTGATTGTTGAGGAGTTCTCCTGGTAAGAACCAGGAGAACTGCCACTCACCATATGCATAGTGACGAGCATAAATTGCTTAATCGCAACCCGTTAAATAGGGGTACTCATTATTATATTGTTCCGTTGGTTCACCAAATGGTGCTTTCCGAGAGCAAATGCACGAGTTACTATAAAAAATATCCAAATCGCTATAGGTTTCCCTATAAAATTTGGGGGTTTCCCTCGATTTCCATGGGATTCCCTCATCTGATTCTCATTTGGTGGCAATGGGACCACCTCGGGAGTATACCCTTTGAAACAAAAAAAGAATTTTCAAAATCGGTCCATAATTAACGGAGTAATCGCGTAACAAACAACAAACATACAAAAAAAAAAAAAAAACACCGCCGAATTGAGAACCTCCTCCTTTTTGGAAGTCCGTTAAAAAAAAAGGCTCAGTGCTTTCGGAGATAATGGTCAATTTTCATGTATCTTCTTAAATAAATTTAAAACTATTTATGTTAAAATTATAATAAAAATATACTTCAGATTGAGACCCTCATAGTAAGCCCTTTCATTTGATATGTCACACGGTATAGTGTACAAACCTTTTTTTTTACTCAGTTCCTAACCCCAACCTCCACTTTTTTTTTTTTTTTTTGTTCACGGGGTGGAAAATCCTCATGGATGTCCTCCGCCCTGGGGCGGGCGGAGGGGTCTGTCAGACTCTTAGTGCCTAAAAACCACCCCAGTGTTCCCTTCCCACACTTGGGCCGGGGATCTTGGGATCTGTTAACCCCAACCTCCCCTCCCCCATCCCCACCCTCCACCCTTCTTATTTCTTTCTTGTTTCTTGTATAACTTGAATTATGATACTGCTAACTAAGCGATTGTCCGGCACACTGGACAGTCAGCTGTGCTACTAACCTGCTGTCTAGCTAATCACGAGATTAGCTAATATACTCGTAAACTGTCTATAGTTCATACGAAGATACAAATAAATGTCTAGTTATCCAGACAAAGTTGTAAAATCGTCGAAAAAAATTGCGTCCAACTGTTGGACGCAATATGCACGCACACTAGAATAATATAACACAATGGCAGCACAATGACGTGCCGCGTATGTAAGACGTAGCTGTTGCCTGTGGCCTGTTTGTTTTAGTTCTTTTGCAGCGCGACACTCTATCTAGACATATAAATAATCAAAGAGTTCACACATGACAGAAGAAGGCTAAAAGACTATTCCTAAGATCAGTAGCGGAAAACTGGCAATGTCTCTAAGAGATTGTAAATCTCAGATTAGATAACATTTCTGAGAAAAAAATATTTCCCGTACAAATACTCGATATCGCATGTCCAGTCAATATTAAACTAACATAAAACAAGATCCACCATATTTGCATTGGAAAAACAATGGACAATGCTCTTAACGGGAACCAGAGATAATTAGCAATGAAGTGCGAACCTCTTTTGTTTACTATTTACATAATTAGTTTATATAGAGGAAAATGGAGGCATTGTTTTGGATTTCATTGTCTTCTTGGTATTCTATTACATATTGTCACGTAATATTTTTTTATAATATCCATGAAATCGGTAATATATGTGTCCGACCGAAAATGGATGTTTTGCCGAAAATGAAAATGATTTAAACATGGAAAAAATATTATTATTACCGCTGTTTCTTTTTTGTTTGTTATTTTCAAAATCTTGTTTGCTTTTTTTACACCTAGGGAGAGAAAGTGCAAATATAGGCTTTAAAAGAAATAAAACACGATAATTCAGAGCTAATTCAATAATAAAAGATTTCACATACCTTTGTCAATTTGAGTGAAAGAAGTTCAATACCTACATTATCTAATGCCTTTATAAGCATGTCGGAAATAAAAACAAAAGTCAAGAACAAATAAAAATAACTACCTATTTACCCATTAATTTATGCGCGTGAAGAAAAAATACAACCTAACCTCGCGTCACAACTTCAAAATAAAATCGCGTCCGTTTGGTCAGAGTGAGTCACGAGCGGACCCAATTCACCCCGAAGTTAGCCGAACGTCACTTGTCGAGCTTTACGAAGTAGGCCGAAAAACGTGCGACAATAAAATTCACGAACTTCTGATTTTCGACTTGGCCGAAGCTACGGCTGGTTTATGACCGAAAACGAAAATATGCCCGAGTCATGATTTTTGGCCGAAAATGGCCGAAAACGAAGCTTCGGTCGGTCACTAATTAGGATAGGGATACCTATGAAGGACTGAGTAGAAGAGACTGGAAGGAAGGGACTCGGGATATCCCTAAGTCCAGCAGTTGACTGCGGTACGCTAAGGTCGGTAAACAGACCGATTGAGGTGGATAATGGTGTCATTTCTTTTCTTAGGTAATTCTTACATGAATTAACATGACGTAGGTTAGGTATATTTAAATAAATTGATGGATGGGTTAGTGTGGCCAAAGATGATGCCTGATAGCATGCCATTGGAAAGGCCAATGTGTAACAGTTGACTGCTATAGGCTGTTGAAAGTAACCAAAGAATGGTTGGTGGATTTGCCCAGAAGTAGGGCCGTTAAGGCCGAAATTCACCAATGATACTGAATGTGATCAGCAGGTCTAAGCAGCTATGATACTGACAGCTCTTGAACGTAGTTTAGGTGTGCTGATTGCGTTCAGTTTCAGGTGAAATTCGGCTTAAGGCTGATGAAACAATAGTGTAGGGTGGGTGAGTTAAGTAAGTTAGTTAACCAGTCCAACCCACAAATCGCACATGTGCGGTGTTTTGCCATACTTTGCAGTTACTTAGGGCTAAAGTAGCAAGTTTATATGTTTATATGTATAGCATGTCTTGCGCTTTATTTGAGAAAATACTTTTCTACATAAATCTAAACAATTTCACACATAACATAACATCATGCCTTGTTTCTCCGAAGGGTTACGTAGAGGTGTACCCATAGTAGGTAGGTGTACCCACATTTTGCGAGTTATGTTTAAGTCCAATGTAATAGGGGGCGAGCCTATTGCCATCAACCGGGAACAAATCCAGACTCCGGGCTGCTATTGAGAAATTCCGAATGGAAAAACCCAATAACACTTTGCCTGACCAGGGAATCGATCCCAGAAACTCGTGCTCAGCAGTAGCGATTGCGACTGCTGGACCAACGAGGCAGTCAAAATAGTTTTCTTTCTTCTATTTAGCAAAATCATATTCAAGAAATAAGATTCGCATTTCAAGCTCATTATTGTGAGATATTTAACTTGACCGTAATGCTATGTGAAGCCTAAATTGGTGTGAGAAAGTTTTCACGAGAAATAACATAGAAAGTACGACGTTTTTGGTATATTATAGCAATTTCGGTAATTTATTAAACTGTTTATCATTTTAGCTTTCACCCCTAATGTGAAATAAAAGAAAAAAAGTTAATTATTATGAAATAATTATTTTTAATTAAAATTTTCAATTATTTTATTTTTAATTAATTAAATATTTACTTACTGAATTTTTTTAATATAAAAAAAAATAGTACCTACTTAGACCGTCTCAACAACTGATTTCCTTTTTAAGTACCTCTATTTACGATTAACTGTAGGTACTTGCATTTTTTTTTGGGTGGGAAATTATCAAATAATTTCTGTTGTATTATTATTAATTATTACCGGACAGAATTTTACTGACTAAAACCCACCCGTGTTCCTTAAGTTGCCTGTGTGTCAGGGCCACGATATCCCTCCATTTCAGACAAAACCGCAACTCTGGCAGAGGTACTTGCAACCTGGGATCATATGAGTCTCGAGTGAGTTAAGCCTGATTTACACGGTTTAATTTAATCACCTGTGTTCAATTTTATTGTATGCCATAAGCATGAGAGTTGCAACGGGCAAATAAGATTGATTCCTTTTTCGGCTCATTCCTTTTTGGGCATATTCCGTTTTCGGCATATTCTTGTTTCGCTCTGGTTGCATGTATACTCCGTTGGTTTAGGTAGTTAAGTAGGGGTAAACAAAAAAAAACCTGCTAGGGGTAAACTATTTCTTTAAGATGATTTGTGTTTTTATTAAACATGATTATTGTGATACTCAAATAGGGAGTTGAAACTGTCTCTCCTTAATACAGATTACTCAGTAATCTAGCTAGGAGAGCAGCGATTCACCCAACGATTCGATGTACCTACACTATCATATATTAATGCATACTTTTTAAGTCCCTCATGTACTTTAAAATCTTTTATGTACCTCAATAAATTAAAAGGGCGTAAGTGCATCTGTCCTAATGATCCATTACAAAAAAAAAAAGCAGTTGTCAAGTAACCGACTAAACGTAATACCTGTCACTTCAATTATCATACTACGTCACAGTTGTACTCTTGAATTTAGCAACGTTATAATTCGTTGACGTTTAGGGAAACTGTCTTTTTAGGCTTTTTGCAATAGACATATTACAAAATAATTTTGTATTATTATAAATCTAACAAAAAAATTGTGATCAAGCAGTTACATCTACGAAGAGTAGTTTAAGAATAAATGATAAAGTTTAATACATTAATTAAAAAAAAAAAAAAAAGAGAAACTATCGGAAAAATTAAAAATTGGTTATAAGTTACTTCGTATTTTTTTATACGAAAGTTTCATCAATAAAAACTCTTTTTACGATTTGTTTACCTTTATAGTGTTATAAAATCGTTTTAGATACTATTATATGAGTTAATAAATAGCGGTCCAACGAGAGCATGTATAATTTAAAAAAATAAAAAACCTGTTCGAAGTTCTGATACAATTAGAAGGCGACGTGGCAGACCCCGTAGAAGATGACGAGACCATCCAAACAAGAACAGAAAGTCATGGGAGTCTGTCAAGAATGCTCGATACTCAAGAAATGATTGTCTAATCTGTCAATACTGCATAATATTGGTATCTAATAATTATCCAAAAAACAAATAACAAAAAAATATATAATAAAATCAATAATAATTACCAATAATATTAAAAAAATATTATTGTTATTTAATAATTATCTAATTGTCTAATTCGTTTTATGACATAGATCATTCGTCATGCATAATGCAGTTATCAAAGGTAATCGTAATCTTTAACAAGATTACAATGATAATTGTTTTTGTCACGCATGTAATAAAGAAGCCTGAGTGATTGAAGCAGTTATTATAAATATATCTAATGTTGATTGGATTTTTGTCCTAGAAAAATAATTGCTAAAGTAGATTTCCACTGAAACGGTGCAAAAGGAGTAAGTATAAGGAGCAAATAGCGTTCTGAAGTACCTGCCTAGGGAAGAAGGCGTTAGTTTCTGTATGTATATTTCTACTGAAAAAAAAAAAACAAAGGATTCCCGTATAAAAATATCGATTGGATTTTAAGACCGAGACGCGTACCGCATGGCCTGGATCGAGATGGTTCTAGAAAAGGATGCCTGGCAGGATTTGGGGGTGGCCTTTTGCTCAGCAGTGGGGCGGGGAAGGATAACTAAAAACAAAAAAAAAATGTGATAATTTTATTAAAATACTTTATATAATATAGTGTATATTATAATTAGTTTATTATTATTTTTTGTTGGTCATAGTATTTCTATTTTTAATTTTATTTTTTAAGTTTTTTTAGGTTCGCAGCAAAAACGGATGATGACACTTATAAAACTAGTAGGGTAAACGATATTTTTATTATCAAGAATTGTAATCTAATATTTTTGCGAAACACGGTTTTTATTACAAAAGATTTAGTTTTCATTAAAATTGCAATTAATTGTACCGACTGACTGTGTGGCCGTGACACATGACGTTTAAAAATCCTTAACAATGAATTAACTGACCTTAAACAAATATTAGAGTTCAACATTTTACAAGATTTAATACTTTTGACCTTTTAGTGTTGACCTTCGATATCTTTCACAGCTTTATCAGTAGCAGCTGTCTGTAGTAGTTTTTAGCTCTTTAATTACATTATCAGGTATTGATGCATCGAAAGTCAAATTATTTATTTCAAATAAGCACATAAAAGGCACATTTGGAAGTAAAAATTAACAAAAAAAAAAATTTAATTGAATCTAGTCGTCCCTTCCAAAAGGTAGTTTCGTATGGAGAAGAACGGACAAGAAACTCCACCGTTACTATTTTAAAATGTTTTTCAATATTATGTAGCCTATAGGAAAATGAATTATATTTATTATATGTGAAGACGACGGCTAAAGACTTTGGAATCAGCAACTTGTATACAGCATAGGCTGCCGACGACGCTATTAAAACATGATCCCATAGATAAATATCACCCGTCTCTCCACTATTCCAATGCTTGCTCAAGGATGCATATCCGGTAGGCTCTAATAATCCTTCCATATCCCAAGGGCACGTCTTCTCCACCATTATCACACCCCCCGGTCTACTCTCTGATATACAATGGTCTCTGTAGTCTCATGAAACATGAGGCTTCAGGGGCTAGGGTGAATCTCTGGGTTCAGTCGAGCAATCGAGTCTGGTACAACCATGCTGGGATCGGTGCACTTCATTCATTCATTCATTTATTATATGTGAAGACGATGCACCTAGAATAATAGATGCACTTAGATATTTGACAGTCGTTACGGGTAGTCAGAAGCCCAAAAGTCTGACAACCAGTCTTTTCAAGGGGTATCGTGGTACCTATGTAAGTGGGTTGTGGAGTTCAGATAGGCAGTCACTCCATGTAAAGTACTGGTATTCAGCTGCTCCCGGTTAGAATGAAAGCCGACCCCAACATAGTTGGGATAGCCTAGGTAAATTGATTGAGTCTGAGAGTCTGTATGTAGGTCTTTAGCTTTTTAATGACATTATCAGGTATTCATAGGGTTAACATACTTTTTATTATGACTGTGGCGGAATCTTCCTGATATCGGCGATAATTAGTCTTATTATTGAAAGAGTAGTACTAGTACTTTTTAACTACTATAAAAACAATCCGGATTTTTTTTAGTCTATGGTCTTTTTTTAACCTACTTCCTTACTGCTGTGCAAGTGTTTACAAAAGTCCAGTATTACTTTTTCTTTTAAATGGATAAAGATATCATGAATTTTATCACATTTGCGACTAAAAATAATCAGCATTGCCCTCCTTACACGTAGCTGCCTTTTGGGCACTTTTCCTGTTGATAGCGATGCGAACGAAATTTTTGATGCCCTATGAGTCTTTCCCGTTTTTATTTATATTTATGTACATACTATGGTAAGGAAACATGTATTTAAATGTTTGTGTTTAAAATGTTCCTATCTGAATAATGCATGTTATTTCAATAGTGTAATTGTTTACTCTTTTATTTAGTTTTGTTTTCCAAGTGTACGTATTTCGACTTGGGGATTATCTTGATGAAAATCTCTCATTCCGGGCTCGTAAGTTTGAGTTTGATAAATGGTTCTCTAGAAGTAAACATTTTTAAAAGAGTACCGGTGGAGTTTCTTGCCCATTCTTCTCAATACGAAACTACCTTTTGGAAGGGGCAACTAGAATCAATTCTATTTTTTTTTGTAAATTTTGACGTTCAAAAGTGCCTCTTATGTGCCTATTTGAAATAAATGGGTTGACTTTGACTTTAAAATAATGAAAACATTGCATTCGTAGATAAAAAAATACCTATTTATAATAGTTATCAATTAATGATTGTTGATTAATCACAATAATCACTTTTGTGTTAATGTGGATGAGATATGAACGTACAGTCGGTAATATAAGTTAGTAACTGACCATAGTGAAGTACAAAATAATCTTCACACCAACTTTGCTAGATCAAGGAACATTTTTTTTTGTTCTATTTTATTTATAGAGAGTTTCATCATAAACTGATTATGCTACCCTCATCTGTACAAACAAATTATTCTTTATGATCTAAATCCTATTTTTGCTACCTTAAAAATTTGCATCCTTTGACTATGGGGACGCAAGAATATTTTTACTGGATGTTGGTAGGTACCAACATTCTCAATTCTCAATTCTTTATTGCGTACCATAATGTATACAGTTGGTGGGAAAAACAGTTACATCAGTCTCAATTATGGACCCTGTCGGGCACAGCATAGATAAAAGTACATCCAGTGACTTCGATAACAATGTGGTTATTTCGGCCTCGTTCCAGACGCACTCCATCAGCATATGGTAAGTGTCTTCCACTATATTACACTCCGGACAATTTGGTGAAGCAACCATGAGAAACGCAAAATAGTTCATTGGAATGTGCCCCGATCGAAGCCGAAGAGAACATACTCGTATTAACCATGACAAGGAACATTTAACTATGACACTTAGCAAATATCACGGATTTGTAACCTACTTTTATGTCTTCTTTATTCAATTTCACGTTCACGAGGGGACGCCCTAGGAGGACATAATAGTGACCTAATTGGTAATATTCTTCAGAAAGGTCATGTGCATATAGTGCTTGCAACTGGCGTGCGTGTATGACAAGATGTATGAACGTAAACGAAGCGAAAGAAGATTTAAGGAGCGTAGCAGGTGGTGTTCTATAATTTCTGCCAACCCCCATGGTAAGAAGGCGTGAGGTATGTATGATAATATCAAAGACGAGTAGCCAATGATGTGTTAAATGAACAAAAATAATCAAGTAATCATGGGTAACTTTTGCAATCTTCTGATCCATGCGTCATGTTCGTGAACGGGCGCTGTCAGTTGGGACTGGTCATCTCTTAGCTTCCACGGCTTATTTTAATTATTTTAGTTTACTTTTTAATCTCTAATTACTTTAGTTACTTGTATCAATATTTTAATTTAAAAAAGTGTCCGTGGAGTTTCTTGGCCGTTCTTCTCCATAGGAACCTACTACGCTTTGGAATGGGCATCTAGCATCATATTTCTGAGTGACATCCTTGACAATTTTAAAGTGTGTGCAAATGGTTTAATTGAAATAAATGCTATGAGTTTTTTGAGAATGTATTGACTGACTTTTTTTGTTGCTAACTTGTACATGGAGTAAACTGCCAGGGACATGTAAATCCGAGTTTTCTCAGAAGTTACTTAATTTCGCTATCATCAGTATTTTAAATGGAGCGACTGCCTATCTGACCTCCACAACCCAGTTACTGGGTAACACGATATCCCTTGGTAAGACTGGTTGTCAGACTTTTGGGCTTCTGACGACCCGTAACAACTGTCAAAGATCTACAAATGACAGCCGGGACCAACGGCTTAACGTGCTTTCCGAGGCACGGATGAATCTTGGTATGAACAGATGGTCACCCATCCACGGACCAACCGCGGCAAGCGTAGCTTAACCTGATCGATCGACCCACGCGGCAGTTATTATTTAGCCACAAACTCCTCAGTTACTTAATTTCGCTAATTGGACAATTATGTATTTAGATATGTTTGCGAAAGAGTGGAAAGTTCTACAGATAGCTGAAAACATCTAGTGAGTGGAAAGTATGATAATTAAGAAGCTCATGGCAGGCGTGTACTTAATGTTTAATTACAAATTAAATCCTGACTACCTAACTAATTATGAGAAATACGTTTTTGCTACGTCTCTCTGCTGCTACTACTGCTAAACTTTATATTGCGCGTATATCGTTATACCTAACGACAGCACGGTTGGCGCAGTGGTTAAGCAATTGAGTGCTGCGCTGCGTGTCGCGGGTTCGATTCCCGCACGGAACAAATATTTGTATGACCTACAAGTAGTTGTTCCGGGTCTGGCTGTTTGTGTATATGAGTTTAGATGTTTGTAAACGCACCCACAATACAGGAGAAATTCCTAGTGTGGGGCAACGTTTCAAAAAAAAAATCTAAGTGACTTGAAAGAGCATTGGCAGACTAATAGCCAGGACGACCGTCCATAGGTGGACGAGGCCTACAGAAGATCGAGGGGAAGACCAGGATGTGACTCCCACATGCCAGGGAAGCATGGCACAACAGGGAGGAGGCCTGTACTCGGCAGTGGGTAGAACTAGGCTGCCAATGAACAAAGTAACTTTTAATTTCATAATTCGGTTAATCGAAATATATTTCGGTTAATAGGAAGTGATGAAAATATTGAAATACATTTCTACCTACGTCATTTTTTTTTAGTTATGGCTTCGAGCGGTTTGCACATTTAGCCAGTGTCATGTAAAATTAGGTAACAAGTACAAAGTTGTAAATAATTATGAAATGAACTCCATTCAATGCATTGTAGATAATATCTCGCCCCGCTCCCCTTGAGTTTCAGTAAAGACGTGGCACTTTACTGAAACCTCGCGCGGACTTCTTGAGAGAACTTGAAGTGATGTTGCACTGTTTTGTTTCATTTGCCTACACTAATGCAGGCTCACGAACACTTAATGGTTAATAATCCACCACTACTACACATTTGATATTCGGCTAAACACAAATTTTAGAAAATAAAACAAAACTGCTAACTTGATGCTTCACTTCCCGCCAAGAAGTCGTGTGTAATTATTTTCATGAGAACAAAGCCGTTTTTTGTATTCTTAAATACAAAAAACGGCTTTGTTCTTATGAAAATAATTACACAGTACTTCTCAGCTGTGTAGCCCGCGAAATGCAAATTTTCTTACGTTTTTTGTAAATCGCAGGTCATTGCCAGGTGTTATCTTGATCAAAATATGATTCGCGACTTTATCAGATATGTATTTACAGAATTATTATCATTAGAATCATTATTAACTGTCTAAGTTAGATTTGTATCATTGAATTATTTTTCATGAAATCATGACATATAACCTGACACTGACCTACAAATTGCAAAAACGTAAGAAAACTTGAATTTCGCGGGCTACAGCTGCGGATTCACCTTAACGATGAACAAAACGAGCATTCGGTATTTAAGAATGTGTCAACGAAAGCTACATACTTCAAATGACTCATTCTGCGATTCTTGCAAAACACAGAATTGATAGTGAAACACTTCTTAAAAGTAGGCAACGACAAATAACCATTCAGCCTGTTATAATGAAAATTATCCATACTGAATGATTTGTAATTGCTCTAGCAAAGCTTATTAAATTCATTATTTATGGAGATAACGAATCTAATTGCTGGAAAATAAGGTTTCATAACCATGCCATAAGAAGTAGGCAATGTTTTTTTTTTAATTTAACACAAACTGTACTTAATTTTGGCTATATCTTTTTCCTCAAAATATAAAGATAAAAAAATAAAAAAACGCAATACTTTTTATTGGTGTAACTTTCAGATTATAATCGTATGCTTAAATGCTAAAGTATCGGTGAAGATAATAAAATAATATTACATAAAAAATGAGAACGTTCAAACACAACTCACCGAAAAAGTAACAAACGTTTCACCTCCTTTTACTTTCGTACAACACTCTCACAGAAAAAAATATTTAAATACCACGTCAAATCAAATTATTTTACAGAAACACTTTTATTTAAATCAAAATGTAATAAAAAAGGTGACTTTAACAAAATTTATTTACGAAAACGGCGCGCTTTTTGACGGCGATTCGGAAAAGGAACACGTTTATTTTTTAAACGTCGCGCGGGAACCGAGACCGAGAACGCACTGCCAGTCAGCCAGCAGATCGCTCTCTCCGAAGTCAATGTAGTGTCATAAATTATGAGAGGGGACAATCCTTACGTGTTTTTTTTTATAATGGCATAATAAATTGTCATGTTTATTAAATAATATTATGACTCTATTGTTTACTTTTAATAAGAACTGAGAACAACCATTTGACTGGTGACTTCATAGAGCGGTAATCCGTAAGATGCAGTTTTCTTCTAATAAAAATATTATCACCGACCTTATTGAGTTTTCGTAAATGGAATTTAGTTGCTACTGGGTTTGCATTCATTTCTCTAAACGTCTGGTCATGAAGTTATCAGTTTTTCTTATGAACATACAAAGTGATAAGTTTTTTATTAAAAAAGAAAAGAGTAAATGCAGTTTTAGATTACGTTGTTCTTTTGGATGAAATGAATGGACATTCAGTATGATTGTTATCCTTAATTATTAACAAAGGAATATCATCGTGGAACCTCAAAATACGGGTATAATAATTGATTGTTATTCGCATTAATTTATATTAATCAATTTGTTAACTTTGAAAGTAATTTAGCCTTCTTCTCCTTCTTTTAACCTTCTTTGAAAGTAATTTAGACTTCCACTAATATTTATTTAACCATTTATGTGCACACATTTAGACAGCTATGAAGAAAGGAACAGAAAAATCCATACAAAGGTGTGTGAGATGTAGACACCGTGGACTAGAAGAGAAAAACTCTGAACACTGAACTTTAAAAACTCTGTCTTCAAATTGTAACAGGGTCTATAACTTTGATATTTTTTTTTATTCCAAAACAATCTTTTCTTTTTCTATCAAAATTTACCACACTTAAGAAAGAAAGAAAATACTTTTATTTGCGGTAAAACATGACGGATATAAAAATACACAAAGACAAAAATTGCAATGCTGCCAGCCTTTTGGGCACTATTCCCGTTGACAGCGATGCAGACGAAGTTTATGATGCATAATGATTCTTTCCCCTCCCTTTTTTATATACATGTTCATATTATTATTATTATTTTAGAACTGTTAGCTTATTACACCTACTAAATACATATTATCTTTTTTGAAAATAGAATACCAACACAAAAAAATACTTGTGGGAAAATATTATGTGAAATCTATTCGATGCGTTACGTTCTCACCTCTAAAACCTCATAGCTCTATGTGCACCGTGACAACGAAAGTGACGTCACGAGAAATACACCTTTCTCTGCATCGGAACGCAAACACACCGATACTAGGGAATGCAACCAACCAATTATTATTATTATAATTCTTATGACACATTTTCGGGGCCACCTTGGGTGACCTAGATTTAAATAAAATAGAAAAAAAATGAGCAATTTTTTTGGTTGCCAGAATCGTAGCATGTGTTGTTATATATTTTACCCTACTCTCCTCAGAAGGGTCTTTGGAAAACCGAAAAGGATTACATCTGCTTAGCTATTCCCAAACATTCGATACGTTTCCGTGCCGAACATCAATCCATGTTATATAAGGATTCCTCTAAACGCTGTTCATAAATCCGAAACCCGATTTTTTTTACAGTTTATACCAAATAGACGACTACTATTCTTACGACAGCTATTTGCAATAGGGGACTTGGCAAATCAAGTAACCGAAAATGTATCATTTTCGATTCGGAAGCCTGTCGAATGCTTGTGAATAACTATGCTGGAGGCTCTGACCAAATAAAAAAAAGTAGCCGGAGCGCGGCGCTCTCAGAGCGAAGCAAGGTAAAGGAAGCCAAATTTGAAATAGGAAGCCGACCGTGTTTCAGAGCGACGCGCGACACCGAACGCGCTAGACTTCATAACCTTGAAAATGAGGCTTCACTTATTTGAACGCTATTGTTGGCGTACGCTCCGTCTACCTTTTTTATTTGGTCTGAGGCTGGAGGGTAGGCAAAAATTCACCTATATCCTATTCCTGCGTCGATGGTGTAGTGGTCGCAAGCGCTACTGCTGCGCAGGAGCAGCTGTGTTCGGTTCTTCGGTCGGGCAAAATGTTATTTGGTTTTCCCATCAGATATTTCTCAGTAGCAGCCCGGAGTTTGGATTTGATAGTAATAGGCTTGCCCCCTGGTATAACTGGCTGCCGATTTTAATTCCTAGATATGAATGATGAGAAAAACTCCATAGTCATTCAACCAAAAGTTTCCGTATCAGCTTATCCTAACTTCCTTACTATCCTAATCTTATCCTAATCCTAACTATACTAATAATATAATTATATCTAATAACTATAGGTACTATTTCAAAAATTTGCTGAGGCCCATGCACATCGACTCCACCGAAATGAAAGTCGAGGTATTCAGTTGTTCAATCAACTTAGCCTATCGCAGTCCACTGCTGGACATAGGCCTCTCCCAGGCTGCGCCACAACACCCTGTCCTCCGCCTTCCGCATCCAGTCTGACCCAGCCACCTTCTTAAGATCGTCGGTCCATCTAGCTGGGGGGCGTCCCACACTACGCTTGCCGATACGCGGTCTCCACTCCAGGACTCGTCTGCTCCATCGGCCATCGGTCCTTCGACAAACATGGCCAGCCCACTGCCACTTCAGTTTGCTTACTCTGCAAGCTATGTCGGTAACTCCGGTTCTTTTCCGGATAATTTCATTCCTGATCTTATCCTTCAAAGAGACTCCAAGCATAGCCCGCTCCATAGCACGCTGCGCAACCTTGAATTTGTGGACTAGCCCGACTGTCAGTGTCCACGTTTCGGCACCGTATGTCATGACGGGCAGGACGCACTGGTTAAAGACTTTAGTCTTCAGACACTGCGGGATAGGCGACGAGAAGACTTGACGCAGTTTTCCAAATGCCGCCCAACCCAACTGGATCCTTCTGTCGGCTTCTTTGTCAAAGTTGTGTCTACCGACCTTGATGACTTGTCCTAGGTAGACATACTCCTTCACAACTTCGAGTAGCGACCCTTCGATGTGTTAGACATGTGATGTGTTGATTCAGTTGTTAGACAACACAAATATAGTGCGAAGACTAAAACGAACAAAACCCTTTGAGTTAGTCCAGTGTAAAAAGTGTAGAAATAATTGTGACAATGACATACATATAGTGAACATGTTTATATTATTATATCAGACTCTAAGAAAGTGGAACGGACTTGTTTAAAGTGCTATATACACTATTCTAAGTTTAAAAATAATTATCAAATAAAAAAAAATCGGTCAGATTAAAATTCCTTATTAGTCTTAAAGGCTAGATTGTAATTCATTATTAAGAACCTCTTTTGTTTTAATTAAGCACGAAAAAAAACAGAACACAGAAAAACTAGAATTGCAAAAAATTGTTATTCAAAGTTCGGTCTACCAAATCATACCTACTTAGTTTTTGTTTTGAATTTTAAGAAATGACGAAATCGCAGGCTTTAATGCTAGGTAGCTACGAAAATTATATATGTATAGGTATTCTTTGAGTTCTAAGCATTTTAAAATAGACAAGTCATATTAGTATGGCCATCGTTTTAGATTTTTTTTATAAATTTGACAGCATTAATAATTTATGTTAGTATTTTAAATTTTTGATTTTAGAAAATTGATTGCCTTGTCGTATTAAGTCTTTAATAATACATAAGTATGATTTGATTATTAGGATTCCTAATTTAGTATTTAATAATAATAATAAAGCCCGTTTATTCCATAATATAAAAATAGACAAAGTTTATCTAACTCACCATTCTCCTGCCCTTATCCTAATTTAATCCTAATTTATTTGGGGTCGGCGCAACATGTCCCTTTCTTCCATACTTCTCTATTAGTCGTCATCTCGGTAGTCACCCCCTTTCTAGCCATATCATCCCTCACATAGTCCATCCATCGTTTCTTTGGTCGTCCCCTACTTTTATAGCCATCGACATCCATACTCATAACTTTCATCAGGGCATTTTACGCATCACATGCCCATACCATGACAACCGATTTCCAATTCTGCCCCGCTACTTTTTCGATATCGTCAACCCATCTTTCTCGGGGCCGTACTTGATTTCGTTTTCCTTTTGGGCCCGCCCACATGGCGGTCCTTTTATTCCATTGTATGTCCTCGAAGCATGCTACGCATTTAGTATTTATTGGTATCAAACCATTGACCAGCACCCTAATCACGTAATCCACGCAATCAAAATCTGAATGATTTTGAAGTATACTTATTGCTAATCCATTCTTTCATTATGTTCGAAAACTTCATCTGCTCGACCACGCACCTGACAAACGCAATGAATGTTGTTGAACTGTCAAAATGAAACCATTGCTATGGATAGTTTGTTAATTACCCCGCTGTTTTAATTAAATCATTGCCTGGTTGCATTGCGATTCAACGTGGCAATGCTGCCAGCCTTTTGAGCACTTTTTCCAATGACTGCGATGTGGAGGAATTTTGTACAAGTGACACAGTACTTCTCAGCTGTGTAGCCCGCGAAATGCAAATTTTCTTACGTTTTTTGTAAATCGCAGGTCATTGCCAGGTGTTATCTTGATCAAAATATGATTCGCGACTTTATCAGATATGTATTTACAGAATTATTATCATTAGAATCATTATTAACTGTCTAAGTTAGATTTGTATCATTGAATTATTTTTCATGAAATCATGACATATAACCTGACACTGACCTACAAATTGCAAAAACGTAAGAAAACTTGAATTTCGCGGGCTACAGCTGCGGATTCACCTTAACGATAAACAAAACGAGCATTCGGTATTTAAAAATGTGTCAACGAAAGCTACATACTTCAAATGACTCATTCTGCGATTCTTGCAAAACACAGAATTGATAGTGAAACACTTCTTAAAAGTAGGCAACGACAAATAACCATTCAGCCTGTTATAATGAAAATTATCCATACTGAATGATTTGTAATTGCTCTAGCAAAGGAAGCCAAATTTGAAATAGGAAGCTGACCGTGTTTCAGAGCGACGCGCGACACCGAACGCGCTAGACTTCATAACCTTGAAAATGAGGCTTCACTTATTTGAACGCTATTGTTGGCGTACGCTCCGTCTACCTTTTTTATTTGGTCTGAGGCTGGAGGGTAGGCAAAAATTCACCTATATCCTATTCCTGCGTCGATGGTGTAGTGGTCGCAAGCGCTACTGCTGCGCAGGAGCAGCTGTGTTCGGTTCTTCGGTCGGGCAAAATGTTATTTGGTTTTCCCATCAGATATTTCTCAGTAGCAGCCCGGAGTTTGGATTTGATAGTAATAGGCTTGCCCCCTGGTATAACTGGCTGCCGATTTTAATTCCTAGATATGAATGATGAGAAAAACTCCATAGTCATTCAACCAAAAGTTTCCGTATCAGCTTATCCTAACTTCCTTACTATCCTAATCTTATCCTAATCCTAACTATACTAATAATATAATTATATCTAATAACTATAGGTACTATTTCAAAAATTTGCTGAGGCCCATGCACATCGACTCCACCGAAATGAAAGTCGAGGTATTCAGTTGTTCAATCAACTCAGCCTATCGCAGTCCACTGCTGGACATAGGCCTCTCCCAGGCTGCGCCACAACACCCTGTCCTCCGCCTTCCGCATCCAGTCTGACCCAGCCACCTTCTTAAGATCGTCGGTCCATCTAGCTGGGGGGCGTCCCACACTACGCTTGCCGATACGCGGTCTCCACTCCAGGACTCGTCTGCTCCATCGGCCATCGGTCCTTCGACAAACATGGCCAGCCCACTGCCACTTCAGTTTGCTTACTCTGCAAGCTATGTCGGTAACTCCGGTTCTTTTCCGGATAATTTCATTCCTGATCTTATCCTTCAAAGAGACTCCAAGCATAGCCCGCTCCATAGCACGCTGCGCAACCTTGAATTTGTGGACTAGCCCGACTGTCAGTGTCCACGTTTCGGCACCGTATGTCATGACGGGCAGGACGCACTGGTTAAAGACTTTAGTCTTCAGACACTGCGGGATAGGCGACGAGAAGACTTGACGCAGTTTTCCAAATGCCGCCCAACCCAACTGGATCCTTCTGTCGGCTTCTTTGTCAAAGTTGTGTCTACCGACCTTGATGACTTGTCCTAGGTAGACATACTCCTTCACAACTTCGAGTAGCGACCCTTCGATGTGTTAGACATGTGATGTGTTGATTCAGTTGTTAGACAACACAAATATAGTGCGAAGACTAAAACGAACAAAACCCTTTGAGTTAGTCCAGTGTAAAAAGTGTAGAAATAATTGTGACAATGACATACATATAGTGAACATGTTTATATTATTATATCAGACTCTAAGAAAGTGGAACGGACTTGTTTAAAGTGCTATATACACTATTCTAAGTTTAAAAATAATTATCAAATAAAAAAAAATCGGTCAGATTAAAATTCCTTATTAGTCTTAAAGGCTAGATTGTAATTCATTATTAAGAACCTCTTTTGTTTTAATTAAGCACGAAAAAAAACAGAACACAGAAAAACTAGAATTGCAAAAAATTGTTATTCAAAGTTCGGTCTACCAAATCATACCTACTTAGTTTTTGTTTTGAATTTTAAGAAATGACGAAATCGCAGGCTTTAATGCTAGGTAGCTACGAAAATTATATATGTATAGGTATTCTTTGAGTTCTAAGCATTTTAAGATAGACAAGTCATATTAGTATGGCCATCGTTTTAGATTTTTTTTATAAATTTGACAGCATTAATAATTTATGTTAGTATTTAAAATTTTTGATTTTAGAAAATTGATTGCCTTGTCGTATTAAGTCTTTAATAATACATAAGTATGATTTGATTGTTAGGATTCCTAATTTAGTATTTAATAATAATAATAAAGCCCGTTTATTCCATAATATAAAAATAGACAAAGTTTATCTAACTCACCATTCTCCTGCCCTTATCCTAATTTAATCCTAATTTATTTGGGGTCGGCGCAACATGTCCCTTTCTTCCATACTTCTCTATTAGTCGTCATCTCGGTAGTCACCCCCTTTCTAGCCATATCATCCCTCACATAGTCCATCCATCGTTTCTTTGGTCGTCCCCTACTTTTATAGCCATCGACATCCATACTCATAACTTTCATCAGGGCATTTTACGCATCACATGCCCATACCATGACAACCGATTTCCAATTCTGCCCCGCTACTTTTTCGATATCGTCAACCCATCTTTCTCGGGGCCGTACTTGATTTCGTTTTCCTTTTGGGCCCGCCCACATGGCGGTCCTTTTATTCCATTGTATGTCCTCGAAGCATGCTACGCATTTAGTATTTATTGGTATCAAACCATTGACCAGCACCCTAATCACGTAATCCACGCAATCAAAATCTGAATGATTTTGAAGTATACTTATTGCTAATCCATTCTTTCATTATGTTCGAAAACTTCATCTGCTCGACCACGCACCTGACAAACGC
This sequence comes from Tiliacea citrago, assembly GCA_963921375.1. Classification (NCBI taxonomy): domain Eukaryota; kingdom Metazoa; phylum Arthropoda; class Insecta; order Lepidoptera; family Noctuidae; genus Tiliacea; species Tiliacea citrago. The sequence goes on from OY992802.1 coordinate 17,083,292, forward strand.
AATGAATGTTGTTGAACTGTCAAAATGAAACCATTGCTATGGATAGTTTGTTAGTTACCCCGCTGTTTTAAATCATTGCCTGGTTGCATTGCGATTCAACGTGGCAATGCTGCCAGCCTTTTGAGCACTTTTTCCAATGACTGCGATGTGGAGGAATTTTGTAATACCCAATGAGCGCTTTCCGTTTTAGGGTTCCGTAGTCATAGTTTCGCCATGGCCGTCTGTCTGTCTGTCTGTCGGCGGCTTAGCTCTGATAGTCTTAGTAGTTCAGACTCTGCAGGCTCGACATACATAGAGACCGTTTTACGACCGAATTTTGTAGCAGTCCTAATGGGATCTCTAGACGGTCAAAATTGCTTGAAAAGCAAGAAAAAATCACAATCTTGTGTTGTAAAGCGATCGTTATCTATGTCGAGGCTGCAGGTCCAGAGGGTCTACTCCGAAAATAAATCTGAAGTATTGGCCAAACATTCGGCCGTTGCTTGACGACGGCTAACTATGGCTGACTACGGCGAAAAAAAAAAAAACTGACAGTCAGATAAGCTAAAGGCAACAATATAACTTTAAGTCGGTTAAGGATTCGGCCGATACTTCGGATTAAGGCTTCGGAGTAGACCCCCTGGTTGTGTTTAATAGTGTATTACGCAATTTGGATGCAGCAAGATGTTTTACTCGTGAAACAAAAAAAAAAGTAAGGATGAGGAGGTAATAATAAAAAGATATACCATGAACTACGAATATTTACGCAGTAGGCATGGACTAAAGCATGTATAAAGAACTTGTGTTTATGTAAATAGGTACCTACGTGTATGTTATGTATGCTCATGATAATAAGCAGTACATTAACTTGTACATTTACATTAAGTGCTCATTTTAAGTTCATTGTAAATAGCTTACATATAAATAATAATTATGGAAAACTTTGATCAGGCAGGGGCCATAGTCCTTCCATAGTTCTGGTAACCAGTCCACTTTAACCATCCAAACAAATACTCCAATATATTTGTTTTTATATCCTGCAATAGTCCAACTCCAATTGGGGGTTGTCCTTGGGTGCACTTGCATCGTCCGTACAGGGATAATCGTCGGTCGGTGCCTCATTCTATTAAAAGCGCAGTATTATACATGGCAGCGCCTGTCTATCTGACCTCCATCATAACTAACTAAAAACTTTTATTTTTGTTCCAGTATTCGTATCAAAGACAGCAAAATAAATAGTACCAAAAGGTACCACCGTCGCGTAGTTCCCGTCACAGAGGGTAGAATGAGGCTAATCGAGCAACAACGATACAGCTCGAGCCTCGAAGCAAACCTGAACAAACTCGAGCCGGTCCACAAACTATCCCCGTACTCTTCACCAATCACGGCTAAGAAACGATTTGAAGAGAAACCCCGAAGTACGGGCGTATCACCCGTTGTTAATGTATAGCGTCTTAACGGGCCTCTGCGAGTTGGCTTCGGGCCCTCGTATGCCTTCCAAAGGTCCCGGACCCCAGAGTCCAGAGATATGTCAAAGACACTTCAATAATTATGGTAAAGCTCAAGTTTATGTTACTCTGACGCCCGTTTTTTTTGTATAATATCTTGAATTGTTCCGTCGTGTGGTGGCCGCCTTATTTTTGCAACGTCAATGTTTGTCTTAGTTTTAGGTACCTAACTACTTGGTCAGATGAAAAGGTTTTTATACACGATTAATTCAGTTAGGTAAACCAATGCTTAAATTACCAAACTATAATGTTACCTACTGTCAATTCAATCTGCCTAGCCTTTTCCCAACAATATTGGGGTCCGCTTCCAGTCTAACCGGATGCAACTGAAAACCAGTATTTTACATGGAGCGACTGCCTATCTAACTTCCGCAACCCAGTAACTGGGTAATACCCTTTGGTAAGACTGGTTGTCAGACTTTCGGGCTTCCGACGACCCGTAACGACTGTCAAAGATCCGCTAATGACAGCTGGGACCAACGGCTTAACGTGCTATTCGCGGCTTCGAGGAGTCTTGGTCACAAATCCACGGACCAACCCCGGCAAGCATTAGCTTAACCCGATGGATCGACCCCTTTTTTTTTTGGGTGGGAAATTATCAAATAACTTCTCCCGCTCTGGGCGGAGCGGGAGGGCGTGTCAGACTTTTACTGACTAAAACCCACCCGTGTTCCTTCCGCAGCCTGTGTGCCAGGGCCACGATTTCCCTTTCGGACAAACTCGCAACCGTGGCAGGCATTGGTCCTAATGGACCCCGTCAGTTGGTGCTGACATCTCTTTGAGGTGCGCGTGGATCACAACGCGCCGTCGACCCGGGCCTGGTCCTTATCGGACGGCGAGCTACCCATCGCTCGCCGTCCGCAGGCCCGCGCCTACGGTGGCCGGAAATCGGCTTGCGACTCCCGTATGGATCGACCCCTGCGGCTGTTATTAGTTAGCCACTTAGTTTACTGTCAATTGTCAGCCAACAATTATGCTTTGATTCTGCAAGAAAAACACTTTTTTGTTTCAGCGGTCAATGGACCGTTGTTTTCACCGGACTCGCGGTGGTGTTAAGGTTACAATGGAAGTGTGTGACGTGATGTACATGCACCGGATACCGGTCCGGTGTCCAACTCATACAAATATTTATGAAAATCGCGGTCCGTGGTCTGATGGAAATAACGGACGTCTACAAGCGGCTTTAGGTCTTGTTTAAAAATATAATAAAATCAAAGTTTCATTTATGTACCTGTAAAATAAATTGTCTTTTTGGATTCTGTTTTATGAAGATCAAGCCACTGACAGTAACAAAATAATGGCGGCAATAAAGCATGAATTATGCAAATGTCACGTGGACAAACCGAAAACTCCATTTTCTTTTCAAGTTTTCATAGTGCTATTTGAATTCCTATACCTACTACTCTTTTGAAGACTAAAGTTTTTATTATTATTATTATTGTTTTTGATGTATTATGTATTTCCATCATGATATTTCATCTATTAAACAGTGTGAGTCTTGATAATGTGCACATATAGAAATGAGGGAAACTTAGCTTATACTTTATCGACGGAAAAAATATTTATATAGTTATATATTGTTATAAAAAAACAATTCAATTTTTTATAGCATTTTTTAAATTCTTGTTTGCCGCTTTGCCCCTGTGTAAATTAATCGGTATAGCTTTTAAACTAAACGATATATCACGATGAAACAAACTCAGTAAGGACTGAAAATAATAAAATAAAAACTAAAGAAAAAACTCAATTGAGAATTAGGGTGATTTTATAACAAAAATCTGATATGTTTTTATAAATTTTTACAATTATTGTAAAATATCTCAATATGAAGTCCCGATTACCCACCCTTTTTTATTACTTTAATTAAATTATTCTCCATCGTATCACCTTTATATAAGCAAAAATACTATGTTTATAACTCAATCACAAAACCTATCAACTGTTAAAGAAAGGCCTTGCACTCGTGTACGTACTTTACTTTTAGCAGGCAGTGGACCTCTTTTTTTGTTTATATTAAAAAAAAAAAAATCTGTCGATAAAATTTAGCTTAGTTTCCCTCATTTCGATAATGTATATGTTACGGCTAATACCCGAAGTGCGGCTACACCTAGTTTTAGCCGGTTAGAACTAGGTGTAGCCACTTACTCTTGGTTAAACCTAGTACGAGCCGATTGTTTTCGGGTAAAATCATTTGGGTTAGGTTAGGTTAGAACAGTAACCATTAACAAGCGAAGGCGAGCGAGCGAAGCGAGCGTGCCGCGGTAGCGGCCGCCGAGCGCCAGATCCCCTCTATTGTTGGTAAATTGGTTTTATCCAACAGGGATTGTCTGGACCTATAATTCTAACCGGCTAAAACTAGGTGTAGCCGCACTTCGGGTATTAGCCGTAACATATACATCATGAAGACTCACACTGTTTATGTGTATAAGTAATTTTCGGGCAATAATATGACGACACAGCCTAGTTTTATCAAAAAGGCTGGTTAAGAGTGATACTGGCTGGTGGCAGTCACTCTAGCAGAGCGTCGTCTGTCTTCTGATGACAGAAGAGGATCTCAGTGGAGCCGCTGCCATACTACGTCCATGACGAACTGATATATTCCGGCACAATCCTGGTGATATTCATGCTACTGGACCACTAATACGATGACGTTATACAGGCTTATTTTAAATTGGCTAGCTAAACTCCGCAGACGCGATGTCTAAACATGATAAAACAAAAAATAAATACCTAAATGTTATGTTTTTTTTGTGGGGGTCATCAACCGTAGTTATTATAGTCACTTGAAATACCCGGTTTTTTTGTTGTAAATACGATAAAATATAAGAAGACAGTTTTTATCAACTCATACTGCAAGTAACAAATGTAGTATCGGTCGTTGGCCTCCCAAAAAAACATCAAATCTTTTTTATTAATACGCTTTTATTGGCTTCATACGTATGTTAGTATGTAATATACATATTAGGTTGGGGAAAAAGTCTTCTTCTAAATAATTTGACTTTCGATGCATCAATACCTGATAATGTAATTAAAGAGCTAAAAACTACTACAGACAGCTGCTACTGATAAAGCTGTGAAAGATATCGAAGGTCAATACTAAAAGGTCAAAAGTATTAAATCTTGTAAAATATTGAACTCTAATATTTTTTAAGGTCAGTTAATTCATTGTTAAGGATTTTTAAACGTCATGTGTCCTGCAGGGCTAACATGACATGCGCGAGAACGCTCTCGTTCTCGATTTGTCGAAATTTGTCGACGATTCTGACGCCATTCTAAACACTAACATGACCGCTAAGCTCGAGATATCTCGAAAAAGGCACTTTGACAGTTCTTTATCTCGCAACGAGAGACCGATGTAGCAAATGATTAAAAACAAATATTATTTATGATAGCTACATCAGCTCATTCATTCGATTTTACGCATGGAATTAGTTTGTACTATAATGATTTTCTTAATCTTAATTTATGTTTAGTTTTTTTGTATTTTTTAGACTTTTTGATTAAAATTAAATATTTTTCTTTGGTATGCCGAAATTAAAATGCAAAACAAAATCACGCAAATGAAAATGAGTGAGACATTTTTGGTAGCAGCTAGAGAATACGACCCCGGGATCCCGAATCCCGGGATCCCGACCGTTTTCTGGCTCCGAAAATCCCGGGACTGTACTTGGCTAATCTCGGGATTTTCGGGATTGCCACAAACAAGTCTAGTTTGTATTCCGTAGTCCGTTGCGCCTTGAAAATGACCTTGCCTAGATTATTTTAATACATTACGACAAAAAGCAACTCGTACAATACGTAGGTACCCACTATTTACTACACAGGTACAGTCCTAATATATGTTTGTCGTAGAACTTAGAAGGGACTTCCCCACTCGGAATACTTTACTACAATACTCATAAGGTAATTCCCCAACGAACCAACAGGGGAATCACCCGATCATCTCATATCATAATATTGTTGCGGGTGAATACCCGCAACAATATTATGATATGAGATGATCCACCATGATGACCTGATTTGCATATTTATACTTTCGTACAGGGAATCCTGTACGAAAGTATAAATATGCAAATCAGGTTTTATTTTTTTCATTTATTGTTCTGTCAGTGACGGGTTACGTAGGCTACGTCAGTGACGACGGGTTACGTAGGCTACGTCATTAAAATTTAAAAGTCAATTATCTGAAATTAAGTATTTCAAATGGCGGGAGACTTTGTTAGACCTACTTTGACCCTATCTTTGTCATCGCCACCTGATATTGCAAAATCTTATACATGTACGAGTATAAAAAACTGCTTATTCATATCTCCACATTGCTTATTAGGTTAGTACCTACTAAAAGAAACTTAACCAACCATTCCTGGTTCCATAGGCTTAGCATGAGAACCGTAGAGAAGTGTTTTAATAGATAAAATTACGCTTCTGTGTAGACAGCTGACAGTTTTCTACGAAGAAAGATAGACAAGCGATTTCTATTCTACAATAGAGTAGAAATAGAAAGCATCATGCTAAGCCTGCTTTTAGTTTTAATTTTGTGTAATAAATGAAATCACCAGTCTTTCAAAGAGCATGGGAGATGGGCTTCAAGTTAATCTTTGAGGATAATTGATGAAATTATTGTTGCTCTGCTATTATTACTAATATTCAGTTTGAAAAGCCTTATCAAATCCCCCTTAAAGTTTAAACTTTAAGTTAGCAATTACCCATATTTATGGGTCTTGAGATACTTAGCTCAAGATACCATCTTGAGATACTTAGCTCAAGACACCATCTTGAGATACTTAGCGAACCATAATCATGTAAAATATATGGAGTAGGTGCCGATATTAACTATTTGCTGTCAATCAATTACCCATATTTATGGGTCTTGAGATACTTAGCTCAAGATACCATCTTGAGATACTTAGCTCAAGACACCATCTTGAGATACTTAGCTCAAGACACCATCTTGAGATACTTAGCTCAAGACACCATCTTGAGATACTTAGCTCAAGACACCGTCTTGAGATACTTAGCTCAAGACACCATCTTGAGATACTTAACTCAAGATACCATTTATTATTTTATGCCTAGTATCTTGAGATAATGCTTGTGAAGCATTGATGTCCCAATCACCCGTACAAAGGTAATGGGTAAAACTGTGACATTAGAAGGTCACTAGGCAACTTAGAGAGATTAGATAATAACTTATTGAAGACTTACTGGACTTACTTATTGTCTGGAGTCTTAACTGGGACCAACAGGTCATTGCATTATAAACATCACTGATCATAAATGCTGTAGAGCTCCAGACCATAATCATGTAAAATATATGTAGTAGGTGCCGATATTAACTATTTGATATTAAGACACCGTCTTGAGATACTTAGCTCAAGACACCGTCTTGAGATACTTAGCTCAAGACACCGTCTTGAGATACTTAGCTCAAGACACCGTCTTGAGATACTTAGCTCAAGACACCGTCTTGAGATACTTAGCTCAAGACACCGTCTTGAGATACTTAGCTCAAGACACCATCTTGAGATACTTAACTCAAGATACCATTTATTATTTTATGCCTAGTATCTTGAGATAATGGTTGTGAAGCATTGATGTCCCAATCACCCGTACAAAGGTAATGGGTAAAACTGTGACATTAGAAGGTCACTAGGCAACTTAGAGAGATTAGATAATAACTTATTGAAGACTACTGGACTTACTTATTGTCTGGATTGGTCTTAACTGGGACCAACAGGTCATTGCATTATAAACGTCACTGATCATAAATGCTGTAGAGCTCCAGACCATAATCATGTAAAATATATGGGTAGGTGCCGATATTTGCTGTCAATCAATTACCCATATTTATGGGTCTTGAGATACTTAGCTCAAGACACCGTCTTGAGATACTTAGCTCAAGACACCGTCTTGAGATACTTAGCTCAAGACACCGTCTTGAGATACTTAGCTTAAGACACCATCTTGAGATACTTAACTCAAGATACCATTTATTATTTTATGCCTAGTATCTTGAGATAATGGTTGTGAAGCATTGATGTCCCAATCACCCGTACAAAGGTAATGGGTAAAACTGTGACATTAGAAGGTCACTAGGCAACTTAGAGAGATTAGATAATAACTTATTGAAGACTTACTGGACTTACTTATTGTCTGGATTGGTCTTAACTGGGACCAACAGGTCATTGCATTATAAACGTCACTGATCATAAATGCTGTAGAGCTCCAGACCATAATCATGTAAAATATATGGGTAGGTGCCGATATTTGCTGTCAATCAATTACCCATATTTATGGGTCTTGAGATACTTAGATCAAGACACCGTCTTGAGATACTTAGCTCAAGACACCGTCTTGAGATACTTAGCTCAAGACACCGTCTTGAGATACTTAGCTCAAGATACCATTTATTATTTTATGCCTAGTATCTTGAGATAATGCTTGTGAAGCATCCCAATCACCCGTACAAAGGTAATGGGTAAAACTGTGACATTAGAAGGTCACTAGGCAACTTAGAGAGATTAGATAATAACTTATTGAAGACTTACTGGACTTACTTATTGTCTGGAGTCTTAACTGGGACCAACAGGCCATTGCATTATAAACATCACTGATCATAAATGCTGTAGAGCTCCAGACCGTAATCATGTAAAACATATGGAGTACCCATATTTATGGGTCTTGACTGTAGCAGCCCAGTCATCAACATGCTAAACGCGTCACTGACATGTCAACAGCTTCACCGACATGCTATCAGTGTCCGCGACATGTAAACAAAGTCACGACTTGCCAACCACGCTAAAACCGTCCCCGTCATACTACCTGCGTCACCGACATGCTAATAGCATCCCGACATGTTAAAAACGTGCCGATATGCTAACTGCGTTCCCGTCATACTACCTGCGTCACCGACATGCTAACCAAGTCTGACTTGCTAACTGCGTCACCGACATCCTAACCAAGTCTGACTTGCTAACTTTGTCAACGACATGTCAGTAGCGTCGCCGACATGTCAGTAGCGTCACCGACATGTCAGTAGCTTCACCGACATGCTATCAGCGTCCCCGACACGTAAAATAATGCACGACGTTCCAACCGCGTCACCGACATATTAAAACGTGCCGACATGCTAACTGCGTCACCAACGTGCTATCAACGTGTTATTTGCCTACATGCTAACCGAGCCTGACTGTCTAACCGCGTCACCAACATGCTAACTGCGTCACCGACATGCTAATCGAGACTGACTGACTAACCGCGTCACCAACATGCTAACTGCTTTACCGACATGCTTACCAATTCGCCAACATGTTAGTCGCGTTACCGAAATGCTAATGTGACGTGTTGCTGCAGACTGCCGTCCCACAGCGGCCTGTGTACATGATTTTGTACGTATTTATTATGTTATTCCAAAGTTTTAATTTTTCACGTCTGTCGCCAGTTATGCCTTTTTTTTTGTATCATAATTTTGTCTACTCTTCTCGTCGTCAAAATCGAGGACGAGTAAATGACAGAAAAATCAGAGATATCTCGTGTTGAAATGTCAAAATTCGAGATAAAATACGTGCCATGTTAGGGTTTGTCGAGAATACATCAAGTTTGACAGAACGAGTCGAGTATTTTGTATGGGAGCGCTGTCAGAAAACGAGATAGGTTACAGAAATAGACAAGAATTACTCGCGCGAGAGTGAGTAATTGTCGCGTGTGTCATGTTAGCCCTGCTGGTCACACAATCGATCGGTACAATTAATTGCAATTTTAATGAAACTAAATCTTTTGTAATAAAAACCGTGTTTCGCAAAAATATTAGATTGCATTCTTGATAGTAAATATATCGTTTACCCTACTTGTTTTATAAGTGTGATCAGCCGTTTTTACTGCGAAACTTAAAAAACTTAAAAAATAAAATTAAAAATATAAATAATCTAAAGGCTAACAAAAAATTAACGGAAACTTTGAACACGATTTTGACTCCTTTCAAAACGTCGGATTAACTCGAAACTTACCATACTTATCAAGGACCGATGACAATTCAATATTTTGAACAGTAAGACCCGTTATCCTTACTATCCCTAGCGGCGTCAGCGTAGTCTGCTACGCTGACGACACGCTGGTCCTGGCGCATGGGAGGTCACATCAGGCGGCGGCCGAACTGGCGGCACGTGGGGTTGCGACAATCGTCGATAGGATCCGGCAATTGGGACTCGAGGTGGCATTGCACAAGTCCGAGGCCATGTGCTTTTATAGTCCTCGGAACGCGCCACTGTCGGGATCCCAGATAACGGCGGGAGGGGTTCACATCGGCGTCGAGTCGACGATGAAGTACCTGGGACTCGTCCTCGACAGCCGGTGGAACTTCGTGGAGCATTTTCAACGTTTGGCTCCCAGACTGAAGCGGGCCGGGCCTGCCTTGAAGCGGCTCCTGCCCAACCTAGGGGGTCCAAACGCCTCCTGCCGGAGGCTCTATGCGGGGATCGTGCGGTCCATGGCCATTTACGGGGCACCGGTGTGGGCGCTTTCTTTAAGGCTGCGACCAGCCCAGCGATTAACAGCGTCCCAAAGGGTCATGGCCATCAGGCTGGTACGGGGTTACCGCACGGTCTCCCGTGAGGCGGTGAGCCTCCTTGCTGGACTGCCGCCATGGGATCTGGAGGCAAAGGTCCTCGCGCACATTTGGAAGTGGCGTGAGGAGGCGAAACGCCGGGGTGAAACTCCGCTGCCGCGAGAAATCACGGCACAGCGGACAGAGCTCCGGCGGGGTCTCATGGCGACATGGAGAGTGCGATTGTCGCAACCCAGCGCTGGGCACGCCACAATTGTGGCGATAAGTCCCCTCTTTGAGGAGTGGCTAGAGAGGCGCCACGGCGTCCTCACCTTCCGCCTGACACAGGTCCTCACCGGACACGGTTGTTTCGGGAGGTTTTATTTAATAATCATAACTGCATAATAAATGCGTATTCCTTTTTCAAAAAGATGTATAATGCTTTATATACAAACTCAATGGTGTTAACACAGATGTAGTTCAATATAAATTTCGGTAAGTATTCCAAATTTAAATCACATTCTCCCCCTAGAGGATGAATGAAATTCAGTACAATTTTCTTTCCCTGTTTTTAACAGATTAAAAATGACTATTGTTATGTTCGCTTTTTGTGGCATAGAATGTCACTTTTTTGAGCAAGTGGTACGAAAACACAATTTTTGGTGTAAGCAAACTCTGTGTTTTCGCCGGTAACCTAAAACCAACAGCTGACGTTCATCATCATCATCATTTCAGCCGAAAGACGTCCTGGGCACGCCACAATTGTGGCGATAAGTCCCCTCTTTGAGGAGTGGCTAGAGAGGCGCCACGGCGTCCTCACCTTCCGCCTGACGCAGGTCCTCACCGGACACGGTTGTTTCGGGAGGTTCCTGTTCAGGATAAAGCTGGAGGAAACGCCCGGGTGTCACCACTGTGTGGAGCGCCCGGAGGACACGGTGGAGCATACGGTGGAGGTCTGCCCGGCTTGGGCGGAGCACCGCCGTTTCCTCACGGAGGCGATCGGCGGTGGCGATCTCTCGCGTCCGGGCCTGGTTCAGGCCATGGTTCGGAGCGAGAGTGCATGGGAGGCCGTCACCTCCTTCTGCGAAGCAGTAATGCTCGCGAAGGAGGAGGCGAAACGCGTGAGGGTGAGGCAAGGTTCGCGCCCTCGTGCCCTTAGTCGCCGCAGGAGACGCCCCGGACGTCGGGAGTCGCAAGCCGATTTCCGGCCACCGTAGGCGCGGGCCTGCGGACGGTGAGCGATGGGTAGCTCGCCGTCCGATAAGGACCAGGCCCGGGTCGACGGTGCGTTGTGTTCCACGCACGCCTCAAAGAGATGTCAGCACCAACTGACGGGGTCCGGTAGGACCATTGCCTGCCAGGGTTGCGAGTTTGTCCGAAAGGGATATCGTGGCCTGCCAGGGCCACGATATCCACAGGCAACGGAAGGATCACGGGTGGGTTTTAGTCAGAAAAAGTCTGACACGCCCTCCCGCTCCGCCCATAGCGGGAGAAGTTATTTGATAATTTCCCACGCAAAAAAAAAAAATCCTTACTAGAATAATCAGGATTTGCGATTTTATGTTTTCCTAAAAGTGGTAGTGTCTTTGCGCCAATTCCCTATTGACATGTTGATGTTTAATTGTAACACCATATTTAATAAATAATAGTTTAAAAATACAAAAATCACGCTTTTATAGAAAATACAACTAAAAAATATTTTTTTTTTTTTTAAAAAAACGTGGGGTGTTATAACTATTGACACCACGCACCCCACGCTTTTTTACAATAAAATTATTTATTTTTCTTTTTTTAGTTTGGTTTTCTTTATAAGCGTGTTTTTTTTAACTATTATTTATTTTACTGCGGAGTTTAGCTAGCCAATTTAAAATAACCCTGTATGTATTTCCCTATACCATTACCTAAGTGTATTACCCCTTCATTCTTGATCAATATTTTAGTAGAAAACTTCAATAATTCGTGTTACCCAGTACCTAACTGGGTTGTGTAGGTCACAAAGGCAGTCGCTCCATGTAAAATACTGGTACCTATTCAGCTGCATCCGGTAAGACTGGAAGCGGACCCCAACATAGTTTCGAAAAACCTAGGCAGATAATTTAAGTGTAAAAATCGTTATAAAGTTTTGCAATAGGTATTATTTTTACCTAGGTGAATAAGTACTTAATTATGTATTTGTTTTTTGTCCTTCTACAGGACTTAAATTTTAATATGCTTTGACAATGAAGTATATATATTTTATGTACAATAAATGAATGCACATAATAATTATTAATGGTCTCACCTTTGGTCAGCCTTGGTGCCTGCATACCTTTTCGTTAAAAATCTGTAGACTTTGTAGAAAACTTGAAAAGCTAGCGCTACTGGTGAGCATGAGGTCCTGGGCTCGATTCCCAGGTCGGGCACAGTGTTATTGGGTTTTTCTATCAGGATTTTCTCAGTAGCCCGGAGTCTGGATTTGTGCCCGTTTGATGGCAATAGGCTCGCCCTCTATTTCATGGGAATTGATAATACTTAAACATAACTGGGGAAATGTGGGTGGACTATAGAGAGATAGAGACACTTCTGCTTAATCCTTCGGTCATTACAGGTTTGATGTTATGTGTAGAAATGAAAAACTAACGAATAATAAAAAGATTAAAAAAAAACAGACCTGTGCCAGGACAAAAAGGCTGCAAACTGCAATACAGAGGCATTGCATATTATGCGTTGCTGCCCAAAAACAAAGAAGAAATCTCTCATTTGAATACATCCAGTCTTTCAATACCGGAACACAGTAACAATACTCGTAGATAGGTCCCCCCGGACGAGCTCCTTTACAAAGAATTTAGTATTGCTCTGTCAGCAGGTTTAATTACCATGACGCTTTTTATTTCTACTCTCTTGTCTACAGAACATATTCAACTGTCTTCACAGAAACGTAACTACTCTTCCGACGATAAAACGCGTCAACCAAACGCTTCTCTACGGTTGACGTGCTAAGCTTGCTGGTAGTGCTGGTCCTGTTCGGCAACCATCAACTCCCTAGCCTTTCCCCAACGATGTTTGGGTTGAATTCCAGTCTAACCGGATGCAGCTGAATACCAGTATTTTACATGGAGCGACCTGCCTATCCTATAATGAAAAGGAAAATCTGTCAAATCATTACATTACCTACCTGCTTATGCGCATAAAAAGTGAACATAAAGTATTTATACACTGCTCGGTCGGCATTATATAATTATTTTTTCGCAATAGTCTGTTGAAATTGAAACTTCCGCAACCATGAGTAGTTTCGTTTGACATTCATATTCTTGATATTTGGAGTTTTGAAGCAACTTTATTACTACATAACATCACGCCTGTATACCCGAAGGGTTAGGCAGAGGTACACCCACATTTTGCCAGTTAAGTCCCATGTAATAGGGGACGCCCATGGGGGGTCCCATTTCTTCCCGTGGGTGTCGTAAAAGGCGACTAAGTGAAGGCGGTCTCTATGTATTTTAACACCATACTGCGATCACCAACCCGCCCGCCAAGCGTGGCGATTATGGCAACCCCCCCTTTTGGGGGCGGCCTATGTCCAGCAGTGGACGTCTTTCGGCTGAAATGATGATGATGAATAGGGGGCGAACCTATTGCCAGTAACCGGGCTCAAATCCAGATTCCGAGCTGCTATTGAGAAATTTCAGATGAAAAAGCCCTATAACCCTTTGCCCGATCCGGGATACGAACCCAGGTCCTCATGCCCAGTAGTAGCGCTTGCGACCAGAAGACCAACGAAGCATCAATTTAATTGAAATGTTAATAATTTCGTGGTCTAGTTTGATAATGAGCATAATGGTGGGCCACCCCACCATTTGTGCCCATAATCGTCAACGTACGATAAATAATAATAATGCTTACTTCTGTATGTAGGTTGCCGCGGTTGGTCCGTGGATGGGTGACCATCTTTACATACCAAGACCCCTCCGTGCCTCGGAAAGCACGTTAAGCCGTAGGTCTCGGCTGTTATTATGTAGATCTTTGACAGTTGTTATAGGATAATCTCACGCCTTCTTCTCATGGGGGTTGGCAGAAACTATAAACCGCCACCTGCTAAGCTCCATAGATACTCCCTTTGCTTCGCCTACGTTTATACATCTGGTCATACACGCACGCCGGTCGCGAGTACTACGCACCTGACCTTTCTGAAGGACATCACCAATTAGGTCACTATGTCCTCCTAGGGCGCCCCCTCCCGGCGTTTCCACTCATCTCTGCTTTGTAAATACCTTTTGTTAGTCGCCTTTCACTCATCCTCTCAACATGACCAAACACTAAGCATCCTCTTTTCAATTTTTGTCACTACACAAACAAAAATACACCATTAACATAAAAATATACCATACATTTCTGTTTTGCGAGTTATGACGTCAGAAATAGGTGTGGTCGTAGCTGGCAGTAGGTACCTACTTCCCAGGCGTATCTTTTTCACAGAACCTCTATCATTTCTGTTTTTGGAACGATGTTCCTTATCGCACGTTATTTCTGCACACTTGGCGAATGAGAGCTAGACCGAAAGGAGTGTAACATTCTGACCGTCACGACACTTTTTTGAAAGCAACTGCGATCCAACCGGGTGTCCCACGACGACACCTCTAACTGTTTTTTGAGTAGGTACCGTAGTCAACAAGGAACCCTTGTAGTTTCCCCATGTCAGTCTGTCTGTCTGTTCCCAGCTTAGCTCAGACTTTTAGTACTAGAAAGCTGTAATTTGGCATGGACATACATATTAATGACGCCGACATAGTGGTAAAACAAAATCTTGAAAACAATTTTTTTTAGGGTATTTTCCTTGCACGTAAAGAGGGAATGATATTTTTTTTCTCGTCTATCCCATAGTTTCGTTGGATAGGCCATTCAAAAATATTGCGGGTCTGTGAAAACCATTTTTGCTATTTTTTGTTAGAGTCAAGTGTCCCATCCTACCAGCAGTTTTGTTGTTTCTGGATATCTGAAACAAAAAAATCATGACAGTAGTATAACGAAATTAAAAGGAAAACTAGGCTTTACAAGCCAAGCCAAGTAGGCTTTACAAGTTAACCAGTAATAGTCGACCAACTTAGAAAGAAAGAAAGAAAGAAAATACGTTTATTTGCGGTAAACATAACGCAAAGAAATAAAAACACAAACACGAAAGAACAAGTTGAGGGGAAATATGCGTCACATTCACGCAAAACGGCCATCGCTCAGCATAATACCAACATGCAACACACATGCATGGTAGCATGATAACTTACATTTGCAGTTGGAGAATTGACCGTGACGTAGGTGTGGGAGAACATGTTTTTCAACTACCTATAACGTTAAGTTTGTTTTTGGGATAAATTCAAACTAACTACGGAACCCTTCATTGTGCGTGGTCCGACATGCACTTGGCCGGATATTATTAATAAGTTAGGTTTCATCCTTTGACTGTTAGGTAATAGGCTATTGAAGAGGTATGGAAAACGAGTTATGTGAGGTAATGTACAGTTGGTGAACAGCATTATCTGACCCCTCTTCCATTATTCTTTTTTGTAAGAGGGGTCAGGTAATACTGGTCACCGACTGCACAATCATAATGAGTAGGTGGACTTTATTTATTATTGATTTATAAATTGATTTTATACAAAACAATCAAAATTCTGGTCATGAAACGAGTTTTTCGAAAATAAATGTTAGTGTCAAGGCTCCCGCAGACAGGGGCGACGCTACTCTTGTAGAACAATTTCTATAAAAACATCATGGGGATTTTTCTACTAGAGTTGCCTCGCGCTATTGTGTCGCGTCTGTCTGCGGCAGCCTTATAACTAAACTTGAAAAACTAGTCTGGACCTATATTTTAGTATAAATACAGGATGTAATAAAACCCACGACACAACCAAAAATCTCTAAAAAGTAAATTAATATTATGTATTGACCTTTAAGCTTATTTATGTGGTAGGTAATAAAAAATGATCCAAGCGACGTGCGTCGCGTCGCGCGTCGTCCCGGCGGGGGACAGCTAATGAAAATAGGAAATTAACAACAGCTCTATCCTTTCTAGAATAAAGTCAAAGTCAAATTATTTATTTCAAATAGGCACATAAAAGGTACTTTTGAACGTCAAAATATACAAAAAAAATTAATTGATTCTAGTCGCCTTCCAAAGTCAAAGGCAAGTCGAAGTTTTTATTAACAGTCTCCTGAGTATGAGAGACAACAGTCTCCTGAGTATTGTTGCTGATAAGTCGGAAGGCCACCTGATGGGACACCTGTGCGCAGTGCATGTATTGCTGCCGCGTGTCTCCAGATGGCATAATAGATATAATGGTATTTCATAAGTTGTGTTGTGTTGTATTATTTTTTTTGTTGTATTATATGTTTGTGTCTTAGTTAATTATACATACTAATATAGTTTAAGTAATAAGTACTAACAAATTATGGGTAATGTGCCTGAAATAAAGATAAATAAATAAATAAATATTAATGTCAAAAGGCAGTTTCGTATGGAGAAGAATGGGAAAGAAACTCAACCGTTACTCTTTTAAAATGTTTTACAATATTTTGTATAGGTACATTAATTATACAACATTATACAATATTAGTTTTAGTTTATGCGAACCCCGAAACACGTGTCTAGTATTTTTATGTAAAGAATCTATGTACAAAATTTCAAAACTAAATCATGATAAATTGCAATATTATATCTTGTATATAATCCTCTAATTTGTAATATGTAATATCCTCTAATTTGTAATCAGGTGACCTGTAACACAGGATTTTCCGAAAAACCTATATTATCAGGCACCAGTTTCTGACAAAGGTGGAATACAACTGAGCATTTTTTTGTACACATTAACGAAGATAGAATAAATAAAAACTTATCTTATTAAACTTGTTAACAAACTGTACTTTTATTATGAGTTTTAATTTTACTTGCAATATTAATTGCAATAGCATACATAAAATTAATTTAATTGTTGCTAGGTCTTTTTTAATTTTTTTAATTTACCTAACTTTTAACTCTGCGCATTAGGTCAAGGTTATCATACATAAGTAATATCATTGACAGGATTTCAAATTTCGAATAGATCAGACCTGTGGAAGTTGTTTATCTCTTCATTAACTAGAAAAGAAAATATGGTCTTTAAACGGCTGAGAAGATTTTCTTGAAACATTGGCTAAGAATACTCGAGACTGTTCTTAGCCATATTTCAAGAAAATCTAAGATACCTTTCAAACAAAAAAAAAACAAAATCGGTTGATCCGTTCAAGAGCTATGATCACACAGATATACAGATACAAACACACTTCAAACTTATAAAACCCCTCTATTTCGTCAGGGGTTAATAACACCCCTCTTTTTCATCTAGGGTTAAAAAAGATCCCTCACAAAGCCATCATCTACGCATTCATAACGTCGCTGTAGAGTGCTAAGTCCAGGAATGCACTTTTGTTCATCCATATTTTATTACATTTTTGGAAAGAAAACCTCGTAACGCAGTTTAGTAACCTGCAGCGCCATCTATGTCGTTTAATGAGAACCTCGAACTCTCGAGTGCGCGTCGCACGTCGTGTCGGTGCTTGTTGGAATAATAAAAAAAACACTTGTTATTTTGAAGTTTTTCTGTAGGAGGGAAGTACTTTTAATATTTTAAGTGGTGATGTAATTAGCATAAACGAATAATTAAGAATTAATTACAAGTTTTAGTTTTTACGAAACAGAAATCCACGTAAATGCGCGCAATTTAACTCGCAAACGAACATAACAACGAGGTTTTCAGTTTACCAACACTTTTAAATAATACCTACTTAAGTTTAGGACTTTTTTGATGATTATTTGTCATACACTTTGTTCAGGTCTCAGACCAAATAAAAAACCTAGACCGCTGCGAACAATAAAGTGAAGCATGCTCTGTGCATACACGCTCACACGCACACATTTACAACCAAACCAATTTACACCAGTTTTTACTGCGCGGCAACACTCACTAAGTGACACATGTTTAGGAAGCCAGCTTCACGTCACTGTTGACAGCGCTCTGTCTAGGTTTTTTATTTGTCAGAAGTTCAGGTGTTATTATTATGTTTTATGTAGATAAGTAAGGTAACGGAATAAAACTTATTTAAAAACCGGCCAAGTGCGAGTCGGACTCGCGCACGAAGGGTACCGTACCATCATCTATAAAAACGGCAAAAAAATCAAGTTTGTTGTATGGGAGCCCCCCTTAAATATTGGTTTTATTTTAATTTAATTATTTATTTTTAAAGTGAATATATATCTAAATATTCTGTAAATATTTCAAGCGTCTACCGGTAGCTATTAACAATATCGAGCAAAAACGAGCAAAAAAATCACGTTTGTTGTATGGGAGCGCCCTTAAATATTTATTATATTCTGTTTTTTAGTATTTGTTGTTATAGTGGCAACAGAAATACATCATCTGTGAAAATTTCAACTGTCTAACTATCACGGTTCATGAGATACAGCCTGGTGACAGACGGACAGACAGACAGACAGACAGACAGACAGACAGACAGACAGACAGACAGATAGACAGACGAACGGTGGAGCCTTAGTAATAGGGTTCCCGTTTTACCCTTTGGGTACGGAACCCTAAAAAGTATACCGATGTTTAGGGTTCCGTAGTCAATAAGGAACCCTTATAGTCTGTCCCCAGGTTAGTTCAGAGACGTTTTGATAGTAGCTAATACTGAGCATGAGTTGCCGGGTTCAATTCTCAGGTCGGGAAAATTGCTATGAGTTTTCCGTCAGGAATTTTTCAGTAGCAGTTCGGAGTCTGTATTTGTGACTGTTACATTGGACTTATACATAAACATGGGTGTAGGTACTACAGGTACATCTCTGCTTAAACATTCCAGAAAAACAGGCGTGATGTTACGGTGTATAGTACTTGTTTGGCCATCTGTTGGATTCTTAAGGAACTAGTAAAACTATGAATGAGGCTTTCTTTGTAACTGGATTTAAACAGCCTTATGACTACGTAGTTTAACATGCTGCAGATAGATGGCGCTAAACTAAACTATTGCTGAAAACAAAACCTCTGTGACACCTTCCTGCCATGCTCTCAACTTTCATAAATAATTTTATCTTACGATAATAGATGGCGTTAAATAAACGAGAACGAAGAATTATTGTTATTTTATTTTATTGTTTAGCTTTAGGCCTCTGTAGGCCTAATACAAGGGCACAGGGCAATGCTCGGCAATGCTATTAATTAAAAGTACGTGATCTGACTCTAAGATTTTTAATAAAAACGATTTAATTTATAGTCTTTGCATAACAGTTTGTTGATACCAAGATTTCTTTTCATCAAAAAATTGTTTAAGTTGAAACTTATTTTCATCTACATAACAAATTAGTAGCCTGAAAAGTTTCTGTATTAACTTTTGTAAAGTTTTGAATTCTTCTTCATGTAATTTAATAAATTTAAAAGGATCACAATTTCACAATACTTAATAAATAAAAGAGATTTCAAACTGTTCCCCACTTTAACTGGGATATATCCATTCATCAATCAATCAACTCAGCCTATCGCAGTCCACTGCTGGACATAGGCCTCTCCCAGGCTGCGCCACAACACCCTGTCCTCCGCCTTCCGCATCCAGTCTGACCCAGCCACCTTCTTAAGATCGTCGGTCCATCTAGCTGGGGGGCGTCCCACACTACGCTTGCCGATACGCGGTCTCCACTCCAGGACTCGTCTGCTCCATCGGCCATCGGTCCTTCGACAAACATGGCCAGCCCACTGCCACTTCAGTTTGCTTACTCTGCAAGCTATGTCGGTAACTCCGGTTCTTTTCCGGATAATTTCATTCCTGATCTTATCCTTTAAAGAGACTCCAAGCATATCCCGCTCCATAGCACGCTGCGCAACCTTGAATTTGTGGACTAGCCCGACTGTCAGTGTCCACTTTTCGGCACCGTATGTCATGACGGGCAGGACGCACTGGTTAAAGACTTTAGTCTTCAGACACTGCGGGATAGGCGACGAGAAGACTTGACGCAGTTTTCCAAATGCCGCCCAACCCAACTGGATCCTTCTGTCGGCTTCTTTGTCAAAGTTGTGTCTACCGACCTTGATGACTTGTCCTAGGTAGACATACTCCTTCACAACTTCGAGTAGCGACCCTTCGATGTGGATTGGACTCGGCAAGACGTGCGAATTGTACATGATTTTTGTCTTGTCCAAATTCATGTCGAGGCCAACCCGCCGAGAGGCTCCGTTTAGGCTGTGCAGCATCTGGTCTAACTGTTCCAGCGTCTCTGCCATTATGACGATGTCATCAGCAAAGCGAAGGTGTGAGATGTACTCGCCGTTCACGTTGATACCCTGTCCAGTCCAGTCCAGCGTCTTGAAGACGTCCTCCAACGCATTGGTGAACAGTTTTGGGGATATCACATCCCCCTGTCTCACCCCTCTGAGCAGTTGGATGGGACTGGTTTTCTGATGTTGGATCTGGACAGTCATCGTGGCAGCGTCATACAAACATCTCAACACTTCTATGTAGCGCCAGTCAATTCGACATCGTTGTAGAGAGGCCAGAACTGCCCATATTTCGATGGAGTCGAAGGCTTTCTCGTAGTCCACAAATGCCATACACAGCGGCTGGTTGTACTCCTCGGTCTTCTGTACAATTTGCCGAACAGTATGGATGTGGTCTACGGTACTGAAACCTTTTCGAAAACCGGCTTGTTCTAGTGGCTGGAACTCGTCAAGTCTCCTGGCGAGACGGTTCGTGACGACCCTCGAGAACAGCTTGTATACGTGGTTCAGAATTGAGATGGGTCTATAGTTCTTCAGCAAGGTTTTGTCGCCTTTTTTGAAGAACAGAACCACCGCACCTCTGCTCCACGCTTCGGGCGTTGTACCCTCTTGGATGACGGAGTTAAACAGACTCGCTAGCTCCTTCAGGACTGGAGCCCCGCCCGCTTTAAGGAGCTCTGTCGTTATTCCGTCATCACCAGGTGCCTTGTTGTTCTTAAGCTGCTCGAGAGCTGCCCTAATCTCGCTCTGGTCGACATCCGGGATGTCCTCCGTGTAGTGGCGCGTTAATTCGGCTCGATGGTCATCCGCACTATGCCCCGCTGGTTTTGGCGTTCACGTTGAGTATAGGTGCCCGTAGAAATCCTCGACTTCCTCGAATATCTCGGGCTTCGAAGTCACGATTCTGCCATCCGCAGTTCTTAGTTTCGTCAGATGAGACCTCCCTAGTTGCTGAGCGAACACTTTCGACCCTCGGTTCTGCTCAATCGCGACCATGATGTCATATGTCGTATGTGTATATCCATTACCTATGAAAAAATTATGATGGAATCGTTGCAAAGTCCAATAAATAAAAAAAATAAAGAATGAACATAAAAAACCAGCCATGTGCCAGTCGGACTCGCGCACGAAGGATTCCGTATAAAAAAAATGGCAATATCTATAAAAACGGCAAAAAAAAGGGTTGTAATTTTTTTTTTTTTTTTTTTTAAAGAGAATATATAACAAATATTCTGTGAAAATTTCAAGCGTCTACCTGTTGCCGTTATTAATATCGAGCAAAAACGAGCAAAAAAAAATCACGTTTATTTTATGGGAGGCCTCTTAAATATTTATTATATTCTATTTTTTAGTATTTGTTGTTATAGCGGCAACAGAAATACATCATCTGTGAAAATTTCAACTGTTTAACTATCACGGTTCATGAGATACAGCCTGGTAACAGATGGACAGACAGACAGACAGACAGACGGACAGACAGACAGACGGCGGAGCCTTAGTAATAGGGTTCCCGT
The DNA here is from genome assembly GCA_963921375.1 of Tiliacea citrago. Lineage (NCBI taxonomy): Eukaryota > Metazoa > Arthropoda > Insecta > Lepidoptera > Noctuidae > Tiliacea > Tiliacea citrago. The sequence goes on from OY992802.1 coordinate 17,105,106, forward strand.
TTTACCCTTTGGTTACGGAACCCTAAAAACCACCACCATAAACCACCAAACACGAGATCTTAATACAAAAATGGCGACGAAGGATGCAACACCGGGTGTTCTCACAATTGGGGCAGGCTCCAGCACTGCAGACAATGCCCTCTTCCGGCCCCCCTAAATGGATCCAGGGACGGCGGACTCGGGGCCGTCCGCCGCTCCCTATCACACTGGACCCGAGGTGGCGGCGCGTAGTGTTTCACGCGCGCCCCTTTCAGACGCCGCGGGGGGGTCTAACACGGCACTAGCCGGGGATCACGGAAGTAATACTAGCTCCCAATATCCCCGGTGCAAGTGTGGGAAGGGAACACCGGGGTGGTTTTTAGTCAGTAAGAATCTGACAGACCCCTCCGCCCACCCCAGGGCGGAGGACATCCACGAGGATTTTCCAACCCGGCAAAAAAAAAAAAATGTTTCCAGCACTGGACTGTGCTAGGCTGATTTGATTGATTGGTTGAATCGAAAATATTGGTTTCTTATTGACACCAATCACTACATAGAAAGAAAGAAAGAAAAAAAAAATTATTTGTCACAGAAACATGCATATGAAAACAATAATTAACTCGAAGAACAAAAACAAACAAAAAAAAATAGTCAGCAGCTGCACGTCATGACTGTGACAGCCGGTGATCAGATCTGCCAAGACAATGCTGTCACCCCTTTTGACATATCGCACATCATTTTATTCACGGTGGCCCTGTCTTTGTGTTGGGGTACTACGTAACCATGGTAACAGGTAACCATACTGGATATTATAATAGGTGTTCGTCCATCACCTGCTAAGCCTGTTCCTAACTATGTTGGTGTCGGATTCCAGTCTAACCGGATGCAGCTGAATGACACACACCGCAATTATGCTGCGCGATGACCGTTTTGCGTGGATGTGACGCATATTTTCCCCCAACGTGTTCCTCTATTGTTTGTTCTTTGCGTCCTGTTTTACCGCAAAGACTACTTATTTTCTTTTTTTTTATAAGCTGTAATTTACTTGGAGCTTCTGTCTACCTGACCTCCACAATCCGGTTACCTACTGGATAACGTGATACAATACCTACTGTAACACCTGTGGTCGTTCAAGGACTCGTTATGGAAAGGAATCATTATGTGCTCAATCAGCTCAATAAGAAAATGGTAAAAGATGAGTTTCCTCTACCACTGATAGAAGATTACATTGATAGATTGTCAGAAGCAAAAGTTTTCAGTGTGTTAGACTTGAAAAACGGATTTTTTAATTTGAAAGTCAGCAAAGACAGTGTGAAGTACACATCTTTTGTAACTCACAGTGGTCAATACGAATTTTTAAGAGCTCCTTTTGGTCTGTCGATATGTCCAAAATATTTTATGCGTTATATCAGTTATGCTTTTAGAGATTTGATAGCAGAAGGAAAAGTTATGATTTTTATCGACGATATTTTAATACCAGCAGAAGATGAATACCAAGCTGTAGAAAGACTTACAGAAGTACTGGAAGTAGCATCACAGTATGGAATGCAATTTAGCTGGAAAAAGGCTTAACTGGTGTGCCGAAGCATCACTTACCTCGGACACGTGATTGAAGATGGGAAGGTGAGACCTTCCAATGAAAAGACTGAAGCGGTAGTGAGGTTTCCAGAGCCGAAGACGGTAAAAAAGTTACATAGTTTTGTTGGTTTAGCATCGTACTTTAGAAAATACATTCAAGGCTTTGCATTGATAGTTAGTCCTCTAACTAATTTGTTGAAGAAAGATTCCGACTTTAAATTTAATGAACAAGAGAGAAATGCGTTTAACGAAGTTAAGAAAAGGTTATCAAGTGACCCAGTATTAAAAATATTTAATCCGAAACTTTATACAGAGTTACACACAGATGCTTCTTGCGTTGGTTATGCAGCCATCCTTATGCAGCGTAGTGTTGATGATCAGCAGCTACACCCTGTGTATTATATGAGTCGAAAGACAACAGATGCAGAAAGTAGGTACACAAGCTATGAGCTTGAGGCATTGGCAATCATTGAAAGTATTAAAAAGTTTAGACACTATTTATTTGGTAGACATTTTAAGATTATAACTGATTGTAGAGCTTTCCAGATGACATTAAATAAGAAAGACTTAGGAATGTCAACTAGAGTAGCCAGGTGGATATTATTTCGGCAGGATTTTAATTTTACCATATAACATAGAGAAGGTTCTAGAATGAGGCAATCTGATGCTCTAAGCCGAAACCCCGTATGTTGCAGTGGTGGATGACTTATTTGACAGCTTACGAAAGGCTCAGCAAGCAGATGAAGGTTTGAAAGCAATTATAAATATTTTACAGACAGCACCATATGATGATTACTTGTTAGACAATGGTCTTGTTTATAAAGGAGGTGACAAGAAGTTGGTGATACCAAGAAGTATGGAAGACGAAATCATAAGAAGAGTTCACCTTAATGGTCATTTCTCCAAAAAGAACATATTGGAATTGATCAACATAGATTATTTTATAAAAAACGTGAGTAAAAAAGTTGAAGATTTTTTAGTAACCTGTATACCCTGTTTACTAGCAACTAAGAAGCAAGGAAAGCAAGAAGGTTTCCTCAACCCTATCGAAAAAGAAAGTGAACCAATGCATACCATACATCTTGACCATATTGGTCCAATGACTGAAACAAAGAAGAAGTATAACCACATACTTGCCATTGTAGATGCATTTACCAAATTTGTGTGGCTTTTCCCCACGAAAAGTACCACCAGCAGTGAAACGCTGGAGAAACTCAAGATACAACAGCAGACGTTTGGAAACCCACAAAGGATTATTTCAGACAGAGGTACTGCCTATACCAGTCATGAGTTTAAAGAATACTGCGAGAGTGAGAACATACAACATTTGCTGATAACAACAGGAGTTCCCCGTGGCAATGGGCAGGTGGAAAGGATTAATGGTATTACTAAGCCAACCCTTACAAAGCTATGTGCAGAAGACACGTCAGTATGGTACAAACACATAAGCAGGTTGCAACGGGCAATTAATAGTACTTTTCAGAGAAGTATAAATACCAGTCCATTTGAGTTACTTACAGGTGTTAAGATGAAATCCAAAGAAGATACTCCTCTAATTGAATTATTGCAGCAGGCAAATTTAGAGCAGTTCAATGTAGAAAGAGAAGAACTAAGAAATAGGGCAAAGGAACAAATAATTAAAATTCAGGAAGAAAACAGGAAAACATATAACAAGAAAAGAAAGGAAAGTACCAAATATGAAGAAGCCGATACGGATAACACAGTTTGGTCCAGGACTCAAACTGAAACCGAAATTCTTAGGACCCTATAGGATCACTAAAGTCAAACGAAACGACCGCTATGATGTAGAGAAAGATGACATCACTGCTGAAGGTCCATTAAAAACTTCATGTTCAGCCGATGGTATGAAGAATTGGCCCAAGGACGTATGAGTAAGACTATGAGACGGTTGTTTGTGGTGGGTAAATAAGACTAAATGAAAAAGAAGAATGAATGAGTAAGATTTTTAGAAAAAAAAAACCATTTTATTTGTTGGGTACACGTTTACGTTTGATGTTTTTTTTTTTTTTTTCTTATGGCATACAATATGATGCAATCAGTTTTTATTTATGTGAAATAAATAAATACACGATGTGTTCAAATTTTACATGTATAGTGTTATAATTGTAGTAAGTTTATTTTTACGCATTTGTGTTTGCGTATTGGTATAGTAATTCGAGTTTAAGTTGTTAAAGTGAACCTAGAATTTAAGTTGTTATCAAATTTCGGAGAGACTGATGATTGTGTGAAGGTATATTATGTGAGCAGCTGGTGAGTGCATGCCTGAGGACAGTCATGAATGTCAGAATGGCCGAATGTGGGAATGGGTAATAAAGTGGCAACACTCAAGATATGAGGGATGTTAGAAGATAGGTATGGTAATACGAGACAGAAGAAAGACGGACGACAGTGAAAGACGTAAGATGATAGGAATAAATTATTTAAATTAAAATACAGAAGATTTTACAAAGTTTGCTTTTTATTTACAACGATCCCTACATGTATATCTAAATATTTTAAGCTTCTACCTGTTGCCGTTATCAATATCGAGCATAAACGAGCAAAAAAATCACGTTTGTTGTATGGGACGCCCTAAATATTTATTTTATTCCGTTTTTTAGTATTTGTTGTTATAGTGGCAACAGAAATACATCATCTGTGAAAATTTCAACTGTCAAACTATCACGGTTCATGAGATACAGCCTGGCGACAGACGGACAGATAGACAGGCAGACAGACAGACGGCGCGGAGCCTTAGTAATAGGGTTCCCGTTTTACCCATTGGGTACGGAACCCTAAAAACACCTTTAATTAATAATGAAAAAAAAAACTACCGGAGGCATATTACAGCAGGACGGTAGCATGCCCGACACACGTCAACTGTCCCGAGTTGACGTGTGTCGGGCATGCCACCGTCCGAGTGAGTCCATCAGACATATTATCTCTGGTTGTTCTCGCCTGGCTACCGGCGAGTATTTGCACAGGGATAACCAAGTGGCCAGGGGCCCAAGTCTGCTATTTTTATAAATTCAGTCATTCCAACACGATCCCATTGTCATTTTGCTAAAAGTTCGTAATCTGGTAAATTCATAATGGTCGATCATTGGTCGGTCAATGTTCTCGTAATATAATTGTGTTATTATAATGGCATTGTCGTATTGCCATTATTATAAAACCCATTAGTAGAAATGTCATTCATTTGTCATTATGTACGACATTACCAATATATGCAATTTCTTTCAATGTAGTGTCAGTGGCCGACCATTGGAAAGTCATAATAACACCATTATAATAGTAGATTACCAAACTTGTCAAAATCAACAATTATGAAATCAATGATCGATCATTCTGACACTATTGTAATAGCAGACTTGAGGCCCAGGATTATTCACCAGGATTACTCAACTTGTGGAGCCTGAGGTACAATGTTGAAATGTCGTAGGTAAGGTAAGGTTAACACAGGCATTAGCAACACTGTTTGGCAGCAAAAATTGGTTTAGTGGTAGTGCTTCCCTGGACGAGCTCTACTACTCTTGACCATAAATATGTTCTTTAGATACCTCTTTAAAGTATTCTTACATCTTTCGGATTATCTGCGGGTTAATAAGAATTTGCATGTAATTTTTTTTTTTCACTAAATCTATAATAAACAGTAATATTAACCCAAGAAAAGTATTAAAAGTTAAATTGAACTACTCCATGTTGCTCAAAATAATTATGAAACTCCAACAATTTTCTACTACAGTTCAAACGTCCGTTTCTGTCGCGGTCATGATGTGACGTCATTATCTGCGAAACTGCTTTGTTTACATCTGTTTTTAGCCCCAAATCATATTACATTAAATTATTGTATATGCTTTATTCAAGCAGAAATCGTACTTACTTATTTACCTTAGTGAGATTTCAAGCACTTAACAAAGAATAGATTTTATTCACATAGTATTTTTCGTCACTTCCGGCATTTTCGAAGAGGACGCGTTTTGGGTTTGCGTTCCGTTCCACCAAAAAAACACAACATAAATTAATTAATTGTGAAATAAGTCTAAAAAAATAGGAATTTGTTTCTTGACTCCTACACAATGTGTATTAAAATAATGGATACGTTTTGAATAACGTGCATATTCCCTATTGCGTAACACACTACCAGTACTGGGTTTTGTTTTGACAGTTCATTGCGTTATTTACGTTGTTGAGCAGAAGAATTTTTCGAACATATATATCGGCGCAATTACAATAGTTCGTCTATTATAAGAATTGATAATTTGATTGTTTAATAATTTGATTGTTTAAAATTAGTTCACAAACTATTGATTAATTATTACGATGTAAAATTTACAATGAACAACATGTTACTATATCTCTGATTTAAAACAATAACAAAATAATTGTAATAATAACATAGTTCAATACTTAAAAATGTGCACTTAGGACGATTACTATAATTTATACGGCCGCACTGTGCGCGCTTAGGTACAAACCGTCATTCCGTCCTCGCCGCCGAGGTACCACGCGAAGTTCAAGAATTAATTGTTCCCCCCATCCCTTGCACGTCGAACCGCCAGCCCCGAAGCTGAGTGAGTCGTAGCATTTAATAGTAATCCCCGTTAATAATTATGAATTTAAACTTTCGATCCAGCCCGTCCCCAACTTGCTGTTTTTTCCCAACGACGCCCTAAGCCGAGGTTCGTATCCCACAGGGGGTGCCCTTAGAGCGCTGTCGTTTAGTTTATAATACTTATATTTACGCTCCTGGCTGGAGGCTTTAAGCTAATACCTTAGGGCAGCCACAGGAAAGACCGGTTAAACAGCCACGGCCTCTCAAGGTCAACTGCGAGTTGCCACACAAAAAAAAAAAGCGCGCTTAGGTCATTCTTGTTCGAGCCGCCCGACAGTGCGGACCTCTCTGTGACGTCGTTACGCTGTTGGTTAAATAAACGAAGCCTAGAAACAAGTCTTGAAATTTTCCTTTAAAATTCGAAGATGAGTAATCACCATGAAGATGACATCAGTGTCACATTTTTTAAAAACACTACGGAGGTCCTTCCTCCGTCATATATTTATTATATTTTTATGACATTTATTTTACACTCTGTGATTACCTTAACTCACACACTGATTATTTGAGGAACACGTGTTTTTTTTTTACAATGTTTGTAAATATGTGAGCACCCATGTATCTATCACATAATTAATTTATCTCGTTGCTTCATTATTAATTCTTTTTACCTATTGTGGTATAGTAATTTTATTCTAGGTGCATCGTCTTCACATATAATTATATAATTGATGTACCAATACCAAATATTGTAAAACATTTTAAAAGAGTAACGGTGGAGTTTCTTGCCCATTCTTCTCCATACGAAGCTACCTTTTGGAAGGGGCCTAGAATCAATTCTATTTTATTTGTAAATTTTGACGTTCAAAAGTGCCATCTATGTGCCTATTTGAAATAAATAATTTGACTTTGACTTTGACATATGTAGCAATGGTTTAGCAATATACTTCTAAATCTGCTGCGGCGTGCTGGTCTTACGTATTTATGATTGACTAGTTCACACAAAAAGGCCGTTGAAAAGCCATAGAAAAAGGCCGTTGAGTTTTTCCGCATTTGAAATGTTTCCAGAAAACTTTTTACAATAAATTTTTCTTTTCATAAAAACCTAAGTCGGACTATTATGAAAATTATAATACAAAATAAAATTGCCAAATCGGTCCAGCCGTTCTCAAGTGATGCGCTTACCAACGAAGACCATCTAATTTTTAACCGACTTCCAAAAAAGAGGACGTTATTTATGTTCGGCTGTATGTTTTTTTTTATTGAATGTCAACGATTTCTCCGTCAATTGTGAACATTATTTTTTGTTTGAAAGGGTATGCTTCCGAGGAAATCTCAAATCAGAATCTGATGATCCCATGGAAATTGAGGGAATTCCTCAAATTTTATAGGCACACCTAGGATTTGGGTATTTTTTATAGTAACTTGTAAAGCGCCATTTGGTTAAATAAATATTATTTTTTTTTTGTTAAGTGGAACTAATGATGAAGACCACAGATGGCCACTGGAACACCATAGTAATAAGTAGGTATGTAAAGGGTTGCGATTCGATTAAGTACTTTAATATGGTTGCTGAGCAATTTATGCTCGTCACAATGCATACGGTGAGTGGCAGTTCTCCTGGTTCTTACCAGGAGAACTCCTCAACAAATTAACGTCCCTGCATCGAGAAAAGCAATATTTTGGATATTGCCAATATTTTGGACATTTATTAAAAGGTGATGAGCAGTTGACATAAGGCTATTGTAAGTTAGATAAATTAAAAACTGACCCACAAAAAAGTGGAACATGAAAAAAAATACCTACAAAAAAAAACAACCGACTTAAAAAAACAACCGACTTCAAAAAAAATACTAAAAAGTGAAAAATAACTTTAATTTGGGAACTCTGTGTCAAGAAACTAAAAGATCCAAAGACTTATCAACTTCCGAAATTAAAGTAATTTTTCACTTGTGATTTTTTAAAAGTAGGTTGTTTTTTTTTTCGTAAAAAGTGTTTTATTTATATATATAGATTTATATTCTTTTACATTTATATACCTTGTGAAGTTCGCAGGAATCCGCTGGATGCGAGAAGCACAGCACCGTTTGATGTGGCTACGCTTGGCGGAGGCCTATATCCAGCAGAGGACGTCTTTCCGCTGAAATTTTTATTTTATTTATTTGGGAAAATAAACAGTTTTTCCCAACTATGTTGGGTCGGCTTCCACTCTAACCGGATGCAGATGAATACCAGTATTTTACATGTAGCAGCTGCCTATCTGACCTCCACAACCCAGTTACGGGGTAATGCGATACCCGTTGGTAAGACTTTCGGACTTTCTTTGACTTTCGGACTTCTGACGATCCGTAACGACTGTTAAAGATCCACGAATTACAGCCGGGACCAACGGCTTAACGTGCTTTCCGAGGCACAGAGGGGTCTTGGTATGTAAAGATGGTAACCCATCCACGGACCTAAATTTCATAATGTGTTAATGATAAAACTACACACTAAACAGGCATGCAAATAAAAAAGAAAAACAAGAAATTATAAAGTTAATGTCGAAGAGTAAAAATATTACGGAGCAATATTCACAATAGTTACACGAACAAGGCCTCTAAATTTAACAGTTGGAAAAGCGAAGAGGTCAATATTTTGGAAGAGCTCATTATATTGACCAGTAAGACGACGTAGGGTGCTCGTAAGAACTCCGCTACCGCGAGAAATCACGGCACAGCAGACGGAGCTCCGGCGGGATCTCATGGTGACATGGAGAGTGCGATTGTCGCAACCCAGCGCTGGGCATGCCACAATTGTGGCGATAAGTCCCCTCTTTGAGGAGTGACTAGAGAGGCGCCACAGCGTCCTCAACTTCCACCTGACACAGGTCCTCACCGGACACGGTTATTTCGGGAGGTTCCTGATTAGGATAAAGCGGGATGAAACGCCCGGGTGTCACCACTGTGTGGATCGCCCAGAGGACACGATGGAGCATACGGTGGAGGTCTGCCCGGCTTGGGCGGAGCACCGCCATGTCCTCACGGAGGCGATCGGCAGCGGCGATCTCTTGCGTCCTGCCCTGGTTCAGGCCATGGTTCGGAGCGAGAGTGCATGGGAGGCCGTCACCTCCTTCTGCGAAGCAGTAATGCTCGCGAAGGAGTAGGCGGAACGCATGAGGTAAAGGCAAAATTCGCGCCCTTACGCCCCTAGTCACTGCAGGAGACGCCCCAGGCGTCGGGAGTCTCAGGCCGATCGCTGGCCACCGTAGGCACGGGCTTGCGGATGGTGAGCGAAGGGTAGCTTGCCGTCCGATAAGGACCAGGCCCGGGTTGATGGCGCGTTGTGTTCCACGCGTGCCTCAAAGAGACGTCAGCACCAACTGACGGGGTCCGTTAGGGCCAATGCCTGCCAGGGTTGCGAGTTTGTCCGAAAGGGATCTCGCGGCCCTGGTACACAGGAAAATGAAGGAACACGGGTGGGTTTGAGTCAGTAAAAGTCTGACACGCCCTCCCGCTCCGCCCAGAGCGGGAGAAGTTCATTGATAATTTCCCATCCAAAAAAAAATGTTGCTCGTAATTCTCCGTTCGTACGATAGAAGATACTGCAAATAGAGTCGTACGCGCACCCCAAGGCTTATGGTTGTTCTAGGTACTATGTAGCTAATCTTATTAGTGATATCCATACAACCTTATTCAGAAGATTTAAACTTTTATTTAATTAATTATTTTTATAATATAACACGTGACCTCCAAGCTTCTATAATATTCATTTACTGTTAACCTTCAGAGGTAAAAAAAAAAACAAAACAAAACCTGCGGGGCAGGCTCGAGGTAAAATCATTCTAAGAATAGAATTGATGCGTTCGTACGTATGAAGAATTTAGATTTATCTTTTGTTTAGGTATTAAAATATATACATCTATCTTATATTAGCATCATAATATCTTTTACAGTAGCTAACACGAATGGATAAAATAAGAAATGAGTACAAAAGAGGACGTCTGAGCTGAAAGTGGCACCAGTGACTGAAAAGTTGTTCGAAAATCGGTTGTCATGGAATGGGCATGCGATGCGGAGGAATGAGGAAGACCAAAGGAACGAGGGATGGACTGTGTGAAAGATGATGTAGCTAGAATGGGGGTGACTTCCGAGATGACGACTAAAGGCTTTTACAAACACACGCGATATCGCGGGCGCGACATACACCGACAAAGGAATTGTCTTTGTCGGTGCCTGTCGCGCCCGCGATATCGCGTGAGTGTGTAAGAGCCTTAATAGAGAAGTATGGAAGAAAGGGTCATGTTGCGCTGACCCTAAATAAATTGGGTTTTGGGAAGGAGAATGATGATGATGATCTTTTAGCTTTAAATAGCCTCCACGGGTGGTATTATTTAAATGTGGGTACGTTCAGCAGACCCTGGGCAGTCATCGTCGCTACCACATGGCTACTACCATCGGCTAATAGTTTTACTACGACATTTGTATGCTCAAGATAGGGATAGATTGGATGCTCAAGGTGAATACCTGGGTTTTGTGGTGCTACTTTGGGAAGTCCAGCAGTGGACTGCGATGAGTTAATTGATTTAGTCATAAAAGTTTCTAGTTAGGTTTTCCTAACTCCCAGAACCGGTCAGGTCCGGTTGGCGCGCAGCATCCAGTCGTAACCGATGTCCCACAGATGCGGCCCAAGGACCGATCCCTGTGGGACATTGCACGACATTTCTCGCCGGTTCCACTCTCCGTGGTGACCGGGGTAGACAAGATCCCTGTCCGTCAGTTCGGCCTCGTCTAGAGACGGGAGTGCCTCCCTATTGCAATTCCAGGGCAGGGTATTGAAGGCATTGGCGATGTCAAGAGACACCGCCGGGCCACAGCACCTCCCGTCGTGAGGGCTCGAACGCGCATGATGGCTCAGTAGCAGCCCGGAGTCTGGATTTGTGCCCGTTTGGAGGCAATAGGCTCGCCCCATATTACATGGGACTTAAACATAACTGGCGAAATGTGGGTGTGCTATAGGTACACCTCTGCCTAACTCTTCGGGGATTACAGGCGTGATGTTATGTGTTTTCAGCAAACATAGCACTTAACATTAATCCTCCACTTTGCCATACATTTATTTCAAAATGAATGCTGCGGTATTTTCGATTAAGCGGACGATCATGCTAAGCAATTTGAGGTATTGTAGATTCTTAATTATACGTCTAGTTTTCCTCACAATGTCAGTAATATCCAAGAAAAACTCAGAAAGTAGATACTTACTCGTATATATGAATTGATAAAGACACATTTGTACTATATTACTTAGTTTACATACTTAGAGCCATCTAACGTGATGTATCTAAAAATCACATAACTATAATACGTGCTCACTTCTCGCTGTCGCAAGGTTGCATTTTAACAAACAATCATATTTCCGCATACATTATCGAGATTTTATGCTGATGTTCTTATTGAAGCTTGAAGCTGTTCGGTTGAAATGCTTTGAACTCTTGCTTGAAGGCGATCAAATTCAAACTCAAAGGATTTATTTCAAATAAACCAGGGAATTATGAATTGTCAAGGGGTCGGTCAGTCATAAAGATGAAGCTAGTTGCCCATTCCAAAGCTTACTAGGTACCTATGGAGAAGAACGGGCAAGCAACTACATGGACACTCTTTTAAATTAACATATGGTTACAAAATATTGGTTACATCATTCATGTTAAAATTTTACACGTGAGAACGATGCAAAACGTCAAAAGCGTCCGTAATTAAAAATAATTAAAACTAACAATTCAAAAATTAAATTAAAATAAGCCATGGCAGCTAAGAGATGACCAGTCCCTACTGATGGCGCCCATTCACGAACATGATCAGCTAAAAACTTAGTTAAATCTGCCCACTGCTGGGACACAGGCCTCATCTCTGTGAGAAGAAGTGGGCCGGGCTGGCCTTACGCGGGCCCAATGCTGGTTGGTGGAGTTCCCATGTCTTTCTTTTCGGTTCTGGGAGTTAGGAAAACCTAACTAGAAACTTTTATGACTAAATCAATTTACTCATCGCAGTCCACTGCTGGACTTCCCCAAGTAGCACCACAAAACCCAGGTCTTCACCTTGAGCATCCAATCTATCCCTATCTTGAGCATACAAATGTCGTAGTAAAACTATTAGCCGGTGGTAGTAGCCATGTGGTAGCGACGATGACTGCCCAGGGTCTGCTGAACGTACCCACATTTAAATAATACCACCCGTGGAGGCTATTTAAAGCTAAAAGATCATGATCATCATTCTCCTTCCCAAAACCCAATTTATTTAGGGTCAGCGCAACATGACCCTTTCTTCCATACTTCTCTATTAAGGCTCTTACACACTCACGCGATATCGCGGGCGCGACAGGCACCGACAAAGACAATTCCTTTGTCGGTGTATGTCGCGCCCGCGATATCGCGTGTGTTTGTAAGAGCCTTTAGTCGTCATCTCGGAAGTCACCCCCATTCTAGCTACATCATCTTTCACACAGTCCATCCCTCGTTTCATTGGTCTTCCCCTACTCTTATAGCCACCGACATTCATACTCAAAACTTTCTCACGACATTTTCCTCATTCCTCCGCATCACATGCCCATTCCATGACAACCGATTTTCGAACAACTTTTCAGTCACTGGTGCCACTTTCAGCTCAGACGTCCTCTTTTGAAATAAAATAGCAAAACAGAAATTTTGTCAAACTCAATTTAATGTAAAAAAACAAAATTGAATTTCTGTTCAAAATCTCGATTATGATTGTAAATGTAATACTTGGTCCATCCCGAGCATCAGGTGGGATGACAACGACACTTCAATCCACGTTCACTTCATCTAAGTTTTCACGGTGAGATGGTTACAGAATAGCACTGCTGCATGTGTTCAATGAAATAAAATGAGGTGAGCTCTATAGGATCCCATAGAGTTTCCTTAGGAATTTACCCAAAGTTAATTAGCTCTATAGAATCCTATAGAGCTACTTTTTGTCGTGGCTTTATAACTGCCGCCAAAGCCCGTTTGAGGGAAGGTCAAATCCTTCTTGCTGATTTGAAAAATGTCCCTTAAAGTCATCTCCCAACTTAAAGTCAGCCATTTCCCAACTACGTTGGGGTCGGCTTCCAGTCTAACCGGATGCAGCTGAATACCAGTATTTTACATGGAGCGACTGCCTATCTGACCTCCACAACCCAGTTACTGGATAACACGATATCTCTTGATAAGACTGGTTGTCAGACTTTTGGGCTTCTGACGACCCGTAACAACTGTCAAAGATCTACAAATGACAGCCGGGACCAACGGCTTAATGTGCTTTCCGAGGCACGTAGGAATCTTGGTATGAACAGATGGTCACCCATCCACGGACTAACCGCGGCAAGCGTAGCTTAACCTGATCGATCGACCCGTGCCTCAGTTATTATTTAGCCACATGCTCCATTTTAAAGGGACCTTCCCTTAAAGTATTTTTTAAAATAAATAATACATTACAAAAAAAATATTTAATTCAATTTTATATTATAATATAAAAACTGATATAATTAGTCAAATATAAAATAATATAATTGAATAATTATTTTTAATAAATGAATTAAAAGGAATTCGTCAAAAACTTATATTCACTTTTGGGTTCTACAGGATTTCTGAGAAGCTACTTCTCAATTTGCAGATTACGTTAGGTTTGTGACTGAATAATTGTCTCAGCTGAGTCAGGGGGATCTCTGAATACTTTTTCAGGACATAGGGCCAGGGCATAACTACCTACGAATTGACTGAAAACCAGTTCACTGGCCTATGCTAGTTAGTTAGAGATTACACTTAACACAAGAACAGACAGATTACACTTTACTGGGGTAGAAATATGATTGCTTTACTAGCGACTCGACCCTGCATTGCACGGTTCATAAGACATACTTTCAGGTTATACAGGGCCAGGAAATAACTAAGAAATTGGGTGAAAACCAACATGCTGAACCATGCTAGTCTCAAAGACGGTTTAGAGAGACACCGATTCTTCACTTCACCGTAGTATTATATGTACAATATATTATATTATATTATCTGCGACCGGAGAAAGTCTTTATTGCCTTTTTAAATTCAATACTTTTTTGGGAAACCTTTAAAGCGTGTAAGTACATTTTCATATATTTTTTTTAACGTAATTCCTCTCTCCCGACCCCTATAACATGGAATTTAAACGTAACTAAAACTTAACTTACTAGAGAATGGGCAACAGCGTTCTCTATGCATTTTAACACCATACTGCGATCGCCAACCCGCCTGCCAAGCGTGTTGATTATGGCAACCCCCAAATGTTGGGAAAGGTCTATGTCCAGCAGTGGACGTCTTTCGGCAGAAATGGTGATGATGAAACGTAACTGGTGAAATGTGGGTGGCTGCCTATCACTTCGGGGAAATAGGCTTGATGATAAGTTATGAAATCCACGACCATTACGCTATTGCAATTTTTGGCGACCACCATCTAGTTCAATAAGTCTGTACTCCAACATTTACTATAATCAACATTGCGAATATGTATTAGTCACATGGCTTAATACCTTGACACGCTTGTGCCAGGATAGACCTTGGGGATGTCCAAAAGTTCTCTAGCTGGATGTCGTAACGGCTAACCAGTCCGCAAAGATGCCCAAGAACGGGCAGCTGTGCTGTATAAGGTGGGCAGGGCATCCTAAGAACGATTGGATAAATATAAATGGCTATAAAAGGATAGTGTGGTCTAGTTTTGCCAATTTGGTTTAATGAGGTAAGACTCCAAGGCAATCGATAAGTTTTGAAAATGGGGTTACGCAATGGTTATCTATTTGTCCGTAATCCGAAAGATTTTGAAGGAAATTGCTAATCCATTGCTTCATATAATATTTGAAAAATTGTTTCGGTTGCTGCGCTGTGTATTGTGTTTAGTTAGGGCTTCGAAATAATGGACTGGTACAATCTGTTGTATTTTCCTTTACAAACTTGAAACTTATTATAACGATGGATTCTGAGTCTGATTAGTTCTGATGGATAAATAAGAAAAGTAATGAGGAGCGACGTCCGCAATCCGATGATCGGACGACCACTGGCGCCTCTAGCGGCGCGAGGACAAAAGCTCTCGCGGCCGGCCCGCTGGCATGGCTGCACGCAGGCATGGCTTAATTCCTGCCGTGCGCCATCTGGCGGCGGCAGGGCCGTAACAAAAATCTTCTGCTCAATAACGTAAATAACGCAATGAATGTTGTTAACGTATATTAGGAGTCGTGTTCGTCTCTCCATCTTTGTCTTGGACTGCCGCGATGTCACCTATCATTTAATGGGACCCAATCAGTGGGTATTTTAGCCGACAGATCATCTGATATGCGGCAGACATGTCCGGGGCAATCCTACTTAAGATTGGCAGATTTCTGTAACATCCGTCATCTTGGTTTTGGCGCGCAGCGTTGTGGTCCAATGGATAGCTACTGTATTTGAGGTTTTACTAAGTTATCTTTTCTTTTTTCACTAAACTGATGTGACAAATGCAATAAAACAGCTTATACCACAATATGTCTGATTGACATCTACAAGATGTGAATCTAGCATGCATATTTTAAGTAACTTACAATTGTGTCCGTTTCAACTGCTAAGACACAGTGTCGTAGACGAAAAACGACTACGTCAACATTACACACATGACACTTACTATTCACAACAAAAGTTAAACATAATCAGCCTATAGTGTTCCCATGGCTGGGACACAGGCCTCCTCTCTGTGAGAGGGAGTGGGCCATAATCCACCGCGGGCCCAGTGCGGGTTGGTAGATGTCACGTCTTAGAATTTTTAGTTCTATAGGACATGCCGGTTTCCTCATGATGTTTTCCTTCACCGTTTTGAGAGCAGTGGTGATGAAATTATTTACAAAAGTGTGTGTTTGGATTTGACCCCACGACCTACTACTTAAGTCGAGGCCATTACCACAGGGCCACCACTGCTCTCAAAAGTTAAACAAATCTTTCAAATTGATAACTTTCCATAATGAAAAAGTTCTGGAAAGAAAAATTAAATATAAAAAAAATAATTATACAATTAAGTCGAGTTTAGTCTTAACTGAGGCTAAGGAACCAGCAAAAACATCTACTTCGCCACGAATGAGAGAAAGCATGCGGCAAAAGGGTGAAGAATTACCGATACACCGTGGCATTTTAATCGTTTTGCAACGGCAGCCCACTTCATGCATCCAATGACTACTAATCATTTATGAAAGTAAAAAAAAATATTTATTAATATTTGAATAATTAAAAAAAAGCATTATGACGCTTGACGTAGTTTGAAACACCCTGTTACGAGCGCCGTGCGAGTCCTGCGTTCCAAGGGCGGCGCGGAATGGAGCGCAAGGCTCGCACCTCGCTCATAACAGGATGTTTCAAACTACATCATGCGTCATTTAATGAATTATATGTTTTTTTTTAATTATTCAAATGTATATAAATATTTTTTTTACTTTCATGAATGATTAGTAGTCATTGGATTCATGAAGTAGGCTGCCGCTGTAATACAATTAAATGCCACGGTGTATAACTTCGACTATGAATGAGGTCCTATTAATAAGTCCTGAGGACCTATTAATAAGTTTTGTCCATAAGTTCTATCGCAATTTGGCATAAACTGGATTTGTGGGTGAATATTTCCTGTGGACTGCCTCATTGGTCAAATGGTCTCAAGTACAACAACTAAGCGAAAGGTCCTGGGTTCAATACCTAGGTCAGAAAGTGTTATTGGGTTTTTCCGTTACGAATTTCTCAGAAGCAGCCAGGAGTCTGGATTTGAGCCGGTTAATGGCAACAGGCTCCATATACCATGGGAATTAAATATAACTGGCGAAATATGGGCGTACTTTAATAGGTACATCTCTGTGTAACCCTTCGGCAATACAGGCGTGATGTTATTTTAATTTAAATGATAGTATTTTAATTTAAATGATAGCGATCGGTAAATCGGGTGGCTGGGACAGACTGGATGCGAGAGGTGGAGGACAGGGTGCTGTGGCGCAGCCTGGAAGAGGCCTATGTCCAGCAGTGGACTTCTATAGGCTGAGTTGATTGATTGATCGGTAAATAATTCGACTTTATATTTAACATCTTTATTTTCTTGGTAGATAACATAGGCCTTCAATGTCAACAGTCATAGGCCAAAATAAATTACCATAATTCTAGCTAGATTATCCTTAATGAATTATTATGCAAAATTAATCATGTCGACGGTCAAAGTCCAGCTGGATTAAAAAACCGTGACAGAGTAAAGAGCATCCAGTTTATTGACCAAGCATGTTGTCTGAAGTGGAAAATCCGCAAAATATATAAATTACAAGACAAGCATCTGATGATCCCCATCTGTTGCATAAGCGATTATACACTCTATTTTCTATGTCTAAAGGTAGACTTTTGAAAGGAACGTCTTGAAGGTGATCAAGGCGCCAACCTGCGCAGGAGCTGCACGATTCTTATTTCAAGTTCAGTGTTATACCAACGTTCGAAGCGCTCGGACGTGGAGGCTTTTTGATTTATGAACGCGGATTTTATTCATTTATTTACGAATTAAAAATTTCGCAGTGTTTGTGTTGTGTTGTGCAGTTATTTGTATTTTGTAAAGTTTATGTTTCGGTGTCTTCGCAGCTTGGAAGTTTAACTGTAAGTTTTTATTATTTTTACGATTATAGATATAGTGTGGGAATATAATAGAAAAAAAATAAAGGTTGTCTTCATTGTTGTCTACCTTCCATTCTTCGAGTGACCACCTTATTTTTTTATCCTAATTAGCTAATGTCTGAAGTTACTGCTAATCGACAAATCTCGACAGTTACACAATTGCCGGACATTAAAAACACAGATAGGTTAATGATAATTGTGGTCGTTTCCACAATTATTGTGTACGAAAAATACTGGCAATTTTTATAATTGATAATTGTCAGTACGATTCCTATTTCCTTATGAAAGAAAAAAAAAACATCGTCTCTTAAGCTTTGGTTTCTTAAGAAGGTCAACGATCACACAATAAATATCCTGGCTGTCCAAATACAGGGTGTTTTTGACACCATTTTTTAATGTTGAGATTAAGGTGTCAAAAACATCCTGTATTCTTGTGTTCAGCTGTATCAATCAAAGAGTTTTCTATTTTTTAACACATTTTTTTTTTATTGTCTTGCGCATTTTTTTTCCTAACTCACTTTAGACAATGGCAGAATAGTCAACACCGGCTTTGCTTGCCGTATAACAAAAAAGAATAGAATAGAAAATCCGTAATTGATATTAAAAATGATAGATTTCATGACGGCCATTATAATATGCCGAATTTTTTTTCCTAGGAAACCTCAGCTTAAGACCGACTGGTAAGACCAGTCGGTCTTAAGCTGGGGTTTTCTAGGAAAAAAGCTATCATTAGAAATCATTATGAGTTTTTTCGACAGATAATTGGCAATAATGTATTGCATATTAGGAAAAGATTCGAACGCGTGACCTCTAGGACGCAATCCAGCCACTTTACTACTGAGCGACTTATATTACAACATGAATTAAAAATAAATTAACTCGTAACTAAGCTTGATTATGAGCTAACTGGTTGGCTGCTTAAGAAATAGAAGAAAGAGCGGCCAAGTGCGAGTCGGACTCACAAGAAGCGTACCGCAAAAAACGTGTTTATTGAATTAAATAAAAAAAAAAAATCCCCCCTTAAAATTTTCAACATTTTTATGTTTATACTTTTGTGTTATAGCGGACATAGTATAGTTCACACTCTGTGAAACTTTCAAGTATCTACCCATTATGGTTAAAAAAAAGCTCTGTGACAGACGGACGGACAGCGGAGCTTTAGTAATAGGAACCCGTTGACATCCTTTGGGTACGACACCTAAACTTTTCTAGTTATGTTTATGTAACTATAATAACAAAGGTTAAGAAACAAGGTTATTAAGATAATAATCATAACAATGGGTAGTCTGTAGATTGTCCCTACATAATAAGATCATTTTTTATTTTTTATTTAAAATACTCAACCATTAGGGCAGTGGTTCCCAAAGTTTACTGGGCCGCGACTCACCAAACAAAAAGATCCAAATTCGGGGCTCACCTCTTGGTTTTCATGAAGGAAAAAGGCATAATGAATGAAGGACTGTTCAAACAAGAAAAAAAAAACATTCAGGTTCCGATCTAAAGTGTTAGTATTCAAATACAAGGAGTGCTATTTTTTTAATGAAATGTGTGCATTTCTTTCTTATTTTTTGTCATTATCTTAGCATCAAATAGGTAATCAACTCATTATAGAATTATTGTCAAGGAGTCAGTCGGTCAGAAAGATGAAGCTAGTTGCCCATTCCAAAGCGTAGTAGCTTCCTATGGAGAAGAACGGGCAAGAAACTCCACGGACACTCTTTTAAATCAAAATATTGAACGTACAATAAACCGATTAAGACGATAAAGAAACCTATTTAAAGTCCAAGCTACGTTGTAACTCTTACTGCCATACTCAGAGACGCCACTCAAAAATAATCAATCAATAACTAAAAAACCAGGGTCAGTCAAAAATATGACGGATTGAGAATATGTAAATTGTATTAACATGTGCTAAGATAAACATACCCATCACGCTTGTTTTACCTGAAGGATAAGGCAGAGGTATACCTAAGATATGCTGATCAATTAAAATTATGATAATTAAGTATTTATTTATTTATTTAAACTTCTCACACACAATAATGTACAAAGGCGGACTTAATGCCTTAGGCATTCTCTACCAGTCAACCAAAGGTGGTGAAGAGATAAGATGTACGTGGTGTGGTGTGTGTGTAGATGTGAGATAAGTATCTACTATTAACCTGTCGTGATCACCCATCCTCTCATTCACAAGGTTGTGGGATCAAATCCTGGCAAGTACCAACGTGACTTATTCAATTCATATGTACTTTCTGAGTTTATCTTGGGCATTACTGACAATGTTGAAGATAAACATCGTGAGGAAATCTGGACTTTATAGTAATGTAATATAAGTCTGAAATCGCCAACACGGCTTGAGCAAGCGTTGTGATCAATGCTCGTGCCTTCTCTTTTTGAGAAGAGACCTCTGACTTGTAGTGGGAGAATAATAAGCTAGTATTAAGTGCCGATTCTGGGTGCGGCAGTAAGCCATTTAAACGGAATAATAAATCCCAAGATGTGCTAACTAAGATTGCTATTGTTTTTGATTCTGACTCACCGTGTGGTGTCGACACAAACACACAATTCAATTGGACGAGACCTATCACGAATGCACGACGTTAAGATGTGCATTCTGCGGGCAAATGGTGTAATTTGGAATAGTAACATTTACTTCACGTCTGTATTCCCTTAAGGGGCAGGAAGAGGTATTCAGTACCCCAAGTGTAAGTTTGCAAGAGAGTAAACGTAACTATTTCGTTTGCGTTAAAATTTGACTGATAGATCATAATGCTAAGACTATAAGGGTGAGAATAAAAATCTTAACTCACACAGTTACGTTAACTCACTTGCAAACTTACACTTGGGGTACTGTGTATATATACATATATATATATATAGTAATGCCACACTTTATCACTTTTCGTCTTTTTACGCAGGACTTATAAAATATCTGACAAAATTCGCGCATACTAATGCGATGCCCCATTTACACGGTGCGATTGAATTGCCTGTGGCATGGGTCCGTGGCTTAGGCCCCCACATACCATAAGTTTAAGCACCAATCAAAGTTGCACCGTCTCGTTGCTTCAATTTTATTGTACGCCACATGCAAGAAGCTTGTATCGTGTAAATGGCAAATTTATATGTGATCATAACGAGGGCTTGGCATTGTATTGTATGCCCGAATTTGGCCAGATAATAAAAGTCCCCCGTAAAAGGGGGCAAGCCTATTGCCATTAATTAGGTGGACATACATCCAGATCTCTGAGATCACGGGGAATAATATAATATTAATAATAATATTGAGAAATTTCGAACGGGAAAACAAAGATATAATACGAGTATTAAATATGTCTTGATTGACAGTTAAAGCTATGAACTGTGTTGAAAAAAATTGCGTCCAACAGTTGGCCGCAAAATGTACGCACACTAGAATAACACAATGACGTGGCGCGAGTGTAAGACGCAGCTCTGTTACGCACACCAGCCTATCAAAGTTGGCCTGTTTGTTATAATTCTTTTGCAGCGCGACACTCTCTAGACATAAAAATATCTAAGGGACAAAATTTTATGGCGACTACTGCAATGTTTTCAGGTGCTCACACATTGTAGTATTTGTCCTTAAACAAGACCTTCGTTAAGTGATTTTAGGTATAAGTTGTTTTAGTGATATTTAAGTTTTAGGTAAACTAAGGAGGCTATACTTAAAACTATAGTCCTAACAAAGGAGCACAAGAAAGAACCTAACCAAAATTTTTTTTTGGTAAATTGACAATGATTAATGTCAACTTTTTTCTAGTGCACGTTTAACTTAAAATATAAATGAGTTAAATTCTTGAAATAGCTCTAAAAATTCAGTCATGTCTATTTGTGTCGAGAATTTAATATTCTCGCTTATTTGTGTATCCCCCGATTTTAATGACTGGCTCGAAAATATAAAAAAATGCATCTATAATAAAAGCTTAGGTGTAGGTATTTTTAGATATTTTAAATAATTTTTTATCTGAATGACAACGGTTTTTTTGGGAATTACTTACGTGAGCCATAATACAGGGTGTTAGGTTAAACGAGGGACATATTTTAATGTAGTATTTGAAGAAAAGAGTAGTAAATCAAAAAAAGGCAAAGAAAACCTGTACATGTGGACATTCATAGATGCCTCCGTCCTGGAGTGTAAGTGTGGGGCTGTTCCACAAACGATTGGACACTTTAGTATCATGTCCTGCGTGTCCTGTCAACTGTACGTTACAGGAACTGATGGACGCTAGTGATGGCGCCAGACACGTAGCGGAATTCTGGGCCGAGTCCATTTAGATTGCCATCGATATGCTATCACGTGATGTTTTTTAGCAACTTTTAAACCAATCCCTCCCCCTTGGTGATACGTGGTGAGATTTGAGACTAACCCCCGCCCGCCTGCCCAAAATCACGTTTAGTTTTAGTACAAAGTATTTAAAAAAATACAGAACATTTAATTTTTAAATATTATACATGTATAATCTAATTTGTACCAGCATTTATAGTCAGCGAAACATAACACGTGCCGCTTTTCAGTTCAGAAATTGCGCGTTCAACGAAAAAATGTATATCTATGACGATCCCCAAGAAGAGAAGAGAGTAGGTATGTCCCTCGTTTAACCTGACATCCTGTATATTCAGCAGTGGCATGCTGATATCATCATTAATTATGATAACCTGTTTCAATTTATGATGGAATCTTTAACTCATTAGAGTTGTCAATATCTCAGGGAGAGAGCAAAATACTTAAATGATTTTAACAAATCTTTCTCTAGGTTATAACTAGAAGGAATTGACATAGAATGTCCTTTTCATAAAAGCGTTATGCAAATTACTAACATATCCGTTTTGATTATGTAGCCGGCTTAGTAAACCTGTATTTTAGCCAAAGCATCTAAAAACTTTAATTAACTCCGACAAATGGGCGCCATTTTGGTCATTTATGATTTTAATCTGATAAAACACGATACGAAAATTGGTTAATTCGACGGAAAATTATCTGAGATATTATTTGCAATTTTCCAACGGTTTTATTTTATAAACTTATACATTTTTTATTGCTACTCGTTGTAAAAGTACTACAAGACTCGTAGCAATGAGAAAAAATATTTAAAACTCTTATTCTAAAGTACTCAAAAGTACACTTTGTAAACAAGCATAATTATTACAAATTAGAGGATTATATCAATTATAAGGATGCTTGGAAACATGCTGTTCCAGCTCCATAGGACAATCTAGAGTCTGGACAAAACCAAACTGGTTGCTGTTTTAATTGTATATTTTATTGTTTTTATGACATTTTTTTTACATTCTGTGATAAGGATTACCTTAACTCACTCACTGACCTTTTACTTGAATTTGTTTCGGAAAACGTATACTTTTACAATGTTTGTAAATATGTGAGCACCATGTATCTATCACGTTATTAATTTATCTGTTGCTTCATTTTAAATTCTTTTTACCTATTGTGGTATAGTAATTTTATTCTAGATGCATCATGTTCACATATAATTATATAATAAATGTACTATACAAAATATTATAAAACATTTTAAAATAGTAACGGTGGAGTTCCTTGCCCATTCTTCTCCAGACGAAACTATCTTTTGGAAGCGGCGACTCCAGAACCCATTCAATTTTTTTTGTAAATTTTGACGTTTCAAAAGTGCTTTTTATGTGCATCAAACGCATATTATTTATTTAAAAGAGAAATAAATAATTTAACTTTGATGTGGCTTTCCTTATGTGACCATGGGAACACCATTCGACCACCAATCCAGCTGTCTAGAGATGACTTTAAAAAGATTCCTTCATGTTACCTACTTGTTGTGTTTTTAATTCATTGGGATGAATATTTACTTCTTTTTGCCAAGAAAAAGAGATGAAGGAAAATCAATAATTATTTTGTAAATACCAAACAGTATCTAAACATGCCTTAGTTTTAAAGCAAGTAATACCTACACTGTTGGTTTGTATTTGTAAACACGTACATTAATTAGTTTTTGTATGTACTTTGTAGCATTGAAATAATAATTGCTCTTCTCATTATTTCTGTGCTCATCCGTTCTGGGAAACAGAGCCTAAAGATAAGACTTTAGGCAAGGTACTAGATTAATGTCCGTTTTTCTAACACTAGGCAATACCTAACTGAATTTCTGAGTGAAAGCGAGCTGTTGGATTTTCACAGTTCGGCGTCGAACTTTTAGGTATTACATTTACATGTCGCCTAGTGTTAGTGAAAACGAGCATTAGAATTTAAAATCCATGCTAACTTTATTCAACGGTCTGGCATCTTGATTGGCTTATACGGAGTTAAGATAAATTAAAAGTTTGATTGAATCATATTTAAGTAGTTATAGTTTTTTAAAAATATAATTATTAAGATAGCTCCGCTACCATTTTTGCTGTCAGGAAAATATTTAACAATTTAGGAGAAAATATTTTATTAACATCATCCATTTAGATAAATTCCATTTCCTTAGAATAAAAAAAAAATGAGCAGTCACGGGACGACTGGCAGATGTGAAACAGATTTACACACTACTATATATAAACTGTATAAGTGTATAGTGGCCGATCGCCACGCGCCATGCGTCGCCCCGCCAGCAATCGGTTTTACGTGCGCTTAGAGATGTTTCACATCAAAAATAAATAAACTGTGGAAACTACTACAACTAGTCTTTTCACAGTTAAGGCTCAGTTAAGCACATGTCACAGTTAAGCAGACAGGCGCGACGCGACGGTACGACGCAAAATATTAAATTGTTGAACTAGAATCTCGTCGCGCCTGATATTTTGGATTGAAACTCAAAGTAAATGGTTAGTTTACCATTAATCGTGCTTTGGTAACAACCAAGTTCTGAGAAAAACAAGAAACATATTATTATGTGTTTCTTGTTTTTCTCAGAACTTGGTTGCATTACGTAAGAATAACATTTTTTTTCCGCTACCACAAACTATATAGATTTGGGTTTTTTATGTTTAAGGGTCAGATAATCGCCGTTGACCTTAGCCATACAAATGTGCGTCGCGCTCACGCCACGCCACCAATAAGTTTCATAGGGAATATTTATTTTTAGTTACGAAAATATGAATATTTGAAAAAAATCACAGATAGAATTATAGATAATACAACAGTCTATTCATACAAAAAAAAACATGAAAATATCTTAAGTAGTTTGAAAGTAATATCGTTTTTTATGCTTTGGGTAGACATTACTTCCTGAATTTATTTCATAAAGTATTTTACTACAATACTTAAATATTCACATACAGAATTGATGTGTATGCGTTCTAGTTTAACATACATTTTTTGCATAATATACTTGCATTATATGAAGGCGTAATAACAGATTTAAAAGTCACAAATCATATATAGCGCCTTAAGACAAGCCTACTTTTATCATTTGCCTCTTGTCAGCGCCTTAAGGCAGTCAAAATGGCCACCCAATGTCCTCCATTGTTACAATATTTAACGATTCAACTCATCAACCTAAATGTTACCGGACGTGTTATTAATAAGATATTTATATGCGTACGTGATAACATGCATGATGTAAGCAATAAACTGCTAATTACACTGAATTTTAAAAACATTATCCTAATTACATAATCAGCTTATGATGTTCCCACACAGTAGGCCGTCATTCACCACGTGGGCCCAGTGAGGGGTAAGATTTTGTTTTTCAGAGCCAAAAACTCAAGTCCTCTGTGGCAAAATAATTCATAGAACCAGCCTGTAATTTTCTCTACTGCAGGGCCAAGGCCTCTTGTCCTATAGAGAAGAATTGAGAATTGATCACCACGCTCGCAGTGTGTTGCCATGAGGTTTTCTGGCAGCACTGAGACGTCAGGTTCAGGATCTGTCAAAAGTGTCAAAGCGCCTATAATTTCTTAAGTCGTGTCGTGACTGAATGTGAATGTTATACGAATGAATGAAACGAATGATGAACGCCATCATTTATATTTTGTAATCACCGTCGAAATGGAAAACCCTCGACATTAAACGTACTCTCTATTCTATTTTTGAATCAAATGTTTAAAATCAAGAATACCGATATCGTTCATTGAGTTATAATGAACTACGTAGTACATTATAACTTAATGATATCGTTCTAGAATATCTACGTGCCATAACGACGTTCTCAATAGTGACTTACCGAAATATTTATATTCATAGATTTATATTTATCTTCAATAAAGAAACTACATTCATTAGGGTTCAATTGAGACATAGGTTTCATAAAGGGTACTCTAGTGTCTCAAAAGAGCCAAGAAACAGAATAAAAGAATCGTCAATGTTCTTCAGGCGCCGTATTATGATGTATTCATGCCATCATGATTCTAGCGCGAGAGAAAGATGGACCATGACCGATAGCACTATCTTTTTTTTCGAACTGGAATCATGATGGAATTAATACCCTGAACATAGTACGCGTTGCTGAGCTGGAAATATTAAGTTATACAAGCTGTTAAAAATAAATATAAAGGCTTATGAAATCCAACTTTGGAGTTTGTAGGTAATTACATTTTGTAACTTACTTAGCTAAGCAAATTAACTTTAGTTCAAGACCACGCCACTCAAAATGTTACGTCAAGTCTTGTCACATTTTATCTAGGAATTGTTTAGCATAACTTTAGCCCTCGCCTAAAGAATATTCAGTAGCTTCCTAAAACCAGCCTGTAGAGGTTAAAGATTACCTGACAGCTAACTTGACTCCACCACAAAGTCATATTCATACCTAATATTAGCACGGCAGAATAAATAATTACAAAATATGTCATCCGGAGTTATCTTTGCTGTCAATGAAATATTTTAAAAACACCATTAGATATCAAAGTCAAATATGGTGATTAATGTCAGAATATAATTATTCTTGAAATAAACCTGGATTTTATTCTGTATCAACTCTACTTACCCTGGGCCCGGAGCCTTGTATAAGTTGTTCCATATGCTTTATAACTCTGACTTAGGGTCATGTAGCTTAAGATCAAATATTCAGTAGCTTCCGAGATCTGTCAAGGTTTATGTGTCAGCTACCTTGACTGTACTGCAAAATCATATTCATAAATTAGCGTGGTAGAGCAAATAATTACAAATATAATGTCAACCAAAGTTATTTTTGTTGCCAATCAAATATTTTTAAAACCCCGCTAGATATCAAAGTGAAATAGGGTGTTTAATGTACATCATAATATAATATATACTTGTAATAAACCTAGGTTTCAACCAGCATAAACTCGAATTACCTTGGGCCTGAAATAATTACAGTCGGAGTGTGCTGAAGTATTATCAAGGTGAATTCATTATTACTTTTATTTCATGATTTACTTACTTTGCTGTGTTGACTGTACATTTTAATCCAAAACAGGTTTGGTAGTGTCCTTAATTGTAAACGACACTACTGGTAGTGCGGCTGGTAGTGTCCTTGCCAAAAAACGCAATTTGGTCTATGTCCTTTTCAACCCTAAATTAGCGGCCGTATCGCTTAAGACCAAATATACAGTAGCTTCCGAGACTTTGTATGAGGTCAAGTGTTGTAAGTCAGCTACCTTGACTATATACACCAGAAAATCTTCTCTGTAATTTAAGCACTGTAGAAAAAAATATTTCAAAAAATTTCAACACAAACGTATTTCTTCTGTCAATCAAATATTTTAAAAACCCCGCTTGTCATTAAAGCAATCTATGCAATAAATAATGTTCGTATACTTGAAATAACCCTAGGTTTTGTTCAGAATCAACGGTACATACTCTGGGCCCGAATTATTGAAGTCCCTTATGATTTGCTCCATGTGCACAACTCTGACTTAAGGTCATGTCACTTAAGACCGTGACCTGTAAAGAAAATGTTATTACCTTGAGTACACTTCAAAAGTTTTCTTCGTAATAATATTAGCACTGTAGAACAAATAGTTTCAAAACTTTTCGCACAAAGATATCTCAGCTGTCAGTCAAATGTCAATGTTTTGCATGAAGCTGTGTGCATGACCTTATCGGTACTCCTTTTTGGCATGCGGGTCTGAAAACTGAAATAAAAGCGGCTTTGTAAGGGTGGGGGTCGAGGCAATGGTGATAACATACAGGGTAAACTTTTTTGTTTGTTTAAAACTTGATGTCGGGCTACAAAGGGAAGCCTGCATTGTTTTTAACTCTTCCATTATTGTAACTTTGTAGGTACACCTATGATTTGGTCTTTGTAGTTTATTTAACACTAGCAGACGTTGTTCTGTTAAAATTTCAATAATTCATACAAAATTCCCATAGAAAATGCACTTTCAGTTTTTCCGAATTTTCCAATTTTTCCGACAACTTTTCAAATTTTTCTCTTCTTAAGAACATTCCTCGTAAGTCAAGAACGAATATTTGAAAAAAAAAATCCGTTCTCAAGTTTTGCGCTCTCTACACATTTAGCCATTAATTTTTTATTTATATAGATAAACCTAACATAACATCACGCCTGTAATCCCCGAAGGGATGGGCAGAGCTGTACCTATAGTACACCCACATTTCGCCAGTTATGTTTAAGTCCCATGTGATAGGGGGTGAGCCTATTGCCATGAACAGGGCAGAAATCCAGACTCCGGTCTGCTACTGAGAAATTCCAGATTGATAAACCCAATAACACTTTGTCCGACCTGGGAATTGAACCCAGAACCTCATATTCAGCACTTGCGACCATTAGAACAACGAGGCAGATGATGTATTTTTTTGGTATAATTGGTTATATTAATGATGACTTTACCCTCATGATGATAGTGGCAACTTTACCCTCATGATGATAGTGGCAACTTTACCCTCATGATGATAGTGGCAACTTTACCCTCATGATGATAGTGGCAACTTTACCCTCATGATGATAGTGGCAACTTTACCCTCATGATGATAGTGGCAACTTTACCCTCATGATGATAGTGGCAACTTTACCCTCATGATGATAGTGGCAACTTTACCCTCATGATGATAGTGGCAACTTTACCCTCATGATGATAGTGGCAACTTTACCCTCATGATGATAGTGGCAACTTTACCCTCATGATGATAGTGGCAACTTTACCCTCATGATGATAGTGGCAACTTTACCCTCATGATGATAGTGGCAACTGACCATGTTTGTGGCCAATTGCTATTTTCATGTTAGAATTTTGACTAATTCTATTAATAAGATCTTTAACTACACATAATGTTTTAAACACATTGTGTGTGGGGTTTGTGACTTTTTTTTTTGGGTGGGAAATTATCAAATTACTTCTCCCGCTCTGGGCAGACTTTTACTGACTAAAACCCACCCGTGTTCCTTCCGTTGCCTGTGTGCCAGGGCCACGAT
Organism: Tiliacea citrago; assembly: GCA_963921375.1. Classification (NCBI taxonomy): domain Eukaryota; kingdom Metazoa; phylum Arthropoda; class Insecta; order Lepidoptera; family Noctuidae; genus Tiliacea; species Tiliacea citrago. Next base: position 17,134,204 of record OY992802.1, read on the forward strand.
ACCCCTTTCGGACAAAGTCCCAACCCTGGCAGGCATTGGGCGAGCTACCCATCGCTCACCGTCCACAGGCCCGCGCCTACGGTGGCCGGAAATCGGCTTGCGACTCCCGACGCCCGGGGCGTCTCCTCCGGCGACTAGGGGCTTGTGGCTAAGTAATAACAGCTGCACGGGTCGATGGATCAGGTTAAGCTACGCTTGCCGCGGTTGGTCCGTGGATGGGTGACCATTATTACATACCAAGACCCCGCCTTGGAAATCACGTTTAGCCATTGGTCCCGTCTGTTATTTGTAGATCTTTGACAGTTGTAGCTGGTTGTCAGAAGCCCGAAAGTCTGACAACCAGTCTTACCAAGGGGTATCGTGCTACCCAGTTACTGGGTTGTGTGGCGATCAGATAGGCAATCGCCTCATGTAAGATACTGGTATTCAGCTGCATCCGGTAAGACTGGAAGCCGACCCCAACATAGTTGGGAAAAAGCTAGGCAGATGATGTACCCACAATGTTTTAAAGCAAATAAAAATATTATATTTCATTTTATTTGGGCCTTGGTTGCATTTTAATAGCAATATTTTTGGCAGCAGGAATGGAGTCTTGAATTCTAGTCTATTTCTATAAATAACCGACTCTTATAACTATAAGATTAGAAGCACTGTAACTTTGGTTTACGAATCTATTTAAAACCGAACTGGTTAGCCTTCAAAACAACTGTTCGTTTTGGGAGTTGAACAACTTCTCAAGCACGCAAAACGTGCAAGCCACTTGCACCAAAAAGTCGCTAAATACATTTAACGCTAAACGAATTTAAAACATCGTTGTGTTTCTGACAATTATTTGAAAGTGACAGAGACAGAGTGATGTTTTAAATACGTTAAGCGTTAAATGTATTTAGTGATTGGATTGGTGGTGCAAGTGGGCTTTGGGGCCAGTTTCTTGAACGAAAATTATCGCTAAATGAATGTGACAAATTTTCAAGCGCCTGTAAACTGCTGCGATATACTGTTGATAAATCATTCAATTTGACACATTTTGCGATAATTTTCGTTCGAGAACTGTACCCTAATTGCGTAACGCATTTTGAATCGGAATCGGAATGATTTTGAAGTATAATGCTAATCCATTGCTTCATATGTTAGAAAAAATTGTCTGCTCTACAACGTAAATAACGCAATGAATGTTGTTGAACTTCAAATTGAAACCGCACTGTATCAAAATACGAGACACGTTCATTTGAAAAATTACAGAAATCGTTCAAAAAAGAACCTCCATCAAAATGATAATCGGTTTATAATAACCAAGTTCTAATCGTGCTTGATCATCGTGACACTGCAAATAAATGAGGTTTTTAGGGTTCCGTACCCAAAGGGTAAAACGGGAACCCTATTACTAAGGATCCGCCGCCGGCGTCTGTCTGTCTGTCTGTCCGTCTGTCACCAGGCTGTATCTTATGATCCGTGATAGCTAGACAGTTGAAATTTTCACAGATGATGTATTTCTGTTGCCGCTATAGCAACAAATAATAAAAACCAGAATAAAATAAATATTTAAGGGGGCTCCCATACAACAAACGTGATTTTTTTTGCTCGTTTTTGCTCGACATTGATAACGGTAACAGGTAGACACTTGAAATATTCACAGAATATTTAGTTATAAATTCTTTGTAAAAATCAATAATTAAATTAAAATAAAACAAATATTTAAGGGGGGCTCCCATACACATAAACATGATTTTTTGCCGTTTTTATAGATAATGGTACGGAACCCTTCGTGCGCTAATCCGACTCGCACTTGGCCGGTTTTTCTTAGTTCTTGGAACTGATGCGTCATTGTAGAACATCATTAAATATTATATGTTTCATAAGTCAATACTCTAGAATATGACCAGACAGGATGTGAACTTTGTATAGTTAGTGTTCACTTTCAAGCAAAGAGATGAGAATTCCTTTGGTCGCACCACAAGGAATTCTCATCTCTTTGCTTGAAAGTCGGATAGCACGACGAAATGATGTTGGCTGGGCATCTTTATTTATGTTCCTAAAGATTATATCAAATCATCAATGAGTTTGAATCATAATAAAACACCCATCAGACTAGCGGGGTAATTATAGTACTATAATAAAACACTCTTACAATGGCAATGGGTTTAGTTTTGGCAGATCAAAAACATTCATTGCGTTATTTACGTTGTTGAGCAGAGACGGATTTTTCAAACATCTAAATCATTGGGTAAGCAATTTCCTTCCAAATCCTTCGAATCGAGATTGAAAGTGTATTCTGATATTGGGGTGCTGGTTCTTTACATTAATTGTATAACCCTGAAATAACTAGCCCATGGAGCTTAAACTATGGCAATTCCCTAGGTACCAGCCGATATACCTTTAGTACTCACTGCTAATTTTTAGCACCAAGAATCTACAATGGCTTGTATTGAAATGAAATGAAAATGTTTATTCTGTAAATAGATTATCGGAATCACTTTTAAGGACTTCTTGGCGGGAAAGTGAAGAGTCATGTTTAGCAGTTTTGTTTTATATTCTAAAATTTGTGTTTAGCCGAATATTAATGTGTACTATTGGTGGATTATTAACCATTAAGTGTTCGTGAACGTGCATTAGTGTAGGCAAATGAAACAAAACATTGCAACATCTCTTCAAGTTCTCTCAAGAATGCATTGTATTAATTAATTTCATCATTATTTAAACAAAGTTTGTAACTAAATAAAGACTTGGCTAAAAAGTCCCAGCAACCATTCAAATTAAAAAAAAAAACACTTTAAAACGTCAGACAGACAATAATCTAGATGGAGTCGACATTTCCTGCCTGACTACCCCTGAGAAGAAATGGCGAAACAAACACAGGGCTCATTGCCGCTTTACTACCCACCTCCTGGTTCCAAACTCAACCAAAACCATCAATGTACATCGCCTCACCCACAATTCTCACCGGCCTTCATGTAAATTACTATTTACCTGCCTATTACGAGTTGTTGGCTCATTACTGATGTGACGTCATTATTTCCCCACGTCCGCTTGATCATGGTCATCTGTTAAGAAAAACCTCTTGTTATGTTCAAGCTCTCTTTCGCTTTGGGTTTGTAGAAGTCTTGGTAATGTTGGTTTAGGCAAGGACATACGTAGGAATCTAGCCTTCAGATAATAATCGAGTCGGTTTCCTATATCTAACTGGATCTTAATGACTAGTATATAAATGCTAAGTATCTACTTAGCATTTATTTTAGATCCATAATACCTATAATATCCATTTCCATATTAATTGAAGCTGTTTACGATCATGACTTTATTAATTTTTTTATGAGTCTTAGCCAAATTGTTCGTCATTTCATTAATTTCGGCGCTAAATTTTGAGCCTTTTTAATCAATTTCCATAATTTAATACATATACTCACGATATATCTAAATTGGACTTACACATGTAATCCAATATCGTTTGATGAGCGAACAATAGCCTAATTTCAAACATGAAAATGAGCCTGGGCACCTCATAGCACAAATCAATGGTCAATCATGCCACCTACGTCACACGATCATCGCGATGCAAACCGACCAATCGTTAATCGGTGACAACTAGCTAATCTATTTAGGAGGATTGCCAATATCGAGTACGAAGTAAAGATTAAGATTTGGTTTAATTAAAATATGTTCCATAACTGCGAATTGCTGGACTATTTGAATCTCCCAAGAATTATCTTGAGAGATTGAAATAGTCCAGCAGTATTGCGAAACACACAAGATGACTATTGATCGCATTTTCTTTGATTTTGACAGTTCAGCCATGTTCATTGCGTTATTTGCGTTGCTAAGCAGACGAATTTTTTAAACCTATGATGCAATGGATTAGAAATATCCTTCGAAACTCTCGGATTGTTATTGAAACTGTGTTACGCAGTAAAGGCGAGGATGATGATACAAATTCAACAACTAATAGTTTCCTTGAAGAAGAAAGTAATATCATTATGACAAAGCATGTTGAAGAAAAGGAAGTAACTAGTTTAAACAGTATTTTAATAAAAACAGGATTTTATAAGGAAGAAACTATAATAAGCAGAGATTTTGTTTTTTTCCGTAATCTCAAGTTTATTATTAGAACAGCTACTAATTGACCCAAAGATTTTTCGCCCATGACCTTAATATTTTTTCAATCTCAAGGCTCTCTACGATCAAGAATACACCCGGTTTCACAACATTCACTGTATTTTCAAACCTGTTTAGGTCCAGGACCTCGTACCAAGTGCGTCAATAATAACCAGTTTTGTAAAATTATTGGGATCCTGTCTAGCTTTAGCTTTGTTTTTTGTATGAGTAATTTAAAGGGTTATTTATAGCTTTTTTTTTAAGAACTTCTTTTATGTTTATCTGTATCCTTCACATTGAAATACAGCAACATTGCTCGGACAAAGTGGTTCTCGTTGTTATTTTAAATTATTTATTTGATTTAAAAGTTTATGTATGTACCTACACACATTGAAACAGACAAGAAGAAAAAAACAGAAAAATAGGTACAAAGGTGATGCTTATTTCTAAAGAAATCTCTTCCAGCATACCTGCGATAGGAGAGTAGATATAGATATGTAGACAACGTGTGTAAGAGTAGAAGAGAAAACAAAATACATAAAATAAAAATAAATACTTTAATTATAATATCTTTACAATTTTAAATTAAATGTGAAAACTTATCGCTCAAAGCGCCTAAAGAAATTTTCACTTTAATAAAATAATGATTATATCTAAAACACAAATTAAACAATGCACAGTCGACACAAATTAAACTTTTCATGAGGTACAATTTATTCATTTACTGCTACTACAGCATTTCGGCGCAGGCATGTCGGTGACGAGAACCCATAAGTTGTTCCCTACCTTAATCGCTCAATGCGTCTATAGAAGTTTTCTCTTCAAAAACAAAGGGGATTACAGGCGTTATGGTATAATATGTACCAATTTCCCCTGTTTGCAAAGTAATAAATGATTTGGTTTTGTTTTATTTGAAAGAGCCCTACTATACAGGGTGGATTTTTGAGATGGGGCAGTAAGGGCAGCTACCTTAGCGTTGTAGCTACAGGAAAAAGGTCTTAATCCCAACGAAATGTAAGGGAAAAGTTTTTTTTTGTTATTTATGACTTTTCTAGTACTCAAACCTCAGTTGGTCCAATAGAGGGTCGATTCGCATAAAAAAGATTTTGTGAAAATGGCCCATTATCCTGCTGACTATACATTTTTTTCAAAGTCTGTGAATGCAGATCAAAATTTCTCAAAAAGTTAAGGACAGTCTTTTAAGACCGTTTTCCTGTAGCTACAACGGTTAAGGTAGCTCCCCTTAATGCCCCATCTCAAAAATCCACCCTGTTTATATGCCAAATGTATCCTGCCTGTGCCTGTGAAGGGTTCCCAATATCGCCATTTTCGTGCACCCAATGGAAGAGGGGGGATGGCCTGTTTATAATCATCTACATGGCAATAAGCACGTACCTACCATGAATGCTTCAAGGCGAGCCACTTACTTAATTAGGTGTCATAATCAGAACCAGAATTTTAATTAGTCATAATTGGTATGGTCTAGTGGACAAACGATTTAGGGCGCGTCTTTTGTTTAGTATTCTGAAAGAACTATGCATATCTGCTGTTATTAATCAATTTTGTATTAATGAGTTTTTGAGTTTGGACTTAAAAAAGAGCAGGTTTTGGTTAGTTGTATACATAAAATCACGCCTTCTCCCCATGGGGGTGGCAGATACTACGGAACGCCACCTACGAAGACCCTTAAATTAGTTCTTTCGCTTCGTTTACGTTTATACATCTGGGGGCCGATCGCGCTATTTCTCAACGTAATTACCGTTCGAATGGAACGTTTTTGGTTTAGTTTTGGTTTAGCTGATGTAAGAAACGGTATCGAGCTATTTTTTGTGAGAGTATTGTTCGATCGATCGTTCCTCCAACGTAACTTCCAAAGTAAAGCTAAATCGTTTCCGCTGAAATGATTAGCGCGATACGATATGTGTCTTTTGGTTGTGGTTTAGTTTTGGTATTAACGTTAAAAATTAGCGCGATCGGCCCCCTGGTCATACACGCACGGCGGTTCCGAGTACTACCTTTCTGAATAACATTACCAATAAGGTGTCTGTATCATGTCCTTCTAGAGCTTCCCCTCCTGGCGTTTCCACCCACATCTGCCTTGTAAATACTTTTTATATATCGTTAATAATCTGGTGATACTGTTCGATGGCGTTAGTTCACATCTATAAAAAATAAACCCTTTTGCAGTGTGTCAGTAATCATACAAGTCTTTTACAAATATACTAATCTACAAATCTTATTTTTTATTATTATTTATTTACACACAGTAAAATACAGAGAGATACGACATAATTATAATATTAGTACAAAGGTATGCTGCTTATTTCTTTAGAAATGTGTTCCAGCAGACCTGCGAAAGGAGGAATGGAAAAGAAATGTAGACAATAGTGTGTGAGAACAAGAAGAGAAAAATATGAATATGCGAAGTCTTAAACTAAAATGTTAAATATACATACAGGATGTTACACCCTGTATGTATATTACGGGGATTAAGGGACAGCCCTCTGCAGACTGATGGGGTGAATTCAGTATATCGTACTAAGATGACCGGTACATGAAATGATTTCAGGAACGTTATGGGAATCCAATGAACCTGATTTGTTTTATTACCTTACACGCAATGTATCGCTCCGTGGCAAATTGCACGCAGCGAACGTTAGCGCAGGGAGCTTTCGGACGCCCTCCCCGCCCCCCGCGGAAATTGAACAGCTGATTTCAGGCATCGGTTGTTTGAATGTCGTCGTTAATTTCAACATCCATTGCTGTTTTTTTATTTTATTTTAGCTGTGTTATTTACATTAATGGAGTACTGCGTACCGAGAATGTAATTTTACATTGAAATAAAGGAATATAAACTGAAAAAACGATAAAAAAAAAAAAAAATTTCCTGAGAAATTTTTCAGTGGAATATTATGATTCAAAATAAGGAGCTGAATGCACCCTGTTAAGTTGCGGGGGGCTGTCCCTTATACCCTGTATACTATACCATAACTATATTTACATAAGTGTATAAAATTTACAATCTTCCGAGTATTCATATTGCAGATTAAACCAGATAGATTAGTGTATACCGAATGTTGTAATACCTTGCTACTGCGATATCTCGCGAGATATCCTAATACATGAATCATTGCCCAACTTTTGACGCCTTCGAATTTGCCCAAAAGTTGCACACAATTGCCATACTTTTTCGTTGCCATACCCTATTACATCATCATCATCTGAATAGCCTTTTCCCAACTATGTTGGGGTCGGCTTCTACTCCAATCGGATGCAGCTGAATACCAGTATTTTACATGGAGCGACTGCGTGATCAGAAAGTTAAAATTCAAATTGTTAAAGAAAATTGATAGTTACAAGTAAGGTAATAGAGATTCTTTAATAACCATGTGTCTACTCCGAAGAGTAGAAAAACTAAACCGACAATCAAAATACATAATATTAATACTTCCTCTGAAACTTCAATTATGACCTGTCAGAACGGGGGTTCTACTCCGAAGCGATAATTCGAAGTATCGGCCGAATGTTTGGCCGTTTCCTGACTATGGCTGACTACGGCGAAAGATAAAAGTAAATGACAGTCAGAGAGATAAGTCACAGTCATATATGTGAGTTGAAGTGGGGTAAGGATTCAAAGCCAAAAAGGAAACTTCGGAAGTCAAGAAACGGCTGAACATTCGGCCGATACTTCGGAGTAGAACCCCCGTTCTGACAGGTCATAATTGAAGTTTCAGAGGAAGTATTAATATTATGTATTTTGATTGTCGGTTTAGTTTTTTTTGAATATTTTTCTACAAAAACTAACAAGAACAACTAGTAATTCTCGTTAACTTTATGAAAATTTGCATATTACAAGGAAACTGCTCATTTAAATCAACACAACCTTCCAATCTGTCGCAAATCATCATTTGCCTAACATTTTTCCAACTATATTGGGGTCGGCTTCCAGTCTAACCGGATGCAGCTGAATACCAGTATTTTACATAGAGCAACTGCCTATCTGACCTCCACAACCCAGCCACTGGGTAACACGATACCCCTTGGTAAGACTGGTTGTCAGACTTTCGGGCTTCTGACTACCCGGAACCACTTTCTGTATCGTCTCATTCATTATTATTTGTAGTTACCCTTATTATTAAAGGTACTAACCAAATCAAAAGCTTTGTTACCTGTAGAAGTTTGTGTCAAACTTGTACCTACAGTTGTGCCAAAATATTAAAGAAGAATGTCAACTAGACGTTTGATCGTAGCTGTTCTACGAGTAATAACACTTTTATGGTCGTTCAAGGATCTTTTGGTACGTGGCCAACATCGGAACTAAGGCCGCCATCTTCTTTTAGCAATACTAAACAATTGTACAAACGTCTATTTTCAAGGGTTACTGCCAGAGTCTGTACACGAGTAACTACTAACTATGGGTCAATTGCGCCAAAAGATCGCTGGATGTTCTGCGCGTCTAGTATAATATTTAATGGTTTTAGGATGTTGTTGAGACTTCCTCACTTCTGCAGCGCATCGGAGATGTTTGCTCGCAAGCAGCCAGCAGGTTTCACGCAATTGTGCGAAAGAAAATAGTTTCACTACTGAGGAGAGTGAGAGGCAGTCCCAGCAGCATCTTGAGAACTGTAGCGAAGAGTTTCAGCTCTCCAATTGTCAAACAGTTTTTACGGACGGTTATGGGTACTAACACTAGATAATAAGTTGTTTTTAATATTATGTTTCTCACACTCTATGGATTCTTTGTTCCAAAATATTATCATTAATTAATTCATTACCAACAGCGCCCCCGTGTCAATTTCATTCGAGAGCCAAAAGATCCATGTAGCAGTGTTTATTTACCGACAAAGGTGTCAGGTGCAAACCTTCAGAGTCACGAGTACCAGCTGTAAGAGGAAAAAAAACAACTAAATATAATTCAAAGCAACATTACAATTCGTACTACACAATTGTACTGAGCAATTAACACAATGTCAATTGTTTAACTCTTGCCTAATGGGAGTTAAAAATCTTTAATAAGGAAAGTCGTTACAATGAGAACTGTGGCGACGATTGTTACAGTTTTATTAAGGTTCATCCGGATGGGACGATTAGTCGCATAGTGATGCGACTAAGTATATTGGATAGCTCATTTTAGACGCTAGATTTTGCTTTGATTATAGTTGATATAAGTTTGAAATTGTCAACACATCTTGAGCATGCGTGGTGATCAATTCTCGTTCCTTCTCTAAATGAGAAGAGGTATTGCCCAGAGGGACAATAATATTATATATTTACTAATTTTTTTTTTGTAATTATTATAATTTTTAGTAGTTATTGTTTAATAATAATATTATTACTTTTTTAATTTATGTTAAGAAAATTATAGATCTAAAGTTTTTCTCTATTTCAACTCAATTTTACCCAGTTTTTGGTAGCGTACAATATCTAGACATTGTATGCTACCAAAAACTGGGTAAAAACATTAAATTAGTAATGATTGAAAGTCTAAATTTATTATTATTATGTGAATCTGTGTCACTATGTTCCAAATTAATAACAGAATTTTAATAAAATTACACAAACGAATGCATATTCGAAGAGCTATAAATCAGATAATATTCAGTTACAATCTATAGACCTCTGATTTATTTCGATGTCATAAATTCTCTTACGTAAAAAATACCTTGATCAAGGATGACCGAGGATTACAAGTTTTATGGTATCAATTGAGCGGCAAGATTAATAATAATCACGTATGTATGTTTGTTGGATTGTATGTCCACTATAAGCTGGGCCTCTTAGCATAATTTGTTCCCACTGCTGGGACACAGCCCTCCTCTCTGCGAGAGGGAGTGAGCTGTATCCTACCACGCGGGCCCAGTGCGTGTTGATAGATGTCACATGTCTTCGAAGTTTTGTTTCTAGGACATGCAGGTTTTCTCACGATGTTTTCCTTCACCGTTTTGAGAGCAGTGGTGATGAAATCATTTACAAAAGTGCGTGTCTGGGTTTGAACCCACGACCTACAACTCGTCGGCTGGCAAGTCGGGGCTGTTACCACGGGCCACCACTGCTCTACACTGGCCTCTTATTCCATTGAAGCACCGTACTACGGTAGGCCAAGGGCAAACTCTTACCAACTACGTGCGGCCGAATATACCTGTTTATTTTACTTCTTAGGGGGGATGCGCTAAGGTAAGCCGCGAAATTCATTTTTTTTTACGTTTCTTGCAAATTGCTGGTCAGTAACAGGTTGTATGTTGATCTAAATATGATTCGCGGACGGCAAAACTTAAGAAAAAATGAATTTCTCTAATCTAAATATGATTTGCGGACGGTAAGAAATATGGCTTTACAGAATTATAATCATTAGAATCAGCACTACAGGCTTTACATAATTCTATTGCTGGTTCTAATGATTATAATTCAGTAAAACCATATTTCTTACGTTCGCGAATCATATTTAGATTAGAGAAATTCATTTTTTCTTAAGTTTTTGAAATTTGCAGGTCAGTAACAGGTTGTATGTTGATCTAAATATGATTCGCGGACGTAAGAAATATGGCTTTACAGAATTATAATCATTAGAATCAGCAATACAGGATTTACATAATTCTATTGCTGATTCTAATGATTATAATTCAGTAAAACCATATTTCTTACGTCCGCGAATCATATTTAGATCAACATACAACCTGTTACTGACCTGCAAATTGTAAAAACTTAAGAAAATTTGGATTTTGCGGGCTACCTTAGCGCATCCCCCTTAATCGACAAGTTGTTATGATTTTTTTGCGGTTTATTGCGTCAAGTGTTTTTCTAGACATCTTTGTTTGGTTGTAAATATTAAAAAACTTGCTGCGGCCCGCGGTTTCACCCGCATAAGTCTCGATCCCGTATGGGAATATCGGGATAAAAAGTATCCTATGTCCTTATCAAGGTCCATCCGTTCAGTCGTTTTATCGTGAAAGCATAACATACAAACTCACTTTCGCGTTTATAAATATCGCGATTGACCATCGCGACGTAACTAGTGAAGTAACCATACGTCTCTGTACTCGATACTCACGATAAATCGATTTAAGTTAAATGTCAAAACGGGCCTATTATTTTTTGGCAAGTATAGTTAGGATTAAAGTGTTTTTTCAGATTTCAGAGACTTAAAATTCAAATTGTTAAAGAAAATTAATAGTTACAAGTAAGGTAATAGAGATTCTTTAATAACCACAACAACGTAAATAACGCAATGGACATGAAACCCATTGTGTTCAATTGTCATTATAAGTGTGTTATGCAATTGCCCCGCTGATCGATCGACCTGTGCGGCTGTTATTACTTAAGAGCGGCCAACCCGTCATATTTTTTCATAAAAATCGCTCGTACGTGATTATGGCGTTGTAACACATCTTTCTTTGAAACTTTTGAACTAATAGGTATCTTGTGCACATCTATACTCCATTTGAAATAAGATTAGAAAAACCAAAAAAAAAACAATAATTTAATATTTTTATTTAATTTAAATATTAAGTTTTAAATGAACCTTTTTTACAGTCCCTTCAACGATTTTGACTTCTATTCCATAGGTATAAGGATGGCATTAAAAGCAAAAACGTGGTTACAATACCAACTATTTATTACAGCTGCCATCTAAAAAGGTTTATTTATTTAAGGTTTATTTTATTTCTACTCTTATTTCAAATGGAGTGTTTTTTTTTATTGAAACAAAAAAAAATATTTGGAGAAACAAATTCAGTATAAGCCAGCAAAACTCTGCTTTTTTTGCACAAATTTTACCTGAACTTTGGTCGTACTTAATGTACTCATAAATTGTAAAAGTAAAGAACACTTTCATAGAAACCTCGCACATGTAATTGAGATTCTAAATGACAAACATTTATTTCGCAAATTAGTAAGGCTTGCTCAAAAACACGCATTTCCTGGAACAACTTTTATAAAATATCCGCACACTATTTTTCGTTCAATTTTGTCGCGTTCTCACTTGCTTGTTAGTAATTCTCACTTACTCTGGATGAAACAACAACTTTTTCGACCAAGTTCGCGCTGACGATAGACGGTCCGGGAAGGGCGCTCTTAAGTAATGCTTGCGGCTTAATCTGTCGCAAATCGCAACACCATCATCAGTTTAGTCGCAAATCCGATCAATTCCTAACGTCTTGTTGCGTTCAAAGTAACATCATAATTGCTGACGACAATTTCCTTTCCTTGTCGCGAACGATCTAATTAGACTGACATTGGACCCTTTGTGGCTGTAATAAAAGGGTAAAGGGTAAAAATAAGGGTAATCGGAGGTCGAATCGATTTTTTTTTAACGCCTCATCATCATTACTAAGGTATTGACGAAAATTCTAACAAAATACAGTGAAGAAATCCTTTGATTTAAAAGCGGTATTTATTTTGAACCTTATCAGCCTTAATTGCGTAAAACACTTACAGTATCAATGGGGTTCAATTTGACAGTTCAACAATATACATTGCGATATTTACGTTGTTGAGCAGACAATTTTTTTTAAAATATGAAGCAATGTATTAGCAATATCCTTGGACTGTTTTGTAAAAAAACTCCGGTTTGTAAAATATCTGATGAGAAATTCCCGTATTTTTAAGAACGTTCGCATTTTAATCTTGGTCTCAATCTGTCAAAAAATATTCTAAATTAAAGTTGTTAACGACGCGATGTCGCGATGGTCAATCGCGACGTAACTAGTGAAGTAACCATACGACTCGGTACTCGATACTCACGATAAATCGATTCAAGTTAAATGTCAAAACGGGCCTATTATTTTTTGACAAGTATACCTACATTATTATCAATTTTTGATATTGATTGTCGCTTGTTATCCGATTATTAATGTTTTTAATTACGGAAATTAGCCTTCTGGGTAAAGTGGCTTTCAAAAAAACTTAAAATTCACTTTTAGTCGTAGTTCTATCCTAATTCAAACTTATGATCTCAGTTAGTTTAAGTTTTCGAACTGAAGACCTATTTAAAATATATATATATTAATTTATTAGGGACAAAAAACAGTTACATGTTAAAAAATACAGAAAATTACTTAAGCTAGGAATTGACAAACATGCAACCCACACCATTGTCCACGAATTAACTAAAAATTAAAAGAAGTGATAAAAGAAGTGATAATATAAAGCGATAAACAAAACAAAACAAAAGAATCATTGTCATATTGACGCTGAGATTGCCTCATGTTACACAATTTACTCTGCGGACAAAATATCCAGTGCCATTTTCTTAAATACTTGCTTAGATAGATAAAATATATCAAGGTCCATGAAACGCGCGTTGTATGCATCAACAAGACGGCAAAGAGGTGCTCGTTCCCCAGCATTAGTCCGACATATATCCGTGTGGAACAGTTGAGGCACGCGCACCCCCCTTAAAATAACACTGCGGGGCACCTTGTAACACAACTTACTTGTAAGTTCGATACAGTCAAATTTGTTATTACATATACCGTGCAGGGTTATGACATCAAGTAATAACCGCCTAGACCCCAGATCTGGAACTCCATACCGTTTCAATAGCTGCACATATGGAATTTTTGACTGGAAACACTTATAATTCATCGATCGCAGAAACTTCTTCTGTACCATTTCAATTCTAGAGCCGTATTTGTCATAGAAGGGGTTCCAGATTGGAACGGCGTACTCTAGCTGTGATCTTACCAGAGTCTTATAGAGCAGTAGGAACGTAGAGGGTCGCACAAAGTCACGTGAAGATCTCATGACGAAACCATACATCTGGTACGCCTTATTTATTATATTGTCGACGTGCTGGTCGAAGTGCAAACTGGCATCCAGTGTAACACCCAAGTCACGAACGGAATCAACTTTATCCAAGCCAGCATTATTAATGGAATAATTAAAATTAATTTTATTTTTCTTCTTAGTAAATGAGATGGCATGACATTTGGGTAGACTGAGAAAGAGTTTATTTTTGTTACAGTATGTATATAATCTAACAAGGTCCTCTTGAAGAAGCAAGCAATCCTGTATATCTTTGCAAGATCTATATATTTTTATGTCATCAGCGTACATTATGAAATTTGAGTTGATGAAACAACTTTCAATATCGTTGATAAATATAATAAAGAGCAGCGGGCCTAAAATAGATCCCTGCGGAACGCCAGAGGTGACAACTATAGGGTCAGATTCATAACCATTGACCGCCACTATTTGTACCCTATTAAAAACATATGAGACAAACCATCTAAGTAGGTTACCACGTATTCCATTATATGCAATCTTCTCCAGAAGCAGTACATGATCCACCCTGTCAAAAGCCTTCTGAAAGTCTGTGTAGACAGCGTCTACTTGAACACGTTGATCCATTTTTTCAAAGAGATTGTTGACATATGTTAACAGATTTGTCATGGTAGAGCGATGTTTAACGAATCCGTGTTGTTCGGGTATGATAAGCCGATGAACATGAGGATAAACAGCACCGTGGACACGACGCTCATAGGGCGGTAATTCTCAACATTATTTTTGTCACCTGTCTTGTAAACAGGAGTGATAAATGCCCGTTTCCAATTGGCAGGAAAAACTCCCTCACGCAAACATTTATTAAATATTATACACAAGGCAGTGCACAAGTTATCACATGTCTTCAAGAAAAATATCGGTGGTAGACCATCGGGGCCCGCTCCTTTGGACGAATCTAATGACTTTAGTGCCGAGCAGATAACTGTAGGGGATAGGTATATATCAGATAGACAGGATGTGTTATCTGCATGGCAGTTAGATGCTTCCCAGTTATTAGGGTCGAGGGTTGAGGGTTCGTATACAGAAGAGAAGAAAGATGAGAATAAATTGCAGATTTCCGCGGCATCACCAGAGGAAACATTTTTAAAATACATACAGGCTGGATAATTGGCTTTTCTATTTCGCGATGAGACGTAAGACCAGAAATGTTTAATATTCTTCGGAATGCTATCCTCCACGGATTCCATGTACTTTCTGTAACACTTATTATACTCACCGTGGAAAAGTTTGCGATAGGCAGAGAAACTTAGGTAATCAGAAAGATTATTGTATTTCTTCCATTTTATCCAAGCGCGCTCTTTAGCTTTAACGATACGTATTAGAGACTGTGAAAACCAAACAGGAAAATTAGAATTTTTGGTTTTGACTAACGGAACATGTGATCTGATGACACCGTATATTATCTCATAGAACAAAGCAACAGCTTGCTCCGATTCAAGATGAGAGAGTTCCTTGTCCCAATCAATTTCATCAAATTCGCTGTTAAGTTAATACAAACGTAATCGGCCTTATGGAAGTTGTACCTAAATGCCGTGCGGCATTTCATGGGAGTGAATTTCATATTAAGACAGGTTAGTGCAGAAAAAACTGGATGGTGACTATCAGGGATAAGTAGAGCACCGCACGATGCTACCAGACAGTCGGTATTAGAGATAAATAAATCTAGAATACGACCGAAATATTGGGCATGTTCTTTGGAACATTTCGTTTTCACACTGAAAAACCGGGTATTATCGATTTACCCAGTACGAGTGCGTTGTCCAGATCAGACTATGTCCCATTTGCTGGAGTGTCCCAAATGTCCGTTCACGTACACCCTTGACGATCTGAAAACCGTCTTTAACACCGCAGTTAACGTGGCCACCTACTGGGCCCATTTAGTGCATACAGCTTTGAATGAGACGTGCGGCGATCATCATTGGTTGGCTAAAACCAACCTTGGTATAAATGCTGCTGATCCACTAGCAGAAATAGCACCACCAGTAGTTTTCATAGCGGTGGTAAGGTCCAGCGAAAGAGCCAAAATGGTCTCCGAGACACGGCACCCTTTGCACGACAACATCCTCGTGTTACAAAGGCTGAACTGCTGAAACAGTTTTTTAAAATGTGTCCCACTCACTGGCGAAAAAGAAAGACTGAAGCTGTAGCGAGACAATGCTTCCTTACCCAAACCATTCGTTCCACCTGCTGAAGATCACCTACCTGGACACGAGTAGCCTTGGCTAACCTGGAAGTCTTTAAACAGACTCCGGACACAGGTTAGCCGACGCAACAAAAAGCTGTTCAGTTGGAGATTCATAGACTCCTTGAAGTGTAAATGTGACGCTGTTCCACAAACGATGGGACACTTAGTATCATAACCTGCGTGTCCTATCAGCTGCACGTTACAAGAACTGATGGATGCTAGTAATGGCGCCAAACGCGCAGCCGAATTCTTAGCCGAGTCCATTTAGATTGCCATGGACATGTGCTAGGAAAAATAATGGGCCCGAGGAGTAATAATATAGATGTCGATACGAAAAGAAGAGGAAGCTTGCGTATAATATCGAAATATACATACTATACGTTTTAGTTATCTGGCAGGGACCGTTTACATTTAACATAAGATGTTGGTACTTGGCTAGACAATAGCCACGCTGAGTTTTTCTCACAAAACATTCTATTAGCAGACTTATAAAAACGTTGACCATTGAGTAATGAAAACTTACGTTAGTACTTATTTTTAGGGTTCCGTACCTCAAAAGGAAAAAACGAAACCCTTATAGGATCCCTTCGTTGTCTGTCTGTCTGTCTCTCTGTCAAGACCCTTTTTCTCAGGAACGCGTGGAGGTATCAAGTTGAAATTAATATAATTTTTTTAGAGCTACAAGGGACCCTACGGCTATGGTCCCTTGTAGCTCTAAAAAAATCAAGCTTTCAAGTCAACGCAATAAAAAATACGGCGATATAAGCGACATTATTGCGATACTCGCAAATAAATCAAAACCTATAGGGTACTTCCCGTTGACATAGAATCATGAAATTTGGCAAGAAGCCAGGTCTCACAGCACAAGTATAGGAAAAAGTCAGAAAATTTTAAACTTGAAGTTTTATCACATCAAAAAAAAAATTGCGAATATCTCGCACATTAATCAAAACCTATAGGGTACTTCCCGTTGACCTAGAATCATGAAATTTGGCAAGAAGCAAGGTTTCACAGCACAAGTAAAGGAAAAAGTTCGGAAATGATTATATTGTTGTTTTATCATATAAAAATATACTTTTTTGCGATTACAAACCTACATTTTCAGTTGAAAAATTGACTGTGACGTTTAACGATGTATGGGAAAACATGTTTTTCAACTACAATATTAAGTTTGTTTTAGGGATAAATTCATTCCAACTACGGAATCCTTCATTGTGCGTGATCCGACACGCACTTGGCCGGTTTTTAAGATAATACAATGGTGAAGCGCAGTGGTGGCCCAATGGTATCGCCCGCAATAGGTCATGGGTTCGAGCCCAAGCAGGCGTTTTACTTTCAGTAATTTATTGCATCACCATTGCTCTCAAAACGGTAAAGGAAAACATGGCGAGGAAATCGGGCAGGTCCCAGAAAAATTCGAAGACATGTGACATCCACACCGTGGTGGGTTTACGGCCCACTGTCCCAGCAGCAGTTGGAACATAATACGCTGATTATGCTTATGTAATGGTGAAAAAAAAGCTGGATTTTGTAGATTCAAAATTTTACTTTGATGGTAGATATAAAAGCTTTTGAATGTTAAAATTAGGAAGGAACCTAATATGGGCTTTCTAAATGTCAGGTTTGTCTGAACTTTCGTTAAGTTTAATTCGCCTTTGTGAGAATGACAGGAACAGGACACGTTTAAGACCCGTCGTCCGCGAGGCACGACGTTACTCAGTCAAAAGTAACCAGTAAGGGTGGTCACACATATGACGGAAGATGTGTCGGGGGTAACTTCATTATCTTCCAGTTATACTTGTCAAAAAATAATAGGCCCGTTTTGACAGTTAACTTGAATCGATTTATCGTGAGTACCGAGTCGTATGGAGATCGATTCAAGTTAAATGTCAAAACGGGCCTATTATTTTTTGACAACTTTAGTACGCTCGACGCACAGACGCATCATCGGTTGAATGTGTAAGTGTTATATTATCTACATGTCCATTCAGGCGTTATGCGACTGATGATACACGACGCATGTTCCGTTAGATGTGCGAACAGCCTTACAGACTAGTTAGTTTCTAGCTACAAGCTAGTTTAAATCGCGTTGGTATATAGTCGCGTACTCACGACGTGTACGCACCGCAGCACCGCGCCGCACAGTGGGCTGAAATTAGGCTTTCATAGACATTTTCATTTGTTTTTTTTAATTAGTATTTTTTTTTATTCTTTCTTTCTTTCTTTACTACTGTTGGTTACATAAATTTCCAGTATAAGCTGACCTCTCACTGTACGGAAATCCTATACAATGCTAGATCAGCCTATACTGGAAGTGTATACCTTGATGTGTAGCCGTGTGTACAGTGTTTTTTAAACGCGCATCTTTCACACGTTTAAGCAGTATGCCAAAAAATCCTAAATAAATCATAGAAAAATCACCTACGAGGAAAGTAAGGTGTCAATTGTGAAATGGCTGAGTTATTACCGATTTTAATGGCTTGCTGTTTGCACTGATATTCAATATTATTTATAATTTTAAGCATATACTAAGACTTCTAAAGCACATCCAACCAAAAAAATCACCACTTAAAAAATCAAATGAAAATGTCTATGAAAGCTGAATTTCAGCCCACTGTACGTCGTTGAAATACTAAAGGCTCGTACAGACTGGTGCGATATCGTGGGTGCGGCAAGAAATTGTGCTACTAGTGTCGCGTCGCGCCGCGATATCGCGCCAGTCTGCACGAGCCTTAATGCAGTTAAATTCTAGCTACTCGTTCAATTCAATTTATTCACTAACAATATACATTGTGTTTGAAATATAATTCTAGATAATAAAAAATAAAAAATACACGTAACACAATGGTCATTTAAAAATTTACAACATAATTATCACATCAAAACCATATTATTCAATGTCAACTCAAAATCATTTAAAAATTTAATAAGAATAGAATAGTCAAGTAGTCACATACCTAGTAGTAATGTCAACTCAAATAAATAATAAAAAGAAACATAATACATTGGTCATTTAAAAATAGTGTCCATAACATACATTAAACAAAAATTTCAGGCGACTTTAGTACTTACAAGTTGACAGGAGAAAAACGCATGGTCTTAATATTACATTTCGTCAACGGAGTAGAGACACTTATCTAGTAGGAATGCTTGAAGCTTTGTTTTAAATGCAGATGTATAAATCAAACTTTTTAAGTGTAGTGGTAACTTGTTAAATATTTGCACTGCTTGATATTGTGTTGGTGGTACTGGTCATCAATTTGACCGCCATTTTGGTACTTGCATAGTGGTTTCGTCACTGAGTATCGTAACGCACCTAATGGCATCGATAAAAATAATATTAGTTTCATATCAATGTTATTGACGCCTTAAATGCTAACAAGAATTATCACTTAACTGTGAAATTATTTTAAAATAGTAATATTGTTCATACTTCAATCCTGTATATTAGAAACATACCAAAGTATATGTAAACTGGTTTCGGTTTTTCTATTGACGAGTTATTTAGATATTTTCTGGGTATTTTAAAGGCTTTATTAAGTTTCCAATAAGTGCACTACATCCGTTATTTTATTCATGTATAATATCCACAGCTAATTAATACGAGATTCCGAATTTTTGTTTTCTTTATTTCTTTTTCGTGTGGTTACAGGTATCACAGTTTTATCTCGATTCGTCTGAATCGACTGATTGTAAATAGCATCTTGTCTTGTTGCATCAAATCTAAACTTTAAACAACGCATACCATATCGTTCGCTATGTCAATGCAAACATTTTCATTCGATGCCGTCTTTAATATCAATGAAAGGCGCGTCTTCCGTCTTTAAAATCTGATTGTTACCTAAGCTTCTGTTCGCGACTTTGTCCGTGTCAATTTTCTTGTTTTATTTAAATCCCATTCACATTCGGCAATACTGTAGATTCACATTAGTGAAAGAATTTTCGGAATCGGATCAGCAGTTCCGAAGATAACCTCTAATACAAACTCACAAAACTCATTTTCCACAGCTGTAGCCCGCGAAATGCAAATTTTCTTAAGTTTTGTGCAATTTGCAGGCCAGTATCAGGTTGTATCTTGATCAAAATATGATTCGTGACTATAACAGATATGTATATTTACAGAATTATAATCATAAGAATCATTAATACATCTTCTCTAAGTAAGATTTGTTCCCCAATGTCATGATTTCATAAAAAAAAAACATTCAATACATATCTGTTAAAGTCGCGAATCATATTTTGATCAAGATACAACCTGACACTGACCTGCAAATTGCAAAAAAAAACGTAAGACAATTTGTATTTCGCGGGCTACAGCTACGGATTCATCCTGTATAGATCTGTTGTCATATTTTTAAACAAGTATTCCTGAAATTTTAATACGCAACGTTATTGTAAGTAGGTACCTAGTTTCTCGCTAAACAGTCTTTGTAAGGCTTGATAGTCTTCGTCGAAAAATGTTTGTGCAACTAATTCCCATACTTTTGTCAAGTTTACATAACTATGTAAGTACTAATTTAGTTACAGAATAAACTTGAAACTACGTCAAGATCCTGAGATACCTATATTTGGGTTTATCTCGTATGTTATGTGTTCTTCGAATTAAGGCATGTGTCACCGATGAGGAAGCGAATAGCTATTAAATATTTTCTCGATCAAAAACCGTACATAAGATTGTAGGTACCATCCGTGTAAGTAAAAGCGATACATATATCTCTAGTTATAAACACCGCAAGCGAGTACTCGTTTGACGCAGCGAAAAAATAAGCGGATGATACTCTTCCCATGGTGTTTCGGTGCGGGCTGGTCCGCGTCCGTGTGGAATAGCACGCACCGTGGGAAGCTAGGTAAAGAGAGTACCTATAAATACTCGCTCAGCGACAGTCGCTCATCAGGCTTGGTACATAAGTATACTAGCGAATCGCTCGTCACCGTCGTGCACTCGCTGCTCGTTGGTCGCCAACTGGGCTCGCCAGCTGTCGGACACGTGCCTAATGTGTTGCTCGTCTTACTTCTAACTTTATAATGATATGCACAAAGCGGTGTTGTAATAAGTTATTTTTAACTTCAGAAATAAGTGACGGATTTGACATTTGCTTCTAAGAAAACGACGAAATCATTCTGTGAATATACCATTTGACACTGATGTCTCTGTGAGGTAAAGTTAAACTTTGAACTCATTAGCAAGGCTTTTGTTACTTCAGAGTTTTTCAACACTTTGTATTTTTTAGGGTTCCGTACCTCAAAAGGAAAAACGGAATCCTTATAGGATCACTTCGTTGTCCGTCTGTCTGTCTGTCTGTCAGTCTGACTAGACCATTTTTCTCAGGAACTCGTAGAGGTATCAAGTTAAAATTAATATCAAATACGTAAGTCTAGTCCCTTGAAGCTCTAAAAAAGCAGGCTTCCAAGTCAACGCAATAAAAAAATACGGCGATATAAGCGACATTATTGCGACATATTTCGATACTCGCAAATAAATCAAAACCTATAGGGTACTTCCCGTTGACCTAGAATCATGAAATTTGGCAAGAAGCAAGTTCTTACAGCACAAGTATAGGAAAAAGTCCTAAAATTGTAAATTTGTAGTTTTATCACATTAAAAAAAATTGCGAATATCTCGCACATTAATCAAAACCTATAGGGTACTTCCCGTTGACCTAGAAACATGAAATTTGGGCAGAAGCAAGGTCTCACAGCACAAGTACAGGAAAAAGTCCGAAAATTGTAAATTTGTAGTTAATATTTGAAGTCATAAAAAAAAAATGCGAATATCTCGCACATAAATCAAAACCTTTACGGTACTTCCCGTTGACCTAGAATCATGAAATTTGGGCAGAAGCAAGGTCTTACAGCACAAGTAAAGGAAATAGTCCAAAAATTGTTAATTTGTAGTTTTATCACATAAAAAAAAAACATTTTTTGTGATTACAAACTTAAATTTTCAGTTGGAAAATTGACCGTGGCGTATATCGATGTATGGGAGAACATGTTTTTCAACTACAATGTTAAGTTTGTTTTAGGGATAAATTCATCCTAACCCTTCATTGTGCGTGGTCCGACACGCACTTGGCCGGTTTTTCATAAATTCTACACGAACAGTTTTTGTTAGGTAGCTACCATTCCTAAACTAGCAAACAGCTTTGAGGGAGTTAAGGTGCTATGTCTTGTACCTATAAGAGCCATATCTCACCGGGAAACCATGACGGCGCAGCCAGGTCGCATCGCCAATAAGTGTATGGTTGGATGCGTAACCAAGGGGACGCCAGTTGAGCCACCCACTCTGTATACATTTAGTTGGCACCGCGATCTGGCGACGTCGCCATGGTGTCCCGGGGTAGTATTGCTCTCAGTGACATCTTCTTAGAAAAAGTCGTAAAGTCTCATGTGAAATACTGGAACCCATACTATTTTTAATGTAAAACGCTGCTAGGTGACATAAATTAGGAGTGGCGGCTACCTAATATATTCATCTTCATTATCTAAGCTGAAGACATCCACTGCTAGACATATGCCACCTGCAAACATCGCCGCAACGACCGTTGATGCGCTTACTGCATCCAGTTGATTCTCGTGACCTTCACTTTGTCATTAGTCCACCTTGTGGGACGAATTTTATCTAGGATCTCTAAATGAAAGAGCTGATGAAAGGAAACCTCCCTCTTTCACGGAAGCGAAAAATTATGGACGTGTGCAGTCTTCCCATTTAGACCCATGTATTTCAGATTTGGTCTTTGACTAACTCTCGAAAGTCCAAACTCAAAGTTTGTCAACGTGCGACGGAGCGCAGTATTCTAGGCGTCAAATTAACAGACCACATTCGCAACACCACACCGTTCTAAAACACAAATTGCTGACATTGCTCAAAAAGCCGAAACGTTGAAGTGGGACTAGACTGGCCACGCCTGCCGCATACCCAATGAGCTGTGGGCCAAAATAGCTACTACATGGAACCCTGAGACAGGTAGAAGGTGTCGTGGCACACCCCGTCGAAGATAGCGAGACGAGCTGTCCACAATAAAAACGACCAGTGGTCCACATTAGCTCTGGATCGCAAACACTGGAATTCATGGGCCTTTGCCTGGCAGTGGGATGCTACAGGCTAACAGTAACAGTAACCTAAAATAGTGCCTGTTTTCTTTTCTTCCTGGGCATTAAGGGCAAACAGACCATTAGTCTCTAATCAAACCGTTAAATTCAAATGATTACTTTAAAACTGTTGAAGTTTGCATCGTAAAGTACCCCACGGATTTATTATCCCCTCTGGCGAAGGAAAAAATGTGGAGAAAAACATTAGTGTCACATTTGGGAATTTTATGGAAGAAAACGCGCGTTTGAAAGGTTTGCAGTATTCGTTTGATTTTAGGATTGGATTATTTCGAATTTTCGAAGATTTGACTTAATATCACACTAATCTTATAAAGGCGAAAGTTTGTGAGTGTGTGTTTGTTACTTCTTCACGCTCAAACGGCTGGCCCAAATTCAATAAAATTTTGTATGGAGGTAGCTGACACCCTGGATTAAGATATAAGCTACTTTTTATCCCGATATTCCCACGGGATCGAGCGGGTAAAACCGCGGAGCGCAGCTAGTATTAAAATAGTTCGAAAGAACAAGATAATTAAAAATGCATTTTAGACGAATAATTGAGTCAATTATATAAATAAAAACAATAAAGCCGATGAGTAAAAGTACTGGTTAATAAGATTTTTTTTTAAATTCATTCAAACGATCATCATCATCATCATTTCAGCTGAATGACGTCCACTGCTGGACATAGGCCTACCCAAAGGGGAGAGGGGGTTGCCATAATCGCCACGCTTGGCAGGCGGGTTGGCGATCGCAGTATGGTGTTTAAATACAGAGAAAACGTTGCTGCCCATTCTCTAGTAAGTCCCTTAGTCGCTACGACACCCACGGGAAGAAATGGGATGGTGCTATTCTTTACGTCCGGCACGGAAAGAAGTGGTGGCTAGTTACTTTTCAAAAGTTATTTCATTGATCTTTGAAGATCTTCAACATCTGTCTAGCCTTTTCTCAACTACGTTGGGGTCAGCTTCCAGTCTAACCGGATGCAGGTGAATACCAGTATTTTAAATGGAGCGACCGCCTATCTGACTTCCACAACCCAGTTACTGGGTAACACGATACTCCTTGGTTAGACTGGTTGTCAGACTTTCGGGCCGTAGCAAGCGTAGCTCGACCCTTGCGGCTGTTTATTCTTATTTAGCAACTTCGTACCACGTTTCAAATTCCTCGTATCAAACGATTTTTAAAAACTTTTGGCTGGTCCTTTGGGCTTTTCCTAATTTTCTTTATTCCTAAACCACCCCAGTATAGAAAAATATACAAAATGATCGAGACATTTTCGAGTTTTTGCGAGATTAACGCACGGCAATTGATTTTGACTAGTGATCGCCTATTGGTCGAAATTTGACCCACAATTCTACTTACAATCTATTATCATCAAAATCGTTTCAGCCGAAAGACGTCCACTGCTGGGCATAGGCCTCCCCCAAGCACCGCCACTTCGACCAGTTCTGTGCTTCCCGCAGCTAACGGATTCCTGCGGCCTTCACAAGATCATCGGTCCACCTTGTAGGAGGCCTTCCAACGCTACATCTTTATAATACTTACTAATTCCATGCTCAAGCTGTCACTTCTGTCGCCTATCTATCTTCATGAGGCACTGGTACTATGTGTGTGTGTCAAACACATGGTAATGTGTGTGTGTGTGTGTCAAACACATGGTAATGTGTGTAATGTTTTTTTTGATCAATTTAATTTATTTCAAATGCATAATTTATTATTATATAAAAATATTACCTTTCTGCACTCCTCCTCCATATAAAATTTAACTGTGCCAAATTGCATACTCCTCCGTCCGCGTAATTTTCGTAATAAGTACCTACAAAGTTTTCGCTTCACGTTTTAATATAGGTAAAAGTAATATACAGGGTCCAATTAAAATTAAAAAGCTCACCGATGCATGCAACACCTTGATATTTGATGGCAATCGTTTTAGGGGTTCGTGGCAAATTAATGAAATATCGACTACATCTAGCTTATTTTTTAATATGACGTGTAAAAGTGATTCCGATATACTATTTACAGAATAAACGATTTAATTTCATTTCATTTCATTTAATATAACAATCTATATACAGGGTCAAATTAAATTAGCTAGCGAAACTCCGACGATGTGATGGGTATCAATGCTCTAAAACGAAAAAAAATATATACATTGTTTTTTTTTTGGGTCAACTCAAACTCAAAGCATTTATTTCAAATAAACCAATTACAGGCACTTTTGAATTGTCAAGGGGTCGGTCAGTCATAATGATGAAGCTGGTGTTGCCCATTCCAAAGCTTAGTAGGTAGGTACCTATGGAGAAGAACGGGCAAGAAATTCCGCGGACACTGTTTTAAATTAACTTAGATAGTTACAAAATATTGGTTACATCATTAATGTTGAAATTATACACGGGAGAACGATGCAACACATCAAAAGCGTCTGTAATAAAAATATTAAAAAAAAACAATTCAAAAATTAAATTAAATTAAAAATATGCCATGGCACCTAAGAGATGACGAGTCCCTACTGATGGTGCCTGTTCACGAACATGACGCATGGACGCAACCACTGTAGCTATTTAAAATATCAATTTTCAAAATCAATTCTTATTTATCAATTTTTATTTCTGTATAGGTAAAGTTCACAGAAGTGATGGATGGGTATCGACATCAAACACGATAAAAAAACAACAAAAATACAGGTTTTCTCAACTAGTTCAAGTAAATTCACTACCAGTGGTCATTGCCCCAGAAAATAACATATTTTTTTTAAAGAAAGAAGAAAGAAATACATTCATTTAGCACAGACTACTTTTAGTCTGTGCTAAATAAATGTATTTTCTTTGTGCCTTTGCACACAATAATATATTATAACTACAAATAAAACAAAGGAAACAAATAAAAAGCAAATTTTTACCCATCACGTCTAAATAATTACCATTATGGTTTCAGCCATCCTGCTTTATGTGCAAATACATTTTTAATGTCAATGACAAATTCATTATGATTATTACACATTTACATTAGATCTAGGTTATATCGATTTATCCTCTAAATTATTCATTATAGTCTAATATTTTTTATGTAGTAAAAGTTTAAATAGTATTTTTTTAACAATATATCAGTGACAATGTCAATGGCACAGATAATATATTACTACTTTAAATCTTAAAGAGAATTTGGTAAGTGGTTGTATTATTATAATAGACATCAGACATGCAAAAAGATATTTCTCTTAAATATTTTTTTATTTTATTGGTGGCTATTTTATTTGGTCGTTATTATTATAAAACTCGTAAGGCTAAGATACCAATTAATATTGTTTACCTTGTACAGAAAAAGCTTATTGATAAGCAATTGCTTCTTAATACATTGATTATCTTAATTAATTATGTTAACGGTTTTTCTAGCTAATTTTGACCCTGTATATAGCAGTGGCGAAGAGTTATTTTATAAGAGAGTTAAGCCGGAGAAAAAAATATTTTCTATTTAAAATAAACTCCTCCTGACGACCTCGATTTTGTATAGAAACTGAACATATCTCGCATATCTCTGCGAGTTATTTTAGAGCAAAATGTTTTGTTGTTGGGATATAAAGACAAAAAGTGTAAAGTAGGCGTTTTGTAATGTTTTAATTGTATGGTGTATTAAATACCTACAGTGTGATTATATTATTTGGCATTATTAAACACTGCTGATTGTGCCATTTTTCAATGACGATAGAGTGGTTGTGTTCCGAATTTCAGAAGGGAAGCCGGTAGGAATCGTGTTATACGGTGGTTTCGCCACTGGTATATAGATAGTTATATTGTTTAGCCACGAGCTCCAAAAACCATTGCCAGTTGGAAGATTTATGATAGCAATATCAAGGTTTTGGTACGACTCGGTGAGCTTTTAATTTTAGAGTTGAATAAACTAGTAATATGTAATTATAGTTATATTTTATATAAATTACTTGACAAGTTAGAGATAAAGTTTTTAATTAAAGTTAAGTTTGCTTTTGGGTCGCCTGTGTTTTTTATTGTAATATTCTATAAACTTGCCAATTAATTTTCAAATGTCTTATTTGGGCTTAGAACAAAATTAAATTCCCAGCATTAGCAATTGAGTGATATGCATTTAAATGACGACTTTTAAAAAGGTCTTAATTAACACTTTGAGACGTCTATGCATATTCTGATGAGCCCCATTTAACTGTAAAAAGAAGAAAGACAGAAAGAAGGGAAGAAAAATATTTTATTAGGGACTGTACTTCCTCTTGTTAATTAGTTTGACTACTCCGTGTATTGATTCACGATAGAACTCAATTAAGACATTCAACTGACGGTAGTGACATTTGTGATAGAATTACTAATTCTATACATTTATTTGAGAATGTGAGAATTATCCCGCCGCTATTAGCCGTCCCGGGAGACATTGTCCTATCCAGAAAATCCCACAGGTTAAGGACGGCCATTTTTCCCGAATTTGAAAATTTTCCGGAAACGTTTCCAAATTTTCTTTCCATAAAAACATAAATCGGAGTATTACAAACATTTTAAAACAAAATTTAGCCAAATCGGAAAATGATGAACTTATCAAATTGATAAATGATCTCAATGAATCGAAATACCTAAGTAAAAATAAATGTGTAAATAATTAGACGGCACGGTTGGCGCAGTGGTTAAGCGATTGACTGCTGCGCTGCGTGTCGCGGGTTCGATTCCCGCACGGATCAAATTTTAATATTTGTATGACCTATAAGTAGTTGTTCCGGGTCTGGCTATTTGCGTATGTGATTTTAAATGTTTGTAAACGCACCCGCAACGTTTTTAAAAAAAAGAAAAGAAAATAATTCAAATCAATTAATTTTGAAGGTGATACTGATAATTGGAATTTCATTAAATAAAAACCTGTCTCAATAAATTGAGATGGAATTTCGACAGGTTTAAAATAGATTGTACATTACGAACCAGTATTAATGAAGCCAGTTATTTCTCTGTAAAATTTATTTGGACAAGAATTAAATTATCCGTAACCACAATAACTGGAAAATGAACTTTATTTGAATGAAAACTAAAATAATATTTATTATTGTAGTACAAGTATAGAAGAAACTGGACTAAAAATAAGAAAATCCAATAAGTCATTAAATTATTTCAAGTTTATTGATGCTGAAAGGCTGACAATTAAGATCCGATTCTTAATATTTCTAATAATTTTTTACTTTATAATTGTATTTTCAGCATTCTTTAATTCCCTGCTTCTTTTCTTTTCTTTTTTTTTAAAACGTTGCCCCACACCAATTTCTCCTGTATCGTGGGTGCGTTTACAAACATTTAAACTCACATACACAAACAGCCAGACCCGGAACAACTACTTGTAGGTCATACAAATATTTGTTCCGTGCGGGAATCGAACCCGCGACACGCAGCGCGGCAGTCAATCGCTTAACCACTGCGCCAACCGTGCCGTAAAATATGGAGTAAAATATTTACATAAAAATTAATGCAAAAAAAACACTAAGCCACCCTGACTGTACCGTGTAGGTTACAACAAAGTTTCATCATGAAAAAAATACAAATAATTTTTTATATGATCAATTAGTAAAACTATTCTAATTATTGTTTATTTAGTGAGCGCCTTCCTTAACCTAGGTAGGTTAAGGAAGCTGGCCGTGGTCGAGTCGATGGCCGGCAGCGAGGATTCCTGGGACGCGGTGGTATCTAGTAATTCCGCAGCCTCCTTCTGCGAAACAGTCGTGTCCCAGAAGGAGGCTGCGGAAAGGGGGAGCGGGAGATCTCGTCCGCTCACCCAGCCCGCAGCAGGCGCACTGGGCGTCGGCAGAGGGCAGATAATGCCCTCTTCCGGCCCCCCTAAATGGGACGGCGGACTCGTGGACGTCCGCCGCCCGGATCACACTGGACCCGAGGTGGCGGCGCGTAGTGTTCCACGCGCGCCCCTTTTCAGACGTCGCGGGGGGGTCTAACACCTCACCCCCCCCGCAGACTTGAGGTGGCCCGCGGAGGCGGGCCGGCACTAGCCGGGGATCATGGAAGTAATACAAGATCCCCGGTGCAAGTGTGGGAAGGGAACACCGGGGTGGTTTTTAGTCAGTAAGAGTCTGACAGACCCCTCTAGAGGCGAAATCTATGAGGATTTTCCACCCCGGCAAAAAAAAAAAAAAAGGTTGGTTAAGGAAGGGGTTAAGTAAGGGATTTAAGGTTAAAAAGCATATACCATTTTTGTAAACGTAGCATAAAAATTCTTCATTTTAATACTTGTTATACAGTCCACTCATCTTTCATCTTGCTCCACCAATACCTATCGTCGCGATCAGTCTACAATAACTCAAATTGCTTAGCACGATCCTGAATTATTAAAAAAAAATACTGCAGCATTCATTTTGACTAAATATACACCGTGGCATTTTACTCGTCTTACAACGGCAGCCCACTTCATGTAGGTATCCAATAACTACTAATCACACTTCACACTAATATTATAAAGCCGAAAGTTTGTGAGTGTGCGTGTGTGTATGTTTGTTACTTCTTCACGCTCAAACGGCTGGTCCAATTTTGATAAAATTTTGTATAGAGGTGGCTGATACCCTGGATTAAGACATAGGTTACTTTTTATCCCGATATTCCCACGTGATCGAGACTAATGCGGGTTAAACCGCGGGGCGTAGCTAGTCATTCATAAAAGTAAAAAAATATTTATTAACATTTGAATAATTTAAAAAATAAAATAATATTCATTATACGCTACCCTTCATTGTGCGTGGTCCGACACGTACTTGGCCACTTTTTTTTTAGTCTTCGTATTACTCTTATGGCCACATTCATACGCAAAACTAAATAGCTACCAAAAATCCGCAAAACGGCAAAACAAAGATTACAAAACAGATTCTTTGAACTTTAAATTTCTTAAATAAGTATAACAGGTTTATCTTGCAATATATATACCTTGCGGTCATCAGTTCTGCTGAGTCATAGTCCTCAGTTATTAATGGACGTGTAAATTTGAAAGTTATGATGTGTCTAACCTTCGGGGTTTTACCTTACGTTTGGCTTCTGTACGTTTGGAAGATATTATAGTTTACAAGTCTGTGGGCACGCTTGTACACTTTAATATCTACCGATCCGACGCGGCGACGGCTGGACACCGCTGAAATGGTCCGCCATGCCCGAAATTCGGTCTGGAGGACCCTTATTTCTCTAGGAATTTATACCTACCAGGCGTTCAAAAACTTTGATTAATTAGGTATATAATTGAGAGCATTAACTTAAATGAAAATAATATCACATTAATATTATGAAGGCGAAAGTTTGTGAGTGTGTGTGTGTGTATGTTTGTTACTTCTTCACGCTCAAACAGCTGGACCAATTTTGATAAAATTTTGTATGGAGGTAGCTGACACCCTGGATTAAGACATAGGCTATTTTTAATCCCGATATTCCCACGGGATCGAGACTTACACGGGTGAAACCGCGGGGCGCAGCTAGTAAGAAATAAAACGATTGAATGCTACTACTAAGCTCTGGACTTTTTCAGTAAGAGTCTGGATTTGTGCCCGGTTGATGGCAGTAGGGTCGCCCCCTATTACATAGAACTTAAACATTATTGGCGAATTGTGGCTGTATTACCAACTATTATTAGGTCCACCTCTGCCTAACCATTTGGTGATTACAGGCGTGATGTTATATTATGTTAATACGATTGAATTTGGAATAGATGACGTCAAGTTTTTTTTTACACAAACACTATTTACTCTTAGATTATTGTACTGTGTATTATTAATAAGTCAACGTTTCGATATTTGTCTATTTGTTCCGGCAGCTTGTTAAAGCCATTTGACGAATTTTAAATATAGTACGTTTATGTTTATTCCGACATAAATTGAAAAAAAAAGGCCAAGTGCGAGTCAAACGCGCACGAAGGGTTCCGTACCATTATCTATAAAAATAGCAAAAAAAATCACGTTTGTGGTATGGGAGCCCCCCTTAAATATTTGTTTTATTTTAATTTAATTATTTAGTTTTTAAGTGAATATATAACTAAATATTCTGTGAATATTTCAAGCGTCTACCTGTTGCCGTTATCAATATCGAGCAAAAACGAGTAAAAAAAATCATGTTTGTTGTATGGGAGCCCCCTTAAATATTTATTTTATATTATTTTTAGTATTTTTCGTTATAGCGGCAACAGAAATACATCATCTGTGAAAATTTCAACTGTCTAGCTATCACGGTTCATGAGATACAGCCTGGTGACAGACGGACAGACAGACAGACGGCGGAGCCTTAGTAATAGGGTTCCCGTTTTACCCTTTGGGTACGGAACTCTAAAAAAGAAAAAAAAAGAAAAAGAAAAATAATAGTATAATTGTGGTGTGTATTTAAAGCTTGGTTACTAACATAATTCTTAAGTATACCTACTTGCAAAAATATGGATCACTTCTGTCTTATAAATAATTATATATTTTGTTAGGTTTTTAAGATTTTTTTCATGAAAAACGAAACAAAGGATTATGTAAGGATCAAAGCAGGTGGCGTTCTTTAACTTCTGCCTACCCCCATGGAAAGAAGACTTATGTGTATATAAGGAAAAGTGATTATTTTTATTTCCCAATGCAATAGGTATCTAGAGGGACTTGTGGCAAAGTGATAACAGCCGCAAGGGTCGATCGATCAGGTTAAGCTACGCTTGCCGTAGTTGGTCCGTGGATGGGTGACCATCTTTACATACCAAGACCCCCTCCGTGCCTCGGAAAGCTTGTTAATAAGCCGTTGGTCCCGGCTGTCACTCGTGGATTTCGACAGTCGCTACGGGTCACCAGAAGCCCGAAAGTCTGACAACCAGTTTTACCAAGTATTACCCAATAATTGGTTTGTTGAGGTCAGATAGGCAGTCGCTCCATGTAAAATACTGGTATTCAGCTGCATCCGGTTAGACGGGAAGCTGACCCCAACATAGTTAGGAATAGGCTAGGCAGGTGATGATGCAATACTAAAATAATTGAAAATTTAAACAGCCTTCTGATCTATATAGGCTGAAACAGGGTAATTATTTTGAAGTCTTAGGGCATTTCATTTTTTTTTACAGCCGCCCGTTTTTTTTAAAACAAGTGTTGAAAAATAAAATGTTCTACAAGCATTATTTATATTTTAGGGATGGCAGCCCTGTGGCAAATGAGGTGACAATGACAACGTCAGTCAGCAGGACTCGGCTTGACATTTACAGCGGATATTTAGTCCGAGTTTACAGCTTTGACTTTTTTTGATACGTTTTGTTATTGCATTGTCATGATAATCAATATTTTTTGTCTTAATTTCATGGAGCTGCAGCTAAAATTATAATAAAATCTCAAAGTATTTAATAGAAGCGGAAACATTAGCCACATAAAATAATTATATTGCATAGATAAATGAATAAATAAAGACTATGTGCGTTTTGTTTGTATTGAAACATTTTTCACTTTTTCACAAAAACGGGCGCCTGAAAAAATCAGATTTAACTATAATCGAGTACCATAATAAATAAGCTTTCTAATAAAGTACATCACATTAGCGTTTAAAAATCGTCTGAATATTATACCAATTTTGAACTCTCCTTTTTAGGGTTCCGTACCCAAGGAGTAAAACGGGAACCCTATTACTAAGGCTCCGCCGTCTGTCTGTCTGTCCGTCTGTCACTAGGCTGTATCTCATGAACCGTGATAGTTAGACAGTTGAAATTTTCACAGATGATGTATTTCTGTTGCCGCTATAGCAACAAATACTAAAAACCAGAATAACATAAATATTTAAGGGGGCTCCCATACAACACACATGATTTTTTTGCGGCTTTTATTGATAATGGTACGGAACCCTTCGTGTGCGAGTCAGACTTGCACTTGGCCGGTTTTTATTAATAATAATAATGAACTGTGATAGTATCTTTGTGCTTAAGAATGTATTATCAAAGAGTAGGTGCTTTTATCATTTCCTGTAAAAGGTACCTCTGTTTGAATAAACAACTTCAGATTAATAATATTGATTCCCATAAATTCAATGGGGTTACAAAACCATTCAAACAAGTTAATAACACTTTGTTTAAAGGGGAAGCCTCCTTTTGTGATCACGGTTAAAAGCTCCCGCAGACAGGTACGATGCGAGGGTGCGACGCGGTTCTGGTAGAACAGTTTCCTATTTCTTTTCATATAACTTGTTTTACGAAAGCCCCGACGCGCCTGTCTGCGGGAACCTTTGCTACCTTCAAGGTTCAGGTAGACAGTTACCGTTATATCTTTAATTACAATCAATTTTGATAGTTTTAGCTAAGAACAATGGGAAACATAGTGATATTTCCGTTATTGCCGCCATTTTGGATTTGGGTGCGTTCGAAGTTTGAATGGCTTTGGCGGTCACGGTCCCCATGTGGTTGTGTAATAGATAGTAATATTTAGATCTTTTTATATATCGTTTTGATAGCCGCACAGGTGAAAGTTTTTACAGAAAGCATTGTAGTCAGTTTTGGTGTTTATATGTTGGTGTCCAAGCAAAAAGGGTCCAGTAGAGTATTGAGTTAAGACTAGATTCGGTACCAATCTAGAATAGTCAATTGATATTATGGATTCAAATACTAATCAAAGACTGGCATTTTTTTTTAAATTAGATGTTGGAAGTTGAAACTCTGAAAAAGCTTGATTTGAGACAAACTAAATGAACTTGTAGATAATTGAGCATTCAATAATAATCAATTAAAATTGCAGAGTGCAATTTTATCACCCAACTTTACAAAACTGCGTGTATCTCGGAAACTAAATGCCGAGAATTGGACCCTTTTTGCTTGGACGCACACATTATATGCTTAATTATAAATATATATATATAAAAAAAAAAAACATTATATATATAAACTTTTTAGGTCAAGAATAGCTCTTGGAGCTGTTTCTGAAGCTTATGTTTTACAGAAAATAATGAACAAGTTTAAAGCACGTACACATAGTTATAGAACATATTCCAAATAAATTAAACCGACTTGGAATAGATTTCATCGACATCGGATTGACGACAATTTACCTCTTTACGTAGTTTCAAAGCTATTTTTAACCATTATTAGGTTGCAATCAAGCATTATTTTAAATAAACAAACAGACAGAAACATTCGGTTAACTAACATTATTACCTTATCTTGTTTGAACGAATCCTTGACAGATCTGCGTATGGTCAGTGGCCATAATTGTATTAGGGCCACTGACCATACGCGAGTAAGTATCGATTTAATACATTAGGGCCAATGTTAGGGAAAACACATACGGTCGACCAACGTTGCTGCAATACTGTATTGATCACACTAATAATATAAAGGCGAAAGTTTGTGAGTGTGTGTGTGTGAGTATGTTTGTTGCTTCTTCACGCTCAAACGGCAGGACCAATTTTGATAAAATTTTGTATGGAGGTAGCTGACACCCTGGATTAAGACATAGGCTACTTTTAATCCCGATATTCCCACGGGATCGAGACTTACGCGGGTGAAACCGCGGGGCATAGCTAGTTAGATATAATATTTAAAATTTTAATGATACCACATATTTCATGTTGGAAGGAAACCCGAACCTGAACTTAAAGTTAAAATAAGTCGGAAATCACCAACCCATCTTGAGGAAGAGTGGTGATCAATGCCCGTGTCTTCTGTGTATAAGAAGAGAACTTTGCCCTGTAGTGGGACAATAATAACATAACATCACGCCGTGTTTCCCCGAAGGGTTGGGCAGAGGAGGTACACCTCTGCCCAACCCTTCGGGGAAACACGGCACATATAGTACACACATATTTCGCCAGTTATGTTTAAGTCCCATGTAATAGGGGGCGAGCCTATTGCCATCAACCAGGCACAAATAATAGGACAATAATAGGCTGGTATTAATAATTTTAAGTAGAGCAGTCTACCTTGTGTATAAATTTTAGAGATCGTTGGGGTATAACACGTAACAATTTAGTTAGAAATGTGGATAAGCCGAAACCAAACCGAAGTAAACTTGAAATATCCACAGAAAAAATCACATATTTTATTATTAGCAAAGTTTTAAAGTATATTTAGAAGCTTATTTATATTATAACTGCAAAAAAACCATATTCCGCGATGAGCAAAAAATAACATGATGTTTATACCAATCATTTGTTTTTATACAAATCACATTTATTACAAACTAGCTTCTTATGCCCGCGGCTTCATACGCGTGGATGTCGGTAAATATCCCACGGGAAAGTACTATCGGGATTAAACCTGTGTGCCAAATTTCATTCAAATCTGATCAGCCGTTTTTGCGCCAATCCAGAACATACATCCCGACAAACAGACAAACGGACAAAAATTCTTCGTTATTATTTTATTATAATATATTGTATTTTAGATATTACCTAACAATTCAATTGTTTACTATAAAATTTTGCATAACCAATGATATAACGATACAAAAACAGTCTAAAATATGGCTTGAAAACGAGTTCCGTTGGCCAAAACCTTGGCCCCAATGTGTGCCGAACATCGGCCGGTTACGTTGCACCGAAGTGTACAATTATGTTGTAACTTAACTATTACTTTATGACATTAAGTATTAGTAAATTCTTGGTATTTTTTTGAGTAAGCAATGAAACTTGGTTTAAGAGGTTTGTTTATGTCCATTATTGTTTTTATTACCTCTTTCGATCGAATGCTAATTTAACATCAAGAAAAATCATCAAGTGTTGTTGAAATCAGTGCTCTTAGTGGAATACCTCATTAATACGCGAAGCGGAAACTTCGTGCCCCTTTTTACGAAAATTACGCGGACGGGAGGAGTATAGAATTTGGCACAGTTAAAGTTTCTAAGGAGAAGCAGTGCAGAAAGCTAATCACATTAATATTATAAAGGCAAAAGTTTATGAGTGTGTGAGTGTGTTTGTTACTTCTTCACGCTCAAACGGCTGGACCAATTTTGATAGGCGGATAATTTTCACCCGCGTAAGTCTCGATCCCGTGGGAATATCGGGATAAAAAGTAGCCTATGTCTTATTCCAGGGTGTCAGCTACCTCCATACAAAATTTTATCAAAATTGGTCTAGCCGTTTGAGCGTGAAGAAGTAACAAACATACACACACTCACAAACTTTTTACTTTTTACTTTTTATCCGGATATTCCCACGGGATCGAGACTTACGCGGGTGAAATCGCGGGCGCAGCTAGTTAATTATAAGTCTAGGTTTCCTCACCATGTTTTACTTTACCCATGTCAGTGATGTCAAAAATAAACTTAGAAACTACATAAAAATCAATTCAAAGAAATCTCCCAACGGCTGGTTGGAAAAGGACACTTGGGTAGGCCGCATAAATTACTCTAACTGCCAGACCATGATAAAGAAAGAAAGAAACATTGTTTATTCTGCACCAACAAGCACACTTTATAAATATAAAATATAAAACAAAAACACACACTCTAATACAAATATCATATACAGCCAATTACAATCATATTTTAAGACTATGATGTAATTATTAAACAGAAATAAAAAAAATAAAAAATGAGAAAAATTAAATAAAACGATGACCCACATAGTCACATTTACAATAATTAAAACATTCAAGTAAATATTCATTCATTTACCTGCAACCTAAAAAGCCGGTCAAAAACCTCGGAGCCAGACATAAATAGAACTAGGTAAAATTAATAACGTTTTTTCAAGTTCTTATAACCACAAGCTGCAACTGTTTACGAAACCATTTATTTGGGGTTTTCTCGTATCAAATTGCTACATTGCTTGAAAAGGAAATCATTAGTGTTCATAAAATTATATCTTAGTGTCCATCTTTTGGTAAGTAGATGTAATAGGTCTTGTAATGTTATGAACATAGTAAAATAGGCACGGTCAAATTAAATTAGCTAGCGAGACTCCGATGAGACTTGATGGGTATCATTAACTAAACATGCTAATACAAGAAAAAAAAAATTTTTTTTGGCTCCATAATGGCCGCTAGTGTAGTCACTTGAAATACCATTTTTTTTGTGTAAACCTCACAGACGTGATTGGTATATCGATACCAAAAGGAAAAACCAGAAAACCATTTATTTTTTATTTTGTCGTGTTTATAATTATATCGATCTAAACACGAAAAAAAAGAAGGTCTTCTCAACTTATATTTCCAGTAACAACACTACCGGCGGTCGTTGACCCCAAGTATAATTATAATAAGCCGTTTATTCCGAAATTATATTCACATTATAATAGATCCTGATAGGTTCTATAACTAGATTCACAAGATATCCCTGATCTCGGCGTGCCTGTTGGCAAAGGCCTCCTCTAACGTTTTCCATTGCTTCCTATCTCGTGTGACCCTCCTCCAGTTTGGACCTGCTGTTATTTTGACATCATCCTCCCATCTGGTAAACTGCCTTCCGCGATTTCGCTTGCCGATCCTTGGATACCACTCCGTCACTGCTTGGCTCCATTTTCCCTTTGTGTCTCGCATCATGTGCCCTATCCATCTCCATTTCTGTTGGTCTATTCTTGCCAATATGTCAGTCAGTTTGGTTTCGGTACGTAGATCGGTGTTTCTGATTCTCTCTTTTCTTTTTGAGCCCGTTGACTCCAAGTAAAATCTTTTTCATTTTAAATTTTTTCGTGTTTATATATCGATTGCCATCGCATCTGCAGAGTTCCGCTAGCTTATTCAATTTGACCCTGTATTCTGCTATAGGACGATATGTTTTGTTTTCAAATGCTTTGAAACCAAACATTACCGAGTCCATCAGAAGTAATGTCATAGAAAAATTGTGATTGTGTCTCAGTGACGCCATCTAGGGTATTATAGCAAAATTCAATAAAACCTAAGTTTGACACGTTACACATGTTTATAAAGTCATAATGAATAATATTTAAATATTATAATTATTGAAATGTTAATAAATATTTATTTTTTATTTTTATGAACGATTAGTAGTCATTCGATACATGAAGTGGGCTGCCGTTGTAAGACGATTAAAAACCACGGTATAAAGAATCAAGTTTTTCTAACTGAACAGATAGCTGCAGTACTACTGGGGAGTTTGTTGCCCGACTTCTTCTTCCCAGCTAAAGCACTAGGAAGTGGTGAAGGGCGGGCGTTTTTGGGGGACTGTCTTATGTAATTTTGACGCTGAGTCTCAGCCTAGTTTGAATAAATGACGTTAGATTTTTATTTTGAATGTTTTGTAAATACTACTAATATAGTTTGTAAGCAAATTGTTACTATTAGTAATTTGTTACGCTATGGGCCACGTTACTTAAAAATAAATGTTTTTTTTATTTATTTATTTTAATGGCAATGGACTCGCTTCCTATTAAATGAACTTATAACATATCAGAACTTTGGGAATTGACGATGTATCTCTCTGGCTCTTTAGGGATGAGACAGTACAGAAACAGGCGTATGTTATGTCCTCTCTAAAATAGATTTTAGTTATGTAAAGGTCAAGGAAATATTTGATTATTTTCTATCCCTCTTTCCCAATTCTTTCCCATTAGTGGATAGATCCGCAATAGTTCATTCCTAACAAAAACGAAATAATAATCATCATCACACTTCTTCGTAATAATTGTGTAACAGCTCAATGTGGACATGCCCCGAATAGCAGCGGTGTAGCAAGTCGGTCAGCGATAGTGATGTAGCGAGTAGGCATAACCTACACGACTAAATGAATTGCATTGTTATTCGATTTTGTTGATTATGTTATTGTTGTTGATGTTTTTTTATTTGGAGTTTTCGTTTAATAATAATTTAACTTTATTTCAGACATACGTCCGTATTCTTATTACTGTGTACACTTGCCCAGTACT
The DNA here is from genome assembly GCA_963921375.1 of Tiliacea citrago. NCBI lineage: Eukaryota > Metazoa > Arthropoda > Insecta > Lepidoptera > Noctuidae > Tiliacea > Tiliacea citrago. The sequence continues at coordinate 17,173,150 of OY992802.1, forward strand.
TAGTAAAATGACTAAGCTTACTAAGGAAAAATTAAAATAATATTAGAATTGTCAGTATAAAATATTTTCTTCTTCTTCTGATTGTGATGAATCTGCTAAGGGTTTTGGATAAAGAAACATTTGAATGTGGCCATGTTCAGAATGGCAGCGGTGTAGTGAGTTGGTCAGCGCTAGTGATGTAGTGAGTGGGTGAGTACTTGACTAAACCGGTTATGATTTTAATATTTTTTTTATTGATTAGGATTAGGGGAATCGTGTGACAAGACTGTACCTACTGTTTTCAATGAACAGACATAATTTATTACAGATAAAGTATAAATTTAATAAAGAATAATTTGGCAACATTTGTTAAATCACTGTTCACCAAGTAATTTTCTACACTAGATGTCCACTGCTGGACATAGGCCTCCCTCAAAAGGGGGGGTTGCCATAATCGCCACGCTTATTTTTTTTAACATTAACGTATACTAGGAATTTCTCCTGTATCGTGGGTGCGTTTACAAACATTTAAACTCACATACACAAACAGCCAGACCCGGAACAACTACTTGTAGGTCATACAAATATTTGTTCCGTGCGGGAATCGAACCCACGACACGCAGCGCAGCAGTCAATCGCTTAACCACTGCGCCAACCGTGCTTGGCAGGCGGGTGATTGACCAGTAAGAAAATAATATTTATTTGTCACTGTTTGAAGTTCAATAAATTAATATTTAAAACTAGCTAATGTGTAATGCGTCGCAATGCCTTTTCCGTTTTTTATCGCACACACCAACTTACCTAAGTTTCATCACAATCGGTCGAGCCATTTACGAGGTTTAGCGAGATTAACGCACGTCAATTGATTTTTAGGGTTCCGTACCTCAAAAGGAAAAACGGAACCCTTATAGGATCACTTCGTTGTCCGTCTGTCTGTCAGTCTGTCAAGACCATTTTCCTCAAGAATGCATAGAGGTATCAAGTTGAAATTAATATTAACTAAGTAAGTCTATGGTCCCTTGAAGCTCTAAAAAAATCAAGCTTCCAAGTCAATGCAATAAAAAATACAGCGATATAAGCGACATTATTGCGACATATTTCGATACTCGCAAATGAATCAAAACCTATAGGGTACTTCCCGTTGACCTAGAATCATGAAATTTGGCAACAAGCAAGGTCTTACAGCACAAGTAAAGGAGAAAGTCCGAAAATTGTTAATTTCTAGTTTTACCACATAAAAAATCATTTTTTTTCGATTACAAAATAAAATTTTCAGTTGGAAAATTGACCGTGGCGTATATCGATGTATGGGAGGACATGTTTTGCAACTACAATGTTAAGTTTGTTTTAGGGATAAATTCATCCTAACTACGGAACCCTTCATTGTGCGTGGTCCGACACGCACTTGGCCGGTTTTTATGTGTATAGATATAGGAATCAAGTCTATGACAAGGTTATTTATTAGTGATTTATTAATGAAGTTACGTTAGAACTCCTTTTCATTTTAACCAGATACGATCTATTAGTTTAGCCAATCACAGTTAGATTTAACCAAACATTTTAAACATTGAAGGTTACTTGATTGACGTACTTAAACTAGAAACTTAAGTCAAGTTTGAGAACTTATTTTTGCAATGTCAGTTACTACCTAAAGTGTATTTTTCTTTGTTTATCTTATTTGATAAACGAATATGGCGCAGATAGATTAAGGTCTGTATTACGTCACTCAATACTCAAGCATTACTTAAAACTGATTCAAGCTATTTGATTGGTTGAAACTAGTTTTAAGTAATATTAATATATAATATCACCAAAAAAAAAAAAAATATTTTATTTCACATAAACCTACATGTTGATTAACATGCCTTTCCTATATGGTAATACCACTTGCCTCCTCCTGCCTATCCAAATGTGGGATGCTGACGCTCTAGCCCCGTCCCGTTCGTGTCCTGATGTCGACGGAAGATCCTGTTCCGTACCTGCTTTTCCGAGTCCGAGGCTCTGAAGATCTAATTCCTTTTCATATTTCTTTATTATTTCTGAATTATTTAACTTGTGACCTACGACTGGCCCTCCGGCCAACCGTAACGTTACAATGGGCACGTATGAAACGTCAGAAGCTAGGTGCACGGTTCCAATTGGTCGTTTCCTATGGAGAAGAGCCGGCAAGAAACTCTACAATCACCAACAAAGGAAACACAGATACAATATAAATCACAACAATACGAAAGGAGCAAATACAGGAGATCACAGCATGCACATATAACTAGGTGTTATCAAGATAAAAATAGAAGAAAAAAAAATACAAACCGTATCTAGTGTTTCTTCATACCCGAAATGACCCGGAAACTTGTGATTTTGGTAATTCATGAAATAAAAAAAAACAAAATGTAGGGATAAATTAACTGTAATATTAATATTTAAGAAGTATGTAAGGATCGGTCGTAGCAGGTGCCGTTCTGTATAGTTTCTGCCTACCCCCATGGAAAGACGGCGTGAGTTTATGTACGTATGTACTTTTAGCTTTAGCTATTATGTACCTATTTAGTTTTTGCTTATGACCAATTCCATGTTACCTATCTGATAATAGCTTTTGACTCAAGAATCATTGAACATCGCAGTTTTTTGCGAGGGCTATTTCTTGTGGTAGAAATATTATTGTTTTGTGTGGGATGTGAGAATAAGGCACTATTATTTTTAATTACGAACTTTAAATAAAAAACAAAGTGGCCATGAAACCAATTTATCTAAATTCTATGGAGTATTTTAATAAAATAATACGTTTTTCATTTGGTGTTTTCGTTCCATGAATTATATCCTGGTTTCTTTTACACAATTTGCTTATTGTGGAAACGTCCTGATATAGTATAATGTGGCTTTGTTTGTTACGGAGAATCACTGACTACTAAGACATAGGCACATACCCACACCTAGATTAGGAGTCAGAGTTTAAAAAAAATTGTGACCTAGATAAAAGCCAATGTTCTTAGTCTTTGGATTTTGTTTGCTGAAATAAAGAATTTATTTATATTTTAATACATTTTGCATAGCACAGACCGGCTGTTCTCATACAATTGGTGCCAATACGAGATATCCTGACTAATATTACAAATGCGAAACTGATTTTGTAACGCTTTCACGCTAAACCGCTGAAAGGATTTAGATTAAATTTGGCACATAGGCATGACCTGAAGAAGAACATAGGCATTTCATCCTGACTGGGCAATTCGGCGATTCTCGAATGACTTGGTAGTCCGACGGTCACACGACTTGGCTATCACTGCACACTATTTACAATATACTAATTATAATATAATTAAGCTATTATCTTTTCAAAGTCAAAATCTAATTATTTATTTTAAATAGGCACATAACCACACAGATCTGTGTGATGCCGGACGTAAAGAATAGCACCATCCAATTTCTTCCCGTGGGTGTCGTAAAAGGCGACCTAAGGGACTTACTAGAGAATGGGCAGCAGCGTTCTCTATGCGTTTTAACACCATACTGCGGTCGCCAACCTGCCTTGCCAAGCGTGGCGATTATGGCAAACCTTTGGGGGAGGCCTATGTCGAGCAGTGGACGTCTTTCGGCTGAAATGATGAATGATGAGGGACATAAAAGGCATTTAAGAACGTCAAAATTAACAAAAAATAATAATTGATTCTAGTCGCCACTTCCAAAAGGTAGTTTCTTATGGAGAAGAATGGGCAAGAAACTCAACCGTTACGCTTTTAAAATGTTTTCAGCTTTATAAGTTTTATGATTGAATTCAAAGGTTGTCTGTAAAAGACCGCTTTTAGCGATAAGACCGCCCACAGATATAAACATTTATATCTGTAATTTTTATGGTGTACATAATAAAGAGTATTCTATTCTACGATTGCATGGTACCAAGCCCACCTGATGGGAATCTTCTACGAAGTAGCGTCACAATAATCGGTTCTCTGCCTCTTCCGCGTCCTGGCTGTCTTCCTATCGGTGGTCGATCCATGACACTGACGCCTATGGAACATCTGTAAAACCAGAGACCAATGCTTGTACAGTACCCTAAGTACTTAACTGATTTTTAAGGAAAATTGTAGGATCATTCTTCAATTTTTCGTATGATTCGGCGCATACGTCAAATAAAGTATTTTCGATACTTTTTTTTTATTCAAAAGTATAAAATATTGTAATAATGCAATGGAGCACAATAAAGTAGAATGCGATAATAAAAAGTATGTTTGGCTACCATAACTGTACTGTAAAACAAAACAGTTGATAAATTAATAGCTTAAAAAGTTAATTCTTTGATGGCAAATAAGTAATAACAAAAAAAACCGGCCAAGTGCGGGTCGGAATCGCGCACGAAGGGTTCCGTACCATTATCTATATAAACGAGCAAAAAAAAACATGTTTGTTGTATGGGAGCCCCCTTAAATATTTATTTTATTATGTTTCGTACGTGTTGTTATAGCGGTAACAGAAATACATCATCTGTGAAAATTTCAACTGTCTAACTATCACGGTTCATGAGATACAGCCTGGTGACAGACGGACAGACAAACAGACGGCGGAGCCTTAGTAATAGGATTCTCGGTTTTCCCTTTGGGTACGGAACCCTAAAAAATATCTCATGCGTTTTTGTGGCAGGTAATAAGTTTTTTGTGATTGTACGTGAAGAAGCTTGGTTTTTGCTGTAGGTAATCTGTAAAAAAAATATTTCCCACTCTTATCAATGACATCTCTAAGTAGGTATTATGAATATATTTACAATTGTAAGGTCATTACAGACTTTAAACTAACAAGGAGTCAGAATTTTGGTAATTGTTTTAAAGTACATCATTTACAAAACTGCTGAATTATGTAAGAGATTTTTGCTAAATAATTGAAGGAGTAGGTACACTTTTGTTCTAAGTACGAGTACACCTACATCAAATGAGAGTCTATATTCGTTAAACTGGTATTTTTTATCGTATGATAATTGATAACTAATTGTCTTGAATAATGTGACGCATTAATTGGGTATCCATTAGGGATAACCCATTAATTGAATAATAAACATACATTCATAAACTCACGCTTTCTTCCCATGGGGTTAGGCAGAAGCTACAGAACGCCACCTGCTTTACTTCGTTAACATTCAAACATCTGGTCATACACGCCCGCCGGTTGCAAGTACTACGCACCTGACCTTTCTGAAGAACATCACCAATTAGGTCACTATAAATGTCTTTCTATAGCGTACCCTCTCGGCGTTTCCACTTGGCTTTATAAATATATTTAGTATTAATACATTTTGTAAAAATAACCGCTTTTATTGTATAAATCAACTACAAATTGATTTGATTGTTTCAAATTTTAATAATCAAAGAAATAGATATGGAGCGGAATTTGGGGTGCGATTGTACTAAATAGTTTATTTCCATTTAATATTTAGTAAAATTTAGATTTAGATAATAATATAATAATCACGATTATTATATCATTACCGTACATATACATTATCATTAATATGTAATTATATAATACACATTTAAACCTTCTCACGGCCGCCTCTGTGAGTTGGCTTCGGTCCCTCCTACGCCTCCCAAAGGTCCCAGGGTTCCGAGATACCTATGTCAAACACACTTACAATAATACTAATAATCAGCTTGTATTATCCCACTACTATGGAAAAGCCTCTCTTTCCTCTTGCCACTCAACTCGATCCTGACTCAGTTAGCTACTGGAAGTATTAAATTAATTCGTAATTAGTGGCAAAACTGAATTGTAAAGCCAGGGATATTAATTGTTACTAAGCATGACAGATGTGATTTGATTACCTGCGGACAATTTAAATTGGCAAAGAATTCGCTAAAAAACTTCTTGGACTGTCAGCAGCGTTACCACCTTAAAACTATATAGAAAAAAAAATCCATTCCTTATCAGTCCACATATTGTTGGTCATCAGTCCACATGTCCACATGTTGCCCATCTCTCTATGAGGAAGCGGGCTGTAATCCGCCACGCTGGCCGGTTTCCTCACGATGTTTTTCTTGATCGTTGAATGGTCCACCTAATAAACGGCGTTCACATAGCTTAAGATAAGCAACCTCTTTGTTTCCATTGGTGACAGAAAAAGGGGTAAGGGGTGTCTTCTAAATTCAGATGGCATAGATAAATGTGACTTTTCCTGGACCCTCCCATCATTTGCCTAGCCTTATACCAACTATGTTGGGGTCGACTTACAATCTAACCGGATGCAGCTGAATACCAGTATTTTACATGGAACCACTGCCTATCTGACCTCCACAATCCAGTTACTGGGTAACCCACTGACTGACTGGTTGTCAGATTATCGGGCTTCTGACGACTCGTAACGACTGTTAAAGACCCACGAATGACAGCCGAGACCAATAGTTTAACGTCCTTTCCGAGGCATGGAGGGGTCTTGGGATGTAAAGATGTGCACCCATCCACGGACCAAACGCGGCAAGCGTAGCTTAATCTGATCGATCGACCTGTGCCGCTGTTATTACTACTACGACGCTGACCTAAAACTAAATAAAAATTAATTAAATCATTAGTTGTGCGGAAGGAACAGCCTGTTCATGTATTATTTTGACCTTCAACATCCTACGAGGAAAATAGTATTGACTTTATTTTTCTTTTCCGGATGTTTTGAAGGTCCACAACTTTCTTCATGGTATTTAGAATGCGGAATCTTATTGACTGCTCTATGTAGAAACTTCAAATTCCTTATTAACTGCTCCGTTGGTTTTGTGGTCGCAAGTGTTACTGCTTAGCGTGGGGTCCTGGGTTCAATTCTCAGGTTGGGTAAAGTGTTATTGGGTTTTCCATTAGGCAATTCTCTGTAGCAGCCCGGAGTTTCGAAGATTGCGGTGTGATACCCCCGTGCCTCGGAAAGCATGGTAAGCCGTTGGTCCTGCGGCTAATCCCTCTCCGATCGTGTCGGATTGCCGTCCCGTCGTACTATGAGAGTAAGGGACGAGAGACCTGCACCTGTGTCTACGCACAGCATGCAGCGTGCATTAAAATATCTCCCGCTGAGATTGGCCGCCATGGCCGAAAATCGGTCTAGAAGACTATTTCCGGGTGTTTCAAGGTCCACAACTTTCTTCGTGGTATTTAGAATGCGGAATCTTTTTGACAACTCTATTAAATTAATTATTTAAACGCTTTTTTTTCTACCGTCGTGGAGATAAATGGAAAATTATTACGATTAAATACCGGGGGTGCGTGGGGGCCGGAAATTATTCCACGGGAGCTTATTATCGGAATAAAACATCAATGCTATTTATAAGTAAAAAGACGTAGGTAGGTACTAGGTAGGTTACTTACCCAACATTCGATCTTTAAAAAAGGCACTAGGTGAAGTAGGCCATGTCGTAAATTATTGGGAACGAAAAAGAGACAAGACGATTCGTAACTTGGCTAGAATTAGCCGAGTATTGACATGCCACTTGCTGAGCGTGTATGACCTATCTCCCTCTTTTTACTATGAATATCATTGTAAAAAGTATCCTAAGTTAAAACGTTATAACCGCGGTTAAGTTTATACAGGGTTATTTTTAAGTCGTCAATAACCTCTTAAGGGGTCATTGTACTCATCATTATGAACAACTTTTAATATGGGACCAAAACTGAAATCGCGAAAAAAAACCAGCTGTTCCCTACATTTATGTTCGAATAATTTGTTAAAATGTAGGGAACAGCAGATTTTTTTTTCGCGATTTCAGGTTTGGTCCCATAGTAAAGGTTGTTCATAATGATGAGTACAATGCTCCCTTAAGAGGTTATTGACGACTTAAAAATTATCTTGTATATGCGTGTGTTAAATTTCATCCAAATCCATTCTGCCGTTAAGGTGTGAAAAGGTAATAGACAGAAAGACGGACAGAGTTATTTACGCATTTATAATATTAAGTACCTCTTGACACACACACACACATACATTTGACCTCGTGGTGATGTTGTGCGTTCATCCTCCAGGTCCCGGATCACCCGCTATAATTATCATGGGTGTTATCTTCATAAGGTAGATAATATAATTATGAATATTAGGTACATAACTAGCGAAAAATTTGTGATCACCATACAACTGCCTAACATCTCAGGGAATTCAGGCTGGCATCCCAAGCATTTTATTTTGATTGCCAGAGCCTAAGAATCATACATTTTCTTGGGCATTGCACACGCCACGTTTGAAGCCATGTATAAAATGGCATTGGCATGAATTACCGGAAAATTTACTGAATTACCTTTAAACCTCATGTAATAAGAGCAACCCAGCATAATCTGTTAGCAGATGTATTTGTAACAGTTAATTAAGATTGGAAGCCTCATAACTTAACATTACTAATTAATGCAACGCTATTTGTATGGGATTACCATTTGTTTGTCACGTGAATGTGTCACTTGCTTCTTGGTAAAAAATATTACAATGTTAAATGGAATGGTACTGTGAAATTCGCGGAAAGCAAGATGGGTCATGTCCTTTATATCTACTTGTAAATGACGAACAAAAATTTGTTAATAACTAGTCAAGCGCATATCAACTCCTGTAATGGGGAAGGTCGGTCAAAGCTAACTGTAGATGGCGTGACCATAGCTACTAGTTACTACTACTAGCTACAGCTACTAGCTAGCCCTACGGCCTACAATAAATTTGACCAGGGTGAAGTGAAGAAAGTGAGCGGGAAAGTGAAGCGTCATGTTTAGCAGTTTTGTTTCATTTTCTAAAATTTGTGTGTTAGCTAAATATGAATGTGTAATAATGGTTAATAATATTATCCTATTATGATTCTGCCAAAGCGGCGCTTTTAGGCCCCCAGGCCATAGTCTACATTTCTGTGAAATTTTAACGAAACCCGTTCAGCCGTTAAGGCGTGACAAAGATGACAGACAAACAGAGTTACTTTTGCAGTATAATATTGGTATGGTTAAATTTGTTTATCACTCACATTTCGAACCCCATATTCACCCCGCCATCAAGCCCCTTAGTAGGGGTTTTCCAATAATAATAATAACATACGTTTCCGCACACATAGGTTTAATAACTCGAGGCCAGTGTCTTGTTGACATTATGATAATTAATTATATCGAAACGTCATTCGCATGAATACTGGGTTTATTCAGACAATTTGCATAATTTATGGCAAATGCCGACCCCAAATCAATTGGGATAAGGGCAGGAGAATGAAAGCTATCATTAACTTAGTTAAAGGAAATGCCACATTTACGTTCCTACTGAAATGTAGTATTTATAGAGCTCCTGAGATAGTTCTAGAAAGTACTACGATCATAATTATCAAAGCGCGCAAAAGGGTAGCTTCCTTGTATAATTTAAAATTGATTAAATTTTATTGCTTAATATCTGCGTAAAACTACTGGGAGAAGACACTGGTTCCTGTAACACAGGTTACAACCTAGTGCAGGAGTCAGGACTTCCATATAAATATAATATACTTGTATGTCAATAAAATATTATATTATATAAAATACACACATCCATACATAAACTCACGCCTTCTTCCCATGGGGGTAGGCAGAAACTATAGAACGCCACCTGCTACGCTCCTTACATACTCCTTTTGCTTAGCCTACGTTCATACATCTGGTCATACACGCACGCCGATTGCGAGTACTGAGCACCTGACCTTTCTGACGAACATCACCAATTTGGTCACTATGTCCTCCTAGGGCGTTTCCACTCACCTCTGCTTTATAAATACCTTTTGTTAGTCGCGTTCCACTCATCCTATAAAATATTATATCAAAAATATATATATTATTATTATATTTATATTTAAATATTATTTTGCTTGTCACAGCGTGTGACAGGCAGTAGCAACGGCATCCTGCAGATGATTGTATCTCGTGCGGATTGCCCTTTTCAAAACAAATGGATGCGCATTGTTTTGGAACTCACTAACACATTATAAATGATAAAAAAAAGAAAAAAAAAAAGATTACAATTTAATGTAATGTTAGTATTGTGTAAATTGATTTTAATTTTATTTATTTATTTATATATAGGTACTCCAACGACTTATTCACTAATTAAATATTACATAAATGAACTTAAACATCTATTAGTATGGTGAATTTGTCACTTACAGAAGTACACAGCTTAGACATAGGTAAAAATACATATCAATTATGAGAATTAATAAAAGTGATTTAAAATAAACTATCTTATTATGGAATATGAATATAAATGGATTTTGTGTAGTGTTAGTGTATGTGTACACACGGCTATACATCAAGCTATATTTTTCCAGTATAGGCTGACCTCTCATTGTACCTGTACGTAAATCCCATACAATGCGCGATTAGCTTATACTGGAAATATATAGTTTGATGTGTAGCCGTGTGTACCAATTGATTTTAATATATTGTATGGATTATAATTATCTAAATAAAATATGAATGAATAAATATCTATTTTGAGGCTTCTCGGAAGGACTTCATTTGTTTTCCTTCACTTTCATTATTTAGTGACCCGCCCCTGCTTCTCACGGTTTTACGACTTGACAGTACATCGAGATATTTTTATTATTTTTGAAGTTTACATACATACATAGGTACATACATAAACTCACGCCTTCTTCCCATGGGGGTAGGCAGAAACTATAGAACGCCACCTGCTTTTTAAGTTTAATATTAATAATATTATTAACATAAACCTTCTAAATAAATAAAAACATAAAAAGCATGCTTACAAAAAACAATAATATTATACAGCATTTTTTTTTTTAATAGAAAATTGGAATTTTATTTAAATTAAAGTTCGTCCATTGAGTACAAATTTTTGTCTAACAGAAATGCTTTGAGCTTAGCCTCAAAAGAGCCAGTGTATAACAATATTTTTAAATCCGCTGGCAGTCAATTAAACTCAGTCAGTAATTTCAGCCGTAAGACGTCTACTGCTGGACATAGGCCGCCCCCAAAGGGGGGTTTGCCATAATCGCCACGCTTCGCAGGCGGGTTGGCGATCGCAATAAGGTGTTAAAATGCATAGAGAACGCTGCTGCCCATTCATAGACGGTCAATCTGACTTAATCACAAGAAAATTAAACACATTAAAGCAAACCGATTAAAAAAAAAAATTATACTTGTATGTAGAATGCAATAAAACTATTGAGTATTGAAAACGGCCATCGCTCAGCATAATGCTGTGACCCTAAGCGAGACGGAGCCACCTCATCATGTTTGTGTTAGGAGTGGGTTCACTTCAACGCAACGGTCGAGGATTGAACTCACTACTCCAGTTTACCAATCCACTCAAAAACATTGAATTTTTAACTGCAAACAAAATTGATTACCCTTTCGTGTAGTCCGTAGTCAATGGAAGTTTACAGACTGATTATGATGAAACACTCATACTTAATAATCTGGTTCTGTATGAGTCTTTCTTAATACCACGACCACGAAGGTCAACCGGTGGTCACACCACACGATGGCACCAGAAACTGCATGTCAATTCTGTAACCATCTCACCGTGAAAACTTAAGTGAAGTGAGCGTGGAGTGAACTGTCACTGTCATCCCACCTGATGCTAGGGATGGACCAAGGATTACATTTACAATCATAATCGAGATTTTAATAATATTTTTTATGCAAATTCTGTAGATCATTTTATATTATTTCAAAGGTTGTACTTAAGTGTCTCAACATAGTAATGTTTAAGGACTAGTCTAAGATAAAATGGAAAAAAATCAAAATTGAGTTTCTGACTGAATTTCTATTTTGCTATTTTATTTAAAAACCTCCTAATTTAATGTTTAGACACTTAAATACTTGCTTTGGCATAATATAAAATGAACAACAGAAAAAATATTATTAAAATCTCGATTATGATTGTAAATGTAATGCTTGGTCAATCCTTAGCATCAGTGAGATTACACTGATAGCTCACTCCACGCAAAATTTCACGGTGAGATTTTTACAGAATAGCACTGCTGACCACCTAGTGAGGTGAATGTATGAAGCAACTAGGTACTTATCGCTTTACAAATGACTTTAAACGGTCCTACAGCAATTTATGGAATTGCTGAAGATCAGAAAGGTGAGGGCAAAAAATAAATAGATGTCCCATACAATATATTTGAGTCGAGTAGGCTTTGGAGTTTTGTATGGTGTACGGACAAACTGCCCAACAATCTATTGTTGATGGAAGCTAAGTAGTAAACTCTTCTTACGTAAGCTTTTGTTCACCAAGATCGCGTTTAAGGTGGTGTTTCATACTCTTGACTGCAACTTCCCACAGTCTTCCAGCTGTTGGCCAAGCGGGGGCAATATAGTGCCATTTAATACCACACTCGGAAGTGTTGTTGATAAGCTCATCGTAGTCTAGAAGTTGCATTGCCTCCTGGCGTTCTTTTGCTAGTCAAGCGAGCAAGCGAGACAGAGTGGCAGGGAGAAGACTCCAAGGCACCGATATTTTAGTTTATTTCTTTTTATAGTGAAAAAAATAAAAAAATAATATATGAGCTGCTTTATAGTTAGTTCAGTTAATATGCAAAGTTTAATTATCTAATTTGAAGTCTTTTTTTAATACGAGCGGTTTGTTGTTTGGTTTGGAGGTGAATTTGGATTTTTTTTCTATAGAGTAAATTTTATGGAATCGTGCTTTCGTCAAAACTAGTACTACTTAACATTAATCCTCAACTTGCTTATATTTATTTCAAAATTATAGCTGTAGTATTTTCAACATAACGGAGGATCATGCTAAGCCATTTGAGGTAGTATAGGCTCTTAAAATAAATAAATCATCATCAACTCCTTGTACACTGTCCTATTCAGCCAGTTGCAATTGAAGATCATTGTCAATATTATCATAGGTCTTATAAAATTATGAATATTAATATCTTATTACTTTGTTTGTTTATAACTTCCATTTTGTTTCCGCATGGATCTAGCCAAGGTTAAGTAAACTTATTATTATGTTTCCTTCGTAATCAGTAGATTATTGTGCCATAGAGTCGGATTATACGGTAACATTAGCAGTCTCTGTGTTGTCATGTTTATATATATTTTATTTATTTTTATTAAAAAATAAAGGGCTTTGTCGCACATGCGTTCTATTAGAAACGAAAATTAGTACCATTTTCACACAATGTTTAAGGTTCAGCCGCAGCTGTAGACCGCGAAATTCAAATTTTCTTACGTTTTTTGCAATTTGCAGGTCAGTGCCAGATTATTATCTTTATGGGGTACTGTGTTAAATATTACAACAAAATATCTTGTGGTATATTGCAATTAAATGAAAGAAAATTTAAAGCACATAATAAAAGTACACTCTGTAAACAAGCATATTACAAGTTAGAGGATTGTATTCAGAAGAGGAATGCTTTGAAACATGCTGGTCCAGCTCCATAGGACAATGTAGAGTCTAGACAAAATCAAACTGGTTGCTATTTTAATTGTATAATTTGTTATTTTTATGATATTGATTTTACATTCTGTGATTACCTATACTGACTTATTTTTTATTTTTTTTTAGGGAAACATATACTTTTACGATGTTTATAAAAATATGTGCGCACCATGTATCTATCTCATAATTAAGTTATTTTCATTGCTTAATTTTTAATTCTTTTTACCTATTATGGTACAGTAATTTTTAATTCTTTTTACCTATTATGGTACAGTAATTTTTAATTCTTTTTACCTATTATGGTACAGTAATTTTTAATTCTTTTTACCTATTATGGTACAGTAATTTTTAATTCTTTTTACCTATTATGGTACAGTAATTTTTAATTCTTTTTACCTATTATGGTACAGTAATTTTATTCTAGGTGCATCGTCTTCACATATAATCATACTCGTATAATTAATGACTCAAACAAAATATTCTAAAACATTTTTAAAAGAGTAACGGTGGAGTTTCTTGTCTATTTTTCTCCATACGAAACTACCTTTTGGAAGGGGCAACTAGAATCAATTCAATATTTTTGTAAATTTTGTCGTTCAAGTGCCTCATAGATGTGCCTATTTGAAATAAATAATTTGACTTTGACTTTGCAAAAAAACCTAAGAACATTTGAATTTCGCGGGCTCGAGATGCGGATTCACCTTATGTTGAAATAAATCTTTTCGTATTTTGTATTATTAAAGTTTGTAATGTTATAATTATACTATGAGATTTTCTAAGGACGTTTATCGTTTGCTAATAATTCAGATTGGATGCGGAAGGCAAAGACTCAGGTGAACTTTGGAGAGGCCTATAAAAAAGCTTAGTTGATATTCTTAAGTATGTTGCTAACATCTTAAAACGTAATCGATGACCGGATGTAAATTAAAATTACATACTTCTGAAATTTAAGATCTTTTTACAAGATTATAATTAAAGCCACGAGCATGGATAGTAATCCATAAATGGAATCTTATTGCCATGCTTGATTTAATGACATATCCACCTTGAAAATATTGAAGATGCAACGACAAGCCTTTTAAATAACCTGGCCACACAGCATATAAGGAATTCCATACAACCTTCAACAAAATAATTACAAGAACATCGAAACCAGTAGTTACACAGGTACTACGTTAATTCATGTACATTCGACCATATATGCTTGGAGAAGACCTGTTCTGATCAATTGCATAATTATTACAACATAAGCCCTCGTACCCACCGGCGATTTTTTCGTCGCGTCGCGATTAAAAATCGCGCGTACGTTCCTAGGCTTAGTAACCATAAACAATCGGTGTCAAGGCAAAGGCGTGTCGGTATGACCATAAAGTTCAGTGCCATGTATTAATCTTCTTCCATATAACTTCAATAGTCATTTAATGGGTAAAAATAGTCTGGTATTATTGATTAAGGCGCAGATATAAAAAAATAAAAAATTAAGGCGCAGTTCATTTAGTGACTTTTAAATCCGTTATTACGCCTTTATATACAACCTCTGCCTTATCCTCTGGGAAAAACAAGCGTGATGTTAGGTTATGTTCTCTAGCTTTGCAGCTCTGCCGTGGTTTTATTTTTTTAATTCTTATTTATATATTTTTATATTCTAAGAATTTATTTCCTTCGTCATGTTTTTATCTTAAGATGAGTTGAACTACATACACTACATCACGCTTGTATTCCCTGAAGGGTTAGGCAGAGATGTAACTACAATGTGTAACTGAATTAATGCATATTAAGAAAGAAGTTTGTTCAGAATCCTTTACTGAATGGATTTCTGACATTGAATTTTTTTTTTCTCATAAATAATTACAACTACTCAACAGTCACATTTCCGTTGGACAGTCAAAACAAACCAAAATAGACGAAGACTCCGCTCCAGGGTTAAAAACCTGTCCGAAAGGGATATCGTGGCCTTGGCACACAGGCATCTGAAGGAACACGGGTGGGTTGTAGTCAGTAAAAGTCTGACACTCCCTCCCGCTCCACCCCGCGCGGGATAAGTTATTTGATAATTTCCCACCCAAAAAAAAAGGCCATAAAGGTCTAGCTAGCGTAGTCAACTCGTATAAACGAGCACGTGTGCGACTGAGTGCGGGCGTGAATTTGTAATGTGACCACAATTTTCTTCCAAAATCAGGATAACTAATTTAATTAATAAACAATGTTTTATATATAATAGTAAAAATTCAGTGTCTGTATTATGATTATAGCATTATATTCTAATCGGGGTGTTTGCGTTATTTCCGAAACATGTTGTTTATACATCGACCTTTGGCCAGTTACCTACGTAATAAATTATTATAAGTTTGTAAAGATTGTAGTAAAACCAGGGACCATTTTAGTTACCCATTGAAAGGGTTTTCGATAGGGTTTTTCTAAGCGGTTAATCAAAAACCCATACGATATGGGTAACCCTTTTGAACGGCTGAAATTCAATTTTGGTTACCCGTTGAAAGGGTTTTCGATAAAAACCCATACGGTGTGGGTAACTTTGAATGGCTTAAATTAAGCCATTCAAAAGAACCCTTTTGAATGGCTTAATTTAAGCCCACAGGATGGGTTTTTGATTCACTGCTTTGAACTGTGACTGAGAATTGGTCATGCTACGCGTGCTGGGCGGATATCGAAATAACATAATATTATGACTTTTTCATGTCACTGGGTTTCAGGACACATTGAATGGGTTATCATGTAACCCTTTCACTGGGTTTTTAGTATAAAACCCATTCAATGTGCTACATCATGATACAGGTAACCCATTGAATGGGTTACCCCGTCGAAAGGCTTAACTCTTAACTCGTATTTTACCCAGGGACCCACCCTGGGTAAAATACGATAATCTGGTATAAAAATCTATTTACTATAAGTTCAAAATAGCACTCATTTTAACTCATGATACTCCCCAATATAATGCTAATCCTGTAAAATAACTAAACATACTTGTTTGTTCATAGACTAACCAACCTTATTATTAGGTACTAAACTATACGATGCAAAGAACAATTACCTAAATCTTTACATCTATAAAATCAACTTGCCAAAGAGTACTTACAAAAACTTTGAAAGTTCCCTGAAACACTGAAGTAAGCCACTTAAATAAGCCGTAACTGAAAATGTTGAAGTTAGTTGAAAGACTCTGTGAAAATGACAGTTAAATTGAGACTTCCGTTGAAGAAACTTGGTCTTACGTTGACAAATTCCATTCATGAAATTTAAGTGAATTTCATCTCTAGATTTATATTTCTACACTACTTTCTATACGCGACTTTGTCCGCGTAAAATGTCTTGTTCCCCCGACCCACTGCGTCGCATTGCATTGCCCACGTTAAAAACGTTCCTCAAGAATTGGGCTATCAAATGCAACTTTTCAAATCCGACTGGTAGTTTCAGAGATTACTCCCTCAAACTTACAAACAAACAAATTTTACCTCTTCATAATTTTAGTACAGATAAAATAAAACAAAGTCGCATTTCGTGTCTGTCTGTTTGACCACGTTGTTCTTCTCTTGATTATATACGGATTTTCCCATCATTTAGATAATTTATTCCAGAAGGTCCATGAGTCCATCAATCTTTCTAGCCTTTTCCCAACTATGTTGGGGCCGGCTTCCAGTCTAACTGGATACAGCTGAATACCAGTATTTTACATGGAGCGACTGCCTATCTTTCCTCCACAACCCAGTAACTGGGTAATACGATGCCCCTTGGTAAGAATGGTTGTCAGACTTTGGGGCTTTTGACTTCATAGAAATCTTGCGCATTTACACACCAATAGAACCTTGTAGCGTTTTTATTCTAATCGGAAATATCATCATAATTTCAGCCGAAAGACGTTGCTGCTGGACATAGGCCTCCCACAAGCACTGCACTTTAACCGTTTCAGTGCTTCCCGCATCCAGCGGATTCCTGCGGCCTTCACAAGGTAATCGGTCCACCTTGAGGACTTCCAACGCTACGTCTTCCGGTACGCGGTCGCCACTCCAGAACCTTTCGGCCCCATCGGCCATCAGTTCTGCGAGCATTGTGCCTTTTTTTTTTGGGTGGGAAATTATCAATTATGTTCCCACCCAAAAGGGCGTGTCAGACTTTTACTGACTAAAACCCACCCGTGTTCCTTCATTTGCCTGTGTGCCAGGGCCACGATATCCCTTTCGGACAAACTCGCAGCCCTGGCCACAATGTGCCCTGCCTACTGCCACTTAAGTTTGGTAATTCTTCGGTCTATGTCAGTTACCTTGGTTCGCTTTGGAAATATACCACAACAATTTACATATAAGTTAAAAAAAAACCTATTCGAACTTTTTGCTTGGACTAATGTAGCCTGCGATTAGCTTTTTTTCTTGGAAGTATCAATGTTCATTAATGACTGGTTTTAGACCGGTCTGAATGTGTATAGACGTCATAGCAATGCGTCAGTGATGCCAACATTCAATTTAGAATTTTCCGTTAATGACGCAGAAATGCATGCATGAATGTATGCATGTTTTTATACAGGGTTACTGGTAACTCGACGTATTCCTTGCAGGACGTCATAGTAGAGTTAAAATGCAATAAATTAAGCCACCAAATGTTCTACCGAAATTCAGTCGATTTTGAGTTTTTTATATAAAGTAATGACAAAAATTACGAAAAATATATAAATCAAAAAAAAAACGAACGAAAATATATTAAAAAACGAATTTCGGTAGAACATTTGGTGGCTTAATTTATTGCATTTTAACCCTAATATAACGTCCTGCAAGGAATACATCGAGTTACCAGTAACCCCGTATATAGAGCGCTATGAGATTTAATCATTGTTGACAGTTGGGTTTATTAGTGTTAGGGGCGATTTTTGAACCATCAGGTTTTTTATCAGAAGAATCATTAATTCAGTTTAATACGTGTTTATACAAATAACGAGCGAGCCTTACAGTAGTCGTTTATGATGTGTAACATCTGACATCTGACCTTGGTAATAAGCAACTGAGCAGCGACAGAAATTAACCTCAAAATTAAAAAAAAACTAAATACTGAAATAATAATTCGAATAATTATTCATAACTAGTGGTTTCCCACTGATCGAAATTCAACCCTCTCTACCTACAATACACCTATAATATGCTTCCTATATACATGAGTACACTAATTCCATGCTATTATAAAGTACTTACTTATTCCATGCTCAAGCTGTCACTTCCTATTACACATTTCTGTCCCTTTTCAAGAAATCACTCCTATAGAAAGCGAGAGAAAAGATAAGATAAGATAATTTATTTACTTAAAATATATTAATGGTATTTATTAATGTGTTATAAATTATAATATAAAATGAGATCATACATGTTTTGCTTAAAATTAAAGCAAACTTAGACGAGTGGACAAACTTGAATTGAAAAGCATTATAATTTATGATAATACTTCTTTTTTTTTTCATTCATTATAAAAAAAAACCCTTAATATTATTTAAATTATTTTCAATTATTTTCATTCAGCCATTCATATAATTAAATTTTGAATAACCTGCAATTTAATATTTTTAATACATTAGGTAATTTATTATAAACACGTACACACATAGGCAGGTTTTGTTATATTTCGCTAATCTAGGGAGCTAACAAGTCTGTATTGATCACGCCGAGGCGACTTCGAGAACTTATTTCCTCTGCTGTTTTAAACAATACTTTATATTTCCTAACAAACATTGGTACCTACATTCTTCATACAAATATAATGAAGGTAACGGTAGCAAACCAAGCCTTTTAAATGAAAGATGTTACACATCAAAAACTGACAAACCGCTCTTTTATTCGTCTGAATGAAGCTATGATAATGAAGATTGAAAATGTTATATGGGTACTAATTACATTATAAACTGTACTTGTGATTAATAAACTTGTCTATAATTGTTTAGTTAGATTTATAGGATTAGACTGCCTTGTTGGTCTAGTGGTCGCCAGCACGACTGCTGAGCATGAGGTCCCGGTTTCGATTCCCAGGTCGGGCAAAGTGATATTGGGATTTTCCATTAGGAATTTCTCAGAAGCAGCCCGGTTGATGGCAATAGGCTCGCCCCCTATTACATGGGACTTAAACATAACTGGCGAAATGTGGGTGTACTATTAGGTGTACACCTCTGCCTAACCCTTCGGGGGTTACAGGCGTGATGTTATGTGTGTGTGTATAGGATTAGACTTTTTCTGTTATAGTTTTTAGCCTCTTGAATAATGATAGAATATCATGACAATGTGACGCCACGTGACAGAAGAATGTGATAAATCAAGTTACATAAAATAATACGTCAACAGCCCTAAAAAAACTTTTTTTAATAAAAAATAAATTGATTTCCTTCGAAATCATAGGATGTCAAAGGTCAAATTTTCTAATAATTAGCAAGTAGCTTCTTGTTGTTTTTCAATATTAATAATTTTATTAGTTTACTATTCAGTTATAAAGTTGTAAAGAATTAAAGTTATTTAATAGATGACATTGTACCATTGTATTGGTGATGTTCTTCAGACAGGTCGTGCGTAGTTCTCGCAACCGGCGCGCGGCGTGCGTGTATGACCAGGGGGCCAAGTCTGCTAACGCAGTTGTGTCCAAATGGCCGATCTTTGGCACCGTAATTGTAGAGTTTGACAGTTTTGCTAATCTCCTAATTGAAAGGCGTCTTTATGATTTTCTAACGACGTGCCACTGATACTACATTGGAAAAATTGTCTGTATTTGGTAATCTCGTACTGACAAGCTCCTATTATTTTGACTTCGCTATGGACCACTGTCACGCCATTATGAATTTAGGAGGTTAAAAACTATTGGCACAATGGTAATGGCGTTGCCTTGGTATGGTCGTCATAATGACCAATCATTGAAGATAGCAGACTTGGCCCCCAGATGTATGAACGTAAACGAGGCAAAAGGAGTATGTAAGAAGCGTAGCAGGTGGCGTTTTGTAGTTTCTGCTTACCCCAATGGTAAGAAGGCGTGAGTTTATATATGTATGTATTGTACTCAAAATCTTGAAGTCTTCCTTGATAAAGATAAACCTTGATGAAGATCGATTGTGTTATGGTATAGTTTAGGTATATTTAACATTTTAGTTTAAGACTTCGCATATTCATATTTTTCTCTTCTTGTTCTCACACACTATTGTCTACATTTCTTTTTCATTCTACCTTTCGCAAGTCTGCTGGAAACATATTCTTAAGAAGTACCTTTGTACTAATATTATTATTATATCATATCTCTCTGTATTTTGCTGTGTGTACATAAATAATAAAATAAATAAATAAAGATATTCTTCATTTTAATTAGTCACTTTTATACATAATAAAAGGTGCTAATTATATTAATATATTATTTCCTATAAAAATAGAACACTTAGGTAATTGTTTTTATTGCTATAAAAATGTTAATGTTTATAATATCCTCTCTACAACAGATTTTTTTTTTAGCGTTCAGTGTCATTAATTCTAACACGTATAACGAAACATTAATAAAACTTAGTATATACGTTTATTTTTCAAATCTGTTTTAGCGTTCAAAAAAGACCATCCAGTGCAGTCAATGACTGTACAACCTTGCTGACTAATAATGCTTGTAATAATGGTGTGAGTAACATAACAACACACCTGTATTCTGCGAAGGGTTAGGCAGAGGTGCACCTACATATAGTATACCCACATTTCGGCAGCTATGTTTAAGTTCCACGTAGAGGCGAGCCTATTGCCATCAACCGGACTCAAATCCAGACTACATGCTGCTACTGAGAAACTCTAGATGGAAATTCCAATAACACTTTTCCCAACCCGGGAATCTAAACCAGGGTGTCTACTCCGAACATAAATCCGAAGAAACGGCCGAACGTTCGGCCGTTTCTTGACTACGGCTAACTATGGCTGACTACGGTGAAATGAAAAAAAAAACGACAGTCAGAGAGATAAGCCAAAGTCAAAAATGTGACTTGAAGTGGGGTAAGAGGACTCGATAAGTTATATTATAATATTCTACTATACACCGTGGAATTTTAATCGTCTTACAACGGCAGCCCACTTCATGTATCCAATGACTACTAACCAATCATGAAAGTAAAAAAAATATTTATTAACATTTGAAAAAAAAAAAATATTATGACGCATGATGTTTAAGTAGTTTGAAACACCCTGTTAGGTCTGTTGGTTATTTTTATGATATTGCCAAATAATGACTTTTATAGGCAAATTTTTGACACCTTGGGTTACATTATTGCAATTTTAGAGAAGAGAACTCCAATTTAAAAAATAAATAAAATACAGCCCATGTGCGCTGATAATGTAGCTTTCTATAGGTGAAAGAATTTTTAAACATTACAGACAAACAAACAAAAATTCAAATCTTTTCTCTTTATAATATAAATACAGATAAATAAACTGTAATAGATGGTTGTCTACAATAATATTAAAATGATTTACAACGCCATTATGTACAAGACACTTTTAACCCCGGACATCGTTTAAATCTTTAGGTTTTTGTTACAATGTCTAATTTATTACTCAACACTGAAATAAACTAAGCTTAGGTAGGTACAAAATAAGGTTGAAACAAATCAAAAATACTTACAGCCTTGAGATTAGTTGATGTCTGATTTAAATCTAGTATTTTTCTGGCAAACGTGTGAATATCTATATACAATACGCGTTGCATGACCACCGTGGAAACGGAAGAAACTAATAACAAAATGCCAGATTGTCGAAACATTTCTGCGGTGTTTAAACTGTTAAAAATTAAGCCTGTTTCATAGGGTGCGATTTAATTGCCAGTGGTCTATGACAACTTGAAGCATCAATAAAAAATAAAATATAATAGCGCACCTTAAACACGTTCAGTGCCGGGAGCCCTCCCGGAGGGCTCATTATAAATATCCGTTTTCCTTAGCGAATACAGCCTAATAAACTGTGAAAATAAAATCAGTTGTATATTTTAGCAAGATTTAATAGTACACTCGTTTGGTTTTGAAATACAAGCATTTTTATTTATATTCATAGTTTTATTCGTTTTTTTTTTAAATTATAACTTACTTTATGTATGGCGGCATGGCGTATGAACTCTACGAAAGGTGGATGAAGTCGAAAGTGAAAATACAAAATTTTACACAGGAGCTTAAAACGAAATGCACGGCTTTTTTCGCAATAGATAATAAATTTAAGATACTTTAGTAACGGTTTGTATTTAATTGTGCGATAGGATAGAATACTCGTATTATAATATTAAGTGCTTAAAAACATGGTATAAAAAGATGGTAAAATACAAAAAAATACAAGAGCACACATATTTTTGCTTAACAGTGGTAAGCGTACAAATTTTCACAAGCGTATAGGTATTTAATATTTATTGTCAAAGAAGCCTTTGACAATAAATATTAAACTGCCTCGTTGGTCTAGTGGTTGCCAGCGCTAAGGCTGAGCATGAGGTCCTGGGTTCGATTCCCAGGTCGGGCCAAGTGTTATTGGGATTTTCCAGTAGGAATTTCTCAGTAGCAGCCAGGAGTATGGATTTGTGCCCGGTTTATGGCAATAGGCTCGCCCCCTATTACATGGGACTTAAACATAACTGGCGAAATGTGGGTGTACCTACTATAGGTACACCTCTGCCTAACCCTTCGGGGATTAGAG
Source organism: Tiliacea citrago (assembly GCA_963921375.1). Lineage (NCBI taxonomy): Eukaryota > Metazoa > Arthropoda > Insecta > Lepidoptera > Noctuidae > Tiliacea > Tiliacea citrago. Next base: position 17,196,166 of record OY992802.1, read on the forward strand.
GCGTGATCTTATGTTATGTTATGTAAGTCTTTGACACTATAAAAACTTTGACTACACAACCATTCATGCAATTTATTTTTTGAATAATCTCATATTCAAGGTCTTTAGATTACTTGGTATCTCAATTGCTCCATTTAAACAGTACTTAGACGATGTAAGTCATTTGTGGCTTAAATTTTATTGTATGCCACAGGCAAGAAAATTGTAAATGGGGCTTTAATGTCACTGCGTAGAAAGAGATAATAATTATGTCTATTCTTCGTAAGGTTCGTTCTTCTTCACCGTAATCGGTGATTACGACCATAATCATTTTCTTTGCATTTGTGGAATAGAGACAGGTTTTTTTCATTTTATTATTCTCGAGAAGACAATTTCAGGGATTTCATGAAACTGACGAGAGCAATGTGGTAATGACTGCGACTTACGAGTTGTAGGTCGTAGGTTCAAACCCTAATAGGCGCTATACTTTGTGTAAATTCTTTCATCACCATTGCTCTCAAAACGGTGAAGGAAAACGTCGTGAGGGTTTCCTCACGACGGTTTTAGGACATGCCGGTTTCGGCATGTCCTAAAACCAAAAATTCGAAGACATGTGACTTCTACCAACCCGCACTGCAGGGCCCGCATGGTGGAGTACGGACCACTCCCTCTCACTGAGAGGAGGTCTGTGTCCTAGCAGTACGAACATTATAGGTTGATTATGTTATGAAAGTAACTGATGGGATGCCGGGAAATTACATTAACTTTGTATGTTTACCACTAAGATTTTCAAAGAATTTCTCGGAGATACTTAGAAGGCTTGTCCCTCCCTTGACCCTCTAATTGTATTACTACAATTTTAATCTCAAATCTTTTTGGTTGTGAAAAAAACTGCGTTACGCAATTCGGCTGCTGGTCTGGCTGTTTGTGTATTGATGTTTCTTCTGTATTGTAACTATAATACAGAAAATATACTGTGGAAACGTTCATTTATCTATAAAATATTGGTATAGGACAAACTTGTTTTACCGGTAATCGGATAGCTACATTGTCGATTCTAATATTAATTGATATTTTTTTAACCCCTTCTTTTTTCTTTGCAGAAACGATAACCTTGATTCCATGGGTTATTACGTATTTCTCATGTTGTCAGAATAACTGGTTTGTAGTATTAAGGCTCCGTGCTTGAAAAACCCCTCTTTTGTCAATTTCTTATGTAATTGTGAGAAACCTTGAAATTATTGAAACATTCAGTCTGTGTGACTATAAAAGTACAGTTTCCTGGTGCTAAACCATTTGTGTCGGTCACAGCACCTGTTGATACATAGTTTCATCACTTTGGCGCTCTCGAAAATATGGTTTATTTCGGCTTTGGTTTACTTAATCAAGATATTGTATAATCATAAAATATTTTTTTGATTTTATCTCAAGGATGCTGAAGACTAATGTGTGATTTTAAAATTTCTTGATATGGTTTGCTAAATGATAGAAAAAAATACATTACTGACTGGGATTAAAAAGAGAAGGGATTTTCAACATTATTTTTCTGCTATACTTTGTATCGAAGTTGAAAAAAGTGGTTCAGCTACGTGAAAGTATCCTATAATGCTGTTGATGATGTTTTTAAATGTAAAAAATCAAAAGAAGTTTCTTGTAAAAAGATGATCAAACGTCAGTCTCGCGTAATTTTTCGGAAAACTTCTTGCGAATATTAGGGATTTCCAATGAATACTTAATTTATTTGAAAAATCCCTTCCAGCCACAGAGAACTTGAATTTTCAAATCACAAATAATTTTGTTTAAATTCTTTTTTCCTGTCTCATAAACAATTAACAAAATTGATCAAAACCAGTCGATTTCGTGCACGGCCCCTTAAGAAGAATTTATTAATCTGGTATGACTGGTTTGAAGTCATTCCCTTATGTGGTGTTATTTATTTGTGGCGTATGTATATTGAGGAATTCTTTGAATAAGATATTTTAAAGAATCATCATTATGGTAATTATATATAAGTATTAAAAAGATTTGAGGTTTTCCATTCAACATTGAAAAGTTTGTTCATGAGATAGGAAAATCCTTCATGCTAATGCCTTTGCGGTTACTTCGGACAACTAAAGAACAAAAACGATAAAGTATAATGATGCCTAGATAGCGTAGTCAGATGAACTTACGTATTCTATATCAATGCTAATCAAGTTTTCTAACTGAACAGACAACTGTGCTGCTGGGGAGTTTGTGGCGCCACTTCTTCTTCCCAAGCTAAAGCACTAGGAAGTGGTAAAGGGCGGGCATTTTGGGAGACTGTCTTATGTAATTTTGACGTTATAAAATGCTGATTCTCCGCCGGAACGACCGCTTGCCGCTGTTTATCCGTCTATGGGTGACCATCTTTACATACCGAGACTGCGTGCCTCGGAAAACACGTTAAGCCGTTGGTCCCGGCTGTGATTTTTAAATCATTGACAGTTGTTACGGGCTGTTAGAAGCCCTGGAGTCTGACAAAAAGTCTTACCAAGACCAAGGGGTATCGTGTTACCCAGTAACTGGGTTGTGCAGCAGCTGGGTTATTCAGCTGCATCCGGTTAGACTGGAAGCCGACCCCAACATAGTTGGGAAAAGACAGGCAAATGGTGCCCTTCTAAAGTACTGAATGTCTAGGTGTACGATGAAAAAGAAACACGAAGGCACATCTTCCATGACGCTATTCAAAGGTAACCAGTTACAAACTCAAATCACCAATGAGTAGCAAGAAGTGACAGGTTACCTTTGAGAAGCCTCTTAGAAGATGCGCCTGGCCTAAGTTTATATCGATCAGATTTTTGGAGAACCTAGATTTTCGGCTTTCTGGCGACCCCTAACGACTGTCAAAGATTCACGAATGACAGCCGGGACCAACGGCTTAACTTGCTCTCCGAGGCACGGAGGAGTCTTGGTATATAAAGATGGTCACCCATCCACGGACCAACCCCGGTAAGCGTAGCTTAACCTGATGGATCGACCCGTGTGGCTGTTATTAATTACCCACGAGTTCTCCTGCTGCGGCTGGTTTGCAATACCGGAATGAAATTATCCGAAAAAGAACTGGAATTATCAACATAGTTTGCACAGTAAGCAAGCAGAAGTGGCAGTGGGCTGGCCATCTTTGTCGAAGGACCGATGGCCAGTGTAGCAGACGAGTCCTGGTCTGCAGCAGCAGGCGGCGTATCGGCAAGCGTAGTGTGGGACGCCCCCCAGCTAGATAGACCGACGACCTTAAAAGGTGGCTGGGATAGACTGGATGCGGAAGGCGGAGGATCCAGGTCTTGTGGCGCAGCCTGGGAGCAGTGGACTGCGATTGGCTAAGTCGATTACAATGCAAATCTCGCATGTATAAACATTTTCATCAGAACTATACCGTTTCCCATTCCTAGAAGAGTTTATCTATTCATTCAATAAGTATGTTAATATCTTCTTCTACGTAACAGATAGATGTAATTTTCCCTTCCCGTACTTTGGACTAGCTATAATTGTTGATGTGATGTTCAAAACAATTTTTTTTATTACACACATCGTTCATAGGAAATGTTGACGTAGATTAAGTTAGAGTAGAGGTTATTCATTAATTAATTTTAATTGAATTTTTTCTGAGTTGTGTGGTGTTTCCGTATCCTGGGTCTTTATATTTTTGACCAAGGCTTGTGGGTAATAAATTGAACGAATTACTTAAGGCTTCAGAGGATTAGTACCTACATGGAAACTACAGTCAGGGAAATTATTTACGAAGCATACTAGGTTTTGCCCGCGGCTTTTCTCGCATGGATGATGGAAAATATCACACGGGAACTTACTACCAGGTCTACCGGAATTTTTACCGGGGTTTTCATATAACTATTGGTTTACGCGGCACACGCCAGTAGACAAAGCTCTCAGTCGGCATGATTTTTTCCGACGTCTTCAACAATCATCGTCATAATTATGTCAATTAATACAAAACCTTAATGAATTATACACTTAAACCTTCCTCGTGAGTCACTTCGTCCGTTGGTGAAAACCGTATGAAAATCCGTTTCGTAGTTTTTGAGATTATCGCGTTCAGGCTGGCAGAGTGGCGACTTTGTTTGTATTAGGTATACGTGTTTGCCGGGTTTTAGGGGTTTTAGCCATTTTATACTCAGGTTCTTACTTTTAACTGTCGCAGCGTCATGCTGAGATAAGAGCGTTCAGGACTTTATTTTTATTATAATTTTAATGTAGTTTTATCACATAAAAAAAACATTTTTTGCGATTACAAACTTAAATTTTCAGTTGGAAAATTAACCGTGGCGTATATCGATGTATGGGAGAACATGTTTTTCAAGTACAATGTTAAGTTTGTTTTAGGGATAAATTCATCCTAACTACGGAACCCTTCATTGTGCGTGGTCCGACACGCACTTGGTCAGTTTTTCCTATTAACCCTAACCCACATAGATTTTGCGGTCAAATGCGCACCTACTTACTTGTATTTTTACGGAACCCTAAATGTGCGAAGTCCAACACGCACTTGGTAGGTTTTTTATGTTTCTAAGAGTGTGTTTTAGTTTAATTTGTAATCTCCTGTGTGAGTCCCAATACATAATTTTTCTTTCTTTCTTTCTTTCATACAATTGAAAGAATAACAGTTGTAACTTAAATATAAGGACAATTTCAGTTAGTCGATTTGCTTCCCTGGCTTTACATGGTAGCGGTTGCCTACCCCACAAAGCATTAAGATTATCTCCATATGGGCAAGTGCCTTAGTGGTGACTGTGGTAAGCAAACCCCTTCAAAGTAAGCAAGTGGTAAGCAAATCTGAATCACCAAAACAATTTCTGTGTGCCATCTGACTTAGTTTTGTGACACAATTGATTGCCTGACTGTGCTTTTACCAAGGGGTATCATCGTATTTAACCAAATACTGGGTTGTGGAGGTCAGATAAGCAGTCAGTCCAAAAATACTGGTATTCAGCTGCATTCGGTTAGACTGGAAGCCGACCCCAATATAGTTGGGAAAAGGCTAGTCAGACTGACTGAGGTCGGCAGGGATGTTTTAAAGATTCGACCCATAAAATAAATTATTATCCTACTGAGTAACTGGTCAATAACTCTTTTTATTTTACGCTTTTTAGTTAGGATTATAAGACGGTAAATTAGGTTATTTACTCTTTCTACTTATAATCAGGTGATAACGGCCTCTTACTCACTCACTCCAAAAGTTTGGGATAGTTTTTTTTATCATTTCTCATTTAAATTACATTTAAAAATATAACTTGTGTATACTTTTGTAATCACCATTTAAAACGCTTCATTTTGATACCTCCCTCGACAGGCTTTGGAGATATTGAAAACACACCTTTTGGCGCAACATATCCGCCATTTTAATTTTTAATAATTTTAATATACCCTATGACACTCGCGCAAAAAAGACGAATCTAACGAAATATCATTCATCAAAATCGGTTCAGCTGTTAAGTGGTTATAAGGGAACATAGGGACGGACATACATACATAAATACATACATACATACAGGGGCCCAAGTCTGCTATTTTTATAAATTCAGTCATTCCAACACGATCCCATTGTCATGCCATTGTCATTTTGCTAAAAGTTCGTAATCTGTTAAATTCATAATGGTCGATCATTGGTCGGTCAATGTTCTCGTAATATAATTGTGTTATTATAATGGCATTGTCGTATTGTCATTATAAAACCCATTAGTAGAAATGTCATTCATTTGTCATTATGTACGAGATTACCAATATATGCAATTTCTTTCAATGTAGTGTCAGTGGCCGACCATTGGAAAGTCATAATGACGCCATTATAATAGTAAATTACCAAACTTGTCAAAATCAACAATTATGAAATCAATGATCGACCATTCTGACACTATTGTAATAGCAGACTTGAGGCCGTAGTCAAACACACAACCCTCGTTTTTTGGCTTCGCCGCAGTCGTATAAAAAGTAGCAAGTTACTTACAAATAAATAAACTATTGTCCCAGGTAATCACACTATAATTTTTTTATTATCAATAATGTTTCCCCTGTGCCTACATTAATGTCATCGCTTACAGTAATGGCTGCCGAGTAATTGACTTATAACCTAACATGACAATCTGCGTGCGCGCATAATGAGAGCTACCTAAGTATCTCCTGTCTAACATTATTACCACTTATGTGTTTTGTTATGATGTCTGACGGAAAATTATGTTAATATTTAATCTATTTATAATAATGTTGATGGACTTTTCATATGAGTTATAATATGCCATGGTTTGGGCTTATTATCAGCACCTGTGCGGATTGATCGGTCTTAGTGCTACGGTTGCCAAAGTCAGCCTGTAGAAGGGTGACCATAGTTATTTTTAAGATAAGTTTTACTGTTAAAGCGCCGATATATGATTTTAGTGAGTTTTAAATCTGTTATTACGCCTTCATGTCATCAAGTATGCTATGCAAAAAATGTTTGTTAAACTAGAACGCATACTCATCGATTCTATAAGTGAATAATAAGTATTGTAGTAAAATACTTTATGAAATAAATTCAGGAAGTAATGTCTACCCAAAGCATAAAAAACGATATTACTTTCAAACTACTTAAGATATTTTCATGTTTTTTTTTTTGTATGAATAGACTGTTTTATTATCTATAATTATATCTGTGATTTTATTCAAATATTCGTATTTTCGTTACTAAATATTCCCTATGAAAAATAATGGTGGCGCGTCGTAACCACGACGCGCATTTGTATGGTCAAGGTCAAAGGCGACTATCTGACCCTTAATGGATGAAACTGAAAGAAAAATGGGACTGGGTCTGTGTTATTGGGTTTTTCCATCAGGATTATCTCAGTAGCAGCTCGGAGTCTGGATTTGTGCTAGGTTGCTGGCAATAGGCTTGCCTCCTTGTTACATGGGGCTTAAACATATCTGGCGAAATGTAGGTGTTAATTTAAAATAGATATACCTCTGTCTAACCCTTCGGGGATTACATGCATGATTTTATGTTATACGTTGAAAAAAAAAAAGAAGTTTTTGTCGTGTTTAAGTAAATTTTTCTCTTTAAAATACTCAATAGTCTCTATTTTGAAGAGCATTATTTTTTGAGGTGAATGTCGATCAAATAATTTTTGCATCATTGGATGAACAGATTATGGCCATTACGGGTGTTCGAAATTGTTCCGCATTCGCCTCATAATAAAGTTCGCCTTCGTAATAATATTCCTTGTTCGCCCCTCATTTTGCTCCTTTGGCCCCGAAAATGATTTGTTTCATTTATTATTTATATTTTTAGTAAGTACTGATTTAAATTTTATTTTATGATTACAAAACATTCCTCGATCAAATTAATTATGTGTACAACACCTACCTACCTTAATATCTACTATTCATTTACATAATTTTATTAGAAGTAGGCACCATTAAAAGGTTGTGCGACCATGTGCCTTAACCTTTTCTGTGTATGGCGGAACACAACTTGATACATAATTATTTATTTTATATAGAAAATCTTTATTAAAAGTTATTTAGTTGTAGTTATTAGAACTTAGTTATAAGTAGGTAACTAACAAGTTTTTGCCGACAGTTTTAAAGGTCGTTAACATAACCAGTCGTTTAACCAGTTTAATTTATGGATTCTGATTTATTAATGTCCAAGCTACTAATCTCTAAAACGGCCTTTGAAAAGTAGAAGGAATGGTTTTAAGTTTCTGAAGATTTTTAACATAGCATATAGAAAAATAAAAAGAATATCTATTTATTGGGACTCACACAGGAAGGTTTGTGCAGAATATACCGTTTTTGTTTTTCTTTCTTTTAACACAATCATAGAAACAAAAAAAACAAAAGTAAATATAAAAATTAACAAAAAAAATACGTCATGGGCGAGGTTAGGGCCTTCTATGTCAGCATGATGCTGAGAAATTTCAAAATAAATTTAATTCAGGTAAAAAAACACTTCCTCACTCCTTAAACAACATCATTATATAATACGGTTCCTTGCTCTTGTTTCATGTTTATTATTGTATATATATATTTATATAGATAAGTGTATTGCTTTATGTATGTATGTATTTATTTATTTTATATGTAAATGGTACACCACTGACTACCTGCAGTATTGTCTCTCCTTCTCCCTTTAATTCATCCAAAGGTTGTCTGTAAAAGATCGCTTTCAGCGATAAGACCGCCCATTGTTTCACCTTATGTAAAATTTCAACATTTATATCTGTAATTTTTATGGTGTACATAATAAAGAGTATTCTATTCTAATAAAAACTCATTACAACACACACCACATCATGCCTGTGTACCTCGAAGGGTTGGGAAGAGGTAAATAGGGCCTAGCCTATTGCCACAACCGGGCACAACTCCAGACCACGGGCTGCTATGTAATATTATATCTCGGTACGGAAATCGATCCATTAACAGGATATAATCCTCTAACTTGTAATATGCTTGTTTACAAAGTGTACTTTATGTGTTTTAAATTTTCTCTCATTTAATTTCAATATATCACAAGGTATTTTGTTGTAACATTTATCACAGTGGGGAACAAATCTAACTCAGACAGATGTATTAATGATTCTAATACTGTAAATATTATACATATCTGTTATAGTCGCGAATCATATTTTGATTAAGATACAACCTGACACTGACCTGCAAATAGCAAGAAACGTAAGAAAATACAGCTGCGGATTTACCTTAAACAGGAATCGAAGTTAGCTCATGAGTAAATAATAAAGCTGCACAGGGCCTCAAGTCTGCTATTACAATAGTGTCAGAATGGTCGATCATTGATTTCATAATTGTTAATTTTGACAGGTTTGGTAATCTACTATTATAATGGCGTCATTATGACTTTCCAATGGTCTGCCACTGACACTACAATGAAAGAAATTGCAAAGAAAATGATCGACCATTATGAATTTACCAGATTACGAACTTTTAGCAAAATGACAATGGCATGACAATGGGATCGTGTTGGAATGACTGAATTTATAAAAATAGCAGACTTGGGCCCCAGGTCGCTTGCTGAGGTCGATCTGTGGACCATCCATTACATGTCATATCGAGATTCGAGACCCCTCGGAAAGCATGCAAAGCCGTTGATCCCGGCTGTCATTTGTAGATCTTTGACAGTCGTTACGGGTAGTCAGCAGCCCGAAAATTTGCCAACTGCTGGTCTTACCAAGGGGTAAAATATTGCCCAATAACTGGGTTCTCGAGGTCAGATAGGCAGGTGCTCAATGCAAAATACTGGTTGAAATATTCAGGTTAGACTAGAAGCCGACCCCAACGTAGTTGGGAAAAGGCTACGCGGATTGTTTTTATACAGGAATCGAAGGTGACCGCTCAGCCATTGCGTAAATCTACTTAGGTATAATATGGATTTATCTAGATATGCTACCTCGACGAAGGCTGCTGGTAATCTAATCTCATTATGGCACATTATGGCTACTTAAATCCTTGTGTTTTTAGCTAAAACGGTAAAGTAAGATGTTTTATGGGACTAAAATGGAAATTAGACGAAAATAGACCTACTAAACTACGGTAGAGTCTCGTTAATCCGGCACTTCAGTACTTCGGCACATCCCATAGTCCCCACCCACCAGCAAAAGTTTTTAAATAAGGATAAAAGTTGCGAAAAATAAACCTCAATTAAGGATTATTTTAAGATGAATTAGATAATTATGTTATTCATAATTTCAGCCGAAACATGTCCGCTGCTGGAATTAGGCATAATGTCGCAGTATGGCGTTAAAATGCATAGAGAACGCTGCTGTCCATTCTTCAAGACCCTTAGTCGCCTTTTACGACACCGAAATAGGATGGTGCTATTCTTTACGTCCGGCTCCACACGGCGAGGCTCAAGATAATTATGTTATTATCATAATAAAATGAGTAGTTGATAAATACACGTGGGATTATTAAACTAGTACGCCTATCATGAAATGCTTCTTGGTATAGGCATGTGATGAGGAAGGAGGAAACGCATGCGACTTAAAGAGTGATGAATGACCAAAAAGAAGATGGATGGATTGTGTGAGGAATGATATGAAAGAGAAGGAAGGAGGGGGGGATAGCGTGACGGCTGACAGGGGAGAATGGTTGAAGAAAACGATTTGTGCTGACCCCAAGTAACATGAGACTAGGGCTGGAGGATGATGATGATCATGAAATGCTTAAGCTTAATTTTATTTATCTTGAGTTTTTATTTGAAACATCTTTAACCGCACGTAAAACCGATTGCTGGCGGGACGACGCATGCCGCGTGGCGACGCGTCACCACTATATAGTCTATATGTAGTAGTGTGTAAATCATTTCGATGTTTCACATCTGCCAGGCGTCCCGTGACGGCTCAATTTTTTTTTTCTGTACTCTCAAGTAATCCGAACATTCCAATAATCCGGCACCCCGGCTGGTTTTAATACTGACGGAATAGTACTTTTTAGGGTTCCGTACCTCAAAAGGAAAAAACGGAACCCTTATAGGATGATTTCGTTGTCTGTCTGTCTGTCTATAAAGAACCTTTTTCAGGAACGCTTCGAGATATCAAGTTGATATTAATATCAAGTGCTATGCACTTAGCGGTCCCTTGGAGCTCTAAAAAAATCAAGGTTCAAAGTCAACGCAATAAAAAAATACGGCTATTTAAACGACATAATTATTTTATTGGGTACTTCCCATTAACCCAGAATCATGAAATTTGGCAAGAAGCAGTCTCACAACACAAATAAAGGAAAAAGGACAAAAATCGTTCATTTGTAGTTTTCCCACATTTTTTTTTTTTTTGTGATTTCAAACGTGCACTTTTGCAATTGGAAAATTGCCCGTGGCGTATATCGTTGTACGGGAGAACATGTTTTTTAACTACAATGTTAAGTTTGTTTTTGGGATAAATTCATTCATACTACGGAACCGTTCATTGCGCGTGGTCCGACACGCACTTGGCCGGTTTTTTTTCAGACTATGTAGTTTGAACAAAATTTTATTCACACTGTATTTTTTCAAGGTTATTTTTAGTCTATTAAAGCTTATAAAAAAACTTAAATATACATTAGAGACAGCCGGTGTTCTTAATTTAGACATTTCTATGAACAATTGTACGAGTATTTAGTTAAAATGCGTGTTTCTTTTTAGTTAAAACGCTTTATTTAGCTAATTTTATCTTCGTCTGCCCCGTTGGTATAGTGTCCGCAAGAGCTACTGCTGAGCTCGAGGTCCAGGGTTCTATTCCCGGGTCGGGGAAAGTGATATTGGGTTTTTCCATCTGGAATTTCTCAGTAGCAGCCCGGAGTCTGAATTTTTGCCCGGTTGATGGCAATAGGCTCGCCCACTATTACATAGGACTTAAACGTAACTAGAGAAATGTTGGTGTATTATATAGGTGCACCTCTGCTTACCCCTTCGGGGAATACAGGCGTGATGTTATGTTATGTGAATGCCTTCGTTACAAACAAAAGTATACAAAAAGAAAAGTAAAGTTATACAAAAGTATTTCTAGAATTTTGACATATAGTGGGACAATGGTGCAAAAACAACGAACATATTTTTTAAACAATATCCAAAAAGTTTGGACTATTCACAACTTACCAGATTTTTTGGGTTCCGTAACTTAAAAGAAAAAACGGAACCCTTATAGGATCACTCGTGTGTCTGTATATCCGTCTGTCTCAGACAATTTGCTCCGAATCTATTGGACCAATTAAGTTGAAATTAGTTAAATATGAATGAATGACCAATAATCATAAAAATTGCGTAATTACATTTAATTTAGTACTTCCATAATTGTGTAATAAACTAAAGTTTGGAGAAATAAAACACTAATTCTAATGTCAAAATATTTATTTAAATTTGTTAAATATGAATGAATGACCAATTGTCATAAAAATTGTGTAATTACATTTAATTTAGTACTTCCATAATTGTGTAATAAACTAAAGTTTGGAGAAATAAAACACTAATTCTAATGTCAAAATATTTATTTAAATTAGTTAAATATGAATGAATGACCAATTGTCATAAAAAATGTGTAATTACATTTAATTTAGTACTTCCCTAATTGTGTAATAAACTAAAGTTTGGAGAAATAAAACACTAATTCTATTGTCAAAATATTTATTTAAATTAACATCACACAAGTTTGACACCTTATTTGCATACAATGTAAGGGTTAGAGATATTCTAAAGTTTGGATTTACGATATTTACGAATAGTCTAGACAAGAGGTTTGTATTTCTAATTATGTGTCTACAATATCTCAAATTGATTAACATGATCCTCCGATATAGCGAAAATACTGCAGCATTAATTTTAAAATTAATATCCTATGGTAAATTTGTGGATTAATGTGAAATACTAGGTATGTTTGAGGAAAACACGAATCCATAAAATATTCTTGACAGTAAAAAAAAAAACAATAAACTGCTATTATTAAAAAAATACTTCAAATTAGAACATGAAACTTTGCAAAATAACTGTAAAAAAAGCGTTACCAGTATTATAACCGTAAAAAGAAATTACCTAAACTATCGGTGCCTTGGAGCCTTCTCCCTGCCGCCCTGTCCCACTTGCTCTCGTGGCCGCGAGCAGTAGTGTGCCAGCGATATAAAGAGTGAGGTGACGCTGGGGTATTCAAAGTCAAATTATTTATTTCAAATAGGGACATAAAAGGCACTTTTGAACGTGAAAAAAATATGGGCTCTTAAGATATAGATTATAGGAAACAGATGATACTCTTGTAGCCATTATTAACGCTATTCATGCATTAAGGCTCGTACAGACTCGCGCGATATCGCGGGCGCGACAGGCACCGACAAAGAAATTGTGCTGCTAGTGTCGCGTCGCGCCCGCGATATCGCACTAGTCCATACGAGCCTTTATGTCACTTGTATAATATGGATAATTACAGGCATTGGTAGTCATAAGGACATAATTATAGTGACCTCTTGTTGGTGATGTTCTTCAGAAAGGTCAGGTGCGTAGTACTCTCAAGTGGTGTGCTTAACGAAGCAAAAGGAGTATGTAAGGAGCGTAGCAGGTGGCGGGCGTTCTGTAATTTCTGCCTACCCCCATGAGAAGAAAGCCTGAGTTTATATGTGTAATTTTCACATTCGGGCATGAAAAAGATTTCATTCAGATATAGTCGACAAGATTTGCCATGGTTAAGGTATTTATAAGGGCATGACGTGTTGCCTGAAAATAAATGGATTTATTATTTTTTGCTTTACTTCATGAATATATCATTTATATTGTTAAATATTTGAATATCAAAATATAAAAACATTTAAAAATATAAAAAATAATTGCCCACCGGTATCGGGAACAGGGTCCAAGCTACGCCGTGTCCTCACGGAGGCGATCGGCGGCGGCGATCTCTCGCGTCCGGCCCTTGTTCAGGCCATGGTTCGGAGCGAGAGTGCATGGGAGGCCGTCACCTCCTTCTGCGAAGCAGTAATGCTCGCGAAGGAGGAGGCGGAACGCGTGAGGGAGAGGCAAGGTTCGCGCCCCCACGCCCCTAGTCGCCGCAGGAGACGCCCTGGGCGTCGGGAGTCACAAGCCGATTTCCGGCCACCGTAGACCCGGGCCTGCGGACGGTGAGCGATAAGTAGCTCGCCGTCCGATAAGGACCAGGCCCGGGTCGACGGCGCGTTGTGTTCCACGCGCGTCTCAAAGAGACGTCAGCACGAATTGACGGGGTCCATTAGGGCCAATTCCTGCCAGGGTTGCGAGTTTGTCCGATAGGGATATCGTGGCCCTGGCACACAGGCAAATGAAGGAACAAGGGTGGGTTTTAGTCAGTAAAAGTCTGACACGCCCTCCCACTCCGCCCAGAGCGGGAGAAGTTATTTGATAATTTCCCACCCAAAAAAAAAAGGTCCAAGCTACCGCTAGTCAGGGCTCCAGAGAGAGGAACCTCCTAACAATGCGAGCCGTGCCCAGAAGTACCACTCTCTGAATCAGGCCCTTAATCCAGCTGCCCGACGAGAGCCTCCTTAGGTGTTGGTCGAGGCTCTTGGCAATTATGTCATTGGCTGATACGACTATTGGCACAATGATTGCTGAGTCCACATCCCACATGTCGACAACCTCGCGAGCTAAGGACATTTGCGTGTCGCGTTAAGGCGTGTGTTAGATTTTCTTTCGTGCCAGGACTGCCTTGAACGGTTGGCAACCCTGTACATTGACATTCGTTCAGTTTGAACTTGCGTTGCCTTTAGTGAGCACTTACAAGTCTAGCGTTCATTTGTTTAATTAAGTATTTAGCATTTAGTTGTTTGGTGGAAATATTCTTATTTTAAAACTTGCTTTTGCCCGCAGCTTTGCCTGCTTTGGTAGGAGACTATCTCACAGGAACGTACTACTTACGGGGATATAAAGTCTAAAATTTTATTGAATTCCCTTTAGCAGTTAAGGGGGGGAAAGGTAACAGACGGATAGAGTAAAGGCTCCCACAGACAGGTGCTACGTGACTCTAGAAGAACAATTTCTAAAGAAACTTCATGGACATTGTGAATCTCGTCGCACCGCACCATCTTCGGACGAACCAGTCTTTGGGAGCCTTTACTTTCGCATTTCTGATAACGTTTACTTATTGGTAATAACTGGCTATATTTGCTGGCTGGCTGGCTTGGGCTTGGCTTATTTGTAATTAGTTTCTTGTCCTATTATTTGTTGCGCACCGAGATCTGTGTGCTTGTGTGATTTGTATTAATTTCCAATGACACCCAGGACATACGTCGTACGACCTAACGAGTCTATGATTGTAGTTGACACAGGTACTAAAAAAACCTCAAATAAAGCGACATATTCATTCTATTCTTATTGTATTCAAAAATGTTTGCCCTCATCTTGGCTGAGTTTTGCAAATTAATAAAAATGCATAACAAAATAAAACTGATATCATCTTCGAAACCAAAACAACATACTTAATTTTAAAAGGTTTTTTTTTGTGGAGACCAATCACTTGGTTGACATAAGCACAAGCTGTTACAGGAATTAAAACCCTACTGTCAAGCTAAAAAGTCCCGTTTTCCCTTGTCTAATGAAAATTCTTCTACCTGACTTCGTTCGCTAATAATTGATTTTCTTGTTGCAGTAAAAAATGACAGCATACGATAATGAGGGGGCGACGATATCCATGGAGGATGTCCGAGCTCCGGAGGCGCCCATCACCATCAGCACCATTGAGGCGGAGCTCATCGCCAGGAGACATAAGATGTTTAAGACGCAGAAGTCTACTGTCGCTTCTAGGTAAGTCGTTTTAGGCAAAAACCAGCGTCAGGCACTAGTTGTCTGGCATTTTTGCAGAACTTGGCCTTTTTGGCGCAGCCGTGGGGCACACTTTCCACATTGAACTTTACACTGTATTTGTTGTTTCATTATTTTTAGGGTTCCGTATCTACCTCAAAGGAAAAAACGGAACCCTTATAGGATCACTTGTGTGTCTGTCCGTCCTGTCACAGCCAATTTGCTCCGAATCTACTGGACCGATTAAGTTACAATTTGGTACACATCTGAATTTCTGTGACCCATACACGGACGTGTGCCGTAAATAAATGAATTTTGAATATGAGGGACACTAAAGAGACCTAGTAAGTAGTCTTGTAAATGACCATGGTGTCTATTAAAGACAAAGATGTAAGTTAATATTGGACTGCTTCGTTGGTCAAGTGGTCACAAGAGCTGCAGCTGAGCATGAGACCCTTCAATGGATTTTTCCATCTGGAATTTCTCAATAGCAACCCAAAATCTGAATTTATGCCTGGTTGACGTCAATAGGCTCGCCCCTTATTACTTAGACTTAAACAAAACTGGCAAAATGTGGGTGTACTAAGGTACACCTCTGCCTAACCCTTCGGGGAATACAGGTGTGATGTTTGTAATGTACATGTGTTAATACAATCTGTTTTTGTCCACAGAAAACAGCAGGCAGTCTGCGTACGGAGAGCACACAAGAAATACGGCACACAGAAGAATCCCAACATTATTTTAGATGGATTGAACATGACAGTACCCAAAGGAGCCATGTAAGTTATACTTTCATTCTCATCACAAACATAAATAGAACTTAAGTAGTCGTAGGCGGAATCCCAACTTATAATAATTAACGGCGCAGGGTAGTTCGCGCAGGCTCATACTGACAATTTTCATGCCGTCATTCGGAAAAAAGTCGTGTCACTTATGAGGAGGGTACGGAGGAGTCACAACAGCATCCTGAAAACGATAGCTGAAGATGTACGTGCACCTGTGTTGAGACATTTCGTTCGTCTGGTATCTTTTAGGGAGGTGTCTCCCTATGGGTTATCTTGAAGGGCCGTGTCTCAGCACAGGGGCATTTGTGTATAGAATTATTCCTTTGTGATTGTATCTAAGTACTAACAATAGTTTCTAAGTTTTTGTATACTAACCTTTGGACCTAGTTGTCCCAAAATAAATAAATTTGAATTTGATAGCCTTTACCAGAAGTGATCATCGTATTAGTGGATCAGCAGCTTTAATATCATCAGGATTGTGCCGGAATATAGCAGTTCGTCGTGGACGTGGTAGGACAGCGGCTCCCTTCACATCTTCTTCTGTCATCAGAAGACAGCCGCCACGTAACCATCGATGCGACGTTCTGCTAGAGTGACTGTCATGCACTTCTCCTATATTTTAAAGGATCATTCACACACTACACCAGCACTACACAATACCGACCGTGACTTACGAGTGACCGTGACTTACGAGTTGTAGGTCGTAGGTTCGAACTTCGAACCCTGACACGTGCTTTACTTTGCGTAAATTATTTCATCACCGCTGCTCTCAAAACGGTGAGGGAAAACATGGTGAGGAAACCGGCATGTCCTAGAACCAAAAATTCCAAGACATGTGACATCTACCAACCCGCACTGGGCCCGCGTGGTGGATTACGGTGGATCCCTCTCACCGAGAGGATGCCTATTTTGTACCAAAAATATTTAAGTGTGATGGAAAATGTTATCACCATTTAATTTCTTACAATACAATCGCCGTACGGTTACCTACTGCCAAATTATTATCAATGAGCGCAAGACGACCCTGGAGGCGAGGGGGCGCCGTTAGCATGTTTTTGTACGGACAACCCGGTAACATAACAACCATATAACTTTGTGATTTTTCCTGATACAGGTTTGAAATTTTGTACATAGATTATGTACATAAAAATTAAATACTAGACACGTGTTTCGGGTTTCACATATACTAAAACTAATATTGTATAGTTAGGATTAAAAGTCATGTTTATAAAAATATTGTGGCATTTTCGTGGGGCTCATTCGTGATCATTGTTTACGGTTTTAAGCCATATATTTATTAGGCAACAATTAACGCAGTTCCCATGACGCTCAACAAAGTTTGGTAATGATACACAATAGCGTGTGAATTTAGGATGTCTTCGTCTTAATCACAAAACTAAAACAAAACTGATCGTTGTTGTTTATTATACTGCATGATGCAGGAGTCTACCGCGTGTCGTCCACGAGGCTACTCAAAAGTAAAAAAAAAACAAAACAAAAAAAACAACCGACTTCCAAATAAACACTACAAAGTGAAAAATAACGATAATATTGGAATTCGGTCTTTGGATATGACTTCCGAAATTAAAGTTATTTTTCACTTTGTAGTGTTTATTTCGATGTCGGTTGTTTTCTTGTGAAAAGTTTTTAATTTTTTTCACTTCTCAGTTGATAATTTATCTAAATTACAATAGCCTAATGGCAACTGCTCATCACCTTTTACAAAATATTGCTTTTCCCAATGCAGGGACGTTAATTGTTGAGCAGTTTTTCCTGGTAAGAACCAGGCATATTGTGACGAACATAAATTGCTTAGCAACCGTTTTAAAGTACCTAATCGATTCGCAACCCGTGAAATGCTTATTATTAAGTATCTCCGGGGGCCATCTGTGGTGTTCATCATCAGTTCCACTTCATACACGAGTTACTGTAAAAAATACCCAAATCGCTATGGCTGTCTGTGCCTATAAGGTTTGAGGATTTCCCTCGATTTCCATGGTATCCCCTCATCAGATTCTGACTTAGTGACAATAGGACTACCTCGAGACCATACCCTTTCATAAAAAAAGAAACAAAATTGGTGCACATGTGACGGAGAAACCAAAAAAATACAAACATTCAGACGAACATATGTATACTATAACTTCCCCCTTCCCGGTCCGTCTATCGTCAACGCGAGCGTGGTCGAAAAGTTTGTTGTTTCATCCAGCGCAAGTGAAAACTATTAACAAACGATTGAGAACGCGATAACATTGAACGAAAAATAATGTGCGGAGTTTTCATAAAACTTGTTCCAGGAAATACGTGTTTTCGAGTAAGCCTTACCAGTTTGTGAAATATATGATGGTCATTTAGAATCTCCATTACATTTGCAAGGTTTCTATCGTAATTGTTTATTAACATTTACAACTTATGAGTACATTATGAATAGCCATAGATAAGGGCAGGAGAATGATGATGTCCGTATGGTGCCGGACGTAAAGAATAACTTAATAGAATAGATTTCTTCCCGGGGTGTCGTAAAAGGTGACTAAGGGACTTACTAGAGCCCATTCTCTAGTAAGCAGCGTTCGCATGCTTTTTACACCAAACTGCGATTGCCAACCTGCCTGCCAAGCGTGGCGATTATGGCAAACCCCCCCTTTGGGTGAGGCCTATGCCCAGCAGTGGACGAAATGATGATGATGAAATAAAATCGATAAGAAAAAATAACCGGTCAAGAGCGAGTCGGACTCGTATACCAAGGGTTCCGTACGTATATTGATGTTGATGATTTCTGAAAAACTGTGCTATTTAGAGACATCGTTTTATTTTCCTGTAGTCTTTACATAGACTTCTGTCACATAGAATAATTTCAGATTTTTCTCTATGCAAACTTCGGCGATAAGAGGGGGTATTTTTTTTACATTTTTCATCAAAGGTTGAAAACTATGATGCCTAAAAAAAACGCTATTTCATGTGCCCTAGTAGACTCCATTCGAATTTTTAAGACAATATTTCAGGCCCTGTTGCAAAAAAGATATATTTACTTAAATTTCCTTCTTGTTTGCAAAATAGTTGGGTAAACGTCATCGAGAACTATTCCAAATTTCAAGTTGATAGCATTAGTGCTTCTTGAGATATCCAGCTGTGACAGATAGACAGACTTAGTCCCACCATTAGAGTTCCTTTTTACCATTTTGGTACGGAACCCTAATAGACAGATTTTCTCTTTAAAAGCCTTCAATCACTAATAAGTAAAGTGTTTTGAGTCTGAGATTATTTCCATTCAAATGACCTCGGAAAGTACTGGTCGTAAGAATTAGTATAACAATTTATTTGAACAAAACTTAACCACACTTTTCAAAAAAAAAAAAATATCCGCTAGCATTCCTAATTTTCCGCTCTCTCATTTTAAGAAACGTCACCGAATTTTCCGCCAAAATTAACGTCAAAAGCGAAAGTCTTTTCATTTTGACAAACGGCTAAGATCATTTGACGGAATGTTCTAGGCGGAAGATTTTTAAATAATTTGAGCCAGATGGTGTGGACTGTGGACTAAACGATAATGTTTTCAATTTACGGATCGAGATGAAATGCCTGACATAATACATTTGAAATTCAAGGAAAGTTGAAAAATTTAGTTGAATAAACTGTGTCGAGAATAAATTATCGGACATTCGTGTTCGAAAAAATTTGAATTTTATGAAGATTCATAATTTTCCAGTTCATAATTATGCAAGATTCTCGAACTGATAGAGAGCTACCCAAGACTTATCTTACTCTTTAAGTATAGTTTCACAACAAAGTTGTTTGTCTATGGATTTTTTTGGGCTTGCTTCTGAACTATTTGATTGTTTTTGACGCAGTTTTCAAGATCATTTTTAGACAATTTGTTTCCGAAAAAGTTTTTTGTAGTAATTCATATTCATACAATTTTGCACCCGTCCAAAACCGGGTCGTTCAGAGGAAAATTAATAATTAGGTATTCGAGTTTAAAATGTATCATAGATATTACCAACACATTCATTGTTTTTTGTCCTTTCCAACAAAACCAATCGAATAAATAAATGATGTCATACTAAAGTTTCCCAAAGTCAATATGTAAGAACAGGGAAGTTACTCTCCTGTGTCGGTTGTAGTTTTACAGCCAAACTTTTGAAATTTTTCAAACCAGTACACTTACGTGTTAGTATTGTTGTTTGACACTGTTTATAATATAGATGTAACTTGATTTTGTGTCTTTTCCTCTTGACTCACTGCTCTCTTTGTTAATGGTAACCTGTAGGAGTGTGATTTTTGAAAACTGCCTAAGCTTGTAGGTTTATTGTTTCGGAAATCATCTGTGAATTGAGTGAATTTGCTTGTTTATGGATGAATTTAATAGAAGGGAATATCAAAACGTAATCCTACCTTATGAGAATCAGAAGAGTCATGAGGTTGATGTAGGAGAAATAAATAATACTTTTTAGTTTTGAGCATTTATATAAAGCTTACCTCACCTATACACTATCGCCATTGAATGATTCACTTTTTATGTTTAAACGATTCACCAAATTGGAACACAAAAGTCAACTGCGTTTTTCTGGTAAGGATCATAATGATGAATGATATTTATTTCTGTAATTTGATTTTAACAAACACATCAAAATAATAATATTTTAAAACTAGATGAGGTCAGTGTTTCCAATACAAGTATTCTGAAAAGAGACTCGGAAAGAAACTCAGAGGTTTCTGTGTTTTTTAGAGCGCTAACACACTGGGACGCCATGGCGATGCTGCTGGCTATTTAGCCATGGCAACCTCTGACTACGTAGCCATGGCAATCTCTGGCTACCTACCGTAGCCAAATGAGGTTGCCAAATAAGTAGTAGAGTTATTCATTCCGTCCTGGCGATCAGTTGGCCACTGAGTGAGGGAAGCGTAACTTACTTGTAAACAAAATACTGGCGACTTGGCTACGCGTCACCAGGTCGCCAGAGTATCCAGTCTCCACGTAGGGGCCGGTCGGTCGAGGCTACGCTTCCAAATTGGCGACGTCGCCAGACCGTAGCCAAGCGAGTTAACTGTCATACATTTCAATACGAATTGTTTGGATACGTAGCCGGCGACGTCGCTATGAGGACCACGCAGATTAGCATTTGAGATGGTCTTTTGAGTAAAGAACCACACAGATTTAAATGGACCTGTCCAGACAGTGCAAGTATGCATGTTTAAAATCATATGCAGGTTTTTTATACGGTATATCCACGTCCTTGTTCAATATTTTCTTATGGCACATTCTTTTGTTTCCAGATACGGTCTCCTAGGAGCATCAGGGTGCGGGAAGACAACCTTGCTATCATGTATTGTGGGCAGACGAAGACTGAACTCTGGAGAAATCTGGGTGCTAGGCGGAAAGCCAGGCAGTCCCGGCAGTGGAGTCCCTGGACCTAGAATCGGGTATATGCCTCAGGTTGGTTATTTATCCTTTGTTTTTTATCTAGTTATATGAGCCTCTGGACCTTTTAGTTTGGAGACTTTTGATGTGCGTACTTATGTAGCGTAGGTACTATAATCCGATGTTGTGAAAATAAATATACCAATAGACCAAATATATTAAAACTAAAAAGACGTAGATAGAATAGAATAGAATAGAATACTCTTTATTATGTACACCATAAAAGTAGATAGGTCACCTACTCAACATTCGATCTTCAAAAACGGCACAATGTCACACTATTAGATGACACGTGGAAGTAGGACGGCATGTCGTAATTATCGGGAGCAAAAAAGAGACAAGACGATGTAAATCTGGCCAATTAGCCAAGATTTGACGTGTCATTTGCGGAGCGTGTATGACTAACGTGACCATTTTTTTTTTTTTGTCAGAGCGGGACGCTTGCGGAATTCGACAAAAAAAAAAAACACTTTTTTTACTAGGTAGGTATTTATTAAAAAAGAAAAGGCCATGAAAAAAAAAAACAATAAATTAGGAATGTTAATAATATGTAATTTTTACATTATAATTATTATGGTTGAAGACACATTTGTTTTGTATTCGTCGGGGAGCAAATTAGTTTCAAAATGTCGGGTCTAGTTTTTAAGCAGAAATGGAGTTTATCACATGATTTGTCGATGTTAGTCTTTGTAATTAAAATGGCTTTCAGAACGCTGTGTTTTATCTCTTGTCCATATTTTATTTATCAAATCGACCTATCGCCCGTGCGTTTCGAATCAAATGAATATACTCGTAGGTAGGTAAGGGTACGTTTAATGAATTTATCGTTTGATCCCTTTGTAAAAGCGGAACATTTTTGCTCTGGTTGGGCACAACGGGACAGACGGCCTGAAAGCGGGCCTGTCCCGCCCAAAGCGGGACGAATGGTCACGTTATGTACGAGATAACTCTACTAATTGATCTAGAGAAAAAAATATCTTATGTCGTGATAATCACACTAATATTATAAAGACGAAAGTTTGTGAGTGTGTGTGTGTGTGTATGTTTGTTACTTCTTCACGCTCAAACGGCGGGACCAATTTTGATAAAATTTTGTATGGAGGTAGCTGACACCCTGAATTAAGACTACTTTTTATCCCGATATTCCCACGGGATTGAGACTTACGTGGGTGAAACCGCGGGGCGCAGCTAGTAAACTATATTTTCTTGCTGTGAATATTTGTTTTAGACATGAAAGCTAAACAATCTTGTTTGTTTTTTAGAATTATCCCTCTTTTTACTTATAATATCATTGCAATAGACGTTTTTTAGGGTTTCATACCTCAAAAGGAAAAAACGGAACCCTTATAGGATCACTTCGTTGTCCGTATGTCTGTCTGTCTGTCAGTCTGTCAAGACCCCTTTTCAACTAAAATGTTAAGTTTGTTTTTGGGATTCCTTCATCCCAACTACGGATCCCTTAATTGTGCGTGGTCTGACAGGCACTTGGCCGGATTTTTAAATGCAGACTGGTAGATTTTGTATATACCTTGAGTCTTGAGGTAATTTTATTGTTTCTTTTTGTGAAATGTGCATAAGGTTACCTGAACAGCAAAGGCAAAAAAAAGAAAAAAATGATTCGAAAGAGCTTTGATTTTGATTGGTGTTTTGATATGATTCGTTTGATTTTTTTTTACGTTAATGTGAATACTATTTTAGTCGTCTAGTAGTCGCAAGCGCTCCTGCTGAGCAAAACGTCCTGGGCTCGATTCCCGGGTCGGGCAATGTAATTGGGATTTTCTATCTGGAATTTCTCAGTAGCAGCCTGGAGTCTGGATTTGTGCCGGTTGATGGCAATAGGCTCGCCCCCTATTACGTGGGACTTAACATAACTGGGTTAACTTAACATAATGAGGTTTTCAGATTAAGCATATCTGAAAAAATAGCTGAACCCTGTGTACCGAATCTATTATGTTCCTGGTATTGACATTCCTTCTTCAAACTTATTTTTGTTTAGTAATACTTTCCAAGCTACTTGATAACTAGAACAAACTTCTTACCAAAACCAACTCCTAGTCGTTGAGATAAAACTAGGATCACCCATCATTCTTGTTGTTTCAAAGTTTCTGCTAAAGTCACGGCAATTTGTGTCCAGAAAGCGTCTAATGTGACACTTACGTAACATTACATAATATGCCAACTCACAAACGATTGTTGAAGTATAATCAGCCTTATGTAAAATATGTTAAGGTTGACTGTGGTTTATGGGCCAGTCAATGTCAGCAGAAATAATATGTAGGTAGTGTTGTGATCAGTGGAGCGTATTCAATTGATATGTGGGTAGTTATATAACTGTTTTGTAAGTAGTTTGTAGGCAATTATTTTGTCATGTTTTTCTTGTCAAGGAAATTGGTATTATGATGACAATTTAGGGATGTGTCTGTTTTAGTTTCCAGTATGTTAAAAACTGTAGCAGAGGTACCGTAGTGATGGTTATTATTGGTGATTATGGTTGGTGGTGGAGTTACGGTAGGTTGGGATCCATTCTTTTCGTATAATGTTTTTCTTACTAATATATTTTGGCATACCTGTTTTGGTATAATTTGTTTTTGCCATAATTGTTTTGGCATACAGTTGATGTAGACATAATTATATTGTTGGATAATTTGTTTTGGCATAACTTTAATTCACATAATTACTACTAGCATAAACTATTAGCATAAATAGTGATAAGGCATTAAAATATACGGGAATAACGGAAACCAATTTTAAGTAGGTTAAGGTACGGCGGGGTGGCTCTTAATATGTTTTACATACATATAGATATACATATTTCATTTGAGCAATATTGTATATAAATGTGTAGTAGTGCCTAACATTGTAGGAGTTAATTATTATGCGTATTTGTTATTCCTATAATAATTATGTTTTAATGTCAGTATGCGTAAATATATTTATACTGTTGAATGTATGCTTATACATTATTATGATTAGAGAAATTATGCTTAAAATAATTATGCGTAAGCTGTTATGCGTAAATAATGTTAGGAGTAAATATAGTTTGGATAAACAAAATTATGCCATGTTATATTATGTCTTAAAATTTTATGCAAATGGATAGGCTACCTCGTAGGTTCGCACCCTGACAGGCTTTTTATTTTGTTTAAATTATTTCATCACCACTGCTTTCCAAACGGTGAAGGAAAACATCGTGAGGAAACCGGCATGTCCTAGAATCAAAAATTCGAAGACATGTGCCGTCTACCAACCCGCACTGGGTCGGCATGATGGATGGACGGCCCACTCCCTCTCACTGAGAGGAGGCCCGTGTTTCAGCAGTGGGAATTACAATCATTATAGGCTGATTATGCTATGCTAAAAACTGGATATCAAACCAAACACCAATAATAAAATCCACAATAAAAATCTATAATATCTTTACAAAATAGGCATACTTATGTTGTGGGCATTTACCTACCATTATTTCAAAGTAATGAGAATTAAATAGGTATTCAAAATTTTCGTTAAAAACACTTATAAATAACACAATCAAAGACATAAAAGAAAATCAACTTAAATTGTATAATTTGCGGTTTTTACAAAATAATAACCCACATTATTACAATTAGAAAGAAAAATATTTATTTGGTACAAGCACAAGAAATACAAAAATAGCATTTAAAACTAACAATATACACAAAAAAAAAACAATCACGACTTGTGTGATGCCAAAAAGGCTCCTATCTCAGCATAATTTGGGTTGTTTTTGTTTAAAAACCCACTTTATAATGATATTATATATTAGTCTTTCTGACTCATTCGAAAAGCCTAAAGATTAATCTGTCTCAAATGGTTTACGAAATAAATAAGTAGTTGTTTGACCTCAATTCATATATTATTATTATTATTCTGATCGAATTTAACGAATTCTTACTATGAATTTTTATCAAATCATGCAAAAATTATAGCCTTTTAAACTGGTTAATAAAGATATTAACAGATTTTTATAAAATCTCGATAACTAATTACGATAATTAATTAGTTATTTAATAAATTAAATTGAAGTGTCTGTTTGTAATGTAAAAAAAATAAAAAAAAAAAACAAAAAAGCTGTTATAGCTGTTTTATTTTATATTTACCGTACAGGCGAAAGTCTATACGGTAAATAAAAAAAAGTCTCTCTGTGTTTTGTTCCTGCTAATCTCCGAAACGGCTGGACCGATTTTGACGGGATTTTCACGGGCAGATAACTAGAGATCGGATATTCGGATGCATATTCACCTAAAGTTTGAGAGTTGACTAGTATAGAGTGCGCTTCGGTACGGGAAAAAGTGTCGGTTTCCAGGACTGACAAGTTTTTAAGAACTACTCTTTTGTACGGTGTATCCCCGAATAAATATATTTCATTTTTGAATAAAAGGTTTTGAAGAAATATTAATAGTGTTTTTTAAACGTGTTATATTTTCCACAAAATTCTTGCCTAGTTCTAAATAGATAAGAAACATTTGTTATACTTAGGAATACAAAATTTTATACCTACCCACTGTTATTAATGAAACCCCGCGATCCCGGAATAAAAATATATTTTAAGAAGCCGTTTCCATACTTTGTATCATTTGCCAGGAAAAAAACTTAGTTTAGGTAAATATGCATCCGAATATCCGATTTCTACAGATAACAGACTGATGTTATAAGTTTGTTCCCCAATGCCATGATCTCATGAAAAGTCATTCAATGGAACAAATATAACTTAGAGAGATGTAGTAATGATTCTAATTCTGCAAATACATATCTGTTATAGTCACGAATCATATTTTGATCAAGATACAACCTGATACTGACCTGCAAATTGCAATAAACGTAAGAAAATTTGAATTTCGCGGGCTACAGCTGCGAATTCACATTTACATTAATCCTCTTTACCATATGTTTATTTTAAAATGGCATGTATTTAATGCGGCAACTAAGTAAAATGAATATAGGGTTTAAAAAAAAATAGAGTGGGTACCATATATAATGGGTTGGCAGCTAATAAGGAGTATCGTAATAAGTAATAGGTAGCATATTAATATATCAGTTTTTAGCTTTATTTTAATTTAAACTGGCATCGAATTTTTGTTTTGGTAACTGAATTTACCAACAATAGAGGGGATCTGGCGCTCGGCGGCCGCTGCCGCGGCACGCTCGCTTCGCTCGCGCGCCTTCGCTTGTTAATGGTTACTGTTCTAACCTAACCTAACCCAAATGATTCAATAACAGTAGATGACTTTGCAGCGATTAAGAAATAATATTTAATCGCTGCCATGTTATTTTTTTTTGCAGCAAATAATTAGTCGCCCTTTAAGTTATTCGTCGCCTGGAAAATTATTATCCTTTTAAAATTAATGCTGCAGTGTTTTCGATATAACGGAGGATCATGATAAGTAATTTGAGGTATTGTAGACTCATATCTGAATTAATGGGATATTGTGAGTTTGCTCACTTTGGTAGAACTAAGGTCAATGATCGGTCGTCCGGCGGCGAGATGGGCTGACGACATTGTTGCTTGTTGCCATCGCGGGTAGACCCTGTATGAGGCTGGCACAGGAACGTGGCATGAAAATATCTTAAGTGGGTTGAAAGTAATATCTTACTAAGAGTTTACTTCCTGAATTTATTTCATAAAGTATTTTACTACAATACTGAAATATTCACATATAGGATTGATGTGTATGCGTTCTAATTTTTTGCATAACAATCTGTTATTACGCCTTCAACAGATTTAAAAGTCACTAAAATCATATATCTGCGCCTTTAATAAATGCAGGTTGAATATCATGAAGGATCTGTCTTTTCATGGACATGGTGGTTCATATTTTCAAAATTGCTTTCATGAAGCCGTCATTAGTTTGACTTTTCATTGTATAAGTAAAAATCGCTTGCTTATCTAGAATAGGTACTTATAATAAATCAACAATGCACACAAAAACAACAACCTTCCAACAATCAACAATCTTCCTACAGCAAATTTTTTTTTTTTTTTAATTTATGTTTTTTTTTAAGTTTATTTATTTATCTTTTTTTTAAAGTATCACCAATAAGTTTAATTATTATTGGGGGGCAATTTTCAAAAATAATATGATTGTCGCGGGCCGTTTGTTAGACGATTATACCTATATTTGTCATCACGATTGACCATCGCGACGTAACTAGTGAAGTAACCATACGACTCGGTACTCGCTACTCACGATAAATCGATTCAAGTTAAATGTCAAAACGGGCTTATTATTTTTTGACAACTTTACTAGCAACCATGATTAAAAATATCAATTGTGAAATATAACGAAAGGAAACATTAATATTTTTTTATTAAGTAATAAACAAATATTATTTATGTAAGTACTTAATGAAAAAAATGACAAACTAAGTTATTAATATTAATGTGCAAAATCGATTTTTTTACTTTGACTATTTGTCTGAAGACAAAGCGCAGGCTAAATTAAATTACTCATACTTTTTATTTTAATATTTTTGATAAGGTCCGTACAAAATCGGTCGGCTGTTCTCATCAGGACCGCGGTCCGCCATTTGGTGACTCCTGGTTTATATTATAACTAGCTGCGCCCCGCGGTTTCCCCCGCGTATGTCTCGATCCCGTGGGAATATCGGGATAAAAAGTAACCTATATGTTAATCTAGGGTGTCAGCTACCTCCATACAAAATTTTATCAAAATTGGTCTAGCCGTTTGAGCGTAAAGAAGTAACAAACACGCACACACACTCACAAACTTTCACCTTTATAATTTTAGTGTGAAGAAAAACACAAACAAAACATTTGTGCAACAATTTTTTTTGGTGCTACCATTTTGAGATGCCATAACTATCATCAGGAGAAACAGCTTAGAATAAACAAATATGAATAGTCGACGTCACAATTCACAATTATTTGCATTCCATAATGAAGTTTTTTATTATTATTTATTTATAATGCACGTCACCATAGCTATAACACTTTGAACTGCAATTCCCACTAAACTGTAACTTCACTAAGGTTGAAACTATCTAACTGTCACATAAACAAATAGACCTTGTTGTTTTATGACGCGCAAGTAACATTCAACCTTAGAGTGATAGAGCAGTTACGAAGCCAACTATAGGTAGGGTCACCCTACGTCCTGTATATACGGGACTGTCGCCCTATTTGTATGACGTGTCCCGTATTGCTTCTTGTTTCGTTTGTGTCCCATTTTCTTCAAAATAGGCGTGAAGTCTCGGCGCCGAGCGGTGCAGGAGCATACAATTTGGGGTGCGCGTTGTGAGAGTGCGGAGGGTGTGGCCACTCGGCATCGTCGCGTCGCGTCCTTTGCTCACAGTGCTTGCTGAACTGTGCCCGACTTTATGATTATATCAAAAAACAAAAAGAAATCGTTAAGGGTGCAATTTCTTATCTAATTGTGAGAAAGCTTGAAATAATTTAAACATTAAGTCTGTGTAACTACAAAAGTACAGTTTTCGTGGTGATAAACCATACGTGTCAGTCTCAGCACCTGTTAATAGTTTCATCACTTTTGCGCTCTCGAAAATATAGCTTATTTCGCCGTTCATTTACTTAATGAAGATATTGTATAATCATAAAATAAAATTTTGATTTTATCACAAGGATAGCTGAAGCCCAGTGTGTGATTTTTAAATTTCTGGATATGGTTTGTTAAATAATAGGAAAACAAACATTACCGACAGTGTTTTTGAAAAAAAATATAGGTGTTTTCAAAATTATTTTCTGAGTCTATTTTTAACATTTTTATAGTTCCTCTTGCTACTTTTTTGAGTTGAACATGTCTGCTTATATAAAATATTTTTAATAATTAAATTTATATTATTATATTGAAGAAAAATGTTCGTAAACTCAACACGATATCGTCAATTTTGTGTGAAGAGGCAACGGAAATTATTTTTTACAATATTATAAACCAACATTTTCGATTAAAAAAATGCTAACAGTGGAGATGAAGGAGTAATCTATCTGTGGCAATTATTAGTTACATTTGGTTTAGTTAAATTTTGCCGCAAAATGTACCGAAAATCTGCAAAATTTTGTCAGATTTTGTGATAGCGTCCTTAAGTAAAATCTACTTCAAATATGACGGCGAAAAAAGATTCGAACCTCTTGCTGGATCTTCTTCTCAATTAGTGTAGTGTTTAAATTGTTTGGAGTATCAGTTAATATTATTGGTTGCACTTTATTATTATAACTTTTGATTATTTTATGATAATATACCTTTATCAGTATTATCAATTATGTAATTCAGATTTTTATTTAACTTAAACAATTTTGTCCCGTATCAGTGCCGACCAATTATGGGAACCCTAACTATAGGTACTTAAATTATTACAAAAATAAATATAAACGTAAGATCAAGAAGATAATCCATGGTTCGTGCAATATTGTTACTTTGTAAGGGATAGGTAGGTACTGATTTACTTACTAACACAATGTAAAACACTACAAGAAAATCATTGACTCATTTCACTATTACAATGATCTCGAGTAGTTAAAGAAACAATGGATACTGGACATACAAATCAGCCAGTAAACCTACTTATAACATGTTTAGATGACAATCATTTATGTTGTTGCTGCTTGTTATTTATGTTTTCCATAGTGTTTCTTTGTGATTTCCTTGGAAAATAGTAGGTCGAAGTTGCAAATGAATCAATTATTTTTGTCCTACCCCTTCGTTGCTAATGCCAGAGTCAGAAGAATAACATCTGGTACTTTAGCATTACTTAAAGTGAAAGCCTGCAAACATTTCTTACGTTTTTTGCAAAAAAATATATAATTTCGCGGGTGTTCACCTCAATTAGGTAACGCTATAGTAGAGATTGACGTTCTGAAATTCAAATTCTCAACTCAAAAACCGGGTTTTAGGACATAGTTTTGTTAATCGGAACCGTAACGATCCGTTCGTCTGATTTCGGACACGTCGTCATAATCCTAAACATTTAATCAACTCGACAAACTTCACAAATTAATTTCACAAACAGAGACGCAGATATCCTAAATCCACACAATAGTAAGGTTTTGTTTATGTTTTTAGTACCCAGGTAGACCATACCCAGGTCCAATTCTCTTTTTTTTTTTTTTTTTTTTTTTTTTTGTATATGGCATCTCGCAGTTGACCTTGAGAGGCCGTGACTGCTTAACCGGTCTTTCCTGTGGGTGCCCTAAGGTATTAGCTTAAAGCCTCCAGCCAGGAGCGTAAATAAAGTATTAAAAACTAAACGACAGCGCTCTAAGGGCACCCCCTGTGGGGTACGAACCTCGGCTTAGGGCGTCGTTGGGGAAAAACAAAGCAAATTGGGGACGGGCTGGATCAAAAGTTTAAATTCATGATTATTAACGGGGATTACTATTAAATGCTACGGCTCACTCAGCCTCGGGGCTGGCGGTTCGACGTGCAAGGGACGGGGGGAACAATTTATTCTTGATCTTCGCGTGGTACCTCGGCGGCGAGGACGGAATGACGGTTTGTGTTTGTGCACTGTACTTGTGGCCCTATTGCTTTCCTGAAGGAGAGTAATGGGGTCATCCGGGTCTAAGAGAGTATGCCTAGGTCGGCGAGTCTTACTGATTTGAGATGGCCTATAGCTAGCTGCCTGCACAACCAAGGGGTTGCGATGTCTATCTGCGGACTCGAAGAACCGCTTTGTCGCGCGTTTCAAAAACTGCTTGATGGTGGGGATTCTAAGATCTACGTGTAGGGTTTCGTTCCGAACGAACCATGGAGCGTCCGTAATTTTACGGAGAAATCGGTTTTGAAGTGCCTGCATTCTGTGAATGAGATGGGGACGGGCGTGTGCGAAAGCGGCACACGCGTACGTCATAATCGGCCGGATGCACGCTGTGTAAATACGCAATTTGCCCTTAAGGGACAACTTGCTGCGTGAGTTTAGAACGCAATGAAGCCTACCGAGAGCGAAAGCAGCGCGCGAACGCACTTGCTTTATGTGCTCAGCGAACGAAATGTGGTGATCTAAGATCACACCGAGATATTTGGCTCGCTTCTCCCAAGGGATAGGCTTGCCGAACATCTTGATCTGTCGTGGTAGGTCCGGTCTACGCCGGGGCCTAGAAAAGAGGACCGCTTGGCTCTTATCAGGATTGACCTCGATCCTCCACTTCCTGAACCAGTCACCGAGTCTGTTGACTTCGGTCTGTAGGATGCGGGAGATCTGGTCTTGACTGCGGCCGGTGTAGTAGATGGCCGTGTCGTCTGCGAACAGAGCTAACTGCGCCTTTCTACTTTTCGGGATGTCACTGGAGAACAGCGTAAAAATGAGCGGAGCCAGCACAGACCCCTGAGGGACGCCTGCGCGGATCGGATGAGGGGAAGAGAGCGCACCCTCGATGCGATAGCGGAAGGTGCGGTTCAACAAATAGTCCCGTAAGATGAGCACGAGACGATCTGGCACACCGAATTTGTATAGCTTATACAATAAGCCGTTGTGCCAGACTTTGTCGAACGCTTTCGCGATATCGAAGAACACAGCACCCGTCATGAACCCGCGCTGGAAACCGGCGCTTATGTGTTCTATGATACGGTGGACCTGTTGTACGCAAGAATGTTGGGTTCTAAAACCGAACTGTTCGTTGGGGATGAGCCCCTTCGTCTCGGCGTAGTCTCTGAGACGCTTATAAATAAGCCTCTCATAGACCTTGCCGAAAACGTCGAGCAAACTGATGGGACGGTAACTGGAAGGCTCGGTCTTAGGCTTGCCGGGCTTCGGGATACCGATGACGGTGGCATTTTTCCACGATTGTGGAAAAATGTTGTTACTAAGAGCACCATTGAAGATGGTGGTCATTAGCATGATCAGGTGAGCCGGGAACAACTGGACCACCCTATTGGTGATACCGTCTGATCCAGGGGCTTTACGGGGTTTCAGACCCTTGATTATATCGTGAACCTCGTCCGGGGAGACGGGGTCTAGAGGACAATCAGGGTCTTCAACCGGAGGGAGAGAGGCTCAACGTTCGACTTCGGCATCCACCTCGGCGAGGTGAGCCTGGTCTACTGGTTGAGAGCTGGGCGAGCACTGGGTCTCGAGGCTGTCAGCTAGGCATTCAGCCCTGTCGATGTCGTCGAATGCTATCGTCCTGTCGGGTCGTGTCAGGGGAGGCATAGAGACTACTTGCTGGGACTTGAGTTTCCTCTGAAGTTCCCAGAATGCCAGATGAGTGGGCTCTAGCTCGCTCAACATCTTGTCCCAGTTACCGTCACGCAGCTCGGCCATGCGTGTCCTTACAGATCTCTGCAAATAGCGCATGTGAGCTTTGTTGGCGTCACAGGGGAAGACGTCGTAGGCACGAGTAGCCGCGTTCTTCTCAGTCAGCAGTTCACGCACATCGTCCGGCAGCCTCAAGCGATGTTCGTCCATCGCCGGAGCTTGCCTTGAACAATCGTTCAGGACCGATTGTACGTGTTCCGTGAGTGAGCCGATCGCGGCCGTCGTGTCAGCGATTGAGGTGAACTGATCTGGTATAGAGTCTAGTAGAGGCGAAGTGGTGGATTTCAAGCGATCGCTTACTTTCCTCCAGTCCGTGACTACTTTGATACGAGAGGGTTCGTCCGGGTCAGGGAGTCCGTCGCGAGGGACCAGTCTCATGACGACTGGTCGGTGGTCGGAAGTCAGTTCGTCCATCGCCTCTATCGAATCCAACCGGAGGTTGATATTCTTTAGGAGCGCTATGTCCAATACGTCAGGGGTATGGTTGGGGTCGTGAGGGTAGTGGGTGGGCGTCATCGGGGCGATGACGTCAAAGTTTAGGACGGGGCAGAGGTCAAACAAGTGTCTGCCTCGGAACGTGGTACTGGTACTATTCCAGGCCGGATGTTTGGCGTTGAGGTCACCCGCTATGATAACGGATTCGCTCAGGCCAAAGAGAATTGAAAGATCGTCAGAGAGCAGTTTGAGACCGTCTGCTGACGAGGTCGCGGTGGGCGGCATGTAAGCCGAAACTATCGTAATCGGTCTATGACCTGACATGCCTAGTCTACATGCAGACACTTCAAGACACGAGAGAGTTGGAGGATCAAGAGGAATACAGTATAGAGGGGTTCTATAATAGATCAAGGTGCCGCCCTTGTGGCATCGAGACCTGTCGTTGCGAACTATGCGATAGTTCGCAATTGACGGGTTTCGATGACTCGGCTTGAGGAAGGTTTCCTGTACTAGGAGAATGTCTAACTTGTGGACGCGGAGGAACTCGGCGACTTCGTCGCGTTGTCCCCTAATGCCGTTGGCATTGAAAAAGCCTAACTTGAGGGATCTGAGTTTAGTTCTTGCGGGGGCCGTATTATACATATTAGGGCCGTTTCGCGAAGGTGTTGAGGACTTGCGTAATTTCCGGGTACGCATTGAATATGCTCTGGATCTGATAGAGATTGCCAGAGGATTGAGCCTTGACTAATTCCCCGGCCATTTGAATGGCGCGAGGAGACATGAACACGTTGAATGTGCTCGTGATCACATTAAACGCGTCTAGTGCGTTAGCGACGGCGCCAACTGAAGAAGTCGCGGGTTTAGGGGGCGCGCGAGTGGTGGCGACGGGAGCGGCTTTAGGAGCTGGCTCAGGTACACGGGGCGCGAGAGGCGCGCGGGGCGCGGCGGGCGCGGGAGCCGCGCGGGGTGCGAGAGGCGCGCGAGCCGCGGGAAGCGCGGTGTTAGCGGCGGGTGCCAGTTGAGCGCGTTGAGCGCGAATATTGGGGTCCATCATCAGAGGTTGAGGATGGAGAGGAGGGGCCATATATTGGCCGAAGGCAGGGAAGGCCTGCTGGTGGTTAAAATAATTCCACGGACTGGACCTTTGAGGGCTCAGACGCTGCGGAGGTTGAGACAGGGTAGCGGGGTACCCGGGGTGCTCTCGTTGCTGCCTCGCGTCGAAACGCTTGGTCAGCTTCGAGGAAGATGACTTTGGGGCTTTAGGACAGCCACGGTAATTGGCTGGGTGACCCTGTTGGCCGCATAGGACGCAGCTGGGAGGCTCGGTGCAGAGGGCACGGTCCTTTGGACGGGTGCACTCAGAAGTGCCGTGCTCGCCCAGGCACTTGACGCACCTGGGTTTCGCAAAGCAGTTCTTTTGCGCGTGTCCGTATAGCTGGCATCTGTGGCATTGGCCTATGATGCTTGATTTGTGGGGCTTCTGGACGTCGAAGCCCTTAAGGTAGCATATCGAGCTAACCTTGAAGATTGGGTGATGCCCTTCGGTTTGTGGGCACACGACAAGAACCATGTCGTATGCGGATCCACCTCTGGATCGGTGCATCCTGTGCACTTCGAGGACAGGGATCCCCTGTCTCTCTAGGTCTGCCTTTATGTCGTCCGTGGCGATCTCACTGGGGATCCTACGGATCACCACGCGTATCTGACGATCCTCGGGGAGGGTGTACGAGTGGAATGAGATTCCTCTCGCCCGAAGAAGTTTTGTAAGTTCCCTGTAATCGTTCGACGTAGGAACGGAAACTTTGATGCCCGGTTGTGTGCTGATGGCACTGGTGAAGTTGATCCTAAGATCACTGCACCTTTGTGAAACTTCCGTCCACCTGCCCTTATCTTGAATGATAATGGGTGGGGGACGGGATGCCTTCTTGGAGGCAGAAGGAGTCTTGGCGGACGCGGTCGCAGTACCGGAAGTGGTAGCTTGCGACTGCGCGGACGGAGCCGGGGTAGGGGCCCTAGTGGCGACTACCGCGGGGGTAGAGGGAGCGGAGGTCGAGGGAGCCTCGATCGCAACCATTTTAGCAGGTTGCGAAGACCTGCTCTTGTTCTTCTTCCTCTTGCCAGGGCCTGAGGTGATGCCCCCTTCCTCTGGTCCAGAGGAGGAAGAACAAGAACCTGACTCCGCATCCGAGGAGTCTGAGTTCGCCGCCGCCGCGTTATTGTCCGCGGGGGCGGTGGTGTCCATCGACACTATCGGACTTTCCGAACGACTCTGTGAGTCAGAGTCGTCTGAGTTTGAAGCGAGCGCATCGCTGAATTTTGAGAGGCTCGCTGATGGCGTAGCCCTCAACCCACTAATCTGGGAAGCGTACTTCCTGAGGAAGTCTTGGTCCTTGAGGAGGACCTCTCTGACGAACGTCAGTAAGAGGTCGTCCTCCATTCTACCGAGAGGGGGGATCCTATCGGAGGAATTTTGGAGCCGGACTCCACTACAAGAAAATGAAGCCTATCGTGGCCCTACGCCTAACTCCCCGGGTGGATTGGCCCGGGGATGAGTTTCGCTCCCTGTCGGGTGTAGACAGGGAGGATGAGTACCTATGGTGAGCCCTGAGCTTGTGATCCCGTTGCCAATCTTATTGTGCAAGGGGGCCCTATTTGGTCTAGCGCGAAGGGTGTAGACACACCCTAAAGACACTAGGTGAGTCGCTGTGGGAGGAAAACTGTCACCAGAGCCGACTAGGAGATCCCCCAAGGCCGGTTAACTCTGGGACCCGTCCAAATTATTGCCTCTCCCTGAGGGGGTTCAGCGGGTGCGTTTGGGTCAGCACCCCACTCGGTTTCGTTGGCACCGTAAGGTATCCACCGAGGACCACGAAACTGTGGTTTTACCCAGAAGGGGCCTAATGAATTTAATAACGTTTTCCTGCTATAGAAACACCTGTCTTGAAAAAGACAATTTTTGTGATCCAGGTCTTTCGATTGAATTGATTAATAAATTAATCGACCCAATCAATCGACGATCGGATGTAGTCGGGGCGACTACGAGAGCGTTACGCAAGCGTAACAATACCGGGCACGAGAGAGCGGCAGGAGGGCGGGAGCACACCGATAGCAGCACACAACACGACCGTCCGCAGCGAGATCCGAACGCAGTATCCTTTTTGTCCAATTCTCTTGACACTATAATCCTTATTACTACATTGCCGAAGGTAATCCAGCGGATGTTTTCCTAAACATTGTCGTTAGCATGCTAATATTAAACACTTTGTTAAACCAACAGTTGCTGATATATTGTAAAGATACTTTGTGACTGCAGTTTAATTACTTGGAGCCTTGACCAATAAAATAGACAAGAGTTTAGCCGTATGCAATACATTGAAGATGAGGGTAAAAGTTTCGGTGATTTGCCACGACCCTTGCGGGTTTTCACCTTACTACTCATAACTACCCTTAACTTATTGTAAATTTGATTCCATATGCAGTGAAACATCTCTCTGTAGATATTATGTCCGTTGATATGATAATGGAAAACCACTCATCCAATTTACGTGAATTTTCTTTTCATTCGAAGATACAGACTTTGGCTAGGTTTTACATTAAATGTTACGTGAGGCCCCAAGGACTCTCTTAGTCTGAAATAAATGCAATTTTCTGAAAGCACGGTTGGGATAGTCAGTGGCTGAGCGATCAGCTTTCTCTATAAAGGTCACGGGATCAATCTCCGCAGATAATAAATACCTATCATGTATGGTCTGCAGAAAGTAGATTTGAGTGTATACGAGTACACCCAGACAAATCTCATATACTTATAAATTTACGTATCTACTTAAAAATGCACATGATACAGAAAAATAATGTTAAACAACGAAGACACTTGCAAAAGTTTTGACACCATATTATTAATTACAGGAACTGGCACTATTCGGCGAGTTTTCCATTAGAGAAACACTAATCTACTTCGGATGGATCGCCAACATGTCAACCAAAGAGGTAGAGGAACGGATAGACTTCTTGATCCAGTTGTTACAACTACCGAATCCTACCAAGTAAGTATTTCATTCCTGCGACCTTCATCGGTCCACCTTGTGGGCGGCCTTCCAACGCTACGGCTTCCACTACACGGTGGTCACTCCAGAACTTTTCAGCCCCATCAGCCATCAGTTCTGCGAACAATGTGCCCTGCCCATTGCCACTTAAGTTTGGCAATCGGGCTATCGGTGAGTTGTACAAAACCAACATTAGTTTAACGGAGACTTTAAAATTATGCTGTCACTTTCTTTTTGATACCAAATGTAGGGATGGCATGAATTTAAAGTCTCCGTTAAACTAATGTTGGTTTCGTGCAACTCAACGTGAGTCGGTTACCACCTGAAGGCGGCAGAAATCCGCTGGATGTGGGAACGACAGAACCGGTCGAAGTGGCGGTGCTTGGGGGAGGATGTCCAGCAGTGGACGATTTTCGGCTGAACTGATTACGATGATGAAGTATTTTATAATGATTGGAATGATGTGACATTAAGTATGGTCTAAATGCCAAAGCAAGTACAGCTAAGTAATGTTTTTGCTATCAATTACGATGTAAATCTTTCAGAGAATAGCCCGCAAAAAGTTTAAAGATGATTCGATACTGTAAGATGTTTTAAGAGTCTTGTTGGTAACTAGTTATTAGTTCTTTCACCGTACTGCATAATCAGCCTATAATGTTCCCACTGCTGGGACACAAGCCTCCTCTCGGTGAGAGGGAGTGGGCCGTAATATAACACGCGGGCCCAGTGCGGGTTGGTAGATGTCACCATGTCTTTAAGTTTTTGGTTCTAAGATATGCCGGTTTCCTCACGATGTTTTCCTTCACCGTTTAGAGCAGTGGTGATGAAATCAATCTGCCTAGCCTTTTTCCAACTATATTGGGGTCGGCTTCCAGTCTAACCATATGCAGCTGAATACCAGTATTTTATATGGAGCGACTGCTTATCTGGTAACCCAGTAACTGGATAATACGATACCCCTTGGTAAGACTGATTGTCAGACTTACGGGCTTCTGACGACCCGTAACGACTGTCAAAGATCCACGATGACAGCCGAGACCAACGGCTTAACGTGCTTTCCGAGGCACGGAGGATTCTTGGTATGTAAAGATGGTTACCAATCCACGGACCAACCCCGGCAAGCGTAGCTTAACCTGATGGATCGACGCGTACGGCTCACCACCTCCACGAGTTATGAAATAATTTTCATAAAGTAAAGCGCCTGTCTTGGTTCGAATCTACGACCTTCAACTCGGTAAGTCCCGGCTGTTACCACTGAGTCACGACTGCTCACTGCTGGCATGAGGCGAGAGCTACCAATCTTGCAGCCACTAGACCAACGAGGCAGTCGAGGTTAGTCAGTAAATATAGCAGAAATATTAATCCAATTAAAGGTTTAATGATTTGCAGGGCGAACACCACAAGGCCTACTTGCTACATGTCAGGCGATGATAATGAAAGCTGTAATAATATTATAATATTACATTATAGAATAATAATATAATAATATTAATATAATAATATTAATATAATATAATAATATTAATATAATATAATAATATTAATATAATATAATAATATTAATATAATATAATAATATATAAAAATAAATAATATTAATTCTCCATTACAGGCAAGTCAAGAACCTATCAGGCGGTCAGCAAAGAAGGACTTCGTTGGCTGCTGCCCTGATCCATGAACCAGAGCTGTTGATCCTCGATGAGCCTACAGTCGGAGTCGACCCTGTATTGCGACAGGGGTGAGTTTTGCTGCGGAATTAATTTAAAGTATTATGTTGTTAGGTTTTTTATGCGCTGATGTGAAAAAATTACCTTAAAAACCATTTGAAGTTTTTTTTTAAGTCGCTTCTTTGAATTGACTGACACTTGTGTAAATTGTTTTCTTTAAAATAAAATATTAAGTAGTTGCTTATGGGTGTGCATGGATTTGAGAAGCTAGAAACATTTAAATTTTTGTAAAGTTTAAATTGGATAAGTAAGAAATAAAATTGCTTTTATCGTAGTGCAGCTGCGTCACCTATTGAAACATAATAAGCTAAGAATAAAGGTTTTCCAAAACTAAAACTAAACTTCTAAATCTTTTGTTGAATTTTTCAGTTGTTAATTCAATTTCCATTTATCAACGGCAAAAAGCGAATCTTTTAACTAGCAATATCAATGTGTATCATAAAGCTTGTTAAAATTTTCGCATTCAACTAAGATCAAACTTTTAAAGACTAAACTTTAATTATTATAAACTCAGGCCGGTTTAAATTAATTAAAGTTTTGTTGTTTAGGACAGTAAAATTCAAAAAAGTTTGGCTGATTTTTTTTGTTTCTGTGATTGTTAGTCTTACGTTGTTTTTTATTGATATAATTTTTGTTTGCAGCATCTGGGACCATTTGGTAGATATTACTAAGGGTGGACGCACAACTGTTATTATCACGACCCATTACATAGATGAGACTAAGCAGGCTGACATTGTAAGTACCTAATGCTTCATTTAATTTTGTTTAGACTGTGTGTTTATCCAGTTAAGTGGTTAGAGCTTTGTAAAGTTAATGTTTTGTGTGTTAACTTTGAGAACTTAAAATAATTTGAATTTAATTCTTCTATGGACGAAATTACCTATAATATATTATTGGGTCATACTTTTTGGGGATCATTTTCAATCATGGGAACAACATTGTAAAGGCCACTTTTTTTTTAAAGAGTGTCCGTGGAGTTTCTTGCCAGCTCTTCTCCATAGGAAACGACCAATTGGAACCGTGCACCTAGCTTCTGACGTTTCATAAGTGCCCATGCATGGTTTATGTGAAATAAAATATTTTGATTTAGATTGATTTTGATTTTGGGATCTATGACAGAAAATATAAAGCTATAGATAGGATTTTGTTAACAATTTTTTATTCTACGTTTTAGAATTTCAAAGAAGTATGGCAACCGTTCAGTTTCGAGTTTTATGGGCTGATGAGCAACATAATATTATACTTCAAATTAATATTTTTTTATTCAGATCGGACTCATGCGAGGTGGTAGATTCTTAGCAGAAGAATCACCAACAGAGCTGATCCGTCGCTACCAGGGCGAAAGCTTAGAAGACGTGTTCTTGAAGCTGTCGGTACTCCAGAACTTGGGGAAGAGGAGGAGATCTAGTATCCTCGCTGATGTGATAGAGAGAGTCGAACTACCGGCTATACCGGTAAGTTTAATAAGTTCTTACAGTTGACCTGAAAAATTCTCGACATACCTTCGAGGAGTTTAGAATTTATGGTGATACACAGTTGATAGGCATTTGATTATAAACAGGACATCATTCATGTGCATTTACCCGGTGCGTCAGGACTGCAACAGGTATTATATTAAAAATGTGTTACAATTTGTTACCAACATAGCAAGTATTGTGTATTACAAACATTATACACCGTGGCATTTTAATCGACTTATAATGGCAGCCCACTTCATGTATCCAATGACTACTAATCATTAGTTAAAGTAAAAAAATATATATTAACATTTTTTGTTATATTATTCAATATGACGCATGATGTAGTGTGTAACACACTGTTAGGAGCGCGGTGCGAGTATTGCACTCCTTTCGCGCCACCCATTGGGACGCTTGGCTCGCACCGCGCTCGTAAAATGTTTTCAAACTGAATAAACAAAATGAATAATATTTGTTTTTTTTTATTATTCAAATGTTAATTTAAAAAAAAAACTTTATGAATAATTAGAGTCATTACTTAATTAGATACATGAAGTGGGCTGTCGTTGTAAGACGATTAAAATGCCACGGTGTATAGATGCAGCAGTAAAAAAAATCATTATATGGCAAGGAAGGAGGTGACTTATCATTATGGATCTCTCTGTACCGCTTAGTATGGAAGAAGAAGACATGCATGAACTGCAAATAGATTGGGATGAGACGTAGCACTTTAATCTTGGAAACTTACAATATCTTTAATATTGCAATAGTCTTTAATTTTTGCAGACACTATTGAAGGACGATAATTCCATATCTCTCTCTATATATATATCTCTCTTTTGATATCTTCTTATGGTACAAATCTGGAAGGGCTCTTAACTTTTTTTTTTTTTTTTTTCTGGGAAAATGCTAGACTTATCAGAAAGAAATAATTAACTTAACTATTAAACTACCGCTTTTCAGAATCCTTCAGCAGTAGACTTGGAAGAAGCAGAAATTGGTGAAATATCAGGTGAATTTGGTGACAACGTCTCCATGAGCAGCAAGGGCCGCGTGGTGGTGACCCCAGAGCTGATTCACCCCATAGAGGCGATGCCCCCAGAAGAGAAGCCGACCAGAAGCTTAGAGATGTACATGCCAATGAAGTGGCATCACATGAAGGCTTTGATTTGGAAGAACTTCTTGAGTTTGTTTAGGAATTTTGCGTAAGTGAAGATGCTAAAGTGTTTTAAATAATTTTGATACATCAGCTTTTTGACTAGGATTAAAAAGATGGCAATGTGTATAAATTTTCTTTTGTTAATAAAATTGGCCATGCTTGATAGGACTTTGTGCTATTGAAAATGGGAACCTCATGTCTACTGCTGGACGATAATCTCTTATGAGATGATTGGTCCTCAGTAAACTGAGGTCTTTGCCTTACAGTGGATACAGGCAAACATAAATAAAAGCCTAATATTATTTCTTGACATGTCGTAACTAAGATGAGATTAATGTAGGAACGTTCTCTTATGGTCTTTTCCTATACAAAAGTAAATATAGGAACCTCTTACAACAGTCCTCCAGGTTCTATCCTTCTTTTAGTTTGACCATGGGTAACAAGGGCCTTATTTTAGTGTTACAAGATATAAAATGTGTTCCTAATCATTGTTTATTTCATCCAGTGCCTTAGCCTTCCTCCTCGGCCTACCAGTCTCCCAAATGATATTCTTCTGCCTCGCCGTTGGTCACTACCCGGTCGGCTTACCGATCGCCGTGGTGAACTACGAAGTCAAC
Organism: Tiliacea citrago; assembly: GCA_963921375.1. Lineage (NCBI taxonomy): Eukaryota > Metazoa > Arthropoda > Insecta > Lepidoptera > Noctuidae > Tiliacea > Tiliacea citrago. The sequence goes on from OY992802.1 coordinate 17,238,290, forward strand.
TCTACGGATCCCCTCTGTGATTACGACAAGAACCTCTGCCCGCAGGACCCTAATACGTATGAATGGAATTTGACGAGATTCAGTTGTGAATATCTGGACTTTTTGTCGAAACGACAATCTAACTTGGTGAGTTGTGATAAATGTGTTTTCTTTGAAATGTAGAACTGTAAAATTACCAGCTCTTATTGTATTTTTATAGATTTATTATAAAGTTTTTATAAAATATTGAAATACCTTACATCTAACTAGCATAGTGAAGTAACTCATACAAGCCATTAATAGGCCGGAAGCGTGTTAATGGAGGTAGTTAAACTAACTGTGGTGCAGTTAGAAATAGAGTAAGTACTTATTCATCTAAAAGTTAACTAAACTCAAGGAACCGGACTATTCATATCTGAATTCTTAGATGCAAATGCACGAAAGCATAGAGCACAACTGCGAGAACAATTATTTAAAGCCAGGAAAAATGGATCTCATGCAATTATAAGAAATAACCACCTATTTATAGACGGAAAACTGATTAACATAGATTAACATAGAAAACAACAAACATCAATACGAATACAGCACCCAAGAAAATGATATAATATTGAACAACACCAACCAACTTTGCCCTACAAATATGTCCAACGAAACTGAGAACCAGACATTTCGTAAACAATGACCGACCATTTAAAATAATGTTCCAAAATTTTCAAAGCCTTAATAATAAACAAGATATACTCGAAGCATTCATTGATAAAAATTCATTGTATAAAGCAATATGCGTTTCAGAAACTTGGCTAACTCAAGAAAAACTTGATCTAATCAAATTTAGTGGATATAAATTTGCATCTTCCTTCTGTCGCAGCACTAGAGCGGGTGGCGGTGTTTGTACGCTTCTACAAGAACATATCGACAGCATAAATAGAAATGATATTTCAGACATGTCTATAGAATATATAATAGAATTATGCGCCACGGAATTACCAAAAGAAAATTTATTGATAGTAACTATGTACTGGAATAGAAGAGAGGAGGAAGTATTTTATCAACAATTAAAGCAAATTCTAAAATATATAAACAATAAATACTACAAACTAAATATAATAATAGGCGGCGATTTTAACGTTAATATAATATCGGATAATTCAAAATCAAATCTATTTTTAAATCTTATGCAGGAACATAATTTTAATCAACATGTAAAAAGCCCTACACGTATTACGCCAAATACTACAACGTGCATAGATCTAATATTCACAAACTTTGACTACAGAGACATGTACACAACTACAGAAGAGCTAGGTTTTTCCGACCACCATAGTACAATTTTACATTTAAAAATACCTAAACAATCAGAAAAATATAACTGGTACACAATGAAAAGACTATTTAATAACACAAATATATCAAAATTCAAAGAGAAAATACAAAAACTAAATTGGAATGATATTCTTAAAACCAATAATAACATTAACATAAATTATAAAATATTTAATGACACACTCATTTCTATTCTAAATCAATGTATACCGTTACGTAAAATTAAACTAAACAAAGAATTTAAAAAATATTGGCTCACTGTAGGTATAAAAAAATCTTGTTTAAATAAAAGACTATTAAAGACATTAACAACAAAAACAAAAAATCCAATACTAACAAAATATTATAAAAAGTATGAAAAAACATTGAAGAAAACTGTCACAGTTGCAAAAAAACTACACTTTAAAAATAAAATCATGCAATCTAACAATAAAGTTAAAACAATGTGGGGAATAATTAATGAACGCACAAACAAGAAACTAAAAAGTGAAAAACACAATATAACCCTGCAAATAAATAATAACTTAGCTTTAAAACCCCAAGAGGTAGCCAATATATTTAATAGTTTCTTCGCGTCTATTGGTGGGGACAGCAAAATACCTACCGACCGTAAACCAAAAGGACCCCCGACGATTTCAGCTACACAAAATACATTATATCTTAGTCCAGTAGATCCTTACGAAGTAAATACCATAATTAAAAATCTAAAACCCAAAAAAAGCCATGGAATTGACGAACTTCCACCTACTCTAAAAAGACAATGTGCCGACGAATTAACCTTGCCATTTTACATACTACTTAACCAATCTTTTGAAGAAGGCGTTTTTCCCGATTTATTAAAAAAAGCTCTTATAAAACCGATCCACAAGAAAAATATAAAAACCGATCCAAACAACTACCGTCCCATTGCTCTCTTACCAACAGCCTCAAAAATATTTGAGAAAGCCATGTGCGATCGTGTTTATGCATTTTGTGAAAAATATAATCTATTCAATGATAGCCAAAATGGTTTTCGCAAAAACCGATCTACCGTTTTGGCTGTTTACAAATATATACAAGAAGCACTCAATATAATTAATAATAAAAAATACGCTGTAGGATTGTTATTAGACATGACAAAAGCTTATGACAAGGTGCAATTTGACATATTATTAAATAAACTTTATAACATCGGTATCCGCGGAAAAAGTTATGAATGGTTCACATCTTATTTAAAAAACAGAGAACAAGTTGTAGAAATAGAACATTACAATCATAAATCAAAAGAAATACAATTAATTCGATCCCAAAATTTGCCCGTAAACGCTTCTATACCACAAGGAAGTGTGATAGGGTGCCTGCTATTCCTAGTTTACATAAACGATCTCCCTAACCACATCAATGAGTCATGCGTATTGTTCGCCGATGATATCTCTATCTTAACATCATTTGATAATAATATAAATTTAAACCAAAAATTGAGTTCTATACTTGACACTGCAACGCACTGGATGAACGAACACAACCTTGAAATTAACTACAATAAGACTAAAATAATAACTTTCCACCCCCGACAAAAAATACCTATAAGTATAAGTTTCGAATATAACGGATCAAAATTAGAAGACGTTAATAAATTCACACTTTTAGGCCTAGACATAGATTCACACATAGATTGGAAATCACATATTCGAAAAATAAGAACTAAATTATGCAAGTTTTCATACGCTCTCCGAGAAATCAAGAAAACAACAGACCTCAAAACAGCACTAGTGACGTATTACGCGTACGCATTTGCATGGCTCAAGTATGGAATTATCCTATGGGGAAATAGTACAGACGCGCCTACATTATTCACTCTACAGAAAAAAATGATTAGAATTTTATTAAATATCGAAAATACAGACTCCTGTAAGCCCCACTTTACAGATCTAAAAATATTAACCCTGCCCTGCCTCTACCTATTTGAAATTTGTAAATTTGTACGTAAATATCCGCAATTCTATACCAAAAGAGGAGATATCCAAACAAAAATTGCACTTAGACATGAAAGCAGATTAAACATACCCACTTCACGATTAAAAATGCACTCTTCTAGTACATTCGTTATGTCCATTAAAATATACAATAAGTTACCGGAATATATCAAAAGTATAAATAAAAATAATATCTTTATAAATAAATTAAAACAATTTCTGATAATCAAAAGCTACTACACTATTAACGAATATTTTAGCGATACATTTCAACAACAATAAAAACTTTTTTACATAATAAGTACCTTTTTTTACCTTTTTTACATAATATTTAATTTTAAATTTCACTTTGAATTGAATATAAATTTATTTTAACACACTAAAATATTGTTAATCTAAAAATTAATACTTATGCTAAACAGTGCACAATTAATATTGATAATAACATTCTACAAGACTAAATAAAATTCTAAATATTTATTTATTGTAATTTATAATATTAATAATGTAAATCGTGCAATATATAATTTAAAAATATAATTTAAAAATATATTCAAATAATTTAAAACCGAATATATACTATAAATACTTGTATAAAATATAAATACCAGAAAAGCAAATGATACTATTTTCATGATACTATTTTAATTTAATGATTTTTTTTTTTTTTTTAACAAAAAGCGCCTTCAACCTCTCTCCTATTAAAAATTAACTTTGCTGTGCCCGACAGGGTCCATAATTGATTCTATGTTTAACATACCAACTGTTATATTATGTACACATTATGGAATGCAATAAAGTATTGAGTATTGAGTATTGAGTAAACTAAATGCATGCGTTACCACTATCATGAAATATTTACCTGTGCGTAGTCTCTGAAAACGGATGATTTCGTACAGCAATGAATAAACCAGACCAGACCTGAAGAATATTAAGGCGCTGACAAGAGGCAAATGATAAAAGTAGGCTTGTTTTAAACAAAAACATTGCCAAATCTATATACTTTGTGGTAGCGGAAAAAATATTATGTTATTCTTGAACATATTTTTCAGAACTTGGTTGTTACCAAAACACGTTTAGAAAAAAAAATTCGATACAAAATAACTGTAAACTAAGCCTTTACTTTGAGTTTCAATCCAAAATATCTGTATAACATAATTTATAACAAGAACGTCTTATTTGTATGCAGAACTTGGTGTTTTATTTTCAATTACTCAACTCATTTTTAAGTATTATAGATAATTGCTTCATATTTTGCAATAAATTACAAGCGTTGTGTCATCGCGCTTCTTTTTCTTTTGTATGCAGTCTGATAGTGACCGCGGTTTAAATGTTGTCAGCTTCTTAAGCACTGGAACTGAAATGAGGATTTTATTTAAATGTATCTACTACTCATTAAAACTCATTAATGATCTGCCTCATCTACCTAGCCTTTCCCAACTATGTTAGGTTCAACTTCCAGTCTACCCGAATGCAGCTGAATACCAGTATTTTACATGGAGCGACTGCCTATCTGACCACAACCCAGTTACTGGGTAATACGATACCTCTTGGTAAGACTGGTTGTGAGACTTTCGGGCTTCTGACAACCCGTAACAACTGTCAAAGATCTAAAAATGACAGCCGGGACCAATGGCTTAACGTGATTTCCGAGGCACGGAGTTCTTGGTATGTAAAGATGGTCACCCATCCATGGACCAACCGCGGCAAGCGTAGCTTAATCTGATCGATTGACCCGTACGGCTATTATTACTTAGCCACAATCTCCTCATTATTACTACTCATTAGTTTATTATGAAAAACGCAAGAACCTACATTTACCACCTACACATTATACCTGCTGATCCCAGTAACTAATTCTTAATCTCTATGGTTTCCACCAGATATACTACCCTAACAAGGAGCTGGCAATGGAAGAAGCTTCGCACGGCAAAGCGCGGGCGGTCCTGGTGTTCGCTGCCAACTTCTCCGAGTCCTTGCAGCTGAGAATCACAGACCCCAGGAAGGCCAGCTTCTGGACTGTCAAGAGTTCTGACATGGAAGCACATATGGATGAGACTGGTGAGTGATCATGTTGAATTTGTAGAAAATAATTGACAAGCTACTTTTCCGATTGTCAAATGTTTTGACAAATTACGGTTTCTATAGTAATGGTAATTTTATTTCCAAACTTCAGTACGCTTTACATAAATGTGGTCTCGATCCCTGAACCAGGGACATCCTGTATGACAGGGGTCGGAAACATGCTTTATTTGATTTAGGAATACATAGTTTACACGAACTTAAATAGGTTGTCACATACATTAATACATCGCGTGAAAACGTGCCGAATTAGTGCTCAGTATTACCTAATATATATTTAACAAAATATATTTTCAAAAAGACTGAGAGGACCATTTTCGTGTATACTCTTCTAAAAGATGAAAGGGTCTACTAATTCTAACCCAAGTATACTGACAGCCTAGTTAAAGTTCAGATATTAAAATAGATAGTAAATCTACTGGAAGAGAATAAAAAATTAAAAAAAACGAGTGCGGTCGAAGTTCGTTTTTTTTATTGGGTTTTAAGTTAGTTTTTTTTATAGCGATTGGACGAAGTTCCTACTCATGTATGATTTTAAACCAAAACAAAAAGTTTTTACACTTGGAACTTGAGACCCTGAAACTGACATTTTTTCAAAGTTTCTTTTACCTCGCGTAGACTGTTTTACACACCCACAAACAAGCTTTCAAGTTTGTGGTAACTTAATGAGAGCTTCTAAAAACGTATACTAGATAGCTCTGTATTAAAAACGCGTAATAAATTCATACTTGCTCTCTCTCTATCTCTCTATGTCTTTGTATTATACAATATAATAGAAAAATACAGAGAGAAAGTTGAATAACGCTTTTTCCTTACGTGACGATTTCTACCAGTCAACTCCTACCGCAATCCGCGTTATAGAACTTCGTCCCAATAGTCGTAGTTTAAGGATAAAAAAATACGGTAACAACTTCAGTTGCAAAATGCGTCTGACAAAGAACCATGATTCAGAAAATTAATAAAAACAACTGTATGCCATTAATGAACAAACCCTCAAACAACAATTCACATTCACGAATTAAAAATGTTTTTTTATACGTTTCCATTTCTTTTGTTTTTAACCCTGTTGTATGGAATTTTAATTAAAAATGCACCTTTATAATTGCCCGAGAGTTTTTCATTGTTAAGCTGAAATTAGCTTAGCTTTTGAAACAGATGAACAGTAATAATTCATTTCTAGTATAAAGGCAGCGTTGTGCCTTTAAGCCTAATTTATTCATTTGTTAATTTGCAGACTTGTTTCAATAGGCATATGGTGCATTGATTTTTAGATAACTCTTGACTGCCTCGTTGGTCCTGGTTTAGATTCCCCGGTCGGGAAAAGTGTTATTGGGTTTTTCTATATCTGGAATATCTCAGTAACAGCCCGGAGTCTTTATTTGGGCCCGGTTGATGGTCATAGGCTCGCCCCCTATTACATATGGGACTTAAACATAACTGAAAAAATGTGGAATAGGTACCCCTCTGCTAACCCTTCGGGGAACTAAAGTCTCGATGAGTCAAATAATAAAAGATTTTTTTAATTAAGGGTCGATTTTGCAATAGTCAGCTAGTATTTATCTTAAGAATAAATAGAGCATAATAATAATCAGCTATAATTTGACTGCTAGGACACAGGCCTCGTCTCGGTGAGAGGGAGTGGGCCGTGATCCACCCCGCGGGCCCAGTGCGGGTTGGTAGATGTCACATATCTTCGAATTTTTGGTTCTAGGACATGTCGGTTTGCTCACGACGTTTTCCTTTGCAGTTTTGAGAGCAGTGATGGTGATAAAATAATTTACACAACGTAAAGCGCTTGCACTCCACAAATATAGCGTAAATATATACAGGGTCAAATTAAATTAGCTAGAGAAACTCCGCAGACGTGATGGTTATCGATATCTAGACATGATAAAATAAAAAAATAAAATATTTTGTTAATGTTTATTTTTGTTGTTTTTTGGGGTCGCTTAAAAATCTGGTTTTTTTGTGTAAACTCCACAGACGCGATGGGTATCAATATCTCAACACGATAAAACAGATTTTATCAACTCAAACTTCAAGTAAGAGTAACAACAATATCATCGGTCATTGACCAAAAAAAAATTATCAAATCTATTTGTTTTTATTTTGTCGTGCTTAGATATCAATACCCATCACGTCTGTGGAGTTTCGCTAGCTAATTTAATTTGATCCTGTATATTTATTTCACTTATAAAAGTTTATCTGACGTTTGAAAAGTTAGCCCTTAATCAAATCTTGTATTTACTTTCCTGATTGGTAATCGCTACCAATCATGAAAGTTGTAAAATTATTTTGAAAATATAATACATTTACGAGGACTTGAAACAAAATTCTTAATAATTAAACACAAATACCTAATACGTAATATAATTATAAAGATTAGATCGAACCCGTGCCAAGCCTGGGGGTCTACTCCGAACATAGTTCCGAAGTATCAGCCGAATGTTCGGCCGTTTCTGAACTACGGCTAAAGAAGGCTGACTACGGCGAAAGAAAAAAAAAACGACAGTCAAAGAGATATCATGCCAAAGTCAAAAATGTGACTTTAAGTCGGGTAAGGACTCAAACTAAAAAAAAGGAAACTTTGGAAGTTATAAAACGGCCGATACTTGTGATAATTATGGCTTCGGAGTAGACCCACTGGCTCGCCAGTGCGTACTCGTTTTCAAATACACCGAGCAGATCAAAATAAATACAAGAAATAATAGTTTTTCGGATGATTGATCGCAATATTGAGACCCGTCTGAGAGAATCCTGATCCGTTATTTTGTCGGTAAACAAGCATGTTTGTTTCAACGTTCAAAATGATATCCCTTAAGCGTTGCTCGACAGAATCCTAAGTAAATAAAATATTTAATTTGTGTGCGTACATATTTTTTATAACGGGAGGCATGTGTCTGACCCGATGACGGATTTTAACGTTGTCAGGAACTCGTCACCAATTTATAGAATTTATAATCGGCCTGCATTTATAATAATAATAATACCGTTTATTTCACAGGCACATAGAAAAATACCTTAACCTAAACATACATATTTTAATTTAAACAAAACTTGTGTTAATAAATAGCTTAAGACTATGTTAGTAGCACTTCATCTTGCACTAGCTTGACTTTGTGCTGTTCTGTCAGTCAATTCCGTTAAAAATCCCTCCCACCTCACCATGACATGTTAGGTAAAGTGAGCTCGCATTCCACCAAATATGCTAGGGAGTGACACTGTTGACAGCTCACTTCACTCAAGTATTCACGGTGTGATATTTGCAGAATACCACTGCTGTGGTACTTGTCCGCGGAAGCGACGGAATACCACGTCCTGCGGCCAAAAGTTTTCTTCCATGACGAGGGGCAGATAACAGTTCGGTACAAACGCCCACAATAATAATAATTTATAATGTTCTCACGGCTGGGACACAGGTCTCCTCTCTGTGAGAGGGGGTGGGCCTTACTCTACCAGACGGGCCCAGTGTAGTTTACTATGTTTTACTTCAACTTTTCAGCGTAGTTCTGATGGTTAGACAAAGAGATGTGAACGCCAGTCGTGGGGACTTTTTAATGCAATCTTGCAATGCCCCAGGGGCCCAAGTCTGCTATTTTTATAAATTCAGTCATTCCAACACGATCCCATTGTCATGCCATTGTAATTTTGCTAAAAGTTCGTAATCTGGTAAATTCATAATGGTCGATCATTGGTCGGTCAATGTTCTCGTAATATAATGGTGTTATTATAATGGCATTGTCGTATTGCCATTATTATAAAACCCATTAGTAGAAATATCATTAATTTGTCATTATGTACGAGATTACCAATATATGCAATTTCTTTCAATGTAGTGTCATAATGACGCCATTATAATAGTAGATTACCAAACTTGTCAAAATCAACAATTATGAAATCAATAATCGACCATTCTGACACTATTGTAATAGCAGACTTGAGGCCCTGGATATTTATTTAAACATCTCGCACACCATAAGGTAAAACGGCGGAGTTAATGCCTTAGGCATTCTCTACCAGCCAACCAAGGGTGTTGAAGAGATAAGATGGCAGGTGCTCTGTTTGAGAGGAAATAATATCTAATATATTTTTTTTTAAGATAACAAATAATAGATAATAATAAAATAAGTACATAAGTACGTAAATATATTACAAACTACACTACTACTGCCACTAGGATATTTATTTATACATTTTTGATTGAAGCCGACTTTATAACGAATTACAACATAATTAGGAAAAACCAATTTTTTAAATTAGTGTAGGGTTATTTATGTGGTAGGTACATAAATAACCCTAGACTAATTAAAAAAAATATATAATTGTTAATAAAGGTTTACCAACAACTTCTGTAATTTAGGGACAGTCAAATGTAAATTGATGTTGAGCTTGTGGCTAAATAATAACTGCCGCACGGCTCAATCGATCAGGTTAAGCTACGCTTGCCGCGGTTGGTCCGTGGATGGGTGACCATCGAATCATACCAAGATTCCTCCGTGCCTCGGAAAGCACGTTAAGCCGTTGGTCCCAGCTGTCATTTGTAGATCTTTGACAGTTGTTACGGGTCGTCAGAAGCCCAAAAGTCTGACAACCAGTCTTACCAAGGGATATCGTGTTACCCAGTAACTGGGTTGTGAAGGTCAGATAGGCAGTCGCTCCATGTAAAATACTGGTATTCAGCTGCATCCGGTTAGACTGGAAGCCGACCGCAACATAGTTGGGAAAAGGCTAGGCAGAAGATGATGACATGTAAATTGATAAAGGTCAAGGTACATTTTTGATATTTTTTGCCTTCTATACACGGAGGTTGTGTAAGGTCCTTTAATTATGTTTTTTAGGTCCACGGTTAAAATTAAAGGCCCCCACAAGTAGATACTTGTATCATTTGCATTTAAATTACATTTTCATGCCCCAATTACCGTGATTGGACCATTGATGTTATGTTTTGTTGAAATAGGGAAGCCATTTAATGTTATGGACTTTAGTTTGAGAGCATTACAGTTTAATTTTGAACGGTAGGTAACCAGTGCTAATTATGCAAATCTGCGGAATTAATTTAGATTTGTAACTATTTTCTTTCCTTCAAAAGTAAAAATGGTAACAGCATCTTTCCTCTTTGCTTTCTGTGGAAGTGATTTCGTGAAAAGAGTCGGAAGTGTGTGTACAGGTTATGTTCCTTGGTGTACAGGGAGTGACAGCTTGAGCATGCATGCTTTTTAATAGCATAGAGTTAGTACGTACTTTATAATAGCATGGAATTAGTAAGTACTTTACAACATTATTTTTAGTATATGCGAAGCTTGAATATAGTTTGTTCAGAATAAGGAACTGAATCGATTTCAATAATTTTTACACCATGTTATATTTTGTCCCAAAAATATTTAAGTGTGATGGAAAATGTTATCACCATTTAATTACTTACAATAAAATCGCCGTACGGTTAGGTACCTACTGCCAAATTATTATCAATGAGCGCAAGACGACCCTGGAGGCGCGGGGGTGCCGTTAGTAATTAGCTTTTTTAAATTTTGAGGTTAATTTCTCTGCTCAGTTCCCAAGGATCAAGGTGAGATGTCAGATACGACTACTGTAAGGCTCACTCAGATTTTTTTTTGTTTTTTTATACATTATCTAATTAATCCAGTACATTTTATTTTTATGGTGTACATAATAAACAGTATTCTATTTTAGTTTATTTTTGAGTTTAAGGACCACACCATTAATTCCAGGCTCTACACTAACTAAGGCCCTTCCTGTCTTGAGCCTCATTAAACGAGCCTTATTTGTTGAATTAAGTGCCAGTTGTCCTAATTTTCGTCTGAGGCTACAAATTCAGTGGCAAAATACAGGTGGAAAGAATATTTATGCCCGATTTTTTTCCGCAGTTTTCCTTGTGTAGGATAAACTATGGTAGCGTGCTATGATTATTTATATAAAAAATAAAATATATTCTACAACTAATAATAGAATTCTCTGACTCCTGCGCTCGTTAAAACTGTGTTGTAGGAGCCAGCGTCCTCCCGTAATAAAAGACACAAAATTTGTTTTTTATATGTATAATATGTTGTTTTTGATAGTGTCGCGCTGCATTAGAACTAAAACAAAGAAACCAACTTTGTTATGCTAGTGTGCGTGACAGCTACGTCTTACACTCGCGCCACGTCATTGTGCTGTCGTGTGTTATTCAAGTATGCGTGTATTTTGCGGCCAACAGTTGGACGCAATTTTTTTCGATGAGTTTACAGCTTTGACTGTCTGTCTAGACATATTTATGTCTTTGGATTTGTATAGTTAACGCTAATTCATTTGAAATCTTTTAACATAAGTTTTGGATAGTAACATTTATGTACTTAATATTGGATTAGTTTAACGTAATTAACTGAATGAATGAGAGTGTGGCGGCATCTACTACGCCACATGCGAACTACGCATCAAAGACCTGACGTCACACAAATCCTGCATCGCGGAAGTCTATCTAGACATATTAAAAATATCTTTGGTAGCGTGTTATTTTGGGTATTTTACCTTGAGTTTAACGATTTTTGGGGAATGAGATGTTGTTTAATACACCATAATCAGTATAAGCTGAAAAAAAATCAAGAAGTAGGTATAATAGTCGACCTAGTAATAGGTTTAGCATTTTTGACAACCATCTCTTCATTAAAAGTCGAAACAACGGGTCAAATTAAATTAGCTAGCTAAACTCCGCAGACGTGATGGGTAACGATATATAAACACGACAAAATAAAAACAAAAAAATGTTTTTTTTGTGCTCAACGATAGAATCGAGTTTGGTTTTTTTGTTTTATCGTGTATAGATATCGATACCAATCCCCTCTGTAGAGTTTCGCTAGTTAATTTAATTTGACCTAGTATAAATTTAAAAAAAAGTTTTATTACAGGCAAAATACCCATATACAAATACAATACAAATACAAATAATTTATTTTCTTTCACAAGTTATGTACTACATCTAGTGGTTGAAGTGACCTTTTAGACAAAAATTGCCTGTGTTAGGACACTTCGCTCTTCTGAGGCTTAAAGTTACGTGGTGTACCAACAATTTAGAATCTTATTATCTTAAGAAAACAATTCAAAATAATATTACAAAGAAAAAGTTATGCCAAATTTTGAATTAACATTAATAAGAATAAAAATTGATAAAAGCAAAAAATGTACTTTAGGAGCTAATAAAAATAAACAGTTTAACTAAGTAGTAAACAGTAACAAAATAAAAACATTAAAAATAAAACATGGAGGTATTTATAGGTACCCATATTAAAAATATAACTGTCACAAAGACCTTGTCATTTTCTGACGTGCAAATGGCATTCAACCTTAGGTTGGTAAAAGTATTACGAAGGTTGACTATACCTGATAGAGAATGGACTGAGCGTTCCGTATTCAGTTGTGCATTGAATACAGTAGTTGTCTCTTTCTAGACTTCTGATTGGTCCGATGATGTTTTGAATTTAATTTATTGTCATGCTTGTAAAATAAAAATATAAGTTTTGAAATTTAATCGATATCATAATCAGCAGGGGACTATAAAGAATAAACTACAGAAACTGCTGGGACACAGGCCTCCTCTCTGTGAGAGGCTGTAAACCATCACGCGGGCCCAGTGCGAGTTGGTAGATGTCATGTCTTAAAATTTTTGGTTCTAGGACATGCTGGTTTCCTCACGACGTTTTCGTTCACCTGCGCGCCTGGTTAATCTGCGTTGAGATTGGCCACCGTGACTGGAATCGGTCGGGAGATTTTTTTTTAAAATAGGCATCCTTAGCATCCCCATCCATTTTCACTCGAAGTTTTGTATAGAGGGACAGTCCTGTGGCGTCTTTTCTTAGCCCTTTCGTTATACGCCCAAGGGAACACATACCTCATTCAGAGTGAGGTAAATTCGCTTAGACGCAACATAGGTAATAAATTATTCGTTCACTAAATTCAAACATCCTTTTCGCATGCAAAACTCACCAAAAAGTACGAATAACAAGTCAAGGAGCTCCTTAGAGAGATTTCCCTTAATAAAGAGTTTTGCTATCCGAAAAGGTTTGGGAATAAAAATACGAGTTTTTGACTATTCTCACAAATGGTATGTAGTCCCAGTTTCAATGATACTTCTTTTGACTTAATATAGGGTTCCCACCAATGAAATTGGCGTTTTTTTCTTACAAATAGAGAACCTCGTCACTAATATGATTTAAAATTCTATGATTTAAAATATTCATCAATTGCTTGGTATTATATCGAATACTGACCATCATAGACAACTACCAGTAGTAAAAAAACCTTATTACTTTTAGTTTTCTAGACTCCTCATTTTTTTTAGCAGAAATTACCACTATATGTTTTAACTTAGCCAAAAGCGCATGCGCTAGCGCTTAATCTAAGTGGCATATTTTTATTTTAGTTTTGAAACATTAGTGTTCATGGTTGTTATATTATAAATTAAGAAAATGTTAGTATGAAAAATGCAACTTCTTTAAAATTCTCCATACAAAACGCTGATTTCATAGGTTATTATAGTTACATTTTAACTTTGCAGTTGTATTAAACTTTTACGAGTCACAGTTCAGATTAGCGCGATACGAAATGTGTCTAACGTAACGTTTTTGGTTGTGGTTTAGTTTTGATATTAACGTTCAACATTAGCGCGATCGGCCCCCTGGTGTCCTGAAATACATGCATTACGCCTAGCTTAGGCACCAGTCTCCCACAGTAAAACTAAAACTATTATGTATTTATAATTTGAAAATGTACTATATATTGTGGTGAGAAATTAATTTTTATCTTATCTTATCTTTATTACATTATAAGCTGATTATGCTATTAACTAAATAGTGAGTGAAAAGTGAGTTCAGCTGGTGTTGTTGGTTATATTATAATGATTATTTAATATAGGAGTGTGGGTTCATGTCAATAGTGCATCGAGTGGGAATTCGCGTAACTTTACGAGATTTAGCAGTCTCTGTACGAGATACGAGAAAAATAAAATCTCGTACACTTTTTTTACAAGATTTTAACAATGTTGACTGCTTCACTAAATGTATCTTTAGTCGTTGACTGAGGAATTCCCGTTAAGTTGGATCCGCAGCTGTAGCCCGCGAAATTCAAATTTTCTTACGTTTTTTGCATTTTGCAGGTCAGTATCAGGTTGTATGTTGATCTAAATATGATTCACTGTATCAAATATTTATTTATAGAATTATAATCAGAAAGATCATCAATACAACTCTCTAAGTTCATATAATCCTATTGAATGACTATTTCATGAAATCATGATATTTGAGGCCAATTCTAAGTTAAGGAGTTGTATTGTTGATTCTAATGCTAATAATTCTGTAAAGCCATATTTGTGACGGTCGCGAATCTTGTTGAACCTGACACAGACCAGCAAATTGGAAATAATGTAAGAAATTTTGAATTTCGCGGTTTAACATCCCCTTTATGTAAATACATACATAAACTCACGCCTGCTTCCGATGGGGGTAGGCAGAAACTATAGAACGCCACCTGCTACGCTCCTTACATGCTCCTTTTGCTTCGCCAACGTTTATGTGAATAATTTGTATTAATTTGTAAAGATTGTAATACGAAAAAAATATGAATCATTTAATGTTGTTGTAGTCAATAGTTGGCCCCAAACTTAAGGGATATGCCCACCCCAAGCTAGCTAGTACATAGTGTACATTATGGATTTTAAAATGTATACTTTTACGAGATTATGTATTGAAAGTACGAGATTTTTGGCAGCGCTGGTACGAGAAAAAAAGTTCGCCGTCTGGCAACCCTGGTCGAACTCACGACCCCTCGCTTGTCAGTTGGCGCCTATATCATTATGATATGGCCGTGAACGCTTCATTTAATTATTATAATTATGTATAACAGTATAACCAGACTCAGTAGGGTTGCCTCTACAATTCGTGAATATAATATGCTAATGAAAGTACCTAGACCCTGACAACGGCCTACTAGTACCATTTAAAAGACGCGATTCGGGGAAAAGTGCTGATCGATTATGATTTGAACCAACGATTTGAAAGGCCTTTTTAGGGTGCCATACCCATAGGGTAAAACGGGAACCCTATTACTAAAGCTCCGCCGTCTGTCTCTGTCTGTCCGTCTGTCAACAGGCTGTATCTCGTGAACCGTGATAGCTAGACAGTTGAAATTTTCACAGATGATATTATTCTGTTGCCGCTATAACAAAAAATACTAAAAAACAAAATAAAATAAATATTTAAGGGGGCTCCCATACAACAAACGTGATTTTTTTTGTTCGTTTTTGCCCGATATTGATAACGGCAACAGGTAGACGCTTGAAATATTCACAGAATATTTAATTATGTATTCACTTTAAAAATAAATAATTAAATTAAAATAGAACAAATATTTAAGGGGGGCTCCCGTACAACAAACGTGTTTTTTTTTGCCATTTTTATAGATAATGGTACGGGACCCTTCGTGCGCGAGTACGAATCGCACTTGGCCGGTTTTTTTGCTTGACATAATCATTCCAGAGTACGAGGTTCTTATTGAAAATGTATTGAATACAATTCTTGTTGTGACGCTTCTAAAGGGTGGTTCTCACATACTTAACAATGAAGGGAAAACTTTCATATTATATTAATAAATAAATGGGAATTTAAGTCCTGCCGAAGATCCTTTTCATTTTATTCAATTATTAATATCAATCGTATTTTTCAAAGTAAAATCTCGTAACTTTTGATTAGAAACTTCGTTTGTGACGTAGGTTCGTTCGTTACCCGCTTTGAGGTTAAACCGGGGTTCAGCAAAGAGATTAACCGTTTGTTATTTACTCAGACGTGGAAGGGATCAAGGAGGATTGTTTGATCTTCATTAGCTGGCTTAAGTGGGCTTGGAGTTAAATCTTTATTAGGTATTTACAAAGAATAAAGCGTGTATTCAAAAGTAAAGCTAATCGCAAAAGTGGAGGAGGAGATTTAAGGGTCAGATAATCGCCGTTGACCTAGGTTATACAAAATATGCACGTCGCGCTCACGCCGCGCCGCAGCCGCCTTTCGGTTTCATAGCGAATATTTATTTTTAGTAACGAAAATATGAAAAAAGAAAAAAAAAATAGAACTATATCAAATCAAACCAAATCAAATAATTTGTTTGCATACTACATGTTATAAAGGTGTTACAGGTACAAAAGGTAGGTACATTGCATTATAACCTAATGAGGTATGCAAATTAATTATAAGGTACTAATCGCAACATTGAATTTAAAGAATACATTTTAAAATGAGTTACTTAAAAAAAATATAGAATGTCAGAAAATAAAAAATAAAATACACAAGTTAAATCAAAACAATAATCATTACATTTGTGGTGCCATTTCAGATAAAATCAGTCATCTTTCATTTAAATATAGATAATAAAATAGTCTGTTCATAAAAAAAAAAATCTTAAGTAGTTTGAAAGTAATATCGTTTTTTTTATGCTTAGGGTAGTCATTACTTCCTGAATTTATTTAATAAAATAATATGTTTATCCGCGCCTTAAGGAATTATGGTATGCAGAGAAGTAGATAATTGTGAACTGACACGAACGTATTTTTAAATCTATAAGGATAAGAAAACGTCGACCCTAAATACATAGGATCAGTAGTTAGTCATTGGTAACAAAATCAGTATAGGCTGACTTTATTATTCTATTGAAACTCCGTACTTCGCTATAAGAACGCAAGAAAGTACCAAAAAGTACTATCTATATATTTTATGTCGTACCAAAAAAACGATTTCGATATATCGAAAAAAAAAAAACATCGATATATCTAAGAAAATATTTGTACTTTATGAAATTTCTATTGTGTTTGTTTTTCAATCATATAAATATCTAACCTACCCCCATCGCCGCCACCACCGTACCTAACTAGGACCATAATTTCTGATGTTAAATCTTAAATTAATGAAACATTGCTAAAAATAAGTTTACTTTTATGACTTTGAAATCCAGCGGTTTTAGTCTGTGGCGATAACGGTGTTGCTATTGGAAATATATCGTATTTGATACATTTTCGATACTTGATATTTTATATCGATGTATTGAAATAAAATATATCAATAAAAAAATGACGATGTATCGATACATCTATATTTTTTCTACAAGCTCTAAATACGCTAGGGCAGCTCCTGGTCAAAGTGTTACCACTGACATGTGGTTTACTGTACCTAGATCTTTTATAATTACAAACAATTCTATAAATCAAAGGATTTCCAAGTAATAATTTGCATTTCTTTATTTAAGAATAATATAACAACACAGAGTTACATACATTACACACATAAATAATAAAAAAAAAAAACACAAGTAGGTATTTCTGTTTCACGAGATCAGGCTGTCACTAAAGTATTCCTGCTCCATCTTCACATTGAAAAGCCCTGACATGTTTTCGCGTACCTCTTACTCTCATTGGAACTGCTCTTATAACTGAGATTTGTATTTTCATTTATTTTGTATTGCATTCTATAGAATAGCACTGGTATGAGGATTGCTTGGTAGTTCAGAAAGAGGCTAAAAATAATTATACTAATAAAAAAAAACCTATTAAATTTCAATCCACGAACTTTGCTTAGTTACCAGTCAACCAGAATTAAAAGATCTTTGTTGTAACCCACTGCCTGCTTCATTCACCTTTAATTAAACTGTCAATCACGAGGCCTCCTCGTCCCCAAAGTTAGGGTTTTCTTAAAATTAATGTGCCATTATTAGACACGGGTTGCCGGATGTGGTGGTTTTATTGCTAGGGGATAACAAATACCCCTAGCTTCCTTGTTTACTGTAAGCAAAGGGTTGGCTTGGGTATAATGTATGTGTTTAAATAGGCATGTTTGGTGTCCTGCGACTTACTTAATGAGAATAGATCATCATGTTCGACTCTGACTTCGACATGTAAATACCGTTGATAGCTTAGAAGATGTTTTTTCCTTCTCCAAATGAAAATTTGACAGTTTGTGGTAACTGATGTACTGGCAATACAATACAATTGATTGTTAATTTCTTTATTTTTTGTCCACAGACAAGCAAGTCGAATGGATGTTGAACAGAGACCTGTCGTTAGCCTTCATGGAAGCCACAGAACACCTGGCTAAAGTGTGCGACCTGCCATCCAGAATCATGTCCAGTCCTGTTTATGTAAGTATTCAATGATGTCTTAGGGTTTTGAGTTCTTCCATTAGTAATTTCTCAGTCGTAGCCTGCAGTAGAGAGCCAGATAGCCTAGTGGTGGTGCCGTCGGACAGCTACATCATAGGTCTCGAGTTTGAATCCAAGGCACGCACCTCTGACTTTGCGGATTCCTGTGGGTATTGTATAATTATCACTGGCTTAAAAAACGGTGAAGGAAAACATCGTGAGGAAACCGGCCATGCCTAAGAGATATTTCTCGACGGCATGTGAAGCTAAGTCAGAGGCCCATGGGCGGCATAAAAAAAGAGAAGAGAGGAGAGAGAGAAAGAGAGTAAGAGTATTCTATTCTATAAAACCTCTGACACCAGGTTAGTCACTAACCACACGAAGAAGAAAATAATTAGAACTAGGAGATTTTAGCTAGTGATACAATTCACGGAAGTGCACTAGTTACAAAGCCGTATATTATGATTCGATGAACTGGATTATTTAATTGGGACACGATGTGGTTTAATAATTACGCGGAAGTTACGCCAGATATGCCTGACATGATAAATTGGGCCCGATCATCCGTTCCACCAACCACAACACAACGACAATACGTGGGCGGTCACTAATTTGTGTGAAAATGAATAGTAGTCACACGGACCACATTTGGCCATCAAAATCAACCGTGTGGGCGATACCAAGTACCAACTACATCGCAGCCACTAAACAACCAACAGTGAGACCGTGCACCGCGGCCGGCCACATCACAAACACAACATTGCGTCGAACATTTGATTTGATTTTGTAGTTACCAAAGCGCAACTCAGCGACACTATTCACACCGAATCACTGCTTGCCTACACTTTGTCGCTGCGATATGGTGTGGCATATGGTGTAGTGTGGTGTTATCTCTTAATCAGGGGGTCTACTCCGAAGATAAATCCGAAGTATCGGCAGAATGTTTGGCCATTTCCTGACTACGGCTGACTATGGCTGACTACGACGAAATAAAAAAAAATTACGGTCAATGAGATAAATCAAAGTCAATAACGTGACTTGAAGTCCGGTAAGCATTCGAAGTCAAATAAGGAAACTTTGGAAGTCATGAAACGGCATTTATACCTATGCATATCGAACATTCGGCCGATACTTCGGATTATCGCTTCGGAGTAGGCCAAGATACATAAACATTACCTACAGTGAGTTTTAAATAATCTTTATGGCGGCTCTGAAGTGGGCTACCCGCTGCAGATTACCCCACCCCTCACCCGCGCGGTCACATGAGTTTTTACTGCGCAGCTACTTGCCTCGTGTTCAGACCAGTGTTTGCATCGGGCTGTATTCAGCACGTGCTTTAGCTGAGCATTATTCCTTTCACTGTCGCACAACTGTCAAACTGCAAGAGCAAGATAGAGACGGAAACATATCCACGTCAAACGTGCCAAGTAAAGTTTACCAATTTCGGGCCACGACCAGAAACTAACTGCACAAAACAGGGTGTGGAAAAAATGTTGGTGGGAACTTTTAACCAGTGGGCCACATTAGACTCAAAAAGACACTCCTTCATAAGAACATCACGCCTATGATTCCCCGAAGGGTTAGGCAGAGGTGTTTCTTAGAATGCACACCCACATTTCGGCAGTTATGTTTAAGTCCCACGTGATATGGGGCGAGCTTATTGCCATCAACCGGGCACAAATCCAGACTCCGGGCTGCTAATGAGAAATACCTGATAGAACAGCCCAATAACACTTTGCCTGATCGTGAGCTGGGAATCGGACCCAGGACCCCACGCGGAGTAGTAACGCTTGCGACTACTACACCTTAGAATTATTAAAAAAAAGATGTACAAATAAATTCTTTTCTTTCAGTTTAACAAGCCAATCTACGGTTTGGACGTCCCTAACTTCACCGACTTTGCGGGCCCAGGTGTTATTCTTACGTAAGTATTATCATAATGCCGTTAGAGAAGAACATTTCACAAATTCGAAATTTTCACGTCGCTTTAAACCGCTCACTTTGCAGGTTTTCGAGCTGAAAAAAGATTCAATGATAACACCAATCTTTAACTTTATACTAATAAAAGACCAGGTCAGGTCAGGTCTAGTTTAATTTGTGATCTGTGCAAGTCGAGCTTTTTCTTTCTTTCTTTATCACACTGAATAGAACAACGTTTAATACAAGTTGATATGGGTAATCATGTCTGCCAAAGTAATATCTTTGGAAGCGAGTAGTCTTAGGCCCACGACACCCTTGTCTTCCGCCGCTTCTGGCATTGTCCTGCCCCTCCTCAGTCGCCTTTCTATGCACACACTAGAGAAGACGGGATTATACCTATACATAATTATAATTCAAATTGTTTGTCAACAGAATCGTATTCTTTTTGGCTGTTGCTCTGACTTCTGGCTCTATGTTGGCTGAAAGGAACGAGGGTATCCTGGAGAGGTCACTGGTTTCAGGAATCACTGGTAAGTTTTCTTTATTAAATTACATTTCTTTTCTTCTTCGCAATTTGATTTGAGTTGGCCCAGAATTTGGCTACGTGATTGGCGCCTTCTGTAGCGTCTATGTCTTCCTGCTGTAACGTGCAGATACAGTATTTTTATCTTACGTAGCGACGCGTCCTTTACTTGTGGTAACCAAGTGTACAAATAGGCTATGAATGTGTGCGTGAAGACGAATAGCGTCAGCAGACAATATAACACACTTCCGACTTCGCCATTGTCACTGACGGTACAGAGAGCTTACACAAATACACCCACATTAACAGCGTGTTTGTACACTTGGTAACCACAAGTAAAGTGCGCGTGGCTTCGTGACATAAAAATACTGTAGCAGGATACGCTATCTTAATAGCGTATCCTGCTATAGTATTTTTATGTTAATTTGCATGAATATTCTGAAACAGTCACACATACAAGCAAAATGAAACTTTAGTATTTGATTTTTTGTGTTTTTTCTTTCCATTTTGAAGACAGAATAGAATAGAATAGAATACTCTTTATTATGTACACCATAAAAGTTACAGATATAAATGTTGAAATTTTACACAGGGTGACACAATGGGCGGTCTTATCGCTAAAAGCGACAGTTACGTAACTACTATTTTCTCTCGATACATTTTTCATTCGAAAATCATGTCTTATTTAAGGATAATTATAAAAAACAAATAAGATTGTTTGGCTTTTATGTCTAAAATGAATATTCATAGCAAGAAAATAATATAGTTTATTATCCAGCCACCACATATTTTTTCTCTAGTTCAATTATTAATATAGTTCTAAACGAAATAAGAATTGAGACTTACGCTGTTTAGTTTCGTGCTCAAACACGATCAAAGAGCGCACGCGATATTCAACTTTATTACTGATGTGATAGCGTTTAGCACATAACGGAGTGGCGGAGAACAAGGGGCGGAGCTTGCGTGGAAATTTGATTTAGACTTCCTGGTCTTAAGTGTCCCATCGTTTGTGAAACAGGACTACGTTTACACTCTAGGGCAGAGTTGTCTATGAATCTCTTCTGTGCTGTTAATTTGTTTTATTATCCCGGGCTAAAATCATCATCTTTCTCCCCTTGTTCCATGTTACTTGGGGTCGGTGCAACACGTTTTCTTCTTACATTCTCCCCTGTAAGCCGTCACGCAAACAATCCATCCATCTTTTCTTTGGCCTTCCTCTCCCTCTCCACCCAAGAACATTTATATTCCTCAATGTTTTAGTCACATGCGTTCCCTCCTCATCACATGGGCTAAAATGTCTAACATTAAAGAAAACAAGACAAAGAATAATAAAATGTTTCGTATTATTTTGTGTTTTCCTTCAACGCAAATAGTTATTTATTTTTATGAAGGAAAACGTGGAGTATTAAGAGATTTTGATCCATAGGCGGTGTTTGTTTGAAAGGTAATTTAGAAATGCCTCGGGAATCTTCCATTAATGGAATATTATACTTGCCTTTAAATAATTTCTGCGAATACTGTCATTCATTATCTGCTGGTTTTAAAGTTTACGTTTTCGTTTTAAACGTAGCTTATATAGGCATTAGGTAGTATGTTTACTTTATGAAATAATCATTTTATAACATTTTTTTTCAATATTTTTATAAATTTTTTGTATTTATTGAGCAGTTTTGTGCTACAAGTTTAACATAAGCTGATTCGAAAAATATTAAATAGGTCAAAATAATGAGATAATTAATCTAAGGAATAATGTTCTAATCTATTCAAAACATTTTGTAGCTCATTTAATAGTCAAGGAGTCAGTTTGAAACATAAAACATAAACATAACTGGCGAAACGTGGAAGTACTATAGGTACACCTCTGCCTTAGCCTTCGGGGATTCCATGCGTGATGAACATGTATGTTATGAGTCAGCTTGAAAACCAGTTACGGGACCCAACCCTAATCAGTGTTAAGAACCACAGCAGTTATAAGTGGCACCAATTACGCGGTTGTGGAACGCAAATTAGATTTTCACCCCATCCGGGGAAAGTAATATCGCTGAAACTGATCAAAATTAATATAATACATTTTGAGGATATAAAGTAGAGAGAAGAGGAGCTCGTGGCTTAGTACTAACAGCCACACGGGTCCATCCATCAGGTTTTGTGGTTAAAAAACCTACTTTCCTATAGTTCCTATCAAGACCTTAATTTACAAGGTCACCATAAAGATTCCACCTTACTATAATATTATTAGACCAAACTGTTACCTAAAAGGTACCTCCGGGTTGGATCTAGTATCGTTTGGCAGGAGTTGGGGGGTAAAAGGGGTTAAAACTGGTAGGAGTTGGGTCCCCGATTATAACGCTACCACTCTCATTAAAAGGTAATGCATATTTTTCGAGAAATTAATTAAATTAAAAAATGTTTCTAACCTCAAATCAGATAAAAAGCGAAAACGAAACGTTAAAATGGGCGATTGACAACCAATCTGCCTTAGTATATTGTTCGTGGTGTACAATGTCGTGAAACGGAACGTAAAAAAAACCTGGTATGCCATACGCATTCGGCATTTTACAATAATCGTGCTAATAATAATGATTTAATTTATGAATACCTGTGGAGAAGAAATGTAGAGAGAAATAAAAGAGATCCTTATGGAACTAATTACAGTTGTAAATTATGGATTTTTAAATGAAAAATTTACGAATGTTTTGTTTTTATAACAACCTAAAAATCCTGATCAGAAGAAAGTTGGTGTACCTCCACTGATGTGTATGTGTACAAAAGGCAATGTTACTACTGTTACTAGGAGAACTTAGGATGCGGGACTTGGGGCAACCCGACTCGGACAGGTTAGGTTCGAAGGGGATGGCGGGGTCTAGTGAGCGAGCGAAGCGAGCGAACTCAGACCCCGCCATCCCCTTCGTTGTTATTTTTTTTTAATTTTTTTTTTTTTTTTGGGTGGGAAATTATCAAATAACTTCTCCCGCTCTGGGTGGAGCGGGAGGGAGTGTCAGACTTTTACTGACCAAAACCCACCCGTGTTCCTTCAGATGCCTGTGTGCCAGGGCCACGATATCCCTTTCGGACAGGCTCGTAACCCTGGCAGGTTGTACTGTAGGCATGTAATGTTGTCATTAGAAAAGATAGATTGCAACCTTTTGAGGTTAGCTTTATCTTTTTTATTTATACATTCTGGACGTAGTTACTGACAAAAATTAAGGCTGCGTCCTATTTAAAGGGATGATCGTGCGAATACGCGATGTCAAAATGTGTGTCCGATATAAGCGATTGTCGAAGATGGATTGTTGCAGCGCGTATTCGCGTCAAAAAGTCACATTTCAAAATGGACGTTAGATACGCGACATTGCTTAGTTTTTACACATTACATATTACATACACATACATAAACTCACGCCTTCTTCCCATGGGGGTAGGCAGAAACTATAGAACGCCACTTGCTACGCTCCTTACATACTCCTTTTGCTTCGCCTACGGTCATACACGCACGAGGATTGCGAGTATTTTACCAATTATGGTATAGTAATTTTATTCTAGGTGCATCGTCTTCACAAATAATCATATAATTAATATACTCAAACAAAATATTGTAAAACATTTTTAAAAGAGTAATGGCGGAGTTTCTTGCCCATTCTTCTCCATACGAAACTACCTTTTGGAAGGGGCAACTAGAATCAATTATATTGTTTTGTAAATTTTGACGTTCAAAAGTGCCTCTTATGTGCCGCCTACTTGAAATAAATAATTTGTCTTTTGACTTTGCGTAGTTTTTAATAACAGGCAATATAATTTACCTTGCTGAGCTAAAGAGTTTTTACTTTTAGTTACCACAAACAAAGAGCCTCTTTGGTGTTTGGTATCAGAATGTTTGATCGCGCAATCGTTCGAACTGAGTTCGCGCATATTAGTCAATCAAACCTTTTATTCATGCGAATACACCGCGCGAATGTCAACTATGACACCAGTTCGAACCCGGTACGTTTGATCGCTAGTTCGTACGAACAACGTTCGCGCGAACTTTCGATGGTCGCGTAGTCGCTTGCTATTAGGACGCGGGGTAATACTCCTTTCATAGTTATTTTACGTCTGATAGCAGCAACTCAACAGCAACCTAGTTATAACGAGAATAAAGATCACTTTGATTTTGAAAGGAGACGTTTACGAAATGTATGGGGCTTGGTACTAAAATAATGGAAAATTTAAACAGCGAGGGTGGAATTTTGTAATGCCACCTGGAGGGAAAGTACTCTTAATACTGCAGATAGAAAGTTTTACTCAAAGGAAACATTCCTTTATTTTTGAATAAAAAGCAAACTGCATTCGAAGATTTTCGAAAATTCTCTTCTCCTTCACCCGGGAATCGAACCGGCTAAAATCTGAAAAAATATACCCTGTACTTTTGCTCGTATTGCATCGATCTTAGGGTCAATTATAAGGATGAAATCTCTCTAACAAACATGATAAATTAAATGAAAGGAAAACCAGGAAATCTTAAATTAATTTAATTATTTACAAAAAATGGTAAACTAACTAATTAGTTGCTCGAAATGGGCTCCATTCTCTTGGATTTTATTCTTTTAACGAATTCATTTCTAGTAACCTTTAATAAAGTGTTGTGGTGAATATTATAAATCGTATTCTGAACTTCAACTCTCAACTCGTTGTCATTCGCATAAGATTTCATGTAAATTTGATTTTTTACATATCCCCACAAAAAAATCTAATGGGGTGAGATCTGGCGATCTCGCAGGCCATCTGATTGTGCCGTTTGTACCAATCCAGGTATTAAAATGGTTATTAATGTAGGCAGTAGTGATTCTGCTGTTATGTGCTGGAGCACCATCTTGCTGTAGAATTATTTGGTTTCGCTCTTCCTCGGGGAAACCATTTAACTCGTTTCTTAAGAGATCCAGTATTTCAATATACTTGACAGTGTTTAAATGACCTTCGTACACGTGGACTAACACTACATTATTTCTCATAATTCCGCACCAAACGTTGAAAGAAAATCTTACTTGATTGTTAGTTTCATGAACACGAACAGGATTCACTCGAGACCAATAATGGTTATTGCGGCGATTGTACATGCCATTATTGCTGAAGTTGGTTTCGTCAGACCATACAATGTTACTCAAAAAATTAGGGTTTCGGTCAATTTCTCCAAGCATGTTTTCACAAAATTGTAATCGTCTGTCACGATCCCCAATATGCAATTTTTGCACCAACCGACCTTCACGATAGCATTTATACTTATACTTTTTCAGCACTTTAAGTACGCGAGTGTGGGTTGTTCCTAATTCATCGGCAGCATCTCTACTTGAAGCCTTTGGAAATGATTCAAAGTATGTTAAAACATCTAGTTCAAAATCGAAATAGTTTTGCTGAATAGTTTGCCGTCTCTTCTTGAAACCACCCGTATTCTTTAAATTTTCTACCATTCTTTTCAATACGAACCGAGTTGGTGCCTGTCGGTCTTGATATCTCTCTCCATACCACCGCAGAGCTAGATTCACGTTCTTGTTATTTAAAAAATAAGCTTCCATTAAATCAAACTGTTCTTGATAAGCCATTTTCACCGTGAGACAAAATGTGAAATGAGTTGTAAAAACAATCAAATGTGAATAACAACTATGACAATCTAATTTTCAAATTTAAATCTAACATTCCATATTTTAATTACCTCATACACGCAGCTACGAGTATGTCGCAAAGGAGTCTGCATTACAAAAGATGGATGTTAGTTAAAGAGCTTTAACTTGACTCATTGAATTTGTAACTTCAGATTTCCTGGTTTTCCTTTAATTCAATTTATCATGTTTATTAGAGAGATTTCATCCTTATAATTGACCCTAACGATCGATGCAATAAAAGTACAGGGTACAATTTTTTCCGATTTTAGCCGGTTCGATTCCCGGGTGTGGGAGAAGTGAATTTTCGAAAATCTTTGAATGCAGTTTGCTTTCTATTCAAAAATAAAGGAATGTTTCCTTTGAGTAAAATTTTCTATCTGCAGTATTAAGAGTACTTTCCCTCCAGGTGGCATTACAAAATTCCACCCTGTATAGCCTAGAACTAGAAGAGGGTAATTATTTTGAAGTCATTGGGCATTTAATTTTTTTTCACAGCCGGCCGTTTTGTTAAAAATAAGTGTTGAAAAATAAAATGTTTGCATCACTAACTACAAACATTATTTATATTTTAGGGATGGCAGCCTTGTGGCAAATGACGTGACAACGTCAGTCAGCAGTGGGCCGAGCACGGGCGTGCCAAGATGTTTGTGACAAGACATGATAAATTATGTCATGTCAATTTGTACTAGCATTTTATAACAAAACTGTTTTATCGTGATGAAAGTCATGTCACAGTAGGCCGTGCTTGCCCCGCAGTACTCGGCTTGACATTTGCAGCTTTGACTTTTTTTCGACACGATTTGTTATTGCATTATCATGATAATCAATATGTTTTGTCTTAATTTTATGTAGCTGCAGTTAAAATTATAATAAAATCTCAAAGTATTTATTAGAAACGGAAACTTTAGCCACATTTAAAATAATTATATTGCATAGAAATGAATAAATAAAGACTATGTGCGTTTTGTTTGTATTGAAACACTTTTCACTTTTTCACAAAAACGGGCGCCTGAAAAAATCTGATTTAACTATAATCGAGTAGCATAATAGATAAGCTTTCTAATAAGGTACATCACATTAGCGTTTAAAAATCTTCAGAATATTATACCACTTTTGACCTCTCCTTTATGTGAAATCAGAGGGAAAATAATTGTCTTTTTTTTTTTTTTTTTTTTTTTTTTGGGTGGGAAATTATCAAATAACTTCTCCCGCTCTGGGTGGAGCGGGAGGGAGTGTCAGACTTTTACTGACTAAAACCCACCGTGTTCCTTCAGATGCCTGTGTGCCAGGGCCACGATATCCCTTTCGGACAGGCTCGTAACCCTGGCAGGCATTGGCCCTTTCGGACCCCGTCAATTGGTGCTGACGTCTCTTTGAGGCGCGCGTGGAAGAAAATAATTGTCTAAGGACAGAATAATTGTATAATAGAGAGAAGACAAAAGTTAAACTTACTTTTAGATATAACAATAATTGTTTCTGTGTAAAAGTTTATCTTTTTTCTACAGGGACCATTTTGGTTACCATTTTAGAAAACCCCTATCGAAAACAAAGGGTTTTCGATAGGGTTTTTCTAAAATGGTAACCAAAATGGCCCCTGTAGAAGAGAGATAGAATTGGTCATGCTACGCGTGCTGGGCGGATATCGAAGTAACATAATAATAATAATATGATTTTTTCATGTCACTGGGTTTCAAGTAGGTATAGAACCCATTGAATGGGTTATCATGCAACCCATTCACTGGGTTTCAAGTATAAAACCCATTCAATGGGTTACATCATGACAAAGGTAACCCATTGAATGGGTTACCCTTTCGAAAGGCTTTACTCTTAACCGGGGTTGCACGGTCCCTGACTAAAAGCGATCCTCGCGCGGATACGCGATGGTCGCGCTCATAAATGTCACTTTTTGTTTGGTGAACCTGAACGCGTTGTCGCGCCGACGGAGGGCGTTTTGCGAACAAAAAGTGACATTATGCACTCGATGATCGCGTATTTGCGCGACGCGGCGGCGACCACTTTGAAATAGGATGCGGGGACCATCTTTTTCTCTGAGCAATGTTTTGATAATTCCCATTCATAAAAATCATTTCAAAACTAGAATGCTAAAATCTGCGGCGATTTATTTAAAAAACGTATTTCACTTTTGTATGAAAATTCACATGAAAATTCGCACCACCAGTTGGCGCCACTTTGTCAAGAGGTGTTCCATTTGGACAATGATTAAAAAAAAATACGTGGGCGTCCAAGCAAAAAGGGTCCACTAGTGGGATATTGAGTTAAGACTAGATTCGGTTTAGAGAATAGTCATTATATTAACAAAAAAAACTGTCAGGTTTTTTTTTAAATCAGACATTTGAAGTTGAAACTCTGAAAACTTACTTAATAGTCCGTAGATAAATTGAGCATTAATTAATGACCAATTAAAATCGCGAAATGCAATTTTTTCACCCAACTTTAGAAAACTGCGTATATCTCGGAAACTAAATGCCGAGAACTGGACCCTTTTAGCTTTTTGATTATGATGACGTTCATCATTCGTTTCATTCATTCGTTCATCATTCAGTTACGACTAAAGAAAATATAGGCGCTTTGACACTTTGATACATGCCTGGACCTGACGTCACAGTGCTGCCACCTAGTGACTGTCATTTCAGAATACCTTCATTGAGTTCGGTCACTTCCGTGAGGTTCGAATATTGAACTTTACTGAATACTCGTAGAACCACTGCCATTACTGACCGAGAAACAAAAGCCTAAACACCTATTTTCTTTCCCCCAGGTACGGAGATCCTGTTCTCCCACGTGTTAGTCCAGATGCTGATCATGATCCTGCAGTCGGGAATGGTGTTGCTCCTCGGTTTCTTAGTCTTTGGCCTGACCATCAAGGGACCTGTTGGATGGGTCGTCTGCCTTACTTTGATGACAGGACTATGTGGAATGACATTTGGTAAGTTATATTGGTTGCTGCATTGTTGGTTGATTATTCTCGATCATGAAAGATATGACGTGCAAGGTAGATATCATACGCTTCACTTTTAGTAAATATTTGGCTTTCATTTGGCATCTTTCATTGCACGACATTTTTTATCGGCATTTTTCACGACTGAATACAAAATTAATCAAAACTGAAAAATGAACACATTGGTGAACCGATCCAACGATGTTGGATTTCGGCACTCGGCGGGATCATTCACTCGCCTACCGAATGATCGAAGATTTCAATAAAATTATGAGATGAACGTTCGTGTTAAGCTAATAAGACGAAACAAAAATGGTTCATTCACTCGAGTGAATGAACGACCATTTAGTCTTGTGAAGCATCTGATATCAGCTTTACACATACTTTAGTTTGGTTTACAAAAGAAAAAGCCCAGTTCATATTATTTTTTTTCAATTTATTTATTTAATCAAGTATTCATGACTCAATTGTTAGTACAACTTATAAAACTAGTTCAGCATTAGTATCAGAAATTATGCCGAGAAGGAAGGCAACGGCGAATTATTTACTTTTTTAGGGTTTTGTACCTCAAAAGGAATAACGGAACCCATATAGGATCACTCGTGTGTCAGTCTGTCTGTCCGTCTGTCACAGCCAATTTGCTCCGAATCTACTGGACCGATTAAGTTAAAACTTGGTACACATATGAATTTCTGTGACCCAAACACGGACGTGTAACGTAAAAATACGAATTTACTTTAATATGGGCGTTTCTTTCTTTCTTTGCGTTATGTTTACCGCAAATAAACGTATTTTCTTTCTTTTTCTTTTGGGGGCAAAAAAGAAAATTTAAAAAAAAAGTTTCTCAAAACGGTACCGTCTGACACATCAAATGAAAAAGGGCTTGTTGTAGAAATTTCAGTATTTTTTTTAATAATTTTAAAATAAATACTCTTAAAGTTATTCAAGAAAATATATGAAAATTGGCCATTCCCATATCTCCACAACTACTGAGCCTAAAATTTTGAAAAAAATACAGCAAATAGTTCTTTACTTATAGATTACCCTAGAAGTCTATGGTCTTATAATAACATGGTAAATCACTCAATATTGTGTGTACAAACGTACATTTGCAGTTGGAATGTATGGTGGAACATGCCTTTAAACTATAATGTTAATTTTGTTCTTGTTTTTTATAGAAAACTGTCTATTTACCAAGCACGCTCATTACAACAGTAATTATTCATTTCTCTCTCCTTGATCAAGTTACTGGAAGGTCTTGAGACTGTTCCCAAAAAAAAACACCAAAGCAGTTTTACTTTATATGAAACTAGCTGCACCCCGCGGTTTCACCCGCATACGTCTCGATCCCGTGGGGATGTCGAGATAAAATACAGGTTGGCTGGGATATCGACGCGAAACCTGTTACCATGGATTCAGTACATCATACTTGACCCCAGATTTAAAAAAAAATCTGCTGTTTCCTACAGAAGTGCACTAGCTACTCGGTCAAAATGTATGGACAGCGAATTTTTTTTTAAAATAACCGACGAAAAATTTGAACGCAGGGGGTTCAAGACTGTAATGAATCCATGGTAACAGGATGCGCGTTGATGTCCCTTCCACCCTGTATATTATAAGTCATAATCCAGGTCATGGTCTCTACCCATGTGCCAAATTTCATACAAATCCCTTCAGCCGTTTTAGCGTGAAAACCTAATAAACAAACAAAGTCACTTTCGCTTTTAAAATAAGTATAAATGGAATAAACTTTGGCATTTAAACAAAAATAACGTGTAAGCAAAATAGCTTTGCGCTTATAATAGGAAGCCCATAATTGAAGACTTGTGCCGGTTGACATTGTGATACTGCTTAGTTTTCGACATAAATAGGTACCCTTTTTCCTCCTTTTAGTGTTGAAGTCGTAAAAAACGTCCAAGTGCGAGTCAGACTCGCGGACGAAGGGTTCCGTACCATTATCTATAAAAACGGCAAATTTCACGTTTGTTGTATGGGAGCCCCCCTTAAATATTTGTTTTATTTTAATTTAAATATTAATTTTAAAGTGACTAAATAACTAAATATTCTGTGAATATTTCAAGCGTCTACCTGTTGCCGTTATCAATATCAAGCAAAAACGAGCATAAAATCACGTTTGTTGTATGGGAGCCCCCCTTAAATATTTATTTTATTCTGTTTTTTTTGTATTTGTTGTTAAAGCGGCAACAGAAATACATTATCTGTAAAAAATTCAACTGTCTAACTATCACGGTTCATGAGATACACTCTGGTGACAGACGGACAGACAGATGGCGGACCCTTAGTAATAGGGTTCCCGTTTTACCCTTTGGGTACGGAACCCTAAAAATGATTAGGCGATAGGCAAAAACGAAAGTTATTATAAATTTGCTGGATAATTTGTGTGATGTGGTGGTCGCGTTCTGCAGTTTCTGCCTACCCCATGAAAAAAGAAGTGAGTTTACATAAACTCACGCCACTTCAACTCCCTCTCAAAAAAACAAAATACATAAATACATGTGTTTTTGATGTCTTCTTGAATGTTTTAATAATCTTGTTTTCCTTTTCAGGTTTTGTGGTGTCCACAATTTGTGATACAGACAGGACGGCTACGTACTTGGCTCTGGGTTCATTCTTGCCAATGGTGCTGCTTTGCGGAATCATTTGGCCTATTGAAGGTAAGCGTAATAGCATAAGCCTTAAACCAGTCATTAATACATTTATATTTGACTTTTAAGGGGGATGCGCTAAGGTAGCCTGCGAAATTCATATTTTATTACGTTTTTTGCAATTTGCAGGTCTGTGTCAGTTTGTATGTTGATCTAAATACGATTCGCGGCCGTAACAAATATGACTTTACAGGATTATAATCATTAGAATCGGCAATACAACTAACTCTCTTCGTAAAATCCTATTGAATTACTATTTCTGAAATAATCATTCAGTAGGATTTTATGAACTTAGAGAGTTGTAATGCTGATTCTAATGATTATAATTCTGTAAAGCTATATTTGTTACGGCCGCGAATCATATTTTGATCAACATACAAGCTGTTACTGACCTGCAAATTGCAAAAAACGTAATAAAATTTGAATTTCGCGGGCTACCTTAGCGCATCCCCTTTAATACAAAAAAAAACAGACTTTTATCAAACAGTCGCAGTATATTTTTTCTAGTTTTTATTTTTTAACTGTTTGGAATCTTTGTATTCTGACGACCTCCAGTTTTTAAGCCCAATTCTTTGGGATCACATCCTGCATGTAAATTGAGAGTAAAACCCCATTTACATGGTGCATAAATTTTACTAAATAAATAAAATAAAAAAAAGTGTACCAACAACTGACATGCGTTGTCTAAACACTGTTTAAACGGTGTTACTTTCATTGTTGCTTCAAATTATTGCATGTTACAGGTAGACACAGGCAATTATATTCCACCGTCTACATCAGGTTAACACCAAAAACTTCTCTTCCTTTGGCCTTAGAGGCTTAAGACCTAAGACAGCTGCAAATATTAACCCAATCTTTTCCATCACCAGGTATGCATTTCATCCTCCAATGGATAAGCTACTTCTTACCACTTACCTTATCCACCGAGGGTCTTCGATCCATGCTGCAAAGAGGCTGGGACATCAACCAACCCACAGTCTATGCTGGTTTTATTTCCGTCACGACTTGGATAGCTGTCTACCTCACCACGAGTATCCTACTCCTCAAATTCAAGAAGGGCTGAAGTGTATAGACCTATTTTATAATTAAGTCATTGTTTGTGAAATTGCTCAATGCTTTCTGTGTTAGTTAGTTTGCCATAGAGTAGTTTTGGGTTAAATTACAGAGTGATAAATTGTAGTAAGAAAAAAATAAATGGAATTAGTTTTAGGAATATTTAAGTATTGATGATTGATAATAATAAAATTATAAGTCTGGGGTTTTTGTAAGATTATTTTATTATCATGGACCTGAATTTTTGCTCAAAAAATTAGATATTTTTTTCTTGTTGTCAAACAAAAAGGTCTTTAAAGTCGTTAATAGTTTGTATGTTTCTTGTACTTTCGTTTTGGTGCAGGTTCATTGGAAATGGGTGGGATTGTTTACTTTATGTCAAGAATTTCCTTTTCTATTACGAGGTATTATAATAAGGACTATTTGTTACTTTAGCAGCTATTCACTGTTTTCGTTTTTA
Source organism: Tiliacea citrago (assembly GCA_963921375.1). NCBI lineage: Eukaryota > Metazoa > Arthropoda > Insecta > Lepidoptera > Noctuidae > Tiliacea > Tiliacea citrago. Next base: position 17,272,013 of record OY992802.1, read on the forward strand.
TTTTATAAGGGAATCTGTTAGTAACAAAAATGACATAGAGTAGTAAGAAATGGAGTGCTCAAATCATTGGTATGAAATAACCTGGACATCGTCATCTATAATCTATAAAAAACAAAGTCGCTTTTCATGTGTCTTTGTGACAGCTTAGATTTTCTAAAATACACCATGGATTAGGATACGGTTTGCACCATCATTTGGAGAATTTGTTCCGAAAGGCTTATAAATTTAATAAATTAACTTACATATAATACAGAAATCTCAATGTTTTTTCAAATCGTAAAAATCGCTAGTTTCTCATAAAAACATTTAGGGACCTACTGCCATGACCCTTATGCCGTGTTTTCCGTGGAAAAAACAAACAGTCCATTTTTCTTACATTTGGTTTAAACATGAACAAGGTAATGTTATAATTAGTTTCACAAATCGTCTGCACACAATGAACAAATAGGAATTCGTAGAACTTTATCTATTTATTTAGATACATATTAGGTAAAGGTAGTTTTTTGAGAGAATCCATTGTAAATAGTATATAGTTAATTTAGGTTAATTTATTTAAGATATAATTTGTGCTCGTAAAGAGCTGAACTTCTAGACTTCTATAACGTTTTAATTGAAATAACTGAAAACCTGAAATGGGGTCATTTTAATAATCATTATAACTTTTACTACGGGACCAAAAATGAAATCGCGAAACAAAATCAACTGTTCCATAAATTTATGTTCGTGATTTTTTTCGCAATCTCTGTGTTGGTCCCACAGTTTAAGTTGTTCATTATGATGTGGACAATGAGCCCCTTTTCAGGTTTTCAGTTAATTCAATTCGGTACACCTTGTATATACAACATGCCCCGGAATTAACCCACACAACCAAACACCCCAATTAGAATATTATGTTGTAATCATAATACATACACTCACACTGAATTTTTACTATTATGTATAAAACATTGATAATGTATTAAATTAGTTATACTGATTGTGGAAGGAAATTGTGGTCACATTACAGATTTACGCACGAACACAGTCGCTCACGTTTAAGGGTCTAGCGTAGTAGGTATTTCGTCCATGTTGCCTGTACAGCGGAAATGTGACTGTAATTTACGTAGTGTTATATTTGGGATAAAAATTACATGCATTTTAAATTACAGAAATCGATTCAGTAAACGATTCTGAACAAACTACTTACATAATGTGCATTAATTCAGTTACCCATTGTATATTTTTAGTTTGATCAGTTTTGACCAATTTGTTATTTGGCTGTAATTTTGTAACGATTAATCAGTAAACCTGGATTAAAAATAATATTTCTATTGTAATTCGTACTGCTAAGGGCTTCACGGCTGCCCAGAAATTCAATTACAAAGTTCACATTTCAAATGATTTCAATTTGAGCTAATCGTTTCCAGCTCAAACTGTATTTTTTCATTACAATTGCATTGTGATAGTATATTATAAGTCATCATTAATAAAATTATAGAATACTGTAATCATGTGTATCATTTTGTAACTAAAAATTTTTATATCTTAGGTTCCATCCAATGAACTCAGCCTACTGAAGTCCACTGCTGGAAATAAGCCTATCCTAAGATGCACCACAACACCTGGTTCTTCGCTTCTATATCTAGTTTGTCCTAGCCACCTAACTAATTTCATCAGGCTATGTATATAGGGTAAATGAAAATAAACTGTTTATCCTGTAAATAGGATACCGGTACTCTTTACCGGTACCGGTTCACTTTTAAACGTCATATAAAAAAAATAAACAAGATGGAGTCGACAAGAAGAAATAGTGAAACACACTCAGGGGTCATTTAAAGTCCAGACATCATTTTGGTCAGATCATTGTGAGGACCATGTAGATCCGTGTCTGAAATGGTGTTTTGAGGAAAGAACCACACAAATTTGAGTGATCGTGTCCAGTCAGGCATTTGTCAGTAATCGTGTAGCTCAACTCAAGAATTAAGGAGCTCAACGGGGGTGTTACACGCTTCTCTTCGCGGCCTAGAATCTACAACTCGTCATGTGCTCCAACGGCTGCGGTCCTTCGACAAATATGACGGGCCCAATGCCATTTCAGCTTGAAAATTCTGCAAGCTGTGTCGGTAGCCCCAGTATTAGTTCTATAACTAAGGTTTCATAAAAAAAGTATAAACACGAATAAAAAAAATAAAAAATATTTCACATAAACCTACATGGGCACTTATGAAACGTCAGAAGCTAGGTGCACGGTTCCAATTGGTAATTTCCTATGGAGAAGAGCCGGCAAGAAACTACACGGTTACCTTTTAGGGTTCCGTACCTCAAAAGGAAAAAACGGAATCCTTAAAGGATCACTTCGTAGTCCGTCTGTCTGTCAGTCTGTCAAGACCCTTTTTCTCAGGAACGCGTACAGGTATCAAGTTGAAATTAATATAAAATACGTAGGTATGCGGTCCCTTAGAGCTCTAAAAAAATCAAGCTTCTAAGTCAACTCAATAAAAAAATACGGCGATTTATGCGACATTATTTTGGGTACTTCCCGTTGACCTAGAATCATGAAAATTGGCAAAAAGTAAGGTGTCACAGCACAAGTAAAGGAAAAAGTCCGAAAATTATCGTTAATTAGTAGTTTTATCATATGATTACAAACTTACATTTGCAGTAGAAGAATTGACCGTGACGTATGACGATGTATAGGAGAACATGTTTTTTAACTACAATATTAAGTTTGTTTTTGGGTTAAATTCATCCCAACTACGGAACCCTTCTTTGTGCGTGATCTGACATGCACTTGGCCGTTTTTTTTTTTTTTAATAATTGACCTTTACTAGGTATGGGAGGTCAGTGTAGGCCTGTGAACATGTACCAGGGACTTAACAAACAAAATAGAAAATGGTCTACAAATCTACGTTCTCATATTCGCAAAATATAAAAGAATATTATTAAAAAAAAAATATTATTAAAAGAATAAAAATAAAAACCTATTCAAACCAATTGTAACACATCTGAATTAATATTCTGTACACAAAAATCACGAATAAATAGTTGAAATTAAAATTGTAGGTATATATAATGACAGTGAATGTAAAAAAATACATCGTAATTTGGGAGTAGATAATAGACATTTACATAGTTATGCCGATAATGAGGTACGAGGGAAGCCACATGTGCTGAAGGAATTATTTCCAAACTTCCTTGTCTTCAACGTAGTCTTTAGTTTTACAAAATGCTTTTTTGATAAAAACCAAAATAGACGGAGGACATAATAAAAATACCACAATATCCATGTCTACGACAAAATCTTTATTAAGTATCTCTTGTATGACAATCAATACCAAACATTTCAAAATCTCTCATGGTCTTTCAAGTTTACATCCAAACACATAAGCGTAGGTTGTGGTCAGCGTCAAATGACAAGAGGCAGCGTTGTTGTGTAAACTCTGCTCTGCTATTCTCGCGTGGGGATTTACTGCCACCTAGAAAAGACATGATGAAGTCAGTCTTTTGAAAGTCCTGCACGCTGCGTAACATACTTTCAATCACAATACGAAGGATTTTGAATGAAATTGCTAATCTTCATATGTTTCAAAATTTCGTCTGCTCAACAACTTAAATAACGCAATGAATGTTGTTGAACGGTCAAATTGCGTTACATGCTTACAATGGCAATATCGTTCACATTGTCATTGTAAGCGTGTTTGTAACGTGCCAGTGTAACGCAATTTAATATTCACGTATTTAAGTTTTTGTACAAACCTACATGCAGATTTTATTAAATCATTTATCAATTACGATGGCAATCACAAGCCTATGCCTCCAGGCCCTGCAGTCTATACAAACATAGCGATCGCTTTACGACCAAATTTTGTCGCAGTCCTAATGGAGGCCATAGACGGTCAAAAATGCTTGACAAGTTTGTGATTTTTTCGTGCATATCAAGCAATTTTTACCATCTAGAGATCCCTAAGACTGCGATCGAATTCAGTTGTAAAAAGATTGCCATCTATGCCGAGACTGCATGGCCTGGTCATGGTCTACTCGTGTGCCAAATTTCATCCAAATCAGTTCAGCCATTTTAGCGTGAAAGCGTAACAAACAAACAAACTAACTCACTTTCGCCTTATAATATTAGCCATAGATTTAGAGCCAACTTCCCTATTTTGTCCAAGTTCAGTCTTTAAATTGAACTGACTGCTTAATTTAAAATATAATATAAATTTCTATCTATTTAGTTATTCACAATCTTGTTAGTGTTAGCAAAAAGCGGCTGCACTGGTTTTGGATTCTTTGAGCTCAGAATCAACGAAACAGTCTATCACATATGGCTAATGGATTGGTTCAGTAAGGTTAGCAGGAGACAAAAGGATGCGGTTAACCGCTCATCATCTGCCTAGCCTTTTCTCAATTATGTTGGGGTCAGCTTCCAGTCTAACCCGATGCAGCTGAATATCAGTATTTTAAATGAAGTGACTGTCTATCTGACCCCCATAACCTAGTTACTGGGTAACATGATGCAGTTAAATACACTATCGTAAAAAATCCTACAATAAACAATTAATGATGGTAATGATGCTGAGAAATACTGTAATGCATGTACGTACCCTGAACGTGTATTCTCCGGGCAACACATCAGTAACATCTACCCATTGACAGTCAATATTGTACATGTAGACGTCAGAACAGTTTACTGATATTCCTGAAACAATTCACCATGATATCATTGATCTGCAAATGAGAGAGGCTGACTGGGGAAGATAAGACTGGCAAGTTGAAATGGAAGAGAAATATATCATATTGCGCCAATGCACCGACCAAATGTTAGCCTAGGGTAGAATAAAAAACCGGCCAAGTGCGAGTCGGACTCGCGCACGAAGGGTTCCGCACCATTATCTATAAAAAACGGCAAAAAAATCAAGTTTGTTGTATGGGAGCCCCCCTTAAATATTTGTTTTATTTTAATTTAATTATTTATTTTTAAAGTGAATATATTACTAAATATTATGTGAATATTTCAAGCGTTTACCTGAAGCCGTTATCAAAATCGATCAAAAAAATCACGTTGTATGGGAGCGCCCTTAAATATTTATTTTATTATGTTTTTTTTTGTATTTGTTGTTATAGCGGCAACAGAAATACATCATCTGTGAAATTTCAACGGTCTAACTATCACGGTTCATGAGATACAGCCTGGTGACAGACGGACAGACAGACAGACAGACGGCACAGCCTTAGTAATAGGGTTCCCGTTTTACCCTTCGGGTACGGAACCCTAAAAAGAAGAATGGCATCGATCTGCGTTAACTCAACTCTACAACGTATTTAGCATCGTTAGCTTCCGTGAAGGCATACACTTTTTTTGAAGCATTTTATTTTGTGTTTCATGAACTGTTGCTAAATAAATGTTTTCTATCTAGAGGCAGCTGAATTTTAGCATTGCCAAGTTTGTACTTTCAATTTCCAAGTGAACTCAGACTTTGAGATTCTAAGAGCCAGGTTTTCTGGTGTCCGATAATAGCGGTTGTAATGATTCCAGTATGACAAGCAGGATGAAATATCCACACTAATTGGCGGTACCAATACACTGGTGTCACCAGGAGTTAACGGTATTATTTTGGTCACCATACCTTGATCACCATAATTCTTGCAAGAGTATTTCTTCTGTACTCCTTCATTGCAAGTGTTGTCTTCTAAACAAAACGACGCTTTGTGACCTTCGGCTACCCGCAGACCATTTGAGTCCATGACATCAAATGTGGCAAATACTTCCATGCTGTGGTAATGCCTGGAAAAAATACACAATTATCAGATTCTACCTGGATTATTATCAAATTATGTTACTGTTAGCTTCTGTTATCTACAAATCAAAATGCGAAAAAGCATTTTTACGCCTGCTATTCTATGCAACCAATCTAAGTGTATCTAAGTCATGATCGGTTGCGTTTTAGTCTTCTAGCTACATGAGGCATTGAGAAGGGTTTCCCGAGGAGCATCCCGCGGCATCTCGTAGTTTGTCATGGGGGAAATGCGCAGTGCACCCCCGTTTGCACTGCCTCTCTCCCGCGATCGTATGCTAGCGGACCCCGGCCCATACCCTCGCATCCTCCAGCGCTCTGATCAATACCGCAGAGAAAAATCCCCTTTGATGCTCCGCGGTCAGTCTCTGAGCTTTGTTACCATTAGATACGTACGGATTTACGTTGGTTTTAAAATACTCTGCCCAGCTGTCAGCCGATGTGCGCTTGCCTTTAAGTAGCCACACAAATTCTTCAATACTTGAACATCATTTTGTTTGGGAATTGATTCTTGAATTTGCATACTTCTGATATAAATTGTCCAAGATAGCATCCCGAGCCTAATCAGACCCATTTCATGAAGAAAAAAAAAATTAAAATTAGCAATTCACCAACTCCAGCTATCAAGATCCAGTTTCATAAAGATGGTCTACTTCATGAAATAGGGTTCCAAAACTCACATATGACAGAGATGCCACTGCCACAAATGTTTCGGTAAGTACGGCCTGAACTCTGCATTGCCTGCGTTGAATGAGGCTGCCGTGAAGCGGAGCAAGCGGCGACTCTCATACTGCCAGTCTGGTACAAGCTCCTTGACCTGGTGATGTTAACTATAGTTAAATCATTTTACTATTAATGAAGAAAAGCATTATTACAAACTTAAGAAAAAGGAGATTTTTTACTCTTAACTATGACTTAAGGAAGGTCATTAAATGGGTGGGCTGCTGTAGATGCTACGACGTCACCAGAACGTTCACGTTCTAACGAAGACTTTAGAGCTTCTTCGAATAGCCGGTCTGCAGATAGTTAAGGAAGCAGTCGGGAATCTTTTAAAGGTTAACCCCTGATAAGGAAACAGGTCCTGGCGTAAACCAAGGTAATGCAGTTGCAATATCTCAAAAAAAAAACTAAAGAAAGGATTACAATTATACTGGATAAATATTAAATAAAAATAATGACCTCATAAGCGCTTCTACTCAAGCAGTTCTCCTCCATAGCACATCGGAGCTGGTACATCATCACATCTTGTAGGTGGGCTGATCGTTCAATAGCTATCGTGTCCAGCACTAGGTCTGCTAGCATATGGGTGCAGATGACGGCTGCTGCATGACCTGGTTTATGAATAAGATAGTTATAGATTAATTTAATTATCACGAAATTTCTTCTTCACGAAATGTCGGAATGGTGGTCAGACCAATGATTATAATTCTGTAAATACATAATATATTTTACGGTCGCGAACAATATTTAGATCAACATTTATCCTGACTTATAAATTGAATTAACTTATGAAAATTTGAATTTCACGGGCTTCCTTAGCGCATCCCCCTACGCCATAATCCTCTATGCACGAAATTTAAAGAAAACTGATTGCTTGGCAAGCATGTGAATTTTCCGTGCTTGTAATTTTGACCGTTTAGAACGAAGCTTGTTAACACGTCAGTGACAAGATAAACTTAGAAAGTACGTAAATGAATTGAAAAGTCACATTGGTACTGGATTGGATTATTATCGTGTATGTATTTCGGACCCAAATACGTACACGAATTATTTGCACTAAAATCTGAAGCTGTCATAGCTGTCCTTCACGTCAATTTTCATGATAAAGGGATTGTCTACCTGTGAGGAAGCTAAAAAGCTACCTCTCAGGTGGACACTGCCCATCCCTCTTACATTATGCCCTGATTTCTGCCCATCCCTTACATTAATCTCTAGGTACGACCCCCATGGGAAGTGTGCGGTATTCCTAATCGTTACCCGGAAACCGCAAAATCCCGTAACTGATGACGTACTATTTTCGGCAGATGAATGAGATCGTGCTATACTATGTATATCGCTCCGTCTCTTTTTAATGCTGATGCTTAAAAGATTCATGTTTTATGGCATACAAATTGTGACGAAGAAGAAAATGGTGCTTTTGTAAAGCATCATTTTCTTCTTCGTCACAATTTGTACAAAGTTTTGTCTCACTTTAATGTCTCGCTTTCAAAGTTTTGTGAAAAGTTTAGATAAACGAATTTAATATTTTGAAACAATTTAAGTCCCTCAAGTGATGCTTCAGAAGTAATAATGTGTTGACAATTACACTAATATTATAAAGGCAAAACTTTTGTGAGTGTGTGTGTGTTTGTTACCTCTTCACGCGATAAAAATTTGTATGGAGGTAGCTGACACCCTTTTTTTTTTTTTTTTGGGTGGGAAATTATCAAATAACTTCTCCCGCTCTGGGTGGAGCGGGAGGGAGTGTCAGACTTTTAAACCCACCGTGTTCCTTCAGATGCCTGTGTGCCAGGGCCACGATATCCCTTTCGAACAGGCTCGTAACCCTGGCAGGAGGTAGCTGACACCCTGGATTAACATATAAGCTTCTTTTTATCCCGATATTCCTACGGGATCGAGACTTACGCGGGTGAAACCGCGGGGCGCAGGTAGTATCTAATAATTGGAACTTTTTTATAATAATGAGGGTATTCATAATGAGGACAGCCTCGTTGGTCTAGTGGTTACAAGCGCTATTTTTAACCATGAGGTTCTGAGTTCGATCTCCAGGTCGGGCAAAGTGTTATTGGGTTTTATTATCTGAAATATCTCAGCAGCTGCCCGGAGTCTGGATTTGTACCCGGTTGATGGCAATAGGCTCACCCCCCAAGTTAAGTCCCTATTACATGGGAATTAAATATACCTAGGGAAAAGTCAGAAGTAATCGTCAGAAGCTGGTCGAAACATCTGAGCGGTGATTTGCTGGAGTCGTTTTATTCGCTACCGGTCGTTATTTCTCCTGACAAAGTTTATTTTGGTATATTATGTATGTATGTGTCTATCTCTGCGTTCCTCGCAAAGCATGTCTCGCGTGACTATGAATGATAGGCTGAAAAATGAGATGATAAGACAACGGTGCAGTTTAAAAGAAGAGGTAGTAACAAAAATTGAAAAGAGTATGCTTAGATGGTTTGGTCATGTTGAGAGGATGAGTGAAAGGCAACTAACAAAAGGTATTTATAAAGCAGAGGTGAGTGGAGGGGACGCCCTAGGAGGACATATAGTGACCTAATTGGTGATGTTCTTTACAAAAGGTCAGGTGCGTAGTACTCGCAATCGGCGTGCGTGTATGACCAGATGTATGAACGTAGGCGAAGCAAAAGGAGTATGTAAGGAGCGTAGCAGGTGGCGTTCTATAGTTTCTGCCTACCCCCATGGGAAAAAGGCGTGATTTTTTGTATGTATGTATCTATGAATTTGTATTTATGCTTGTATTTTATAGTTATTTCCGAGCTATCTATCCCGTACGTTGCACCTGCCATGTTTTGTCTCTGCATCACCCTAAGGTTGACTGGTAAAAAATGCCTCAGGCATTAAGTCCGCCTTTGTACAGTGTAATTTTTTACTTATGCATGTAGTTTTAATAAATCACCCCCCTTCGGGGAACATAAGCGTGATTTTATGTTGTGTAATAATGATAATTACTGCATAATAAATATCTCGCCTGCGCTACTCCTGTGATGATCCAACTTCTCGGCTAAAAATACACTCTACAAGTCCGTATGTAATGTCCATAAAAAATATAACAAACGCTGAATTAATAAAAAAAAAGACAACAAATATAATAAAAAAATGCTATCATCGCATTACACTAATATTATAAAGGCGAAAGATTGTGAGTGTGTGTGTATGTTTGTTACTTCTTTACGCTCAAACGGCTGGACCAATTTTGATAAAATTTTGTATGGAGTTAGCTGACACCCTGGATTAAGACATATGCTACTTTTTATCCCGATATTCTCACGGGATTGAGACTTACGCGGGTGAAACCGCGGGGCGCAGCTAGTTATAGTATAAAAGAATATTGAAATTTCAAAATATAAGTGATAACCTAAAAATAAATAAAAAGTATTAGTGCAGTAGTACTATAAATGTAAAAAAAAAACCTTAATATAGTAATATTAGATTTAGTTCGGAAGACTGAAAAGCTAAGTCTTTCCAAGCTTCCTCTCTCCTACTATTTTGCTGGGTCCATAATGATCACATATAATTTTAAGTTACCGCCTAAGTACACATTGTGGAATGCACATAAAGTATTGGTATTGGTATTTATTGATGATCCATGTTGCATACATCCAGGGTTGGATTGTGTTATTTTTGGTTTTTCCCATGAGAAAATTGTCCCTCTCAGTACTGATTTGAAAGAAAAAATCACGCCAGTTGACAGAGTTCTCAAGCTTAACGAAACAGCAAGTAAGTAGGATTCGATTCGATAAATTTGACAATTATTCTCGATAAAATGAGTTTTATCGAATCGAATCGATGTCGCAAATACGTAACTTCTACTTTAACGATCGGTAGATAAACTCTAAAATAACGAATTTTAAGCTGGGTAATGTAACATGTTACACGGCGACCATTCATGCAGTCAGTACGTAGTGTTACGGGGAAACCAGCGAGCAACGAGCTGTTCGATGCTCGCTTTGAGTGCTCCACCCGGCTGTCGGTTTATTTGGCGAATCCTTTGACTGTTACGTATATGTTTTGGAATGTCTGCCAGCAGCCATTAAGCCCCCCCCCCCGCCCCCTTTACTGCCGCTTTTATTTAAAATTACTAGAAACAAAGTTTATATCAATAATTTTGTCTTGTCCACACGCCAGTCTACGTCAAAATGTTGCCCGACGAAGTAGTGATGTTGTGTTCTCTGTATCTAATGTATAAAATGTTTATAAACACGTCCACGCCACGTTAACAATATTGTTGTCAAACCGATGATGTCGCTCGTCGAGCGATAACTTGTCAACATACCGTGATCAACTCTGCAACACGCATTATTGCCAGCAACATGTCGACAGCAACTCAGCAACGTGTGGCATGAGTGTTGGATCATTAAGTTCCCCTCAAAATGCTTGAGCTAAATGGTGCTGATCTATGCTTCATATTCGTCAACGAGCGCCGTCAGTGGGGACTGGTCATTTCTTGGCTGCCACGGCTTATTTTAACTTATTTGAATTGTTTTTTTTAATGGTTTTATCTTTTTATTGCGGACGCTTTTAACGTGCACGTCTTTCTACATTGTCCTCAGTATAATTTCAACATGAATGATGTAACCAATACTTTGTCAAAATATTTTGATTAAAAAGAGTGTCCGTGGAGTTTCTTGCCCTTTCTTCTCCATAGGAACCTACCACGCTTTGGAATGGGCAACTAGCTTCATCTCTCTGACTGACCGACCCCTTGACAATTCAAAAGTGCCTGTAATTGGTTTATTTGAAATAAATACTTGACGGCGCTTCGATGTTTTGAGAGTGTCAAGAAACGTTAAAAATGACAGCGGACATTTGACAAGCTTGGATAGACGTTTCTTCACTCTGACGCAACTCCGGGCTCTCTTGCACGCCGCCGTGAGACGGAAGACAATCCGTTTGCATCGTGCTCAAGCAAGACGTGTTCGGTGGAGTGTATTTAAATTAATTAGAAAGTGCTGATTGTAAATCTGTTGATAGTTTGTTGAAAATAATAATCGTGTACCGTTGATCATCTTCAACACGTGGTTTTAATTTTCCTCGCCCGCTTACCCACGATAGCTCGGCAGCCACAATGAACCCAGAATCGATTGATAATGGTCACGTGCCGTTATCAGAAGTGGGATTTCAAGGGCTTGCTTCAGAGGAGAATAGTCGTACGAGATCTTCAGCGCCGGCATTAGAACCAAGCCTGTCTCAACAGATGGAGTTGTTTTTAGCCCGATTGATGGCTATATCACACCCGCAACCTTCGAGCAGCACGTCTACTCAGTTGATTGAGTTTGATCCTGATGGCAGCGAAGCGGACATCGAAGGTTGGTGCAACGTGACAGAAATTGTAGTCAACAACCGTAAGTTAGAAGGCGCAGAACTACCTTTGTTACTTACACGTGCACTCAAAGGCCGAGCTGCTACCAGTTTAACACGACTGCAGGCATCGCAGCTGACATGGCCTCAAATCAAAGAAGTATTGCTTGTGAAGTTTGCTAAACCTATGCTGCCACAAGATCACTTCGACGAAATTCTACGTTTTCAAGTTGGTGTTAAAGAAACCGCGAGCGAGGCGGCCATGCGCCTTTGGAACATCATCAAACGCATTCCGCGGATGGAGATGTCTGAAGATATTACAACGGGATTTGTATCTTCAGTTTTATGCCAAAAGGAAGCAGTCATCCGCCGTGAGCTCTACTCTCATAACCTGACCACTAGATCTCAACTTCTGCGCGTTCTCAACGGAATTTCACTGCAGCGAAGGCATGAGGGTAGTGATGACCACACTGCGGATGTGAAGAGGTCCCGATTCAACGAATCACACTTCATGGGAACATGTCACCGCTGCGGTACTTCGGGTCACAAAGCGATAGACTGCCGCAAGCGAAGAGAAGGGGCTGCTACTTCAGAGAAGACGCACGACCAAACATCCAGAGCCGCTGATAAACCAAGACCAGTCACCTGCTTCGCGTGTGGACGACCAGGACACTTGGCGTCCGCGTGTCCAGATCGAGCGGGTAGCGGCGGAGCAGCGGCGGTCAAAGAAGTCCACATGTGTGAACGCAAGGCATCGAGGAGCACTTTGACTACATCATCCGGTGAGCCAGTTTCCTTTCTTTTTGATAGCGGATCTGCTTGTTCATTAGTAACTAACAGCTACGCCGAGAAGTTCCCTGGTACTGCGCAGAATGATTTAGTTTATCTGACGGGCATTGGTAGGGGGGATGTAGAATGTGTTTCCCAGGTTATTAGCCCCATCAATGTTCAAGGCCTATCGCTCGCAGTGTTGTTTCATGTAGTACCTGATGGCACTATTGCTGAACCAGTTATAATAGGTAGGGATATATTAGAGGATAACGTACACGTGCATATGGATAACGATCAAGTAACTTTTTCTCAGCGTAAAGAAGTAAATTTTTCTGACAAATCTAGTAACTTTGATTATATGAATATTGATACAGACTTACGAGGTGATGACAAATTAGCATTGATTAGAATTTTAGAAAAATATAGTGAGTTCTTCACAGACGGTATACCAACGCGACGGGTTACGACAGGCGTTCTCCGTATAGACCTTATTGATCCAAATAAGACCGTGCAAAGGCATCCTTATAGGTTAGCACCCGCGGAAAAAGAAATAGTCAACGAGAAAATAGAGTCCCTATTAAAAGCGGGCGTTATTCGGGAAAGCAGTTCTCCTTTTGCTAGCCCCATCTTATTGGTCAAAAAGAAAGAACACTGATAGGATGTGTGTAGACTATAGGGAACTCAATGCTAACACGCGTTCCGAGCATTATCCGTTGCCCTGTATTGACGAACAAATCGACCGTCTCCATGGCGCGCACTATTTCTCGTCATTAGATATGACATCTGGTTATCACCAGATAAACGTTGACCCCGATAGCATAGCAAAAACGGCATTTGTGACGCCGGATGGTCAATTCGAATATTTGACGATGCCGTTTGGTCTACGGAATGCCGCTTCCGTATATCAGCGGTGCATAAACACAGCTCTAGGTCCCCTAAAAGACAAGGTAGCGCTGGCCTACGTGGATGATGTCATGTGCTATTCAAATGACGTCACTGCAGGGCTAGAACGTCTAGAACTAACTTTGAAAGCTCTCACTGACGCGGGATTTTCGTTGAACTTTAAAAAGTGCAGATTCATGAAAAAGGAAATAGATTCCTCGGTTACGTCATAAAAGCAGGAGTAGTTACACCGAACCCTAGAAAGATACAGGCTTTAGTTGACGCTCCGACTCCAAAAACAGCTACACATGTTAGGCAATTTTTAGGCCTAGCTTCTTATTTCAGACGGTTCATACCAAATTTCACCCGTATAGTAGGACCTCTTTACCCATTAACAAAATTGAAAGGGCCCATCAAATGGACAGATGCTCACAATGATATCCATAAAAAAATTGTTGACATTCTTACGTCAGAACCGGTGTTAACAATATTTGATCAAGATTCGCCCATTGAGCTTCACACTGACGCGAGTTCAGAAGGTTACGGGGCTATATTGATCCAGAGGAAAGATAATGTTCCTCACGTGGTATCTTACTTCAGCCGTCGAACGTCTGACGCGGAATCGCGATATCATTCATACGAATTAGAAACCCTGGCGGTCGTTCGTGCGGTTGAGAACTTCCGTCATTACTTATACGGTCAGCACTTTACTGTCTTCACCGACTGTAATTCTTTGAAAGCATCCAAATCAAAAACCGACCTAACTCCACGTGTACACAGATGGTGGGCTTTCTTACAAGCGTACGATTTTGATATTATTCACAAGCAGGGCATTAGTATGAGCCACGCTGACTATCTATCAAGAAATCCCGTTTCGGAGCCCACACATAGTTTGCAGGGATTAAATGATTTAACTGTTACTACGAGTAGGAATAAGAAAGTTCACTTTATAGAGTTACATCAGGGTTGGCTAGCTGTGGAGCAAAAACGTGATAGCGAAATTTGTGACCTTATCAGCAAACATCAAAACAACGAGTTACTAGAATCGATTGCACACACGTATGACGTGCAGAAAGGCATACTGTATAGGAAAGTTGAACGCAATAGAACCAGCTCTTGGTTACCAGTTGTACCAAGATCCCTGACATGGACACTTATTAATCATGTTCATACAGAAGTTATGCATCTTGGTGTTGATAAGACGCTTGACAAAATATATGAACAGTATTGGTTCCCACAAATGTGCAAGCAGGTGCGTAAATTTGTAGATTCATGCATAGTATGCAAAGCTTCAAAGGGATGTTCGGGAGCGCAGCAGGTTCGATTACATCCAATACCTAAAGTGTCTACGCCTTGGCATACGATTCACATAGACATCACGGGCAAACTAAGTGGTAAAAGTGATAGGAAAGAATATGCGTCCGTTATTATCGATTCGTTCACCAAATATGTTCTCTTAGATTACACACCTTCTCTGGATTCTGCTAGCGCAATTCAATCTCTTAAAAGTGCCCTTTTAAGAGATTGAATTGCGCTAGCAGAATTAAAAAAGAAAAAAAGTTTACCTATTTGGTGCACCGAAGCGTATAATATCAGACCAAGGTAGGTGTTATATTAGTGCAGATTTCAAACGGTTTTGTAGCGAGCATAGTATTGAGCTTCATCTTATCGCTACTGGCTCCAGTAGAGCCAACGGTCAAGTTGAGCGTATAATGCGAACTCTAAAATGTCTGCTCACAATAGTAGAGAACGATCCCAACAAAACATGGCGCGACGAACTTCCTGAAGTTCAGCTTGCCTTGAATAGCACTAGATCCAGAGTAACAGGCTACTCCCCTACGGAATTGATGTTCGGCATACGAGCAAAATCATTAGGAATGTCAACCTTATCCTTACATGCTGAACCTGAGCCTCGTTTAGACTTAAACACCATTAGGCATAATGCTTCCGAGAATATCAAAAAGGCTGCTTCGTCAGAGGTAGAACGCTTTAACCGGGGTAGAGCAATAGTGAGACTATTTAGTGTGGGCGACTTTGTCTTTATCAAGGGTAGTGAGCGTAACCAAACTAAACTACAGCGAAAGTTCAAAGGTCCTTTTACGATTGTCAAGGTACTAGATCACGATAGATATGAGCTGAGAGACATTGATGGGTCTAACCGAACCTATAAGCATGCCCATGAAAACTTGCGCGCAGTACCCAGGGGCTACGGTGGATTGATTGAAGTAGCTACTTCTTTAGTCAATGAGTCAGAGGAGGCCGAGATGGCGGAAGTTCATAGTCATGAGAATGGAAAGGTAACATCTGATGATGATAGTGACACAGTATCGGTATCTAGTTCACACACTTTGACCGCAAGCTCCGGCACCCTCTCTGCCTCTGAACATGATGAGTAGTAAATGGTGAGTTTATAACAATTGTGTAAATCCTGTGCTTTTATCGAGAATCGATCTAGAGCATAGGACACTGGATAGGCAGTTGGGAGCGGCGTGGTTGATCAATGGGGCTGGCCTAAACCGGGTCGACGCCCCTGATCAGACTATGTTTTCCTACGTGGTATGTAGTGTAGTTGATCGACTGGGCTGGCCTAAACCGGGTCGACGCCCACGATCAGACTATGACTTCTCTGGTATGAGCTGGGTGGCAGGAGATTGGTCTGGGGCTGGCTTATGCGGGTCGACGTTCCGGACCAGTTGATTGCAGCAGCCGTGTGTGGTTTTCGTGACTGGTGGAAGGGGCGCTGACGGGTTGTCTGGTCCACCGCACCATGCGAGTTTGTGGGTGGTCGAAGGGGCGCCTGAAGTCAGTTGTCCGCCCAGTGTGTTTAATTCAGATGTGAGGGTTGAAGATCTAGATCTTTTTAAAAAGGCAGCATAAATGGGTAGCTAGTCAGGGATGGGCGAGCATGCCCAGACGTGTACTACAGATTTGTATTTGGTCTTTGCAGATAACTCGAGGCGTGAGCAGTCGCACGAGGACGTGCTAATGTCAGTCCGGCCGTGACGGCGCTTCGATGTTTTGAGAGTGTCAAGAAACGTTAAAAATGACAGCGGACATTTGACAAGCTTGGATAGACGTTTCTTCACTCTGACGCAACTCCGGGCTCTCTTGCACGCCGCCGTGAGACGGAAGACAATCCGTTTGCATCGTGCTCAAGCAAGACGTGTTCGGTGGAGTGTATTTAAATTAATTAGAAAGTGCTGATTGTAAATCTGTTGATAGTTTGTTGAAAATAATAATCGTGTACCGTTGATCATCTTCAACACGTGGTTTTAATTTTCCTCGCCCGCTTACCCACGATAGCTCGGCAGCCACAATGAACCCAGAATCGATTGATAATGGTCACGTGCCGTTATACTTTTGAGTTTGAGTTGAGCAACATGTTGATTAAACTTTGTTTATAAACAAAATATGTTTACCATGAATACGGTTCTTACTTTGAACATAAACCTACTCTATCAGAGACAGTTCAAATAATTTGAGACTCACATACATTTTCATTCGTCTTTGACAAGTGTCGGTATGATGAGAAACGATGACAACTTGATGACAACTAATATTTATGGCTTAAGAAAATAATGTATTGGTTTCGTACGGAAATAATGTATTCGGTGAACTGATTCGAATGTGTGGAAAACTATCAAGTCAGTGTACGCATAAAACTGTGGGTTCCGTACCTAACAACAATTGATGAATACACTGAGAAGAAGACATTGTGGAATACCCTAATAATTTAGTTTTAAACCTCAGGAAAACTGAAAATACTGTAAGGATTTAATTTTATAACTGAAACCTTTAACTACTTCTGTCGTGCGACCTCTTAGAGGTTGGTAATAATAGAAAACTAATGTGTCTCATTACGTGACGGTCCGGCAGAGAACCAAAGTTGTCCACATAGCTCACAGAATAAGCAAGCTGACGTAGCAATGGGCCGGCCATAATAGCCGTAGAACCGATGACAGTTAGGGTACACGAAAGAGTCTGACCGAACCCTCCGCCTGCCCGAGGGCGGAGGACATCCATGAGGATTTTCCACTCCGGAATCAAAAAAAAAAGACGTATTCTTTTAAGGCTCGGTATTATATATCGGGGCAATTGTACCGAAAGAGAGAGTATTTTCAAGGCCCAAATACGCTGCCTACGAGCAATTTTTGGTTTGAAAGTTACTAACAGCTGTGTTCCAATTTTTAAAAGTCATAATTTAGTGACATTTCGGTGCCATTACATTTTAGAAATTGCTCTTTTTGTTAAATGTAATCGGCATCTATTTATAACTTTATCGGTAAGCAGTTATTATCGAGATGTAACTTTACGATCTCAATACCAAAACTTGTTACGCACAGATGGATATAGGACTGTTTTGTTGAGGAAAAGTGTTTCTGGTATGGCACCGGGTATTTTTAACCACATTCCTAATTCCATAAAAGAGGAACCAGTAACAACTTTCAAAAATAAACTAGCCGTACTTCTTTTAAATAAATTTTACTCTACTCCGTATCGGATTTTCTAGCTGATAAATGTGTGTTGTGTATCAAAGTTTTTATGTTTGATGATGAACTGCATCAACGTTTGCATGCCAAAATGGTAAAATGTACAAGGGTTCTTTAATATTATTGTGACCACCTTATTGTAAATACCTACATTCTGAGCAAATAAATGAATATTCTATTCTATTCTTGAGTGGAGACTGCGAATCGGCAAACGTAAGGTAGGACGCCCTCAGGCTAGGTGGAGCGACAATCTTCGCAGGATGGCTGGTGGCAGCTGGTTGAGAGTTTCCGAGAATCGAGCTGAATGGCGTGCAATTGGAGAGAGGCATATGTCCAGCAGTGGACTGCTATGAGCAGATGATGATGATGATGATGATGATGACGTGACGGTTGAGCTCGTTAATATTTATGTAGTAGTTTGGTATTAATCAGCGAAAATAATTTTAGTTAACATTAAATAAAACAAAAATTGCACCATGCATTAAAAAAAATCTAGTTGTCAATATTTCAGCGTAAACAAATAATCCAAAAAAAACACATTTATACAATTTCTAGGAAGCATTCATTTTTTTTATGGCAGACAGACTGACGTACGGCGGAAATGCATGGTTTTCCTATTTCAATCCGAAACCCTAATAACTTTTCTCTTTTTGTGTATTATTATACTACTATTGTTCACAGTGCGACTACATTTGTGTCGCAATTTTCTTTGTAACTTCGTGAAAGCATAATAAATAATACAAAGTAATTTATTTGAAAGGAATATCCCAGGGTTACGAGCCTGTCCGAAAGGGATATCGTGGCCCTGGCACACAGGCATCTGAAGGAACACGGTGGGTTTTAGTCAGTAAAAGTCTGACACTCCCTCCCGCTCCACCCAGAGCGGGAGAAGTTGTTTGATAATTTCCCACCCAAAAAAAAAAAAAAAAAAAAAGTCGTGTAGTAGTCAGTAGTCGTGCAGCTCAACTCAGAACTTAAGGAGCTCAACAATTCAACGAACAATACCAAAGAAAGGACATTTGGGTGGGCCGCATAAATTACTCAAACAGACCATGATAAAAACTAACTGGAAAATAAAAACAAAAATATACAACGACTCACATAGTCACCTCTGCCTATCCCTTTGGGAATTACAGGCGTGATTTTATGTTATGTATGCAAAAGTTATTAAAATTCACCAAATTATTGCAAAACACAGTTTCAATTTGTGATCTGTTTATTCGGGGGTGCCTTTTAAAACGTAAAGGTTCAGGATAATATGATTAAATTATTACACAGATAACACCACGCCTGTATTCCCGGAAGGGTTAGACAGAGGTGTACCCTTTAATACACCCACATTTCGCCAGTTATGTGTAAGTCCCATGTAATTGGGGGCGAGCCTATTGCCACCAACCGGGCACAAATCCAGACTCCGAGCTGATTGTGAGAAATTCCAGATGGAAAAATCCAATAACGTTTTTGCCCGACACGGGAATTGAACCCAGGACCTCATGCTCAGTAGTAGCGCTTGCAACCATTCGAGTAGACCAACGTGGCAATCAATTAAATTATTATTATAATTCGATTAATGGGATTCTGTTTCGATTTTTAGTAATACAATGGGTTTAATTATTTACCCGGATTTTGGATAATCTACGTGTATATAATTCGATTAATGGGATTCTGTTTCGATTTTTAGTAATACAATGGGTTTAATTATTTACCCGGATTTTGGATAATCTACGTGTATATAATTCGATTAATGGGATTCTGTTTCGATTTTTAGTAATACAATGGGTTTAATTATTTACCCGGATTTTGGATAATCTACGTGTATATAATTCGATTAATGGGATTCTGTTTCGATTTTTAGTAATACAATGGGTTTAATTATTTACCCGGATTTTGGATAATCTACGTGTATATAATTCGATTAATGGGATTCTGTTTCGACTTTTAGTAATACAATGGGTTTAATTATTTACCCGGATTTTGGATAATCTACGTGTATATAATTCGATTAATGGGATTCTGTTTCGATTTTTAGTAATACAATGGGTTTAATTATTTACCCGGATTTTGGATAATCTACGTGTATATAATTCGATTAATGGGATTCTGTTTCGATTTTTAGTAATACAATGGGTTTAATTATTTACCCGGATTTTGGATAATCTACGTGTATATAATTCGATTAATGGGATTCTGTTTCGATTTTTAGTAATACAATGGGTTTAATTATTTACCCGGATTTTGGATAATCTACGTGTATTAAATTACGTGTGCTAATTCATCCGTGAATAAAAGCTATTATGAGGACGACGACCCGACGGGATCTGCGTTTAAAGTTTTGAATTAGTAATCTTTCAAGTCTCCATCACATATTTACTCCACAACCCAGTTACTGGGTAACACGATATCCCTTGGTAAGACTGGTTGTCAACTTTTGGGCTTCTGACGACCCGTAACAACTGTCAAAGATCTACAAATGACAGCCGGGACCAACGGTTTAACGTGCTTGCCGAGGCACGGAGGAGTCTTGGTATGAAAAGATGGACACCCATCCACGGGCCAACCGCGGCAAGCGTAGCTTAACCTGATCGATCGACCCGTGCGGCAGTTGTTACTTAGCCACAAGCTCTTCAAGCTAAGTAGTAAGTACGTCATAATAATACAATTCAATTGCATGTTTCATTTATACATGGGCAGTGGTGGCCCACTGGTTAACGGCCTCGACTTACGAGTATTAGGTCGTAGGTACGAACCCAGACAGGCGCTTTACTTTGTGTAAATTATTTCATCACCACTGCTCTCTAAACGGTGAAGGAAAACATCGTGAGGAAACCGGCATGTCCTAGAACTAAAAATTCGAAGACATGTGACATCCACCAACCCGCACTGGGCCCGCGTGGTGAATTACGGCCCACTCCCTCTCACAGAACGAGGAGGCCTGTGCCCCAGCAGTGGGAACATTATAGGCAGATTATGTGTTTATACATAGTTTTCCCGGTATAGTCATACACAAAGTGATTTTCGTATTTTGCAAACTTTAAACATGCTGGCAGGAAAATCGCAGTGTAAAGCGGTATTAATTCAAATAAAAGGTTAATGAATTAAAACCTGACATAAAACACAATTAAGGAATTCAAATCTAACTATTTTTTTTACGTGATAACTATTTTATAACTTCGAATAGTGTTGATTGCACTTTACATAACTCCGTTCAGCTTTCATAGAGTCTGGTATAATAATAAAAAACACTGTTCATGTGTTTCATTGTCACTATTATTTCTACACCTTTTTTTTCTTTAAAAAAAAAACGTTGCCTCACACTAGGAATTTCTCCTGTATCGTGGGTGCGTTTACAAACATTTAAACTCACATACACAAACAGCCAGACCCGGAACAACTACTTATAGGTCATACAAATATTTGTTCCGTGCGGGATTCGAACCCGTGACACGCAGCGCAGCAGTCAATCACTTAACCACTGCGCCAACCGACTCTAACTCCAACTCAAAGGGTAGCTGTAAGGAAGCGGTATTTAAATAAGATCTATTTGCATTAAGGTAAACTAAATTATGTAAACAAGCGTAAACTGATAAATTAAACTATTAAACGTGATTCAATTTGAACCACTAATATGAATTTGTAATGATGTTAGTTTACCTTAGTACTGTCTTCTCACGTAGTTGAACGGGGTGTTAATTATATTGCTTTATAGATTTGAAGGGAATAGTGAACTGGCAATTATCCTATTTTTTTGAAGGCTTAGAGCTAAGAGCCGTTGTAGACCCTGTCAGAGCACGGCAAAAAAATATGTTAGATACATAGCTAACATCGAAAAAAAAAAAAAAAAAAAAAAAAAAAAACTATACCTACATGGAAACAATAATTACATTCGTCTATAGATAAGTAAATAACAATAACATAAACAATTCT
Source organism: Tiliacea citrago (assembly GCA_963921375.1). Taxonomy (NCBI): domain Eukaryota; kingdom Metazoa; phylum Arthropoda; class Insecta; order Lepidoptera; family Noctuidae; genus Tiliacea; species Tiliacea citrago. The sequence continues at coordinate 17,293,884 of OY992802.1, forward strand.
AATACTGGAAAGTAGGTAGCTATTTTCTCTAAAATTAAAACAATACACCAGAAAAATAAGAAAGCCTGATAATGTATTTCTTACTAATATCTCCAAGAAATAAACTAGAAAAATCTATATAGCTCATTACTATTTGCCTTTTTTTTTTTGTTACCGAGGTGGAAAATCCTCATGGATGTCCTCCGCCCTGGGGTGAGCGGAGGGGTCTGTCAGACTCTTACTGACTAAAAACCACCCCGGTGTTCGGTTCCCACACTTGCACCGAGGATCTTGGGAGCTAGTATTACTTCCGTGATCCTCGGCCACCTCAAGTCTGCGGGGGGTGAGCTGTTAGACCCTCCCCGCGACGTCTGAAAGGGGCGCTCGTGGAACACAACGCGCCGCCACCTCGGGTCCAGTGTGATTATTACTATCTGCCTAGCCTATCCCAACATGGTCAGCACCCGGTTAGGCGTCCAGTATAACCATAGCTGAAACAACCGTCAAGTTAAATGGAGTGGCTGCCTATCTTATCTCTACAACCCAGTTACTGGGTAACACGATACCCATTGGTAAGACTGGTTGTCAGATTTTCGGGCTTCTGACTTCCCGAAATGACTGTCAACGTTCTGGTAACGAGCTTTCCGAAGCACGGAGGGGTCTCGGTAAATTATGAAACTACTTACCAACATCACCAGGACACTTCACGTTTTCACCACGCTGGCCATGTCTGCAGTCAAAAAAGCTGGTCTCGTTGCCCTCACAGTTTATACCGCTGATCACGATTTGGGAGAAGCCATAGATATAAGTTTGAAGAGCCTGCTCTGCATAGCCCAGGTCCAGGTGCCTGCAGACGGTGGAAGCTTCGTAATGTGTCCAGCCGTCGGGGCAGATGCTGCCCCAAATGTTGTTGTGGAAGATCTGAAAACAGATTTTCCTTGAACATGATATGACAGCACGCGTGGTATGGCCCAAGTATAGAAACAGAACAAATGAAAGACAAAATACCAGGGGGCCAAGTCTGCTAACGCAGTTGTGTCCGAATGGCCACTCATTGACACCGTAATTGTAGACTTTGCCAGTTTTGCTAATCTCCTAATTGAAAGGCGTCTTTATGATTTTCCAATGCCGTGCCACTGATACTCCATTGGAAAAATTGGCTGTATTTGGTAATCCCGTACTGACAAGCTCCTATTATTTTGACTTCCATATGGACCACTGTCACGCCATTATGAATTTAGGAGATTACAAACTATTGGCACAATGGTCATGGCGTTGCCTTGGTATGGTCGACATAATGACCAATCATTGAAAATAGCAGACTTGGCCCCCTGGTAGTGTAAACAATATCAAAAATGAAGAAAAGAAATGTGACTTTGTTTAAAAGATTTTATTGCTAAAAACAATTAAAGAATGTAATAATTTAGATGCACGGTTCCCATTTTTGTTGCTTCAGGAGATTAATGGTCAAGCTATACTGCAACTCTTTAAAAATGGATAACTGTTAATAATGTTATATTACTAAAATAACTTAAAAAAAAAAAAAACGACTTCCAAAAAAAAACACTACAAAGTGAAAAATAACTTTAATTTGGGAAGTCGGTGTCTTTGGATCTGTATTTTAGTTTTATGCCACCGACTTCCAAAATTAAAGTTATTTTTCACTTTGTAGTGTTTTTTTTGGAAGTCGGTTATTTTTTTTTGTAAAAAGTTTTTATTTTTCACTTTTTAGTGCCGAAAAAGACTTTTCCAAATCGTTTCGTAAATGACGGAGTTAAGCGCGAACAAAAAACGCAATGCAGAGTAAACGAAAAGATCGTTAATGTAGAGAATGTAGATACATTATGAGATTTTTGTTGATTTTTTCAAAAACCGGTTGTCCGATTTCGATAAAAATTTTCATGGGACCATTTGGAAAGTATACCCTTTCCAACAAAAACATAATTTTTCAAATCGGTTGGCAAGCGACGGAGTTATGCGCGAACAAACATTAAAAAAAAATACAAACATCCGAATTGAGAACCTCCTCCTTTTTTAGAAGTCGGCTAAGAATGGTTGTTAGTAAGAAAATATGTGAAAACAACGTTAGCTCGACCCAAATTAAAGAAATAGAAGACAGATTATATATTTCTACCCGACTAATCTAATCTTACCTCAACTCTTCCTTCTTTGACATTGCTACCACCAACAAGCCTCAATTTTACTGTTGTCTCATTTAAAATGTGCTTAAGCTTTCTCCCTGACCACGTCTTCACTACTAATCGGGTATTCTTTGGAGGTTCAGAAACTTCCGTGCAAATAACGCCCGCTGCTTCATCTTTTTCGCAGTCTGAAGCTCCCCAACGGTTGAAAACACATTTAGAAAGAGATGGTTCATCGCCTTGACATATTACGTCATCCAACCAGTATTTTTCTAAAGAAAAAAAATATTTTTTGTATAAGAGCGCTAACACACTGGGACGCCATGACGACGTCGCCAGGTCGCGCTGCCAACTAAATGAATATAGCTATATGGTGGATGACTCGCGTGGCGTCCGCTTGGTTACGCAGCCAACCATAAATTTTGTTGGCGACGCGACCTGTTTGCGCTGCTATGGCGTCCCGGTGTCTAAGCGCTTTTAAGAGTTTTGAATAAGAGAAATACTTTTGGGGGTAATACATCTGGTAATTACTTGGAAATAAAAATACATAATAGGATTTAACTTTTTTCAATTGCATACTTAAAACTTTACCGAATGATAAATTAAAACTGACCAACAGTATTTCCATACGATCCTCCAACCGTCGCTACTCCAGTCATGTTAAAGGATTTGCAGACCACTGCAGCCGCTTCATCATCCCAGGAGTCATCGCAGACGGCACCCCAGCGACCAGCGTGAAAAATATATACGTTTCCTAAAAAATATAACTTAAGATCATACCTGCATAGTTGAATTTCTTCAGGTATTTTAAAAGTCTCATGATATACGGGGTGGCCGTTTGTTGGGTGCAATTCCATAGTCTGGGTTGCTACTGAGAATTTTATCACCCTTATCCTCTTATCCCAATTAATTTGGGGTCACTGCAGCATATACTTTTTGTCCTTAAATCTCTATCAGGCGCCATCTTAGTAGTGACCTCGTTTTTACTTTTCCACTGAGAATTTCAATTTTACAAAAAAAAAAAAAAAAATATATAACGAAATTCTGTACTCAATAATTAATCTGCTTAATTATCTATCTGTCTTACCTTCATGTTTACTTGCACCGCCTATTAGTTTGATTTTTCCTTCTAATTTACTTTGCTTATTTAATAGTTTCTGTATGAATTCGGCTCTCAGTGCTCTCTCTCGCTCACTCAGATCCCTACTAAGCACTTTTACCATCCGTACCAACAAGATTATCAATACTATTAAATTCACTGTGTATTTTATTTGCACCATTTTTTATTTATAGTTTTTTACTAAATTAAGATCTTGTTTTTTCCTACCACTGTTATAATTTATTTGAATAATGTTGGCACCAATATGCTTCCTTATGGGAAACCACAAAATAAAACAGTTATTTTGATTGCTACTGAGTGTTTTGTATCACAGAAAAATGTTAACACAGTTTCAAATATTTAATTACAACGTTAAAATGTTGTTTAGCACACATTTTAAGTCCAAACGTTTTATCAAACGTACGCTAAAGGTTTTCAAATGGCGTCTTGGAAACAACTGAATCTGACGATAAAATCCGTTCGTTCTATTAGTATGAATGCCATGTAATTATTAGTTCAATGTCATGATATATGGTAAGTAAAGAGTTTGCCACACGCGCATAATTTTTTATCTTTAAGGGGTAGACATTCAAGAGTTTTAAAAGCTATTAGATTTGCAAGATCACAACCAGAAACCGTTTACTTTAAATAATAACAGCACCAACTTTTTCAAAACTCCATTTCTATTAGTAAGAACAAATAGAACATTTATACGTTTTTCTTTAGAACAAGCGACTATTATGTAACATACAGATAAAAAACAAAATGATTTTATTAATTCAAACTTTTTTCAAGTTTATAAGGGCTAAAAAAATAGATACTCGTAAGTAGCTTAGCCCAACGTAATGGACACACAACTAGTTCCCTTCAAATCAATTGTATGATGTACATACATATTTGTTTAGATTGGAGAACAATTAATGAACTAAACAATAGAATCTTCCGTTCATAATTAGGATGACGTAAAATGTTTAATAAGTCATCTGATTCTGAAAAAACAATGCAAATTAATTTCAATGAAAACGTTTTTAGAAACATCTTAAATAGTAGATTGTTATACAAGGGGCTAAAATGATCCATTATACAAGGTAGTTTTACCCCCGGGCTTTAGCGAGGAAGTAAATAGAAACCGAGTTATAATGGGTTTTAAGCGCCGTGTGTGTTACACTCTACTTTTCACTACGATTGCGAGAAAATAAAATAATCCAATACACCACGGACAAAAGATTGAAAATGATTTCTTTTCCTTTCTCTTCCATCTGTAAATATTAGGGTCTCCATTCTCACTAGATGATGACATTTTCATTGTTGTAAAATAAATGACGGTCACCAATTTTGTAATTCGAGAAAAATTAGAAAGATTTCGAGCCAATGCTTTTTTAAAATTTCTTCTGTAGCCGCAACTAAGGAACATATACTCACCTACGGCGAGGCCAGCAATGCAATGCACACATTTTATCGAAGAGATCGCCGCTTTTAGTTCCATTTTCAAAAATAAAATGTTCTTCTTTTTTTTATGAAACAGTAATAAGTCGAGACATTATTCATGATCATTCTACTTAAGGTGAATCCGCAGCTGTAGCACGCAAAATTCTTCTTACGTTTTTAGCTATTTGCAGATCAGTGTAAGGTTGTATCTTAATCACAATATGATTCACGACTATAACAGATATCATTTCAGCCGAAAGACGTTCACTGCTGGACATAGGCCTCCCCAAATGGACACTGGTCCTTGAGGACTTTTTCCCCTAGAGGAAAATATGCTATTTTATCCCCGCTCTGGTACGCTACAATGACGGACTTTTTGAGCAAGAGGAGTGAAAAATATATAGATTGAAGCGTTGTAATTAAATTTATTATCTCTCAATTTAACTATTCAAATAGGATGTACGAAAGGAAAATTAAGAAATAAACGAAGTTTTATGAAACGTTCCTATTATTATTAACCATCCCTTAGTATCTCTACTTTGACGTTGTGGTAGGGCTTGTGCGCTTCGAACTTTAAGTCTGTGCCGGTAGTTTACTTTGCTGGAACGGGTCTAGGGTAAGGAGCCAGACCAAGAGAGATACAGAAACCTGCAAGGCAGCGAGCTGTTGGGCTGTAGCGACTCCACGGACCTTATCTCCCGGGAGAAGTCTTGTTCCTCATCTCTGGCTGCCGTGGCGGCTGTCTTTGCCGGCTAAGAGGAAAACTGACAGGGAACAGAGCTCCCACCTAATTTTTGCCTTTATTGGCCGGCTTGAGTGGAGATTCGTAAGAGCAAATGTGCTCGCAGGAAGAAAGCATACCAGTAAGTGCTGGTAGGGATCTTAAACATCTTCCGGGCTCTAGGATTGTTCTGTATATATGTCTATATGGATTAGTATATGATTTATGTATGTATTTATTTATTTATTGTTTAAGTAAATGGTACACCACTGACTACTACTACTGTATTGTCTGTCCCTCCTTTTAATTCATCCAATGGTTGTCTGTAAAAGATCGCTTTTAGTGATAAGACCGCCCATTATGTCAACCTATGTAAAATTTCTCTCCCCTTTTTCTCTTTTTACATTTTTCTCTGTAATTTAACTCTCTTTTCTCTTTCTCTCTTTTTCTTTTCTCTTTTTCTCTCTCTCTTTCTCTCTTCTATTCTATTCTAATTTCAACATTTATATGTGTATTTTTTATGGTGTACAGTGTATTCTATTCTATTCTATCATTTGATGGCATCTCCTTAATAATAGCGACGTACACAACAAGAAACACTTTAGACCACATCAAACCATTTGACCTAAATATTATGTGTTTGTTTTGTCGCAAATGACTTCACATATTGAATTGTTTGTCATCACAATCAAATATAAACTCTGTTTTCAACTGAACTGAGTGTGAAATTGAATGGGTTGTAGTTAGAAAATTATGTTGATGGCAGAAGCAAAAATCTTTGTTAGGAAAAAAACTGGAATATAATGTTGATGTCATCAGTGCAGTTCACAAGATGATTTGATATGATTTAGATAAATAAATCGAATTAGAATTTAGTGTCGTTTTGATATTAAAGTCCTCTATTGCTCCTTGAAATAGATTGGAATTCAGAAGAGTTAGAAATATTATACAAAGATTTGTAAGGGGATGTCAAAACGTAGCCATGGGAAGAAAGTGTTAATTATGCTCCTCAATCTGCCTAGCCTTTTCCCAACTATGTTGGGGTCGTCAGTCTAACCGGATTCAGCTGAATACCAGTATTTTACATGGAGCGACTGCCTATCTGACTTCCACAACCCAGTTACTGGGTAAAACGATACCCCTTGGAAATAATGGTTGTAACAGACTTTCGGGCTTCTGACGACCCGTAACGACTGTCATGACAGCCGGGACTAACGGCTTAACGTGCTATCCGAGGCACGGAGGAGTCTCGGTATGTTCATCTATCCACGGACTAACCCGGCAAGCGCAGCTTAACCTGATGGATCGACCCGTGCGGCTGTTATCACTAATTATTTAAGGGCTCGTACAGACTGGTGCAATATCGCGGACGCGACGCGACACTAGTAGTACAATTTTTATGTCGCTGCCGCGCCCGTGATATTGCGCGAGTCTGTACGAGCCTTAATAGTTAACACTCATTTTGTGACCAAGCAATAACCATTTGCTCATAATTTCAGCCGAAAGACGTTCACTGCTGGACATTGGCCTAACCCAAAGGCGGGGGGGCTTGCCATAATCGCCACACTTGGCAGGCGGGTTGGCGATCGCAGTATGGTGTTAAGTCCCTAGAAAATATAGACTGGTACTATTCTTTACGTCCGGCACCACACGGAACATTTGCTAATATATACTAATTACCAAGATTATGTCTCCCAAGATAACTATTTTATTGCTTAATTTTATTATTTGAAATTAAGCCCAAAACCCTGGACTAGCAATACCTTACCTGCCTGCTTAGCATTGTTATTTCTAGTATGGGAAATGTTTTTCTTTATAACATTGATACTATGTTTACCAATTAATATTCATATGACTCTTCAAGACAAATCTTACCACGAGGCACCGCAACCTGCAGCATGTCATCAAAAATTGAATTTAAAGGAAATCATTCACCGTCCATACATTTTTGAGCTAAAAATGAAACTGCAGCGACAAACAAAAAAATACTAGTATTCCAAAAGAATACGTTTTTCTCTTAATTTTTTAAACCGTTTGGGTTATTCTCCGTCAAGTTACATGAGTTCGAAAAATCACTTTTTCATACTTATGTATTTGATACGGGCTTTGATTTTTATTCAGAATTCTATTGCTATCATAAGCTATTACTATAACTAAATTACTATAATTCTTTTATCTAAAACATACTGTAAACAGAGTTTTTCATACTTGTATAAACAGCGCAGGGAATGGCCCACAGATTCCGTCCCATATTGAAAAGTGAATAGAATAAAGGCTCTTACAGACTCAAGCGATATCGCGGGCGCAACAAGCACTGACAAAGAAATTGTGCTACTAGTGTCGCGTCGCGCCCGCGATATCGCACCGTTCTGTACGAGCCTTAACATGTTCTAACGGAATATAACTTTTTTTTTGTGGGCTTTATATAACTTTAATAATTTGACCCAAAATGAATGTTCTCCTTTATGTAACAAAAACTAGGTTCATTAAGTTAGTTCATAACTAAGTAAGCGGTCTCACTAAGCTACTTATCTTCTACTTAGCAACGTCAAAATTAGGACACGGGGAGTGAGAAAAGTAGTCTTTAGGCAAAGTACTGTGATGTTTTACTTAAGTATTTCAATCATCTGCCTAGCCTTTACCAAACTATGTTGGGGTCAGCTTCCAGTCTAACCGGATGCAGCTGAATACCAGTATTTTACATGGAGCGACTACCTATCTGACTTCCACAACCCAGTTACTGGGTAACACTATACCCCTTCGTAAGACTGGTTGTCAGACTTTCGGGCTTCTGACGACCCGTAACAACTGTCAAAGATCTACAAATAACAGCCGGGACCAACGGCTTAACGTGCTTTGCGAGGCACGGAGGGGTTTTGGTATGTAAACATGGTAACCCACCTACGGACCAACCGCGGCAAGTGTAGCTTAAGACGCTGACAACAGCTAAACCGCGGTCACTGTCAAACTGCATACAAAAGAAAGAGAAGCGCGATGACACAACGCTTGTGTATATGTTTGTTATTTCTTCACGCTCAAACGGCTGGACCAATTTTGATGAAATTTTGTATGGAGGTAGCTGATACCTTGGATTAAGACATAGGCTACTTTTTATCCCGATATTTCCACGGGATCGACACTTACGCTGGTGAAACCGCGGGGCAAGTTCTGCATACAAATATGACGTTCTTATTATTAATTAAATACTAACCGTACGATGATATTTAACACAGATATTTTGGATTGAAAGTCAAAGTAAAGGGTTAGTTTACCGTTAATTTGTAACGAGATTTTTTTTCTAAACGTGTTTTGATCACAACCAAGTTCTGAAAAATATGTTCAAGAATAACATATATTTTTTCCGCTACCACAAACTATATAAATTTGGCAATTTTTGTTGTTTAAGAAAACCCTTCTCTTATCATTTTCCTCTTGTCAGCGCCTTAAGATGATGAAATGAAATGATGGTTATTTCTGTAAGTAGATCGTCTAAGACAATTTTACGCGTATTTTTTCTAGTAAGTTCATGATACCTTAAAATGTTCTATTATACTTATTAAGCCGCTTTATATCCTCGCGTTCTAATAGTATCATTTAAATCCGTAAAATATTTGGAACGACTAACAGTTGTCTTAATAACGTGGTTGAATATTAGGTACATAGGGCTACATATAGATCTATACATTACCAGTATAAGCTAATCTCGCATTGAATAGGATTTATGTACAATGAGAGGTCAGCTTATACTGGAAATGTCTGTCTGCTGTAATGCCTCGTGGACATGTAGATTGTATTTACAATCTGTACTGCTGCATTTTTTCCAACGATTTTTTGTTGAACTAAAACTAAACTAACGTTAACGAACTGTTGGCTGAATAAACGTGATGTTGACAGATTGTTATAACTGCCAATTTGGGTATGTTTTTATTCAAGGTGTTCCCAATTTCGTTGCCTGCGTTGAGAGAAACGTGATTTTTCAGTGTTTCTCGATTTCAAGTGGTTAAAAATATTTGTTTGGATTTTTGCCTTTTGAAAAGTAAATTGTATTTTTTAAAGACTTATTTATTACGTTAGGATTTAGTCGTCGATGGAGCATGGCTTCAAGTCTCAACAATAATGAAATTAATTAAATATAATAAAATTATTCTTTAATTCAGACTAAGGTCCATTATTTTGTTATTACTTCATAATTTAAAACCAGCCCTAGCACATTAAGGAGAACTATAAATAAAGAATACTTTGTTATAGAAGGCGATAAGTAGCATTATTTATTATTTATGATTAAATGAAAGAAGAAAGAAAGAAAGAAAGAAAAATAATTTCATTTGTCACAGAAATACGTGCAAGATATATGAAAACATAAACTGGTAAAACAAATAGTCGGCAGCTGCACGTCATGACTGTGACAAGAAGGCTTGCACTCAGCATGATGCTGTGCAATGGGGGACCCACAGCACAGCGCTGATTTTCAGTGATCACCCGTAAATAACATGTTACAACACATGAGTGTACATTATCTTTCTTTTTACTGTTTTTAGCACAACTAATAAACTGTCACATAAATTCTTTTTAAAATTTATTTTGTTTTGTTTAAAGAAGAATTTGTTAAGTCATCTATAAGAAGATTCTGTTTTTTGTTTTTTTTATTTTTGTATGTTTCTTTTATTTTTAATCTTAGGTACATAGTTTTTAATTTGTGGAAGCTTGTAAATGGCAACTGTAAGCGCTATTGTCCATAACTTACCTGTACAGATGTTAGACTGTAAGCTTTCTGAAGAATAAATAAAATAAATAATTTCAGCCGCATAATCGTCACGTTTTGCAGGCGGGTTGGCGATCGGAGTATGGTGTCACCCACGGGAAGAAATAGGGTGGTGCTATTCTTTACGTCCGGCACCACACGGCATTGGTGTTAGTAACAATTTAGGTAGCCGGTATTTGTAAACGTCCACTGCAGCTGGAAACTAGACCTGGCAGCGGTCTATACGGCTACTCGCCGACCGCGACCGACAACGTGTAGCTGTCGCCCGATCGTCACCGACGAAGGCCAAATGCAATATTCGTTGACACACGGGCGCGGTCTCGCTCACACGCCGCCCGCGACGTATAGCTGCGACGGCGGCAACGAATATTTTCGCAACCGGCGGCGCGGCGGGGCGTGTCCGGCGTCCGTTGTGACGTCACCGCACGCTGTCGGTAGCGTCTGACGGTTTAGAGAGTCGGTGACGGACGGCACACCTCGTCGGTCGCTGTCGGCATGTGGTCCAGGTAGACCGCATCCTTAGTCAATACAATGAGCAAAGGGATGTTGTCAAAAAAACTAAAGATAAAATAAAACATTTATACGAAAAAAAAAAAAAAAAACGTAGTATACTTCTATATTTATAGATACATCTTTATGAAGTCTATAATTTTATGTTTACTCTTGCGATAAATTCATCCCAACTACGGAACCCTTCATTGTGCGTGATCCGTTGTTATTTGATAAACAAATAAGCATGCTATTTCCGATTGTGACTTTTAATTTGGATGATTAAAATAGGGTTTTATTTAAAAATAAATTAATACATGGTCAGCCTGTCAAAGAACGCAGCGGTTTAAAAAAACCGGCCAAGTGCGAGTCGGACTCGCGCACGAAGGGTTCCGTACCATTATCTATAAAAACGGCAAAAAATCACGTTTGTTGTATGGGAGCCCCCTTAAATATTTGTTTATTTTAATTATTTATTTTTAAAGTGAATATATATATAACTAAATATTCTGTGAATATTTCAAGCGTCTACCTGTTGCCATTATCAATATCGAGCAAAAACGAGCAAAAAAATCACGTTTTTTGTATGGGAGCCCCCTTAAATATTTATTTTATTCTGTTATTTAGTATTTGTTGTTATAGCGGCAACAGAAATACATCATCTGTGAAAATTTCTACTGTCTAACTATCACAGTTCATGAGATACAGCCTGGTGACAGACGGACAGACAGACAGACGGCGGAGCCTTAGTAATAGGGTTCCCGTTTTTACGGGACCCTAAAAATCAATATGTTCATCGCCATCAAAAATTAAAACAGGTAGGTTTCGTTCTACTAAAGATTTATTACGAAAAAAAAGCGATCAAAGGATCCCTTTTGTGAAATAAAATGAATACGTCGTCGTAATAACCATTCATTTGACTTTTAAATGAGATTGAATCATTTCGAAACCATGAAATATAACTTTATAGCTTTGCCTGTGGCTTCATCTACGTGTTATGTCATATTTGTAGAGTGAAAAGCATTTTATTTCCTTACTAGCTGCGCCCCGTGGTTTCACCCGCATGAGTCTCGATCCCGTGGAAATATTGGGATGAAAGTATTTTATGTCCTAATCTAGGTTATGGTCTACCCATGTGACAAATTTCATCAAAATCCGTTCAGCCGTTTTAGTGTGAAAGCGTAACAAAAAAACAAACAAAATTCGAATAATTTATTTTCTTTTCACAAACATAATAAATATTTAAAAACAAGCCATGGACGTATAAAACTTCGGACGGATTCTCGCTAACAGAAAACTGTGTCACTCAGAGTCAGCCAGCTCGCTGTACGTACAGGCCCCCACGCACACATTCACAGCATACTCACCCATTACGCGTGCAAACGTCAACACAGTCGACACGTCTATGCGGCAAAAAAAGTATTGAAATACAGCATGTCTAGTGTGGTGGAATGTTGCAAAAACTGTAGCGATCGGAAGAAAAAAAATACAGGAATCACGTTTCATAGGTAAATGAATAATTCAACAACTTAGTTCCCGATTTTATAGATTACAATCAATCTTTATTCACCAGAACAAAATAATTCATCACAAGGCCAGTGTTGCCAATATTCACGTGTGCAAATTACACTAAATATACGGGAAATGAATATATTTTTAATCAATTCAATTATTTAGGTTAATTATTACTAGTTGTTTTATATTCTTTCTACTAGATTTCCTAAAGTAATTGAAGTTTGGCTAAATGATTGGATTGAAAAAACTCGAAATTGTAACTGTCAAAATGATTGGATTCTAAACAAATACAGTGCCATTTGCAGTTTACATTTTGAAACGAATGACTTTTATACAACTAAAGGAGGACTCCGGCGAGTTGTTACATATGCAGTACCTCAAATTTGTATGCCGACCTGTATTTTTCTTAAAATAAAACAATATTAAGTGGGTAATTTTGGCTATCATGACAACCCTAAATTCACTCACACATAAGACTGTCGCCGCCATTACGGGACGCAGTTTTGTCTTAGCGGGAGTTCCGTCTGACTTTTTTTATAAGTCTATGAAACAAGCATACAACTTACGTCACAAAGTTTGTGAGAGACTGGTGTTTGCACTAGGAAAACCTGTCAGATCACCAGATGGAGTACACAAACATAATAAGATAAACAGTAAAAGTGGAGGAGTTGTACATAGCAATATAGAAACTATAAATACAAACATAGAGAAGTCACTTTCGCATTTATATTATTAAGTTAGGATTAGGATTCCCAGTTATTAACATACCTCTCTACCAAATATAATCATCCTTTTTAGGGTTCCGTACCTCAAAAGGAAAAAAACCCTTATAGGATCACTCGTGTGTCTGTCTGTCCGTCTGTCACAACCAATTTGCTCCAAATCTACTGGACTGATTAAGTTAAAACTTGGTACACATAAGAATTTCTATGCTCCAAACACGGACGTGTAACGTAAATAAATAAATTTTGGGTCATTTTTGGGGCGCAAATTAGAAAATTATTTAAAAAAAGTTTTGCAAGTACCGTGTCACAAATCAAACGAAATGGCCTGTTGTAAAAATTTCAGTTTAAAAAAAAAAAAAAATTTATATTATTAAAGTTGTTTAAGAACTAAGCCAAAAAAAAAAAAAAACAGAAAATAGTTCTGTACTTATAGATTACAGGAAAACCAATAAAAAATCTATGGTCTAAAAATAATAAGGTAAATCACTCAATATTGTGCGTACAAACTTACATTTTCAGTTGGAATGTATGGCGGAACATGTCTTTCAACTACAATGTTATGTTTGTTTTTGGGATAAATAAATCCCAACTACGGAACCCTTCATTGTGCGAGGTCCGACACGCACTTAGCCGGTTTATTTTTACTTTATAGTTTAGTGTTTAGAATGTACCAAGCATACAGATTTATTTTTGATCGGTTTCACTACCGCCGCATCAATTTGGCTTACCATATCTTTCAGTTTTATAAAAAATCTTATTTTTTAATTTAGCTGGTGAAATTATCTTACTTTTTTTTATTTATCCGGAGTCGATATACAGCCCTTATTTTCAAATTAATAACGTTATTATTGTGGATCACGTTGCGCTACGGAAATGAGAAATCTGAAGCAAACTGGAACAAAATTATGTTTTCAGCGCCGACTAATATTTTTCAATAGGTATCGAATTGAAAGAGTGCTTCAAAGTTCTGTTTAAAACGTTCGTTTTTATATGAAATCGTTCGTATTTCGCTCAGCACGGTACTGGTAATCAGTCCCTTTTCAGCTTCATAATTTACCGACTAGAGTCGGCTTGGATTTTTATTTTCATCTCGTTCAAGCTGCTTGATGAAAAGCTATTGCTTGAAGTTTCTTTTAATTTTGGGATAAGACGACTCATCGAAACGAACACGCTGTGAACGGCCTCTGAGATAGGAGTCGAACCAACCAATAGTGGAAGAGGAGAAATTTAAAGAATTAAGAATCCCTAGAAGGATGTCGAAATCAACAGAATTAAAGGCACTGCTGAAGTCGAGAAGTACAAGTAAAGTAAGAGATTTGTGGTCCATCGCTCAGCGGATGTCATCAGTAACCTTCAACAGAGCCGTCACTGTGCTATGACCCGGTCGAAAACCGGATTGAAGAGGACTAAGTAGGTCATTCGCAGATAGAAAAGCCGAAAGTTGCTGATGAACAATGTGCTCAAGAACTTTAAAGAGATATGGGAGTATAGAAATGGGACGGAAATCAGTGGGTGAGACCGGCTTAGGAATTTTAGGTAAAGGGATGATATGAGCTTGTTTTCAAACCTCAGGAACAGTACAAGAAAATAAGGAAATATTAAAAATGTGGGTTAAGACGGGAAGTAATGCGGGGAGAATAGGAGAAATCATTCTTGAGCAAAGATTATCATAACCTACTGCGGTAGAGGAGATAGCACAAATAGTCTTTTTAACCTCAATTTCACTCACTGGACTTAATTTGAAAGAAGAACACTGTGGTACTGGCAAACAGGAAAGTTTATCTAAGGTAGCTGATTTGACGTGCGGATCTAAAATAACAGGGGGAAGAAGTGAGAAATGTTTGTTAAGAGCACACATGTCAGTGTCATTACTGGAAACGACTGGAGACTTGCCAATGCCGACAGTTTTCAGAAACTTCCAGACTTCAGAGGAGTTACGGTTGTCGAGAGAATTATGGAAGTAGCGTCATCTCTATACATACGCCTGCAACGATTACGCAAAACCTTATACGCATTCAGGTTGCGCTCGGAAGGACAGCGTTTCAACCTTCTTTTGGCTCTGTCCCTACCTGCCATCGCATCCTTAATGGCAGGAGTAAGCCAAGGAGCCGGAACATATTTGAGTTTGACTCGACGTATAGGGGCATGATGATCTGCCAGGGTTGCGAGTTTGTCCGAAAGGGATATCGTGGCCCTGGCACACAGGCAACGGATGGAACACGGGTGGGTTTTAGTCAGTAAAAGTCTGACACGTCCTCCCGCTCCGCCCAGAGCGGGAGAAGTTATTTGATAATTTCCCACCCAAAAAAAAAAAAAAAGGGGGGCATGATGATCGTATAAGTTGAGTATAGTTTTGTTAAAAATATGAACCATATTGTTGACACATGAGCTCTACAAGACGTCCGTCCAGTCGATGCTCTCTGTATCACGCAGCAATGCCTCCAGGTCTATGCCCTTGTAGTTCCGAAGGAAAATGTATTGCGACCTGCGCTTGGGAGGGCGAATCCTGTAGGACATAAAGATGAGGTCGTGGTAAGAGAAACAAGCAGTGATCTGTCCGTGGACAGATACATTATTAAAGTTAGAGACAATCATCAGGTCCAACAGAGAAGGAGTGCAATTTTGGAAATGATGAGTAGCAGATAGAGGCAGAATACTAACGTTATAAGAAGATAAGAGAGATTGAAGTTTGTGAGTACGACTGTCGTTTCTGTCTTCTTAGAAACGACAGTCGTACTCACAAACTTCAATCTCTGTAAGTATTAAAGTCGCCCATCAAGATAACGTGGTCATAAGAGGGACAAAGATCAATTAAAAGGGAATCAAAAGAGGCAAAGTAATCGATGCTGAGGTTAGGACTGTAAACAACTCCAAGTAGCATTTTAGCATGATGCAAGGAAATTTCAAGAAATAGATGCTCCGCTGACCCCGAGTAGGAAGATGGTGATGTGCTGATAATCTTGTAGGGAATATCATTACGCAAGTAAATGGCAACACCACCACCCTTCCCAGTTCTATCATTACGGATAAGGGCAAAACCAGGAAGGGCATATTGAGCAGATAAAAGAGAGGGTTTGAGGAAGGACTCAGAGATGAGCAAAGCATCTATATGTGCACAGTTAAAGGCAGCCAGAAGATCAGAGTAATGGCCAGGAATACTCTGGGCATTGATGTGGGCTATGTTGAGATTGTTGGGGAGGTGGGAAAGCTAGGAGGAAATCTGATCACCGAGAGTAAGAGGTGAGGACAAACCACTCACCGCACTATGAAAACTGCTAGAAGACGAAGAACAAGAGAAAAAATCATCATCAAGGTCGATATCGATCATAGTTTGCAAAAATAATAATAATACGTATACAAATAAAAATAATACCAAAAAAGAATAATATCAAAACTACTTAACTACTGTAAATGAACAAAACAATAATAATAAATAAATACGCTCAACCAATAAAAACACCTATTCGCTGTAGTTTGTAGAGATTTAACACAACATTTTATAAACTAGGTACGTAAAACTGTGAAGAGAATAAATCAAGGCTTACATTATGATAACAGAAGACATAAAAAAATTATAAAATCAAAATTGAAAGCTAACTAACGATGTCAGCCACAACATTCGTCTAAAGACTATGAAAAAAAACAAGAAGTGTAACGAAATGTAACGTCATTTGAAAACTAAAATGACACTGACAGTGACAGACGTCACGTCACTACTTCAGGTAAAATAAAAACGTCTACCGGCATGCAGAAAGTAGTAAGAAAAATGTAACTAAAAGTAAATGCAATGGGTAGATTAACAAAAGGAAAATCAAATTTTAAAGTGAACCGACATTACACGAATGTATTACAAAACGGACAACATAAAACATGCAAGGATACATCTAAAACAGTAAAGTTAGCGACGAGCCTTCCTCATGACCTTTCTTTTAGGGGTTGCAGTTACAGTCGATGTAGATTCCACTGCTGGCGGGGTAGAATCGACACGCACAGATCATTGGGTGTGGCAGCACTGGCCGGAGCGGGGAATAACGCGATTAACGTTTCAAGCTCACCCATGGACGCTATTTTCCGGCGAGCCTTGTCAGGCGTCAAGACAATAACTTTGCCCTCTGCAGACCAGCAGCTAATAATAATTTATATATTACTATACTATTCTATCCGCTTTAATATTTTCCTCTCTCCGACACATGGTTATGCTCTGTCGGGTCTATAAATTTAGTTATTTATTAACACTTTCAATGCATTCCCAATGTTCACGTTGTCCTATGCGATGCCGCCATACAAATAGCAGCGAACGCACTAGGCACGTTGACCGGAACTACATAAATATATAAAATGTTTTTTTTTTGTGTTCTATCGGCGTGAGAGGAACTTGTTACTTTCGCATAGCACTGCGAAAGTAACAAGTAAATAACTACATTTCAACGTGTTTAAACTAGGGGGATATGTCAAAAAAGAAGCAAGCTACTTAATTTGTTAGATATTGACAACGTTCTGGTATCTTTTTCATTTATTACAGTAGTATTTGAACTAATACTTGGCGCAGTTCATACAATGTTATCAGAGCTTTTTGTTTATTGCTGTCGCAACTTTTGCAGCTGCAAATAAATAAATAAATGTTTATTATCTAAGTACCATTGTTATTTGGTAAGAACGTCTGAATATCCGGGTAAACCATAGGACGGCTTAATAATGCAAATATTCTTCTTCACAAAAATATTACAAAACATTTTTATGCTTGTTGTTATTTCTTGCTACACGCCCTGTACTCACACTAATGCATATTGTCTCTAATTGGACAAAACCAGGAAGGGGTACGGTCTATCACTAGCTGCACTTGCCGCAGAAATATTTTCTTATCTGAGCATGCATAAGTTTTGCCGATACCTACCGAGTACCTAAAGATAGTAAAATGTCATGATTATAGATCTGTTTTGTTTGTATTTTTCTTTATTAATAGAGTTGATTTGTATGCAAGTGTTTCTGTGACAAATAAACCTATTGGAACGAACGTGGCTTGCGGTAGGAGTTGACTGGTAGAAATCTTCACGTAAGGAAAAAGCGTTATGTCCCCTCCATGCGACTTCCTCTCTCTCTCTTTTATATATAATAGAAAGAGATAGAGAGTGAGAGAAAAAGTGTAAATTTAATGCGCATTTTTAATACAGAGCCATCTAGTATAAGTTTTTAGAAGCTCTCATAGCTCTCACGTGTGTGTGGTAATTTTTTAACGTTATAAACTAACTACTACTAACTAATACTTATGCGTAACTGTCTATGCGAGCTAAAATAAGCTTCTCTCTCGTATCGGTCTCAAGTATCAAATGTCAAAAGTATTTGTTTTAAATCAATACGTGAGAAGGAACTTCGTTCCTGACCGACTGCACACATTTTTTTTTCTTTCTTTCTTTTTCCATGCCTAGTAGCTACTTGACTGAACACTTCATTGCTCTATTCTAACTTTAACTTAACAATAACTACTATTGCTAATTTCTAAAACAAACAAACCTGACCACATCCTGCCATCTTCTTTTTCCAAGAATTTCTTCCGGTAAAAATGTAGGAAGTAGGTATAAAATGACCCAATAAATTCTGTTCCCATTCCCTAATTATACTATACCTACCTACCTGTGCTTAGAGGGTCACACCGAGGCCAATAAAAACGCCACAGTGTATAGATCCGGCTAGATTTACGGGTGCAACAAAAGCTTTACCTACGACTAAAACCAGTCTAACTTGGGCTCTTTTTCATGAACATTTTCAAGGATCGCCGTGCATTTTTTTTTGTGAGTACGAAGGAGTAGAGGTTTATCGAAAATGGCCTTGTTAGGATATAAAACAGGATTTTTTCTTGCCATCTTGTCTTGAATTATTTGGTTGGTTTATGGGCTAGGTTGGGTTTTGGTTGGGTTCGATGTAAGTATAGTAATAATGGTTTTTTTCCGATATTTTATTGGGGAATGAACTGTCATGGTTCGTAATAGAAAATAAATAAGTTTATTGGTTATAAACAGCCCTTGTGTTGTTCCTCTTTGATTTAGCTCTTGCTTTTGTGCCATATGTTGAATAGTTCATGATTATTAATATTCATCCCTTTTAAGAACTGACCATGATATTTTCTTCCGTGACCTAAATGTTTATAGGCCTAAAACATCAAAATAATGTGCGTTTTGTGAGAGAAAGTATGCAAGGGAGTCCACTGTTCCATGTTAGTTTTAATTAAACGATATACAAAAATATGTCAAAATTAATCTTTTCTATGCTTCTATATTAATTAAGGATGTTCTTGCTCTCTGTCCGCGTAACATATCATTCCGCCTGTTACGTTTAACAGTATCTGATAGATGGGGAAACAGGTGTGCATTCAACTTAACAAATAAGGCAGTTTCATAAATATACAGAGCCGGGATTGTCAGAATTTTGTATTTTTTGAAGTATGGTTCACAACTGTCCATTATTTGTAGTCCAAACATGGCTCTGATGGATCGCTTTTGCATTTTAATAGCGGTTTCATGTGGTACCGTTTTAATTAACTATAAATAGATAAATATTATTAAAATTTACTTTTGAATGAAGACTATTAGTAGGTAGGTATACAATGCTCCATCTAGTATCAGTAATGGATACTCCACTACACATTAAACTTCATCTAAACTTCTCCCAAACCTCAAACCTCCGATCTAATCCAAAACGGCAGTCATGAGCATCTATGAGAACCATTACTCACACTGCCAATTTGTGAGATTTCTAACAATATCAAAACCATTTCAAACCCTTTATCCGAAGGGTTGAAATAAATCAAACAAGTTTTCAAACAATTAACGGCTAGACACAGAATAGTAAAGAAGGTCAGCTCTAGCCTAGACTTTTCCCAACTATGTTGGGGTGCAGCTGAATACCAGTATTTTACATGGAGCGACTGCTTATCTGACCTCCACAACCCAGTTACTGGGTACCTTGGTAAGATTGGTTGTCAGACTTTTGGGCTTCTGACGACCCGTAACAACTGTCAAAGAACTACAAATGACAGCCAGGACCAATGGCTTAACGTGCTTTCAGAGGCACGGAGAAATCTTGGTATGAAAAGATGGTCACCCATCCACGGACCAATCTTGGCAAGCGTAGCTTAACCTGATCGATCGGCGCGTGCGGCAGTTACTATTTAACTATAAGCTCCTCAGCTGCCCGTCAGCTCTAGTAGTAGAAGTATATTAGATCTCATTACCGCGCGTTCGGATTTCTGAAGATAGATTCCCAAAGCGCATACTTTTCTTGGAGTATTTGTTATTTGGGTTTTTCGTTTCATGGGAATAGGCTCGCCCCCTATTACATGGATATTCAACATAACTGGCGAAATGTGGGTGTACTATAGGTACTCCTCTGCCTAAACCTTCGGGGAATACAGTTATAGTCATATAGTACCGAGTGCGCTTGCACTCGCTGTACGTGAAGTGTGTCTATGACATTGTGTGTGCGTTTTCACTTGTATGGAGCCGACTTTCTGTGCTTATCTACTTTGTGGGCAATAAATAACACGGGAACAAGTGAATTGTACTTGGTAACTACGGGTCGTTAACGGCAAGATAGGTACCGGTTACGAAAGGTAAATTTCTATCATAATTCATCGGGGGTTAGTTTTGAAATAGGTTGTAATTATGGAGCATAGAAATGCTGGATATGCTTAGATATTTTGCTTACGACAAAATGTGCGTATCATGCGTATAAGCGTTTTGATTTGCAGGAGTTTTTGAACCAAGTTTTTAACGCAGCTTGCAGTAGGAGTTGACTGGTAGAAATCGTCGCGTAAGGAAAAAAGCTTGGGGGTTCACGCGACTTTCTCTTTGTTGAGATGTGTGTTCAGGCAGGATAAATGAAAAATATATAGACTGGAGCTGTAAAATGCGTATGTATTCCGAAGAACAAAGGACCACAATAAATATATGTAGGTAGACTTTAAACTAATTCACCATCAAAAAAACGCCTGATGAAGTCTTAAATGCAATAAGTTGCACGAAGTTGAAGAGTATATTATTAAAATGTCTTTCATTATTATTGCGGAAATCGTTTTGATTTGTAAATCTAAACAGAGATACATAAAATGTGAATTGAATACGCGTTTTTAATGCAGAGCCATGTGTGTGGTAACTTTATGAGAGCATCTAAAAACTTATACTAGATGGCTCTGTATTAAAAACGCGTCTAGGGTAGAACAGTCTATGCGAGATAAAAGAAAAAACGAAAAAAAAGTCGTATATATTCGTCACGTTCGACAAGTAAACATATTCGTCAGAAGTTGGCCGAAAGATCCCAGCGCGGTTATTTGCTGGAGTCGTTTTTTCCACCACTGGTAGTTTTTTCTCCTGACAAAGTTTATTTTGGTATAATTATGTATGTATGTATCTATATAACTATCTATGTACTAGTATGTATGCTTTTATTTTATAGTAAAGTTATTTCCAAGCTTGTTGCACCTGCCATGTTTTATCTCTGCATCACCCTAGGGTTGACTGGTAGAAAATGCCTCAGCCAGTCCGCTGTACAGTGTTATTAACTTGTGCATAGAGTTTTAATAAACAAAAATATTATAATTTTAAATGGGTAGTATTTAAACGCAAATCAAAATAATCCGAATTCCCATCAAAATTACTGATTGCACAGCAAAATAATCAACTCAAAATAATAACTAAATATCCTACAATTTATATTCGTGACGCACCGCTATTTATCTTAAAAAACCTACTACCAAGACAACTAGCCAATTCATTGAGAGCAACGTTTGTATTAACCAGATGGCTGAATGTCGTATAGTTATTTAGTTAAATTGGATACTGGTGAAGAATTTTTGTTTTGGTAACTGAAACCAAAAATAGAGGGGGTCTGGCGCTCGGCGGCCGCTGCCGCGGCAAGCTCGCTTCGCTCGCTCGTCTTCGAGCGTTAATGGTTACTGTTCTAACCTAACGTATAACCCAAATGATTCAATCTGGCAAAGTATGTATGTACACTCTGGTTAATTTGCTGTGCAGTCAGTTTAATTAATTTTCTAAAAATGTGTATAAATGATGGAAATAAATTGATAGGTGATTATTTATTTGATGTGCAATTAATAATATCCCATTATAATTATATCAAGTTCTATAAGACAAATCATTTGATTTTTTTAACATAATCTTTTGTCATATCCAGCGCACTACAAATCCAAGTCAAAAAGAAGTTTGGTGCCGATGCTGGGTCTACACAGACTAATTAATCACAGAAAATGGGTGTTCACTGTATAGCAATAGATCGTATGTGAGATCGCTTTATTTTCTTGACAAACTGTTTTGGGCACACTACTGTAGGGTCGACTATTTCGGGCCCACATTGTAAATTGTAAAGGAAGCTGTAATGAAGACTAGTAGTTGAATAAATGGGGGCCTAGGGTTGTACTGAATTGTAATGAGAGTTAGGGGCACGTTGGTAGCTTCTACTTGCCTCATTAAGGAAGTAATCAATAAGGGTGAAGAGGGCAATTTTCGGGCTGTGTTTTAGCATCATGACAAAGTACTATTTTTTAACCGACTCCCAAAAAGGAGGAGGTTCTCAATTCGGCGGTATGTTTTTTTTTTTTTTTTGTATGTTTGTTACGTGATTACTCCGTTAATTATGGACCGATTTTGAAAATTCTGTTTTTGTTTGAAAGGGTATACTTCCGTGGTGGTCCCATTGGCACCAAATCAGAATCAGATGAGGGGACCCCATGGAAATCGAGGGAAACCCTCAAATTTTATTGGCAAACTTATAGCGATTTGGGTATTTTTTATAGTAACTCGTGCATTTGCTCTTGGAAAGCACCATTTGGTGAAGTGGAACTGATGATGGAGACCACAACTGGCCACCAGAACAATATAATAATGAGTACCTCTATTTAACGGGTTGCGATTAGGCAATTTATGCTCGTCACTATGCAT
Organism: Tiliacea citrago; assembly: GCA_963921375.1. Taxonomy (NCBI): domain Eukaryota; kingdom Metazoa; phylum Arthropoda; class Insecta; order Lepidoptera; family Noctuidae; genus Tiliacea; species Tiliacea citrago. Next base: position 17,316,693 of record OY992802.1, read on the forward strand.
ATGGTGAGTGGCAGTTCTCCTGGTTCTTACCATGAGAACTCCTCAACAATCAACGTCCCAGCATCGGGAAAAGCAATATTTTGTAAAAGTTGTTGAGCAGTTAACATTACGCTATTGTAACTTAGATAAATTCAAAACTGACCCACTAAAATGTGAAAAATAAAAAACTTTTTACAAAAAAATAAGAACCGACTACCAGAAAAAAAAAAAAAAAAATGAACTCAAATACAGATCCAAAGACACCGACTTCCGAAATTAAGTTATTTTTCACTTTGTAGTGTTATTTTTGGTAGTTGGTTCTTATTTTTTTGTAGAAAGTTTTTTTAGTAGATTGTAAATTAAATTTGTGTTTTACTAACATAGTTGATAAGTGTTCTGTAACTAACCCAGGGACCTCTGATGTCCGATAAATAAATAAATTACATACATACACACATACATAAACTCACGCCTTCTTCCCATGGGGGCAGGCAGAAACTATAGAACGCCACTTGCTACGCTCCTTACATACTCCTTTTGCTTCGCCTACGTTCATACATCTGGTCATACACGCACGCCGATTGCGAGTACTACGCACCTGACCTTTCTGAAGAACATCACCCATTTGGTCACTATATGTCCTTCTAGGGCGTCCCCTCCCGGCGATTCCACTCACCTCTGCTTTATAAATACCTTTTGTTAGTCGCGTTCCACTCATCCTCTCAACATGACCAAACCATCTAAGCATACTCTTTTCAATTTTTGTTACTACATCTTAATGAGTTAATGAGTTTTAATATGAATGCTCTGAAAAATGATTTAAAATAATGCTAGTGAGGAATGTGACACCAAGCACTTGACTCTAACAAAAAATAGCACTTTAAAGCTTAATATTACGCAAACGGATCTCGGAATTGAAAAATGGTTTTCACAGACCCACAATATTTTTAAACGGCCTATCCAACGTTACCCCACACCATGTATTAGATGAGAAAAAAAAAATCGTCCCCGTTTTACGTGTAAGGGAGGTACCCTAAAAAAAATGTTTTTCATGTTTTTATTTAAGACTTTTTCGGCGTGATTAATATGTACACCCATGCCAAATTACAGCTTTCTAGGACTAAGCGTCTCCGAGCTAAGCCGGGGACAGACGGACGGACGGACAGACAGACATGGCGAAACTATAAGGGTTCCTTGTTTACTACGGAACCCCAAAAACGGACTTGAACAATTACTATCGTACGGCTCAGTTTATGGGCTTCGAACGAGGTGACTTGCGTCAAGCGACACCCGCGCGCGTCATTTGTTTCCGTCTGTCTGTCAGCAAGTCGCCACGGTGACTCGTGGCATGCTCTAAATATCTTTCATTTGTTTTCTTTGCAGTCGCTGTCAAAAGACGCGTGTCGCTTGAGCATGTAGCTCTTGGCCACGGGGGACCTGATTTTAACCTTTAAGAGCTTAAGACGACGTACGGCATTTCATACAAGCTTCCAAGCCCTTGTTTTTCGAAATGACTGAACCGATTTTAATTAAACTTCATACGCATAAGCAGGATACAAAGGTCTAAAAAGTTAGTTAAGGTCATTTTCTTTATTTTTTAAAAATAGTGTTACGATCAAATTAGACCGATTTTAAGTTTTCCATAGAAACAGAGATTTCCAGTTATCTGTTTTTAAATAAGAAATTTCGAAAATGTTCTTAACTATGTTTTTAGTACTTTGTATCATGCTTATGCGTATGAAGTTTCATTAAAATCGGTGCAGCCATTTCGAAAAACAAGGGCTTGGAAGTTTGTATGAAATGCCGTACGTCGTATACGCTCTTGTAACGTCATCCTATAACAGAATTAACAGATAGGTAGTTACTTTAAACACCATCGAGGCCATACGCGTGGCCATTTCCCTTTAATTTGATTGGCACCAATTCTGTATCAGAATATTTATGATGTCATCTTAGATCAGACTCCAAATCTCTCAGTAGCACCCCGTAGTCTGGATTAATACCCGGTCGATGGGAATGGGCTCGTCCCCTATTACATTGGACATAAACTTAACTGGTGATATGTAGGTGTACACCTCAGCCTAACCCTTCGGGTAATACAGGCTTGATGTTATGTTTTTCTTCCCCAGACAAACATAATATCTACCTAGGAATTAGAAATTATACCCTGATCTTGTCTGTGTGGTGTTGGGCGTAAAGAATAGCACCAACCTATTTCTTCCCGTGGGTGTCGTAAAAAGCGACTAAGGGACTTACTAGAGAATGGGCAGCAGCGTTCTCTATGCATTTTAACACCATACTGCGATCGCCAACCCGCCTGCCAAGCATGGCGATTATGGGAGAGGCCTATGTCCAGCAATGGACGTCTTTCGGCTGGAATTATGACCCTGATCTTGTTCATGACGAAATTACTTCCTAAGGATCATTTAAAGCTAATTTCGGTAATGTTACCAGAGTTTAACTATCTGCTACTCATTTCATTGTCAGTACTTCCAAGATGCTTCTCCGTTAATTATGGACCGATTTTAAAAATTCTTTTTTTCTTTGAAAGGGTATACTCCCGAGGTGGTCCCATTGCCACCAAATCAGAATCAGATGAGGGGATCCCATGGAAATCGAGGGAAAACCTCAAACTTTATAGGCAAACCTATAGCGATTTGGGTATATTTATAGTAACTCGTACATTTGCTTTCGGAAAGCACCATTTGGTGAAGTGGAACTGATGATGGAGACCACATATGGCCACCGGAACAATATAATAATGAGTACCCATATTTAACGGGTTGCAATTAAGCAATTTATGCTTGTCACTATGCATATGGTGAGTGGCAGTTCTCCTGGTTCTTACCAGGAGAACTCCTCAATAATCAACGTCCCAGCATCGGGAAAAGCAATATTTTGTAAAAGGTGATGAGCAGTTAACATTAGGCTACGAGTATTGTAACCTAGATAAATTCAAAACTGACCCACTAAAAAGTGAAAAATAAAAAACTTTTTACAAAAAAATAAGAACCGACTACCAAAAATAACACTACAAAGTGAAAAATAACTTTAATTTCGGAAGTCGGTGGCTAAAAACTCAAATACAGATCCAAATACACCGACTTCCGAAATTAAAGTTATTTTTCACTTTGTAGTTTATTACACTTTAGCACATTAGAAGCTGCGTGACCGACAGGATTGTCCATCGACAAAATGACGAACTTCTTAACAAACTTCCTTACCCTATTTGACCCCTTTAGGGGGTGAATTTTCCAAAATCCTTTCTTAATGTTTACCTTCGTTGTATAAGGAACTCTTATGCTTAGTTTCATGCTTCTAGGCCCAGTGGTATAGGCGGGGCGCGGTTGTCCGTCAATGAATTACCTAATAAATGATTGAATTTAAAAAGCAAAGCAAAGCATTTATTTAAATTAAACCAAGGATAATTTTTTAAATCAAGATATTACAAAATCCAGCGTACATTATTCTTGTTGTTTCTTTAAGTGAGAATAATGTGAAAATTTTTTATTAAAAGCTATTTAAAAAACCGTACATTATAAGATTAACAAATAAGCCCTGACAGTTAAGAGATGAACAGTATCAACTGACGGCGCCCGCTCACGAACATGACGCGTGGATCAGCACCACCCAGCTCAACCATTTTGTAGGGAACCGAATGATCCAACACACGCGTCACCATCAGCGAGACATTTAAGTGAGCATGACACACTCTCAACTGCCAGGCTTTTTTAAGTCAACATACATCATAACATAATAAACGGCTCCATGGGACCGACCGCTAATCATAGCACGATTGCTCTGCGAAAACTCTACCGTAGAATACCGAAAATCTAACGTGCAATAAGTTACACTGTGGTAGTATTTCCTGTTTACTGAGTGAATGTAACTGAGGAATAATTAGATTTCAAGTTGATTTGATTCGGGAAGACGTAGACGAAGTCCTATTCATTTCAAGAAACTTCAAATACAGCAGGTATTTCAAGTTTCTTGAAATGAATAGGATACGTAGGTACACCCTCTCCTGAGTGATGGAATAGGCAAACAGATAGCACCAGTGGCGTAGCTACCGGGGGCAGTGCCCCGGGGCCCCCGTGCAAGCTCAGGGGGCCCCTCGGACTCTGACTTACAAACTATAAATTGAACTAGTGATAATTACTCTATCTGACACAGGACTGTATTTTTTTAACGGTAACAGGTAGATATTTTCTTTTATTTCCATAAAATAGTTTTAATTTGTTCATTAAAATAAGTTACAATTTGTGTTTGGTTTTTAATTTTATTATGGAGTCGACTGAATTACGACGAATGTGGATTACGACAAATCTGAAGTAGGTACGTCGAACTCAGAAAACGATGAATACGGAACAAACGATTTTAAATAGTTTAGTTGGGGCCCCTAGTTTATTTTTTGCCCCGGGGCCTTTGGTTACCTAGCTACGCCACTGGATAGCACAGAACGTTTTGGTTTATACAAATTTATTGATATTTGTCGAAGGACCGATGTTCGTTGGAGCAGACGAGTCCTGGAGTGGAGACCGCGTAGCGGCAAGCGTAGTGTGGGACGTCCCCAGCTAGATGGACCGAAAACCTTAAAAAGGTTGCTGGGACAGACTGGGTGTGGAAGGCAGAGGACAGGGTATTGTGGCGCAGCCTGGGAGAGGCCTATGTCCAGCAGTGGACTGCCATAGGCTGAGTTGATTGATTTATCGATTGACACATTGATTGATTGCATTTCTTATTATGTTTTTTTAAATCTTATTTTAGATTACACACACATACACACATAAACTCACGCCTTCTTCCCATGGGGAATATTGGGGGGGTATTTTAGATTAGATGCGATGAAAAAACCCTCAACATAATTATGACTCGTATCTGTCTTTAAAACGTGAACAGAAAGGTTAAGATAGCTTGTTGCGGTCAGAAACCTTGTATTTATTGCATATTAGCTGCTGCCCGCAGCTTTACCCGCCTGGCTTTTTCTAAAATAACAGTAGCCTAAGTTACTCCTTACAACATAAGCTATGCCACTGTCCCGTCAAAGTTGATCCAGCCGTTTCGGAGATTAGACGGAATAAACAGACAGACAGACAAAACTAAAAAATATTATAAGTACCGTATATGCTCTCATAGTATATTTAGTAAAAAGCTATTGACATTACAAATGTGTTGATTTTGACATTACAAACAGACTCTTACATTTTATTTATTTGTATAGAAACAATCATAATATAATGTTCCCACTGCTGGGACACAGGCCTCCTCTCTGTTTGGAGGAAGTGGGCCGTAATCCAACACGCGGGCCCAGTGCGGGTTGACAAATGTCACATCATGTCTTCGAAATTTTGGTTAGAACCAAAAATTAATCTGGCATGTCTTAGAAGACATTCCCCCGATGTTTACCTTCTCCGTTTTGAGAACAGTGTTGATGAAATAATTTACACAAAGTAAAGCGCCTGTCGGGGTTCGAACCTACAACCTACAACTCGTAAGTCGATGTTGTTACCATGACTGAGCCACCAAATCTGTAAATTGAATAAAAACTGGACAAGTAAAATACAAAAACAATGCCTTCAGGATACTGTTAGGGCTTCCGCGGTTTTGTAGTGATTCGACTATGTTTGCTGAAGGCGGACCGATGATTTTTTTGCGATCATAAGGAAGCGGAGCGCTTCACTATTAAGTCGCCTACGAAGCAGCTCGAACTGATACAGAGGTGGATGCAGCTTCATGTTAGCGCTTCTCCGCGTATTATTTGACATGCGTTTATGACTGTATTGTGTATGTCTTTTTTTTTTTTTTTTGGGTGGGAAATCTTCAAATAACTTCTCCCGCTCTGGGCGGAGCGGGAGGGCGTGTCAGACTTTTACTGACTAAAACCCACCCGTGTTCCTTCCGTTGCCTGTGTGCCAGGGCCACGATATCCCTTTCGGACTGGCTCGTCACCAGCAGGCCCGCGCCTACGGTGGCCGGAAATCGGCTTGCGACTCCCGACGCCCGGGGCGTCTCCTGCGGCGACTAGGGGCGCGAGGGCGCGAACCTTGTCTCACCCTCACGCGTTCCGCCTCCTCCTTCGCTAGCATAACTGCTTCGCAGAAGGAGGTGACGGCCTCCCATGCACTCTCGCTCCGAACCATGGCCTGAACCAGGCCCGGACGCGAGAGATCGCCGCCGCCGATCGCCTCCGTGAGGACACGGCGGTGCTCCGCCCAAGCTGGGCAGACCTCCACCGTATGCTCCACCGTGTCCTCCGGGCGATCCACACAGTGGTGACACCCGGGCGTTTCCTCCCGCTTAATCCTAAACAGGAACCTCCCGAAACATCCATGTCCGGTGAGGACCTGCGTCAGGCGGAAGGTGAGGACGCCGTGGCGCCTCTCCAGCCACTCCTCAAAGAGGAGACTTATCGCCACAATTGTGGCGTGCCCAGCGCTGGGTTACGACAATCGCACTCTCCATGTCGCCATGAGATCCCTCCGGAGCTCCGTCCGCTGTGCCGCGATTTCTTGCGGCAGCGGAGTTATGCCCCGGAGTTTCGCCTCTTCGCGCCACACCCAAATGTGCGCGAGGACTTTCGCCTCCAGATCCCATGGCGGCAGTCCGGCAAGGAGGCTCGCCGCCTCACGGGAGACCGTGCGGTATCCCCGTACCATCCTGATGGCCATGACCCTTTGCGACGCGTTCAACCGCTGCGCTGGTCGCAGCCTCAGAGAACGCGCCCACACCGGTGCCCCGTAAAGGGCCATGGACCGCATGATCTCCGCTTAGAGCCTCCGGCAGGAGGCGTTTGGACCCCCTAGATTGGGCAGGAGCCGCTTCAAAGCAGCCCCGGCCCGCTCCAGTCTGGGAGCCAAACGTCGAAAATGCTCCACGAAGTTCCACCGGCTGTCGAGGACGAGTCCCAGGTACTTCATCGTCGACTCGACGCCGATGTGAACCCCTCCCGCCGTTATCTGGGAACCCGACAGTGGCGCGTTCCGAGGACCATAAAAACACATGGCCTCGGACTTGTGCAATGCCACCTCGAGTCCCAATTGCCGGATCCTATCGACGATTGTCGCAACCCCACGTGCCGCCAGTTCGGCCGCCGCCTGATGCGAACTCCCTTGTGCCAGGACTAGCGTGTCATCAGCGTAGCAGACTACGCTGACGCCACTAGGGAGGTCGGCGCGCAGCACCCAGTCGTACCCGATGTCCCACAGATGCGGCCCCAGGACCGATGCCTGTGGGACACCGCACGACATCTCTCGCCGGTTCCACTCTCCTTGGTGACCGGGGTAGATGACGGCCCTGCCCATCAAATAGGCCTCGACCACGCGACAGAGGTAGGTCGGCATCCGGTGATACCGAAATGCCTCCCCAATGCAACTCCAGGGCAGGGTATTAAAGGCATTGGCGATGTCAAGAGACACCGCCAAGACAACCCCACCCCGGGCAACAGCATCCCCCGTCGTGAGGGCTCGAACGCGCATGATGGCATCCACCGTAGAGCGCCCCTTGCGGAAACCAAACTGGCTCTCCGCCAAATCCGGCCATCCGCCCGACAAGGCGGTCTGCAATTACTCTTTCAAAGAGCTTGCCCACCTCGTCGTATTGTGTATGTCTAATTTTGTTATTGATTGTAATTTTTAATTTAATTCTAATGTGTAATTTATTTATTTTTGAAAGGTGTTTTAATGGATTTTAATTTTTATAATTATTATGTATGGACTATGTCTGAAATAAATGAATTAATAAAAATAGTATTTTTTTTTTACACACAGTTTGTCTAGTTTGCACAGGCAATGTTTTTTTTTTTTTTTTACATAATTTAAAAAGCGAACAGTCTTAAAATAATAACAATAATAACCCCACCGCCGTATCTCTACGTTGATGTCGTGGTGGGGTTTGCGTGCTCCGAACTCTAGGTCTTTACCGGAGAGTTTACTTTGCCAGAACAGGTCTAGGGTAAGGACTCAGACCAAGAGAGATACAGAAATCCGCAGGGCAGCATGCGGCGAGCTGTTGGGCAGTAGCGACCCCACGGACCCTATCTCCCGGGAGAAGTCTTGTTCCTCATCTCCGGCATGCCTTTATTGGCTGGCTGGAGTGGAGATTAGCAAGAGCAAACATGCTCGAAGGAAGGTAGTATCCAGTATGTGCTGGTAGGGATCTTGACGATCTTCTGGGCTCCGGAATTGTTCTGATAGCCGTGAAATACTGCTCCACTCCTCAAGTACCTCAGGAAGTGTTGCCCCCTTGTCGCTACGTTACTCTGTGCTACCAACAGTTTACGGAGGCCCATTATTAAGTATGCAAGTCACCCCCCGCCATTTTATCCGTGTATAATAAAACATTGATCAGGTAGGGGACACAGTTCAAGGTAATTAATCCACTATAGCCACCCAAACCCATAGACCAATATCTTTGTTTCCATATACTGCAATAGTCCTATTCCAACCGAGGGTTGTCCTTGGGAGCACTTGCATAATGCGGACAGGGATAATCGTCGTTTCGTGCCTCATTTCAAATGTCTAACGGGCCTCTGCGAGTTGGCTTTAGCCCCTCGTACGCCTTCCAAAGGACCGGGACCCCAGGGTATTGACATATTATGTCAAAGACATTTAAAATAATAATAATATGTACAATTATAGAATAGAATAAAATATAATACTCTTTATTATGTCCACCATAAAAAAGGAGGGGAAAAATCATGGGGCATCAAAAATATCATCCGTATCGCTGTCAACAGGAAAAGTGCCCAAAAGGCTGGCAGCATTGCCACACTGATTTGGCCTTAAAATTGCCTTAGGCTAAAAAATAGGCCAACCCAATTAAACTTCAACAGTGGTAGCGTAGCGTGGGTTGGCATCCGGGCGGTTTCCTATTGAGCACCTCCAAAATAAAACAACAATTATTAAATGTGCTTACGTGTGACGTAATTTTGCTAAAATATTCGATCGGGTTATCAAAATTTACTTTCCTGTCCTTTTCAATGGACAATATGGAAAGATTGGTAAGTCTTGCTTGGCTCATTGTGGATCTTAAGTGAGATGTTGTCAACTTTAATTTTGAGAAACTTATTTCACAAGAAGCTACCGAAACAAATAATTTTAAAAAATCTTAGAAAAAAAAAAGATCCAAGGTAATCCACTGAACCTCTTCTTGGAAAGAAATGCTGGCGACATCCAAGTGGCGCCTCGGTCGTAAAAAATAATGTCAATTTATGACAGTGACCACCGTATCTTAAGTTTTTAAATCAATGTGCGACTTCTTGGCGGGAAAGTGAAGCGTCATGTTAGCAGTTTTGTTTTATTTTCTAAAATTTGTGTTTAGCTGAATATTAATGAGTAATAGTGGTAGATTATTAACCGTTAAGTGTTCGTCTGCATTGCAGGCAAATGAAACAAAACAGTGCAACATCACTTTAAGTTCTCTCAAGAAGTCCATGCGAGGTTTCAGTAAAGTGCCACGTCTTTACTAATACTCAAAGGGAGCGGGGCGGGATATCATCTATCATCTTGATCATGCATTGAATGGAGTTCATTTCATAATTTGCACTTTTACCTAATTTTACATGACACTGGCTAAATGCACAAACCACGCGAAGCCAAAAAGAAAAAAAAAAACAATGTGCGCGAGGGGTTGTCACCACGTTGTCACCACAGAGTACAGTTCTCATCATGTAAGTTTGCCGCTCTGAAGCTAGGCCTTCCGAACGACCGCGCAGATACCATCGCGTAAAAAAGTACTCGCTTACGAAAAAATATTAATATTTATAATATAATGTTTCGCACGGTCCGTTCCGAACTGCCGGTTGCCTCAGCAGCTCGGCTTTGTACCTTCGCAACATTATGCACGCCTTCGTCTTTCTCCTTCTGCATATAATTCACCACATTATGAATAATTTTTCTCGCCTGACGGCGTAAAACAGTGTTCCGTTTCGGCATGGCTTTCACAAAACTTAAAGTACAACGTCAACCAGTAACAATAACAAGGCAAAGGCAACAATAACAAACACAATAAGAAATAAACAAAAAACAGCAAACTTAAAACAATGTAAACGCGTAACACTTTTGGCATCGACAGCCTACCGTACTGTGCGAGCGGAACACAAACACGCATCGGACGTATACGAGCGACTGAGACAGAAATACAACGCTCTGCCCGCCGCTTGCTCCGATATCCGCGCATGCGCGCTGCTGTTTTATTCGTAATTTTGACTACTGCGCAGTGATTTGTAGCCTACTTCAGAGCGGCAGACTTACATGATGAGAACTGTACATTTATGTTGTCACCCCTTGGTGATTGGTATCCGGGGCGGATCGCCCCCACCCTTTACGCCGCCATTGAACTAGAATAATAACAATGAATGAATAGCCCAATGAATTAATTGTTATGATTTACGTTTAATTACACATTCATAATAATTAATTATCTCAAGCTTATAATTATTGTATAAAGGAAACTTTACATTTCTCAGAATCAAATTGACATCAACATCAATATGACAAGAAACTTCAATTATCTATACAATCACATTAAAATCTATTTTATTCAATGAAAGGATACCATTAAATCATTTCAAAGCAAGTATGATAGGTATATTATTTGACATCAATACATAATCCTACAATACCGACTTCCCAATTATGTTGCGATAATTTGTAATAAATAGGGTCAAATTAAATTAGCGAGCGAAACTACGTTTACGACGTGATCTATACTAACATTATAAAAAGGTAAAATTTGTTTGTAAGTTTGTTTGTTTGTGTGTAGGGGGTAATCTCCGGAATGAATGATCCGATTCAAAAAACAATTTCACTGGTAGAAAGCTACATTATCCCTGAGTGCAATATGCTTGATATAAATTATATTTATATCAAGCACATTAGCCCAGCTATCACAATTTTTGTCTTGCAAGTCGGAAATAAATACCTCTAAAAAAGAATTCACGCAAATTCTACCGGATAGAGTTTGTTCTAATTTTGCATATAATATTTCCCTATATGTCTGGTCAGTTGCAAGACATGGTGACTGTGATGGATGAAGCATATAAGAGGAAAGGGATGAATATAAATGTGAATAAGACGAAGGTCATGGTGTTTGAAAGAGGAGAGGATGTATCGGGGTGTGATGTGAAAATAAATGATAAGAGGGTGGAGCAAGTAAGTGAGTTTATATATTTGGGGAGTCAGTTTACAAGGGATGGAAAGATTGATGAAGATGTGGAAAGGAGAGTAAATGCGGGAAATAAAGTGAATGGTGCTATACATGCGATTGTGACCAATCAGTCGATGCCCAAAAAGGCTCGACTGGCTGTTCACAATGGTGTGCTGGTGCCTACGCTTATGTATGGAAGTGAATGTTGGGTGTGGCAAAAGAAGCATGAAAGTAGAATAAATGCAGTGGAAATGCGTTCCTTGCGAAGCATGTCTCGCGTGACTATGAATGATAGGCTGAAAAATGAGGTGATAAGGCAACGGTGCAGTTTAAAAGAAGATGTAGTAACAAAAATTGAAAAGAGTATGCTTAGATGGTTTGGTCATGTTGAGAGGATGAATGGAACGCGACTAATAAAAGGTATTTATAAAGCAGAGGTGAGTGGAAACGTCGGGAGGGGACGCCCTAGGTAACATATAGTGACCAAATTGGTGATGTTCTTCAGAAAGGTCAGGTGCGTAGTACTCGCAATCGGCGTGCGTGTGTGACCAGATGTATGAACGTAGGCAAAGCAAAAGAAGTATGTAAGGAGCGTAGCAGGTGGCGTTCTATAGTTTTTGCCTACCCCCATGGGAAAAAGGCGTGAGTTTATGTATGTATGTATGTATGTCTGGTCAGCCGGTATGCAATTTATTATTACGCTATGTACAATGGGGGATGAGCAATATTGTATTATTTTTGTATTCCACTATGGTTTACAGCAAATTCTAAATAGACGAGCCAAACGGTTAGAACATTGCAGATAATTACAGATATAACATTTTGAATGATTATCATCACGCTATATCTTTATGGGGTTATGCAGTCAATCATCATGACTTAGGTATACAGGCCGGTTTTTAAGATGGGGAAGTAAAAGTATCTTAGCCGTTGTAGCTACACGAAATCGGTCTTAGGAGATATCCTTAACTTTTTGAGACATACTGATCTGCATACTCGAACACAGATTCGGAAAAAATGTACAGTCAGCTAGAAAATTGGCAACTTTCACCAAAAATATTTTTGAAGCCAAGTTAATAGATCCTGTTTCTTATGAGAGAGTTAGACCAACTGAGGGTTTATGCATCGAATCTGGTACACTTGTGCGAATGACATTTCCGCGAACCCACGTGCGCCAAAAGATGGTTATCGTGATTTTGTGATAATTTTTCGTCATGGGTGTTGTTTTCATTTTCGAGGTCTCTGATAACAAAACTGGAGTCAAAATCAAAATTCAAGATGGCGTCAACGAAAATTTTCAACGACCCGCACTTGTGCGGTTTTTTTTATAATGAATAGTTAGGCCGCTACAAAAGTCAGAAATACCAAAAAACTTTTCCCACTGAAATCAACATCGTTTATTTGTATAATGTGGTGGAATGTCAGAAATCACTAGGAACATAGTAAAATCGTTGTGGAGTTAAAACTGTACGGTACATTGAATATTTATGTAAAAAATAGTTATTGCTATGAGGTCTGGGAACGATTCTGATGCCGAAAATATAGTAGTTATAAAGTAAATATAAAAAAAATCAGCTGTTCCCTACATTTATGTTCGAATAACTCGTCAAAATGGAGCACCAGATTTTTTTTTCGCGATTTCAGGTTTGGTCCCATAGTAAAAGTTGTTCACAATGATGAGTACAATGACCCCTTAAGAGGTTGTGCGTTAATTATGGGACATGTTGTATACAACGTCCCGACATCAATCGTCGGGCAGTAGCCCACCAGACACAACACTCGTATGGTCGGAGGATCCTCCCTTTTTTATGGAGGATGAGTGAAGTTTACACCCTGTTCCTCATGCCTCTATAACCCCACAGATAGTAGATCATCATTTTTTTTTGTTTTATGATGTTTAGATATATATACCTCCCCATCACGTCTGCGGAGTTTCGCTAGTTAATTTAATTTGACCCTGTACAGCTAGAGACATCTTATAATTGTAAAATAGTTAATTTGTAATACCGATGTAAGTCAGGGAAATTAACTGTTGACAGTTGTATGAAATGGCGATAATACGGCTAATACTTACGCCAAACGGAATCAATCCAAACAATCGACAGTTTTGAGAAAAACCCGTTTTTGCCAATATTTTGTGTACTATAAAATTGTTTGTTATTTTTTATGAAGTTTATTTAAAATATTGTATAAAATAATTTGTTTTATGTACACAATATGATATTATTGGTGCATTTTTGAAAGCTTTTTTAAACTTATCTCGATTTTGGCATGGTAAGTGGCATAAGTAGGTCCAATTGACGTAGGGTGTCCAATAATTGGTAAGTTGGGGTCATTACATACCATGCTATCATGTAAATGGCCTATTAACGTAGATCCGCAACGGTAGCCCACGAAATTCCAGTTTTCTTACGTCAAGTTACAATTGGTCTCAAATGTTTTTTCATGATTTCATGAAAAAGCCATCCATAGACCAGATCTAATTTCGAGAGATGTATTAATGTTTCCAATGATAATAATTCTGTAAATACAATATTTGTTATAGTCGCGAATCATAATTTTGATCAAGATACTTACTCGTACAACCTGACACTGACTTGTAAATTGCAAAAAACGTAAGAATATTTGACTTTTGACTAGCACTACGGATCCACCATATGTGTTCATATGATTCATCCACAAAAGCCACACAACTTTGGTATCCATTATTTTATTTGGTATATAAAAGTATCAATTTCGAAACAATATAAAAGTAGGGACTAAAAAAGAAATATCACCACAAATAGTTTGTTCAAAGTCTCGGAGGTATTTGATCCGAAGATATTTGCCATCTTTCTTCTTATTTTCAGTTGTAATTTTAAGGAGATATTTTTAGCCGAAAACTTTATTAGGCTAGTAGGAAACAGAGATATTTTTACATAACATCTAAGTAAGTAAGAAAGTAATCATTTATTTACCAAAACATAGCCTAGCTAGGGTAACATTTGTTTCATTAAGGGATGGGAACATCTGTCTGTAATCCCCGAAGGGTTAGGCATAGGTATACCTAATAGAATACCCACATTTAACCAGTTGTGTTTAGGTCCTGTGTAATAGGGGGCGAGCCTATTGCCATCAACCGGGCACAAATCCAGACTCCGAGCAGCTACTAAGAAATTCCAGATGGAAAAACCCAATAACACTTTGGCCGACTTCGGAATCGAAGCCCTGCTCTTCTTGAAGATCTCTTGCTCAGCAGTAGGTACCGCTTGCGATCACTAGACTAAACAGCCATATTAAATTTAAAAAAAGCCAAATTTAATTAAAGGAAAGACTTTTGAATGTCTAGAGCAGCCATACTCAAAGTGTGCTCCGCGGATCCCTAGGGGTCTGCAAAGCCTCTGTGACTCCGCAAAAATATTGTTCATAATGAAGAAAAAAACCGGCCAAGTGCGAGTCGGACTCGCGCACGAAGGGTTCCGTACCATTATCTATAAAAACGGCAAAAAAATCACGTTTGTTGTATGGGAGCCCCACTTAAATATTTGTTTTATTTTAATTTAATTATTTATTTTTAAAGTGAATATATAACTAAATATTCTGTGAATATTTTAAGCGTCTACCTGTTGCCGTTATCAATATCGAGCAAAAACGAGCAAAAAAATCACGTTTGTTATATGGGAGCCCATATTTATTTTATTCTGTTTTTTAGTGTTTGTTGTTATAGCGGCAACAGAAATACATCATCTGTGAAAATTTCAACTGTCTAACTATCACGGTTCATGAGATACAGCCTGGTGACATACGGACAGACAGACAGACAGACAGACGGACAGACAGACAGACGGCGAAGCCTTAGTAATAGGGTTCCCGTTTTACCCTTTGGGTACGGAACCCTAAAAAAACTAAAGGGGTACTATAATTTATTTTACTCTGCAACAGAGAGTAAACTAAAATCTATCTTAATGTTCTAAATAAAAAGGTGACCCCCTTACTCAAAATTCATTTAATTACGTTACAAGTCCGTGTTTAGGTCAAAGAAATTCATATATTGTGTAACAAGTTTCAACTTAATCGGTCCAGTAGATTCAGAGCAAATTGGCTGTGACAGACAGATAGACAGACACACGAGTGATCCGATAAGAAAGAAAGAAAAAGCATAAAACTAAAACACACTCATAGAAACATAAAGAACAAAAATAAAACAAAATAAAAACAGAAAGTCCTGTACGAGGCCAAAAGGCCCCTATCTCAGCATGATGCTGCGGCACTTAAAAATAAATGTCACAGCGCTGTTATTCTGATAGGGCCCGCTGTGATGTCAGGGATAGATATGGAAATAAATAAATAAAATAAAAATAGATGAGTGAAATAACAATAAAAATAAGATAATTATTTAATAAAATTATTGTAATTGTGAACTTACACCGCGTGTGAGAACCCGACGTAACATCATTAATCGATAAGGGTTGCGTGTTTTCCTTTTGAGGTACGGAACCCTAAAAATATGCAAATGTTAATGAATTTTTGATTATTTTAGCGCTCCGTCCAATAATTCGTTTACCAAAAGGTTACCGTCGCCTAAAAAGTTTTAGAACCACTGGTGTAGAGGTTTTTTTTTCATTTCATAACTGAACAGGTCCATATATTGCTTATTATTATGAATTGCTTTTTATTATTTTTTCCTTTATTACATTTGTATACACATTAATTACATTTTTTTAATATTTTTATAAAATCATAAAAAAAAAACATAATAAAAAATAGTGACCCATCGGCATCAGGAACAGGGTCCAAGCTGCCGGTGGTCAGGGCTCTAGAGAGAGGAAGCTCCTCACTATACGTGCCATGTCCAGGAGTACTGCTTTCTGAATCAAGCCCTTGATCCAGCCGCGCAATGAGAGCCTCCTGAGGTGTTGGTCAAGGTTCTCCGCTATTAGGCCATTTACCGTTACAATTATCGGTATAATGATTGCAGAGTCCACGTCCCACATGTCGACAATCTCGTGTGCTAGGTCAAGATATTTGATTTTTTTATCTTTCTCAGCTTTCACGAGTGAATTGAATTGCTTATTATTATTATGCTTATTATTATTATTATGAATTGCCAGATGCCACTCATAGTGATCATGCCAATATTATGTTAGTTCTTAGCGCAGCTATGATTGTTTTTTAAAACAGACTTAGTGTGCGAAAACATATACGATTAGAAAATTTTCAGCCACACGGTACCTAAAATTTATAACTGTTTCAAATCGAATAAAATAACACAGGCTTTTTTACCAAAATATAGCTTTTTTTGCCTCCTGGGATCACAAACAAAATAATAATGGGACGAACTTTATAAAAAAATCCATAACATCATTTCGCCGATCTCAAATCAGCGTGCAAAGCGGCATAACTTGAGCGCATTTAAAAAACATGAATTCCTTCGCCCATAAGTAACAGCAATAAGACGAAGTTAAGATCTGTTGGGAATCGAAAAAGTTCTTTTTTCCATCGTATTTTCGACGAAAAAGTTTCGATGCAATTAATTCTGGCAGAACGTTTAGAATGGAGGTTCGAGTTGTTGAGAAAATATTTTTTATTGTTGGCAATCTTTTGACGTGAAAACGTATTTTTGTTTGGCGTGTTTTTGATGTGCTTGTATAGTTATAATAATAATAATAAAAACTTTATTATCAGACAAATAGTCCATAAGTTACAAAAAATTACAATAGAATAACACAATACACATCAAATAAAATAACATGCACGTTAAATAAAATAAATACATATTTATAGATACAATTATTTAAGGCATTGGAATGACGCTCTGTGAGTCGTCATCCAATGCCACATTATGGGGTTGTCCATCCTGCTGGCCACAGTAGCCAAAAGGCTGTTGGGACTATCGCACACTCGCCGCATCAGGGACGCTATACGCAAACGCATCAGCGCGTAAAAATCCGGCACGCCGGTTTCCACGAACATTCCCGACGCACTGCAAAAGCGCGGTAGTCCCAACATCACCCTGAAGTCATTGTTATATTGGACTCGCAGAGCACCGTACGAGTTTTTTGTATAACTGACCCATAGGATGCACGTGTACAGAGACTGGCAATATAAAAATAAAGAGTGTAATTTTTACCTCTTCTGTACATCGTGCAAAACTACGGGCCAGCATGTTACATCTAACTGCCAATGCTCTGCGTTCCCTCTCCAAATCCGTATCATCGGACAAACTGTCGGTCACCCAGTGTCCCAGGTACTTGAACCGTGTCACTCTGGTAAGCGGGACGCCCCCCCCCAAGGTGAATGATGGGACTGTGTCATAACATTTGTTACCCGCCTTAAAGACCAAGAGCTCACTCTTGGTTGCATTGTACCTGAGACCATGGGCCACCGCATAGTCCTCACAGATACGGAGAAGCCTTCTCAGGGCACTGATGGATGGGCTCAGCAACACCATATCGTCCGCGTAGCTGATATTGCCGCGTAGATGATATTTATGTCGTATAGACCATGTTCTACAGAGAAGGTACAAGAAATGAGCCTATAATTACAGGCACAAAGAAAGAAAGAAATAATACACACGAGTTGGGAATCGTACTTTATTCAGTGTGATACAGTACTTTATACTATACCTATGAGGAAAATAAAAGATATTGTAATAATATGTAATTGTAATTAATAAAATGTAGTGAAAAAAAAAAATATGAAAAAAATATTATATGTAGTGTATTATAAGTAATTGTAATTATATTGTTTGCCAGGGAGATTAATCCCACCATTATTACACATTAAAATGCGGTGGTTCCGTACGGTACCGGACGTAAAGAATCACCTATTTCTTCTCGTGGGTGTCGTAAAAGGCGACTAAGGGACTTACTAGAGAATGGGCAGCAGCGTTCTCTATGCATTTTAAAACCATACTGCGAAGACCAAACCACCTGGCAACCGCCCCCCCCCCCCCCCACTGGGGGAGGCCGTGTCCAGCAATGGACGTCTTTCGGCTGAATGAGATGATGATTCGGCTAAACACAAATTTTTGAAAATAAAATAAAAACTGCTTCACTTTCCCGCCAAGAACCTTCTATGTTCTTTGTTGTGCTGTGATGTAGTGAATGAATATTTTTTTGTTTCCTTTTTTTTTCTTTCTATTATTGTAAATTCTCTTCAGTCTATAAAAGCATCCAATGTAAGCTTGTACATTGTGAAGTGTCGTGAGGTCCTGGTGACATGTACCACAGGCCTTGCTTGCAATGGCTATTTCAAGCACCAGTCTCTCACAAAATGTAAACTTAGCTCGTTTTAAGCAATACTACTGTACATTTGTGAAGAGAAAAATAAATACACTTATACTATGTTCGTTTGGTCCCCACCTTTAGAAAGAACCAAGAAGGTCCCTAAAGTTTGTGGAGGTCAGACGGCCCTTGCTCCTATTCATCTTCAGAGTCTTGTCAATTAACACATTATGGTATAGAAAAGTTATCAACTGTTAATCATGATTGGCATTTTATAAGCTACGTGACTGTTTCTTGAAGATATATTAAAAGTGCACGTGATATTCACCTCAATGTGTCTTTAGAGAACGATACAGTTTTTCACATTTTTCTTTATATAATTAAACTCTGTTAGCTCTCCAGCAAAAAAGATCTAAGCTACGTTCGCAATTTAGTTTCCAAAACTATAAACAAATTTAAAAAATACTTTGATACCTAGACATAAAGTTCAGTTTGCGCTACAACTTCAAAATTTTGATGACAATTTCAATTTCAGTTTATTGTAATACAAAGTTGATATTTGTTTAAGGGGCCGTGCACGAAGTCGGCTGATTATGATCAATTTTGTTGATTGGTTGTGAGAAAAGGAAAAAGAATTTAAACAAAATTATTTGTGATTTGAAATTTCGTGTTCTTTGTTTTGCATCTGACGGAAAGGGATTTTCAAATAGATTAAGTATTACTGGAAAATCACTAATATTCGCAACAAGTTTTACGAAAAATGACGCGAGACTGACATTTGATCATGTTTTTACAAGACATTACTTTTGATTTTGAAAATTAAAAAATTGCATGTGAGGCAAGCACTACATACTATTTTGTATCGAAGTTGAAAAAATCAACTTCGATACAAAATATAGCAGAAAAATAATGTTGAAAAATCCTATATGGGTTTAAAAACCCAGTCATTTGTGTACTTTTCCTATTATTTAGCAAACCATATCAAGAAATGTAAAAATCACACACTGGGCTTTAGCTATCCTTGAGATAAAATCTATAATTTTATTTTATGATTATACCTATATTTTCGAGAGCACAAAAGTGATGAAACTATTAACAGGTGTTGTGACTGACACGAATTGTTTAGCACCACGAAAACTGTACTTCTATAGTTACACAGACTTAATGTTTCAATTATTTCAAGATTTCTCACAATTAGATAAGAAATTGACGAAAAAGGGTTTTTTCGTGCACGGAGCCTTAAGTGGAAATAAAATCAACCAGAAACACGGATCGAATAGACTATAAGGAGCGATGGACGCAGAGGTAACGGACAAGGACGATTCATGGACATTTGTCCTTTGCTCGGCCATCGGTCATTGTGTCCATGTTTATAAATGGTGCAATGCACATCGTTGCGGACTTTTTCTAATGATATATTACTAGCTTTTGCACACGGCTTCACCCGGGTGGATGTCGAAAAATGTCCCACGGGAACGTACTACCAAGATTAAAAGTCCTGTGTTAATTCTGGTTATAAACTCTCTGCGTACGAAATTTCAACCAAATCCGTTCAGCCATTTGGGTTCAAAACATCATGACTCTGTAGAAGCGCGCTGTAGGTGCGAGTTATTCAAATGACATCAAAATTGTTTGTTTTATTGTTGTAGGTATGCATTTTATCATAAACTAAGTAAATATTATGAAATGCAACGGTCACTCAAAATAAAAACCGGCCAAGTGCGAGTCGGACTCGCGCACGAAGGGTTCCGTACCATTATCTATAAAAACGGCTCAAAAAATCACGTTTGTTGTATGGGAGCCCCCTTTAAATATTTGTTTATTTAATATAAAACTAAATATTCTGTGCATATTTCAAGCGTCTACCTGTTGCCGTTATCAATATCTAGCAAAAACGAGCAAAAAAAAATCACGTTTGTTGTATGGGAGCCCGGTGCAGCATATATTGAGATAAAAATAATAAAATAAGAAATAAAATAAATACTATGCTTAGTTCAAAATGTTTATAAATAAATTAAACGGCAATATTTGTGACGTCGGCAACGACTCAAGCGCCGCGCTAATAATGAGCTAGAGCTAGTTATAAGAAAACCGTTCGCTTTTCCGTTACCATTCAGGTACAACCAGTTTTAACGTAAGCCGGCGAAGTAACATGATAGCACCACAAAAGTAAGATCAAAAACGAAAACCCGACTACTGAAAAATCACGCCCTAAAAAGTGTGAAACAAGAAAAAAATCTTATCTGAACTTGTTATCTACAAACTATTCAATATTTATCGTCTATTAAATAAACAACTTACACGTAATATATTTTAATGTATTTAATACATATTCATAGTGATGTTCAGAGGATAGTCGTGATCGTATTCACTTTGCCCTAAAGCTTATTATCGCTTACTACTTGTTTAAATGTACCTATTATTTTGTTAGGGTAAGTGGCTTTTTTTAAATTCATGACTTTATGTCCTCTAGAGGGCGCCATATTCATTGTGACGTCACAAAGCCTACATATAACCAGTGGGCGATCAAGATGCTTCCAGTGATAACTCATTTGTCAAATTCTGATAAGTAGTTTAGAAGTTATGATGGAATATATGAACCTACATACATACCCACATACCGATCAAAATCATAACCCTCCTTTTTAGTTCGCCGTAGTCGGATGTAAAGATAGATACAGACGGCTAGCTCCATAAATATTTTCAATACAAAAGACACGAATGACATACCAAGCGTGTCACCGTTTTCTCCGACTACGACATTAATGATATTTATTTTCATTATATTTTTTAAGATGGTTCTGCCAGGCCGCATGACGTGACGACCTAAAATATCGCTCACCTTGTTCGTTTGTCTGTACGTTCGTTCGTGAATAAATGTATAATTATTTTCTATTTACATAGACTTTCAGTTAATATTGTTCAAGTTTGACATGTCGGCAAATGAACCACAAGATCATTCTGTCCATCCTTCCACTAGTGCATTATCTGTTCCTGATAGATGAACGTTCTTTTAATTCATATCCCGATATGCCATCTTTTTTCCCACTACAGGTAACCACAGTCGTGTACATACAATTGGTATTCTTAGCCACATTACTTGGTATTCTTAAGTGGGTTAATTGGGTAACTACAGCTAAATACTTTTTTAAGTACCAATTCTAGACGACACAATCATGTCAAGCTATACATTTTCAGCAGAAACTGACCTCGCATTGAAGACTACCCTTATAATGAGAGTCACCTATATCTTATACTAAAAATGTGAATAAGGTTCACATTTGTATGAAACACAAGGGGCAATTTTTTCAATAGCGTCATAATTCTTATAACTAAATGGAATCATCGATACGACGAAGCAGATTATTTTATCTGAGGAATAGAAAATATTGCGATTTGTAGCTTTTGCATTGTACTATGTCTAACTACATAATTATTCTTCAGATAAAAAACGAGCCATTAGTTCAAGTGTGGTTTATGTGTAATCTTGCCGTATGTGTGTATGCACCCGTTTTCACTCGTTGTATGGAGCTGGCCTTCTGTCCCACCCAATCTATTCTGTGACTATCACTCATCAGATTATAATTAATGGATGAAATTCCATGGAGTGTCGGGTAAACAACTTCAAATACTTAAAAACTACTTTTCGTCGGTTTGTTAACTTGTAATTCAATTAAGTTTGTGTTACTTAAGTTATGATTAGGCGTTTTGGTGGGGAGGAGTTTTGAAGGGTGCGTCAGTTACTGGAATAAAAATAACGCTTAGCCAAAGAGTGTGTTAAGTAACTTTTATAGATGTCGACCTAAAACTTTAATTAGCCAATTTCAATTTAGGTATGGAACCCACCACTGACATATTCAATCAAAGAGCTTACATAAATGAGGGTAGTCGCGAATTTAATCGGGATTAATAAATTTAATACAAGATCAAATCCTTTACTGCCATGTCCTATAATGTTCTTCATTGATAATCAGAAACTTACATTTTTGCTGTAGTATTGCTTGTAATTTGTTGAAATTAGTCTTTTTCAGTTTACATTTTTTACCAACTTTTGAAATATGATTTTTAATAAAAAAAATCGTTAAAACATTATAGATGTATGAGGAACAGGGTGTAAAGTTCACTCATCCTCTATAGAAAAGGGAGGATCCTCCTACCAGACGGGTGTTGTGTCTGGTGGGCAACTGCCCGTCGGTTGATGTCGGGACGTTGTATATATGCTAGTTACGCGGTAAACTCTGCTTGCGCGATGCAAGATTTGCGTGACGTCAGTGTGATGCGTAGTTCGCAAGCGGCGATGTTAATAACGCCACACATCACAATGTTATTTCAGGTATAGGATTAGTACACAAAGACTAGCAACAAAACGACCTTTATCCACTTCCTAGCGTTTAAAATAAGGTAGCTGCTAGGTAGCTGCCGTCGATTGTAATAATTCAAACTGTATTAGTAGACCTTTTGCTAAGGACTCGTTTTATAAACGTTTTTAGTCGTTTTCATAAAATCCTAAACAAACTGTCCTCAAGAGTCAAAGTAACATTATCAAAACATTCACAAGTTTGTAAAGTCAATTTGTTTTATTATATGTGCAATAAATGGAATAGCCAGCTTTTATTCTTTATTTTTTTCAACATTTTCCTGCCATATTAGTTTTAATGAATCAGTAGGGACATGACATTTAAACTGACGTTCGGAATGGCACGTTCTGATTTTAAATTCACGTGACTGTTTGACATTAAAGTTCGTTTTATTTTTATTTGAATTTTTGCTTGAAATATGGGACGAACTGACGATCCTCTGTAGATGGCACGCTTTTATTTCCCGAAGGGGTTAGCAGTTTGCGAGTGGCGCAGGACTTATTCAGTCTTCTGAGTAGATATGTGAGTGACCCGGGAAATGTAAAAATATTAACAGAATTTGTATTAAATGGGTCTACCCTTATGGCAGAACTTTTTTTGTCATAATATTATTTTGCATAACATATAGCATTTAACCTTTCACGTATGCGTGTGGGCCACGAGTAGTTAAACATCATTTTGGAGAAAATCGTTTGGCAGACACTCATTTATCATACATTCAAAACTCATAAGTTTGTAAGTCAGAATCATCTTTAGGCATAAATTTTATATTATAATTAAAAAGTAGAACCATCATATCGCAGAAAGTTCACAGTCAGAATCGTCTTTTGGTATACATTTCATATCGACGATCATTAAAACGCAGAACTATCATTTCTCAGAAAGTTTACAGTTAGAATCATCTTTTGGCATACATTTCATACCCATAAAATTGAAAATTCATCTATCACAGGTATTCATCATCAGATTTTTTTTTTCTATATAATCTAGTCGTTTCTAGCACTCTCCGAAACAGTTCAACTTTAGACATCCATCCCATTATTCCGAGTGCGCCTACTTATGTAGCCAACGATCCAACTTCTTTCCACACATATCTTAGCCATTTGAAAAATAGTATACCCACAGTTAAAAGAATCCCTCGAGGAGCTCGAATAACCGTTGCTACACATTTGTCACAATTAATCCAGAAATGTTACATAAGCAATTGTACTCAAGACTGGCAGAACCTATCTTTATTTTCTTACAGCACACTACATATAATAAAAACTGATGAACCGAATTTATCCTTGACACAAAAGATTAAAAATAACTGTGTTGTAAGCTCCTTGCCTTCTCCCGCACCTCTAATCAAACATGATGCCCCTCGTAATCGCAACAAACTCATCGAAAATAAAATCTGTGACGGAGACCTCAAAGGTGCCGCTCGCCTTTTGTTCTCCAACGACGTGCTATCACCAGATACCCCTGACACCCTTCAGGCCTTACGGACAAAACATCCTCCAGCTCCAGTAAACCCATATTTTCTCGACCCACCAACAGCAGGGCAAGCATGCCTTCAAATTCAAAACAAAGTTGTTACGGATCCCATTTTATCTTTTAAACCAGGTTCGGCTGCAGGTTTGGATGGAATCTCCCAACCCAACATTTGAAAGACTTAACATCGCATTCTGTGGGTGATGCAGGCGAGCAACTTGTAAATTCGATCACTAAATTAATCAACTTTATGTATTCCGGTAATGTCAATCCAGAAATTGTTCCCATTCTTTTCGGAGCGAACCTCATTGCCCTCACCAAAAAGGACGGAGGGGTGAGACCAATTGCTGTTGGATCAACACTACGACGTCTGGCCTCCAAAATTGCTGTTCGACATATTTTACTAAAATTAAATTCGGAATTTGAACCCGTACAGTTAGGCTTCGGTGTTAAAGGCGGGTGTGGGGCAGCCGTCCATGCCCTACGCTCTTTCCTAACTTACGGACAGCCTGACGTGTTGCTTAAAATCGATGTCAAAAATGCATTCAATTCGGTAAATAGGGATACCCTGCTGACGGAAATAAAACAACATATACCGGAAATATACAATTATCTTCTTCTCAGTTACGCTGACCCAACAAAATTGTTATATCGTTCTTATGAACTGTCCTCGAAAGTAGGTTGTCAACAGGGTGATCCCCTTGGGCCTGCAATTTTTAGTTTGGCTATAAATCCGATAATCAAAAATTTAAATTCTAAATTCAACGTTTGGTATTTGGACGACGGAACCCTAGGAGGTGATATGGATACTGTGTTTTCGGACCTTTTTTTAATCATAAATAAATTTGAAGCTATTGGTTTGGAGCTTAATTTTATCAAATGCGAACTTTTTATAAATAACTGCGCCTTAAATTTAAATGACGTAAAACAAAAATTTAATATTTTGGCTTCAAATATTAAAATAGTTAACAGTAATTCCCTTTATCTTTTAGGTTATCCAATGTTTGATGAATCTATTTCTGAATATTTTAATAATACAATTACTAAATTTCAAAATTCTGCTGACCGTCTCCTTGAAATTAGTCCACATTATGCACTTTGCATTTTAAAATTCTGTCTTTTCGTTCCAAAATTTACGTATGTGCTCCGTTGTTGCTCCTTTTGGAATCACCCAGATCTTTTGACACAAGTAGACGACTTAATCAAAATTAGCTTAGAATCGGTTCTTAATATGCAGCTGAACGAGCAATCTTGGACCCAAGCATCCCTACCCATCCGTTATGGTGGTTTAGGGATTCGCAAAATTTCCAGTGTCGCTTTACCAGCCTTCCTATCTTTTGACCATAGTTCAGCAAACCTCATAAGTAAAATTTTAAGGGCATCCCCTTCAAACTTTGAGATTGCTGGCTTGGAAGAAGTTAGAAACGCTTTCTTAATTGCATGCCCAAGTCAAAATTTTCCAGTTTCTTCGAATTCACAGAGGAGCTGGGACTACATAAACTGCAAATTGACTTACGACAATCTTTTGAGCTATAGTACAGGTTCGGCGCGTGCTAGGCTTTTGGCCGTGGGTACGCATGAGGCCGGCTACTGGCTTCACGCGTACCCTTCGTTAAATACAGGAACATTTCTTGAGCCTGACACGCTCCGAATCGCAACCTGTGTACGGCTTGGGGTTCCGGTCTGCGCTCCTCATAATTATCCCTGTGGCAGTGATGTCGACAAGCTAAGACATCACGAACTGTCATGCCAAAAAAGTGCAGGCTGCTTCTCGAGACTTAACGATATCATACGCCAGTCTCTTGCCACCGTCAACGTGCCAAGTCTACTTGAGCCGACTGGTATTACAAGATACGATGGCAAGAGACCGGATGGTATGAGTTTGATTCCATGGAAGATGGGCCGGGTGCTGGTATGGGATGCAACCTGTTCAGACACGCTGGCCCCTTCCCATCTGCATAGAACCAGCAACAGAGCTGGTGCGGCTTGTGAAGCGGCTGAAAAAGCTAAAGCATCTAAATACAGGGGTCTAGGCTCCGAATATGATTTTGTCCCATTCGGTGTCGATACCCTTGGTCCGTGGGGTCCTAGCGCTATAAGGCTTTTTAAGGAAATTACAAAAAGGTTAGTCGACATCACAGCAGACCGAAGAGCTGGCAGCCACCTCGGACAAAGAATTAGTCTAGCTATTCAAAGGGGGAACGCTGCCAGTATCTTCGGAACCTTGCCTAAAATAAATAGCCAAAAGGCTTGTTTTTTTTATAACAGGATTTATGTGAATGTGACTTAAAAAATACTTATTTGTAAAGATTAGGTACTATACAAATAAATACAATTTAAGTGTCTTTTAGTAATGTCAAAATAATAGTAGCTTTTTACTAAATGCTTATGAAAGTAATATATACGAGTACGGTACTTCGAAGCGGGTCGACCAATTTTTACGGTTCCCTGGCAGATAGCTGATGTTCTAAGGAGTAACTTCAGCTAACTAAGGTTTTATTTTAGAAAAAGCCACGCGGGCGATGCTGCGAGAAGCAGCAAGTGAGTTAAATTAAAGTAAATACTTAATATTATTATGTGGATGGCTTTAAGACTAGAGGATGACTAAAGAAGCGAAAGATGGACTGTGTGAAAGATATGGCTAGTAAGGAGGTTACTACCAGGGACCATTTTGGTTAAAAGGGTTTTTGATTGGGTTTTTCTAAGCGGTTAATCAAAAACCCATACGATATGGGTAACCCTTTTGAACGGATTTAATTAAATCTTGGTTACCCATTGAAAGGGTTTTTGATAAAAACCCATACGGTGTGGGTAACCATTTTGAACGGCTTAGTTTCAGCATTCAAAATAACCTACACCGTATGGGTTTTTGATTAACTGCTTAGAAAAACCCTTTCCATTGAAAGGGTTTTCAATAGGGTTTTTCTAAAGAGGTAACCAAAATGGTCCCTGGGTAGAACAGAGATAGATTGTTCATGCTCCGCGTGCTGGGCGGATATCGAAATAACATATTATTATGATTTTTACATGTCACTAAGTTTCAAGGGCTTATTCCACTATTCCCTCCTGAGAGAATCTCGATCAGGAGGGAAAACTGAACCCTAAACAATCACAAACAGACAGAGATGAGGGAAATCGGTTGTTTTTAGTAAAAATAATAATTAAAACAGTTTAAACAAGGTATCTTACCAGAAAAACTAAATTATTTAACATTATCCTCCCTGAAAGTTTCCATTAAGAGCATCACTTACTTAAATATAAAACAATTATCAAGTTTTTCGACAATTTGCAGAAAGTAAAAATGAAGTACAAAGATAAAGAGAAAATATAATATTAAACAATTAGAAAGTTTACGAATACTTAAAGAAAAACATTATTATACGTAAAACATTTAAAAAAAACAATGTAAGTAATAAAAGTAAAGTAAAGTTGTAGCAATCAAAAATACTAACAATTCTTAGTAAAAATAAATCATAAGGTTAGGTAATGCACCGAGAGTGCAATCAAACGTCCAAGAGTAAAAAAACATCCGGGGCAGTCTTTGGGGACTGCCGATAGAAGTGAAAACTAAGTAACTTGTGATATACTCGTACATATAGCTCATGGGAAGCGTGCGGTATAATTGTGGTTGCCATTCTGGAATCTGCCATCGAGCGCCGGTAGCAGAGGCACTCCTTAATTTTTAAGGACCTCAGTGGGGATTTCTGGACTTTAGTTTTTTCAGATCCTAGTTTCCCCCCCTAATGGGGATAATCAGGGGGAATTCCACTTTTTTTTTAAGAATCCAATTTTCCCCCTCAGTGAGCACTTTCAGGGGCATCAGTGGAATAAATATTTTTTCAACTCCAGTTTTCCCTCCTAAGGGGGATTATCAGGGGGAATTCTAGACTTTTTTTATGGATTCCACTTTTCAGGGGGGATTTGTGGAATAAGCCAGTTTCAAGCAGGTACAGAACCCATTGAATGGGTTATCATGTAACCCTTTCAATGGGTTTCTAGTATAAAACCCATTCAATGGGTTATCATGTAACCCTTTCAATGGGTTTCTAGTATAAAACCCATTCAATGGGTTATCATGTAACCCTTTCAATGGGTTTCTAGTATAAAACCCATTCAATGGGTTACATCATGATAAAGGTAACCCATTGAATGGGTTACCCCTTCGAAAGGTTTAACTCTTAACCGGGGTTGTACGGTCCCTGGTTACTACCGAGGTGACGACTATTAGAGAAGTATGGAAGAAAAAGGCATGTTGCGCCGTCCACAAATAAATTGGGATAATTATGGGCAAGAGGATGAAGACATAATTATTACGATTTCTCACTTATACCTACACAATCAAACAGTATTTAGTTGACAGTAATTAATAATCAAATCCAATTGTCTCGTATTCGGAAGAAACAGAATTCCCAGGAAATCTATTTTAGATTACGGAAAAGATTTATTATTTAGTAAGTATGGTGTCTGTTTGTACTTGAATAAACCGAACGTTTTTTTGGGGGTCAACGACCGCTGGTTGAGTTGATAAAATCTGTTTTATTTTGTTTTATCGTGTGTGTGATATCCATCACGTCTGTGAAGTTTACACAAAAACAAACAGATATTTCAAGTGACTACACAAACTGCGGTCAATGACCCCACAAAAAAAAATCTTTGCCGCAGTCTGTTCGAGGTTGGGTGATGCCTCGAAAAGCATGTTAAACCAGGTCTCAGCTGTCATTTGTGGCATCTTTGACAGTCGTTACGGGTCATCAAAAGCCCGAAAGTCTGACCAACAGTCTTACCAAGGGTATTGTGTCAACCAGTAACTGGGTTGTCATATACAATATTAGTTTTAGTATATGCGAAACCCGAAACACGTGTTTAGTATCTTTATGTAAAATCTATGTACACAAAACTGTATCATGAAAAATCACAAAGTTATAAGGTTGTTATGTTACCGGGTTGTCCGTATAAAAACACGTTAACGGCGACCCTCCAGGGTCGTCTTGCGCTCATTGATAATAATTTGGCAGTAGGTACCTAACCGTATGGTAATAACATTTTCCATCACACTTAAATATTTTGGACAAAATATAACATGGTGTAAAAATTATTGAAATCGATTCAGTTCCTTATTCTGAACAAACTATATTCAGGTTTCGCATATAATAAAGATAATGTTGTATAGGCAGTTGCTTCATGTAAAATACTGGAATTCAGCTGATTCTGGTTATACTGGGAGCCAACTTAAACTTATTTGGGAAAAGGCTGAACAGATTGATGACTGCAGTCGGTGAATCTGGTTATATTTCAGTTGTTATATGCTATCCAAGAGATCATCGTCTATAAAAGATCGCTTTTAACAATAAGACCACCCATTGTGTCACCCTATGTAAAATTTCAACATTTATATTTTGTAATTTGCATGGTGTACACTCAGACCAAATAAAAAAGGCAGACGGAGCGTACGCCAACAATATAGCGTTCAAATAAGTGAAGCCTCGTTTTCAAGGTTCTGATGTCTAGCGCGTTCGGTGTCGCGTTTCGCTTTGGAACACGGTCGGCTTCCAATTTCAAATTTGGCTTCCTTTACCCTGCTTCACTCTGAGAGCGCCGCGCTCCCTACCTTTTTTATTTGGTCTGAGGGTGTGCATAATAAAGAGTATTCCATTCTATTCTATTCATCGTTAGGGAAAACGTACTGAGAAAACACGAAAAGAAAAGCTACATCTTAATTTATGACAGATGATAGAACCTCATTTATTTGTGTGATCTTAAATTACCCTTCTTTTTTTTTTTTTGGTGGAATCTATCAAATAACATCTCCGCTCTGGGTGGAGCGGGAGGACGTGTCAGACTTTTACTGACTAAAACCCACCCGTGTTCCTTCAGATGCCTGTGTGCCAGGGCCACGATATCCCTTTCGGACAGACTCCTAACCCTGGCAGGATCTTAAATTACCCTAGGGTGATAAATTTTAGTTTTTCCTAATTTTGTTAAGATTAGTGTTGAGGTCGGTTTCCCCGACGAAACATTCACACAGCAATACATAGCGTCCTGCCTCCATCACATCCATAACGCCTGTATACCCTGAGTAGAGGCAGAGGTGTAAACGGTACATCTCTAGACAGACATTTCGCCTGTTATGTTTAAGTCTCATGCAACGGGGGGGGGGGGGGAGCATATTGCTATATATGTTACGGCTAAGACCCGAAGTGCGGCTACACCTAGTTTTAGCCGGTTAGAACTAGGTGTAGCCACTTACTCTTGGTTAAACCTAGTACGAGCCGATTGTTTTCTGGTAAAACTAGGTCTAGCCTTCATCATGCCGGCTACAACTAGGTCCAGCCATTCCCTGTTGGATAAAACTAGGTCTATCCGATATCATTCCGGCTAGAACTAGGTCCAGACAATCCCTGTTGGATAAAACTTAGATGCGTGTCCCGCCAAGCCTTCCGCCCCGCGTCACATATTATTTTAAGTAGAAAGTAGCAGCTCAATAATCAGTTTTTAGCTTTATTTTAATTTAAACTGGCATCGAATTTTTGTTTTGGTAACTGAATTTACCAACAATAGAGGGGATCTGGCGCTCGGCGGCCGCTGTCGCCCAGCGGCGCTCCTACTTCGTCTGCAAGGAGGAGGACTTAACCTAACCCAAATGATTAAAGCTGCCAGGCGCCTGTTACTTGTTTCAACTTGTTTGCATCTAGTTTTATCCAACAGGGAATGGCTGGACCTAGTTGTAGCCGGCATGATGAAGGCTAGACCTAGTTTTACCCGAAAACAATCGGCTCGTACTAGGTTTAACCAAGAGTAAGTGGCTACACCTAATTCTAACCGGCTAAAACTAGGTGTAGCCGCACTTCGGGTATTAGCCGTAACATATATATATATAAATCTAAACTCCGGGCTGCTACTGAGAAATTCCAGATAGTAAAACCCAATAACACTGCGGGCCCAGGAATTGAATCCTCATGCTCATCAGTAGTGTTTGCGACGATTAGACCAACGAAGTAATACGAAACAATTAAAAAGGACAACAAAAACTTTTTACATAAAAGAACGACTTCCAAAAACAAACACTACAAAATGAAAAATAACTTTAATTTCGGAAGTCGGTGTCTTTGGATCTGTATTTTAGTTTTTTGATACGGACTTCTCAAAATTAAAGTTATTTTTCATTTTGTAGTGTTTGTTTTTGGAAGTCGTTCTTTTATGTAAAAAGTTAGTACCTAATCGTATCGTAACCCGTAAAATACTTATTGATTATCAAACGAGCAAAGCGTGTCTGCTTCAAGTCTCAAAATTTGCTTTCCTCTGTCAGTTTCTTGCTACTCCTTTAAAGGTCGTAATTTACGACCGATCTGGACAAAAACTTGGAATACAGGTTTTATACCTTTATAGAATTTTTTGTCGTCGGGGATTGTTGATTGGAGGGGGGATACTTCCTCCAGAAAGGGGCAATAAGGGGGCTACTGGATATCTCTGCCTTATGAGATCCGCTTTCGATGGTTCTTTTTTATTTGAAAGGTACTCGTAACTTTAAGTTGGTCTCATAGAAATTTGGTGAAGCTCTAATGAAGATCTTCAGCGTGATGAGCAGAATAGCTCCTGAAAATGCAGTAAATTGTTCACTTTTAGATTTCTAACAGTGGAATCGGGCCTTTAACTACTAGTTAGGGATTGATGGAGGAACTGGGACCACCTTTTCATCACAAAACTAGGCTGCAGCGTTACCTCTGCCAGTTAAAACCTATTAGTTATTTTTCTAGCTGGCCTACAAATTACTGATAATTTTGCTTTACCAAGTTTTTGAAAACAAAAACCATGGTTAATTTAATTGTTGCAAAAAAGGTTGTGCTCTCTAGATCTACTGTTCGCAGAACTACTAGTTATTAAGTAGTTCCGGTGGCCATCTGTGGTCTTCATCATCAGTTCCACTTCACCAAATGGTGCATTCCGAGAGCAAATGCACGAGTTACTATTAAAAGTACCCAAATCGCTGTAGATGTGCCTATACATTTTATTATTTATTTAAACTTCTCACATACAATAATGTACAAAGGCGGACTTAATGCTTTAGGTCTTGCATTTTGAGGATTTCTCTCGACTTCCATGGAATCCCCTCATCAGATCCTGATTTGGTGACAATGGGACCACTTCGAGAGCATACCCTTTCAAGCAAATAAAATATTTTCAAAATCGGTCCA
This sequence comes from Tiliacea citrago, assembly GCA_963921375.1. Classification (NCBI taxonomy): domain Eukaryota; kingdom Metazoa; phylum Arthropoda; class Insecta; order Lepidoptera; family Noctuidae; genus Tiliacea; species Tiliacea citrago. The sequence continues at coordinate 17,349,045 of OY992802.1, forward strand.
TAACTGACAGAGAAATCGGTGAACAAAAAAAAAAAAAAACATACAGACGAACATAATATAACCTCCTCCTTTCTGGAACTCAGTTAAAAATAGAACCTTGCTAGAAGTTCAACACCCCTTTTTTTGTGTGAGAAATCATCTTCTCCCGCTCTGGGCGGAGCGGGAGGGCGTGTCAGACTTTTAGTGACTAAAGCCCACCCGTGTTCCTTCCGTTGCCTGTGTGCCAGGGCCACGATATGCCCTTTCGGACAAACTCGCAACCCTGGCAGGCATTGGCCCTTTCGGACCCCGTCAGTTGGTGCTGACAACTCTTTGAGGCGCGCGTGGAACACAACGCGCCGTCGACCCGGGCCCTGAAGGGCTACTCCGAACATAAATCTGAAGTATCTGCCGAATGTTCGGTCTTTTCTTTACTACGGCTAACTATTCCAGACTACGGCTAAAAAATAAATAAAAAAGGCAGTCGAAGAGATAAGCCAAAGTCAAAACTGTGATTTGAAGTCGGGTAAGGCCTCAAAGTCAAAAAAAGAAACTATGGAAGTTATAAAAAGGTCGAACATTTCGCCGATACTTCGGTTTAGCGCAGGTGCTTATCGGACGGCGAGCTAAAGTTCAACACCCCCTAAAACTAATTCTTCACTCACCACTTCATTTATCCAGTAACTTGAGATTAAACAATTAATCAAGTAACAGACGTCTGTGCAACTCTTTCCAATTATTGCGATCCTCTGGCTCGTTGGCTTGAAACCGATGCTTGAGACGGGTACTAATTAGTTAGAAATCCATGAAATTAGTCGAGTAAAAAGGCAAAGATTTAGTTTTCTCAACACTAGATAGAAACTTTAATTTATTCAAACGGACACACACTTCCCTATGTGTTTATTATTCTAGCTTGTGGCGCTCGTGGGTTGCAGCTGAAAATCAGCGTCAGGCGACATTATGCTGAGCATTATAATCATTGTTTTCTGTTTTTTATAGTTGTATGGAGTATTTTTGAATACTGTAATGCCAATAAACGCATTATTCTTTGTTTCGTCTTACACAAACTTATCTGAGAAATGGAATAATAGTACCTACATTTTTTACCGAGGGGAAAAAGTGACCGATAACTAACGAGGGTGTAGTTACAAGCCCAAGGCTCAACCGGGTGCCTTTTTGGTGGTATGAGGAACAGGGTGTAAAGTTAGTGAACTTTACACCCTGTTCCTCATACCACCAAGGGCGAGGTTCCTCTGACCAGACGGGCAGTTGCCCACCAGACACAGCACCCGTCTGGTCGGAGGATCCTCCCTTTTCTATGGTGGATGAGTGAACATTACACCCTGTTCCTCATGACACCAAACCTTAATACACACGAGTTGGGAATCGCACTTTCTTCCGAGTGATACATAGCGCTTTTTTATGCTTTAAAACACGTTGCCCCACACTAGAAATGTCTCCTGTATCGTGGGTGCGTTTACAAACATTTAAAATCACATACACAAACAGCCAGACCCGGAACAACTACTTGTACAAATATTTGTTCCGTGCGGGAATCCAACCCGCGACACGCAGCGCAGCAGTCAATCGCCGTCAAAGCTACTTTACCTACGAGGAAAATAAAAGACAAGTTGTTTAAGTGAATTTTGTTCTGGCGGCGTTATCAAATCTTCACTATCACTACTAGACGGCATTATAGAGTAGATTGTAACGCAAAATTAAAATTCAATCAAATAAAACAAAAGAAAGCTCTCCGCGCGCACGCGATTTTCACTTGTTCATTCTTTTTTATTTATTTTTTCTAAATCAATGTTCAGCAAAAGCATGTGTTCAGTAGCATTTTGCGCTTCGTGATAAAACTTTTTATATTTTGGTATTATACTACATTTAATATAGTTATTTATGATACTAGTGCTGTAAGATGGTTCTTACCATAGTCACGAGTTTGAAAATACCAATTTCCGCCCGTGTGTCATACAACGCTTTTTAACACATTTGCGAGAAAACAGTAAAATAGGCAATGGAACAAGCCATCAAAACATTTTAAGAGAATGATTGAGTATTTTCTCGAGTCTTCCATGATATAAAATTATTGTAAATCATTAAATAGCACTCACGCGATTTTGGCGGCTCATTCAAGATATCAGGTGGAGTAGATTCCATATTAATATCGGATTCCTCGCTTGAACTCATATTATTATTTTGTTTATAAATATCAGTCGGAAAGTCGCAACAATCTTTGACGTTTCTAATATGAAAATGGCGCAAATTAGCAAATGGCGCCACGTGCGCATGGTGAAAATTAGTACTAAATCTTTCGTCTCAATTTTTCTTAAATAATAAAGTGAGATAAAAGTATTGAGCAAAAGCGCTTCCAAGGAGGTTCGATCACTCAGCTTAATTCTCGTAATTTGAAACTCCTTGGTGGAATTCTTATATATTTTTTTTATGGAAAATAAAAAAAATAAACCGTTAAGGATACGCACGGCGCTAAACAACGGAGGGTGTGGTAAAACATATACTTAGGTGACAGTACCTATTTTATCGCACATTGTATAGTGCGTAATTTTTAACATTCAACTCAACCTATACAGAACCCTAATTGCGTAGCACAGTTTGAATCGGAATCGGAATGATTTTGAAGTATATTGCTAATCCATTGCTTCATAAGTTAGAAAAATTTGTCTGCTCAACAACGTAAATAACGCAATGAATGTTGTTGAACTGTCAAATTGAAACCGATTCCTACAGATAGTGGGTTACGCAGTTAGCCCACATGCTTCGTAAATTCATTTTGGGAGCAAATGTGTTGAAAAATAAAAAAAATACAGCAAGTTAACAATGGATTTCATGTAATTTTTCGACCCGCTTTGTACAACAGTAATGACGTACATGTAGCCTCATTAAAAAAAAATAAGGTACTTTTCCAGCAGGTATAGATGAAAAAAAAAGAAGACTAAGATAATAAAGGACCGTTTTTAAAAGTTCTCTCCCAAAAAATAAACGTTGCATAAATGTCAAAAATGTACCATTATCTATAAAAACGGCAAAAAAATCACATTTGTTGTATGGGGGCTCCCATACAACAAATGTGATTTTTTTGCCTTAAATATTTTAATTTAACATTTATTTTTAAAGTAAATATAACTAAATATTCTGTGAATACTTCAAGCGTCTACCTGTTGCCGTTATCAATATCGAGCAAAATATTCTGTTTTATAGTATTTGTTGTTATAGCGGCAACAGAAATACATCGTCTGTGAAAATTTCAACTGTGTAACTATCACGGTTCATGAGATACAGCCTGGTGACAGACGGCGGACCCTTAGTAATAGGGTTCCTGTTTTACCCTTTGGATACGGAACCCTAAAAATTACATATTTTTAGTAAAAGAGGCGAAAGACATAATTATAGTACTAGAAGTAGGGATCTATTAGCTCAACCAGGTTTCAGACTGGCAAAAGTAGACTCATCTTTCATGCTTTAACTGAATGAGACCAAATTCAAGTCTTGTATAAAACGCACACTATGCTGGGGGATTACATCGCTGATAAAAATGCTTGGCTCAGTGCTGGTCCTGCTCCACATGAAAAGCCACTTATATCACAGAAGATGCTTTCCAATGATTATAAGGATTTATAATAAATTACCAAAATCATACAGGGAACTACCAATCAATCGGTTTAAAACAGTGCTATTTAAATGGCTTCAAGAAAAATCATTCTATTCTGTGAATGAGTAAGTACCTAAACTTTAAAGATTTACACTGACATTTAACTATTATAATTTGACAAATGTGTGACATTTCTATTGTTAATATATTATCTAGGATTTATGTTCCAATTTTATTATCATTGATTTAATTATATTTGTATCAATTATTATGTAATCAATTATTTTGCATGCTAGTTTCAGCGAATTGTTTTAGAAACTTAAAACACCCGACCAATGTACTACAATTCTTGCAAATAAATTTCATTTCATTGCATTTCACAACTAATTGATTAACATTTGAAAATACTGTTGGAACTGCTGAAGATTTTAAGACTATCTTTTCATTGTATAAACTCAATCTCCTTTGTATTATATAATTGCATAGAACCAGGTGTAAGTACTATGTAATCTGTGACCAGCATTACCTGATCCTTCTTCCATTATTCTTCTTTGTAAGGGGGGTCAGACTTGAATTGAATATGCCCGGGCTGAGAGTATAATATCATGCTCACTCAGATGTCTCGCTGATGGTGGCGCGTGTATTGGATCATTTAGCTCCCTTCAAAATGGTTGAGCTGAATGGTGCTGATCCATGCGTCATGTTCCTGAACGGGCGCTGTCAGTTGGGACTGGTCATCTCTTAGCTGCCACGGCTTATTTTAATTATTTTAGTTTTGTATTGTTTTTTTTTTAAATATTTTTATTACAGACGCTTCTGACGTTTTGCATCGTTCTCACATGTAAAATTTCAACATGAGTGATGTAACCAATACTTTGTATCAATATTTTAATTTAAAAGAGTGTCTGTGTAGTTTCTTGCCCGTTCTTCTCCATAGGAACCTACTACTCTTTGGAATAGGCAACTAGCTTCATATTTCTAACTGACCGACTTCTTGACAATCCAAAAGTGCCTGTAAATGGTTTAAATGAAATAAATGCTTTGAGTTTGAGTTTGAATGCCGCGCTGCTGTAGTGCCTCGGCAATGTTTGCAGACGCACGCACTGACGGCTTTGATGCACTGTGGCGTAAGAAATCTGCCTCACTACTCCGTAGTCTGCGTGGCAGTCCCAACACTATTTTCTGCAATCGATAGCCGGGCAGACAGTCCACAAGTGTGAGCACTTGCAAACCGCACCACATGTCGATTCTGTAACCATTTCACAACAAAAAACATACGTGAAGTGAGCGTGGAGTGAAGAAAGAAAGAAATAAACTGTCAGTGTCATCCCCCTGATGCTAGGGATGGATCAAATATTGCATTTGCAGTCACAATCGAGATTTTAATAATATTTTTTATTCTAATTATGTTGATTATTTTATATTATTTCAAAGCTAGTTTTTAAGTGTCTAAACATAGTTATGTTTAAGGACTAGTCTAGGAAAAAAACGGAATACAAAACAAAATTGAATATCCGACTGAATTTCTGTTTTGATATTTTATTTAAAAATTCGGAATGTTTACACATAAAAATACTAGCTTTGAAATAATATCAAGTTATCAACAGAATTAGCATCAAAATATATTATTAAAATCTCGATTATGATTGTAAATATAATGCTTGGTCAATCCCTAGCACCAGTGAGATGACATTGACAGCTCACTCCACGCAAGATTTCACGGTGAGATATTTACAGAATAGCACTTCGAATCTGTTTTAATTATAAAGTACTAACATAGGCTAAGCTATTTTGTTACTAACACTGTAGACCGCATTGTAGTCTGGATAAATAAAAATTAAAAATCCTCAAAACTTGAGCCAGTTCCCTTCAGCCTGATAACATATTCTTAGGGATCAGAAGCCTAATGAGTTTTTTAAATCGAAAATATAAAACGGCCTACAATGATTTATTTAAATTGGAAAAACCGTTACAAGAAAATAGTTCAATATGATACTAGTACGCGTCCATCGCATCCGAGCTCCGCAGCAAAAGTGACCGAGGCGAGTGAGCACACGGCTCATGGTGTGTCACCCCTTCCACTGACAGCGTCATCGCAGCGAACTGATATCCCCGCCCTATCTGCTGCCAAATCCTCTAATACAATTTTTTTTTTTTTTCTTTCTTTTTGGCTTCGCACGGTTTGTGCATTTAGCCAGTGTCATGTAAAATTAGGTAACAAGTACAAAGCTGTAACTAATATTAATAATGTATAATTATGAAATGAACTCCATTCAATGATGCATGATAAAGATGATAGATGATATCCCGCCCCGCTCCCCTTGAGTTTCAGTAAAGACGTGGCACTTTACTGAAACCTCGCGCGGACTTCTTGAGAGAACTTAAAGTGATGTTGCACTGTTTTGTTTCATTTGTCTACACTAGTGCAGGTTCACGAACACTTAATGGTTAATAATCCACCACTATTACACATTAATATTCGTCTAAACACAAATTTTAGAAAATAAAACAAAACTGCTAACATGACGCTTCACTTTCCCGCCAAGAAGTCTCTAATACTATTAAATATCCAACTAATCACTAACTAGCTAGTCACATTTAATTAAAACTTCTATAAAGAGGTGCTAATTCACTTAAAGTTTCAGCTACTTATAACTCCGTTCTACTTAGACAGAGAAGCAAATGCCGGAACTTCGTCTTTCACGGATTTAAACAAAGCCTTTATCACAAGCTACCATCATTTATTAGAACAATGAAAACACATCCCAACTACCACAAAGCACAAGCTTACAGAGCAGCAATAGCGAACACGATAATGAGGATTCTAGATTTACTGAGAAATTTATTTATTTTTATTTATTTATTTTCCAAAAAAGTGCGTTACATTTCCTTATAATATTCTAACTACATTAAAAGTAGCTAGGTTTACATTAGGTTAAGACGCAAAGGAAGAACTTTACCTAAGAACTCCACACTAGGTCGAGCCTGTCTCGTAGAGTCCTTGGGTAGTATTGCTATATTAAGCAAATGCGCATTACATTAATTGTTACTGTTAAGGTGTGTCCAAACATTGAGCGGCAAGAGCGCGGCATCAACACGCGGCGTTCGCAGGACACATTTCTGCCGCGCTATAATTAGGACTAAACCAACGAATGTTTGCGCGGCAGTACTGTGCGGCACATCCGAGACACGCCGCGCACTGCAGTTGGCATCAGAACTAAAATGAAAGCGGTTGCGTGTGTCGCTCTGCTCATATTCGAAAATTGTGAAGAAGGAATAAGAAAAAACCTATTAAGATAGATTAGAATAATATAATGCATATACAACCAATAATTAAAGAAGATCAGAGAGAGAGAGAGAGAGATTTAAGATCTAAATTGTTGGTTGTTTCATCCCATATGTCTTCATGTTTGTTTTTATTATGGTATTATTTTTATCGAGGATCCCATAACACATTAAAAGATCCATACATTTCAATCAAACGAATCGATGTTTCGTTGTCCATTTTTATACGCATCAGATATACGTCCAAACACAACTACTGACGAATGTTCACTGCAAATGTTTGTGAAGTCACTTACTGAAGGATATTTTTGAAAAATATGAAACTTCACAATGTCAACTAAGTGACCGCTTGTTGGAGGCTGGGGAACTACTGGATTTGGTGAAGTGCAATGCTGAGAGGTATGAGTCTCTGACTAATAACCTCTCATGTAGCTGTGCCAACCAGCCACTACCTACTCAGCCTCAGCCTAACTTGAACCCTCCGGTGTTGGCTCTTCCAGGAGAGACCTGTGTTAGCTCACAGCAAAATAAAACAATATTTTTTTGTGATGAATTAGGTTCTGGCTTTGGAAAAATTTTACTCAATTACCTTAGCCATAGTTTTACCAATCAGAGCTATCATAACATAAGTTTTAAACAAATGATTAAAAGAATTACAGACACAAACCTAAATAATTATTCTACAATGGTTTTGTTATTAGGAAATAGTACTAGTATTACCAGAAAGGACATAGTGGATGGTGTGAACACCTTATTAAAGTTAAATGTAGGAAAGCTGATATTGTGTGCTTTTCCTTATTCTGACACCTTATCAGATGATGATAATAATTATATTTTTAGGTTGAATAATACTATTCATAGGCTGACATGTTGTCATAGTGACAAATTACTGTATTTTGACACTAATAAGTTTGTTAGTGGTTTTAAGTTGACTCAGAGAACTTTATCTCTGTCTGGGAAATGTAGACATAAGATTGCTATGTTGATAGCATATAATATTAATGAGGTTATAGCTAATATAACGAAATTTAGTATTAGTGACGAGTCTGTGTTGTCTAGTTATACTAACAACATAGAGATTAATTATGAGTCATCATGTTGTACGAAGGAGGATCTACCTATAATACCAACATCCTTGGAGGCCACTACCAGTCAGATAGGGTATTCTCTTCCTGCTGGAACTCATACAGGCATTCTAGACTCTTCAGTTGTAGTTGTGGAGGTCACTCCAGATAATTCTTTAAACTAGACTGTAAGACAACAGAAGTTACCCATTCAAATAACCAATTATTATTATTAGCGAATAATAAAAAGGTATCTTCTGGCCATTTAACTCATAAAAAAAAAACAAAGGGAGTGCAACATACTTTAAAATTATTTCATCAAAATATCCAAGGTTGCTCTTCCAAATTACTGGAAATAGAATTGTTTTTAGAAAATACCAAGTTTGATGTCATTTGTTTAACAGAACATTGGTTAAAAGATCATCAAGTGATGTCAATTAATTATGAAAATTATTGTGTAGTTAGCCATTTTAGCCGAAAACGTATGATACATGGCGGATCATTAATATTAATTAAAAATTCTATCAAATCGAAAGAACGGAAAGACATCATCGGACTGTCGGTTGAACACACCATTGAATTGTCCTGTGTTGAGCTTGATAAGCATGTTATAGTATGCGTATACAGACCTCCAAGTTACCAGAATCTATCTTTGTTCGATTCTGTACTGGAAGATGTGTTAAAAAAACTTAGTACTAATAGTAAGTCAATAATCATATGTGGTGATTTTAATATTAACTTATTAGAAAATAACTCGAACACTGTCAGATTATTGAGTCTTTTTAGGTCATTTGATTTGTCAAATGTTTTTATTGAACCAACCCGAGTGACAGCTTCTTCTGCCACTTGTATAGATAATATTTTTTGTAATTGTGATTACTTACACAAACAAATTGTAAATAAGTTGCCATCTGATCATAGTGGTCAAACAATAACATTTTGCTCCTATATGCCTGTACAAAAAACTCAAATAAGGTTTAGGCCAATTACAAGTAAAAATTTAGAGAAATTAAATAATTCTTTGGCCAGTGCATTATGTGTTCAGAGATTTAATAATATTTGTGACCCAAATGAGTTCTACGCCGAGTTCTTTTCACTATTAAACACACAATTTAATGACACTTTTCCACTAAAGACTAAAAGTATTTACACAAAGTTCGTATTTAGTGATTGGGCGACTCCAGGTATTCGTAAAAGCAGGGAAAATCTTTTTGAACTTTATGGCCTAAAGCAACATAAGAATAATACAAGCTTTCATCAATATGTTGCAAAATATTCTAAAACTTTTAAAAGTGTGTGCAAAATAGCTAAAGCTCTTTATATTAGCAATAAAATAAAATCAGCTGATGATAAAATAAAAACTACCTGGCAAATAATAAATAATGAAACAGGTAGGAAAAAACAGCGTAATACTGAATTAAATTTAGAAACTGCACATGGGCCCATCACTTCAGAGGTAGAAATAGCTCAGGAATTTGAAAACTTTTTTGCTAATATTTCCCTTAAAACTACTGAAACTTTAAATTCCTCACCCGCGCTCTCGGCTGCCTTACTTAGAAAGAATGTAAAAGTATGCCCTTTGGAATTTAGGTTCCAACATACAAACCCCCAGGCTGTTATAAAAACTTTTAAAGATCTTAAAATTAAATTAACAGAAGATCTCTGGGGCATGTCTGTAAAAGTCTGTAGATCTATAATCGAAACCATTGCGCCCTATTTAGCTTTTATATTTAACACCAGTGTGGATCAAGGAGTCTTTCCGGATCTCATGAAACACAGTAAAGTAGTTCCTTTGTTCAAATCCGGAGATAGTAAAGAACCCAATAATTATAGGCCTGTGTCAATTCTGCCAGTTCTCAGTAAGGTGTTTGAAAAGTTGATGCTCAATCAAATGTTACGTCACTTTAATAAAAAATCCATCTTTCATGAACAGCAGTACGGTTTCACTAAAGGGCGTTGTACCACTGACGCCGGTGTTACCCTAATAAAGAACATTTTTAACGCCTGGGAGGAAGCACAAGATGCCATTGGAATCTTTTGCGACCTCTCTAAAGCGTTCGATTGCGTGAACCATGAGACACTTTTGCTGAAACTAGAGCACTATGGGATTAGGAATGCAGCTCTTGATTTACTAAGATCATACCTAAAAGATAGAAAGGTTAAAGTTCAAATAAACGGCGTTAACTCATTAGGGTCTGAAATGGCAATGGGCGTTCCTCAAGGTTCGATATTGGGTCCATTCCTCTTTTTAGTTTACATTAATGATTTACCCCAATTACTTCAAAATCAACCGAAGATGGTGTTATTTGCTGATGACACATCATTGATCTTTAAAATAGATCGACGATCACAAAATCTTGACGAAGTGAATAACTCTATTCTTCAGGTCCAAGATTGGTTTACGGTAAATAATTTGGTATTAAATGAAAAAAAAACCAAATGTATTAGATTTAAATTACCTAATGTTAGAAGTAGCGAATGTGATATCATATTGAACGGAGAAAAACTGGAATTTATTAATCAAACGGTTTTCCTAGGAATCACTATAGACGAGAAACTGCAATGGGGACCACATATAACCTCTCTGGCGGGGCGGCTAAGCTCGGCCGCTTATGCTGTTAGAAAGATAAGACAGCTAACAGATATAGAAACCGCGCGTTTGGTTTATTTTAGTTACTTCCACAGCATTATGTCGTATGGCATTTTACTGTGGGGTCGGGCTGCTGACATTGAGTCCATCTTTATTTTGCAAAAGAGAGCTGTCAGAGCAATTTATAATCTCCGTCGCCGCGAATCTCTTAGGGAACTATTTAAAAGGATTAATATTATGACGGTACCTTGCCAATTCATTTATGAAAATATTATGTATGTAAGGAAAAATCTACATATTTTTAACAAGATAAGCGATAGACATAATTTTAATACTAGAAATAAAGATAAAATAGATCAACCATTTTTCAGATTATCTAAAGTACATACATCTTTTATGGGGTACTGTGTTAAATGTTACAACAAAATACCTTGTGATGTATTGAAATTAAATGAGAGAAAATTTAAAACACATATTAAAAGTACACTTTGTAAACAAGCATATTACAAGTTAGAGGATTATATCCAGGACAGGAATGCTTGGAAACATGCTGGTCCAGCTCCATAGGACAATCTAGAGTCTAGACAAAATCAAACTGGTTGCTATTTTTATGGTAAAATCTGTTATTTTTATGATATTCATTTTACATTCTGTGATAACCTATACTCACACACTGACTTATTTTTTTAGAAAAACATACTTGTATGATGTTTGTAAATATGTGAACACCACGTATCTATCTAATAATTAAGTTATTTTTCATTGCTTAGTTTTTAATTCGTTTTACCTATTATGGTATAGTAATTTTATTCTAGGTGCATCGTCTTCACATATAATCATATAATTAATGTAATCAAACAAAATATTGTAAAACATTTTTAAAAGAGTACCGGTGGAGTTTCTTGCCCATTCTTCTCCATACGAAACTACCTTTTGGAAGGGGCAACTAGAATCAATTCTATTTTTTTTGTAAATTTTGACGTTCAAAAGTGCCTCTTATGTGCCTATTTGAAATAAATGCTTTGACTTTGACTTTGACTTTGACTTTGTGCGCGGCAGGTTGACAGAAGCGTTCGCGCGTGGCAGTCGTCTAATCACAGCGCGGCAGGCCGCGCGCGGCGGCCACGCTCAAATGCCGCGCTATGTTTGGACACACCTTTACAATTGCGAAGCACATGAAAAAGTGTTTTTATTATATATAACAATTAAAACATTGTCTAGACTATATAACAGTTATATTAAAAAATAAAATAAATAAATTAATTAAAATTTTGAGAGCAATGTGCACTATGTTTAAGTATGTGGTGTATATGTGTGCGAGAGAGATTGTGTGTGTGTGTGTGTATGTGTGTGGGGGAAAAGGTGCGTGTGTGTATTTGTTGGTGTGTTACGAAATTACCTTTAAGAGAGCTTCGGTTTTACTGTAGGATTGGGTTAGCAACCAGTTGCGAACAATCTTTTTGACTAGGCCAGTTCTAGAGTTACTGATGTCACACATCTTCACCACTTTGTTGTATTATGTGACTGATAGAAAACAATCAATCATCAATGTCAATATGATGACTACTATTATCTTATGACAAAGTGGAAAGATAGTGTTCTTTATCTTTCACTCTTCTTTTATATACTGCAACAGTTTGGCAGTCCCAAATGTCAGGCCATTGTTGCCATTGATATTTATGTCAATCCTGTTGCAAGTTCGTGTAGAAAAATACGAAACGCTTTCAAGGCGATTGCCACTGTTTAGGCTCGCCTGCTGACCGCAATTATTGTGGCGGTTTGAGTGAAATACTTTAGAAGTGACACTTCGTAACTTGCCAACCGCACGAGCGGTCAAAATATTTTCTGTCCACTGTAATTTATCTAAATTAAAGTAACTTCCAAAAGTTCATAGTAATCATACTAATCATTGAATAAACCAAAATATCCAATTATCCATCCTTTATGTTGTAATAGACAGTCACTTCTAGGTTCTAGGTCTAAGTTCTAAGGAAAAATCGGCTGTCTGTAAAGTCGGTTTACTGACGATAGTTGAACGTGACAACGTCATAAGTTAACTTATTGTTATAGTTTTGTCAATTATAGCATAACCTACAATCTCTGCACTAGCGGATCGATGCTATTTATTTTAATGATGAAAGCTCGAATATTCGACAATATATCACTGAACATATATTTAATATCGAAAGAATCATTACCTTTATCGCCGCAATTATCGTTGCTATAAACAATTGACACCACATTCACTTTTCACTGCACTTCATACTTGACGAAAACATGTAAATGTATTATTGTATAGCAGCTGTCCACGCGGACGCATCGCTCACTCAAGTAGGAGAGAGACAGATGTCGAACGCTGCCGAACGCGTACGCCGATTGTGACTCTTTGTCGCTCGTTCCGCGCTCTCGCTTGCACTTCAAGCCTTAAATGGAACGCCTCAGAGCGAGGTAACGCCACATGAGTCATGTTTTTTCGTGCGTCCAGCCGGCTCCATCGAATTATAAGACGTTGTCACGTCAAAAAAAAACAATAAAAAAAAAGTCAATGAATAATCATCATCATGTGCCTAGCCTTTTAACAACTATGTTGGGGTCAGCTTCCAATCTAACCAGATGCAGCTGAATACATAGTATTTTACATGGAGCGACTGAGGATTATTGAGTAACACGATACCCCTTGGTAAGACTGGTTGTCAGACTTTCGGGCTTCTGACGACCCGTAACGACTAGGTATCAAAGATCCACGAATGACGGCCGGGACCAACGGTTGAACGTGCTTTCCGAGGCATGGAGGGATCTTGGTATGTAAAGATGGTCACCCATCCACTGACCAACCGCAGCAAGCGTAGCTTAACCTGATCTATTGACCCGTGCGGCTGTTGTTACTTAGTTTTAGCCCTAGCACGAATAATACAGACAATGTATGAAATTTTACTAGGGTCATTAAAAAATTTCGACCCTCGTTTGGTATCGCTTCCGCGGTTTGTGTGCTTCTGGCGTTAATATCCGCTGAAAACCGGTTAAGACCGATTCTAAGCGGTTCAAACTAACTTCGTGGTTCAAACTTTTAGGGTTGAAATTAGATTACAGCTTATTAGGAAAGTTTGATGTTATTATTATTAGCCACTATTGTGAGTGACAGTTAATTTTGAACTATGACTGTTTGCTAATTAAACTTGGCTGAGCTTCGAAATTTTAACTTTTATTGTGAAACATCTATAGGCGCACTTAAAACCGATTGCTGGCGGGGCGACGCATGCCGCGTGGCGATCGGCCACTATACACTTATACAGTCTATATTTATGTAGTAGTGTGTAAATGAGTGTGTAGTGCGATATTTCAATCTGCCAGTCGTCCCGTGATGGCTCAATTTTTTTTTATTGAAAGTTGAATCAGCTTCTATAAAAATAATAATTAGGTAGGTATAAAATACCATGTAACATTGATTAACACAGCGTATGGCTTGATTCGCATGAATTACCTCGCCAGTAACGGGCATCAACACTTAAATATTATTTTTCAGTAGGCGATTCGCACGGTTAATTTATCTGTAGGAGAATCGACAACTCAAGAAATACGTATTAGGCAGAAGCATAAGCATTTCATCAGCCTATAATACTCCCACTGCTGGGACTCAGGCCTCCTCTCGATGCGAGGGGAACGGGCCGTAATCCACCACGCAGCTCGCAGGCCCAATGCGGGTTGGTCACATGTGACACTTAAATACTAGCTTTGAACTAATATAAAATGATCAATAGAATTAGTAAAAATATAATTTAAATCACGATTATGATTATAAATGTAATGCTTGGTCAATCCCTAGCATCAGTGGGATGACACTGACAGCTCACTCCACGCAAGTTTTCCCGGTGAGATTTTTACAGAATCGACATACAGTACGTCGCGTGCTCCCGCATCACCAGTCCTGACTCTCTGTATATTTTGGCTGCTGAGACCAAAACTGCAAACGTATTATACAGGGAATTTTTTCAGGCCACCTTTTTAAGTTCGTCGGTCTATCTTAATGTGGGGCATCCCACATTACGCGGTCTCCACTCCAGGACTCATCTGCTCCACCGGCCATCGGTCCCTCGACAAACACGGCCGGCCCACTGCCACTTCAGCTTGCTTACTCTGCAAGCTATGTCGGTAACTCCAGTTTCATAAAAATGTGGCTGTTATTTAAGTGTATTATGGTGTATTACGACTTCCACGCGAACGGAGTCGCGGGCAGAAGCTAGTTTGAAATAAATACGTTTTTTTTACGTTACCGAAACGTAAACGTAAACGTTTTGACGGCGCAGACACGGCGAGAGCTAAAATGAATATTGAGGTGCAGGGCTATCCACGCTATGCTTTTGTTATATATGACTGATAAATGAATGATATTTTACTTCTGTAAAATGATTAAAAAAAAACACTTCACACGTCAAAAAGAAGTAATAATTATTTTAAAACCAGATGAATGAAGTTTCTTAACAGACTATTTTAACATAATTGGCGAAGTGTAGGTATACCTCTGCCCAACCCTTCGGGCGTACTGTCCTCTAAGATCTAAGAAGAAACACCGAACCAGACCAGACTCAGAGGTCTCTTTCAGAGTCCAGACATTATTTTGGTCAGACCATGTGAGATACAGATTGATAACTGCAATCGTGCAGCTCAACTTATAACTTAGACATTTAATTCACTAGTAAGCTGCCAGTATCAGATTTTTTTTAACTCTATGGCGACTTATTTTACGGCAACTTGTTTTCATTTTTTTTGCTTGCATTTTTATTTTACCGGTTTCCCCAGCAGTGGGAACACTATAGGCTGGTTATGCTTATGCATTTTTGCTATTGGTTCAGCTATTTTGGTCGAGTTCTGGTACATACCAGTAACATAATTAAAATTATTTACATTGAAAGAAAATTCATTGAAAAAATAAGCTATATGTCACCGCCATTATAGTCGCATCTTATCGTAATATAAATCTTAAATCCAGTTAGCAATGTCAGTAGTAGGAGCGATTACCCTTAGTGCTCGTTTACGGAGACGCGGGGCGTCGCGCGTCTCGTGCAGCGTGGCGTCTCGCGGCGCGTCGGACGTTTTATCTGTTACAGAGAGGCGGTGCGTGCAGCGGCCCGCGTCATCACACGCGCAAACACAAACATATGGCAATGTACGATGTTGTTTAAGGAGACGCGGGGCGTGAAGAGTAGCGGTGTCGCCGCTGCGGCCGCGGCGGAACTTGTCGCGTGTACGTAGCGGGTATCGCCGTATGCTCGTACCGGGGCGTGCGACGCCGCGGGCGTTGTTACGTTTTACCCTGAACGTAGAATTACAGAAACGCAACGCCGCGTGCGACGCCGACTCGGCGGTGCCCTCCGCGTGCTCAGCCTGAATTTCAAGCAAACGCGTGTAAAATCGCTTCTCCGTAAACGCTCTCATACAACGCCATATGTTTGAATTTAATGCGGGACGAACCGCCCAACGCGACGCGTGGCGGCGACGCCCCGCGTTTCCGTTAACAAGGCCTAAGACTGTTCACACTACTGCTGTCGAAATTAACATTTATTTCAGTGCAGATTTAGCACAAATAAATATACCAAAATACAAGAATATACTAAAACAAATAAGACAAACAATGGCAAAACATTACCGTTGTGATGATACTGCCAGTTTTTTACGAATGTGCTCGCAAACTTTAACTTTAAAGGATAATCAGTTGTTTGTCATCCCGATTTCCACGTGGATTTCTATCTGGAACAATATCCGTCAACATCTGGCAACTAGCAGCCCTAACAACACTGTTTCATTTTCGCCTCAGCTTTTCCGTTTATTCAGCTTGGCGTGTCGCCATCCTTATTGTTTTAGTAATAAAATTTTAACCTTATTCACATAATCTTTTATACGTTGGTATAATGTGAAGACGTCTTTATGTACCTACTACGGATTCTTGGAGGTACAGTTATTGTTTAAGGACTTTTGTTATTTTGGGTGTTGACATTTGTTACAAACAACGTCCGCTAATTAGAATATTGGGGTCCCTATGAAATAGGCGTTTTTATCTCACAAATAGAGAACCTCGTCACTTCCATGGTTTAAAATATTCAACAATTGCTTGGTATTATATCGAATACTGACCATCATAGACAACTACCAGTAGTAAAAAAACCTTATTACTTGTAGTTTTCTAAACATAAAAACTGGCCAAGTGCGAGTCGGACTCGCGCACGAAGGGTTCCGTACCATAATCTATAAAAATGGCAAAAAAAAATCACGTTTGTTGTATGGGAGCCCCCCTTAAATATTAGTTTTATTTTAATTATTTATTTTTAAAGTGAATATAATTATAACTAAATATTCTGTGAATATTTCAAGCGTCTACCTGTTGCCGTTATCAATATCGAGCAAAAACGACCAAAAAATCAAGTTTGTTGTATGGGAGCCCCCTTAAATATTAATTTTATTCTGTTTTTTAGTATTTGTTGTTATGCGCATGCGCTAGCGCTTAATCTAAGTGGCATATCGTTATCTTAGTTTTGAAACATTAGTGCATAAAAGTTTCATGGTTGTTTTATAAATTAAGAAAATGTTAGTATGAAAAATGCAATTTCTTTTTAATTCTCCATACAAAACGCTGATTTCATAGGTCCACCTATTATTTCCGGTTTACTTACATTTGATTTAATTTGAGTCTTCAAAGATAAGATATACGGTAAAATTTGTGAGTTTGCATGTACGGGTAATCTTCGGGATTATTTCCGGTTTACTTACATTTGATTTAATTTGAGACTTCAAAGATAAGATATACGGTAAAATTTGTGAGTTTGCATGTACGGGTAATCTTCAGGACAGACCATCGATCCGATTCCGAAAATTCTTCTCACTAATAGGAAGCGTATTGCCGAGTGTCATAGGCATATTTTATGTTAAAACAAGAAATTTCACGCGAATGAACTCGCAAGTAGAAGCTAGTCAGTTAAATTGACGATATTTTTCCTTTTTTTTGAGACATACCATGAGTCCAAATCGCACAGATGATGTCGCATGTCGCACAAAAGTAAAACAAGCAGAGTTTTGATTATTTGCAGATTTTTCCAATAATTAAATAAAAACCTTTTAGATTTAATGCAAAAGTATAGTTTTTTTGAGTTTGTTACCCGTGGTCCCTCCCGTAGTCCCTGGTAGGGACCACGGGTATTTTTTTACCCATGGTCCCTTCGAGAAATACAATGCTGCCAAATTAAAACCATCTACTGTTATTGAATCATTTGGGTACGGTTAGGTTAGAACAATGACCATTAACGGATTAACCAGATTCCCTCTATTTTTGGTGAATCATTTTGAATGTTTCAAGTAACTAAGAGCTAAAATTACTACGGTCTACCATTTTAATTTGGCAGCATTGTATTTCTCGAAGGGACTACGGGAGGGGACCACAGGTAACAAATGTTTTTTTTTTCCAGATCACTGGGTAGGTAGGCATACATAGCACACGAACCAATAGCATCGGCATCTACTCTAACCCTTTACGGCAATTCGGATCGAGACTTCTAAACAGCTCGTAGACTCGAGTCGTCTTCGCAACACGAGCCACCTATTCGTAATTGTATCTACTTCCATTCCCTTCTTTACCAGCCTTTTTTGTTGTTTTTAGGGTTCCGTACCCAAAGGGTAAAACGGGAACCCTATTACTAAGGCTCCGCGCTCTGTCTCTCTGTCTGTCCGTCTGTCACCAGGCTGTATCTCATGAACCGTGATAGTTAGACAGTTGAAATTTTCACAGTTGATGTATTTCTGTTGCCGCTATAACAACAAATGCTAAAAAACAGAATAAAATAAATAAATAATAAACGTGATTTTTTTGCCGTTTTTATAGATAATGGTACGGAACCCTTCGTGCGCGAGTCCGACTCGCACTTGGCCGGTTTTATTTTTAATATTTTTGTCTTTCCGAACGTATTTGTGAACATAGCTCATTTTCATTCTATTTTATTCTATATCTTCTTTGTAATGCAACGAACGATATCTTGTACGTTGTATTAATTTCTGTTTTAGTGCTGTGCACTTCTGTAAGTGACGAATTCACAATTCCTAAAACTGTATGTGATTTTGTTTGACGACTGAGGTGTAGGTAGTGATGAGAATCAACATATTTTGCTTTAACACACAATCAGGGCCTCAAGTCTGCTATTACAATAGTGTCAGAATGGTCGATCATTGATTTCATAATTGTTGATTTTGACAAGTTTGGTAATCTACTATTATAATGGCGTCATTATGACTTTCCAATGGTCGGCCACTGACACTACATTGAAAGAAATTGCAAAGAAAATGATCGACCATTATGAATTTACCAGATTACGAACTTTTAGCAAAATGACAATGGCATGACAATGGGATTGTGTTGGAATGACTGAATTTATAAAAATAGCAGACTTGGGCCCCAGATTTTAAATGAGTTTATTTTAAAACATTCACGCAAATTAAAGCTGCTAACGATACCTGAAACTAGTGAGGTCGTTGAAGTGCCTTAAAAATAAATAAATAATTTACCGACAAGTACTATTGAAAGTCATTTAATTTGATCAATTTAATATTATTATAAATATTGTTTCGTAAATAACTCCCCCATTTTGGATGACTTTACGAATCGATCAGCACGTAACACACAAATCAAGCTCCTAACGAGTCCATTCATCAAAATGTATTGATTAATGACCTGTGACGTCACATTAATGGCGCCTGTAACTTTTCCTCATTCTTTGTGATGGTGCGAACATTAAAATGGTGGAATGATAATGGATAGATGAAGCATTGGTCAGTGGGTCATCTTATTACTTCACAGGCGGCCTATGATACAGATTTTGTAACTGGGAAAGGTTTTTTATAAGTAAGTATATGACTGTGGCCTATTTGCTCTGATACATTTGACAATGAATTTTGACCTGACCTTCACAGATTATAACCTATATTTATGTCTAGCCTGATACTATTATCTCACTGCAAGACAAAGGCCTCTTTTTCGCTTCTGGCACACAGTGTGTCTTTTTGGTAGGAGTCAAACTATACTCCGGTGATTTAGGTAATTTAATAAAGGTAAAGAAAAACAACCACGTGACGAGAGAGCGGTCAAGTAACCGACTAAACGTAATACCTGTCACCTCAGTTGTCATGCTATTTCACAGTTGTACCTTTTAATTTAGCAACGGTTTATTTCTTTGAGGTTTATAGAACCTGTCTTTTTGGGCTCTTTACAATAGACTGATTACAAAATATTATAGTATTGTTATAAAACTAATAAAAAAATTGTGCACAACCAGTTACATCTACGAAGAGTAGATTAAGAATAAATGATTAATAATAATAATAATAATAATAATAACTCTTTATTTATAAGCAAATACGCTGAGCTTAAAGAAGAAGTTACAAGAATTTGGAGACAAGATAAAGTTTATGTTGTTCCTGTAGTTATCTCCACGACAGGTGTTATTCCCAACCATCTCCTCCGTAGCCTGAAATTAATAGATCTAGAAGAATCCCTTTACATCAATATGCAGAAAGCAGCCATCCTAAACACATGCAGAATCGTTAGGAAATTTATGCAGTTAGACGAAAGTACACTCTCACCATAAAATTCACCACACGCTGCATTTACTTGGTTTTGGCCCGTAAATGTAGCTAAAAACCAGCCTAAAAAGCTGAGAAAAAAAACACTCCCGATAATAATAACTCTTTATTTCAGATTACAGGATCCATAATGTGTTAGTATTGCCTTAACCTATTGTTAGTGAAAAAAAAAACAACAATTAATTAGTTTAACATACAGTAATAAAAGAGGAAACTTTGTAAAAATATAAAAATGGTTTATAAGTTACAACGTAGGTATTTTCAAGAAAGTGTCATCTAAAAAACCCTTTTTATGATTTGTTTACCTTTATTTCACTACCTAAACCAATGGAGTATAGGTTTCTTAATCTATTCCTACATTTATTTAGTAAGTAAGTAAGTAAGTCTTTATTTGCCTTAAACATGGTATAAAAGGTGTTACAGTTTGGTAATATAATATAGTCCACATGTTTGGCTATACAACATCGTGTATCAATTGCATGCAAAATACTTAGAATTAATTTGTAAGTAGAAATAAAATGTCAAAGCTATAAAACATTCTCCACAATACAATCATCATAACATAATATTATTTAATGTCAGAAATTAATCTC
Source organism: Tiliacea citrago (assembly GCA_963921375.1). Taxonomy (NCBI): domain Eukaryota; kingdom Metazoa; phylum Arthropoda; class Insecta; order Lepidoptera; family Noctuidae; genus Tiliacea; species Tiliacea citrago. The sequence continues at coordinate 17,369,787 of OY992802.1, forward strand.
CACGAACAAAATCAAAAAGTCACAATAAAAGAAAACATTATAAAAGTAAACATTATTCGCAACAGTTCCATAACATTACATAACATAACTTAAAGTAAAAAAAAAGAAATCAATAATTATAAAATTAAAAATGCCAAAATTATAAACATTATCGACGATCCAGTATGTCATTATTTGTGAATTATAATTTAATGTCAAAAAAATCCTTAATGTCATAAAAATTATGTTCATTCAGCCATTTAAAGGCTGATATTTAGATACTAGTGTTTGTCTGCGGCTTCACCCAAGTGAAGGTCGAAAATTATCCCACAGGAACGTACTACCGGGATAAAAAGTATTAAATGTACTTATGTAATATTATATCTAGGTTATGGTCCACCCATGTGCCAAATTTTATCCAAATCCGTTTAGCCGTTTCAGCGTGAAAGCGTAACAGTCGAGCCTATTGCCAATATTGCCATCAACCGGGCACAAAGAGGATATTTAATAGGGTCTAAATATAAATAATAATATGGGTTGGTACATTCACCAAGTTTTTTTGTTCAATTTCACAATGTTACTCAAATCTTTTGGGAGTTCCATCGAAATTATAACAATACTTTGTTCCTATAGATGTTTCTTATCTTGAAGAAGAATTTCACTGTATACAATAAAATCTTCGATAACTCTCTACGGAGAATAAATTAATGGTACCTAAAATTTATTGACGACAATAGGTACAGGCGGCTACACATCAAGCTAAACATCCAATATAAGTTGATCTCGCATTCTATAGGATTTCCGTACAATGAAAGGTCAGCGTATACTGGAAATGTATAGCTTGATGTGTAGCCGTGTGTACCTACAAACTCAGATTAATATGCTTGAGACTGATAGCAAATACTTATCTACTTTGTTTCTTTGAATCTGTATTTAGATATTTGTTTCATCTAGTGTAAACTCCATTTGAAATAAGATTAGACATTTAAATAAACCTTTTTAGGGTTCCGTACCCAAAGGGTAAAACGGGAACCCTATTACTAAGGCTCCGGCGCCGTCTGTCTGTCTGTCCGTCTGTCACCAGGCTGTATCTCATGAACCGTGATAGTTAGACAGTCGAATATTTCACAGTGTTGTATTTTTGTTGCCGCTATAACAAAAAATACTAAAAAACAGAATAAAATAAATAATTAAGGGGGCTCCCATACAACAAACGTGATTTATTTTGCTAACGATATTGATAACGACAACAGGTAGACGCTTGAAATATTCACAGAATATTTAGTTATATATTCACTTTGAAAATAAATAATTAAATTAAAATAAAGCAATTATTTAAGGGGGCTCCCATACAACAAACGTGATGTTTTTGCCGTTTTTATAGATAATGGTACGGAACCCTTCGTGCGCGAGTCCGACTCGCACTTAGTTATTTTTTTTTACAGTCCGTTCAATCAATTTTGACTTCTATTGCGTTTGTGGCATGATAAATAGCAGCTGTAATAAACAGTTGGTACTCGTAACCACGTTTTGCTTTTAATGCCAACCTGCCTACGGGTTAGAAGTAAAATCGGTTGAGCGGACTGTAAAAATGTTTATTTAAATTTCTAATCTTATTTCAAATAGAGTATACCTAGATCAATTAAGGTTTTCTGAAATGGCGTTCACTAGGTGGCAGCTCGGAGATGTCTATTCTATTCTATTTTTGTTGTATGGCAAGCAAAGCCGGTGTCGACTATTCTGCCAATGTCTAAAGTGAGTTGAGAAACCAAGTGTGCATGAAAATAAAAATAAAACAATTATATGAAGAAAATAAAATAAAAACTAATAAAACTCTTCGATTGATTGATACTGTTGAACACAATGTAGATCTTGTTGGATTAGTACGGGACTGAAACAAACAAAAAATAAATAAATAAATATTATAAATGTTAAAACATAAAATATACGCATACCACAACCACACAAACGTAATAGATCATAACTTTATGTTATTGTGACGGATGAAGGTCATCAGCGCCACAAGCAGATCTTGAGAGGAATATGTTAGTAAGGAAGAAACATTAGTCGGAAGAGGGATCTTAAATTTAGGGAGGCGACTATATAAATCTAAAGGTGGAATGTTGTTCGAGCACTCAAAGAAGATGTGGTCCAGGGTGCCCTCTTCCAACCCGCACTCGCAGAGAGAGGAGTCCCGAACACGGATTTTGCGCAAAAAAACGGGAGTACAACTAAAACCCAAACGAATTCGACAAAGAACGGATATAACGGTTTTGGAGACTTTTTTGTAACTGTGGAACCAAGGCTTTGTTTTTATGACTGGTTGTACTGCATAATAAAACTTCCCCTTTCTTCTTCCAGTGATATTCCATAGTTCCTGCCATGAAGATTGGAGCTTAACTTTTGGAAGGCTCAACAAGTCGTATCCCTGATGAGTATTGTGGGTGAGATCAGCTACTGCTGATGAGCAAGCATCTTTGGCCAAAGCATCAACGAACTCATTGCCCTTAATACCACAATGACTAGGTATCCAAACTAACTGAACCTCTCTTTGACTAATAAAACAGGATAATAAAGACTTTTTAATTTTTAAAACAAGGGAGCTGTGCAATTTACTTTTGAAAGGGTTTTGTATTAGGGCTTGCAAAGAGCTAAGAGAGTCTGTGAAAATTACGGCTTTGTCAATATTTTGGTGTGACTCTATGAAAAGACAAGCTTCCAATAAAGCCACACACTCGCCCGTGAACACAGAAGACTCCTTAGGGCATTTGTACTGTAGAATTATTCTGGAGCTTTGGTAATAAACCGCAGCGCCCGTGTAACCCGGATCATTAAATTTTGAAGCATCTGTAAAAAACCTCTGAAATCCAGTCCATCGTTCCCCCAACGCCGCATTGAAAGCCGAATCCGCCGAAGGGGACTTTTTGGAAATACCAATGTCAAAGAAAATTTTTGGAATGAAACATAAGACTTCATAGGGAAAGTTAAAAAGAGGTAATCTGGGATACTGTTCTATTGGACATTCTAAATTATTAATTTGACGAAATGCTTTTAGAATTAAGGGAATTTCTTTGTTTTTCCAGTAATTTGAGCTTCGACATATGGCATCTAACTCATTCAACCTTGCTAAAAGAGGATGGGAAGATCTAGATGATAACCTAGCCACAAAACGGGAGCAAAGATACTGCCGTCTCAGGGCCAGGGGAGGTTCAGCACACTCAACCTGCAACGCGTTAACGGGAGAAGACTTCATACAACCAGAGATGATCCGAAGGCATTTTGACTGAACCCTATCCAGTCCAGCCAAAGCACCCTTGTTGCAAGGAACTAAATGGAACGTACCATAGTCTAAAACACTCCTAATTAAGGCGTTATACACTAATTTCATAGTATAGGGGTGGGCACCCCACCAGACACCCGCGAGAGCTTTTAAAATAGAAACAACCCTTTCACATTTTTTAATTAATAAATTTATATGATGTTTACCATTTAATTTTGAATCTAAAAAGACGCCTAAAAACTTTACTTTATTAACTAATGGAATATTTTGACCTAAAATGTCGATTGAGATGTGCGGGATCAATCTTTTGCGAGAGAAAATTACTGCCGAACTTTTCGGTGCGGATAATGACAGACCATGGCTTAAAAGCCAATGGTTCAAAGAGTCCAAAGAGAGGCATAGAGATGACGCAGCGTCTACGATGGAGGAATCTGTAACATACAAGACTAAGTCGTCGGCGTATTGGAGGATGTGACAGTTATTATTTAGGCAGGAGCCAATGTCCACTGTATACAAATTATAAAGAAGGGGGCTCAGAACAAATCCTTGTGGTAGTCCCTTCCAAGTCTGCCTTTCATCGAAATCCTCGCCCTGGACTCTCAGAACCAAAGAACGAGACATAAGAAGTGCACAGATGCATTCGATCATCTTAACCGGGAGACTCAGCTGGTGCAGTTTCTGCCTGAGAACGGGAAGAAGAACGTTGTCGTATGCAGAGGAAATGTCTAGGAAGGCGGCAACGACGGATTCGTTTTTGGAAAACGCTAAGCGAATATCCGCAACTAAAACACCAACACTATCCATTGTGCCGAGCCCTTTCCTGAAGCCAAATTGGTAGTTCGGCAGTAAATCCCTCGATTCGACTATCCATTCAAGTCGATTTTTAATCAGGTGTTCCAATAATTTGGCCAAGACTGAGGACAAAGCAATTGGTCTAAAGCCGTTCGGATCATCAACATGTTTGCCTGACTTCAATAGGGGAATAATGATCTGTAACTTCCACTGATCTGGAACCCAACCATTGCTATAACAAAAATTAATGATATTGAGGAAGTAGAGTTTAGCCTTGTCTCCAGAATGAATTATAAAAGAATATGGTACTCCGTCCATACCGGGGGCTGAGTCCCGGACATGCCTGAGCACCACACTCAGTTCCTCTAAAGTAAACGGCACGTCAAGAGGATCCTCTGAAATATTTTGCATGGACATATTGAAACATTCAGAAGATAAAGGAACATAGGGTGGAGCAATTTTGTCAAAAAAGAATTCTGCTGTTTCCCTAGAAATTGGTGAAGAGATTGATGGGGAGCATCCACGTCTAAACCTATTGATGTTCCTCCAGACTAACGAGATTGGAGTAGAGGGAGATAAGGAGGTACAGAACTTAACCCAACCCGAACGTTTCTTCTTGCGAAGGTGGCGTTTGGCTCTGGCATTAAACCGCAAATATGTCAATAGATTTTCGGTGCTCATATCCGCATTGTAGCATTCCTCTGCCTCAACCCTATCCCTGATTGCCGAAGTACATTCTGGGTCCCACCACGGGGGCGAAGGTATTTTGCCTCGGGCACTGTTTTTCAATGGAAAGCAGGAATCCGCACTAGAAGTGATGGCTGTAACAAACCCCTCATAACAGCTCTTGGCATGGCAGTGACCAGAAGGATCTAATAAGCTTGAATTTAAATTTGGAAGATTGTTAATTTTATCCTCCAATAATGATACAAATTTTGCCCAATCTGGTTTGGACAGGTTGTATTTCAAAAGTGGAGGAGAAGTTTTCTCTAAATAAGTCTTATTAACCAAAGATATGACAATAGGGTAATGGTCACTACCATGCGACAAGGTCGTACATTCCCAATGGGTCGAAGCTGCCAACTCAATTGAGCAGAAAGTTAGGTCAACACAGCTCTTTTGTTGACCGGGAAGAGATCTGCGTGTTGGGCAACCATCATTTAAGATGCAGAGATCCAGATCGTCCAAAATCTCAACCAAAGCTACACCAAAGGCATCACAACGTTCAGACCCCCACCTATAATGATGGCAGTTAAAGTCTCCCATGACCAGTATCGGTCCATGGACATTAGCAAAAATGTTTTTTAAAGCAATGAAAAAATCATGGTGGGGATGAGCAATATAAATAGAAAACACTGTGATGCCCTCTACCCTTCCTGCGGCAATGCTCATATCACCCGTAAGCAGAGGTAAAGCAAAAGGCGAAAGTGAAACCCGATTGTTGACAAAGAGAGCCGACCCTCCATAGCCATCAGGTCTGTCACATCTGAGGATGTTAAAGTGTGGTATATGGAAGCTAAGACTTGGAATGAGCCAAGTCTCAGCTATGGAACAAGCCAATGGCTTGTATTTATTCAAAAGAAATATGAGGTCGTGCTTTTTATGCCACACGCTCCTCACATTCCACTGAAGGAATACTTGGCGAGACGCCATTTCTGATATCTAAAAGTAGAGTAATAAGTTGGTTGGCAACGTTGGACGGTGATTGAGTATTAGAAGCAGAAGAAGAAATAAGAATAGGTAAGAGTTTAATCAGTAGGTCAATAATAGAAGAAGTACTATTATTGGAAGAGTCATTATTATAATTGAGAGCGCAGCCATTAGGCTGTGAAGATTGGGGAGAATTAGTTATTTGTTGATGTGCAGCTTTATCATATGATGGGGAAAGGGGGGCATGGGTCCTGGGCTTGAGAGTTACAGTTTTCCGATAGGACTGAGAAATTGGAGTCTTGGTGATATTTGCATAATTTCGGGAAGCTGTAGGAATAATTTTGCTAGCCTCAGCGTATGGAATACATTTTTCAGCCATAGTAGTCTTAATAGCCTTCTGTCTACCATGCTCGGGGCATGACTTGCTATTAGCGAAGTGATTACCCGAACAAAGCACACAGAATGCCTCAGCCTCAGAAAGATTGCAACCATCACCTGGGTGATCGTGGCCACACTTACTGCAGCGTGGTTTAGATCTGCAAATGGTTGATACATGTCCGAATCTGCAACAGTTGCGACATTGGATTGTAGGGTATATGTACTGTCCAACAGGAAGGGATGTATAGCAACAGTAAATCCTTTGGGGTAAGACTTGGCCATCAAAAGTGATGACACAAGTATCAGTGGGTTTCCACTCATTAATATTGTCTTTCTGAATTTTACGGTTAATGCGGCGGACTTTGAGTATTTGCCCACATCCCGCGGGCACCGACAAATATGTTATAGCCTCTTCTTCAGAAATGTCAGAGGGAACCCCAGTAACAACACCCATTCTAGTTATATTATATGTTGGAATTGAAGCAGAGTATCTATATTTGGACAATAACGGGTTAACTAAGAAAGAGTTAGCATCCTGAGGGGAAGCAAACTCTACGAACACACGGTTTCTGCCAACTCGATTAACACCACCACGAACAATGTTCGCGATGTTGTAACTTAGAAGGAACTTGCCAAAATTAACGGGGTGAAGGGTGGTACCTGCATTTGGTTGGGTCTCTATGCGGGAGACGTGAACAACATATGGGGCCTTATCCATTACTGAATACTTGATACGACCAATTTGACTTTTTTGCTGCTTGCTTGGAGGACTGGGTGACAGAATTACCTCGTCACTGGGACGTTTGCGTGAAGTTTGGGGTGATTGAGAAACATCCATCTCTGTAATGCTACAGACAACATCCGCAAATTGGGATAGTGGATTCGGAGATAAAGGCGTTGAGGCACCTGGGATGTCCGGGGGGTCAGGATCGGGGGGTTTGTTTACATCCATATTGGATAAAACGAGAATAAAATAAGACAAACACAATACAAACCTGGTTACGAACACAAGGACCACACACTTAAAGAAAAACAAGTCACAAAAGTATCAACAAACACTCAAAAATAGCAAAAAATTCTAAACACACGTGCTAGCCAAGAACACCGTGGCGAGAATCCCTCGGAGATGTCAGGTCCAAGCACCTGTTAAAAGTGTCAAAGTCGGTACTGAATGATGAACGAATGAATGAAAGGAATGATGAATGTCATCTATTTCATATTCATTGTCGAAATGAAAGACCTCTTGTCAAAGTGGCGCCAACTGGTGGCGTGAATTGTCATGAAAACCCCTCATTCTACTCTGAAATATGAAATTGACTCTTTCTTTAAAGTGCCTTGTTCTTGTTTCTGTATATCCAAGTCAATTAGATAAAACCGGTCAAGTGCAAGTCGGACCACACACAATGAAGGGTTTCGTAGTTGGGATGATTCTATCTCAAGAACAAACTTAAACCCTTTCGCGGACAGTGAACGCCTGATGACGTCATAACAATAAAACTTCTATTGTGTCTCCTTCACCGCCCGTGAAAGCGTTAACATTGGAGTTTGTGGCTAAATAATAACTGCCGCACGGTTCGATTGATCAGGTTAAGCTACGCTTGCCGCGGTTGGTCCGTGGATGGGTGACCATCTGTTCATACCAAGATTCCTCCGTGCCTCGGAAAGCACGTTAAGCCGTTGGACCCGGCTGTCATTTGTAGATCTTTGACAGTTGTTATGGGTCGTCAGAATCCCAAAAGTCTGACAACCAGTCTTACCAAGGGATATCGTGTTACCCAGTAACTGGGTTGTGGAGGTCAGATAGGCAGTCGCTCCATGTAAAATACTGGTATTCAGCTGCATCCGGTTAGACTGGAAGCCGACCCCAACTTAGTTGGAAAAAGGCTAGGCAGATGATGAACAAACTTAACATTGTAGTTGAAAACCCCGTTCCCTCATACATTCTCATTGCAAATGTAAGTTTATACGCACAATATTTAGAGATTTACTATGTTATTTTAAGACTATAGACTTCTTATAGGTTTCCTGTAATCTTTATGTAAAGAGTTAGATTGTAATGACTTGCTAATGGTTTTACGTCAATCAAATTTGATTGTGAATGCGTTCCTTTAGTCTACGAGTTTTCTAGTTTTTTAAAGTTAGTTATTTGTTGTTTAGTCTGTGACAGCAAAGACTTAAAAAAAAAACCCGACTGCGTAAAAAGTGAACTTAAAAAAGATGGAAACAAGATTTATATAAATGAATACTTTAAGGTAAACAATCTCATGCAGTCGGAGGCAATAGTTATTGTTTATAGTAGATATTAATTTATATAAATCTTGTTTCCATCTTTTTTTAAGTTTACGTTTTACGCAGTCGGGTTCTTAGTTTTTTTACACTTTTTTTTTACACTTTTTGGTTAGGACAGTAAATTAGGTTATTTACTCACTTATAATCGGGCTAAAACGGCCTCTTACTCACTCACTCCAAAAATTCGGGATGGTTTTTTTTTATAATTTCTCATTTAAATTACATTTAAACATGATATTGATAATATATGTATATATTTTTGTAATCACCTTTTAAAACCCTTCATTTTGATATCCCACTCGATAGGCTTGGAAGATATTTTTTTTTTGAAAACACCTTTTGGCGCAAAAAAACCGCCATTTTGATTTTTTCACAATAAAGACAAATCTAACGACATATCATTCACCAAAATCAGTTCAGCCGTTTAGTAGTTACGAGGGAACATAGGGACGGACATACATACATACAGGTCAAACACATAACCCTCTTTTTTGGCTTCGCCGCAGTCGGGTAATTAAGGCAAGGATGTCTAGAAAACATGCAACCTTATGGTCTGAAATCTCCAACGCCCACGGAGCAATCGTAGTGATAAATGCTCGACCCTTCTCTGTATAAAAAGTGAACTTCTGAGTCGTATAGAACGACCTAATAATCTTGTTGTTTTTGTACGGTTCACGTACAATATATTAAACTGCATACGCAGCAACCTACTTACTTTATGAGCGCTGCGGATTAGCATCCAAATCTTTACTTGTAAATCGGGCTACTTAATAAACTTTCAAGTTTTACTAAATCCGTGGTTTCCGTTAACTCACCTAAACTAACTTTAACTACTTCAAGTGAGCGAGCTATAACTTATTGTACAAGTGTAAGGTGCCTACTACTTCTGGACCTTACAGTTTTATTTAAAATTCACAAGAGCAAAACGGATGGTCAAAAAATTCAAATAAGCTGACACTGAAAGGGTCCATCACAACACTTATTACATACATTTTAAACTCAGAAAACAGAATAACGGATAATTTACATTCTTGCAAAATATCATACTTAATATCCGGGCACGCAGAAAGAATATTAATATAGCTCGGAGCCAGATGGCAGTTCTTTAAAGTTATGAAAAATAATACAGATTTTATTTTAATAATAAACAACATGGTTTTATAAGGTTTGGCATTGCGTGACAAGTGGCGCTTACGCTAAGATTTTTCATTAGATGGGACAATATTATAATTGATTTATGATATAATAATTATATTATTATTATACTAGGTACCTACCTAAAATGTAGGTATCATCAGAAACACAAGGCAGACTTAATACCATGTCTAATTGTCTATTGTTGAATTGATTTCGGAGCTTCCACCGAAAAAGTAAAACAAAGCATACGAGACGTACGAACTTTTAAACCCTTGTTTTTCGAAATGACTGAACCGATTTTAATGAAACTTCATACGCTTCTGCAAGATACAAAGCACTCTTGTGAGGTTGCTGAGGTATTATAGAAAGAAAAGAAAGAAAGAAAAATATTTATTTGGGACACGCACAAGAAATACAAAAAATAATTTAAAACTAACAATATACACAAAAAAAAACAATCAGGACTTGTGCGATGCCAAAAAGGCTCCTATCTCAGCATAATGCTGCAATATTAAAAAAAAAAAACCACAGCGCTGGTATTCTGATAGGGCCCGCTGTGATGCCACGGACTCACCTACGGATATATATAAATAGGGTAATAAAAATATAACAACACCTACAATAAAAAAAAAAAAAAAAAAATACAAAAAAAAATCGTAAGTATCGAGAATAAATATTACGATCTCACGCCCGACACTACTCAAAGCCGACCTTTGAAACATCACTTTGTTTTAAATTCTGAGTACTTCACTTGTCCATGCGTCCATGCCATAGTTATGGTGAACGACAGGCCATTAGTGAAGGGAGTCATAGAGACTCTTAATGGAAGAAGTGTCAAAAACACTGGAAAGATAAATAAAATAATTTTCCAAAAACTACTCGTACGTAAATCTGTTAATCCCTCGAATAAATTAAGTACGGAAATTAAATTAATTCAAGGGATTAACAGATTTCTCAAATACGTGATGTTTGAGTGTAATTTTCTGGGAATTCTGCTAATACCAGTACCTAGTTTTTAAGTTTCAGTCTTTAGGTAAATACTGATAGAGTAAGTAGCTCTCTTGTCCGATGTCCGTGTGGTGTACCGAACGTAAAGAATTAACACCATCCTATTTCTTCCCATGGGTGTCGTAAAAGGCGACTAAGGGACTTATTAGAGAATGGGCAGCAGCGTTCTCTATACATTTTAACATCATACTGTGATCGCCAACCCGCCTGCCAAGCGTGGCGATTATGGCAAACCCCCTCTTTGTGGTAGGGCCTATGTCCAGCAGTGGACGTCTTTCGGCTGAAATTATGATTAATGATGAAGTAGCTCTAGAGTAGCGTCCCTTCGGTTGTCATAGACCGCAGACATTCTAGTCTGTAGCATGGATAAGCGATTTTGGAGCGTCGGGTGTGGGTTGATCGTTTAATATCGTATTTTCATTCACTTTTGTATTTTTTATTATATTTATGAATCTTTTTTTGGGTTACGTAACTAGGAAAAACCCATCGGTGCTCCATGGACCAATTGAAATTTGACCAGTTGGTCTATGGGGAAAATTACATGTTTCCATCGTCCAATTACCAACTGGGCTATGGATAATTGAGAAATGTTCCGCTGCCCAGTTTAATAGTAAGTATAGTAAAGCCTTGGCCCTCATAAAAAAAAAATGCCATATTTTTTAGATTGTGCGTTTGTGAACCACTGCTGCAAGGTATCGGCCGAGCCTGTCACCTTGCAGCAGTGATGTCACAAATTGTTTCGGTGTTAATGTTTTACCAACATTGTTAGTAGGTATATGGTTGGTCTTGTTGCTCGAATTAAATGATTAAATTAAATTAATAATCATTTACTGAATAATCATTTGTGTGGATTTTAGCAGATTTACAAATTATAATTCTTCAATTCTTCCCACTGCACAAACAAAACTGGCAAATGTGATCACAAAGTACATTTTATAAATAATGTGATAATCTGAAAATTAATTCATTGTTATTACATGACACCATATTGACACATAAGCACATAAGTTTTCTGTGAAGTGGCCATTTCATGAAGTTTACATAGGTACTTCCCTATCGTGTCATTAAAGATTCTATTTTTCTAATGAACGCAGTTTGATGTGAACCAAAAAAGTATAACAAAAGCTTCTTTGAACCTAATGTATAGACCAGTGTGGACTCAGGGTTATAATGTTACAATGGAACATAGTTTTTGTTTACGTCAAGTATTCTCTATAGCCCAGTTGGTAATTGGACGATGGAGACATGTAATTTTCCCCATAGACCAACTGGTCAAATTTCAATTGGTCCATGGAGCACCGATGGAAAAACCGGATCCTAGGTTATAGGACTGGATTATAGGATCACTCGTGTGTCTGTCTGTCTGTGTGGTTAAGTTGAAACTTGGTACACCATATGAATTTCTGTGACCTGAACACGGACGTGTAACGTAAATATATGAATTTGGAATATGGGGGTCACTTTTGGGGGCAAATTAGAAAATAAAAACAAAATTTTTGCAAAATGTACCCTCTGTCATATCAAATAAAAATTCTTGTTGTAAGGATTTAAATAAATAAATAAATAAAATAAAATAAGTTTATTGACACAAAAAACCCTTTTAAACAATTCCAATACATTTCACAATAGGTACATTTGATTTTGGGAAAAGGCTGCACAAATAGTGAAAAACCCTGGCTCCTAAACTAGGGGAACCCTGTGACCTAGGAGTCAGTGTTCTACAGGAACTTCGTGTACAAAAGAAACCTTTATTTATGTGTGTTATTAAACCCATTATGACCTGATTTTACTTATATGAATATGTATGTGTGTGTGATGGGGTGGGTGTGTTGTATGAGAGGGGAGGGGGTGTTTTGTAGGTGTGTGTGTGTGGGGGTGTGTGTAGTCGTGTAAGGTGTGTTCGTGTGATGTTGCATGTGTTTCTGTATCCGTTTTTGTAGAATAATTATTATTATTAATAATAATTAAGATATATTTTTTTAATAATTTTAAAATAAATACTTTTAAAATTATTTAAGAAAATAGAAATAGATGAATATTGCCCAATCGCCCTATCTCTGAAACTACTGAGACTAAAATGTTGAAAACAATACAGAAAATAGGTCTTTACTTATAGATTACAGGAAAACCTATGAGAAGTCTATGGTCTTAAAATAACACGGTAAATCTCTCAATATTGTGCGTAAAAACTTACATTAACAGTTGGAATGTATGTGGGAACATGTTTTTCAACAACTATGTTAACTTTGTTATTAGGATTAATTCATCCCAACTACGGAACCCTTCATTGTGCGTGGTCTAACACGCACTTGGTCAGTTTTTTATTGTTGTATTTCCTGTGCGAGTCACATATAAAATATTTTTCATTCTTTCTCTTCGCGGAAAAGTTGTGCGGAAATCGGTTGTCATGGTATGGGCATTTGACGCGGAGGAATGAGGAAAATGTCGTGAGGAAAGTTTTGAGTATGCATGTCGATGGCTATAAGAGTAGGGGAAGACCAAAGAAACGATGGATGGGCTGTGTGACAGATGATATGGCTAGAAAGGGGGTGACTTCCGAGATGACGACTAATAGAGAAGTATAGAAGAAAGGGACTTGTTGCGCCGACCCCAAATCAATTGGGATAAGGGCAGGAGAATGATGACTTTCTCTTCGCGGAAATTTAAGAAAGTACGAAAAAATATATCTGACTCACACCGGAGATCACAAATTAAACTAAAACACACTCTCAGAAACATAAAAACAAAAGCAAAAGTGACATTTAACTCAACTTCTCATAACAATATTTCTCATGATATCTAATTAATTTTGACGCCTCGTGTTTGTGTTTAACATTTATTATCATCCCTACATTAAAAAACAGATCTCCCATACAACAAACGTGATTTTTTTGCCATTTTTAGGGTTCCGTACCCAAAGGGTAAAACGGGAACCCTATTACTGAGGTTCCGCCGCGCCGTCTGTCCGTCTGTCACCAGACTGTATCTCATAAACCGTGATAGTTCGACAGTTTAAATTTTCATAAATGATGTATTTCTGTTGCTGCTATAACAACAAATACTAAAAAAACAGAACAAATTAAATTTTTAAGGGGGCTCCCATAGAACAAACGTGATTATTTTGCTTGTTTTTGGTCGATATTAATGACGGCAACAGGTAGACGCTTGAAATATTCACAGAATATTTAGTTATATATATAATTTAAAAATAAATAATTAAATTAAAATAAAACAAATATTTAATTTTTTGCCATTTTTATAGATAGTGGTACGGAATCCTTTGTGCGCGAGTCCGACTCGCACTTGGCTGGTTTTTTTTTCTTTTAGGAAGTTTTAGGTGTATTATTCACTAGCTGACCCGTGCCCATTTCGTTAGGCGAAAAGTCTTTTCATTTTTCGGATTAATATACAGCCTATGACACTTACGAATAACGTGGCTTTCTATGGATAAAAGAATTTTCAAAATCGGTTCAGTAGATCCAGAGATTAGGTACCCCCTACCAACTCACAAACTACGTCTTTATTTACCTCTATAATATTAGTATACATTAAGGTTTTGTGTAAATTGGCTGAAATATGACGGTGTACTCCAAATAAGAAGAACATCAGTTACATTTTAATCTAACCCACATGCTCGAAAGAACAGGCTGATACGACATAATTATTATAGAAAAAAAAAATGTAGGCATAAAATGCTTTGCTACTCGTGCTACCCTGCTGGGGCGGGTTGCTACACCTATACTCCGCTGGTTTAGGTACGTCACAGTTGTACTCTTCAATTTAGCATCGTTTTATTTCGTTGACGTTTAAATAACCTATCTGTTTGGGCTCTTTACAATAGACAGATTACATGATCATGAATATCATTATAAATCTAACAAAAACATTGTGCTCAAGCAATTAAATCTACGAAGAGTATTTTAAGAATAAATGATAACATACAGTAATAAATAATTTAATAAAAGAGGAAACTATCGTAAAAATCAAAAAAAATAATTTGGTTATAAGTGACGACGTATTTTTAAACAAGAAAGTGTCATCTATAAAAACCCTTTTTATGATTTGTTTACCTTTATGTAACTACCTAAACCAATGGAGTGTATGTGTAAAGGCTCTTACAAACACACGCCATATCGCGGGCGCGACATGCACTGACAAAGGAATTGTCTTTGTCGGTGCTTGTCGCGCCCGCGATATCGCGTGAGTGTGTAAGAGCCTTAATAATGAATTCCAACGAATTATGCCTACCTACTAGCTATACGGATTCCAGATAATGAGTTTTCCCAGAAACAGTTCGGATTTTGGCTCGCGACAAAATAATAACAGCCGCACGGTCGGTCCGTGGATGGATGATCATCCATTATATATTGACACCCCTCAGTTCCTCGGAAAGTACGTTAAATCTTTGGTCCCGACTGTCATTCGTAGATCTTTGACAGTCGTTGCGGGTAGGTACTCAGAAACCAGAAAGTCTGACAACCAGTATCACTAAGAACCACTAACTAAGGGGTATCGTATTATCCAGTAACTGGGTTGTGGACGTAAGATAGGCAGTCTCTTCGTAAAAAATACTGGTATTCATCTGCATCCGGTTAGACTGGAAGCCGACCCAACATAGTTGGAAAAAAGCAAGGCAGATGATGATTTCAGATTTTGGATGCGGGTCGAGTAAATTAGATTTCCAGTAGAATTTTGCTTGCACAGTGCAAGCAATTCATCAATTCCCAACTACGAACTACAAACAATGATAATCTTAAAAACTAATACAATGTGCTTACATTGCGTACTATGTCAGAAAAATGTTTGAAGAGTGCTTAACCTTTTTTTTCCGCGTGTCCAAACAACTCGTTCAAGGATGTTTTCGTTTAAACACTCTTTTTTCCCTACCTTAGCACAAGTATTTACCGTTCAAACTGGAGTTTCCCTATCAAATATACACACCTTTTCCAAGAGAAAGGCAAAAATAACAGAACATGCTACGATCTTACCATTTTCCTCATATGATACTAAGGTTGAATTTCACTTATGAAACTGAACACGATCAGCACATCTAAATCTCGTTCAAAAGTTGTCAGTGTCAATATTGCTGGGTTTTTTATATATCAATGCTGTGGAGTTTTAACACTGATGGGTCTTGGACGCTCGGTCAGTTACATTGGTGAAATTGGCCTTAAGTACTATGCTATCTTTGGTGAGTAGGTATTATGCCTTTTTTTTTTGTATAACCTCATATAAATGCTGTATGTGCATTCCAGTGATTCCCTTCCAAGAATTCCATGTTTTATCGTCGCTTTCAAATTTAAAACCGTGGCGACCGCAGACCGGGAAGCGCAGGGATGGTAGACCTTCTAAGTGGTGGACCGATAACGAGGGTCGCGGGAATTGACTGGATGCAAGAAGCACAGGAACGGTGGATGTGGCGACACTTGGGAAAGGCATAATGTCTAGCAGTGGACGTCTTTCGGCTGAAATACAAATACATTTATTTCTAGCTAACACAATTAAATACACAGATACATGATTGCCCGAGCAGTGGTGGCTCGGTGGTAACGGCCGCCATTTACAAATTGTAGGACGTAGGTTCGAACCCAGACAGGCGCTTTACTTTGTGTAAATTATCTCATCAACACTGCTCTCAAAACGTTGAAGGAAAACATAGTGAGGAAACCGGCATGCCCGCCCTTCAACCAAAAATTCGAAGACATGTGACATCTACCAACCCGCACTGGGCCCGCGAGGTGGATAACGGTCCACTCCCACTCACTGAGAGGAGGCCTGTCCCAGCAGAGGGAACATTATAGGCTAATTATGCATTTAGGTTTAAATTACATTCTTATGGCTAAAGTCCAGTCGAGAAGTAGAAAGAATTCGTACATTAGAAGGACCTTAAAATGCGTGAGCGCAACGGCAATACAATTGTGCGCGAGTGATAGAGATAAGCTATGAGGGGTCATTGTACGAAATTCTTTCTTCATCGCGACCGGACTTTAATACTTAACAGTGGAGTTATTACCATCAGCTACTCACCATTAATATTACCAGTGAGCCGCAAACTAGACAATTAGTCAATCTTTGAGCTCAAATAATGGTGATGATGCAGTAAAAATATTAGCCAGTTATCAAAATTCTTCACAGATGTTCGCGGAAGCCCATGTTGACGATTTTTATGCCGTTATGAGGAAGAGAACAGCGTCAGTAATGGGTAGGTTGCGCGGAAGCTCCAACAGCATCCTAAAAACATTATTAGACAAAATGGACAGTTCCTCTAATAGGCACTGGGTACGGAGGCACGTGCCAACGTTTTTTTTTTTTGTTGTTTTACATAGTTTGTAATAGTTTACTAACATAGTATTTAAGTCATCGTTACTAATACTATATGGATTATGTCTACTTATATGTGTAGTCCAACATAAAGAATATATTATACTAGCTGCGCCCCGCGGTTTCACCCGCGTAAGTCTCGATCCCGTGGGAATATCGGAATAAAGAGTAGCCTATGTCTTAATCCAGGGTGTCAGCTAGGTACCTGTATACAAAATTTTATCAAAATTGGTCCAGCCGTTTGAACGTGAAGAAGTAACAAACATACACACACACACACTCACAAACTTTCGCCTTTGTAATATTAGTGTGATAGTACTGTGATGTCAAAATTTGGAAGTTGGGCTACCCACTGGCATTTTTAACGATATCCCCTTTATTATTTTTACCTATTGTGGTATAGTAATTTTATTCTAGGTGCATCGTCTTCACATATAGTTATATAATATAATTAAGGTACCTATACAAAATATAATAAAACATTTTAAAAGAGTAACGGCGGAGTTTCTTGCCCATTCTTCTCCATACGAAACTATCTTTTGCAAGGGGCGACTAGATTCAATTCAATTTTTTTTTTGTAAATATTGACGTTCAGAAGTGCCTTATAAGTGTCTATTTGAAATAATTAATTTAACTTAGACTTTATAAATTCCTTTCCTATTCAGATAAAAAATTAGCCTCAACACAAATCATTAGCCCAGTTATCTCGTGACAAACTGGAGGCCATCTCGAAACATTGATCAAATCGCCGGCCATAACAGGTCAATGCTTTTGTTTCATACGAGTATCATAATGGCCTTTTGGATTGCGGCCTAAGGGTTCGTTCACACGTATCACCCCACATCGCAGCGTCAAAATGGGGGCAAACAGTGGTTACGTGTGAATAGTTATAAATTCAACATTAAAGATGTAACAATATTTTTCTAACATTATAATTTAAAAGTGTGTCCATGGAGTTTCCTCCCCCTTCTTCTCCATAGGTACAGACGCCATCACATCAAGCTACTACAATCTGTCAATTTTATTTAATAGATTTTCAACTTTATCGTTAAAGCATAAGGTTCAAGGTTGATGGGGAAAATTTGTCAGTTTCGGGTAGCTTGATCTGCTGGCGTCTGTACCTACTACGCTTTGAAATGGGCAACTAGTTTCATATTTCTAACTGACTCTTTGACTATTCAAAAGTGCCTGTAAATGGTTTAATGGAAATAAATCCTTTGAGTTTGATAGTGTCGCTGCAGTTGCGTTGTGATTGCGTTGTCGCTTGTAATTGTGATGTGATTACGTTGTGGCTAGTATTTGCAGACAGACAGATCGTTGTGTTTGCAATGTGGCCGACCGCCATTGCGTGGTCTCGCTGGTGGTTGCTTTGTGGCTGCGAGACGTAGCATTGATGTGGTAGGTATCGCCCTAATTGATTTTGACGGCCAAATGTGTTCCGTGTAAATAAGCTATTCATTTTCATACAAATTAGCGCCCGTCTTTGTCTTGTCGTTGTGTTTTGGTATGTGTGCTCGGGCCCTAACCGTTTTCAAAATGGCGGCTTAATTTCGCGCGCAATGTTCGAATTAGGTTGTTTTGGCGGGAACGGAGTCGCGTTTGTTGTTTTATGAACAATGAGAGGATTGAAGGCTGTTGTCGGACGGTGCGTTTGAAATGCAATGGATAATAATGCATGAAGAAAATCGCACACAAACAAAGCATATCTACTATGCTTTGTTTGTGTGTGATTTTCTGGTTAAGGCGATTATTAACCTCGATATGTATACACAGGTGTTGTGTTAGAAGATAATAGATTACCAAGACGGGTGTTCTTCATCATCATTCATCATTTCAGCCGAAAGACGTCCACTGCTGGATATAGGCCTCCCCCAAAGGGTTGCCATAATCGCCACGCTTGGTAGGCGGAATAGAGAACGCTGCTGTCCATTCTCTAGTAAGTCCCTTAGTCACCTTTTACGTCACCCACTGGAAGAAATAAGATGGTGCTAGTCTTTCCGTCCAGCACCACACGGACAGGACGGATGTTCTTAATTTGAAAATATTTTTAAAACACAATTAGTTTTTAAAAGAGTTACCGACCAATTGGAACCATGCACCTAGCTTCTGACGTTTCATAAGTGTCCATGTAGGTTATTTGAAAGAAAACATTTTTATTTTTATTTTGATTTAGGTATCTTGTAGATAAAATTGGAGGGAAATTCTTAGGTGTCACAAACCAATGGCAGGAAAACAGGTGTGAAGTGGTATTATTATACGAGTATAGGCACCAACGTTACAAGTCAAGTCGTACAATTTTTGTTTAAAATGAGCCGTAGACTTAGCCCGGTTGGGCCGCTTTGGTAGGTCACTTTTACATTCAATTTTTTTTTTTTAATTTGTGAGGACATTTAATGTCCTCACAAAATACAAAAGTTCTCAGGTGCTCTAATATTATTCATCACACCTACAACTCTACAATAAATCAATATCCAAACTTTAACTAGCAGGCGCCCTGGGCGTCGGGAGTCGCAAGCCGATTTCCGGCCACCTTAGGGGCGAGACTGCGGACGGTGAGCGATGGGTAGCTCGCCGTCCGATAAGGACCAGGCCCGGGTCGACGGCGCGTTGCGTTCCACGCGCGCCTCAAAGAGACGTCAGCACGAATTGACGGGGTCCATTAGCGCCAATGCCTGCCAGGGTTGCGAGTTTGTCCGAAAGGGATATCGTGGCCCTGGCACACAGGCAAATGAAGGAACACGGGTGGGTTTTAGTCAGTAAAAGTCTGACACGCTCTCCCGCTCCGCCCAGAGCGGGAGAAGTTATTTGATAATTTCCCACCCAAAAAAAAGGCTTAGCATGGCGCTTTATATTTCTACTATACTGTAGAATAGAAATCGCTTTTCTATATTTCTCGGTAGAAAACTGTCAACTGTCTATACGGAAACGTAATTTTTGTCTACTCTTCTGTCGAAAAATGCTTTTCTACGGTTCTCGTGCTAAGCCTGCAGTACGTAGCTCTAACTACGTCCAGTAACTACGTAGGGATAAACATATCTTTGCATAAGTTCAGAAGAAAACTTATTACTACATAAAACCCTCAAGCCCAAGCTTACACAAAATGGTGAGCTTCTCAAATTGAATTCGTTTCAGCACTGCACATGAAACATTTACGAGGTATTTCAATGCAGTGAAGTGTGTGGCAGATAAATTGTGCCAGATGGGTTTTTGAGGTACTATAAAATATTTTTAAGACCATGTTATATCACCAATAATCGCATTAATAAATTTAACATTGACTTTTGGAAATATAAAAGCCGGCCAAGTGCGAGTCTGACTCAAACACGAAGGGTTCCGTACCATTATCTATAAAAACGGCAAAAAAATCACGTTTGTTGTATGGGAGACCCCCTTAAATATTTGTTTTATTTTAATTTAACTATTTATTTTTAAGTGAGTAACAGACAGATCGTTGTGTTTGCAATGTGGCCGACCGCCATTGCGTGGTCTCGCTGGTGGTTGCTTTGTGGCTGCGAGACGTAGCATTGATGTGGTAGGTATCGCCCTAATTGATTTTGACGGCCAAATGTGTTCCGTGTAAATAAGCTATTCATTTTCATACAAATTAGCGCCCGTCTTTGTCTTGTCGTTGTGTTTTGGTATGTGTGCTCGGGCCCTAACCGTTTTCAAAATGGCGGCTTAATTTCGCGCGCAATGTTCGAATTAGGTTGTTTTGGCGGGAACGGAGTCGCGTTTGTTGTTTTATGAACAATGAGAGGATTGAAGGCTGTTGTCGGACGGTGCGTTCGAAATGCAATGGATAATAATGCATGAAGAAAATCGCACACAAACAAAGCATATCTACTATGCTTTGTTTGTGTGTGATTTTCTGGTTAAGGCGATTATTAACCTCGATATGTATACACAGGTGTTGTGTTAGAAGATAATAGATTACCAAGACGGGTGTTCTTCATCATCATTCATCATTTCAGCCGAAAGACGTCCACTGCTGGATATAGGCCTCCCCCAAAGGGTTGCCATAATCGCCACGCTTGGTAGGCGGAATAGAGAACGCTGCTGTCCATTCTCTAGTAAGTCCCTTAGTCACCTTTTACGTCACCCACTGGAAGAAATAAGATGGTGCTAGTCTTTACGTCCAGCACCACACGGACAGGACGGATGTTCTTAATTTGAAAATATTTTTAAAACACAATTAGTTTTTAAAAGAGTAACCGACCAATTGGAACCATGCACCTAGCTTCTGACGTTTCATAAGTGTCCATGTAGGTTATTTGAAAGAAAACATTTTTATTTTTATTTTGATTTAGGTATCTTGTAGATAAAATTGGAGGGAAATTCTTAGGTGTCACAAACCAATGGCAGGAAAACAGGTGTGAAGTGGTATTATTATATAGGCACCAACGTTACAAGTCAAGTCGTACAATTTTTGTTTAAAATGAGCCGTAGACTAAGCCCGGTTGGGCCGCTTTGGTAGGTCACTTTTACATTCAATTTTTTTTTTTTAATTTGTGAGGACATTTAATGTCCTCACAAAATACAAAAGTTCTCAGGTGCTCTAATATTATTCATCACACCTACAACTCTACAATAAATCAATATCCAAACTTTAACTAGCAGGCGCCCTGGGCGTCGGGAGTCGCAAGCCGATTTCCGGCCACCTTAGGGGCGAGACTGCGGACGGTGAGCGATGGGTAGCTCGCCGTCCGATAAGGACCAGGCCCGGGTCGACGGCGCGTTGCGTTCCACGAGCGCCTCAAAGAGACGTCAGCACGAATTGACGGGGTCCATTAGCGCCAATGCCTGCCAGGGTTGCGAGTTTGTCCGAAAGGGATATCGTGGCCTTGGCACACAGGCAAATGAAGGAACACGGGTGGGTTTTAGTCAGTAAAAGTCTGACACGCTCTCCCGCTCCGCCCAGAGCGGGAGAAGTTATTTGATAATTTCCCACCCAAAAAAAAGGCTTAGCATGGCGCTTTATATTTCTACTATACTGTAGAATAGAAATCGCTTTTCTATATTTCTCGGTAGAAAACTGTCAACTGTCTATACGGAAACGTAATTTTTGTCTACTCTTCTGTCGAAAAATGCTTTTCTACGGTTCTCGTGCTAAGCCTGCAGTACGTAGCTCTAACTACGTCCAGTAACTACGTAGGGATAAACATATCTTTGCATAAGTTCAGAAGAAAACTTATCACTACATAAAACCCTCAAGCCCAAGCTTACACAAAATGGTGAGCTTCTCAAATTGAATTCGTTTCAGCACTGCACATGAAACATTTACGAGGTATTTCAATGCAGTGAAGTGTGTGGCAGATAAATTGTGCCAGATGGGTTTTTGAGGTACTATAAAATATTTTTAAGACCATGTTATATCACCAATAATCGCATTAATAAATTTAACATTGACTTTTGGAAATATAAAAGCCGGCCAAGTGCGAGTCTGACTCAAACACGAAGGGTTCCGTACCATTATCTATAAAAACGGCAAAAAAATCACGTTTGTTGTATGGGAGACCCCCTTAAATATTTGTTTTATTTTAATTTAACTATTTATTTTTAAGTGAGTATATAAATAAATATTCTGTGAATATTTCAAGCGTCTACCTGGTGCCGTTATCAGTATCGAGCAAAAACGAGCAAAAAAATCACGTTTGTTGTATGGGAGCCCCCTTAAATATTCATTTTATTCTATTTTTTAGTATTTCTTGTTATAGCAGCAACAGAAATACATCATCTGTGAAAATGTCAGCTGCCTAACTATCACGGTTCATGGGATACAGTCTGGTGACAGACGGACAGACGGCGCGGTGGAACCTCAGTAATAGGGTTCCCGTTTTACCCTTTGGGTACGGAACCCTAAAAATGGCAAAAAAATCACGTTTGTTGTATGGGAGCCTCCCTTAAATATTTGTTTTATTTTAATTTAATTATTAATTTTCAAAGTGAATATATAATTAAATATTCTGAGAATATTTCTAGCGCCTATCTGTTGCCGTTATCAATATCGAGCAAAAAAGCGAGCAAAAAAACCGGCCAAGTGCGTGTCGGTCCACGCACAATGAAGGGTTCCATAGTTAGGATGAATTTATCCCAAAAACAAACTTAACATTGTAGTTGAAAAACATATTCTCCCATACATCGATATACGCCACGGTCAATTTTCCAACTGAAAATTTAAGTTTGTAATCGCAAAAAATGTTTTTTTTTATATGTTTAACTACAAATTTACAATTTTCGGACTTTTTCCTTTACTTGTGCTGTGAGACCTTGCTTCTGCCCAAATTACATGATTCTAGGTCAACGGGAAGTACCCTGTATGTTTTGATTTATGTGCGAGATATTCGCAATTTTTTTTTATGTGATGAAACTACAAATTTACAATTTTCGGACTTTTTTCTATACTTGTGCTGTAAGACCTTGCTTCTTGCCAAATTTCACGATTCTAGGTCAAGTACCCTATAGGTTTTGATTTATTTGCGAGTATCGAAATATGTCGCTTATATCACCGTATTTTTTTATTGCGTTGACTTGGAAGCTTGATTTTTTTAGAGCTTTAAGGTACCATAGATATACGTACCTATTTGATATTAATTTCAACTTGGTACCTCTACGCGTTCCTGAGAAAAAGGTCTTGACAGACTGACAGACAAACAGACGGACAACGAAGTGAACCTATAAGCCTTCCGTTTTTTCCTTATGAGCTACGGAACCCTAAAACTCACGTTTGTTGTATGGGAGCCCCCTTAAATATTTATTTTAATCTGTTTTTTGGTATTTGTTGTTATAGCGGCAACAGAAATACATCATCTGTGAAAATTTCAACTATCACGGTTCATGAGATACAGTCTGGTGACAGACGGACAGACAGACAGACGGCGGAGCCTTAGTAATAGGATTCCCGTTTTATACTTTGGGTACGGAACCCTAAAAACCGGCCAAGTGCATGTCGCACCACGCACAATGTAGGGTTCTGTAGTTGGGATGCATTTATCCCAAGAACAAAGTTACCATTGTAGTTGAAAGACATGTTTTCACATTCCAACTGCAAATTAAAGTTTGTACGCATAGTATTGAGTGATTTACCATGTTATTTTAAGACCATAGACTTCTTATAGGTCTTCCTGTAATCTATATGTAAAGAACTATTTACTGTATTTTTTTCAAAATTTTAGTCTCAGTAGTTTCGGAGATAAGGGGAAAGGTAAATTTTCACCGATTTTCTTAGATAACTTTAAAAGTATTTATTTTAAAATGATTAAAAAATATATTTGAAATCCACACGTACCGGTACCGTTTACAAACCTTTTTTTAAATTTTCTAATTTGCCCCCAAAAAGTGACCCCCATATTTAAATTCAGTTATTTACGTTACACGTCCGTGTTTGGGTCATAATATGCTTCGGAGCAAATTGGATGTGACAGACGGACAGACAGACAGACACGCGACTGCTCCTATAAGGGCTCCGTGTTTTCCTATTGATCCCGAACCCTAAAGATAATTACTCTTAATTGTGGTTGACGTAAATTGTATTTTAAGTGAAAAATCTTTTGATGTGGACGCGTTAAGCTAAGCTGTTATATTAAAACTAAGCGTTAATTTACATAATAAAAAAGCGAGTTCTTCTAAACAACGCAACGGATTTTGATGCGGTTGTCACCATCATTTAGGGAATTTATTCCGGTAGATTTATGAGTAAAATACATTCATAGTAAACATACATTTATAATAAAGACATCTCGAAGTTTTGTTGCTAGTTATAAAAGATAATTTTTACTAAAAGTTTTATTAATGTTTTTATTAATAAACAAAACTTACTAGATCTAAATACTGTCTAGAGAATTTTCATTACAGTATAAAACAATCTAAAATTAAATTATTTCTCAAGACTAAGCGAGTCTCGTCCAATAAAGTTAAATTTTATCCAATAAATATTTTAAGGAATGTATAATGATCAATTTTACGAAATAAACAAGAAACTACAAACAATAAATAAAACAATAAGCCTTACTTTAATTTACTTTCAGTTTATCGTTAGCAAATAGTTTATGATTGTTATTTGAAAGTTAAAGCCAAATGAAAAATGTATTTTTGTATCTAAATATTGTGAAAAAGTATTTCGGCACTATTTGCAGTTCTTTTTATTAAATCACCAGCTTTTGCTCGTGGCTTCGCTCGTTAATTTAGAATTTGACAATCATTTCGGGTTGTACTATGCTTCTCCCATAAGATAATTCAATAATGATTCGAAAGACACGTGGTGCCATCTATTATCATAAGAACGTTATTGTTGTTTTCCTTGGGAAAAGTAATTTTTTCGTGATGAAAGGTACCCTATGACCTTTGAATATGTGCATTATGGTACACTCTTAAATAAACTTGAGGCATATGGAATTAGGGAAAATGTCAACAATCTAATTAAATCTTCCTTACTTAACAGAACTCAAATAACAAATATAAACCACATTAATATGAAAAGTAAACATGAAATTGTATTTCAATCCTCGGAACGTATAGTTTCGTTTGGCGTGCCACAGGGTAGTGTTCTAGGGCCCCCTTTATTTATATTATATTTAATGATCTACCGAAAGGCATCCCTCAACCTCTGACACTATTTGCCGATGATAGCACCATAACGATACCTTGTAAAAGTGTTGATACTGATGAAAGTGACCTAAATGATTCTATAAATCTAATGGTAAAGTGGCTAGATGACAATAACTTAACAAAGAACCTGAAAAAAACTAAATTAATACATTTTAGTCAAGGGATCAATATTAAGAGTAATTTAAATATACACTACAATGACCAGCCTATAGATGAGGTAGAAACAACAAAAAATTTAGGGCTCCACATTGACAAAAAACTGAATTGGAAAACCCATATCGAAATCTTCTGCAAGAAAATCAGTAAATCTGCCTATGCCCTGCACACATTGTGGTCAATATTAAGTGTGGAGGCATTACTTACAGCGCTACTATGCTGGCTACTATGGTTTAACAGAATCTCATCTACGCTATGGTGTAATTTTTTGGGGCAACTCAACAGAAAAAGAAACGGTGTTCAAGGCTCAAACGAGATGCGTTCGTTCAATATTCAAAATGAAACCTACTGATAGTTGCGTGCCTTACTTTAAAAAATACAAAATACTTACTTTGCCATGTCTGTACATTTTAGGAGTAGCTGTTTTTGTCAAAACAAATCCACATCGATTTAAAAGATTAGATGAAGTAGTCTCACGTAATAGGCGCGACAACAGCAGGATATGCTCTCATACTGCGAGAATAACCCTCATGCGCAAAAGTGTCTTCTGTATGGCTCCTATCATGTTTAATAAATTACCGAAAAGTTGGAGAGAACTGCCCTTGTCACTTTTCAAAAAAAAAGCAGAGATTTTTTTTAGTTAGTAAAGTGTATTACAATGTTATAGATTTTTTTTAATGAAAAGGACTTTTCTCATCCGACTTCTAATATACATAGTTAAGAATAACAATTTAATAATGTGAATCTTAAATCAATTGGCTTTTGCACAATTCTATTTGAGTGCATAATAATTAATATTTTGGACATAATTTAATCTATTTTGACTGTAATATACTTTTACTCGGATTTGGAAAACATCGTGAGGGAACCGGCATGTCCTAGAACTAAAAATTCGAAGACATGTGACATCCACCAACCCGCACTGGGCCCGCGTGGTGGATTACGGCCCACTCACTCTCACAGAAAGAGGAGGCCTGTGTCCCAGCAGTGGGAACATTATAGGCAGATTATGTATACTTATACTATAATATCCTGATATCAATTATTATTATTTATTTGTGTTGTATCACACTAATATTATACAGGCGAAAGTTTGTGAGTGTGTGTGTGTATGTTTGTTGCTTCTTCACGCTCTAACGGCTGGACCAATTTGTGATAAAATTTTGTATGGAGGTAGCTGACACCCTGGAATAAGACATAGGCTACTTTTTATCCCGATATTCCCACGGGATCGAGACTTACGCGGGTGAAACCGCGGGGCGCAGCTAGTTTTGTAATGAAATTTAGAATGACTGTATGTAAAATGAAATGTATTTTTTTTTATACCTACTAAATTTGTACGCGGTTATTAGCAAAAAATGTATACGTACACAAAATCTATTAACTCAATACCTTTCATGTCTGATTAAGTCAGTTTATGTAAACGCATGTTTGACAAATAAATTATCTTTATCTTTATGTCCGTTTCTGTACACCTGACAACGTATATGCAAAATTTCAGGATGATCGGTTCAGGGGTTTAGGCGGGAAAAGGTAACAAACAAACTTACTTTCGCATTTATAATATTAGTTAGGATAAAAATGATAAAAGACTGTTGTAGGTATTTAATTGTTTCTTCTTCGCTTCGCTCTTGACAGAGCGGTCATGGTCACGATGAAGTGGGTCAAATCGCAAGTGTATCGCATATCTCTGATTCTGTTAGTTGATTCTCAGACAGTCTGGTATATTCAGTAACAGGACCTCCAACTCCGGATTTAGTTTGGTCGGGTGCAACGACCAAATTAAATCCGCCCAAAAAATCTAAACACACATTTTGCACGAACAATAATACCATAACGAGTACATCATCTGCCTAGCCTTTTCCCAACTATGTAGGGGTCGGCTTCCAGTCTAACCGGATGCAGCTGAATACCAGTATTTTACATGGAGCGACTGCCTATCTGACCTCCACATCCCAGTTACTGGGTAACACAATATCCCTTGGTAAGACTGGTTGTCAGACTTTTTGGGCTTCTGACGACTCGTAACAACTGTCAAAGATCTACAAAATATGACAGCCGGCTTAAGCTTAAGGTGCTTACCGAGGCACGGAGGAATCTTGGTATGAACACATGTTCACCCATCCACGGACCAACCGCGGCATGCGTAGCTTAACCTGATCGATCGACCCGTGCGGCAATTATTATTTAGCCACAAGCTCCTCTACCATAACAAGTTATTACAGATTATGCAATCATTAACATTTTCGGTTAGCGAAAATTACTATTATATTCGAGTGTTACTCTTATTTACAGGATTTGGTAATTTTTACAAAACATGTCATGTTTGTTATTTATGCAAAATCGTAACGTCGCGCGTCGTTCACTGTTTCTTATTATCACCATCACACTATATCACACTAATATTATTATTTTTTTTGTTTGCTTACAATATACACGTAGTTATTGATAATTTAACTGAGATTAGGTTAAGTGACGAAACAGTATTATCTAGTATTTCTAATAATACTGTAATATATTCTTTTACACTGAGTTTTAAGATCATACATTGTAAACGTACATTCTGGCAAATAAATGGATTTCATTTCATTTGATTTCGAAGACGACCAACTTCCGAAATTGCCTTTCGGATGTCGGTGACTTTGGTTAAACGGGTGTAAAAATGCCCTTTATCTACACCCATGGTATATTTCTCTATAAAAGTTTCTGAAACACTTAGCTTATTGCCAACATTAAAACAACCACTGTCATACTTTCACACTAATAATATAAAGGCGAAAGTTTGTGAGTGTGTGTGTATGTTTGTTACTTCTTCACGGCCAAACGGCTAGACCAATTTTGATAAAATTTTGTATGGAGGTAGCTGACACCCTGGATTAAGACATATGCTACTTTTTATTCCGATATTCCCACGGGATCGAGACTTACGCGGGTGAAACCGCGGGGCGCAGCTAGTAGATAATATTTTTGAAGCAAGCGGTTTTAAAATAAAATATTGCGATGATGTCGGTACGTATGGATACAGTGTTTTATTTTTTAACGAATAATAGTATATAATGCATTAATATTGACTGAGATACCGTTGCGTTTCACGCGAATAATATGGTAATGATGCGTTGCATACTTCACTTTTGCCCTTTAATTTCAGTAACATTATTTTTGTCAACAACTTAATTTTGTTAAACTATTACAAAAAATACATAATATAAAATACACATACATAAACTTACGCCTTCTTCTCATGGGGGTAGGCAGAAACTATAGAACGCCACCTGCTACGCTCCTTACATACTAAAATAGATTGTAAAATAAAAAATAGCTTTGTTTTGACGTATAAATGGTCTACCTTACGATCTACCCGTGCTGAGATATACGCTAACAGTTTTTATTTTTCCTGTAAAGTTTAGATTTATCGATTGCCATATTATTCGGTGGGGGGCACGAATTATTTCTTCCTATAATCTTTACTTGAGGAAAGTTTTGAGTATTAATGTGGATGGCTGTAAGAGTAGAGGAAAACCAAAGAAACGATGGATGGACTGTTTGAAATATGGCTAGAAAGGGGGTGACACCGAGATGATGACTAACAGATAAGGTTAGAAGACAAAGGCATATTGCGCCGACCCCACATAAATTGGGATAAGGGAGATTGCTGATGAATCTTTACATTTTAACAACAAAAATGATTTTAGTAGTTGCCAAAAATAAATCATACTCGTTTGCAGATTTCACTGCACGCCAGTGTTAATTCTTTCCCAAGAGATTAATATTTCATAGCTCCCATCCATCGTTGGTTCTTGGAGTTTACCTAATTCTGGCAAAAGATATCCATTTTAATGTCTGTTTTATTGCCCAAGGGTGTTGTAGCCTAAATATTGAGCTTAGATTTTTGTAATTAAAAGGAGGTGGGGGGGAGCGGCTCGTGGCTTGATTAAAAACACGTGGGTCGATTTATAAGTATCATTGTTACAACGAAATGGAGATGTTACTAGACTATGTCCACTAGGTTATTTAATTTTTCATAGCTGCCTTAGAACGTAACAGTTCTAGCTAAAGCTCCGAAGTAAGGAAATAACAGCGTGTGTTATTTAAAAAAAAAAACAATGTTTACGTAAACAAAGGAGGTAAGATCTTTGCTTACGTTTGCTGACAAGGGGAGGGGATTTAAAAATAACTAAAATTCTGCTTACGTAATACTTGAATGTCCCCTTCATTGGCAGTGGTATGGTGGAAGTCTTAGAGCTATGTGGCCATGCTCTGCTGCCATTTCCTCAATCACATATCGCCTTTTCGCATTAAAAGTGTACAATTTCCAAAAGTATTCGAAATTGAGTTATTATGCGGAAACGTTTGGTATCACCAGTATTTTTCTCTTAAATATTGACAAAACAGCGAAATTCAACAAACACTCGCTAGATGGCGCATTGGTTAGTTTTAAATTGACCGAAGTGTGAACTTGTATCGCGTGAATACTATATAACTTTTAGATACGTTCAAACGACCGATTAGTGCATGCATTGTGTCTCTTCAAAAGTATGCAAAAACGAAAATTTTACCCTAAGGTAAGCAAGCATTCTATTTCATTAGTATTAAACAATCTCAAAATTATACACTTTATTGCTATAAACGTGTAGCAAAGTTTGAATCAATACTTCCTTTAAAATTGTATAATTATGTAATTGTACAGTTATTGTGAAAAAATATGAATAATACTGTCCTGATCTTTTTCATTAACACTATGTTTTTTCTAAATTGTATACAATATTGCAAAGGTGAAGGCAAACATCGAGTCGGTTGGTGCTGACCAGTTTGTGGATGAGTCAGGTTGTGTGGCAGGGGTTGCTAAGTCGCGCGGGGTCCGGAAAGCCGTCGAGTCAAAGGTGTTCGAGGGAGACCTCCGAGGGCGGTTCGGTTGCTGGTTTCGGACGACTCGTTTGCCCAACACGATTCTGACACGCTAAGTGCCCTTACGGTCAAGCACCCAAGCCCATCGCGTCCGCTTAATTTTCCATCGGCGTCGGACTCATCGTTTCCAAGGGTGACTTTGTCAGTGGAGGACGTCGCGCTGGCCTTGAGCTCTTTTTATAGTGGCTCTGCGGCAGGCTTGGATGGAATTCGTCCGGGGCATTTGAAAGAGCTAACATTTGGTTCTGCTGGGGAGAATGGGCGGCGTTTGCTGGAGTGTTTGACAAAGCTCGCAAACTTTTTAATGAGTGGTCAGCTCAATCCGGTAGTTTATCCTTATTTGTATGGTGCTTCTCTTTGCGCACTCAAGAAGAAGGACGGAGGGCTGAGACCAATAGCCATCGGCAGCGTGTTCAGAAGGTTGACAGCTAAGCTGGCGTGCCGGACCGTAAGAGTAGCTATGTCCGAATACTTGCAGCCGTATCAACTAGGGTTCGGGACGCGTCAGGGGTGCGAGGCCGCTATCCATGCGCCGCGTGCATTTGTCATGGACCCTGAGAAATCGGACTGCGTGGTGCTGAAACTTGATATACTCGTACGCAATGCTTTTAACACCCTAGAAAGAGACGTTCTTTTGAGTGAGGTCAAGGATAAAATTCCTTCTCTATACCCCTTTCTCTATCAGGTATATTATTCTCCTTCTAATCTATTCTTTAATGATAGTCTCATTCCGTCTCAAGTGGGAGCGCAGCAGGGGAATCCGCTGGCGCCGCTGGTTTTCAGTTTAGCCATCCACAAAGTCATCTCTGGATTGAAATCGTCTCTAAACCTGTGGTACCTTGATGATGGCATTATTGGTGGGACGCCGGAAGAAGTTTGCCAGGACCTGGAGGTTCTTGTTCCTCAACTTAAGGAGCTGGGTCTGGAGGTGAATCCCTCCAAGTGCGATTTTTTTCCCTGTGGCGTTGGAGCTCGTACACACCTCGCACGCTTTGGCTCTTATTTACCTGGCCTCAAGGAACTCTCTAAACTTTCTTTCTCCCTTTTGGGATCTCCCATTTTTCTTGACGGAGTGCCAGAAGCCATTTCCTCCCGTAAACAGCTTCTCCTCAATGCTCGGGAACGTCTGAAGGATCTCGCCGCGCACGTGGCGATTTTGTTATTGCGCATATGTTTTGCCTTACCTAAGGTAACATATCTCTTGCGGACAGTTCCTATCTGGCTTTGTCCTGAGGAGGTATGTTCTTTTGATTGTGCTCTAAAGGCAACGGTTGAGTCGATCCTGAATGTGTCTTTGAATGATGAGCAGTGGAGGCAGGCGGCTCTTCCTATCCGGTACGGGGGTCTGGGGGTGCGGTGCGTGCATGATGTGGGCCTGCAGGCTTTCCTGGCGTCGACACATGGGGTGGCTGACCTCGTCACTGTAATTCTAAATTCCAATGGTGACGGGGCAAACATACCATTTATGTTGGATGCCGGATCAGCTTGGTCTGTCCTCAACAGGGGGGCAGCGGACCCTGACGCGACACATACTCAGCGCGCTTGGGACGACGTCACGTCTAAGCAGATCCGGGAACAGATGTTGGTGGATTCCTCGGGGGCTGATTTGGCCAGACTCAGGGCTCTATAGCAGCCGGAATCGGGGGCTTGGTTGCACGCGCTTCCTTCACCTCACTTGGGCACGTTGCTGGATGACGTCTTTTTGTGTGTGGCGGTGGCCTTCCGCCTGGGCTGCAAGGTGTGTGAACCCTACAGATGTACATGCGGTTCCATGGTGGACGCCGATGGCCATCACGCTTTGAGTTGTCGTCGTTGCTCTGGGAGATTCCCGCATCACCATGCGCTCAACGATATTGTGCGGAGGGCATTTGTGTCGGCAGATGTCCCCTGCGTGCTGAAGCCTCCGGGTCTGTGCAGGACTAATGGCAAGAGGCCAGACGGGCTGACCCTGGTGCCTTGGAGGAACGGCAAATGCCTAATATGGGACGCAACTTGCGTCAGCACTGTTGCCGCCAGCCACCTTGGTCGCACCGTCCTCTCACCGTCGGCAGCAGCGGAAGACGCCGCAGAGAGGAAGAGACTGAAATATGCACCGTTGGTGGAACGCTACCATTTTGTGCCCATTGCCGTAGAGACCATGGGTAGTTGGGGCACTGAGGCCAGGAAGCTCATTAGGGAGATAGGGATAAGCTCCGTTTAAAACGGGTGACTCCCGCGCCGGCTCGTTCTTGGTGCAAAGGTAAGCCATTGCCATCCAACGTGGCAATGCAGCAAGCGTAATGGGCACCTTTGCGCCGGGAACAGTTAGGTTAGGTTAGGTTAGGTTTTTTTTATTTGATTAAGTTTTTTAAAGTGTCGTTTTTTAGATATTTTTTGTGAAAAGTTAATTTTTAATTTAAAATTGTCTACTTTGATACATATTTACTTACTTACGCCTTTATGCCTTGATCTTAAACTTAGATTACAAAATCAGTAAGACTGAATTACCTTGGTTAACAAGTTCCTAACTTAATGCCATGTTATTTAGTGATTAACGTGATTTAATAACGATTTACTTAATTTTATTTTATATTATATTATTTTTTGAGGCATTTTGTTTTAGTTGATATTTAATATAATAATTTCATTATTAAAATAAATATTCATGTTTAAATGAAATCCGTAAAAATTAAGCAACCTTTTTTCTAGAAAAGTATTAAAACTCAAACCGCCTTATTACAAAACAAGATTTATATTTTGACATGGCTTAAACCATGGAACCAGTTTTTGTAATAAGAACGTAACAGTGATTGAAATACCGTTCTTTATACAAAACTGAAAACGTAGTTCGGTACTAAATTGTCAGTTTTGTGTTTAGAAACTTTATCATAGTCGGAATAAAGTTCGAAATTCCATAATGGCTCCATGTTTTAAACCTGGGTCTGAAGATAAACCTTGTTTTGTAATAAGGGGGAAAACGATTATTCTTTTGACCTATATTTCGGCTACTATATAACAAAATTAATATATAATTTTATCTTACTTTGAAAGACAGATAATATAACTAGCACAAAATAAAAAATAAATATTGAAAAGTTTATTATCATTAAAAATATTACACATTACATGTTTTTTTTTTGCTTTCATAATGTTTACCGGCTCATACTTCAACAGGAGTCGCAAGCCGATTTCCGGCCACCGTAGGCGCAGGCCTGCGGACGGTGAGTGATGGGTAGCTCGCCGCCCGATAAGGACCAGGCCGGGGTCGACGGCGCGTTGTGTTCCACGCGCGCCTCAAAGAGTTGTACGAATTGACGGGGTCCATTAGGGCGAATGCCTTCCCGGGTTGCGAGTTTGTCCGAAAGGGATATCGTGGCCCTGGCAAACAGGCAAATGAAGGAACACGGGTGGGCTTTATTCAGTAAAAGTCTGGCACCCAGAGGAACAAGTTATTTGATAATTTCCCACCCCAAAAAAAAAAAACACTTCAACATAGATTCGCCTACGTTTTCACCATTATCTCGAAGCCGGTTTATGATGTCTAAGTTTTGTTGGCTTGGGTTGGCATTTTGTTCAATTGGCGAGAATGATATGGTGCGTTATCCATGATGATAACAGATGGATGGGAAACCAGCCGTTAAATACTTCTGCTTTCATTTCTTCATAATATTCTAAACCAGCATGTCCTAGAACCAAAAATTCGACGACATGTGACATCTACCAATCCGCACTGGGCCCGTGTGGTGGATTACGGCCCACTCCCTCTCACAGAGAGAAGGCCTATGTCTCAGCAGTAGGAACATTATAGGCTGATTATGTATACAGGGTCAAATCAAGTTAGCTAGCAAAACTCCGCAGTCGTGATGGGTATCGATACCTAAACATGACAAAAGAAAAATAAAAAGATTTGATGATTTCTCTTTTGGGGTCAGCGACCGCTGCTACTTGAAGAATGAGTTGAGAAAATAAGTTTATTCTTTGTTTTATCGTGTTTTTTATCGATACCACATCTGTGAAGATAACACCAAAAAATAAAAAACCGGCCGAGTGCGAGTCGGACTCGCGCACGACGGGTTCCGTACCAATATCTATAAAAATGGCAAAAAAATCACGTTTGTTGTATAGGAGGCCCCCTTAAATATTTGTTTTAATTTAATTATTTATTTTTAAAGTGAATATATAACTAAATATTCTGTGAATATTTCAAGCGTCTACCTGTTACCGATATCAATATCGAACAAAAACGAGCAAAAAAAATCACGTTTGTTGTATGGGAGCCCCCTTAAATATTTATTTTATTCTCTTTTTTAGTATTTTGTGTTATAGCGGCAACAGAAATACATCTGTGAAAATTTCAACTGTCTAACTATCACGGTTCATGAGATACAGCCTGGTAACAGACGGACAGACAGACAGACAGACTGACGGCGGAGCCTTAGTAATAGGGTTCCCGTTTTACCCTTTGGGTACGGAACTCTAAAAACAGATTTTACCTGCGGTTGATGACTCCAAAAAAACTCGTCAAATTAATTTATTTTTTGTTTTATCATGTTTAGAAATGGATACCCATCACGTCTGCAGAGTTTCGCTAGCTAATTTAATTTGACCCTGTATAATATAAATTATTTAGAAAGGTGTAGGTATGTGTAAAATGCATTAATATTAAAATTCCATAAAATAAAAATATCTCGATGGTTTGTCACGTCGTAGCCATGCGAAGCCAGGGGCTCTACTCCGAACATAAATCTGAAGTATCGGCCGAATGTTCGGCCGTTTCTTGACTACGGCTAACTATGGCTGACTACGGCGAAACAAAAAAAAAAAACGACAGTCAAAGAGATAAGCCAAAGTCAAAAATGTGACTTGAAGTCGGGTAAGGACTCAAAGTCCAAAAAGGAAACTGTGGAAGTTATAATACGGCCGAGCATTCAGCCGATAATTTGGATTATCGCTTTGAAGTAGACCCCCAGGTCGCTAGTCTAAAATTAATCTATAGAAATAAATAAACTTGAAGTCTCTGATTGTAATGTCAAAATAACAGCTTTTTACAAATTGCCTAAGAAAGTATACAGGGTGGAAAATTTCAACGGGGCAGTAAGGGGAAGTGAATGAATTTTCTAGTACTCAAACCTCAATTGGTCCAATAGAGCTTTTTGATCCTTATAAGAAAGAGGATCGATTGGCATAAAAAAAGGTTTTTGTGAAAATTGCTGATTTTCCTGCTGACTATACATTTTTTTCAAAATCTGTGAATGCAGATCAAAATTTCTCAAAAAGATAAGGATAGTCTCCTAAGACCATTTTCGCGTAGCTGCAACGGATAAGGTACTTCCCCTTACTGCCCCGCTGAAAGTTTCCACCCTGTATATACGGTACAAATAACAAAAAAAAAAAAAAATTGTTTGTCCATCTGTCTGTTAGTTCCGGCTTATCTCCGAAACGGCTGGACCGATTTTGACGGAACTTTCACTGCAACTGCAAATCGCTGTTACAAGGAGTAACATAGGCTACTGTTATGTTAGAAAAAGCATCGCAGGCGAAACCGTGGGCAACAGCTAGTACTCAAATCACACTAATATTATAAAGGCGAATGATTGTGAGTGTGTGTGTGTATGTTTATTACTTCTTCACGCTCAAACGGCTCAACCAATTTTGATAAAATTTTGTATGGAGGTAGCTGACACCCTGGATTAAGACAAAGGCTACTTTTTATCTCGATATTCCCACGGGATCGAGACTTACGCGGGTGAAACCGCGGGGCGCAGCTAGTAAGTCAATAAAATACTCAAATAACTCAATAAAACTTTCCGTACTTTGTAGTTAAAGTAATGAACAAAGCAATACTTAATCCCCTACGTAAATGGACCGTGATAGCCCAAGAGGTGGATTGTAACACTAGAGCTGTGTTTAAACTGCGATTACTTCGCACTGCAACCATGCCATTAAAGTATTAATATTAAAGCAAATATTACAATAAGCTGTGGCCACAGTGAGGCGAATCCGGCGTGTGATTTGGGATGCGAGTGCGTGCGTTGATTAACTTAATGATTAAGAGTTCATATTATTTACACACAGTAAAATACAGAGATACGACATAATTAAAATTTTAGTACAAGGGTAGGTACTGCTTATTTCTTAAGAAATTTCTTCCAGCAGATCTGCGAAAGGAGAAACGTAGACAATAGTGAGTGATAACAAGAAGAGAAAAATATATATTGTATATTTTTTTTTAAGAATTTTATAACTCTTGATAGGTTATTATATTTATTTATATAAGGGTTATAAAATAATATGTACATAAATTAACTACTTAATTCAATAACAAAATTATATCCTATCTAAAACTATTCACAAATATGGCGTCGAAAAATTCATCCACATCACTGTCGACTGGTAATGTACCCAAGAGACTGGCGGCATTGCCACGTTGTATGGCAATGCTTAGCCTCTGGCCAAGGTAAAAGCCAGCCCTTGGGTCACGGGAAGTGTCAACTAGCCGTTTTGAGATTTCATTAAATAGATTTATTATCTTATAGTTTATTATATTATTAAAATTTACACACGTACACACGTGCAAAAACTTACATATACCTAAATAAATACATAAAGCATGTATAAACAAACATATTTATATAAAAGTACTCACATTGAGAGGAGAGGTAGTGTTCTTTTACTCGATATTTTGATAAGGAATTACTATTATTTTCACTGTAAATAGAAATTACCTTTACTATCTGACCTTGGAGCCTTCTCCGTGCCGCCCTGTCTCAATTGCTCGAGAGAGCGCAAGCCATAGTGTGCGAGCGAGAGGAAAAGTGACGTGAGGCTGAGGTATTATGGACTCTTTAGAAGTCACGCGATTATTCGCGCCAGTTGTAACACCTATAATTATACAAGTTAATTGACGGAAACTCAAACTCAATTCATTTATTTCAATTAAACCATTTGAAGGCACTTTTTAATTGCCAAAGGGTTCGGTCAGTCAGAAAGATGAAGCTAGTTACCCAGTATTGTAAAACAATTTAAAAGTGTAACGTGTGTACGCGAGTAAGGTGGAGTTTCTTGCCCATTCTTCTCCATACGAAGCTACCTTTTGGAAGGGGCGACTAAAAGGCCCACTAGGCTTTTTAATTGTAAATTATAACGTTCAATAGTGCCTTTTGTTAGCTTCAGCATCATCATTATTTGAGCCGAAAGACGTCCACTGCTGGACATAGGCCTCTCCCAAAGAGCCATAATCGCCACGCCACGCAGGCGGCTTGGCGATCGCAGTATGGTGTAAAAATGCTTAGAGAACGCTACTGCCCATTCTCTAGTAAGTCCCTTAGTCGCCTTTTACGACACCCAAGGTATGTAATAGGATGGTGCTACCTTTTACGTCCGGCACCATATGGCCAGTCTGTATATGTGCTTAATATAAATGATTAATTTGACTTTGACTTTAAGTGTTTCTCAATCAGCGCGAGTGAATTTCGTCCCGCATCCCGCCGGGATTTGCCTTGTCTGTGTGGCCAAAGCTCTTTTAGGTACTATTTAGTTTATATAATCGTAACTGAGAGAAGTAATGAAACACAAAAACCATCATATTCAATAAAAAGTAAACTGTAATGTATGGAAGTCAAACCTGGGCCCTAACAAAGAACTCACCAAATAAACTTGCTACGTGCAACGTGCGATGGAGAAAAGCACGCTAGGAGTCAAAAAAG
The DNA here is from genome assembly GCA_963921375.1 of Tiliacea citrago. NCBI lineage: Eukaryota > Metazoa > Arthropoda > Insecta > Lepidoptera > Noctuidae > Tiliacea > Tiliacea citrago. The sequence goes on from OY992802.1 coordinate 17,407,971, forward strand.
CAGACAAAATAAGGAACAAAACCATCAGATACAAGACCAAAGTTCAGGACATAACCCTAAAAATCAGAAGACTTAAGTGGAAATGGTCTGGACACATGATTAGAGGGAAGGACAAATGGAGCAAAATAGTTACACAGTGGTACCCAAGAAACGGCCAAAGTAAGAAAGATAGACCACAGAAAAGGTGGGACGATGACATTAGACAGGTCGCTGGAACGACATGGGGCAGAGTGACCCGAGAGAGGCAGGAATGGATAAAGTTGGAGGAGGCCTTTGCCGACTGGCAAACAGACATACAAAACATAACTAATCGCCAAATACGAGACTGAAGACTACACTCTGTTTGTCCGACTGAAAAGGCTAATAATAATATTAATCATCACTGACAGGACTATTGTTGCCAATAAGCCTGGGGCCCAAGTCTGCTATTTTTTATATATTCAGTCATTCCAACACGATCCCATTGTCACGCCATTGTCATTTTGCTAAAAGTTCGTAATCTGGTAAATTCATAATGGTCGATCATTGGTCGGTCAATGTTCTCGTAATATAATTGTGTTATTATAATGGCATTGTCGTATTGCCATTGTTATAAAACCCATTAGTAGAAATGTCATTCATTTGTCATTATGTACGAGATTACCAATATATGCAATTTATTTCAATGTAGTGTCAGTGGCCGAAAATTGGAAAGTCATAATGACGCCATTATAATGGTAGATTACCAAACTTGTCAAAATCAACAATTATGAAATCAATGATCGACCATTCTGACACTATTGTAATAGCAAACTTGAGGCCCTGATATAGTGGTGGTGGATTGAATAGAGCGGCGCACAGTGATTATTGACAAAAACGGTCCCCCATGACGGGAACCTCGTGAAAGCCGAGAAAGATAAACAAATCAAGTATCTTGACTTGGCTCGCGAGGTTGTCGACATGTGGGATGTGGACTCAGCAATCATTGTGCCAATAGCTGTATGAGCCAATGGCTTAATTGCCAAGAGCCTCGACCAACACCTAAGGAGGCTCTCGTTGGGCAGCTGGATTAAGGGCCTGATTCAGAGAGCGGTACTTCTGGACACGGCTCGCAATGTAAGGAGATTCCTCTCTCTGGAGCCCTGACCGCCGGTAGCTTGGACCTTGTTCCTGATACCGTTGGGGTACTATTTTTAATATTTTTAAATGTTTTTATATATTTTTTTTTATATTTAAAAATATAATTTATATGTATATTTAGTGAAATAAAGAGATAATAATAAAAAATAATCGTAACTGAAAGTGATGAAGAGTGACCAGTGACCATTCTTTCACTGAGAAATCAATCCTTAGGCTAAACTCACATCTGCCAGGGTTGCGAGCCTGTCCGAAAGGGATATCGTGGCCCTGGCACACAGGCATCTGAAGGAACGCGGGTGGGTTTTAGTCAGTAAAAGTCTAACACTCCCTCTCGCTCCCCCCAGAGCGGGAGAAGTAACTTGATAATTTCCCACAGACAAAAAAAAGGCGGCTACACTCACATCATGCTTAGTCCTCATGTGAATATAGACTACTCGCGATCGCCACTTGAAACTATTAATTTTAAGAGGAGGCTCCCTTTTTTATGTTAATTTGCATGAATATTCTGAAACAGTCACACATACAAGCAAAATTAAACTTTAGTATATGATTTATTGGATCTTTTTTGTCCCATGTTGAAGACAGTTACGTAATTGTAATATTTTCTCTCAAAACATTTTTTATTCGAAAATCATGTCTTTTTTAAGGTTAATTATAAAAAAAAACAAACTAGATTGTTAAGCTTTTATGTCTAAAATAAATATTCACAGCAAGAAAATATAGTTTATTATCCACCCACAAGATATTTTTTTTTTAGATCAATTATTACTTTAATTTTAAACGAAATAAGAATTGAGACTTACGCTAATTAGTTTCGTGCTTGAACACGATCAAAGAGCGCACGCGATATTCAACTTTATTACTGATGTATTAGCGTTTAGCACATAACAGAGTGGTGGGGAGCAAGGGGCTGAGCTTGCGTTCGAAATTTGATTTAGACTGCCTGCTCTTAAATTCCATGCCATGTAACAAGATAGATCTTTTTTCTCTACAAAACGCCACACAATTCCTCAAAGAAATAAAGAAATATTAGCAGCTTAGCTCAGTTCTGTTTAGCATACAAAACGAAGAAAACCTTAGTGACGAGGAAAAATTTAAATTTTCATGAATAGGTATCACGAGAAACATAATTTAAAGTGGCCAGCTCAAGTACAGCTCGACACTTATTTCAAAGAGGTAAGAACTGTATTATATTAAGGACTCTGTAGTAGGAAATTGCATTTTTAGGGTTCCGTACACGAAGAGTGCTAAACGGAATCCTATTACTAAGCCTCCGCTGTATATCCGTCTGTCTGTCAGCGGGCTGTAACTCGTGAACCGTAATAGTTAGACAGTTGAAATTTTTACAGTTTGTGTATTTCTGTTGCCGCTATAACAACAAATAATAAAAAATGGATTAAATAAAAATTAGAGCACAATATAAGAAACGTGTTTATTTTGGCATTATTTGCTGTTAAAAATATGTAGTGTTAAATATTGTACGGTGGTACGGAACCCTTTGTGTGTGTCTGACTCGTACTTGGCCGGTTTATTATTATGAGTATGAATTATTTAACGTCAGTTGTAACTGAGGGTTCTGAAGAATTTTATTTTGCATTGGGTGCTTTTTTTAAGAGAAATATTGAACTGCTCCTGTAAATCTTTTTGACCTTCTAATGATGAAGACTTTTTTAAATAATTGTGCATCTTTTCTTATTTCTGACCTTTTCACACAGTTGGTCGCAGTAACTAAGCTAGGGCACACCGACCAAAAGGGGTTTGGTTAGGTTAGAACCGTGATGTCGACTGCCGGCCGTGGTCGAGTCGATGGTCGGCAGCGAGGAATCCTGTGAGTCTGGGACGCGGTGGTATCCTTCTGCGAAACAGTCATGTCGCAGAAGGAGGCTGCGGAAAGGGAGCGGGGAATCTCTTCCAATCACTCGGCCCGCAGCAGGCGTCGGCAGAGGGCAGACAATGCCTTTTTCCGGCCTCCTCTAAATAGGTCTAGGGACGGCGGACTCGGGGAGGAGACGTCCGCTGCCCCTATTATACAAGAATAGAATAGAATACTCTTTATTATGTACACCATAAGAATTACAGATATAAATGTTGAAATTTTACATAGGGTGACACACTAGGCGGTTTTATCGCTAAAAGCGATCTTTTACAGACAACCTTTCCAAGACCCGAGGTGGCGGTGTATAGGGGTGGGATACTCAACTTCAAAAACCAAATCATCAACAATGAAAATATCAACACCATACAATCAACAGTTTAATTTTTCAATGAATCAGAATAACATTAGCTTAAAACATAAACGGTTTAAAATGTCAACACTTCAGATGAGCAACGAATGTGAATCACATTGATTTATAACATAAATAGTTCAAAATATCAACACTTTAGATGATCCACGAATCTGATTATCACTGATTTATAACCTAAATTGGTCACTTGATCAACACTTTACAAAATCGATGTTTAACAAAATATCGTGAAATATTCAGTCATAACATAACATAATATTCGTTTGCAGATATTGCTACGTGCTGCAATTATAGGCAATTTTTTTAAGAATACTAATCCCTACTTCTAGTTCTTCTCCTTGATCTATAATTTGTTGTAATTTATTTTCAAAGTGCAGTTTTTTCTTCTTTTTTTTTGGGGGGGGGGGGGGGGGGGGGTAATTGGGACATTTGCTAATATTCTTTCTATTTTCTGTGTTTTTGCTATCTGTTCTTTCATTAATTCTCTAAACATTATATTTAAATTCCATTTTTTACCATTCAATAGTGAGTTCCACCTTCTGTGCCAGGATTCTACATCATTTTGTGTGCGTGGCATGTTTTTATGGGAATTATCAAAAACTGACCATAGTTGTGGAGCAAACAAAGGTTGGATTTGTGCATGTTTAATGATGTTGCTCCCGTGCTTTTACTTTTTAATCTACCATTTACGTAATAACAATCAAACCACTCCAAAAGATCTCAGGAGCTCTCTCAGGAATTACAGTTTTCAATTTGTCAAAAGCTGGTGGTATTTGATCAGGTCAGCGAACTAGCTATTTAGACTATATTCTTCGGCTAATCCACACTTTTGGATTTGTTACACACATTTTGTGTGAAATGAAAGTAACAACCTTTGTGGATACTTCCTTTAAAAACACGATTACAGGCATTTATAACTGCCATCTCGAGTCACTTATTATAAATTCTGGACACAATTCCAAATTGTATGTTTCACCACATTTTTTGAGTTCATCGAAAAACAATGTATAACATTCTTCAGTCTTACACGGAAGTAAGCCGTATACAAGAGGAACTGATGGATGTGAATCGCCTGTACCACTAGTGCATGTACAGAAAATAACTGAAGAAAAGGGTTAGAAGTACACCTGAAGGTTCCGTCCATTATCCAGTATCTAGCAGTATCTAAATTTTGTAGATTCCTTTCTGTGGTGAATATTACAATTCATCCAATACCATCTACCTCCTCGTTGAAATGCATAAATTTTTGACCATCAATTCTGGTTACAGCATCAGAAATTTCACTTAAAAATTTTGAACTTATATGATTGTTTCTTCTAGTACGATTTATTATTTGTTTTATAGCAGTCTTATTAGGCAAATACGGTGCACTTGTAGTAGGAATGTCCATCAAAGTAGATTGCCTTATTTGCATAGGTCTTTCCATGGAATTTCGTGCTTTGGTTTTCAAAACATTAATTACATTCAGTTTGTCTACACGGTGTGGTTCTGGTAAATGATTGTGTTTTATTTCATCGGTATCAGACTTAATAAAGATATCGCCGTCCACACTCACCGTTTTTGAAAATGCTGAACAATGTAAAGGATCTCTTTTCGTGCACTTCCAATAACACTCATCATTCCGACTATTGTTTTTGACAAATAAATAATCATCTATATTCAACAAATTGTTTTCCTTCTGCGACTTAACAAAATGTGCTCTTAACATAATTATATGAGATTATTGTTTTCCTTTATTTCATTATATACATATAAATTACATTTTTAAATATTAGAATATAAAAAAATATAGAAACATTTAAAAATATAAAAAATAGTGCTTCGCCGGTATCGGGAGCAGGGTCCAAGCTACCGGTGGTTAGGGCTCCAGAGATAGGAACCTCCTCACGATGCGAGCCGTATTGCGGAGTAGGTACTGCCTTCTGAATCAGGCCCTTGATCCAACCACCTAACGAGAGCCTCGAGAGATGTTGATCGAGGCTTTCGGCCATCAGGCCATTGGCCGATACGACAATCGGCACAATGACAGCCGAGCTCACCTTCCACATGTCAACAACCTCGTGGGCTAAGTCGAGATATTTCATTATTATTTTCCTTTATTTCATTATATACATATAAATTACATTTTTAAATATTAGAATATAAAAAATATATATAAAAACATTTAAAAATATAAAAAATAGTGCTTCGCTGGTATCGGGAGCAGGGTCCAAGCTACCGGCGGTTAGAGCTCCAGAGATAGGAACCTCCTCACGATGCGAGCCGTATCGAGGAGTACTGCCTTCTGACTCAGGCCCTTGATCCAACCACCTAACGAGAGCCTCGAGAGATGTTGATCGAGGCTTTCGGCCATCAGGCCATTAGCTGATACGACAATCGGCACAATGACAGCCGAGCTCACATTCCACATGTCAACAACCTCGTGTGCTAAGTCGAGATATTTAATTTGTTTCTCTTTCTCCGCTTTCACGAGGTTCTCGTCATGTGGAATGGTGACATCGATAATCATTGCGCGGCGCGCTAATCGGTCTATCACCACTATATCGGGCTTATTGGCGACAATAGTCCTTTCAGTAATGATAGACCAATCCCAGTACAACGTGACATGGTCATTTTCGAGAACTGGGTCGGGCACATACTTGTAATACCGTACCTCAGAATCCACAAGTTTATATTTCAAAACAAGTTGCTGGTGAATTATCCTGGCCACTTGGTTATGCCTGTGCAAGTACTCGCCGTTAGCTAGACGAGAACAACCAGAGATTATATGTCTGATGGACTCACCCGGTCGGTGGCATGCCCGACACACGTCAACCGTCCCTGCCTTCATAATATGTCTCCGGTAGTTATTCGTCAAGATAACTTCGCCCATAATTGCACAGACAAAACCTTCAGTTTCCCCGAAAAGGTCACCAAAACGGAGCCAGGATACGGACGCTAAGAAATCTACACCGGGCTCATGAAGAGCCCGATAGAAGCGTCCGTGAAGCTCCTTGCTTTGCCATATCTCCTTGCGGTCATCGGTAGTAAGTACTACAAGTTTGCGCCAGTTCTCTTTAGCCATGGAGAGTGGGGTGAGTCCCTTGTCAACTGCCACCACATCACGGTGCATACCCAGTTCGGCTTTTAAAAAGTATTCCCTGAGACTGCACACCTCGCGATTGTGGAGGGTCTTCGCATTTAAAACGCCTCGACCCCCGCATTTCCGCGGGATGTACAGTCTCATCACCGATGATCGTGGGTGATGCATCCGGTTTGCGGTCAGCAGTTTACGGACCCTCCTGTCCAGGGCGTCCAGCTCGGTTTGAGTCCATTTGAGTATGCCAAAAGAGTACATCAAAACTGGCATGACCCAACCGTTGAAGGCGCGTACCTTGTTCCCGTCCGAAAGAAGACTAATAAGTACCTTCTTCAGGCGACCAAAGAAGCGCTCCTTCAACGATTGCTTCATGTCAGCAACGTTGATCCCTAATGCTTCTGACATACCCAAATATTTATAGTTTTCGGATGAGGAGAGGGATCTAAGATGTATGGAATATTTGCAGAAACAAGGTAGCTTATGGGTGCCGAAACACAGAGATTAATACAACCCCATTAACAGAAGAGCGAATCCCAAGCAGCCCATGCCCCAGGAGATCCCAAGCCAGTGCCTGCATGCCATGACCGCAGAGGTACAGTGAATCAATACTAGAATTGAAGGGAAATTTGTTCACGTATGAGTAACTTTTTATGTTGGAATTTAAAGGATTGTATTGTTTTCAGGCGTCGCATTGGTGGTGGGAGATCATTCCAACAGCGCGTGGCTGCAAACTTGAAACACCCCCTGAAAGCTGTAGTTCTGTGCATTGGCACCAACAGTGGGCTTACCATGGAGCGAAGACTATACTTAACATGGTTTTGTTTCCAAGTTAGCTTTTCATAGAGATAGTGTGGTTTATGAGTTGTAATGATACCAAACAACAAATTGGCTAAATGAAGCTTCCTCCTGGCATTCATCTTTAATAAATTTAATTGGTTAATATATGGAGTAACGTGACTTCTCCGCGGAATGTTAACACAAAAACGAACACATGCATTCTGGATACGTTGGATCACATGCTCTGTTCTTGAAAGCAGGCATGGCCCATAGACTGTGTCACAGTAATTTAACTTGGCTAGGATGAGACTGTCAACAAGTTGTTTCCGAATTGGCACGCTTAGGAATTTCCGTATTCCATATAAGACCTTTAACCTATAAAAACAATTTCGGAGAACATTGGTCACATGGGCCTCAAAGCGCAACGCTGGATCAATAATTAGCCCTAGATTGCATGCCTGTTCCACTCTCTCAATTTTCTCTCCCGTGATAACTATCTCAGGGTTGGCAGACAGTATTGCACTAACTTGTTTCCTAGAACCCAGCACCATAAATTTAGATTTGAGAGGGTTCAGAACCAGAGAGTTTTCCTCCGACCATACAACCACTCTATGCAAGTCTTCATTCATTTTCTGCACTGCTAAAGATGTTTCATTCCCCTTGAAGGATATGTACAACTGGATATCATCAGCATACATATGAAATTTGCAGTTAACAAAGGACTTTAAGATATCGGCACTGTACAGAATGTACAACAAAGGCCCCAGAATCGATCCCTGAGGGACACCCCTTGATACTTGGAGGGGGAGGGATGACACCGACGACCCGTCTTCCCTATGCATCTCTACATATTGAGACCTGTTGGTAAGGTAGCTATTAAACCACTCCACCGTATCACTGTCAAAGCCATAGTAAGCTAACTTTGACAGCAGTAGAGTGGTATTAATTGCGTCAAAAGCCCGGGAAAAGTCCAGCAGAGCCAGAATTGTTCCCTCACCCCGGTCACGTGCTTCAAGGATATTACCCACAACATCAGCCAGAGCAGTTGCAGTACCTCTACCCTTTCTGAAACCCGACTGAAGGTCGGGAAGAATGTTGTTGGTTTCGAGGTATTGGATAACCTGCGAGTATACCACACGTTCCAGGATCTTGGACAGGCAAGGTAGAATACTAATTGGTCTTAAGTCCTTCATGTTAACCGGGTTATTGTTTTTAGGAATAGGGCGTACTATAGCGCGTCGCCAGAGTTCAGGGAATGCACGCGTGGTTATGGACTGGTTAATGATATCTGTAATGGCTTGCAAGGTAGTTGGCAACGTGAGAGATATCATATCGAGACTTATACTGTCGACACCCTGTGCATTCGACCCTAGACTCTTGATTATCTTCAGGATTGATTCAGGACTGGTTGTTGTGAGTGTGAATGAAGCCGGGCCATACCTATGAGACTCAAAGTAGGACAATTGTGAGCTGTCATTACGACAACTTCCTGGGACATCCATAAACGCCGCATTAATGTCATCGGGGTTGTTGAAGTGACTCGGCAGCAGTCTTTGTTTATGGTCCGGAAGCACATCCGATTTTAAATTGCGCCATAACAGCTTCGGGTCCTTTATTTGGTCATTGATGCTTTTGGTGAAATATGCCGCCTTCTCGCTAACCAGTGCCGTGGCTGTTTGGTGCTTCAGATCCAGATAATATTTTTTGTGACCCGGTAGTTTAGATTTAAGAAATCTTTCCCTTGCTCCATCTCTCAAAGTCGACATCAACCTGATATTATCAGTTATCCATGGAGTAGGGCGAGTTTTAAATGTCTTCCTTTTAAGAGGAGCGTGGAGGTCGAATAACTGTGTCACAAATGCGTTAAATGTCCGTACCATTAAATTGACATCACTCATGTCACCAATATTCGACCATGGTATAATTTTTAAATCGATGTTAAAATAGTCCTCTAATATGTCTGTGAGCGGACGAAATACGACCAATCTTGGTTTAGCCTTATGCTTCTTAAATATCGTTTCGCATGTGATAAACGAGTGATGTCCAAGTTCACTGATATGACGTACCACGACATTACGGATCGAAGCATCAGTACAGACTAAGTCAATAAGCGAACTACTATCACCTACAAAGTGAGTAGGTGTTTGGACTAATTGACTAAGGTTCAAGTAACTTAAAAAATCTAATAGTTGCTTAGTTTTTGGGCTATTGACATCTAGCATATTAACATTAAAGTCACCCAACAATATTACATTATCGTATGGGGCCAAACCACCAATACTGGCAGTCAAGCCCTCTAGAAAAAGCTCCAAGTCCAACCAAGGTGGACGATAAGCAGTGCCAATGAGTAATTTTTTCTTATTTACATTAAGGGTTAACCAGAGTTGTTCAACATTGGGATGATCCGGATGAGTTCTTACCCGCGCAGTTACCCCATTTTTAATATAGAATGCAACTCCTCCGCCGCGCCCACCACGTACAGACATAGGTCGCGGTATGTGTTTAAGCTTGTACCCAGGTACACTAGGCGCACGGTCCTCCTCACCCTTACGTAACCAAGTTTCGTTGATAGCCATGATGTCCACAGCATGGTTGCCCATGGCTATCAAAAATTCATCCTGGTTAGTCCCCAGAGAGCCCGCGTTCAGTAGACCAAACTTAATACATTTACTAGGAGTCATTTGAATTTGTCATTTATGTATTGTATGTATGTCTTGTGTATATGTTGAGGTAAGAACTATGTTTGGTGGGCTCCAATGGGCATAAATAATGGACCGATATTTTATTGTTATTGTAATTAGTGTAGATTAGAAGCATTTTAGAATAATTGATTGTATATTATTAGGGTATGTTGTAATAAGTGTCTTAGGTGTATTAATATGTAGAACAAATGTATAAAAAAGTAACAATGGTAACTGACTATGCACACCTGTCGAACTGCGGTTAAACACCCAAGAGAAACTGTTGCGACGCATATTCTCCCAAGTAGAAACAACTAACATTAACATAAAGAAAAATAACATAAAGAAAAATAAAAGTAGATAGTAATCAGGCTGTTTCATTGACAGGTCCAAATATCCGAGAGATGTCTTTCTCGGAGCGGATTCTTTGTGTGGGATCACCTGGCTGCCTCCTGGCAAGAATGCGGCCGCGCTTAGTCCACACAAATCGCCAGTCAAAGAGACTACCAGCGTCCCGTGCCTTCCGAAACAACTGGCGATTTGTCTTTGTAAGGCGTTCGTTGAGGTAGAATCGCTGGGCCGGGCCGGACATATCAAGGTCGGCTGTCGTCGCTCCACGTCGCACTCGCGCGCTCGCGCGCTCGCCAGCAGATCGTCACGCAAATCACGACGCGCCAGGCGTACGACAATGGCGCGAGGGCGAGTTACTGTCGCTCCCGCAGAGCTCGTGGCGTTGAGCTGTCTCCCGCCGACTCGTTCTGCGCTGACAATGTCGCGTTCCTCCAGGTTGACCCCTAGCTTTAGGCTTATGACCTTGATGATGTGGATTGAGTCATCTGTTCAATGAATGAGTTGAATCAGAATGTTATTCTGATTCATTGAAAAATTAAACTGTTGATTATATGGTGTTGATATTTTCATTGTTGATGATTTGGTTTTTGAAGTTGAGTATCCCACCCGAGGCGGGCCGGTACCAGCCGGGGATCGCGGAAGTCGCATATGATCCCAAGTGTGGGAAGGGAACACCGGGGTGGTTTTTAGTCAGTAAGAGTCTGACAGACCAGCCTGTCCCAAGACGGAGGACGTACATACAGCTCCATTAAGTGGTTACCCCCTCCCAAAAGACATGTGCGTTCAAATCCGGGATAGGCCCAAGTTGGTTTTTGAATTTTGCAAAAAATAAATATGAGAATTAATGTATTGTTTTAGTGAATAAATAAGTTTTTTTTTTTAAAGTCTGTTTTACTATTGTTTTTTTCAATAAATCCTTAATACTTTTATTATGGGCAGCAGCGTTCTCTATGCATTTTAACACCATACTGCGATCGCCAACCCGCCTGCCAAGCGTGGCGATTATGGCAAACCCCCCTTTGGGAGAGGCCTATGTCCAGCAGTGGACGTGTTTCGGCTGAAATTAATGATGAAACATGGGTGTACTATAGGTATAGGTATAAAGGTATACCTCTGCCTAACCCTTCAGGAAAAACAAAACAGGCATGATTTTAGGTATGTTGCCATACTGTGAAACGGTTTACCCTTTTCGTTCTGTTGGTGAACATTAAGTCTCGTCACTCATGGAGTGTATTATAATGCACCCTAAAAGTTTGGAATGTCAAAGTAAGTATGAACAACTTGCCTTATTAAGTACCTATCATTAATTATAACTTATTTTGTAAAAAAATACAACTTGCGAGCTCAATTAATTAACTTGACCATTGTAAATTAAACTTTCGCGATAAAACAAAACAGTATACAAATTTTTAGGGTACCGTACAAAAAAGGAAAAAGCGGAACGATTATAGGATCACTCGTGTGTCTGTCTGTCTGTCCATTTGTCACAGCCGATTTGCTCCGAATCTACTGTCCGATTAAGTTGAAATTAGGTACACATATCAATTTCTGTGACTCAAACACGAACGAGTAACGTAAATAAATGAATTTTTAATATGGGGTTCACTTTTGCAGAAAACGTATAAAAGGCGGGTTAGTGATCACAGTATTGTGTTAAAATGCATAGATAACGCTGCTGCCCAGACTCTTGTAAGTCCCTTAGTCGCCTTTTACGACACCCATGGGAAGAAATAGGATGGTGGTATTCTTTACGTCCGGGACCACACGGAGGAACACGAACTGTACCGTGTGCCATATCAAATAAAAAGACATATTATGAGGATTTAAAATTAAATAATATAATTTTAAAATAATAAATTTTAAAGTTATTAAAGAAAATAGACGAAAATTTACCATTCGTCCCCTGTATCTCAAAAAATGCGGAGCCAACATTTTTTAAATAAATACAGTGAATAATTCTAAACTTATAGATTACAGGAAAATATATAAGAAGTCTATGGTCTTAAAATAATACGGTAAATCACTAAATATTGTGCGTACAACATTAAAATTTGCGGAATGTATGTGGGAACATGTTTTTCATTTAGAATGTTATGTTTGTTCTTGGAATAAATTCAACCCAACTACGGAACCCTGCATTGTGCGTGGCCGAGTTTTTGTCTAATGAGGAGAGCGTCACAGGGAGTTTTTATATCACAAACTTTTTTAATTTATCATTATGTTGAAAAGTTGAAAAGTCCGACAGTAAGGCCTGTGTTCACCAACATTAAAACCAACAACGGTTAGGTACATAAACATTTGGTTTATGTCAAATTTCCTAAGGAAAAAAATTTTACATATTTAATATATTACCAATAAGAGGAGGACCTCATTACGCGGCGGGCTTAATTCAGAAAGCAGTACTCCTCGACACGGCACGCATAGTGAGGAGGTTCCTCTCTCTAGAGCCCTGACCACCGGCAGCTTGGACCTTGTACCTGAGGCCGACGGACTACTATTTTTTATATTTTTTTATCAAATTATTTAAACATGTAATCAATATGTATGTGAACGTTATAAATGAAAATAATAAGTGAAGGATGAAGAAGGATTTTTGCAATGCGTCTCGTTGCCGTGCGGGCTGTAGTGTGCGTTGGTTCATAGATTTCAAAAGTGATGAAGGAGGATTTTTGCAACGTGTTGCGGCCGGGTTTGCGTTAGCTTAAACAATGTTCAAATATAGGTACCTACCCAAAATTTGATACACCAAAATAGAGAAATTCAAATCCATTTTCCATCGATCTAACCCCACAGAATAGTAGACAAATAACCCAGTAAGTACGTTTATCACAGATATAGGCCACCCATAGCCTGGGGCAGCACTATCAAAGTGAGCCCAATATATCATACCCCTATACTGCCAAGACAAACCTTAATGGATCTTCAACCAATTTAAGTCAAGAACAGGTAAACAGAGCTTTGGGTCATGTCTGAAATTTATTGTTTCCAGGGCTGACAATTACACAAAAAATACATTTTCCAAAAAAAAAAAATAACTACCGGCTTCTAAACGTGAAAAATTACTTTAATTTCAGAAGTCGGTGTCTTTGGATCTGTATTTATTTTACATTTTTGCCACCGACTTCCGAAATTAAAATTGTTTTTCAAGTCGTAGTGTTTTTTTTTTGGGACTTCCAAAAAAAAACACTACGACTTGAAAAACAATTTTAATTAATATTACAATTTTAAATAATAAGGTTGTTTTTTATTTGGTAAAAAGATTTTTATTTTTCACTTTTTACTGGGTCAGTTTGTAATTTATCTAAGTTACAATAGCCTAATGTCAACTGCTCATCACCTTTTACAAAATATTGCTTTTCCCGATGCAGGGACGTTAATTGTTGAGGAGTTCCGCTGGTAAGGACCAGGACGACTACCATTCACCATATACCCGTAAGCATTGTGACTAGCATAAATTGCTTTGCAACCATATTAAAGGTACCTAATCGAATCGCAACCCGTTAAATAGATACCTATTCCGGTGACTTTCCGAAAGCACATCCATGAGTTACTATAATAAATACGTAAATCGCTATAGGTGTGCCTATAAAATTTGAGGATATCCCTCGATTAAGGAAATAATTTTAAACTAGCTTTTGCTCGCAGTTTCGTTCTCGTGGAGGTCGAAAATTATCCGACGGAAATGTACAACCGGGATAAATTTATCCTATGTGGTAATCGTATTAACTATCTGTGTGCCAAATTTCACCGAAATCCGTTTAGCCGTTTTTCTGTCATAGTAATAGCAGAGGAGAAGGTCATTGACTCCCGCGCCAGCATTAATTTATTAACCCTAAATATTTTGTTACGCGTAATTTTGAATATGTGATATCTTTTATAGTAAGTATTATTTTTAATTATATTATGTTGTTCATATTTTAATCTAAGATAAATGCCCAATTAAAATAACATATTTTATTGGAAAAGTATTAATATAATACCAGTTAAAATAATTTCGGATATAATAATGAAATTATCAATTTCTGAACGATAAAAAAACCGACTAAGTGCATGTCGGACCACGCACAATGAAGGGTTCCGGAGTTGGGATGAATTTATCCCAAAAACAAACTTAACATTGTAGTTGAAAAACATGTTCTCTCATACATCGATATACGTCACGGTCAATTCTTCAACTGCAAATTTAAGTTGGTCGACTATTACTGAAAGAAAGAAAGAAAGAAAAATAATTTTATTTGTCACAGAAACACGTGCAAGATATATGAAAACATAAACTGGTAAAACAAATAGTCGGCAGCTGCACGTCATGACTGTGACAAGAAGGCTTGCACTCAGCATGATGTTGTGCTATGGGGGACCCACAGCACAGCGCTGATTTTTCACTCGTTAACTTGTAAGGTCTACTTAGCTGTGATAGTTTTTCATTAAATTTCGTTATATACTACTGCCATGAATTTTTTTTACAGTTCCCCAGTCAACCATTTAGCTGGCAGGGGGGGGAGGACACTTGACTCAAACAAAATTTTACACTTTAAAGCTTAATATTACGCAAACTGATCCCTGAATCAAAAAATGTTTTTCACAGACTTACAATATTTTTAAACGGCCTATCCAACGATACATATACCATGGAATAGACGAGAAAAAAAATATCATCCCCAATTTACGTGTGGTTACACAAAAAAAAATCTTTCAAGATTTTATTTTACGACTTTGTCGGCGTAGCTGATATGTACCCATGATAAATTACAGCTTTCAAGCCGGGGACAGACGGACGGACGGACAGACAGACAGACAGACGGACATGGCGAAACTATAAGGGTTCGTTGGTGACTATGGAACCCTAAAAACGGTTACTGTGGCTAGAAGAAAGACATTATGCTATCGCGGACTTTTTTGTTGAACTTTTTAAGATGTACGATCCTGTAGTACATACAATTTATGTATCTCGTAGGGTTTACGCGGTTGTAGTCAGTAAAGCTCCCAGTCGCCATGATTTTTTCCGACATCTTCAACAATAATCGTCATATTTCAGTCAATTTACACAAAACCTTAATGAATTATACACTTAAACCTTGCTCATGAACCACTCAGTCCTTTGGTGAAAATCGTTTGAAAATCCGTTCAGGAGTTTTTGAGTTTATCACGTTCAGACAGACAGACGCGGTGGGGGACTTTGTTTTTAATATGTGTAAGCAATTAATTGTTGGTTAACCTAAATAAATAAATTTACGCTATGCTACCCTAAAAAATCTAGCCTATATTATCTTATCCTATTTCGTCTCAACGAGCACCTTAAACCCGAAAACCCTAATTGCAAGTGATATATTTGTCGTCCTAACTTACCTCAAGAGATTTATGAACGCATGTGCTCTGTGCTCTGGATTACGAATTAGGTAAGGTTATGTCAGAGGTCCATTTATAGACTCTGTTTTAGATATTTTAGACTTTTTGTAACGATTTATTCATTTTTGATGCATAATAAATATACAACATTATTTTTAGTATATGCGAAACCTGTAAATAGTTTGTTCAGAATAAGGAACTGAATCAATTTCAATAATTTTTACACCATGTTATATTTTGTCTCAAAAATATTTAAGTGTGACGGAAAATGTTATCACCATTTAATTACTTACAATACAATCGCCGTACGGTTAGGTACCTACTGCCAAATTATTATCAATGAGTGCAAGACGACCTTGGAGGCGCCGCGCGCCACCCGCCGCCCGCCGCTCGCATGTTTTTGTACGGACAACCCGGTAACATAACAATCAATTTTGAAATTTTGTACATAGATTCTTTACATAAAAATACTAGACACGTGTTTCGGGTTTCGCGTATACTAGACTAATATTGTATACTGAATAAATTTGACTATGGAACCAACTTTGAAATCGCGAAAATAAATCTGCTGTTTTATACAGTTTTGAACAGTAGGTATTAACTTTAGTATGAAACAGCAGACTTTTTTTTCTCTTCTCCGACTTCTCTCGACTTCTCCGAGTCTTCGGCAAACCATAATATTTTTGACCTGTAACAAATAGCTGGTAGGTGTTCCAATGATATCTGATGGCGCTTGATGATTTAGTTGATTTATTGTTAACACTTTTTTTAAAGTTGAAATCGATTCTTTTTACTCTTTATTTAGAGCGGGTAACACTGAATAGGGTTGTGAGATTACATGCTCTTGCTCTGTGGTTGTGAGTGTCATGGCGGCGTGCGGCGGTGGCGATCACTCTTTTGATGCGATCGTTACGCGGTGTATACGCACAAATCCATTGGCTCTAAATGCACTAAAAATATTGTGATTTGACTTAATCAGAGATAATACTTAATTGTATTTAATCGTTATTTTTGATGGTTAAGTTTTGTTGCGATATTTGTGAATAAATTAAGTGCGTTATTTCGCGAGTATTATTTTTCAAACACCTGCTTGTACACGCCCATGGTGGAGGACCAACAGATGACGGATCGACAGCGTCACGTGGTGTCTTAGCCGCTCGAACATCCGTCATATCTTTCCATTTCTTCACTTGATAGTGTAGGTACTTGAGACTGTACGCGTCTTTTCTGATCTTAATAATTATAATAATAATATAATAATAATTTTATTCATAAGTTCACATAAAAATTACCAAGAAGTTACATCTTTACCAAGTTACATATTAATTAGTAAGAACATGTTAAATTATGTCTAAAATAAATCAAGTGTATAACTTATAAAGATTAATTAAGTTAAGGGTCTAATTGAACACAATAGCGAACTGCCTGATGTAGGTTTATTCAAACCTGTGTTTCAGGCCATCACTTAACAACGCTGTGTGCTTTAGTGGACAATAAGTTACTGTACATAGAGCTAGCATTGATACATAGTAATTATAGTTTTAAATAAATATTGATTTAACACTAATAAGCTTATTGCATTACATCTAGCAAGTTTTCAGTGTCTGAGTAATCAAGTGTCGCTAAATATTCACACAACAATTCACTACATTTTTTACGACTTACACTATATATACTTAGAGACTTATTGATTTTATTATATAAGAACGGTCCTAAAAATACATAAAATTTATTTATAAAAGTAAGTCTAGTTTGAGGCTTTATGCAAACCAAGTCTTTTCTTCTCTTATCTATAGATATTGGGATATAAGGAAGTTTGCTGTGCTGGTGTAGTACTATATTCAATATAAATAGTTGACGCACGGTTAAAACCTTACATGCCGTGTAAAGCTTGTGTGTGGGAAATCTGAATGGGCGAAAGGTGGCTACCTTAAGGATAGCTCTCTGCGCACGTTCTAATGGCAGTAGGATTGATTTAGCAGCCCCACCCCATGATGTTATACAATAAGTGAGGATGGATTGGCACAAAGCTAAATAAACCTGTTTAACTAATTTGTAGTCTGATATGTATCGTAAATTCTTAAAAATGTATATTAATTTACGCATTCGTGTGCATAATAAATCGATGTGTTTACGGAAATTCAGATTTGTGTCAATCGTTACACCTAAATATTTCATATGATCGGTTTTTGCTAAAGTAGGACAACTACATGCATTGTCAGCATAAGTGCTGCACTTATGCGCATACATGTTTATGTTAGTAGTTGGCAGGTTAGTATTTCTAATAGTAAATAAAATGTGTTTGGTTTTATCTGCATTTAAACTTAAGAGATTTACATGTAGCCAATTAGACACTATATTAAAACCATTCTGGGCTTGTTTATACACCTCATCTCGAGATTTGTCTGAAAACAATAGAGCTGTGTCATCTGCATATGACAATATGACACCATTTTGGAGTGACAAGCTGCACAGATCATTTATATATACTAGGAATAAAGTAGGACCCAAAATACTACCTTGTGGTATTCCGTAATTATAATTTCGAAGCTCAGAACTGACGTACTGACCAATTTTGACACATTGTTCGCGGTCAGTAAGATAATCCGAAAGTAGTGAGAGCGTTGTTCCTCTTATTCCGAGTGTTTCAAGCTTGCGCAATAGTAAAGGACAAGAAATTGTGTCAAAGGCCTTGGCGAGGTCTAGGAAAATCCCAATGGTGTGCATGCCCTTATCCAAATTAGTCGTTATATAATCTGTCATTTGATGTACTGCTTGGTTAGTTGATTTTTTAGGCCTAAAGCCAAATTGGCTATCTGAAAGTAAATTGTTATCTTCTAGGTATTTAATTAATCTAATATTAATGATTTTCTCTAGGATCTTGGAGAGCCCTGTTAAAACTGATATGTTTTCAGCAAACCATAATATTTTTGATCTGTAACAAATAGCTAGATGTTCCTTTGTTGTTTTTGCAGATGACACTTCACTTTTGTTTAAACTTAAACGTCAGCAGCTGGTTACTGACGATGTAAATAGCGCGATCTCAAAAGTAGTTTACTGGTTCAATGTTAATAATTTACTTCTAAATGAAAAAAATACCAAATGCATTAAGTTTACGCTACCTCACGTTAGGCAGGTGAAAACTGATGTGTTGATAAAGGGCGAAGAATTGAATCCTGAAGAAAGCACAGTATTCTTGGGCTTAACTTTGGATGCTAAGCTTCAGTGGGGCCCACATATAGATAAACTGTCTAAAAAGCTAAGCTCCGCAGCATATGCTGTTAGAAAAATTCGTAATTTAACTGACATAAGAGACAGCCCGTTTAGCTGTACTTTGCCTATTTTCATAGTGTAATGTCGTACGGTATTCTGTTGTGGGGAAATGCCGCCGACATTCAGACTATCTTTGTTTTGCAGAAAAGAGCTGTACGATCAGTTTATAAATTAAGTCCAAGACACTCTCTCCGAGAGAAATTTAAGGAGATGAATGTAATGACTGTACCTTCTCAGTATCTTTTTGAAAATCTTTTATATGCCTATAAAAATATAAAATTGTTTAAAAAATACAGTGATATCCATAATATAAATACTAGAAACAAACATAAATTTGTTGTACCTACAACAAGGCTCAAGAAAATAGGTGGCTCGTTCCGATGTCAATGTATACGCTTTTATAATAAACTTCCAAGCCACGTTCAAGACCTAAGCCTTAATAAATTCAAATCATTCATTAAACGTAAGTTGTGTCAGAAAGCTTTTTATACCGTTAAAGATTATATTGAGGACAAAAAGGCTTGGGATTGAGCTGCTCCAATTTTTACTTATTGAAGTGGTATATTATTTTAATTATTGTGAATGTGAAGACTATGTGGATTATTGCTCTTTTATTTTTATTTTCACTTTGTCTTTTATTCTCAGTTAGTGTTAATCATGGTCTGGCAGTTTGAGTCATTTAAGCGGCCTACCCAAATGTCCTTTCTTTGGTATTGATCGTCGCATCGTTGAGCTCCTTAAGTTCTGAGTAGAGCTGCACGATTACTGACAAATGCGTGCACTGACTGGTCAGGTCCACTCAATCTGTGTGGTTCTTTCCTCAAAAGACCATTTCAGACACCAATCTACATGGCCTTCACATGATCTGACCAAGATTATGTCTGGACTTTAAAAGAGACTGTGACCTCTGAGTTTGTTTCGGCCTTTCTTCTCAGAGTAGTCAGATAGGAAACGCCGATCTCATCTAGTTTTAAAAATATGACTGACGTGTAAAAGTGTTTGTACAAACCTACTTACAGAAATAAAAATCATTTATCATTTATCAATGGTTAATATATCTATCCTTATCAAACTGGATGGCACACGCCAGGAGGTCTTCTGTCCAGCGTACAGCGGATTCCAGCGACCTTTACCAGGTCTTGTGTCCAGCATACAGCAGATTCCAGCGACCTTCGCCAGATCTTCTGTCCAGCATACAGCGGATTCCAGCAACCTTCACCAGATCATCCGTCCAGCATACAGAGGATTTCCGCATCTTCCAATGGTCACCGTAGCAACTTGTTTGCCTAACCCACACTGTCCTTTCCAGTAAGCGTCTTTTCTTAATATGTTTTCGGCATTCCATAATATTTTTGACCTGAAACAAACAGCCAGATGTTCCAATGATTAATAGATCTGTCCCTATCAACCTGGAAGGCACACGTCAGCAGATAAATATGATTTATTATAGTGATTTATTACTGAGGAAGTGAACAAGAAATATTGTTACTTACCTGTGATTATTTCTTGTCTGAATTTCAGCGAGAAACGGTCTTGGTCTAGGTTTTGGTAACACGAAAGAATACTAACACTATTTGTTGGTTTGTTCCCATACTTGGTTTGTGCGTGATTAATGATTTTTTCTTCGTTGATAAAATTTGTAAACACTAATTTAATTATGTTCAATGTAAGAAGCTCATGATGATTATAATAAATGATAAATGATGATGGTGGTATTTATTTCTGTTAATTGTAATAAAATACACTTTTACAGGTCAAAAATAAATATCATATATCCGACTACTCTGAGAAGAAAGACTGAAATAAAATCAGAGGGCATAGTCTCTTTTACAGTCCAGACATAATCTTGGTCAGGCCATATTTATGTAGGACCATGCAGATAGTGTGATCTTGAACTATCCAGTGTTGATAACCTATGAAGGGTTTACTAATGAGAAACAATTCAATAATAGACTGTCGGGCTCTTTTTAGGGTTCCGTACCCAAAGGGTAAAACGGGAGCCCTATTACTAAGGCTCCGCCGTCTGTCTGTCTGTCCGTCTGTCACCAGGCTGTATCTCATGAACCGTGATAGTTAGACAGTTGAAATTTTCACAGATGATGTATTTCTGTTGCCGCTATAACAACAAATACTAAAAAATAGAATAAAATAAATATTTAAGGGGGGCCCATACAACAAACGTGACTTTTTTGCTCGTTTTTGATCGATATTGATAACGGCAACAGGTAGACGCTTGAAATATTGATAGAATATTTAGTTGTATATTCACTTTAAAAATAAATGATTAAATTAAAACAAAACAAATATTTAAGGGGGGCTCCCATAAAACAAACGTGATTTTTTTGCCGTTTCTATAGATAATGGTACGGAAACCTTCGTGCGCGAGTCTGACTCGCACTTGGCCGGTTTTTTTTTTGCAATCTGCAGATCAGTGTCAGGTCGTATCTTGATCAAAATATGGTTCGCGATCATAACAAGCATGTATTTACAGAATTATAATCATTAACACATCTCTCTAAATTAGATTTGTTTCATAAGCACTTTTCCTTATGAGATTTGTTCTGGAACAAATCTCATCAATCAAACGAAATTTGAAAATGTTTGCAACTCCTACATTGTTACCAGTACTTATCATAAAATATTTTATACCAGAAAATCTCCTTTATTAATAACTTTGTTTAAAACTGAAAATTTATAAAAAATAATTACGGTATGATAATCTTGTAATTATTTCTAAAATCAGTACTTAAAAGAGAATCCTTTTTTTCCGCCATTTTTTGTGAGTTACCATTGATAAGATATTTTTTTGATATGTTATCCCCTTTGTTTACATAAATTATCTGAATTAGAGGCTTAGGGTATAGACATGACTGCGCGTTGTGTTCCACGTGCGCCTCAAAGAGATGTCAGCAAGAATTGACGGGGCCCATTAGGGCCAATGCCTGCCAGGGTTGCGAGTTTGTCCGAAAGGGATATCGTGGCCCTGGCACACAGGCAAATGAAGGAACACGGGTGGGTTTTAGTCAGTAAAAGTCTGACACGCACTCCCGCTCCGCCCAGGGCGGGAGAAGGGCTTAGGGTATAGACACGTCTGCGCGTTGTGTTTCACGTGCGCCTCAAAGAAATGTCAGCAAGAATTGACGGGGCCCATTAGGGCCAATGCCTGCCAGGATTGCGAGTTTGTCCGAAAGGGATATCGTGGGCCTGGCACACAGGCAAATGAAGGAACACGGGTAGGTTTTAGTCAGTAAAAGTCTAACACCCGTTCCGCCCAGAGCGGGCAAAGTTATTTGATCATTTCGCACCAAAAAAAAAAGGGTCCTATAGACACGTCTAACGTACAAAGACATTAAATAACTTGTCCTTTTGCTTCCAGTACAACTACAGTGCTATTAGTACCTAAAGCTACATTTATATGTACTTCAATGACTCATAAAAAAATGCAGCAAGATTCCTATAGAGCTTATGATCTTATATTATATATAATATATCTTATATTCCTATAATAGCTAAAGCATAGGATAGAAATAACGTGGTTATTGTGGCTCGGATATGCGATTAATGACTCAACCTCAGTACAGGGCCATGAAGTTAGCATCGCATTTGAAATTAATATAGGTAACCATTTGAATCGGATTATAAATGCTAATTTCTCAATAACAGCCTTTTTTTTTGTTTTTTTGATTGTTCAACAACAAACCCTAGCACTTTCTAATGATACTTCTAAGACGCATTATTTATATAGTAGTGACACACAAATGTTCTAAGATAAATCTATGAGACTCAAATAGCTGAACACTATCTCCTGAGATACAGGTTCCCGCCTAGTTCAGGGGTTAGGGTCAGTACTCTGTGCACCTTGTTATGATCACCGCAAACATTTTGAAATACTTCATGTACCTATTTGTATTTGTATAATTGTATATTTTAATGGTGAGAAATAAACAATTTTTATTTATTATTGCTTGTCTTTAAACGCAATAATAAAAAAATATCGTTTTATTGAAAAAAACTTTAGAAAAATAAATAGTAACTTTAACTTATTTATTCACTAAAACAATACATTATTATAATAAAATGATTTTTTTTTATACCAAAACCAACCTGGGCCTATCACGGATTTGAACTCACAGTCATGTCTTTTGGGGGGTAAACACTCACGCGAACCAGTAAAATTTAACTACTGCGGTTTCGCTGTGATGGTTTCGCGGCGGAGGTGTGCTACTGGCGTTAATGGAGCTGTGTGTACAAGTATGCGCGTCGATGTCCCTGCCACCCAATAACCTACATTTCGCCAGTTATGTTTAGTCCCATGTAATAGGGGGCAAGCCTATTGCCATCAGCCGGGCACAAATCCAGACTCCAGGGTTGCGAGTTTGTCCGAAAGGGATATCGTGGCCCTGGCACACAGGCATCTGAAGGAACACGGGTGAGTTTTAGTCAGCAAGAGTCTGACAGATTTCTCCACCCGCCCCAGGGCGGAGGACATCCATGGGAATTGTATACCCCGGAACAATAACAAAGGTCTAAGATATTTGGATGGTTTTTAAGTCTGCCCTTGTATGCATTTTCTACCATCAGTATATTCACATTTAATCTGTTTTAATTGCTCGTGGATTTTAGCATTGGTGATGAACCATGGGGCATTGGAAATGAACTCCAAATGTTTGTATCTGAGGCACTACCTCATAGTTGTATCCCGTAGGTCCATATTGGCTTTAACTTGACTTTTTAAATCAGTATCTGGTTCTCAAGGTGAGAGTTCAGACTTTCTTCCCAGCAACCAGTACAAATTCCTAAAATCAATAAATTGTGAAATATTTAGCATCACTCTACTACTTAGGGCGCATTTCACCAATGAAACCGAACGCGATCAGCACATCTAAACTGAGTTCAAGAGCTGTCAGTGTCAATATTCCAAAGAAAATAATGACACTGACAGCTCCTAAACGTGGCTCGTGGATCGCGTTCAGTTTCATTGGTGAAATTGGCACTTATTGTTGAGATCCCTCACAAGGCTACGTACAGTCAGTGACCAGCATTACCTGACCCCTCTTACAATGAAGAATATTGAAAAAGTGGTCAGGTGATGCTGGTCACCGCCTGTACCACAAGTTAAGCGCGCATCGCTTCGTGAGATAAAAATACTATAGTGTCATTCAAAAGTATAGGATGATAAAGCAACTACGGGTTCCACTATACCTTCTTAAATTGCATAATCAGGCTATCATGTCCCCACTGCTGGGACACAGGCCTCCTCTCTTCGAGAGGGAGTGGGCTGTAATCTACCACGCGGTCCTAGTGGGGTTTTTTAATTTTTAGGGTTCCGTACCCAAAGGAAAAATCGGGAACCCTATTACTAAGGCTGCGCCGTCTGTCTGTCTGTCCGTCTGTCACCAGACTGTATCTCATGAACCGTGATAGTTAGACAGTTGAAATTTTCACATATTATGTATTTTTCTTGCCGCTGTAACAACAAATACTAAAAAACAGAATAAAATAAATAGTAAGGGGCCTCCGATACAACAAATGTGATATTTTTGCTCGTTTTTGCTCGATATTGATAACGGTAACAGTTAGACGTTTGAAATGTTCACAGAATATTTAGTTATAAATTCACTTTAAAAATAAATAACTAAATTAAAATATAACAAATTTTTAAGGGGGGCTCCCATACAACTAACGTGATTTTTTTGCCATTTTTATAGATAATGGTACGGAACCCTTCGAGGGCGAGTCCGACTCGCACTTGGCCGGTTTTTTAAATAACTCGCTAGCAATCCTACCTTAGATTCCTCTGACGTGGTCAGAGACCTTTCTTTCTGGGGGTATATTTATTTATTTATATATAGTTCTTAAAATTTTATACTATTAATTTTTCCTTTTCACTCAATCGCAGATTTCGATGCCCCATATTCAGATTATCCCAATAATATTTCGCCATCCATTTAATTCTAAACCTTATTCCTACTAGATAAAGTTGAAAATCAATCAATAAAAGTGCTAACATTCGTTAAGATGAATGAAGGTAATTTCCTTTTTCAAAAGGAGTTTATCAAAGAACCTTTGGCTCGAGCGTTCCCGATTGTGCCCGATCGCGCCCGAAGCGGAAGCGAAACCGTTGTTTGTCGAATACACGTTTCACCGATTATCGGTTTTGTGATGTTATTGGTTTACTGTACGTAAGATGTCAATACTTTGTTATTTTTTTGTGCCACGATTCGTCAGTGAATACTCACACGAAAAAAACAAAAAACCGGCCAAGTGCGCTCTTTCCCAATGCTCTTTCCCAGACTTCTTCGTCACGATCGACTCGTTGCTCTTCGGTTGCTGTCTGCGCTTGCGCGCTCGGCTTCGAGTCAATCTTTTCGACGTTTGCGAGCAAGAGGACTCGCTGGTTTCACTAGCCACCTCGTCGGCAACCGGGGTAGCCGGGCGCAAAAATTGTGCTCGCGCCTTTGGCACTCTTTGTGCTTTTTGTTTCGGTGCCGTGGACTTACTGGGAATAGAACCCAGCGACTCCTCAGCTCCTCATTGTACCCCCCAGAATACGAGGGACTGACCCAGCTCTGCTCGGTGAGGGATTCTCCTACTGCGGAGCAGCAGGTACCCTCCTGGGGTAGTGTGTTTTCATGACTCGCTTCCATTATTATTGCTGAACACAGCTTTGCCTTTTTTATGGGGTGGGGTCCCCAGACCACTCCTTCACCTCAGTCATGTCTGATGAGCAGACACGTACTAGAGGTGAACCACTCTTCCCACTCTCCAAACGATGTGGAGAGAAACGCGCGCCGTCCAGAACACCAACAACTGTTGAAGTCCTCAGACGGCGCGCCCCTCGCGGAAGTCAGATGATATTGACTCCGCCCCATGTCTCTCTTAGTCAGGTCTCTCACTTGAGGCCTTCTGGCATGAGTGACTCTACCGGCAAAGCCCCCAAGATCATTGAGACACGCAAGCCCCACCACGACGACAACGTGGAGACACACTCGGTGGGTGCATAGACCTGAGTTTATGTAAAAGTGGAGCAATTCCGCGATTTTACCATCCTCTTTATGAATCATTGTCATATACTGATATCATGAACGATAATATAATTGATATCGGTGAAGACCAATCAATTAAGTAGTTGATCTGATTCTTAGTTATTGAATTAAATATTTCTAAAACCTAAGGTGTTAATTTTGTGAATTTATTTTATTGCTGTGTTTAAAATATAATTGCTACGGATGAAGACTGATTAATTAAGTAATTGATCTCATTAAGATTCATAGTTATTTAAGTACCTAAATATTTCTAAAACCTAAGGTGTTAATTTTGTGAAATTATTTTATTGCTGTTTAATCATTGATATACTTCTAGTTTTTAATGTTTAATCATGAATATTGACATGACTGACGAACTGATAATTATTTTAGTTGATAAATGTTTATCTTAATTCTTCTAAAGGTTAAGGATGTTAATTTTCGACTCTGATTTCATTATTGTGATTATTTAACATTATTATACTCATCATCTACAGTCGTTTCTTGTAAACCTAGACATATTACACTTTAAAAATTCGATAAAAATTTATTAGCACTGCATGCTACAAAAATATTTTTCAGAATTTTCCTCCAACAACAATGTTCTGTAACGATACGTATCGTCTTCAAGATGAAAAATTACGCTGGAGAAGTCCGTATTGTAATGTTACGTGTCAACATTGTTTACAAATTTACTGCAATAATGGCGTAAGTGTATATTACCGAAACAATTTACCTAATATATTTGTGTAATAATTATTTTCTTAAATTGCAAGGCTTTTCACGCACAAAATTTAATGTTAAAATAATAACTGAATTAAAGAAAAAAGTAGCTTTCGGTTGATGTATCAATGACCTCACTACTCCAACTCGTTGAAAAGCTATTCAACAAAAACAGAAAAACATTTCTCCTGTAAAATGTAAGTTTTACGATTACCGACTTTTTGCTTGGGGGCGTCGATATATTGTTTCCGCTACCACAAACTATATAGATTTGGCCATTTGAAACAAAAAATGTTTAAGACAAGCCTACTTTTATCATTTGCCTCTCGTCAGCGCCTTAAGAAGTTTTCAATTCAACAAGCATATAAATTGGTTAAAAACTGTTGATTTTAAGAGGTTCTGTCTGGCAGACTGAAGGATTGACGATCGTCGGAACGGACGGTCAGACAGAAGTAAGAAAATAAAATTAAAATGGTAATTTTGGTAGAAATCTATCTAGTATAATGCTAGCTTTGACGGCACGGTTGGCGCAGTGGTTAAGCGATTGACTGCTGCGCTGCGTGTCGCGGGTTCGATTCCCGCACGGAATAAATATTTGTATGACCTATAAGTGGTTGTTCCGGGTTTGGCTGTTTGTGTATGTGAGTTTAAATGTTTGTAAACGCACCCACGATACAGGAGAAATTCCTGGTGTGGGGCAACGGTTTAAAAAAAAAAAAAAGCTTAAACTGCGAGCTATGCTTAAACAAACAATTTCGGGTACAATAATGGCAATTAGCAATATGGAACAACATTGCTCCATATCGTTCGCTGCCAATAATGAAGCAGTTTATGAAGTTTCTCTTACGCTTTACTACCTCTGACAATTACCAATTGCCGAAAGTTATTGTTGAAAAAAAAAAACGAGCGAGTCTTATAGTAGTCGCATAATGATGTGTAACATCTGACATCTCACCTTGGTAAAGCAACTGAGCGGCGACAGAAATTAACCTCAAAATTTAAAAACGCTAAATGCTGAAATATTTATTCGAATAATTATTCATTACTAGGGGTCGACCCCTCTACTTACAATCTTTAAAGTACTTACTAATTCCATGAGTACACTAATTCCTTATTCCATGCTCAAGCTGTCACTTCCTGTTACACACTACCGTCCCGTTCACGAAATCACTCCCACAGAAAGCGAGAGGAAAGATCAATCAAAGAAAGAGTATTCATCAATAATCGAAAATCGATAATCTATCATCACCATCGATCAAAGAAAGAGGAATCATCAATAATCGTGTAGCTTTAGTTGGCTCGACTGATCAACACTCGCGCGTGTCGCATCGCTCGAGGCCGCGAAAGGGGCCTGAAGCGTTCTGTCATGTTCAAGAGCTCTACTCCGAAGACAAATCCGAAGTATCGGCCAAACGTTCGGACGTTTCCTGACTACGGCTGACTAAGACCAAAGAAAAAAAAAAAAGGCAGTCAAATGGACAAGGCAAAGTCAAAAATGTGACTTGAAGTCGGGTAAGGACTCAAAGTCAAAAAAGGAAATTTTGGAAGTCAAAAAACGGCCGATATTTCGGATTATCGCTTCGAAGTAGAGCTCCTGAACATGACAGAACGCTTCAGCCCCTTTCACGGCCTCGAGCGATGCGACTTGCGTCAAGCGACACGCAGAATACTCATCTCGGGAGCATCCACCGATAACAATACATGAACCGATAACGATAACCATAAGTATAAAAGGCCTGCGTGTCAGGAAGTAAAGCAAACTTTCGATCCAGCCCATCCCCAACTTGCTGTTTTTCCCCAACGACGCCCTAAGCCGATCTTCGTACCCCACAGGGGGTGCCCTTAGAGCGCTGTCGTTTAGTTTGTAATACTTATATTTGCGCTCCTGGCTGGAGGCTTTAAGCTCACACCTTAGGGCAGCCACAGGAAAGACCGGTTGAGCAGTCACGGCCTCTCAAGGTCAACTGCGAGATGTCATACATAAAAATAAAAAATAAAAGAAGTAAAGATTCATTACCTCATTGCCTTCAGCCAAGTCACTAGCTGTGCATTTCTAACTTGTTTAAATGTAAAATAATAAATAAATATTATTTTTACACTCTTCGTTAATCATCAGTTTCCATAACTCGCTCGACGCGTCTCGTGGCATGCTCTGTACCCCAAGTGTAAGTTTGCAAGAGAGTAAACGTAACTATTTTGTTTGCGTTAAAATTTGACCGATAGATCATAATGATAAGACTATAAGAGTGAGAATAAAAATATTAACGCGAACGCGCTAGTTACGTTTACTCTCTTGCAAACTAACACTTGCGGTACTGAACAACGTCTTTCATTTGTTTTCTCATCAGTCGCTATCGCAAAACTTCTGTCGCTTGATCGTGTAGCTCATGCGGCTTAAGCGCAGGCCACACCGCCAGCTAGCGGAGCGGGCGGGCGGAAGCGAACGAAGGAAACTATACAAACTACGCGAAATGGGTAGCTCGCGGTGTGAACCGAAGTATGTAAAGAGGTGAAACGATGTTCGCCCGCCCGCCCGCTAGCTGGCGGTGTGGCCTGCGCTTTAGGCTTATTTCACACCAACGCATGGCGAAAAATACACTTTCTTAGGAAAAGCAAGATTTTCAAACACATTCCTGGTGCATGTCACATTTTGAACTGTCATTTTAATTAAAAATGTTGACAATACGTGGTCGAAAATATGATAAGGTGGAACTAAAACTAAACTTATGTTAACTTTTTCATTACTTGACTGTAAGTGGGTAATTGGTAACCATAGTAAAATTCTTTTTTTACCTCGAATAGTAAATCGAAACAAACCGATAATACAGAAAATCCTTCACAAAGGATATATCTGAATAAAACATTCACTCTTCAAAGCTTTCAGAATCGGATGTAGAAGTATTAAAGGAGGTTAGAACTCCTGAAGTCCTTAGGGATATCAGGGAACTACGTTTTGTAAATCGAATTCATGGTAGGTATTCATATTGACTTGAAGTTTGATTCGTTTGTTTTGTGTTGATTCGTTGGAAACTGTCGAAGATATAGGTAGCGTTCTGAAATCGAGAAGAATAATTATAATTCAACAATTAGTATTATTATTACTCATATTTATTATTGACCGAGCGAGCGAAGCGTCTCTGGTTCGTGTTTGTTTGATCTTAGTAGCGGGTGGAAGACGCTGCTTCCCACCTTTGGGCGGGAGAGACCCGTAGTAGTTGCTTCCCTCTTTTGGTCAGCGATGAATTTTAATAATAGAACTAATTTTGGTTAGGTAGCTACGAAAAATTTTACATAGGTAAAAAAGAAAAATATCGACTAAAATAAAATAAAAAAATTGCGGTCTTGGGAGTGTATAAACAGCCAGTGTGAAAAAAATAAGTTTTTATCACGATCTGGCAGCTGGTGTAATTCATGTGGCCTTCCCAAATGTACTTTCTTTGTTATTGTTCGTCGAATCGTTGAGCTCCTTAAATTTTGAGTTGAGCTGTACGATTACTGACAAATGCGTGCACTGACTGGACAAGTCCACTCAATCTAGGTGGTTCTTTTATCAAAACACGAAAAATAAGATCTACCTATATAGATTTTTTTCAAAAAATAATATAAAGAAACCTTAAATAATATGCCACACACAAAAATATATAGAAATCAATAATATCGTTTCTCAAACAAAGGCCATTTTCTTATAATAATCACGTAAACATATTATTGTATGTTTAGAGAGAAACCTTATAAATTATTGTATGCTAATACAATGTGAGTAATGACCTCGAGGTCGGAGTGACTTTGGAATAGTGTCACATATAAAATTAACATTGAAAAAGAAAGGTTAGAAGGTTCATTAGACAATTAGAATCTTGTTTTTTTTTAACCAAACTGTACGCAAGCTGAAGTGGCAGTGGGCTGACCACGCTTGTCGAAGGACCGATGGGCGGTGGCGTAGACGAGTCCTGGAGTGGAGACCGCGTATCGGCAAGCGTAGTGTGAGATGGACCGACAACCTTAAAAAAGTGTCTGGGACAGACTGGATGCAAAAGAAGGAGGACATGGTATTGTGGCGCAGCCTGGGAGAGGCCTATGTCCAGCAGTAGATTGTGATAGGCTTCGATTGATTAATTGAATATTTAACAGACTTCCAAAAAGTAAAATTTTGTGTATGCGACAGGTATTTTATCGGGTACATATTTGAACGTCGAAAACTAAAATACCTACGGGTAAAATGTCAATGTTCAAAACATCGAAAACTTAAATATCGAATGACCATATAACCGAAAATTAAAATAACGTAAGTTTATAATGTCGAATGGTTAGATAACAATTATCTACAAAAGTGACATCGAAATATCTAAATATCGAAAGTACAGAGTATCGAATGTCCTAAATATCGAAGTACAGAGTATCGAATGTCCTAAATATCGATATTTATTTATTATGTACGTCACAGGGTAAGATAATTCGTATATTGGGAAAACCCGGATAATAAGAAAATGGTGAAATAAAATCTGCGAGCAACTTGGACGTAGCGTTCGCCGGCCGCTGCCGCGGCACCGCTCGCTACGCTCGCTCGGCTCACGCGCGGTTGGTCACTGTTCTAACCTTACCTAACCTATTTCACACAGTTTAAAATGATGAATCATACAATCTGCCTGCGACTAGATAATTAGATAGTGGTGAAAACATTTCTGCGGGATATTGTAGGTATGATTCGTCATTTTGAACTGGGTGAAATAGGTTAGGTTAGGTTAGAACTGTGACCAATCACGCGCGAGCCGAGCGAGCGTAGCGAGCGGTGCCGCGGCAGCGGCCGGCGAGCGCTACTTCTCAAAATAAAACAGATTTGTACGCAAATGAAAAAATATATTTCTTGTAATCAATATCAATGGACAATACAAAATATTAAACAAAATAATCCTTCTCTTTGTTGAATAATCAAAAATATAAGTGAAAAATCAACTATAGAAAATACAAATAATATACTAAAAGAAATACCAGTACTATACTTTAAAGATTTGAAGCAATGTCTATTAACAATTCCACCAACCACACGTTAAATGTTTGCAGTTGAGCACAGACTAATGACTAGCAATGCGTTGGCAGTGTGATAATTTCAAATCTACCTACATTTTTTCCATACCACATAATCAAAATTTGTTCGATATTTTAACGAGTAGGTATTTTTAACGTAAATATAATGAACTTAGGTGTATTAAATGTTTACATTTTGAACTTAGGTAAAATGACTATCGACATTTTTAATTAGTCGATATTTTAATCACTCGGCATTTTAATCTTAGACATTTTAAGCTTAGGAATACCAATGTTCGATATTTCAATACAATCGATATTTAAATTTTCGATGTTTTGAACAGTGACATTTTACCCGTAGGTATTTTAATTTTCGACGTTCAAATATGTACCCATTTTATCGCCTGCGCAGACTAACAAGTAAAGAAAAAACAAAGCATACTAGATGTCTGTAATGTTTAAATTTTTCTGTTTCACGTAAGAAGTCACATACAATTTCCTGGTAAGTGTAAAGTCTAAAAAGACATACCTATTGATGTAGCAGGACTGCAAGATGTTTGCAGGATTTTTGTGTTAAACAACTTTGTTATTTAATATTTCTCTCCCTGAGTTTGTTTCGGCTTTCCTTCTCAGAGTAGTCAGATAGGAAACGCCGACCTCATCTAGTTTTAAAAATATGATTGACGTGTAAAAGTGTTTGTACAAACCTACTTACAGAAATAAAAATAATTTATCATCATTTACTCAATGGCATCAGATAGAGCGTTTACTAAAAATAAAGAACCAAAAGTAACTGAAAAAGCAAGGTAATACATCATTGCAAAAAGCCTGTTATGTTGAAGCCTTTGTTCGTATCTGACCCCAATTGTGGTATTTTGTGGTGGAAGCATAAAGTTATGCTTCTGTATGTTCTTTTCTGTATTATTAGAAACAGGCCAATATCTGGTCTTATTACTAAGGGCATATCAATAAATTACAGACTCCACTAATCATGTGCAGGGTAGATTATTAAGCGATGCTAAGCGAATATATATCGTCTGTTTGTAAATCTAATAACTATGCCTCGTTCGTCTAGCAGTCGCAAGCGTCACTGCGGAGCATGAGGGCCTGGGTTTCGATTCTCGGGTCGGGCAAAATGTTATTGGGTTTTTCCATCTGGAATTTCTCAGTAGCAGCCCGGAGTCTGGATTTGTGCCCAGTTGATGGTAATAGGCTCGCCCCCTATTACGTGGGACTGAAAAACATAACTGAGTACAGGAGCGTGGAGATTGGCACTAGAAAAAAGAGTCCCAGCAGTGGTTGAAGTCAGGCTGTTAATGATGTTGTTGAAACATAACTGGCGAAATGTGGGTGTTTGGGGGTATGAGGAATAGGGTGTAAAGTTCACTCATCCACCATAGAAAAGGGAGCATCCTCCGACCAGACGGGTGTTGTGTCTGGTGGGCAACTGCCCAACGGTTAATGTCGAGACGTTGTATATTATATATGCTAAATGCGCGGTAAACTCTGCTTGCGCGATGCAGGATTTGTGTGACGTCAGTGTGACGCGTAGTTTGCATGTGGCGATGTTGATGCCGCTACAGGTGCACCCCTGCCTAACTCTTCGGGGAATACAGGCGTGAAATTATGTTTTATTTTACAAATTGAATTTGCAGAAAAATCAGACACCTTAACTTATATAGCTAATGTTGCTAACGCAACGGCAATTCCTTTGGTAATTCTTGATAGCTTTTCAGAAGTTGAAGTGTTTTCTCCTTCATAATTATTCGCCATAAAGTGAAAAAGAAGTGAAGAAGGTGGACGAAACAAGAGTGCATGCAGTGGAGATGGGCTTGTTGAGATGGATGTGTGGAGTGACGAAAATTGATAAAGTAAGAAATGAGCATACAAGGGGAAGTTTGAAAGTGGCGCTAATGACAGAAAAGTTGGGAGGAAATCGTTTAGCTTGGTATGGGCATGTGATGAGGAGGGAGGAAACGCATGTGACTAAAAGATTGATGAATAATTATAAATGATGATGGGTGGAGAGGGAGAGGTAGGCCAAAGAAAAGATGGATGGATTGTGTGAGGAATGATATGACAGCGAAGGGAGTTAATGATAGCGTGACGGTTGACAGGGGAGAAATGGAGGAAGAAAACGTATTGCGCCGACCCAAAGTAACAAGGGGCTGACAGGGGAGAATGGAGGAAGACAACTTATTGCTCCGATCCCAAGTAACATGGGGCTGACAGGGGAGAATGGAGGAAGACAACTTATTGCTCCAACCCCAAGTAACATGGGGCTGACGGGGGAGAATGGAGGAATAAAACTTATTGCTCCGACCCCAAGTAACATGGAGCTGACAGGGGAGAATGGAGGAAGAAAACGTATTGCTCCGACCCCAAATAACATGGGACTAGGGCAGGAACATGATGATGATGAAAATGAAAAAGGACGACGTTATTGGACGATTTCTTAATTTTATGGAATTACATAGCAGTGTAAGTTATATTTAAATTACTTATTAGCTAATAGGCTAGATTGTAATGTAAATAATAGGGAACTGCCAATCAATCGTTTTAGAACAGCGTTATTCAAAAGGCTTAAAGAAAAATCTTTTTATTCTGTGAATGTACCTAAACTTTAAAGATTCACACTGACATTTAACTATTATAATTTGACAAATAATTGACATTCTTACTCTTAATAATACAGGGTGTAAGGGACATCGACGTGCATCCTGTTACCATGGATTCAGTACACCATTTCGTCGGTTATTAAAAAATAAAATTCGCTGTTCCATACATTTTGACCGAGTAGGTATTGCACTTCTGTAGGAAACAGCTGTTGTTTTTTTAAATTACCGACGAGAAATTTCTAAGCACGGGGACAAAGTATGATGTACTGAATCCATGGTAACAGGTTTCGCGTCGATGTCCCTGCCACCCTGTAGAATAACTATGATTTATGTTCCAACTTTATTTGTTTATTTATAAAGGTACACCAAACAGCTTCTGTATACAAAATATCAAATAACAGTAGATGTCATGGGCTTATACAGTTGCCAATAACAGGTGAACCAACACTCTCAAATACAGTGATAACCTAAGGTAAGAACAAAATTTATAAAAAAAATTGTGGTAACAAACTATATGCACAGAAATACAAAATGATACAAGAAATAAGTCACAGAGATTTCAAGAAATACCTACATACTAACACAATCAATCTTTAGA
The DNA here is from genome assembly GCA_963921375.1 of Tiliacea citrago. Lineage (NCBI taxonomy): Eukaryota > Metazoa > Arthropoda > Insecta > Lepidoptera > Noctuidae > Tiliacea > Tiliacea citrago. The sequence goes on from OY992802.1 coordinate 17,442,832, forward strand.
TTGTGTGGGTTCGTGCTTTAGGACCTTAAAATTTGGGTTTAAAAGATATTTACGGAGTCATGATTCTATTATCTTCATTTATTTAAAATAATGCCATAAATTAACTTATATGCTAGTTTATTTACAGTTTCTAAAACAATACGCTATTATTGTTTTAGAAACTGTTACACAATTCTTGCAAATATTTCAATAAAGTTTCACCAACTGTGAAATTTTTATATATGTTTTGATTTCAATGCTACTAACATATTTTTCTATGTTTTAAATACTAATACAATATGGATGTTTTTCCTAAATAAATAATTGAATTGAAAAACAAAATAAAAGTAAATAAAAATAATTGCTTTTAGAAAACTGCTTACCCCATAAAGAGACGTTGATATTGTTCCCACGCATGACCTTATCGCCTTACTTTACAATCGTAGGCGGTTTATTGAACGCTCTTTTTTATTCTAAATTAGTACAACGATTTAATTCAATACTACCCAAGTAGATATAGTCACAGTTAAAATACGTTCGTCACCGCAATGTCTATTTTTGTGCACGTGCTTGATACAATCTGCTTTAGGTACTGCTTTACCGACTATGTATTCTCATTATGTCAATGTCATAGAATACCGTTCAGTTGGGAAATAAGTAATAGGTGCTGACAATTAAATAAACCGTTTTAACCATGCTTTGGGACTTTTTGACGGGAAAGTGAAGCGTCATGATTAGAGTTTTGTTTTATTTTCTAAAACTTGTGTTTAGCCGAATATTAATGTGTAATAATGGTGGATTATTAACCATTAAGGGTTCGTGAACGTGCATTAGTGTAGGCAAATGAAACAAAACAGTGCAACATATCACTTCAAGTTCTTTCAAGAAGTCCGCGTGAGGTCTCAGTAAACTGCCACGTCTTTACTGAAACTTAAGGGGAGCATACGGACTACCACAAAGTTCAAAGTTCGACGGTCCACCTCGCTGTTGCCGTCACCACATGACGCTGGCAGAATAGTCGACACCGACTCAGTTGCGAAAACGGAAAAAAAAAAAAAAAAAACCATGCTTTGTCGAATTCGTTTCCGTGTTCTGGACTCCTCTCTGCGAGTGCGGGTTGGAAGAGGGTACTCTGGATCACATCTTCTTTGAATGCTTTAACAACGGTCTACCTTTAGATTTACATAGCCGTCTCCCTAAATTTAAGTATCCTCTTCAGGCTTTTTTTCCTCCTTACTAACATAGTCCTCTCCAGATGATCTGCCTGATCTGCTTGTGGCGCTGATGACCTTCATCCGTCACAATAACATAAAGATATGAACTATTTCGTTTGTGTGGGTGTGTGGTATGCGTATATTTTATGTTTGAACAATGAAATTATAATATTTAATTATTTTTTGTTTGTTTCAGTCCCTTACTAATTCAATAAGAGATGCATTATGTTCAACTGTGTTAATCGAAGAGTTTTATTAGTCTTTTTTTTAACATCTAAATTGTTTTTTTTTTGTGCTTGCACACTAGGTTTCCCAACTCACTATATAGGGTGGAAACTTTCAGCGGGGCAGTAAGGGGAAGTACCTTATTCGTTGCAGCTACGCGAAAATAGTCTTAGGAGACTATCCTTATCTTTTTGAGAAATTTTGATCTGCATTAACAGATTTTGAAAAAAATGTACAGTCAGCAGGAAAATAAGCAATTTTCACAAAAACTTTTTTTTATGCCAATCGATCCTCTTTCTTATAAGGATCAAAAACCTCTATTGAACCAATTGAGGTTTGAGTACTAGAAAAGTCATAAATCGCAAAAATCTTTTCCCATACATTTTGTAAGAAATGATACTCCAACTTAGTTTTTTATGATGGATAAGTGGACCGCTACAATGAAGACTGGCCAAAAATAAACAAAAAAAATAAACTTCGTATTTCGAAATCGCATGAATCGAATTCCGGCAATTCGCAAGGCAGTGAATACAAACATAATGATGGTCCTTTAACGTGACCACCTCGCAGTCCAGATGTCACGCGTCTACACTTTATATGTGGCGCTATTTAAAAATCGAACTTTATAAAAAGGAATACAACAGTGTTCAGGAACTCAAAGATTTACTTACCACGATTCTCTATGGAATTAATCCTAGCACATTATCAGCTGCTACCCACTCTGTAGTAAAGGGAATAAACCTATCGTCAAAACAGCTACCATTCTCAATACTTCATAACTTAGAGCACAAAAGTAAAATTTCTAGGTGAGTCCAAATGTAAAGTTTCAAGTTTTTAATTTTAAGGTGAAATATTACCCAAAGTAGAAGTTATAGTTTTTTTATTTGTTTTTCGATCAGTCTTTTTTGTAGCGGCCAGTTTATCGATGGTAAAAAATTTAAGTTAGTCTCATTTCGTACGAAATGTATGGGAAAAGTTTTTTGCGATTTATGACTTTTCTAGTACTCAAACCTAAATTGGTCCAATAGAGCTTTTTGATCCTTATAAGAAAGAGGATCGATTGGCATAAAAAAAGTTTTTGTGAAAATTGCTTATTTTCCTGCTGACTGTACATTTTTTTCAAAATCTGTGAATGAAGATCAAAATTTCTCAAAAAGATAAGGATAGTCTCCTAAGACCATTTTCGCGTAGCTGCAACGGATAAGGTACTTCCCCTTACGGCCCCGCTGAAAGTTTCCACCCTGTATACATTGGCAGAATAGTCGACAACAGCTTTGCTTGCCATAATAATAAAAATAGAATAGAATAGACAATTAAATAAAACAGATTGGATTTATATTTCGTAAAATGGTCAGTCTATAAAAAGGGTTCTGGGTTGATGTCAACTAGACAAAGGTTTAAGCAATTTTGACCTTTGTTTTAGCATTTTAATACACCCACGTTGTCTGGACCAACTTTAAAATTTCAGCCTAAATATTATTAGAGTTGTTATTTGAAACTAACTTAATTAAATAATAGAATAAGGTACGCTGAAAAGAATTTTTTGATAAAACATGTTATTTTTGTAATTTATTTTCTAACTGGTTTTTTTTTTATTATTATTATTTGAATGTTTGATTGATGTTAGATGACAACTTTTAACTGCTTTAGTATTTATTTTAAGTTCTTGATCATGATCGAAAATTAAAGTTTTCATTAGTTTTAAAAGTAATCAAAACTTCCTAAGACAAAGAGAAGCATATAACGATGTCTTAGTAATGAATATTCATATTTTTAACGCGCTTTTATTAGCTTGACCTGTATCTATTAAACGTAATATTTCAACGTAATTTTCACCAATTTCTTTTGAAACTAAACTTTGCAACTATCAAGGTCAAATTAAATAAGCTAGCGAAACTCCGCAGACGTGATGGGTATCCATAATTATCTAAACGTAATAAAACAAAAGAGAAATTAATTTGATGAGTTTATTTTTTTTGGGTCATCAATCGCCGCTAGACTACACTAGCGGCAGTGGATGACCCAAAAAAATGAACTTGAAATATTCATTTATTTATTTAAATTTCTCGCACACAATGGTCTCGCAACGGACTTAATGCCTCAGGGATTATCTACCAATCAGTCAGTTCTATAATATATCCCTACATTATATATAAAAAACCGGCCATGTGCGAGTCGGACTCGCGCACGAAGGGTTCCGTACCATAGCATAGCATATAAAGGGCAAAAAAATCACGTTTGTTATATGGGAGCCCCGCTTAAATATTTGTTTTATTTTAATTTAATTATTTATTTTTTAAGTAAATATATAACTAAATATTCTCTGAATATTTCAAGCGTCTACCTGTTGCCGTTATCAATATCGAGCAAAAACGAGCAAAAAAAAATCACGTTTGTTGTATGGGAGCCCCCTTAAATATTTATTTTATTCTGTTGGAACGAAGTTCCTTATCGCGCGTTGTGAAAGGGGGCTAGACGGAAAAAAATCTTACGAAAAGTTGTCACGACACTTTTTGCTATAGTAAGCTATTGTAAGCTGTGCGGCGTCGCATGTTTCTCTGTCTGTCTGTCTGTCTCAATAAATTAATAATATTTGAAAATAATTAATTATTGGAACGAAGTTCCTTATCGCGCGTTGTGAAAGGGGGCTAGACGGAAAAAAATTCTTACGAAAAGTTGTCACGACACTTTTTGCTATAGTAAGCTATTGTAAGCTGTGCGGCGTCGCATGTTTCTCTGTCTGTCTGTCTGTCTCAATAAATTAATAATATTTGAAAATAATTAATTATTTTGTTATTATTTTTCTTATTTTATTATTAATATTTCCTTTTTTTTTGTTTACTAATATTTTTTTCTTTTATTATATTTTTATTTTTTTATTAATGTTAATTAATTAATTTTTCAATTTTATTGTTTTTTATTAAAATTAATTATATTTTTTTTTTATTTTTTTTTATTATTATGAGTATAGTAATGTTCAAAATTGTCGTAATCAAAATTTTCTAAATTAGTTTTAAGTAACTGGTAATGTCTTTTATACTCTTTAAACTGATCTGCAGAATAATCAGAATCTGTGTCTTTCATTGGCATTAATGTTATTGTGTTACGTGACGGTAAAAAAGGCGCTCCAAATCTACAGTTATCTTTTTTATTAGGAAAATTATTATTAAGGAACTTCGTTCCATCCGGGTGTCCCTTCGTTTCGTTTCGTTCGTTTTTAAAAAACGTTGCCCCACACTAGGAATTTCTCCTGTATCGTGGGTGCGTTTACAAACATTTAAACTTACATACACAAACAGCCAGACCCGGAACAACTACTTGTAGATCATACAAATATTTGTTCCGCGCGGGAATCGAACCCGCGACACGCAGCACGGCAGTCAATCGCTTAACCACTGCGCCAACCGTGCCGTCAAACCCTTGTGCCCTTGACACCTCTCAAGTTTTTTTTTTTTTAGTATTTGTTGTTATAGTGGCAACAGAGATACATCATCGTGAAAATTTTAACTGTCTAACTATCACGGTTCATGAGATACAGCCTGGAGACAGACGGACTGACAGACAGACGGCGGAGCCTTAGTAATAGGGTTCCCGTTTTACCCTTTGGGTACGGAACCCTAAAAAAAGGTAAAGACATAAATATTAGTAAGTTAAATAATTTGGAGATTGAAGAGTCATTGATGAGTCCAATATATTGCACTTAGTGTCGAGGGTCTGATGATGGATCCACGAGGTGGATAATGGAACTCTTCAGTGGCTACTAGTAAGCCCCTCGAGGTTGGGCTCATGTGATTCGTTTTGGTGAAACTTTGTATGTTAATGTAGTTCGGATGACAATTCTATAATTTGGTATCTTGGAGCTGATCTGATCATGGAGCCAGGAGGTCGATGGTGGAACTCTTCAGTAGCTACTAGTAAACCCCTTGAGTTCGGGCTCATATGATTCGTTTTGACGAGTTCAATAGATTAGGCTTGGTAACGAGGGTCTGTTAATGGAGCCAAGAGGTGGTACTTATGTTAAAGTTTTGGCGCAGCCTTCACCTGAAATAGCAAACATACTTACTGATTTGTTTAAACAATAATCATTTATATTGTATAATTGTAGATTTAGTTTAGAATAGTTTAAGTTATGATCAGACTGGCATGCTACTGTGGATAAAAGCCTCTTATAAAATTAAAGAATAAAAAATAAAACTAAATGGAGAAGATACTAGACCAAAAGTATAAATAAGTAGTTTAATAAAAACAAAAAAAAAACACGTCATATCTTTTATATCCAATGAGAATTCAAAAACTGTAGGTAGCACTTTAGTTAATTTAATAATAAAAAGTATACAAATCTGCAACTAAGTTCTAGAACCTACCTATTGTTAACATCTACAAAATCCTGTACACTTAGTTCGCAATAAAGATTTTGAATTTGAATTTGAATTTGAAAATTTGAATTTAAAAAAGTGCTTCACGCTTTTGAATTAATCATTGGATACAAAAGAAGTGACAAGCTGTTTATAACGTAATTACATACAAGTCAATTTAATTATTTTATATATTAAGGGTGAAACGGGAACTAAAAACGGAAAAGTCTGTCTGTCTGTCCGTCTGTCACCAGGCTGTATCTCATGAACCGTGATAGTTACACAGTTGAAATTTTCACAGATGATGTATTTCTGTTGCCGCTATAACAAAAAATACTAAAAAACATAATAAAATAAATATTTAAGGGGGCTCCCATACAACAAACGTGATTTTTTTGCTCGTTTTTGCTCGATATTGATAACGGCAATAGGTAGACGCTTGAAATATTCATAGAATATTTAGTTATAATATTCACTTTACAAATAAATAATTAAATAAAAATAAAACAAATGTTTAAGGGGGGCACCCATACAACAAACGTGATTTTTTCGTCATTTTTATAGATAATGGTACGGAACCCTTCTTGCGCGAGTCCGACTCGTACTTGGCCGGTTTTTAACTATGTTTTTATCATAATGTTCATAATTACATTCTTATCATTGTGGGCCTAGCCTTTCCTATGTTGGGGTCACCTAAGTTGGGTTAGGAACCTACTACGCTTTGGAATGGGCAACTAGCTTCATCTCTCTGACTGACCGACCCCTTGACAATTCAAAAGTGCCTGTAATTGGTTTATTTGAAATAAATGCTTTGAGTTTGAGTCGCTGTCCAGTCTAACCGAATACAGCTGAATACCATTATTTTACAGGAAGCGACTGCCTATCTGACCTCCACAACCCAGTTACTGTGTATCACGACACCCCTTGGCAAGACTGGTTGTCTGACTTTCGGGCTTCTGACGATCCGTAATGCCGGCAAATATCTACGAATGACGGCGCGGATGGCACGGTTGGCGCAGTGGTTAAACGATTGACTGCTGCGCTGCGTGTCGCGGGTACAAATATTTATATGACCTACAAGTAGTTGTTCCGGGTCTGGCTGTTTCTGGTATGTGAGTTTAAATGTTTTTAAACGCACCCACGATACAGGAGAAATTCCTAGTGTGGGGCAACGTAAATGACAGCTGGAACCAACGACCTATCGTGCTTTCCAAGGCAGAAAGGAGTCTCTGTACGTAATTGATGGTCTTATCCTCGGATTGACCTCGACAAGCTTTGCTTAGCCTTGAAGAGTGTCCCGTTCAGCTGGCATAAACAATGTGTATGTGCGATGATTACATTCTGCTTGTCATTATTTTTTAAACAATTTTACATGAAAACTTCACGTTTATTGAAAAACTTTTCCAGAATGAAAGTAAATAAAGTTAGCAAGAGATTCCCGAGAGGACCATCATTTTTATTTTCGAAAAATAATGTTATTTCTTATGCAGCGTTAACTTTACAACTTTGCTTTTCAAATTTTGGATTATTTATCTTTCAGGAGAGGATAAATAACTGTAACTGAGGCGTAGCTGCTAACACTTAAAATATGTACTGGGATTCTTGACTAGATTTAAATCAAGTTAATATAAGAATACTCCGTATTATGTTCACCATAAAAACTACAATATAAAAATATGAAAAGAGATAATTGAGATGACTCTTCGCTATTCCGTTCCTTTATTTCCCGTCAATAAACTTTCTAAGTTAATCAAAGTCACGACTGACTTCCACTGGAAGAAATCTCGTGATGAAACCTAGATTGAAATTGCGGAAATTCCAGAAAATTCTGTCATCTTAATTAATTCCGGGACACGGCAGAAAGATTCTCATCGAGTTTCACCTCAATGGTCCAGGAAAACTGAATCAGCACTGTTAAAGATAAGATTTTGAAACGTTGCCGAAAATACAAATGAACTTCGTGGCGAAAATGGTGTCTTAGCAGGAAAATAAAAAGTATACTTTTAGTAAGTTATATTTACAGGGTTTTTTATGATCAGCAATCGTTTTAAAGTAGCTTGTGATTGTCGTATTACAGTTTATAAGTCTCCTTTTTTGATGTGAAACTTCTATAGGCACACTTAAAACCGATTGCTGGCGGGGCGACGCATGCCGCATGGCGATCAGCCACTATACACTTATACAGTCTATATGTAGTAGTGTGTAAATGTGTTTGTAGTGCGATGTTTCACATCTACCAGTCGTCCCGTGACGGCTCAATTTTTTAATATAATGGTCTAATCTAAGCTCAATCGATTTCACGATGATCATCGTGAAATAGCTACCGATTTCAAGTTCAACCACATCGGTTACCATCAGCAGGCTTATCACGAGAACCATAGAGAAGCGTTTTGTCGATAGAAGAATAGACTAAAATGACGTTTCCGTGTAGACAGTAGAAAGTTTTCTACTGTCCTTATCACGGCGATTACAAAATCAAATGTGAAGAAACGTCTTCTCTTCCCTGGACAGTTGTCTACAACGTCAAGCATGGCGTACAATTTTTCTGCGATGTTGACAGTTTCGGATAGAAACCTTTCTTCCGAAATAGTCTACATATAAAAGGACCTAGACAAAAAATCGTTAGTTGTTTTTTCGAGGCGAGTAATTTTAAGTAAGGACTGAAATTGTGATTGTCGAATAAGAAGCCTTTGTAATTATGATTTTAAAAGAGTGTCCATGGAGTTTCTTGCCCGTTCTTCTCTATAAGGACTTACTTTGTCTTGGAAAGGGCGACTAGCTTCACTTAGTAATTCAAATTGAACGACTCCATGATAAATGAAAATTCAAAAGTGCCTGTAAATGTTCTAATTGAAATGAATGCTTTGAGTTTGAGTTAAGTGTTGTGTGTAGTTGAAAACAACTACCTATGTACTATCATTGAAGCATTAAATACACGAGAGACTGGTCAGAGACGGCACCGGGTTCCACATCTGAATAAGAGTCAAAATCTTCTCATTGAACACTCAACATCTCACACACTCAGTTTTAAATGGAGCTTATACTAATAAATAAAATATCGATAAACAACAATAAATAACAATGTAAGTACCTAGTAAAAACATTAAGGCTCCCGCAGACAGGTGCGACGTGATGGCGCCACCCGCCAGTCTGCGGTAGCCTTAAAGGATTCTTACTTCTTGCGTAACGCTATCAAAATAGTATAATTATGGCACTCTATTTAAATAATGGCTGTAAATTTTACGCAATTCACACAAATGAGTTTTAAAACTTAGTTGGTGGCTTTAACTTCTATGCGCCACAGCCTTATATCAATATTTTTATCATCAAATAGACCATTTGAGTTTTGTTATTGAAGAAAGATTCGTTAAAAACAATTTGCTTCATATATTTGTTTGAAAACGAAACGCAAAAATACGGTAAAATTAGGCAGTAATACACACCACTAGCGAATACCCCGTTGCTATGGAAACGTCACTAAAATAAAAAAAATTAAAAGTGTTTATTCAGATAAATATTTTAAGGACATATAATATTTACTATTTACAAACTGCACAGCAGTTTGTTGGCACACGTAGCTCCTTTCACAAATCATATGAAAGAGGTACTTATGTAGAAGAAACCGGAAGAAGAGATTTCAACAAGTGTAGATAAGCGATTTCTATTCTACAGTAGAGTAGAGATAGAAAACGCCATACTAAGCCTGCAGGAGAGATCGTGGTCAAACGCGATCCAATATTTAAAAAACAACTCGCCAAATGCATAACCGCCTGTTTATGAGTCGATTAATAGAAAAGAACTATCGCATTAAGGCTTTCTCGTAACTTTTCAGCTTCACCATGAGTCATTCTACTAATGCTCGATTTATAAGGTCCTCAGATCACATAGAATAAATATTTTTATTTAATTTCGTAGCTGAACCTTGCAGATAATCAATCATTGCGTTCATTATCGAGTCTTGAACTCTCATCACATACATTCCACTCAATCTCATTTAGGGCCCGAACACACATACCACAGGACAACACGGGGACGGGCGCTAATTTGTATAAAAATTAATAGTTTATTCACATGGACCACATTTGACCGTCAAAATCCACCATATGAGCGATACCGACCACATCAAGGCCACGTAGAAGCCACAACGCAACCATCAGCGAGAACGCGCACTAGCGGCCTACCACATCGTAAATACAACGATCTGCCTGTCTGCAAATACTAGCCACAACGTAACCACACTGAATGTCCACATTTTGTAGCTGCGATTTGGCCACACCAAATCGCAGCGAGAAAATGTGGTACGTCTGATCGGGCCCTTAGAAACACAGTCAATGTACTATGTGCTTAAAGGCCATCCATGTATATAACCTTTCAAATTTAAAACTTACGTTTTTCATCAAAATAAAATTTCGAGAGTTTATTGATGTTTTGAATTATTAAAACTTAGTAATTATTAATAATAATATACGGTTTATTCACAAAAAATACAGAAACACATTTACAATGTACATTTAAATTCATTTAAAGTTGCTAAATCAGTACAAAATGTTTAGAACCCTGTCTTTTAAACTAGGACAGCCTGTATTCTAAGAGACAGTGGTCTGCCAAATAATTATCTAAAGATGATCATTGCCGCATGATTCAATTGTGATCAACGTACTATGTGTAAAATAAAAAACTTTTTACAAAAAAATAAGAACCGACTACCAAAAATAACACTACAAAGTGAAAAATAACTTTAATTTCGGAAGTCAGTGTCTTTGGATCTGTATTTGAGTTTTTTGCCACCGATTTCCGAAATTAAAGTTATTTTTCATGCACTACCGCCGTCGAACATAGGCACTCTGTTCGACGACACTACTTTCCGCCTCGCTGCTTCCCTAAGACTAGGAGATCTATGTTGTTCTCCTCATCGCTGTCACTGTGGCGAAGTTGTCAACAGTCTCGGACACCACGGCCTGTCTTGCAGCCGAAGTGCGGGTCGCTTAGCACGGCACGCGAACATCAACGACATCATCCAACGAGCTCTTGTCACCGTCGGCGTTCCAGCTGTATTAGAACCCAATGGCTTGGCACGCGACGATGGCAAGAGACCGGACGGAATGTCTTTATTTCCATGGAAGGTGGGTAGGCCTTTAGTGTGGGATGCCACGTGTGTCGATACTCTTGCGCCATCCCATCTTCCTGGCTCGGCGTGCTGTGCTGGCGCTGCTGCTGCGGCTGCGGAGAACCTCAAGCGGCGTAAGTATGATAACCTTGTTGGCAATTGTATTTTCGAGCCATTTGGGGTTGAAACCCTCGGGCCGTGGGGTCCGAGTGCTCATGGTCTGTTTAATGAAATCTCAAAACGGCTAGTTGACACTTCCCGTGACCCAAGGGCTGGCTTTTACCTTGGCCAGAGGCTAAGCATTGCCATACAACGTGGCAATGCCGCCAGTCTCTTGGGTACATTACCAGTCGACAGTGATGTGGATGAATTTTTCGACGCCATATTTTAATTTGTGAATAGTTTTAGATAGGATATAATTTTATTATTTTTATTAATGAATTAAGTAGGATATTTATGTACATATTATTTTATAAACAGGTAAATAAATTCTTTTTCACTTTGTAGTGTTATTTAGTCGGTTCTTATTTTTTTGTAAAAAGTTTTTTATTTTTCACTTTTTAGTGGGTCAGTTTTAAATTTATCTATGTTACAATAGCCTAATGTTAACTGCTCATCACCTTTTACATACTTTTGCTTTTCCCGATGCTGGGACGTTGATTGTTGAGGAGTTCTCCTGGTGAGAACCAGGAGAACTGCCACTAACCATATGCATAGTGACGAGCGTAAATTGCTTAATCGCAACCCGTTAAATAGAGGTACTCATTATTATATTGTTCCGGTGGCCTTATGTGGTCTCCATCATCAGTTCCACTTCACCAAATGGTGCTTTCCGAGAGCAAATACCCTAATCGCTATACGTTTGCCTATAAAATTTGAGGGTTTCCCTCGATTTCCATGGGATCCCCTCATCTGATTCTGATTTGGTGGCAATGGGACCACCTCGGGAGTAAACCCTTTCAAACAAAGAAAGAATTTTCAAAATCGGTCCAAAATTAACGGAGTAATTGCGTAACAAACATACAAAAAAAAAAACAAACATACCGCCGAATTGAGAACCTCCTCCTTTTTGGAAGTCGGTTAAAAACAGCGCAGAAATTTACAAAAAAATGTAATCCATTTTAATTTCGTAGGCTACTTTGGAGGAATCACCTTAAATCTAATTATGCTAGCCAGTGTTGCCTTAACTGAAAAAATGAGGTCGTAAAGCCGAATAAAATTAATTACTCTCAAGAGAGCTCATGAAACCCTAACTCTGAGGTTAATGTTACTAGAACTTACTGGTACCTAAATAATGTAGTATCTAACTGGTTTAGAAGGTTTTATAATTTAATAAGATAGCATAAGTTATATTACCTATAGGTTTTAGTAGATCAATGATAAAGTATCAAATAAACAAATTGTGAATTTTACCAAAACGTTAATTAAAACTTCTAAAAATATAGCAATATCGAGATTAATTTCAAAATTGGAATACTAAAAATAAAATTGTTCTCGCGAACAGTGACAAAATACGAGTAAAATTGGAATGAAAGTCCACCTTAGGACCTTAGTAATTTAATTTAGAACAATGGATTTAAATTTTGAATTTCGTTCATCAATTGGAATTAAATAAAAATATCAAATCAAATTAGAATCGTAAACGATACAACACACAGTTGACTGTGTGTTGCGCTGCGTGTCGTAGGTTCGATTCCCGCACGGAACAAATATTTGTATGACCTACAAGAGTTGTTCCGGGTCTGGTTGTTTGTGTATGTGAGTTTAAATGTTTGTAAACGCACCCACAATACAGGAGAAATTCCTAGTATGGGGCAACATATAAAAAAAAAAAGCTTGTCATCAAGTACAATGTAAAATATCCTGCAGTTAGTCAGTCCACAGGGAGAATCACAGGGGTAACCATCCCTAACGTTTGGTTGATTCGTGTTAGTAAACAATTACAAGGTAACATTATAGCTCACATTGGCCCTTACGAGTTGCGAGTATTACCTAATTCGGTTCAGCCTTCCATAAGTGGTGTTACTGGCTTAGAGCAGTAACACCACTTATGGAAGGGTCCCCTATGTTGTTTCGAACGCCGCTGTTGCGACACACGCTGTTGCGAATTATTTTTCCACTGCCTCACAGGTTCGAAAGCTCATGGACTCGAATGAAGTAGTCGCGAAAGACGCTGTTTCGAAAAACATTTTCACTGCCTCATACGCTCGAATGCTTGTGATAGTAATTTAGTTAAATTGGATATTGATGAAGAGTTTTTGTTTTGGTAACTGAATTTACCAACAATAGAGGGGACCTGGCGCTCGGCGGCCGCTGCCGCGGCACGGTAATTTGGTAATCTCGTACATCATGACAAATTAATGAAATTTCTACTAATGGGTTTTATAATAATGGCAATACGACAATGGCATTATAATAACACAATTATATTACGAGAACATTGACCGATCAATGATCGACCATTATGAATTTACCAGATTACGAACTTTTAGCAAAATGACAATGGGATCGTGTTGGAATGACTGAATTTATAAAAATAGCAGACTTTGGCTCCTGGTCTGTTGGTAGAGTAGTTGTCTACAGTCTGTTACTAAGTGTCACGCCCCATAAAAGGCTTTCCCCGAGTCCCTAGAACAAAACGCATGTGCGGGATACCTCAATCAGTCCCTCCTCCCTCCAGAGACCTGACCAAGGAAGAGGCCACACAGATCAAGACAGACCTGGAAAACTTGATGTTGGACACGGACTCGACGACACTGCTGCCGGCCTTCCGCGGATACCCACGGGTAGCGGAGGGCACCGTGCAGCTGTGGTGTGAGGATGACAACGCCCTGACCTGGTTAACACAGAACGTACCGAAGATTAAACTTACAGACACCGACCTCACGCTGACGGTGATGAGACAGTCCGACGTACCTACCCGCGTCCGAGCTTCACTCTTCGTCCCACGTTACAAAGGTGACATAGCCTGGCTCCAAAGTATTCTGATACGTCAGAATACCTGGTATGACATAGCCAGGTGGTCGCTATACAGGGCTACTACCGTCGGTGGTGACAACTACGGGACTTATCTGACCCTGGGTGTGCCACCGGAGGAAGTCGAAAGGGTCCTGGCCCGGGAGCGTCGGATATCGTACCTGCTCGGGTCGATATACGTGCGCTTCTGGCCCTCGGCCCAACCCTCTGACACATCGACCCAACCCACTGACACCCCGACCGACATCACGGACCCGACCACGACGCAATCGACGACGACAAAGACGAGTGACACGGACATTGACAAACTGGAGGAGGTCATGGCCCGAGCGGCAATGGCTGATGTAGAGGACGACACACCGGCCGCATCACCTGGGTGGAGCGAGCTTCTGTTGGCCTCGTCTCCGGGAGCTCGACACGACGAACGGCACAGGGTGGAGGAGGTGGAGGGATTGTCCGATGGATCCGTCTCCGACTAACTCCGCCCCACCATCGTCATCGCCCCTCTACATAATACAGACCAACCTCCAGCATAGCCAGACCGCCACGGCTAGTTTGCGGAGGGCGCTGGAGGTTAAGCCTCGGACCATCGCACTGATCCAAGAGCCGTGGATCAGGAACAACAGAGTATGCGGCCTCGGTAACATCGGAGGTAAGCTAATCCTCAACACACACAGCCCAGACAAACCTAGAACCTGCGCCTACATACCCAAAGATATCCCTATCGCACCACTCACTCAATTCTGTTCCAGAGATCTGACAGCCGTTAGACTCCAGACAGAAGACGATGTCCCAGACGTTGTACTGGCCTCGGTATACATGCCAGGCGAGAACACCGACTGTCCGCCGAAAGAGATGACCGACCTAGTGCAGCACTGTGAGCGAGCCAACCTTGACCTGATCATCTGCACTGACTCGAACGCCCACCACCCGCTCTGGGGCAGCGACACACCGAACTCCAGAGGAGAGGTACTATCCACCTATTTATTCTCAACTAACCTTTACATCGTAAACCGCGGCTCGGAACCCACTTGGGTCACAGTCCGGGGACAAACGATCATAGACCTAACGCTTGCTACAGAAAACGCGACAAACAGTATCACAAACTGGCACGTGTCGGACGAGCCTTCATGCTCAGACCATAGAAGAATCCGATTCACACTAACAACCAACATCAGAAAGCCCATACCGGGACGAAATCCTCGGCGCACCAATGTGCCAGGATATAAGCGTCTCCTAGCTTCGCTATTAGCTAGGCACTTAACACTGACAATCTTAACAGACCCTACACAACTAGAATACACTGTCACAAAGTTATCAGAATACATAACCGAAGCCTACCATGCATGCTGCAGACTAAGGGTGCCACAAACCAAGGCTGAGAGAAACCCCTGGTGGAACGCCGAACTTAGTAAACTCAGAGATGCACTTCGTAAGCAATTCAACAGAGCTAAGAACACCAGACTTCCGGACGACTGGGAGCTATACAAAGAAACTCAATATCTGTACAGAAAACAGATCAGGACTGCCAGGCGAACAGCTTGGCGGAAGTTCTGTGAATCCATAGAGACAAATAATGAAGCCGCAAGGGTTAGGAAGATCCTATCAACCGACCAGGACCGAACTCTTGGCGCGCTGAAAAAACCCGACAACTCATATACAACAACTGACCATGAAACCAGCAAGGTCCTTCTTGAGACTCACTTCCCGGACTGCAAACTCCTGGAAGACAGGACGTGGGAGGTTGTGCCAGAATGGACCCCAACGGATCGAGACTGGTCAAGAGCCCATAATATAGCAACAGAAGACCGTATAAAGTGGGCTATCAACACGTTTCAGCCTTTTAAGTCAGCAGGACTGGATGGCATCTTTCCAGCCCTGCTACAATGGGGGATAGATCACCTGACACCGTGGCTGGTGGAGATCTATCGAGCGTGCATAGCACTTAGACACATACCACTAGCATGGCGCGAAGTGAAAGTCATCTTCATACCCAAACCTGGCAAAATCGACTACACACAACCCAAGGCTTATAGGCCTATTAGCCTTACATCCTTCCTACTGAAAACCCTGGAGAGACTCTGTGATAGACACATTCGAGACGGACCTCTTCGGAGAAAACCACTCCATAAACAACAGCATGCGTACTCCACAGGCAAATCAACAGAATCCGCGCTACACAGCGTGGTTTCTAAGATTGAATGCGCAGTGGACCACAAATGTTCATCACTGGCTGCCTTCATTGATATCGAGGGCGCCTTTGACAAAACCATGTTTAACAGCATTAACATGGCCCTAGACAGACACAACATAGACTCGACCCTGAGCGGCTGGATCACCAATATGCTCAAAATGAGAGCTGTACAGGTCACGATAAATGACACCACAAGGGCCATCGTGGCGAAGGGCTGCCCGCAAGGGGGCGTCCTCTCGCCACTTCTATGGAACCTGGTTGTAGACAGCCTCATTAAAACACTCAATGACAAAGGTTATTTCACCGTAGGCTACGCCGACGACATAACCATAATAATAAATGGCACCCACGAAAACACCTTATGTAACCTAATGCGCCAGGCTTTGAAAATAGTAGAAGACTGGTGCAACAAACACCAATTGTCAGTAAATCCGACAAAAACCGAACTGATTCTCTTCACAAAAAAGAGGAAGCTGGCGACACTACAACTGCCACGACTCTTTGGAACTACCCTAAGCCTATCAACCGAAACCAAATACCTGGGCATCTATTTGGACAAACAGCTGAACTGGGCAAAACATACCAACTACATTACCACAAAAGCCAGTGTATCCTTGTGGCAGTGCAAACGACTGCTCGGAAGGAATTGGGGCATCAGCCCCAAGGTCACCCACTGGCTATACACCACAGTCATCCGACCAATTATCACATATGGCTCACTGGTCTGGTGGCCCAGGACGGACCTGAGCACAGCCCAAAAAGACCTCGAAAAACTGCAGCGGTTTGCTTGTGTAGCAATAACTGGCAGTATGAGGACTGCACCAACTGCCGCTTTACAGGTAATGCTAGGACTGCCACCCCTACACCTCATCGTGCGGGAGGAGGCAGCCTTGGCCGCCTTCAGGCTCCACCTATCGGGAACCCTGAGCAAAGACTCTAGGGTCAAACACACACGCATAAGGGAAGATGCAATCAAACGACAACCGATGATGGCATCACCCTGCGACAAAGCCCCGAAACTACACTTCTTTCAGAAGCATTACAGCGTTACACTCACGGAAGAACGGTGTGACCACTCAGGCCCAAGAGAGATGAGAGTATACACCGACGGATCAAAGACCAACTCCGGAACCGGAGTCGGAGTCTTTTCACACGATTTTAACATAAATATATCCAGCCCGCTTGGAATGTTCAACACCGTCTACCAGGCGGAATGCGTGGGCATTATACAAGCGGCTTACGCCATAGAAGCCAGGAAAGTTACGGACACCCGTATACGTATACTGTCCGACAGTGCCTCAGTTCTGCAATCCCTAGAGAAAAAATATATTACATCCAGACTAACACTAGAATGTCACAATGCACTGGAGCGGGTGACAGTGTGCCACCGTAACGCAGTGACACTGCAATGGATAAAAGGACACAGCGGATCTCTGGGTAACGACGCAGCTGACGAACTAGCTAGGAGAGCATCCAGCGCGTCAGTCTGTGGGCCCGAGCCTATTGTACCCATCCCCTTTAACCAAATACGCAGGTGGCTACAGGAGTTCACCCACACACAAGCGGAGAACTGGTGGACCTCGACACCGGGCTGCAGGCAGTCCAGGGAAGCCATGCCATCCTTAGATGGCAGACTAACCAGGCGTTTGCTACGCCTGGACAGGAACGGCCTGCGCTTGGTGACGGGGACCATCACGGGACACTGCTCACTAAACAAACACTTCCACAATATAGGCATAACGGACAGCCCTCTGTGCAGGGCTTGCATGGAGGCTGATGAAACCGTTGCACATGTGCTCTTTGACTGCACAGGCGTCAGCCAGATAAGAACAGAAACCCTCGGGTCACCCAGATCTTTCACAGATATTCTACGCAGACCAGAAGATCTAATAAGCTTCTGGAGGGAGGTGGGCTGGTTGGAATAAACCAATGACGGCCGCCATGGCCCACGCACAATGGTCCACATGAAGGACTAAGTGCGGAAACCAAACCCTCTAACATAGAACATAGAACATACCTCAATCACGTCATAGAAAGGAACGAGGAGGGATAAAATAGTAAACAATCATCTAATCGTTCACTAACACACTCACTGAGATTCACGCGCCTTACGTTAATACTAGACTATTAAAATCAAGTCTAAAACTAAAAATAATTAAGTATGTATTAAATAACACTCTCGCGCACTATCTCTCCATAGAGACATAGTTCTAGCCTAGACTACGTCAACCGCTCCCATCGGGGTTTAAAACCAACTGCCCTTAGCTGTGTCATTAAGTCTCAAAACTAAAACACCACGCTAATCCCATATTCCCATACTTATTTTTTTTTGGGTGGGAAATTATCAAATAACTTCTCCCGCTCTGGGCGGAGCGGGAGGGCGTGTCAGACTTTTACTCACTAAAACCCACCCGTGTTCCTTCAAATGCCTGTGTGCCAGGGCCACGATATCGCTTTCAGACAGACTCGTAACCCTGGCAGGGGTTAGGTTTATTGCTGTTTTTGTACAATTTCTCAATTGTTTCACCGCAAAGGTCCGCTTTGGTTTTTCCTGGGCACCAAATACGGTGGCCAGATGAGGCACTATTATTGCAAGTTGAGTTTAGAAATGAAAGAAAAGAGAGAAAAGGGCAGAAAATACGTTTATTTGCGGTAAACATGACGCAAAGAAGAAAAAAAAATAAAAACAGTTGTGGAAAAATATGTGCCATATCCACGCCAATGCTCAGCATAATGCTGCGAACCTATGCGAGACAGAGCCCCAGCGGTGGTTTTCAGCGACAGTTGGCTTTGACGTGATGAAGTCGACCGGTGCGGCATACAATGAGATTCTAGATAATAAATAAAAAAATAAAATAAATACAAACTGCTTAGTTCTACGTGTTTTTGTAAATATATAATATTTAAAATGGCAACATTCCATTCTGTCGGCAACGACGTACGCACCGCCGCGCCGGCTTAGAGTATTCTGTGCGCGCAGCTGTAAGAAAACTATTTGTTTGACGTTTTGACATATTGGTTTGGTTACGTAATAATTAATATGGATGGCGCATTACGTAAACACATTGTTATGATGAAACTATGTAAATAATAACAAAACATGTACCTAAGTATTAGGTGATTGTGTAGGTATTGTTTTTGTAAACATTGTTAGAAAAAACAATTGATTGTTGTAAATGATAAACTCGGTGATTTTATGAGATCAACCACAGATCAATGACAAAATGGTAAGTGTGAAATTAAGTAAGTGTGACACTTAAAATACATATCACAAACAAGTAGGTCGAGAAAATATAGCACACAAATGTATTGCCAAGAATCTGATCCTAACCCCCAAACTAGGCCTGGACCGGTATTTTGGCCAGCGTTCAGCCATGGGCATTATTGCTCTTACAACATCGTGGAGAAGTGTCGCTACATAGTTGACAGTCAAGTGTCATGTGATAAAACATAGTATAGGTACCTACCTATTAAAATCCCAGTCCTAGTTAAAATCAGTCAAGGCATCGTGACTATAATGAATTATAATATTAAATAAATTTAATTTGATTGGTTAATTATACAAAGGATATTTTTATATCAAGGAACTGTACTTGACAAATGTCGATCTAGAAATCAGATATTTTACTCGTTAAGGTATACAAACAACACATTAAGGTACAAAAACAAAAGTTTAAAAAACAAAAACCCATAAATTCTCTATGTAATGGGAAACAAACTATACTCCGTTGGTTTAGATAGTTAAATAAAGGTAAACAAAAACAACACGACGAGAGAGCTGTCAATTAGCCGACTAAATGTAATACCTGTCACTTCAGTTGTCATGCTACGTCACAGTTGTACTCTTCAATTTAGCAACGTTTTATTAAGTTGACGTTTAGAGAAACTGTATTTTTGTTCTTTACAATACACAGATTACAACATAATTTAAATATTGTTATAAATCTAACAAAAAAAAAATGTGCTCAAGTAGTTACATCTACGAAGAGTAGTTTAAGAATATATGATAAAGTTTAATATACAGTACGAAGTATAAGAGGAATCTATCGTAAAAATCTAAAATTTATTTAATTTGGTTATAAGTTACAACGTATTTTTACTACAAAACATGAACCCCTTATTACAAAACATGGTTTATCTTGAGACTCAGGTTTAAAACATGTAGCCATTATAGAATTTCGAACTTTATTCCGACTATGGTAAAGTTCCTCCACACAAAACTGACAACTTAGTACCGAACTAAGTTTTCAGTTTTGTATAAAGAACGGTATTTCAATCACTGTTACGTTCTTATTACAAAAACTGGCTGCATGGTTTAAGTCATGTCAAAATATAAATCTTGTTTTGTAATAAGGCGGCTAGTGTCGTCTACAAAAACCCTTTTAATGATTTGTTTACCTTTATTAAACTACCTAAACCAATGGAGTGTAGGGATAAGTAGCAGCGGATTCTTAAGAAACGAGTAAAATACCTGATTTCTAGATTGACATTTGTCAAGTACAGTTCCCACGCACGCACTTAGCTTTTTTTTGTGTCTGTCTGTGTGACCACGTTGTCCTTCTAAACTACACAACGAATATTGATGCTGTTTTCGCTGTCATGAAAATATATTCTGGAAGATATAAAAAATATATAACAAGACCTTTTCACTTTCAGGAAAGGCTCACACGGGTGGTTTACCTACATTCCCATGTACGTATAAAACAAATAAATTGTGGCAATATGATAATAAATCCTGCTTGTCGGGACTCGGGACCACAAATAGAATGTGGGGCAAAAGGCCGGATGGTATAGTGAAGGAAAATAATTAGGCACCTCCTTGAAAAGGCGCTGTGTTATGTTATTCGAATAAACCAAGGAGGTACTCTTCCTGAAATACTTACAATATAATTTAAAGGATAATATCCCTTCTTCTGCCTGTTTGTTAGCGCGCTTATAACTCGAGAATACACGTTGACGATTTTCTTTTATTTTTAGGTTTCCGTACCCAAAGGGTAAAACGGGAACCCTATTACTAAGGCTGCGCCGTCTGTCTGTCTGTCTGTCCGTCTGTCACCAGGCTGTATCTCATGAACCGTGATAGCTAGACAGTTGAAATTTTCACAGATGATGTATTTCTGTTGCCGCTATAACAAAAAATACTAAAAAACAGAATAAAATAAATATTTAAGGGGGCTCCCATACAACAAACATGATTTTTTTGCTCGTTTTTGCTCGACATTGATAACGGCAATAGATAGACGCTTGAAATATTCACAGAATATTAGTTATATATTCACTTTAAATATACCGAAAATACTGGAAATCGACCCCAACATACTCGTAGTCGGGAAAAGGGCTAGGCAGATGATGATGATTCATTTTAAAAATAAATATTTGTTTTATTTTAATTTAAAATAAAACAAATATTTAAGGGGGCTCCCATACAACAAACGTGATGTTTTTGCCGTTTTTATAGATAGTGGTACGGAACCCTTCGTGCGCGAGTCTGACTCGCACTTGGCCTTTTTTTATTTTTAATGTGAATCCCGCAGCTGTAGCTCGCGAAATTCAAATTTTCTAACGCTTTTTATAATTTGCAGGTCAATGTCAGGTTTTATCTTGATCAAATTATTATTTGCGAATACAACAGATATTTATTTACAGAATTATAGTCATTAATTAACCTGACACTACCTGATCAAATACCTGGAATACTAACATCGTAACATGGAATAATAACATCATATATTAATACCGGATACCTGCAAATAACAAAAAACGTAGGAAAATTGGAGTTTCGCGGGCTACAGCTGCGGATTCACCTTAAGTATGTATTTTCTCTGTGTAGGCAGTGTCAGCATACAGCTGACATATAAGACACAACTGGTTTTACTTATAAGATGAATTGAGGGTAACATCTGGAAAACACACAAGATTAAAAACTGGCCAAGTGCGTGTCGGGCCACGCACAATGAAGAGTTCCGTAGTTAGGATGAATTTATCCGAAAAACAAACTTAACATTGTAGTTGCAAACATGTTCTCCCATACATCGATATAAGTTACGGTCAATTCTTCAGCTGCAAATTTAAGTTGGTGGACTAGTTCTCGTTAACTAGTAAACCCTACTTAGTTGTGACAGTTTTCCTTTTAATTTCGTTATATATACTACTGCCATGAATTTTTTCACATATCCAAAACCAACTATTTAGCTGGCAGGGGGGGGGACACTTGACTCTAACAAAAATAGCATTTTAAAGCTTAATATTACGCAACCGGATCTCAGAATAGAAAAATGGCTTTCACAGACCCACAATATTTTTAAACGGCCTATTCAACGATACCCCACACCATGTATTAGATGAGAAACAAAAATATCATCCCCATTTTATGTGCAAGGGAGATACCCTAAAAAAAATGTTTTTCATGGTTTTATTTTACCACTTTTTCGGCGTGGTGAATATGTATACCCTTGCCAAATTAAAGCTTTCTAGGACTAAGCGTCTCCGAGCTAAGCCGGGGACAGACGGACGGATGGACAGACAGACAGACGGACATGGCGAAACTATAAGGGTTCCTTGTTTACTACGGAACTGATCAACTGCAAACTGATCCCTGAATCAAAAAATGTTTTTCACAGACTTACAATATTTTTAAACGGCCTATCCTACGATGCCCCACATCATGGGAGAGACGAGAAAAAAAAAATCATCCCCACTTTACGTGTAAAGGAGGTACACTAAAATATTTTTTTTTCAAGATTTTATATTACTACTTTGTTTGCGTGATTTATTTAATCATACTCATGTCAATTTACAGCTTTCTAGCATAAGGGTCTCCGCGCTAAGCCGGGGACAGACAGACAGACAGACGGACGGTCATGGCCAAACTATAAGGGTTCTTTGATGAGACTACGGAACCATAAAAAAAGAATTAACAAAAATAAAAATAAATATTAAGGCCACTAAAAAGGGATCATTAAGTCACCAGACAAATTCAAGTTTATTTAAATAAATTGACTGTTTATTTAAATAAATATGATTGTTTATCTGTAGCCCTGTGGGCTATCAGACTAACTAAAGATCCAAGTACTGAATTACACTGTTTGTCCACCACCACCGTCAATGAGAAACGAGGTTATTCAAACCGATTGTGACGTCCCGGTGACCAAAATCAAAATATTTTATTTCACATAAACCTACATGGGCTCCTATGAAACATCAGAAGCTCGGTGCACGGTTCCGATTGGTCGTTTCCTATGGAGAAGAGCCGGCACGAAACTCCACGGTTAAGTACTCTTTTAAAAATTTAATTGGCTTTTACAATGTTTTCAAAATAAAGTTTTAATGGATATGGGAGGACAGTGTCCGTGGCCCGTCAACAAGTACCAGCTACTTAACAAAATAGAAAATGGTCTACAAATCTACAGTCTATTAAGCCTACAACGTTCTCACATTCACAAAACCTTGTTGAAATTAAATTGTAGGGCCGAGATTGTGACGTCGATCGTTGGTCCACCACGACCGAATAATAGACAAAACAAGCCGTTGGGACGGCAGTGTATGGACAAGAACAAACGTGTTTTGTATTGCTGGGCACATCAGCCCGTCAGAATCTCGGGCCGAGTTCTAGTGGTCGCGCCGAACTCCTCGAAAATCGGGAGCTGGGATCCGCTGACGGACATGCGGCGGACACGCGGCTTAGTAATTGTATCTACGGCTATTTCGGCGCTTCTCGTTGTAGTTGATGTCCTGACTCCCGGTGATGGTGCCTGTGTATAAACTTCCACTTTAACCAAAAACATCGAAGGTATTTGTTAACCCACCACAAGCAACTAGAATCAATTCTATTTTATTTGTAAATTTTGCCGTTCAAAAGTGCCATCTATGTGCCTATTTGAAATAAATAATTTGACTTTGACTTTGAATAATATAAAAATCTAAACTCTGATGTGTTTGAAAAAAACAACGCTTTTTAATAGATGAGTCAAATTTATTAGTTTTAATTAAGTGCCAAAGAGTGAATAATATAAATAGGGTACCTACATGAAAGAGAAAAAAAAAGTGAAACAAACACATGCCAAATTAAGTAAATAATAGTGTAAGTATAAGGATCTGAGCAGACGATGGACAATTTGGAATCGTAATGAAATCTAACGCGCACGTAGGATAAAATAGGGCTTTCTATACGATTTCAAATTGTCCGCGGACAAAAGTCTCTCGTCTGCGCAGGCTTTAAGGCGCTGACAAGAGGCAAATGATAAAAGTAGACTTCTAAAAAAATTCCCAAATCTATAGTTTGTGGTAGCGGAAAAAATATATATTATTCTTGAACATATTTCTCAGAACTTTACCAAAACACATTCAGAAGAAAAAAAAAACCCGATACGAATTAACGGTAAACTAACCCTTTACTTTGAGTTTCAATCCAAAACATCTGTATTAAAATATCATCGTACGGTTGGTATTTAATTAATAACAAGAACGTCTTATTTGTATGCAGAACTTGGTTGTTTTTTATTTTCGATTACTCAACTCGTTTTTGAGTAAATAGATAATTGCTTCATATTTTGTAACAAATTACAAGCGTTGTGTCATCGCGCTTCTCTTTCTTTCTTTTGTATGCATCTGACAGTGACCGCGGTTTAGCTGTTATCAGCGTCTTAATACCTACCTCAGATACCTAAAATAGAATTGATGACGCCAAACAGCCATGACGTTAAACGTGAATTCTTAAATGGGTCGACCTCGATAGTCAACCTATTTGGGGGTAAAGAGGGTAACCATACGTTGTGATATTCCGGAAATGGGAAGACCATTATCGTCCATTATTTATGGAAGTGAAAGAAAGTACATAAAGCTTGAATTATTGCTGTAGACTCTAAAAAAAGCAAGCCTTACAGTAGTCGTATAATTATGATGTCTAACATCTGACATCTCACCTTGGTAATAAGCAACTGAGCAGCGACAGAAAATTAACCTCAAAAAAAAAAAAAACTGTAGGTATACTAAAATATTTATTAGAATAATTATTCATTACTAGTGGACGCCCACTAGTTGAGATACCACGCCCTCTACTGACAATCTATATAGTACTTACTAATTCCATGCTATTATAAAGTACTTACTAATTCCATGCTATTAAAAAGTACTTACTTATTCCATGTCACTTCCTGTCACACATTTCCGTACCTTTTCACGAAATCACTCCCACAGACAGCGAGACACATCAAAAACATTAAAAGGGGAAACATACTCGTAAGTTCTCCTTTTTATGGCGTTTAAAATCTGTACCCCACTAGACATTACCTCACATATTTTTTCTAGTGTAGGTAGGTACTCAGGGGTAAAAAGCTCGTGCAATAATAAAACTCGATAATGTAACTAGTAGAAGGTAGGAAAATGAAAGTATATTAGGAGAAGTTTCTGCCCTCGAAGAGTTTTTTAAGTTTCTACGCGATCGAGCGGATGTATTAAGAAACAGAAAAGCATAGTAAATCAAGAATAATCAGTTAAAAAAACGCACGCTCCGCTCGCGACGATCGTCGGACCTTAGAACTTGTAATATTTATAATTCAATACATACGTATCTATAGTAAAAAGTACTTATTGTAAAAGAAAAAATAAATAATATAAAGTCGTCTAGTTGAGTTTAGTATTTCAGCTCCTCACACTTACCTGACACACCATCAAAGGCCATAAGCCTAAAAATTCTCAGTTTTATTATTCAACATTCAGGGTCGCGCCTTTTGTCCGTGTTGGCTTGTTATTTCGCCCACCATCACAAGTAAGCTTCTGCTAGAGTTTTTCATTTAACAGGGAGAGATAAAAATGTCTAGGACAACACTTTGATACCTAACCTCACTAAACTTCACACACTGCAGAGGCTCCATACTTTTCATACAATTTATTTATTACTAAATTTTGCCCGCTCTTTTATCCGCGTGGGTGTCGGAAAATATCTAATTTTATTTATTTATTTATTAATAGGTTACCCTACAATTGTTTACACATTTCCTTTCATTAAAAAGTACACGCCATACATTTATAAGTCCAACAATTACTTACAAGCTAACACCACATGCACTGTACAGGGTGGAATTTTGTAATGCCACCTGTAGGGAAAGTACTCTTAATACTGCAGATAGAAAATTTTACTCAAAGGAAACATTCCTTTATTTTTGAATAGAAAGCAAACTGCATTCAAAGATTTTCGAAAATTCTCTTCTCCCACACCCGGGAATCGAACCGGCTAAAATCTGAAAAAATGATACCCTGTACTTTTATTGCATCGATCCTTAGGGTAAATTATAAGGATGAAATCTCTCTAACAAACATGATAAATTAAATGAAAGGAAAACCAGGAAATCTGAAGTTACAAATTCAATGAGTCAAGTTAAAGCTCTTTAACTAACATCCATCTTTTGTAATGCAGACTCCTTTGCGACATACTCGTAGCTGCGTGTATGAGGTAATTTAAATATGGAATGTTAGATTAAAATTTGAAAATTAGATTGTCATAGTTGTTATTCACATTTGATTGTTTTTACAACTCATTTCACATTTTGTCTCACGGTGAAAATGGCTTATCAAGAACAGTTTGATTTAATGGAAGCTTATTTTTTAAATAACAAAAACGTGAATCTAGCTCTGCGGTGGTATGGAGAGAGATATCAAGACCGACAGGCACCAACTCGGTTCGTATTGAAAAGAATGGTAGAAAATTTAAAGAATACGGGTGGTTTCAAGAAGAGACGGCAAACTATTCAGCAAAACTATTTCGATTTTGAACTAGATGTTTTAACATACTTTGAATCATTTCCAAAGGCTTCAAGTAGAGATGCTGTCGATGAATTAGGAACAACCCACACTCGCGTACTTAAAGTGCTGAAAAAGTATAAGTATAAATGCTATCGTGAAGGTCGGTTGGTGCAAAAATTGCATATTGGGGATCGTGACAGACGATTACAATTTTGTGAAAACATGCTTGGAGAAATGGACCGAAACCCTAATTTTTTGAGTAACATTGTATGGTCTGACGAAACCAACTTCAGCAATAATGGCATGTACAATCGCCGCAATAATCATTTGGTCTCGAGTGAATCCTGTTCGTGTTCATGAAACTAACAATCAAGTAAGATTTTCTTTCAACGTTTGGTGCGGAATTATGAGAAATAATGTAGTATTAGTCCACGTGTACGAAGGTCATTTAAACACTGTCAAGTATATTGAAATACTGGATCTCTTAAGAAACGAGTTAAATGGTTTCCCCGAGGAAGAGCGAAACCAAATAATTCTACAGCAAGATGGTGCTCCAGCACATAACAGCAGAATCACTACTGCCTACATTAATAACCATTTTAATACCTGGATTGGTACAAACGGCACAATCAGATGGCCTGCGAGATCGCCAGATGTCACCCCATTAGATTTTTTTTTGTGGGATATGTAAATAATCAAATTTACATGAAATCTTATGCGGATGACAACGAGTTGAGAGTTTAAGTTCAGAATACGATTTATAATATTCACCACAACACTTTATTAAAGGTTACTAGAAATGAATTCGTTAAAAGAATAAATTTGTGTATCCAAGAGAATGGAGCCCATTTCGAGAAACTAATTAGTTAGTTTACCATTTTTTGTAAATAATTAAATTAATTTAAGATTTCCTGCTTTTCCTTTCATTTAATTTATCATGTTTGTTAGAGAGATTTCATCCTTATAATTGACCCTAACGATCGATGCAATAAAAGTACAGGGTATATTTTTTTCAGATTTTAGCCGGTTCGATTCCCGGGTGTGGGAAAAGAGAATTTTCGAAAATCTTTGAATGCAGTTTGCTTTCTATTCAAAAATAAAGGAATGTTTCCTTTGAGTAAAACTTTCTATCTGCAGTATTAAGAGTACTTTCCCTCCAGGTGGCATTACAAAATTCCACCCTGTATATTTAGATTGAAAAAAAAAACAACAATGAAGAAACAGAGCATAAATCTAGCAATTTAAAACAAAAATCAATAATCTAATTAAATTAAACTAAATAATAATAATAAAAAAATATATAAAAAAGAGTTATTAGTAATATAGTACGGTACTGACAGATAAATAAATCAAATTAAACTAATATTAAATATTTGGTTTAGGTCCATTAGACAACAATTGAAAATTAAATTAAATAACGTTAATCATGTATGATAGTTAACAAATTGGCAATTCAGATTATTAGTTGTGGGAATAGTATTTAATAATTAATTTACAAAATTTCCCTATGCTATCTTGGTGTACGTCGATCCGGTCACTACAGCTGCTCATGGGAACGTACTACCGGGATTAAAAGTATGTGTTAATCCAGGTTCAACTACCTGTATCATCATTTCAGCCGAAAAACGTCTACTGCTGGACATAGGCCTCCCCCAAAGGGGGTTGCCACAATCTGCCAGGCTTGGCAGGCGGGTTGGCGATCGCAGTATGGTGTTAAAATGCATAGAAAACGCTGCTGCCCATTCTCTAGTAAGTCCCTTGGTCGCCTTTTACGACAACCACAGGAAGAAATAGGGAGGTGCTATTCTTTAAGTCCGACACCAACTATCTGTATGCCTCATCCAAATCCGTTCAGCCGTTTTTGCGCCAATCCTGAACATATATCCAGACAGACAAATGAACAAAAATTCTATAAACTATATTTTCAGCATTAGACTCGTTCCCACACCTCGTAGCAATTACTTTTTTCAGTTTTGACTTCGTTACTACTTTATTATATTAAATGATTCTATTTGCCATAAAAATACAGATAGGAACCTACGTGATTCATTATAAAATAGTGTACATTGTAACATCTGGTTCTATGTTAATATCTGAACTACACCCAATCCTGCCTCTAATAATATAATGTCTATATAACCCTGCCTCTTAAACTAGGTAAACCTGTATCTTAAGAGACTGTTGATTATGGAGAGATTAGTCTCTTCACAATGAATAGACTATTACTTATAATTAGTAACAGTTTCATTCAGTCGAGTTCATTACACACTGCTAAAAGGAAAAATCCGAATGTCTAAAAATGATGGTCACCCTAAACCAAACTTGCAAAACACTTTAGAATGTCAACTATGGACTTCTTGGCGGGAAAGTGAAGCGTCATGTTAGCAGTTTTGTTTTATTTTCTAAAATTTGTGTTTAGCCGAATATTAATGTGTAATAGTGGTGGATTATTAACCATTAAGTGCTCGTGAACCTGCATTAATGTAGGCAAATGAAACAAAACAGTGCAACATCACTTTAAGTTCTCTCAAGAAGTCCACGCGAGGTTTCAGTAAAGTGCCGCGTCTTTACTTAAAACTCAAGGGGAGTGGGGCGGGATATCATCAATCATCTTTATCATGCATTGAGTGGAGTTCATTTCATAATTATTTAAATAACTTTGTACTTGTTACCTAATTTTACATGACACTGGCTAAATGCACAAACCGTGCGAAGCCAACAAAAAAAAAAAAAAAAAAAAAAAAAAAAAAATGTCAACTACGAGTAATTTGAATACTGCAGTATGAGTCGCTAAGTTTGGACACATATTATTTATGATCTTTCATTTCAGATAAGTAGTAGATAGTAATTATTTATTTTAACCTTGTCTTGTTTCACAAGACATTTTGATACAAAATGGCCAGCCCACTGCCACTTCAGGCTCCGGTTCTTTTTCGGATAACTTCATTTCCGATCTTATCCTTCAAAGAAACTCCGAGCATAGCCCGCTCCATATCGCGAGTGATCTGGCTGGTCCACAAATTAAAGATCACTCAGCCTCTCAGCCCGTTCTAATGATTATAATTCTGTAAATACATATTATCTTTAATAGTCGCGAATCATAATTATTTTGATTAAGATACAACCTGATACTGACCTGCAAATTGCAAATCGTAAGAAAATTTGAATCGCGCGGGCTACTGCTGCGGATTCACCTTAATAGAAGACAAAGTTATTCAACAAACAGACGACTTATAAAAAAAACCGGCCACGTGCGTGGCCACGTGCGCCAAGCACAGTGAAGGGTTCCGTAGTTGGGATCAATTTATCAAAAAAAAAAACTTAATTGTAGTTGAAAAACAAGTTCTCCCACACATCGATATACGCCACGGTCAATTTTCCAATTGCAAATGTAAGTTAAAACTACAAATTAATAATTTTCGGACTTTTTCTTTAACTTGTGTTATGAGACCTTGGTTCTTGCCAGATTTCATGATTCTAGGTCAACGGGAATTACCTTACGTTTTGATTTATTTGCGAGTATCAAAATATATGTCGCATAAATTGCCATATTTGTTTATTTCGTTGACTGAGAAGCTTGATTTTTTTATAGTTCCAAGAGACCGTAGACCTACGTATTTGATATTAATTTCAACTTGATAACTTCAAGCTTTCTTGAGAAAAATTGTATTGACAGACGGACAACGAGGTGATTCTATATGGGATCCGTTTTTTCCTTTAGAGGTACGGAACCCTAAACACAAATAAAATAACACGAAAAGCGCCGAGGACTCAGTAAATAATAAGAACTTTTAAAGCGAATCTCGATCCCAACTGTTTACTTTTCAAGTAGGTTCTAAGTTTCTTAGTATCGCAATCATGTTTTTCTTTTGGATTTAAGTTGAAAGATATAGAATTAGTTTAACACTTTCTGTGTTAGATTAATTCTATGCCATCGGTGTTATCAAAACGGCGAAGGAAAACAACCAAACATTCGAAGACATTGTGACATATTATATCTACCAAACCACGCCGGACTCGCGTGGTGGATTACGGCCCACTACCTCTCGAAGAGAAGAGGCCTGTGTCCCAGCAGATTGGGAATATTATAGGCTGATTATGCTTCTGCCATCGACTACCTTAGTTGCTTAAGGGTGCTATCACAAAAAAAAACGTTTGTCGTCAATTTATTATCTAATTGTGAGAAAGCTTGACATAATTGAAACATTTGTGTAACTATAAAAGTACAGTTTTCGTGTCATTCGTGTCAGTCTCAGCACCTGTTAATAGTTTTATCACTTTTGCGCTCTCGAAAATATAGCTTATTTCGCCGTTCATTTACTTAATGAAGATATTGTATAATCATAAAATATTTTTTTTGATTTTATCACACGGATATCTGAAGCCCAGTTTGTGATTTTTAAATTTCTTGTTATGGTTTTGTTAAATAATAGGAAAAAACACATTACCCACAGTGTTTTTTAAAAAAATATAGGTTTTTTCAACATTAATTTCTGAGACTATTTGTACCATTTTGATTTAACAGTTCTTTTTGCTACCTTTTTGAGGTGAAAATGTCTACTTACATAAAATATTTTTAATAACTATTTTTATGCTATTAAGTATATTGAAGAAAAATGTTCCTAAACTCAACACGATATCGTCAATTTTGTGTGAAGAGGCAACGGAAATTATTTTTTACAATATTATTAACCAACATTTTCGAATAAAAAATTGCTACCAATGGAGATGAAGGAGTAATCTATCTGTGGAAATTATTGGTTACATTTTGGCATGCAAATTTTTGTCAGATTTTGTGATAGCGTCCTTT
The DNA here is from genome assembly GCA_963921375.1 of Tiliacea citrago. Classification (NCBI taxonomy): domain Eukaryota; kingdom Metazoa; phylum Arthropoda; class Insecta; order Lepidoptera; family Noctuidae; genus Tiliacea; species Tiliacea citrago. Next base: position 17,474,432 of record OY992802.1, read on the forward strand.
TTCTTACCTGTTTAGCAATTGCAGCTCGGTATTGAAAGTTGATGATTTGAAGTAGATTTTTTTTTTTTTTTAAGTTACGGAACCATCGGTAAGTGATTCCGACTGCACCTCACTGGTTTTTTAACGTCTTTGATTTTATGTAGTTACGAAGATCATTTTAACAACTTCCCTGTCCCCTTACAACGCATTTCATGAATACCCCACGCCCACTGTTTTTTTCTTCTGATGAGTTCGGTTGAGATTGAGACCCAAAAATCGCAAAATTTTCTTTTAGTTCCTTAAAGGTGGTTTTTGCTATACGTCCACGTATCATTTAAATAAATATCACGACACCTTCATGACAAGAAATCTGCCCAAAATTGTATAGATAAATGAGTCACATGTGACTCGGGAACTTATCTTAATACACTCTCTTGAGTGTATGACTCATTGGGCAGGGAAGTTGTTAAGAGGATGGTATTTTATTTATTACCTAATATGATTTCAAGCAAGGACTCAGATATTAATATGGAATCTACTCCACCTGATCTTGAATGAGGCGCAAATTGCAGAATGGTATCTTGTCGCCAAAAGCACGAGAACGCTATTTAATTATTTACAATAAGTTTATATCATAGAAGACTCGAAGAAATACTCAATCATTCTCTGAAAATGATTGTCTCTGTTTCAATATCATTAATATAATTACGCCATACAGAAGACATAGGGTCATGGCTAAAACGTGTCATGGTCATGCATAAACATTATATCGTAAAAAAAAATATATAGACTAGTATCAATATCCACGAAGAAAACAGATGAAGACGATTGTATGGAATAAACGCCAACGACCTCGTGACCGCGTTTCCTCTTAATGTTTTAAACTCCATTGCTACATGGCTTTTAACCTCACTATTCAGTAATTTCAATTTCTGTTCAAAGCGCCATAGTATTTACAACCGACTTCTCGCTATTTCAAAAGTATGGACTAACTTCGTTCTGTGTTAAATCCCCTTTAAGACTTTCACGAACGTACCAACTCTGTTGCGCGAATAATCCTGTTAGCAGTTCCTCAGGAATTTGAAGTTTTGGACGTGAATTATAAATGTGGGTATTGTGTGTTTATAGCTAGAGCGTCCAGTGATGTCGGATTAATGAACTGTTGGGGTAATAGAGCCGTAATATAGAGGGATAAAGGCCTTGTGGCTAGGTAATAACAGCCGCTCGGATCGATCGATCAGGTTAAGCTATGCTTGCCGCGGTTGATCCGTGGATGGGTGACCATCTTTACATACCAAGACCCCTCTGTGCCTCGAAAAGCACGTTAAGCCGTTGGTCCCGGTGGTCATTTGTAGATCTGTGATAGTTTTTACGGGTCGTCAGAAGCCCGAAAGTCTAGTCCTACCGAGGGATATCGTGTTACCCAGTAACTGGGTTGTGGAGGTCAGATAAGTAGGCAGTCGCTCCATGTAAAATACTGGTATTCAGCTGCATCCAGTTAGACTAAAAGCTGATCCCAACATAGTTGGAAAAAGGTTAGGGAGATGGTGGGGTAATGAGCCATAATCTCATCAAATGAATTATGTTAGTCAGACACTATTTCTATATATTATTTCCGCCTCTTTCTTGTATTATAATTATGTGAGAATGTGTCATCAATAATAGGCTGTGAATCTAGGTAAAGTCGAGTTGGTGCAAATGAGAATTAGCGCCCTTTTGCACAGCTACACCATAGTTTTTTCTAGAAGTGTTAGAAGATGAGGGAGATTTATTTGTTCTGCTCCATAGTATCTACCATTTATGTCATGTTCGTGAACGGGCGCCGTCAGTTGAGACTGGGCATCTGGCTTACCTTTAATATTTTGAATTGTTTTATATTGTTTTTATACTTTAAATTGTTCTCACACATGTAGAAGTAACAAAAGTAATGTACCCTGGATTTTGTATCATCTTGATTTAAAAGAGTGTTCTTGGAGTTTCTTGCATGTTCCTCTCCATATAGATCTACGTTTTGGAATGGGCAAATGGCTTCAACTTACTAACTGACTGACTCTGTGCCAGTTCAAAAGTGCCTGTAAATGGTTTAATTAAAATAAATGGTTTTAGTTTCACCCCAACCACCTATTATCTTTAACAATCCCAATGAAACATTGACCGCACTCCTTCATCATAATTTCACTAAGAATCACGTCGTCAAAGACTAACATAAACAAAACATACAAATACATGTGTCAACAAGGGAGTTCGTTGGCACTTACGAACATTGATCTTGGGTTCCTATAGGGTAGAACTTTGACCCGTGATTTTAATTCAAGAGAGATTATTTTGTTTTTAGCCTAATCTTTGTGGGAGATGAGTGTACATGTTATACATAAGACCCTGCGTAACGCAGTTGCCCTAACCATACAAATGCGCGTCGCGCTCAGCCGATTAGAGGTTATTTTTTACGGATTTAAAGTATGTACAAAATATTACAGACAACAATTGCTAAAAAAATATATAGGGATCCTCCGAGTAATGTTTTATTTAATATTCTGATCATATTTACCTGTTTCCGCGATGTAATGGAAAGGAGAAATATGGTTAAAATCCTCTGCTGTATATAATGAAGATATAGTTTTCCGGGATTTATTTCAATAGTTACTGAGAAAAATTGTTTTAATGTAGTCAGGGAAATTGATTATTAAGCCAATAGCCTACCAACTTCTTTCATTCTTTCTTTAAATTGTCCGTTTATTCAAATCACAACTGTAATTATTTTTCGGTAGTTTTATGAAATGGCTATGTTAGAAGGTTTGGTTTTCGCACTTAATCCTTCAGGCGTCTGAAATAGCTATAACACGACAGATTAAGAGAGTTTCATTTTGATAAATTAAATTCCCTGACTGTAGATCAATTTTCAGCTTAATCTGAAATTCACCCCTTTAAGCCAAGGTAAATTCGTAAAGAAACCTGGACTTTTATTAATAAAAGCCTGAAATCGCAAATTTACTTTGAGCAATCCTGGTGATCCATGGTCTTGCCTTCTCTGTATGAGAAGAGGCCTTTGCCTTGCGTGGGGCATTAATAGGCTGGTATTATAATATCACCAAGGTTGTAGTGGGGCCGACTGCAAAGGTTGCGTTAAACGTATATTTTAAGTAATACAAAATTTCCGCTTTGCAGCGGGTGGCAAAATAGCCTGATTTTGCCACCCGCTGCAAAGCTGAAATTTTGGACAAAGTTATCCCTTTAACGAGCATAACGACCTGGGGCCTATTTAATAAAATCGACAGGTGACAGGCGACAATCTGACAATATTCGCTTTTAGGGTTCCGTACCCAAAGGGTAAAATGGGAACCCTATTACTAAGGCTCCGCCGTCTGTCTGTCTGTCCGTCTGTCACCACGTGAGACAGTTGAAAATTTCACAGATGATGTATTTCTGTTGCCGCTATAACAAAAATACTAAAAAACAGAATAAAATAAATATTTAAGGTTCCCATACAACAAACGTGATTTTTTTGCTCTATATTGATAACGGCAACAGGTAGACGCTTGAACTAAATATTCACAGAATATTTAGTTATATATTCACTTTAAAAATAAATTATTAAATTAAAATAAAACAAATATTTAAGGGGGCTCCCATACAACAAACGTGTTTGGGCAAAAAAAAACACGTTTGTTGTACAAACGTGTTTTTTTTTGCCGTTTTTATAGATAATGGTACGGAACCCATCGTGCGCGAGGCCGACTCGCGCTTAGCCGCTTTTTTTCGTCGTGAAACTGTGACAAAATAATATTGTGTCTCATTGCCAGTTATATTTAATTTTAGCAGCCCTTTTTCCCAGATAGTCAAGGTTCTATTACCTATAGGCAGATAGTAAACATCTTTCTTTATTAAATGATTGAATGAATGAAAGAAAGAAAGAATAACATTTATTTGGATACAGTTCGATTCAAATTCAGATGCGAATCCATCCATCCAGGATTTGTTCAGATTGGTTAATGTCTTCAACTGACATGTGTCAAAAGTTGAATACTGTGAACCACAGAGCATGGAGACACCTCGGTGGCTGCTGCTAAAAGGCGGCATTATTAACAATTTCTATATAAACCAAGTGTATCACCGTTTACTCGCACTGCGACAATAAATGACGTATTGAAACTGAAACCAGTCCGTGGCAGAAGTTATCCGCTCTACGCAGTTTCAACGCTAAGAATTTCATTCTGCCTTCTCCAGAGACTGCCGGCGGCGCGGCGTGGTGATTCCATGCTCTGTGATTGATGTCTTCAAATACCCTGTGTAGAATGTAGAATACTGGGGACATTATTTATGATTCTTAGGCTGTAAAATACCCATGGTGGTCATCATATTGCCTTTGCCATAAAATAATTTATATGTCATGTACCTGTAGTTTAGCTTAGCTACAGAAGTAGGAATGATGATTGGTACAGCCAAGTCGGTGATAACTCTGTGCCGTGAGCAGCTGTCCTAGTACAGTACTGAGTTTTAGTAAAATAAGAGGCCAGCTTATACTGGTTTTGATACCACAGACTTGCGGCGTCCTGTACTTTCAGAATATACTTTTTCACCTGAAGCTAAAATAACGTTATTTTCAGAAGTCTGTGGCAAAAAAAAAAAAATACAGATCCAAAGACACCGACGTCCGAACAAAAGTTATTTTTCACTTTGTAGTTTTTTTTGGAAGGCTGTTATAAATATCATCAAGATACCAAAAGTGGATTAAATAATGTATTATCGAAGCTAACTCAAAACCTACCCAAGTAAAGTTAATAAAATGGGACCTCCGCGCAAGGTTCCTCTACCAAATAAAAATAAAACTAAATCGGTTCACAATTTTATATCGATGAACAAAATAAAAATAAAAAAAATATACCGACGTACATAATTATAACCTCCTTCTTTTCTGAAGTCAGTTAAAAGTAGTAATACTATACAAATTGTTTACGTATTTAATAATTCAGTAGGAGTTAATAAATACTTACCTGGGAAATAACACAAAAACGTTTTTTCAATTTATACCCAAGTTAACACAAACTTACAAACCCGATAAATAAGTCTTCGTCGTAACTTAAACGGTTTAAATATAATCCTCTCTCCTACTTTATACTAACTACAGTTTAAATAAATGTTGGTACTTTGGATGAAGTTTGTATTCGTTTTCCGGGAGTTATTGATTATTATCAATTAAGTTCAGGCTCCCACAGAGAGGCGCGATGCGACTGTAGTAGCACAATTTCAATGAAAACTTCATGGCAAGTGTCGCGGTGCCTGTCGCACCCGCGATATTGCGCCAGTCTGCAGGAGCCTTTAATGCCACTTTGTTGGTCTAGTGGTCGCAAGCGCTACTGCCGAGCAAGAGATCTTTTTTTTTTTGGTTGGGAAATTATCAAATAAGTTGTCCCACTATCCAGGGCGGTGTGGGGTATCAGACTTTTACTGAGTAAAAATCTCAATTCTCAATTCTCAATTCTCAATTCTTTATTGCGTACCATAATGTATACAGTTGGTGGGAAAAACAGTTACATCAGTCTCAATTATGGACCCTGTCGGGCACAGCATAGATATAAGTAGGAGAGAGGAGGAAGAACGCTTGGCATTTAATAAGTCAAACTATGAGTTTATATATGTATTTATTAAAAATATTAGTAATGTTGTAAACTAATTACTTTTAAAAATATTAATTATTGTTTTATATATGTACTTATTATTAATTTTATTTATTATGTCAGTAATTTATTTATTATTAGTTTTATCAATTATTTAAGGTATTTAGTTATTATTATTTTTATCTCCCGTGTTTCTTTAGATGCCTGTGTGGCAGAGCAACCATATCCCTTTAGGACAAACTCGCAACCCTGGCAGCATTGGCTCTAACTGGCCCCGTCAGTTTGTGCTGATATCTCTGTGAGGCGAGCGTGGAACATCACGCGCCGTCGACCCGGGCCTGGTTCTTATTGAAGGCCGACCTACCCATCACTCACCGTCCGCAAGCCCGCGCCTGTGGTGGCCGGGAATCGGCCTGCGACTCCCGACGCTGAGGGCGTCTCCTGCGGCAACTAGGGGCGTGAGGGCGCGAATTTTGCCTCTCCCTCGCGCGTTCCGCTCGCGAAGGAGGCTTCACGAGCATTACTGATTCGCAGAAACAGGTGAAGGCCTCCCATGCACTCTCGCTCCGAACCATAGTCTGAACCAGGGCCGGATGCGAAAGATCGCCGCCGCCAATCGACTCCGCCCAAGCCGGGCAAACCTCCACCATATGCTCCACCGTGTCCTCCGGGTGATCCACACATTGGTAACACCCGGGCGTTTCCTCCCGCCTTATCCTAAACAGGAACCTCCCGAAACAACCGGTTCCGGTGAGGACCTGCGTCAGGCGCAAAGGTGAGGGCGCCGTGGCGCATCGCTAGCCACTTCTCAAAGGGAGGACTTATCGCCACAATTGTGGCGTGCCCAGAGCATTAGGTCCTGGGTTCGATTTCCGGGTTGGGCTAAGTGTTATTGGGTTTTTACATCAGGGATTTTTCAATAGCAGCCCGGAGTTGAATTTGTGCCTGGTTGATGGCATTAGGCTCGCCCGCTATTACATAGGACTTAAACATAACTGGCGAAATATGACATGTGAAAAAACACTGAACACCCTTGCCTATCCCTTCAGGGATTACAGGTATGTTGTTATCACACTCACACTAATATTATAATGGCGAAAGTTTGTGAGTGTGTGTGTGTGCATGTTTGACTTCTTCACGCTCAAACGGCTGGACTAATTTTGATAAAATTTTGTATGGAGGTAGCTGACACCCTGGATTAAGCCATAGGCTACTCTTTATCCCGATATTCCCACGGGAGCGAGACTTACGCGGATGAAACCGCGAGGAGCAGCTAGTGTTATATAAGACCTCGCATTTTCTTCAAGTTGGTATTGTGATAAGGTGGGTAGTTCCAAAAATAAATCATTTACGAGTGCACTATTAAATATTTGCACTGTTAAATTACCCATATTACCATTTTTTTGTTAATTATTTTATTATTATATGATTTTATGTGAATATTTTACCAATTGTAATACTGAATAAAAAATTTTTATTATATTATTGTTATTAACCATAGAATATCCGTGAAATTGACTAACATTATCTGTATACATATTATAAATTAAAGTCGTTTTTTGCGTCTGTCTATGTCATCATCATCATTCCAGCCGAAAGACGTCCACTGGACATAGGCCTCCCCGAATAGGGGTGGGGGAGTTGCCATAATCGCCACGCTTGGCAGACGGGTTGGCGATCGCAGTATGGTAAATGCAAAGAGAGCGCTGCTGCCCATTCTATAGTAAGTCCTTAGTCTCCTTTTACGACACCCACGGGAAGAAATAGGATGGTGCTATTCTTTACGTCCGGCACCACACGGATTCTCACTGATTCTGTCTATGCGACCTATTTTTATCCACCTTGTAAGTTCTAAAGTAATTTAGTTATCATCTGCCAGCCTTGTCCCAACTATTCTGGGTCGGCTTCCAGTCTAACCAGGTGCAGCTGAATACAGCCAGTATTTTACATGGAGCGACTTTCTATCTGACCTCCACAACCCAGTTACTCGGTAATACTATACCCCTTGATATGACTGGTTGTCAGACTTTCGGGCTTCTGACGACCTGTAACAACTGTCTAAGATCACGAATGACGGCCGGGAACAACAGCTTAATGTGCTTTCCGAGGCACGTAGGGGTCTTGGTAGGTATTGATTCAAAATCAACCGAAGATGCTGTTATTTGTTGATGACACATCATTGATCTTTAAAATAGACCGATAATCACAAAATCTTGACGACGTGAATAACTCTATTCTTCAGGTCCAAGATTGGGTTACGGTAAATAATTTGGTAGTAAAAAAAAAAAAAACCAAATGTATTACATTTAAATTACCTAATGTTAGAAGTAGCGAATGTGATGTGAACGGAGAAAAACTACGGTTTTCCTAGGAATCACTCTAGACGAGAAACTGCAATGGGGACCACATATAACCTCTCTTGCGGGGCGGCTAAGCTCGGCCGCTTATGCTGTTAGAAAGATAAGACAGCTAACAGATATAGAAACCGCGCGTTTGGTTTATTTTAGCTACTTCCACAGCATTATGTCGTATGGCATTTTACTGTGGGATCGGGCTGCTGACATTGAGTCCATCTTTATTTTGCAAAAGAGAGCTGTCAGAGCAATTTATAATCTACGTCGCCGCGAATCTCTTAAGGAACTATTTAAAATGATTAATATTATGACGGTACCTTGCCAATTCATTTATGAAAATATTATGTATGTAAGGAAAAATCTACATATTTTTAACAAGATAAGCGATAGACATAATTTTAATACTAGAAATAAAGATAAAATAGATCAACCATTTTTCAGATTATCTAAAGTACATACATCTTTTATGGGGTACTGTGTTAAATGTTACAACAAAATACCTTGTGATATATTGCAATTAAATGAGAGAAAATTTATAACATATATTAAAAGTACACTTTGTAAACAAGCATATTACAAGTTAGAGGATTATATCCAGGACAGGAATGCTTGGAAACATGCTGGTCCAGCTCCATAGCTCCATAGGACAATTTAGAGTCTAGACAAAATCAAACTGGTTGCTTTTTTTATTGTAAAATTTGTTATTTTTATGATATTGATTTTAGATTCTGTGATAACCTATACTCACACACTTTTTTTTTTTGAAAAACATACTTTAACGATGTTTGTAAATATGTGAGCACAGTGTATCTATCTCATAATTAAGTTATTTTTCATTGCTTAGTTTTTAATTCGTTTTATCTATTATGGTATAGTAATTGTATTCTAATTATAATCATATAATTAAAAGTACTCAAACAAAATATTGTAAAACATTTTTAAAAGAGTAACGGTGGAGTTTCTTGCCCGTTCTTCTCCATACGAAACTACCTTTTGGAAGTGGCAACTAGAATCAATTGTTTTTTTTTGTACATTTTGATGTTCAAAAGTGCCCCTTATGTGCCTGTTTGAAATAAATGGTTTGACTTTGACTTTATTGTTGGTCACCCAACATTGGAGCAACCGCGGTAAGCATAGCTTAACTTGATCGTGCGGGTGTTAATATCCACGAGCCCCTCATTTTGTCTAAAGTCTATTAGTATTCCACTAATATTACAATCAAACCTAGACCAACTATTGTTCAAGCAAAATCCATCAAGATCTCAAAGTAATCTATTGTAAATGTTGTAGTTAACTAAAGTAAGATTTTCTACTACAATTATTCTAATTCTCATTAATCCTTTCTAAGGGACAGTAACTCTTGCGATTGTGTCTTTAATTTATTCAAAAGTGATTAATTTTAGCTAGCAACTAGGTATTAGTACTCTTGTATTTGTAATCTCCAAAACCGAGCATACTCTCAAGACTCTTAATTATTGAATTTTAATGAGAAAATTCTAGACAGATAAATTGTTTTGTATGTTTTCGTAAATAACATAAACATCACGCCTGTGACCTCTGAAGGGTGAGGCAGAGGTGTACCTAGAACACCCACATTTCGCCAGTTTTGACTAAGTTCCATCTAATAAGGAGTTCCTATCTTAGGAACTACCCACCTTATCTCTTTACCAACTTGAAAAAATGGAGGGTCGTAAATAACATCATAACATAACACCACACCTGTAATCCCTGAAGGGTTAGGCAGAGGTGTACAGTGTACAGTCACGAGCACCAATACACTCAGCAACTTACTTTACAGAATAGCACTATTATGTAAAGTCTTAGCAGAATTCAAAACCGATTTTCTCGTGGAAAAACGATTGTGACTTTGAGAAAAGATCTATTTCATAATAGTTTTGGTTCCAAAAAAATATGTTCGTAGTAAAATAAATTTGCAATCAATATAGTTGGAGGAAATCACTTTTAAAAGTTGCTGAGTGTATTGGTGCTCGTGACTGTACACTGTACACCTCTGCCTAACCCTTCAGGGATTGCGGGTGTGATGTTATGTTGACTGTACCCATAATTCACTATAAGTACTCCATTTGAAATAAGTTTAGAAATTTAAATAAACATATTTTACAGTTCGTTCGACCGATTTTGACTTCTATTGCGTTGGTAGCATGACAAATGGCAGCTGCAATAAATAGTTGGTATTGTAACCACGTTTTTGCTTTCAACGCCATCCTTATGCCTACGGAATAGAAGTCAAAATCGGTTGAACGGACTGTAAAAAAGGTTTATTTAATTGTCTAATCTTATTTCAAATGGAGTATAGTTATGTTTAAGTCCCATGTAATTAGGTAATTAAAGATAAATTAGAAAAAAAAAAACATTATAGTTAGATCAATAAATCCGAATAAACAAAATCCAATAAAATTTAGAAACAAGATTATATAAAAACAAAAAAAAAACAGTTCTTCTACAGCATAAAGACACTTATTCAATAGGAGTTTTTTTTGTTTTATTTTGAAAGCGCTATTTAGAGTGCTGTTGCGTTTGCCTCGGTTCTTTATCGCATTATCTATGTTCGCTGAGGCACGTACCGACTGCTCCAATGCTGTACGGGGCCTTAGGGAGCGGCCTCGTTCCTAAACAGACGGTGGTGAGGTCACTTGTCACCTGTACACTGTCTGTGTTATTAGTTAAGTACTAACATAGGTTAAGACTATTGTTACTAACCCAATGAATTAAAAACAAATGAATTATGAAATATTCATAATTCATTTATTATCATCACACTATAATCACACTAATATTACAAAGGCGAAAGTTTGTGAGTGTGTGTGTATGTATGTTACTTCTTCACGCTCAAACGGCTGGACCAATTTTGATAAAATTTTGTATGGAGGTAGCTGACACCCTGGATTAAGACATAGGCTATTTTTATCCCGATATTCCCACGGGATCAAGCCTTACGCGGGTGAAACCGTTAACCGTTAAGTTTTTAATAAATGTTAAAAAAGTAATAATTAGATCCATTGGGTTAGTAACAATAGTCTAAAAGTAATAATTATTATGGAAGCTTGTTATAGAAAATAAACTATTTGTATAACTTTACTGTAGTACTTAAATAAAACTTTTTACATTTTTTTTTCCTTATTGAATGGTATTGCTTGCGGAGTAGTTTTTGAAAATAATTGGTAACAAAGGAATTCGATACAGTTCATTTTCAGCGCCTTCTTTGTGAACCAGTACCAATTATTTTTTACCAGTTCTGATGAGAGATAGTTTTCCACAAAATAATGTTTACGATCTTTATCATTTATTTAGATAAACAAGTTTCGGTTCAATTTTTAATTTTATAGATCAAAGGAATAAAATTTTTCAAATTAACTGTGTCCTCCCTTTTCTCCATTGTATGGCTTGTTTAAAAAAAAGCGTTTGGTGCGTTTCCATTTTATGACTTAAACATTATTTGTAAAAACTTTCGAAATAATTGAACCAAGCAGTAATATCCACCCCTTAAACTTAATTACTCTTTTCCAAACTTTTTACTTTATATTTGTACCGAGTTTCGAGTTAATCCGACAGCGCGTTAAAATATAATTATCCTTACTAACTTTAACACTACCTACTCCCTCCCATTTGCCTGGATTTATTTACCTTTTGATATGCTATGACATAATAATTAATGTTTGTTGTTATTTCAAGGTATACACAGTGGCATTTTAATCGTCCTACTACGGCAGCCCACTTCATGTATCCAATGACTACTAATCATTCATGAAAGTAAAAAATATATTTATTAAAACATGAATAATTAAAAAAAAAAATTATTCTTTATGACGCATGACGTAGTTTTAAACACCCTGTTACGAGCGCGGTGTGAGTCCTACGTTCCAAGGGTGGCGCGGAATGGAGCGCAAGACTCGCACCGCGCTCATAACAGGGAGTTTAAAACTACATCATGCGTCATAATGAATAAAATTTAAAAAATATATATATAGTACATGTTAATAAAAATAAAAAAAACTTTCAGGAATGATTAGTAGTTATTCGATACATGAAGTGGGCTGCCATTGTAATACGATGAAAATGCCACGGTTTATATAAAAATAAATCAATGATAAGAATGTGTGTTGCGTGATTAGCAATACAGATAGTAGATTATTCTCGACATGCTTGTCAACACAAAGGAAACCGCATAATAAATAAATAAATAAAATTAGTTTAATAATTCTAAATGATAAATGATACATGATTTTTATTTCTGTAAGTAGGTTTGTACTAACACTTTTACACGTCAATCATATTTTAAAAACTAGTTGAGGTCGACGTTTCTTATCTGACTACTCTGAGAAGAAAGGCCGAAGCAAACTCAGAGGTCACAGTCTCTTTCAAAGTTCAGACATAATCTTGGTCAGATCATGTGAGGCTGTGTAGATTGAACCACACAGACAGAGTGGACCGGACTAGTCAGTGCACGCATTTGTCATTAATCGTGCCGCTCTACTCAGAACTTAAGGAGCTCAACGATGCGACGATTAATACCAAAGAAAGGACATTTGGGTAGGCCGCATAACTGACTCAAACTGCCAGACTATGATTATAACTAACTGAGAATATTAAAAAAAGAAAAAAAAAATAGTAACCGACATAGTCTTCACATTCACAATAATTAATTCACAATATTAAACTTTACATGTTTACAAGTAAATATTCATGTAATTATATTGTTGCCATAAAGGCGAGGTGACATCAAGAAGTCAGGCGATCAACTGTCAACCGATATAAGGTTATAAAAGCAGGCGCGCGCTGCGGGAACCATCCCATCCGATCCGCGCAGGTGTCCCTCAAGGCTCTGTGATGGTTCCCCTCATTTTTACGCTATTCACCAGACATATCCCCAAGTGTAAAAAGGCACAGTTAGCTCTGTTCACAGACGAAACGGCCATTTACTTCACCGGCCTCAGGCAAGACCAGATTTCCCGCACCCTCCAGAGCGAAGTCGACAGACTCGGTGCCTAGTTTAGAAAGTGGAGAATCGAGGTCAACCCTGATAAGAGCCAAGTGGTCCTATTCTATATACCCCAATGTAGCCACACCCTTCCCCGACTGATCACCATGTTGTGCATGGAAAAAGACATGCATTATTGTTACGTGCCTATTTATTTGTATGAAGCCACTAAGTGGGGCCTGGTGACCTGTATACAGGTTTAAAACCTACTTCAGGCACCAGATCTCACAATGTGAATTTTTATAAGTAGTTCAAAACTATTAAGTGCTACAAAACCATTGTAAGAGAAAATAAATAAACTAATTGTTATTGTTATTATGTTCGGTAAGCCTATCCCTTGGGGACAGCCAACCAAATATCTAGATGTGACTCTCGACCACCACGTTTCGTTCTCGGAGCACATAAATATGGCGGTTCGCGCGCCGCTTTCGCTCTCGGTAGACTTCATTCCGTCCTTAACACATGCAGCAAATTGTCCCTTAAGTGCAAAATGCGTATTTACACAGCGTGCATCCGCACCATCATGACTTATGCCTGTGCAGTCTTCAACCCCACCCCATCCATAGATTGCAGGCACTTCAGAACCGATTTCTCCATAAAATCACGGGCGCCCCTTGATTCGTTCGGAAGGAAACCCTCCACCTAGACCTAAAAGTCCCCACCATTAAGCATTTCATAAAGCGCATCACGAAGCGTTTCTTCGATTCCGTAGATAGACATCGCAACCCTCCGGTTGTGCAGGCCGCTAGTTAGAGGCCCTCTCGTATTAGTCAGACTCGCCGACCAAGGCATACTCTCACTGAGCCAGGTGACCCCATTACCCTCCTCCAGGAAAGCAGTAGGGCCACCAGTACAGTGCACAAATCACACAAACCGACATTTCATACTCGCCGCCGAGGTCCCACGCGAAGACCCAGACGTAACTGACCCCCCCCCCCCCCCCTTGTTCATCGAACCGCCTGCCGCCTGCGCCGAGGTAGAGTGCGCCGTAGCATTAATAGTAACCCCCGATAAAAATCATGATTTAAACTTTGATCTAGTCTGTCCCCAACTTGCTGTACCCCCCAACGACGCCCTTTTTTTTTTTTTTCGCTGAGAAATGCATTACGCATGCCCGCTCGTGGGGGATGAGTCAGGGTATGTAGGACTCCTGGGGGCCGATCGCGCTATTTATCAACGTAATTACCGTTCGAACGGAACGTTTTTGGTTTTAGTTTAGTTTTGGTTTAGCTGGTGTAAGAAACGGTATCGCGCTTTTTTTTGTGAGAGTATTGTTCGATCGATCGTTCCTCCAACGTAACTTCCAAAGTAAAGCTAAATCGTTTCCACTGAAATGATTAGCGCGATACGAAATGTGTCTAACGTAACGTTTTGGTTGTGGTTTAGTTTTGGTGTTAACGTTCAAAATTAGCGCGATCGGCCCCCTGTTAACTACAGTATACCCACTAAAACTCAGCGGTGTTCCCACATCGCCGTGTTGGGAGGGCCATGGGATAACGGCTCAGCCTTTTCTTCCACAACCCTCCCGGCGCATGCCCGCCTAGGTGGCCCGTTACTGGGGGGCTACGGGAATGGCCGGGAACTCCTGGCCATTGCGTAGAGTTGCCGCCATCGCGCGCTGGGCCCAAGTTGGGAAGCAGCCACGACAGGGCGCCGGCGGCCTTCAGCAGGCGCGACGACAGCCCGCGACACGTGGCTCGGGTGTGGCCGAACGCGAAGCACTTGAAGCAGCGCACGGGCTGTTCTTCGAGTGCCCGGACCACAGCCGAGCTGAAGCCCACAAGCAGCCGTCCCTTGGTCGCGGCAAGGACGACCACAACCGCGGCAACTGGGCACTCGACGCGGATGATGCCCATGCAGCGGCAGCCGAGCCCCCCAACGACGCCCTAAGCCAAGGTCCTTACCCTACAGGGGGTGCCCGTAGCGTGCAGTCGTTTAGTTTGTAATATTTATTTTTGCGCTGGCTGGAGGCTTTAAGCTCAACCTTAAGGCAACCACAGGAAAGTCCGGTTAAGTAGTCACGACCTCTCAAGGTCAACTAGGAGATGCCATTCATAGAAAAAAAAAAGTGGCAACGGTCTCTTTTTGCTTGGACGGCGCTCGGAACGGACGTGCTACCTGACCATTATAGTGTGCATAGGCCCGTATTAATAAACGTTACTCAGCCAAAGAGCTCGCACTTGATAACAGTCTTGAGGTCATGATCGTATTAATAAACATAATAATTGATATACTCAAGTTACGGCTTGGGTTTACGTTATCAGCCGAGTGATGGGCTGATTAATAAACGAAAATCGACACTTAAGTATACAATAGGTTTGTGTACTCGAGATGCTTAAATCTGAGTGTAGGCAGTCCGTGACTTGAGGTCGTGATTAGTAGCGCGAAATATGGAGTTTGAAAATATTTTGGGTGAAAATAATTATTACGATGAATTAGAGTAATACTCGTAGTACTATGACGATATTTTTGCCAAAAATCAGTATATGGGATGCCTCGAATCCTTTTGAGTTGCCAAGTGTACATTTAAAAAAAAAACATCCAACCGGACTTGACACACACCCCCTCTCGCACACACGTCTCTCGGCACTCGAGCTGATTCAATACTCAATACTTTTATTGCATTCCACATGTAGATAGATATTCTTAGGTGGTAAACTTATAATTAGAAGAGAGGAAGCATTTGTTATTATACAAACATTTCTTAGCAAAACAACTGTATTAAAATAATGATGTAAGTATTTTGCAAGATACATAAAATATAAACAGGTTAAGAGATGTAGGTACTATTAATTAATAAAAACAAGTAAAATTTAAAGTTATGACTTTATAAGTCAATCACTTAGATACTCGTTTATCGAGTAGTAACTTTTACTTAGCCAAAATTCTCTAAGTTTCTTCAAAAATATGTTAATTTTCTCTTCTTTCTTTTAATGTTGCGGGTATTTTATTATATAATTTAATGAACATTACATATGGGCTTGTAGAGTGCATTTTCAATCGAGAACTTGGTAAGTTTAGCCTAGATCGGTGTCTGAGTAGATAGCGTGTCTATGAATTTGCACGTTTCTAAAATGTATAAACAGGGAAGGGTTAAAATATTATGTTTTTGAAAGAAAGGTTTACAACTATCTGCTTGCTCAATGTTTCCATACCGCGCGTGTTGACCGCACTAAATAAGCCTGTGGAAGCCAACCCGGACCGCGATCTGTTCGCCAATAAATTTGCCATTTTAACCCAGTGTGCCTACATTTTTGTGAAAAGAATAGTATTTAATTGTTGTTATTAGTTTATGTGTTATGTTTGTATATACTTTTATTTATGTAAGTAATTGGTTTTTTAAGCCGTGTAAATTAAATAAAATAAAATTAATCAAAGTACGTGTCGGACCACACACAATGAAGGGTTCCGTAGTTCCGATGAATTTATCCCAAAAACAAACATAACATTGTAGTTGAAAAACATGTTCTCCCATACATCGATATACGTCACGGTCAATTTTCCAACTGCAAATGTAAGTTGGTCGACTATTACTAGTTAACTTGTAGAGCCTACTTAGCTGTGATAGCTTTCCTTTTTTTCTTAATAAGATATTAATTTTTTAAATAATTTAAGTTTTCACAGATCCGCAATAGTTTTGAAAGACCTGGCCAACGATAACACACCATGGGATAAACGAGAAAAAAAATATCATCCCCTCTTAACGTGCAAGGGACATACTTACCAACAAGAGGGTTATAAAGGGACAAACATTTTTTCGAGCTTTTATTTTACCACTTTGTCGGCGTGATTAATAAGAGTCATAAGAAAAGACAGACAGACGGACATAGCGAAACTAAAAGGTTCCTTGTTGACTTCGGAACTCTAAAAATGATCCAGATTTCTTCAAGAGGCACATTAATAAAAATACTCTTTGGTGAAATTCAGTAACAGAGGTCTTCCAATTTCCCTAGAAATATTTATAACGTGATACAGCGCTATACATTAAAGTTATAACAAAATACAAGTATTTCAATAAATCTAACGACTTACGAGTATCAAGAACGAAATGTGATGAATGTCATTCTAAACTTCGGTCAATGTGTTGTAATCGTTCATCAAGTACAGCTCCTTGAGGAGCTGATCTTGGTAACTGAGATACAGTTTTCATGTGTTTATTAATTAGTAATGATCTTGAGATGCTGATATCGTAATAATGGCGTATCAAATAATTACGCACTCGAGTACGTCGTTGGGGAACGTTTATTAATACGGGCCTTAGTTATTTTCAGGTTATGTTTTGGTTCATGTACTGATTTATTAATTTTGGCTTGTGTAATTTAATTCGATTAATATTTACTTACAGTGTTCTGTTTGATATTTTCATAATTTTTGTAAAGTTTGATTTTAAGGGATTAAAGAATGTTTTTTTTTTTTACTTATTTCACTTCTGATTCCTAACAGTATATATAAGGTGCTAACAAATTAGGTACCAATACTTTTAGAGCTGATAGTACTCGTCTCTAGGGGTAGACTTAAGTATAAAACATTGAAAAGTTTATGTTACTTTTTGGAGATAATTAGGGAAACAACGTTACTGCGTAAAAACACCCTGTTAATAGATAGTCAACAAACATTGACGTTAGTCACAAACGACGATGTTCACTTGACAGAAAGTGTGTCGTGTCAGTTAAAAGCACAGGATGATTATGTTTGGGCGAAATTTTAATTTATTTATTTTGTTCCGTAAATTAAAACAAAAATATCATATAAAAAGTTTTCTTAATTTCTATTTAAAGTTAATTGTTTTGATGTAATGTAACACCTCTTAAAATATTGGTACTTAATTTGTTAGCACCTTAAATAAATAAAAAAGTTAAACTAGTAACAAGACTCATATACAAACAGATACAGACAGGATAACAAACACGGACAAAAACGAACACTCACCAGGTAACAATATGTCTGCTGCAGCATTGCCGGATACCTATAAGGGCAATCCAGTCTGTTGGCGATCATCGCCAGGACAATTTAGAGCAAACATACTCGTTATTACATTCAGGTTATTAAGGGCGAATTGCACCAATCATACTGAACGCAATCAGCACATCTAAACCGCGTTCAAAAGCTGTCAGTATCAATATTTCACAACAATGACAGCTCTTGAACGCGGTTCAGACGTGCTTATTGCGTTCAGTTTCATTGTTGAAATTCGCACTTAGCTGTTTGTTTTAGTTGCTGCGTGGCTTCAGCTATAGTTAGTCTGTAGTTGAACTGTTATCAGACATATTATCTCTGATGGATGACAGTTGATAAAAATATATAAAAATGTTTTAACAATAACTTATTTACCTTAAATTAATTGGGTGTAGTTTTTGTATTAATTGTATTTTATTAATCAACTAGCTGCGCCCCGCGGTTTCAACCGCGTAAGTCTCGATCCCGTGGGAATATCGGAATAAAAAGTAGCCTATGTCTTAATCCAGGGTGTCAGCTACCTCCATACAACATTTTATCAAAATTGGTCCAGCCGTTAGAGCGTGAAGAAGTAACAAACATACAAACAAACACACTCACAAACTTTCGCCTTTATAATGTGAATGTAGTAAGTGTGATGATACTCTGTCAAAGGTTACTTCCTGCTATACTAAGAGATACACGACCTTGTCACCATATAAATCCTATAGTAAACATGCCACTATATAAGATGGGACGGCTGTTCCCGACATTGAAAAGGGATACATCTCTATTTAATATATCCTATACTTCCGTCATATCCTGCAACCACCTTGAAACATTATGGAATGCAAATATATACATGAATATGTATAAGATATCTATGTATAAGCACTTCAAGGAGAATCCTTCGGGAATATGTATTTATTGTTCTAATTGAATATCGCTTTGCAGGACAGGAATAATGAAAAATCTTTCTCCACACAAGACTGCAGGCTAATTGCGTAACACGCTATCAGTAGGAATCGGTTTCAATTTGTATATACTTCAAAATCATTCCAATTCCGATTCAAACTGTGTTACACAATTAGGGTGCTGGTTGAGTCCATACAAAAACAGATAGTACGGTACACACACAAAATTATTTGTTTGGTGCAGAAATCAAACCCAAGAATCGCAGCGCCGAAACACGAATCATTCCAGCTAATGCGCTTACAGACATTTTGTCAACTTTTATTTGCTGGCTTGGCTTCCAATATAAGCAGATGTTACTGATTAATATTATGTTACACGAAAAGACTCAAATGATTATGCAGTATGTACGTAGTTTCGAACTACTAACTTACTACTCTTGAAACCACACAGCACGGAATAAAAATAACACTCATGGCCCTGAAAGAGCGTTGAGTGTACAACTTCTGTCACGGAAGTCATTACTCAACACTCAATTCTTTATTTCATTCCATGATTATTTATTACATAGATGGTACAACAAAGTAAAAGATCGATGTGGACCCTGTCGGGCACAGCTAAATTAGGAAGGAGGAAGAGGGCTAAGTAGCATTTCAAGCAATTCATTATTATGATGATACTCTGTCAAAGGTTACAAAAAATGGCGCTGTCACGTAAACATTGGCTCCGTGAATAAAATTATTAAAAAATATTATTACCGAATATCTGACGCTGAAAGTGGTGTTACAGTCACAATATCGCTTACAATTAACTGTCCTATCGTTTTCTGGACGACAACTTTAGGCAAAAAAGTGAAAATTTAACTAAAAGTGAAGTGTATTAAAAGATTTGAATGCTCTATCTGGTCTATCTCTATCTATCAAAATTGAAACGAAACAAACAAACAATAGGATTTTTTTTTTTCAATATTCATACTCCAAAAATAACGACGAAGACGCGACGCCAGCAGCCAAGGCAACGGTTACGAAGCCTGCGCCCTTCATGCGCGGCGCCCCAGGCCCCGAGCGCGACTGCGCCGCAGTCGTCATCTAATGACGGTTTTATAAGTGACATTTTGTAAATAGTGAAAAATTGTATTTTTAGTATAATTTTTGTGTCTTTGTTTCTAGTGCGTGTGCGTGTGTATAATGTGTATATAGTTTATTTATATTGTTTTTTAGGTAAGTTTAACTATAAGTTTTAAGTGTTTTATATATGATCATTGCCGGCTGTAGCGACGCCGGAAACTGTGCTAGTCAACCTGCTATACGAGTATCACTTGATGTCCAGCTGGTGAGATATCCTCATTGCTCACAGGCACGCTTTTTTAAAGGCGAACGGGGGCTGAGGATACATTATGGCAAGATCCACAAATCTCATAGTGCACCTTTGTGCCCCCCAGCCACATCCCCAATATCAACACCGCCTGTTCAAAGCTTGTGGAAAACCTTAGCAAAATTCAAAAATTCTACTCCAGTTTTAAAGAGAGTTCCCCGGGGCGCGTGATGGTCTGTGGCACTGAGTTTGGCAGGATGTCTCCATCTTGCGACCCAGGAGAACTCACAAAGTGCCTGGGAGCAACTACTCACTTTCCCATATAGGATTCTGCATGTCCAAAAACATTCGGCTACTAAAAAAACCTTAACAAACCAAATTAAAGATAATTGCAACAATTCGACCCTAATTTTAGATTCAAAATTACCTGCATTTACCAACTGTCACAAAAAGGCTTATGTTCACATGTGGAATCCAAACTAAGTGAAGGTGACATCAGGGGAGCAGCCAGGATACTGTTCAGCAGCAATGTGGTGGCGCCTTATTCTCCAGAAACGGTAACAGCTCTGGAAAGTAAACACCCAGCGCCTGCGGATGGTCTCACCTTTCCCGACCCCCCCCGACCCTCCAGACCTAAATTCACCCATCCTAAACGTTTCGGACCCCCAGTTGATTGCAGCTGTAGGCTCCTTCCGGAGTGGTTCCGCCGGCGGCCTCGACGGCCTGACTCCACAACATCTAAAGGATCTACTGAGTTCAGGCACCGGGGAAGCTGGTGAGTCGCTTTTGAAGGAGCTTGCAGCCCTGATGAACCTCATGCTCAACGGTGGTGTAAACGAGGCCATCGTCGATGTCTTTTACGGGGCCAACTTATGTGCCCTGCGCAAGAGAGACGGTGGCATTCGTCCCATCGCCGTGGTTGCACCTACAGGCGGACGGCAGCCAAAATATGCTGTAAGCTGTATAGCGAATCCCTTACAGCTAAGTTTCAGCCCCTGCAGCTTGGTTTTGGCTCGAAAGGGGGCTGTGAGGCTGCCGTACATGCCCTTTCCACCTTTTTAAACTCAAACAAAGGTGAGGTTATCCTCAAGGTTGACGTGAAAAACGCTTTTAACTCTGTAAACAGGGACACTTTGTTGGCTGAAGTCAAAAAGGAACTACCCGAAATTTATGGTTTTATGTGGCAATGTTATAGGTACCCTTCAAAATTATTATACAAGGACAATGTTTTGGAATCAACAGTTGCATGCCAACAAGGTGACCCTCTCGGGCCAGTCATTTTCAGCTTGGCTATTCATCCAATTATCCAGAAACTAAATTCAAAATTTAACGTGTGGTATTTAGATGATGGAACGCTAGGAGGTGATGTAGACACCGTTTTGAAAGACCTAGAATTCCTCAAACAACAATTTAAATAAATTTGGCTTGGAACTTAACCCGTCAAAATGTGAAATTTATCTTTCTGACATTACCGACAGACAATTGACCCTAGATAAATTTAATGCAATAGCCCCACAAATATTTTTTTTTGAAAACAGCTCACTGCACCTCCTAGGTTCCCCTATTTTAGAAGACAGCTTTTCTCCTTTCATCAGCAAAAAAATCAAGAACTTTAATGAAATTTCCGACAGACTCTCCAAAATTAATTTACATTCGGCATTCACCCTGATTAGATACTGTTGTTTTGGCCCAAATTTTATATATTTTCTACGTTCTTCCCCTTTATGGAAGCAACCACATCTGTTGGACAAAAATTAAACAAATTATTCGCAGCACACTTACATCCATTTTAAATGTGGCTTTGGACGACCGAGCGTGGCTTCAAGCCACACTACCCATCCGTTTTGGTGGCCTTGGCGTCCGCAAAATTACCAGTATTAGCTTACGCGTTCCTGTCCTCTGTCCACAGCACTGAAAAGTTGACCCGGAAAATTTTAGCTCCCTCCCTGGTTGACTCTGAAGTGCCGTGCTTGACCGATGCCGTGAACGTCTGGAAAGCGGCTTGCCCGGATACAGATCGGCCCGCAAACCCATCTTCCCAGAGACAGTGGGATGAGCCGCTCTGCAGGTTGGTACGGTATAATCTTATCAATACGTCCACCAATACTGCTGAGCGTGCCCGCCTGCTGGCTGTGGGTGAGTGGGAGTCGGGCCTCTGGCTTCAAGCACTACCGTCACCCAACACAGGCACTATGTTGGGTGACACTACCTTCCGTGTCGCTACCTGTGTGCGTCTGGGCGCTACTTGCGGGGTTCCGCATCGCTGCCAGTGCGGAGAAGCTGTCGACTGCCTTGGACATCATGGCCTATCTTGCAGTAAGAGCGCAGGCCGGATAGCACGTCACGCCAGCATTAATGACATCATCCGTCGTGCTCTTGTCACCGTCGGGGTGCCAGCTATTTTAGAACCTAATGGCTTGGCACGCGACGATGGGAAGATACCAGACGGAATGACCACAATGCCTTGGAAGTTAGGTCGGCCTTTGGTGTGGGATGCAACATGTGTCGACACCCTTGCGCCATCCCATCTTCCTAGCACGGCGAGCTGTGCTGGGGCGGCTGCTGCAGGTGCAGAAAACCTCAAACGGCGAAAATATTCCAATCTTATTGGGTGTTATATGTTCGAGCCGTTTGGGGTTGAAACACTAGGGCCATGGGGTTCAAGTGCCCACTTGGTTTTTCAGGATATCGCCAAGCGGTTGGTCGACTCTTCACGTGACCAGGGGGCTGGTCTATTTTTTGGGCAAAGAATCAGCATCGCCATACAACGTGGCAATGCTGCCAGCCTTTTGGGCACTTTTCCGGTTGACAGCGATGCGGACGAATTTTTTGATGCCCTATGATTCTGTCCCCTCCTTTTTTATATACGAGTAATGTACATATTATTATATTAAGTCTGTTAGCGTAAATATTATGTAAATATTTTTCAGAATAACTGAATAATTGAATATATTCATTATTATTATAAATTAATAGATGTGTTTAATTGTGTATTTTTAACCGACTCCCAAAAAGGAGGAGGTTATATGTTCGGCCGTATGTTTTTTTGTTTGTTTTTTTTTTTTTTTTATGTATGTTCACCGATTACTCCGTCAATTGTGGACGGATTTTGACAATTCTTTTTTTGTATGGAAGAGAATTCTTTCGAGGTGATCCCATTGCCACCAAATCAGAATCTGATGAGGGGATCCCATGGAAATCGAGGGAAACCCTCACATTTTATAGGGTTTTGAGTATTTTTTATAGTAACTTGTGCATTTGCACTCGAAAAGCACTATTTGGTGAAGTGGAACTGATGATGAAGACCACAGATGGCCACCGGAACTACTTAATAATAAGTATTTCACCGTTGCGATTCGATTAGGCACTTTAATATAGTTGCTAAGCAATTTATCCTCGTCAAAATGCATATGGTGAAGTCACCATCGGTTCTCCTGGTTCTTACCAGGAGAACTCCTCAACAGTTAACGCCCCTGCATCGGGAAAAGCAATATTTTGTAAATGGGGATGAGCATTTGACATTAGGCTATTGTAAATTAGATAAATTACAAACGGACCCACTAAAAAGTGAAAAATTAAAACATTTTTACAAAAAAAAAAAACAACCAACTTCCAAAAAAAAACACTACAAAGTGAAAAATAACTTTAATTTCGGAAGTCGGTGGCAAAAAACTAAAATACAGATCCAAAGACACCGACTTCCGAAATTAAAGTTATTTTTCACTTGGTATTCCACTCAGAGCACTGATTTCAACAGCACTTGTCCGAACAGCACCTTAGCACTTCCACTATCCGCACTGAAACAAAATTTTGATAAGCACGGTTCGGTGGAACAGTTTATTAATATTATTTTCAGTCCCCGAACGGCACCTATGTAAAATATTTTTTTAGTGATGGGGTGTATTTTTTTGTTCAAGACATAAGAAAACATATCGATACAAATCAGCAGAAGGTAAGTCTTCCGGATAATTCCACCTTGTTCACCTGGAGCAAAGAGGAATGTCACTTTTCTTAGCGATTTTGTTTGTTCAAAATTGTTCTGAGGTTCAAATCATACAGTATTTCAACTAGGAACAAAATAGTCGAATGAACACACTCACACATATAGACCGCTACATGAAATCTAAGTATGTTTCAGTATGCAGTGAGTCGGGGCTGTCACATCGAGGCAAGTTTAGTAATTGCGTGTTATCATGTAGGTAGGATGTCTAATTTATAATAATAATTATGTCGTTTATTTTTTGTTTTCTTACCAGAATACATTTTTAAATATTTCCTACAATCAAAAATAAAAAACAAAACATTTAAAAATATAAAAAAAATGAGTTCCGCCGGTGCTGGGAGCAGGGTTGGAGCTACCAGTTGTTAGGGCTGCAGAAGATAGGAACTTCCTCACAATGCGAGCCGTATCAAGGAATACTGCCTTTTGAATCACGCCCTTGATCCAACCGCCTAACGAGAGCCTCGAGAGATGTTGATCGAGGCTTTCAGGCTTTTGGCCGTTACGACAATCGGCACAATTACAGCCAAGCTCACATTCCACATGTCATCAAGCTTGTGTCGAGATATTATGTTTCCCTTTCTCAGCTTTCACGAGGTTCTCGTCATGTGGAATGGCAACATCTACAATCATTGCGCGGCGCGCTAATCGATCTATCCTAAAAAATCTATATCCTAAAAAAGAAACTCCGAGCATAGCCCGCTCCATAGTACGCTGAGCAACCTTGAATTTGTGGACCAGCCCGACTGTATGTGTCCACGTTTTGTCACCATATGTCATAACAGGCAGGACGCACTAGTACAAGACCGTGGTCTTCAAACATTGCGGGATAGGTGACGAAGAGACTTGACGAAGTTTTCCAAACACTGCCCAACCCAACTGGATCCTTCTGTACGCTTCATTCTCAAAATTGTGTCTACCGAGCTGTATGACTTTCCCTAGGTAGACGTACTCCTTCACAACTTCAAAAAGCGACCTTTTGATGTAGATTGGTCTTGGCAAGACGTGTGAATAGTACATGACTTTCGTCTTGTCCAAATTGATACCGAGGCCAACCCTTCGAGAGGCTCCATTTAAGCTGTGCAGCACTTGGGGTAACTTTTCAGCGTCTCTGCTATTATGCTATGTTGAAATAGTTTAGTGATTTGAATCCAACGTTAAACAAATTGCATACGTAAAAATTTACCCGCATTCATTACATACGATATCGGAGCCCTTTACTGTACGTGGTTCGATTGCACTTACTACTCGTTATGTTATAGTTGGTAATGTCCTGAACACAGAATATAATATACGTAGTATTTAGTCCCATCACTACAAACTGTATGCAAGTGCCGTTCGGAGACTTAAAGTAATATTAGAAAACTGTTCCACCGAACCGCACTCATCAAAATTTTGTTTCAGTGCCGTTAGTGGAAGTGCTCAGGTGCGGTTCGGTCAAGTACTGTTGAAATCAGTGCTCTTAGTGGAATGCCTCTTTTTTTTGGAAGTCGGTTGTTTTTTTTTTTTGTAAAAAGTTTTTATATAAATATATTAGTAGGTTTGTGTATACAGGTATTGTTAGAAGAATAAATAAGTTGGAGGGAACGAGAGGCGTGGCCAAGACAACTGCATCAAGAAGTGCAGACCGCGAGGAGCACACGCTCTCTTTTAGATCGACAGCTGGCGGCGACGGACGTCTCTCCGCCTGAGTATAGCGATTTTCGGTGCTAAGTGATTAGCTAATTGCTTGTTAATTTTATTAGGTTGCTAGGTTTTTCTATATCAAGTTTTGTTTGTTAAAAATAATAAATACAGTTGATTGGTTGTCCGTATATTTTTTATTAAATCTGCTTCTGATAGATAATAGAATAGCATATTAGTTATTTTTATTTTATGTATCGCATAAGAATAATGTAGGTAATTATTATGAATTTCTTAGAAGTATCGTTCATAGTGTAGTGTGTGTAGTTTATAGTCGTCAGTTTTTATAAGTAATTCGTGTCTTAGTGTTAAACGGTTACACGCTTGACTAGAATGGGAAGTGTTGACCATGCTTCTATCCACGGCGTCTCCGTGATGTGTGCTTGCTACCATCCTACCTAACTGGCTGATCTTCAGACCATGTGTTATTCTATCATCATCATTTTAGCTGAAAGACGTCCATTGCTGGACATAGGCCTGCCCTAAAAGGAGAGGTTGCTGTAATCACCACGCTTGGCAGGCGGGTTGGCGATCGCAGTATGGTGTTAAAATTCATAGAGAACGCTGCTGCCCATTCTCTAGTCCCACATTATCCCACAAGCTCTGCAGTATGCTCTTCGATCGTATGGTGTAGTGGCTCAGCAATCCAAGCGGGTCGTAGATGGATATCACGGCAATGAGGGCTTCACGCTTGGTTGGCACGCGGGTTCTCTGACGTACTCCGGCTGAAACTCGATTCATCGACGTGTTGAATCCCAGCTCATCTCGTTCCGCGTTCGAGTACAGTCCTAGGATCTTGCACTCGGGTTGTTCTCCCCCTAGTTGTGTGGGAGAGGTGGCGTGTAGCTCTGCGGGCACGTCGCGTAGGACTGTCTCGTCGTTGGAGCTCCGTCCTCGCAGCGTGAACTCCGCGTGCGCGTGTACCCTTCTCGTATCCTTGGCGTCTTCATAGCTGGCCCTTAGACGCATTTTACGGCACCCACGGGAAGCAATAGGATGGTGCTATTCTTTACGTACGGCACCACACGGATAACCATCACCATACTCGTTAATCTATACTAGGGGGTAATCTCTGGAACTACCAGTTGGACTTGAAAAAATCTTTTTGAATTTGATAGTCCAATTCTTGAGAAAGGTTATACGCTATTTAAGATCACGCTACGACGCTTAGGAGCCGAGCAAAAAGTAAAAAGAATGCTAAGTGAAAACGAAGTAATAGCGTGGGCGGAATATTTTTTTTACTTTCATGAATGATTAGTAGTCGGATACATATAGTGGGCTGCCGTTATAAGACGATTAAAATGCCGCGGTGTATAATGTAGCTTCTGCTAGAAGACCGCAATATTATCTGTCTTCCACTACCCAATTCCTACACAATTTCGACATTCCTAGCTTAAATCAGTTGACTAGTTCCTTCCACACGCGGTTCGTTCATTCACGTGATCCATCAACATAATGTCAGACTACCTTCAACAGCCTTCAAAAATAGACGCCTACGCGAAAATATACGGTATTATTTATAAGAAAATTGATGTGTCACAAGCATTCGGCGTGGTTAGGAACATTGAAGAGATACCAAACAGGGATTAGAAAAGTTTTGCGTTTGTACGAGGGTTGTCAACCGAGAAAAAAGGATTATTAATAAAATTGTTTTTTGACTGACAAGGGCGGGATTCAAATTGGAAAAGAAGGAAAGTTTAATTCACCTGTTGTTGTTTATTGTTTAGTTATGTTTGATTATAAACCTTTTAAGGCATGCTCAATAGGCTTAATTTAATGTTTGTTGTTCTTCTCAAAGGTGATGTAAGAAAGGGCTCTCTTATATTATTTATTTATTTACTTACTGTCTCGTTGCAGGAGGTCCTGGGATCGATTCCTACGTCGAAGTATTATTGAGTTTTTTCATCTGAAATTTCTCAGTAGCAGCCCGGAGTCTGGATTTGTGCCCGGTTGATGGCAACAGGGTCGCCTCCTATGACGTGGGACTTAAAATTAACTGGCGAAATGTGGGTGTACTATAGGTACCTACACCTCTGCCTAACCCTTCAGGGATTACAGGCGTGATGCTATTTCTGAGTAAATCTAATTTAAAAAACTTAATCCCATTTCCTTCAAAGGAGCTCCCTGAAATTACGATTTTATAGTTTTTTTATCTACTTTTTTTACAATGTCCTTTGAGCGCTACACACTTCGTGAAAAACGAGTGGAAGCGCTTTTAATAAAGAGAAAGCGAGCGTTAGCTAAGTACCGAAACAAAACACGCGTTTAATTGTTTTAGCTTGAAAAGTGGATCTTTTAAAATGGGGAGAGATATCCTTATGAAATTTGCCTTCACTGTGTGAAGTTATATATATAGATAGTTATTGCTTCTTTGATTAGAATGTAGTTAGGTCAATCAAACAACTCAGCCTATATAGCAGTCCACTGCTGGAATAAGGCCTCTGCCAGACTGCGCCACAACATCCTGTCCGTGGAGTTTCTTGCCCGTCCTTCCATAGGAACCTACTACTCTTTAGAATGGGCAACTAGCTTCATATTTCTAACGTGTACGTGGAGTTTCATGCCGGCTCTTCTCCATAGGAAACGACCAATTGGAACCGTGCACCTAACTCTGACGTTTCATAAGTGCCCATGTAGGTTTATGTGAAACGCTTCTGCCCGCGGCTTCGCCCGCGTGGTGTCGGAAAAAATGTCACGAGAACGTACCACCAGAATTAAAAGTACGTGTTAGTACACGTACTTTTAATTCTGTGTTAATTATTATGTGTTAATGCAGATTATAAACTATATGTATGTTACCAAATTTCATCTAAATCCGTTCAGCCATTTTTGCGCCAATCCGAAACATAAAATCATCCCCTCTAAATTTGACTACCTCTTTTAGATTTCCGTTTATTTCCGATCTTAAATATAAATACCGAGTTTCAAGTAAATCGAACCGCGCGTTAAAATCTTTCCATTCAATTATTTTACCCCACAAAATTCAACACCCCCTTTAAAAGGTTGTTTTCGAAAATTTATTTTTACGGCCGTTTTATTTATTAAGAAAATATCCGGGTCAATTTTCAAGTTTATTAATCAAAGGAAACATAATTTTGATATAAACTGTCTCCCCCTTTTCACCCCGAAACGAATTTATTTTTGAAAAATATTAAATCATGTTTTATTCAATTACTTTGGAGTTTATCTTGACGCGCAGTAAAATCCTTCCCTAAAAACTTAATTACCCCCTTTTGCCCCGTAAGGGTTACATTTGAATAAACCCAAACACATGTAAGGCTTTATATTTTGTGAGCTTTAGGTATGTAAGGTCCAGAAGTAGTAGGCACCTTACACTTGTACAATAAGTTATAGCTCGCTCACTTGAAGTAGTTAAAGTTAGTTTAGGTGAGTTAACGGAAACCACGGATTTAGTAACACTTGAAAGTTTATTAAGTAGCCCGATTTACAAGTAAAGATTTGGATGCTAATCCGCAGCGCTCGCGCTAGTAGTAATTTGTCAACTAACTTAAAAATATGTTTATCGCTAATATAAGTGAATAAAGTAAGTAGGTTGCTGCATATGCAGTTTAATATATTGTACGTGAACCGTACAAGGTATATATAAAATACCGAGTTTCGAGTTAATCGGATCGCACGTTAAAATTCTTCTATACAAACTTTGACATCCCCAAAACCCGTTTAAGGGGGTAGTTTGAAAAAACAAAAAACTTTATAATTTACTTACGTAAGTATTCATGCCATGTTTGAGGTTTATTAACTCTTGGAATAAGATTTTTCATACAAACAAAATTCCCCCTTTTACCTCCTTAAAGGTCAAATTTCCAAAAACCCCTTCTTAGTGGATGCTTACGTCATAACTATCTATGTACCAAATTTCAGCTCAATCCGTTCAGTGGTTTGAGCTGTGTGTTGATAGCCCAGTCAGTCACACGACCTTATATTTAAATAAATATTGTGTATTTGTATAAGTTGGAGTAACATTTCGTTTTGTTTCATCGCAATCGCTTCATTCTATGAAAAGTTAGAAACGGTACACGTGTACTTATATTATTTTTACTTGAATACAAAATTTAGCGAATGAACAACTTCAATAAAAAACGTCATCCCCCTTTTCACCCCCTTGTGGATTGAAATAAAACAAAAAACAATGGTTTACGTTCCGTTAGTTTCCAACCATAAGCCAAAATATTAGTTATTTTAACTTGGAAAATAATGAATTTCATCCCCCTTTTCACTCTGTAAGGGTTGAAATTCTAATAACACCGTTGCGTTAGTTTCCAACCATAAGCCTCTATAATAAATTTTCTGATTTTTACTTCGAAAATACTTACGTACACAACGTACGTACTTTCCATACACAACTTCATCCCCATTTTTAACCCTTCGGGGGTAAAATTATCAAAAAATAATTTATACATGTCTCACACGTATAAATTATTTTCAATCATCAGCTTAAACACAAAATTTGAAGATCCTAACTTCAAAACTGACGGACTTTCATATAAATTTCCATGCCTTATTTTACCCCTTTAGGGGTGGAACTTCCAAAAATCCGTTCTTAGTGGATACTTACTGTTCACAAAGAACACACCCTCCAAGTTTCATGTCTCTAGGACCAGCGATTTGGGCTGTGTGTTGGTTTCCACCTTTTTTTTTTAATATGATTGACGTGTAAAATTGTTTGTACAAACTTACTTACAGAAAATAAATCATTTATTTATCATTATAACCATAAGCCGAAATATTAGTGATTTTAACTTAAAAAGAAATTTCATTAAAAATAAAATTTTATCCCCTTTTTCACCCCTTAAGGGTTGAAATTCTAACAACACCATTGCATTAGCTTCCAACCATAACCCTAGATAATATACTTTGTGTTTTTTACTTCGAAAATTAAGGACTTTTATACACAACTTCATCCCCCTTTTTAATCCTTCGGGGATAGAATTATCAAAAACGCTGAGACATGTGTAAATTAATTTTCAATCCTCAGCCTATACACCAAATTTGAAGATCCTAACTTCAAAACTGATGAACTTTCATATAAACTTCCATCCCCTATTTCACCCTCTTAGGGGAGGAGTTTCGAAAAACCCTTTCTTAGTGGATACCTAATCTTCACAAAGAACACACCCTACAAATATCATGTTTCTAGGATCAGCGGTTTAGGCTGTGCGTTGATATATCAGTCAGTCAGTCAGGACTTTGAATTTTATATACAGGGTCCCGTAAATAATGGATCAAACGTAACGGGTAGGTAGCTTACCTCATTTCCAACAACTAAACCGATAAGGTAACCAAGATTTTTTTTTTTTCGATTTTTACTATTTTCTGTACCAGCATTCAGTGTTTTTAATGCTGTTGCTGCAAATGGTATCATATTTAGGTGTGATTTTTGTCAAACATTTCTGAATAGTTTACTAATGTTATAAGATACCATTTTTTTAAATAACATTTTATTTGCCTTAGAAAAAAATCTTGAATTGAAAAGTTTTGTTTTTACGATGAAAAGACCACAATTGGAAAAATTCTCCTGTAAAAAAAATGTATGACACCAAAGTGTACCATTATTTTAAAAACTTGTAAAATTACTAAGGTTTGCAAATTGGTATAAAACTTACGCCTAGTCTTTGTCGTTACAAAGATATTGCTATGAATCTGACAGAGGTGCCAAATTACGAAATAAAATAAAATTTGAAAAAGTGTGCACAATTCAACTATTTTCTTAAAAATGTTTAGGTATCTCAGCGTATGAATAAAATTAGGAGGTTAAATTAAAAAAAAATACAAATAAATCGTTTATTTTGTTTTTACAGTAAATGTTCAAACTGACGTCCCCCTACGAGAATGCAAAGTCTGCACCTCCTAATAAAGGAAGCTCTTATCCGACGGACAAAATGGCTGTTGTTTATTTCTGATACAGCAGATTGGATGCACTGACGTAATTCTTCTTCCGACGTTATTCGTTGTTTGTAAACTTTGTCTTTTAAACATCCCCAATAAAAAAAATCTAAGGGATTTAAATCCGGAGATCGCGGAGGCCACAAAATTCATCGATCCATCTGTCAGGGTAAGTTTCATTGAGTTGCGCCCTTACTGCCGTCGCATAGTGAGCGGGGCAACCATCATTTTGTAACCACATTGCTTGCCGCACCTCTTCTAGAATATTTTCTAATAACGTTGGCAACTCATTCCTTAAAAAATGCAGATAGTATTCGGTGTTTAGAGTTGCTGGTAGTTCAAAGGGCCCTATTACGAGTATTTGCCCATTTATTATTCCTGCCCATAAATTTATTTTAAATTGATGTTGGCTCCTGTCCTCTCGCATCAAATGTAGGTTTACCAGCTGCCAACTGTCCTTCCTTCGGCAAAATCCTTTGGCATCCTTTGGCAAAATGCTACTCTTTGCGGGTAATCACGTGACGTCAGCGTTTGAACACGTTGCACGTGATAAGGGTGCAACCGGTGCCTTTTTAGAACTCGATGTACCGTCGATCTTGGAATACCTGTGCGTTGCGCTATGACGCGAATTGAGACCGACGAATCTTCCTCGATTTCTCGAATAATAATTTCGTCATTGACTTGTGACGGTCGCCCTTCACTGGCACCCCCAACTCCGGTGCCAATAATTCTTCCCTCAAGAAGCGCGTTATGCACTCTAATGAATACGCGATAGTCGGGATGTCGATCCCGGTTCGGGTATCTTTCACGATACAATCTTGCGGCCGCCCTGGCATTAGCTCTTGCTTCTCCGTGGATAAAATGCATTTCGGCATACTCCCGTGGCGTGTACTCGTAACGAGGCATCGTACTACTGCACACACGTACAACCTCACACAAACGATTGTTTTCGAAGTCCGTAGGATTGCCAAGTCATTCGTCCAAAACACAAACAGTTCCAAATCGTTAGGCAAAGCAAAGTCCAAATACAAAGCACAAGTTTAATTTTAAGGAACACAACAGTTAGGCACAGCGGGAGCGAAAGTAGTCTGACGTACGTATCAACTCGAAGAGAGATTCGTGTCAACTAAACAAATAAAATCATGCAACAATGAAGCCCTGTATGAGTGAAGGGTGAAGGAAAAAAAATACCTGCACAAAGACACCGATTTACCAAAAATACAAAAGCGGCGCTATCTATCCCTTTCACACTGAGTGAGGTGCAACTCCGCAGGTAGCGGTCCCAAATTCCGAACAGATGACGTCATCGGCTCGGAATTACGCTACACGCTTAACCACATGCTTAGATTACAAGCATAAGCCATTACGAGAAAGAAAAGTTAGATTGTACCATTTTAATTTCTGTTCTGTCTTCTTCATCACATTCATAGCAATATCTTTGTAACCGCACGGACTAGACGTAAGTTTTATACCAATTTGCAAACTTTAGTAATTTTACAAGTTTTTAAAATAATGGTACACTTTGGTGTCATACATTTTTTTTACAGGAGAATTTTTCCAATTCTGGTCTTTTCATCGTAAAAACAAAACTTTTCAATTCAAGATTTTTTTTCTAAGGCAAATAAAATGTTATTTCAAAAAATGGTATCTTATAACATTAGTAAACTATTCAGAAATGTTTGACAGAAATCACACCTAAATATGATACCATTTGCAGCAACAGCATTAAAAACACTGAATGCTGGTACAGAAAATAGTAAAAATCGAAAATAAAATATCTTGGTTACCTTATCGGTTTTTTTTTTACTGTTCAAATTAGTTGTTGGAAATGAGGTAAGCTACCTAGCCGTTACGTTTGATCCATTATTTACGGGACATCCTGTATACATAGATAAAATATTTTGATTTTGATTTTTACTGACAGACTCCTTGACAATTCAAAAGTGCCTGTAAATGTTTTAATTGAAATAAATGATTTGAGTTTGAGTTTGTCCTCCACCTTCGGCATCCAGTCTGTCCCAGCCAACTTTTTATGGTCGTCGGTCCATCTAGCTGGAGGGCGTCCGACACTACGGTTGCCAATACATAGGTATACCCACTCTATTACATGGACACAAAACGGAGTGTAATGTGTTTAGGGTTCAGGGATGTGAGTTTCTTTGTGCAACAAGAACTTTTAAATACCTGAACAGATTTAGATGTATGGGGTATCGCTAGAATCCTTACATCATGCCGAGTGGCATAGGCTCTAAATAAAATGGAAAAGAAAAAAATCAATGTGGCGGCAGTATGGCTCCATTTTCGGATTTGAAAAAAAAAACCTTAAATTATTACAATATGAGTATCAAATGTAAGGCCTTGATGAGCAAATGCCAAAACTTTACAATGTTTTTGAAAAAATCAATAAGGCGGCAGTATGGCTGCATTTTCATTTGTGAAAAATAAATCTTTAATTATTACAATAATGGGTAGGTCACTTATTTACTCGCTGACTAAACAGGTAATAAAATTATCATTGCTGTCGGGGGACCATTCTGTGGAACATTTTTTGCTTTCTCTTTGTATACACAGATTAACTAATACAATACAACTTGTTTTTTTACTTTTTGGTTCGTTTTTTGGCAGAGCAGTCATTTATTGTTTTCATTATTTATTTTTAGAATGTAGGTTTATTACAGTCAAATATATTATATATATCTCAAACGAAGCCAACCTTATTGGGAGCTATTATGTTTTAGCCGTTTGGGGTTGAAACACTAGGGCCTTGGGGTCCGAGTGCTCATCGAGTATTTGCGGTTGGTCGCCTCTTCACGTGATCGGAGGGCTGGCCTATTTTTAGCCCAGTTTCCAGCTTTTTGGGCACTTTTTCCATTGACAGCGATGCGGACGAATTTTTTTATGCCCAATGATCTCTTTATTTTTTATTATATAATTGTACTTGTTATAAATATTTTAGTGTTAGCTTGTGTATTGTAATTAAGGATCAATTGTTGTAAATAATAAATGAAAATATCTTAAGTTAAAATTATATCGACTTACACACACCGAAAAACTTTGAATAAAATTTGCCAAAGTCAAACTCAACATCAAATTATTTATTTCGAACGGGCACATATAAGGCACTTTTGAACATCAAAATGTATAAAAAAATTGACTTGATTCTAGTTGCCCCTTTCAAAAGGTAGTTTCGTATGGAGAAGAATGACACAGTAGAATCAGGCATTCTATGTTTTAAATTCTAAACATTTTTAACTCCGCCATTTAATAAATTACAGGGGTTTAGTGTAAAACATTCGCATAACATGCAACAGTCATATTTTATCTTATTTTTGACACCCCTGCTATTCGCAATCGCTCCACGCAATATACATACAAAATACTTTGCGAAGGATTCTATGTTTAACATAAATACGTGAACAAACCTTTGTTGACGACTGTACTCAAAGTCTAACAGATGTGAGCACGTACAGTCAGGCACATTATGTTATTATTTTATATTTGTTGATTAACTGTATGTGTCTCGAAAGTGAAACACATGATAGTGAGCTTTTTCTTTGAGCTTCACGAACTTCGTGGAACCACGTTTACCAATTTTATGAGGAGATCAAGGCTAGAGTATTACTGGCTTAAATAATACGTATCGTAGACTCTTGACTGCTTATGTGAGTAGTTAAGTTCTTGACTGCGTTGTTGGTCTAGTGGTCGCATGTCTTGGGTTCGATTCCCAGGTCAAGCAAAGTGTTATTCAGTTTTCTTTCTGGAATTTCTTAGTAGCAGCCCGGAGTCTGGGTTTGTACCCGGTTGCGTAAAGCCAATCCCTGTATATGAGCTAACACCGGGTGGTGCTGAATAGTATACAGACATTATCCTGCACAATTTTGAAAATAATCGTAATAATCTGTTTCGAGCCAGATTGGTTTTTACCGCACAGAGATTGCCCTCATATGTTACAGTTAAAAAAACAATCATGTTCGCTCAGAAAAAAAACAAAATCGCTTCATTTGGGTTAGGTTAGGTTAGATCCCCTCTACAACACCATCAGCGGTGGTTTTTGGGTAACAGATATTGTCCGCACAAAAATCAAAACGCAGTAACACAAAATGTTGCGGTTCAGCTCCTACGGCGTTAGCTCATACACAGGGTTTGGTTTTACGCTACCCGGTTCAAAGTCAAAGTCAAAGTCAAACCATTTATTTCAAATAGGCACATAAGAGGCACTTTTGAACGTCAAAATTTACAAAAAAATAGAATTGATTCTAGTTGCCCCTTCCAAAAGGTAGTTTCGTATGGAGAAGAATGGGCAAGAAACTCCACCGGTACTCTTTTAAAAATGTTTTACAATATTTTGTTTGATTACATTAATTATATGATTATAATTACATTTATGTTGGTTGTTGGTTGGTTGATGGCAATAGGCTCGTCCCCTATAACATGAGACTTAAACGTAACTGGGGAAATTTGGGTGTTTTATATGTACAGCCTCACCCTTCGGGGAACACAGCCGTGATGTTATGTTTAAATGTTAGGATTTATTAGGTTTTACATTCTTTGCATAATTTACTCATATTTCTGTAACGGTACAAACCAAAAATTAATTTCTGGGTTGAACTCACAAACCGCGTAGACTACGTCATAAGCGCGACTACGCAGTTGCTACGCCGTAGCTCGTCGCTACAGAATCTATGATTTCGTAGCCTGCTACGAATAAATCAACGCGTTACAAAATTTGTTTAGTTGTTTGTGGCAAATTAGTAGTACTAGCTGCGCCCCGCGGTTTCACCCGCATATGTCTCGATCCCGTGGGAATATCGGGATAAAAAGTAGCCTATGTCTTTATCCAGGGTGTCAGCTACCTCCATACAAAATTTTATCAAAATTGGTCCAGCCATTTGAGCGTGTAGAAGTAGCAAACATACACACACACTCACAAACTTTCGCCTTTATAATAGGAGTGTGATTGGTTAATAATTCATATTTACATTAAGTTGTAATAACATTTGTTTGTGACAAATTTAATGAATCTGTGGCTTTGATAAAGTTCAATTGACTGTGGTTTTATAATGTTGATGTTCATAACCCTAGTTTAAATAAAACATAATTCCTCATCATTTCAGCCGAAAAGAAAGAAAGAAAAAAAAAAGAAAGAAAATACGTTTATTTGCGGTAAACATAACGCAAAGAAATACAAACACAAACACGAAAGAACAAGTTGAGGGAAAATATGCGTCACATTCACGCAAAACGGCCATCGCTCAGCATAATGCTGCGACCCTATGCTAGACAGAGCCCCAGCGCTGGTTTTCAGCGACCGCCGGCGTTGACGTGATGACGTCAACCGGTGCAGCATAATGAGATAAAAATAAACAAAATAAAATAAATGCAATACTTCGTTATCTATGTATATATAAATATAATATCTAGAATGGCAACATTCAGTAACGTCGGCAATGACTCAAGCGCCGAGCGCATGTTACGCAATCTGTGTGTGCAGCTGTCAGCTGTCATAAAGAAAGACGAAAGACGTCCTCTGCTGGACTTAGGTCTCCGCCTCGGGGGGGCATTATCGCCACGTTTGGCAGGCGGGTTGGCGATCGCAGTATGGTGTTAAAATGCATAGAGAACGCTGCTGCCCATTCTCTAGTAAGTCCCTTAGTCGCCTTTTGCGACACCACCCGGGAAGAAATAGGATGGTGCTATTCTTTACGTCCGACACCACTCTGTACTGGTATTTAAATAAGTACGGGATGGAAACTACTGACGTCGTGTTGCCAATATCTGGCTACCTATTGCTATTTCCATCAGGTTAATTAAAAAGTTATATCACTACTACTGCCACGTTGGTTTTTTTTTTTTTTTAGGAAAACATACTTTTACGGTGTTTGTAAATATGTGAGCACCATGTATCTATCTCTTATTAAGTTATTTTTTATTGCTTAATTTTTAATTATTTTTACCTATTGTGGTGTAGTAATTTTATTCTAGGTGCATCGTTAAATATTGTGAAACATTTTTAAAATAGTAACGGTGGAGTTTCTTGCCCATTCTTCTCAATACGAAACTATACCTTTTGGAAGGGGCAACTAGAATCAATTCTATTTTTTTTTTGTAATTTTTGACGTTCAAAAATGCCTCTTAAGTGCCTAATTTAAATAAATAATTTGACTTTGACAAGCAGTACTGCAGCGGGCCGAGCACGGGCGTGCCAAGACGTTTGTGACAAGACATGATAAATTATGTCATATTAATTAGTACTAGCATTTTATGACATAACAGTTTCATCGCTCAAACTGTGATAAAATGTGTGACTCAAGTCATGTCATAGAAGGCCGTGCTCGCTCCGCTGGGCATTGGTAGCAACTCGGAGTCTGGATTTGTGTCCGGTTGATGGCAATAGGCTCGCCCTATATGACACGGAATTTAAACTTGGCTAAATGCGGGTGTACTATAATAATAGGTAGGTACACCTCTGCCTAACCCTTCGGGGAATAGAGGCGTGATGTTATGATGATGATTATTTAACAAATTAATTGTTTCATAGTCGACTACAGCAGGATGTACGCAGGTTATTTATACCCACTAATATTAACGTGCATTCAAGAAACTGCTATTGTTTAAGATAATTTCCTCAGATCATTTCCCATGTTCAGACGTAAGAAAATTCTGACAAATGACTGCTTTCCGATGATGACGCTGCTATTTGCTTTTGTGACGTCATTATCTTAATATATATATAATTCTTCTGTACGTGTGTTTGTCACCTAATTCCTTCCAAACGGCTGGACCGATTTGGTTGAAATTTTGTTTTTATATTTCAACGGGTTCCTGGATGGTTTGAAAATACAAATGGACCCGGTAGGTGGCGCTGCTGTCGGTATAAGGTGGTACGAAGTTCGCTGGGTCAGCTAGTGTTTATATATAATACAGTGTTAACTAAACGATTAGATGGAAGGTGTTTAAAACACGTACTAGATATTTATACAAACTTATATTAATTCCAACGATAGACGGTCGCTTTTCAGTTTCGTTTTGACTCCTCTGACGTACCATGACGCAGTGACTTGACTTGATTTTCATGTAAACGCCATTATTGATGTGCGACATCTTTCCATTGAGGTAGGAAAACTATGGAGATGGCATATTCTACATAACATAACATAACATCACGCCTGTAATCCCCGAAGGGTTAAGCAGAGGCGTACTCTATAGTACACCCACATTTCGCCAGTTATGTTTAAGTCCCATGTAATAGGAGACAGCCTATTGCCATCAACCGGGCACAAATCCAGAC
The DNA here is from genome assembly GCA_963921375.1 of Tiliacea citrago. Classification (NCBI taxonomy): domain Eukaryota; kingdom Metazoa; phylum Arthropoda; class Insecta; order Lepidoptera; family Noctuidae; genus Tiliacea; species Tiliacea citrago. The sequence goes on from OY992802.1 coordinate 17,513,415, forward strand.
TCCGGGCTGCTTCTGAGAAATTCCTGGTGGAGAATCCCAATAACACTTTGCCCGACAAGGGAATCGAACCCCGAACCTCGTGTTCGGCAGTAGCGCTTGTGACCACAAGACCAAAGAGGCAGTCATATTCTACTATAGGAAGAATAGTTATACAAATATCTATCATATCGACACAGACATGTCATAAAGCGTTTTGTTTCTTTCTAACTAATCAAGATCTACATAAGAAAAGAGAGACATCTTAATGTTTGTCAAGGACTAAATTTAGCAATACTTTTGTGTGACGTCAAAATCATATGTCTATGCATGACCGGTCACCATGTTCAGTGCCAAGTTTTGTGGTACAAAACTCAGCAATGTGCTGTCAAACGGTTGCTTGGTTTCTCTCTTGCACTCGCAGCAACAATCCTACGAAAGGCGGCCATTTTAAGTGCACGATTTTTGGAGGTATGCACGCTAATTTGGTCGGTATGGCAAGTCCATAGGATTATAAGTCAATGCATTTTTATCTCGATTTCTGTGGTAGTTTTTTCGTGAAAAGGGATGGAAGTGTGTAACAGGAAGTGCCAGCTTGAGTAATAGCATAGAATTAGAAGGTGGTGGTGGTTATTAGGTGTGCCGTGTAGTGCCGGACGTAAAGAATAGCACCATCCTATTTTTCCCGTGGGTGTCGCAAAAGGCGACTAAGAGACTTACTAGAGAATGGGCAGCAGCGTTCTCTATGCATTTTAACACTATACTGCGATCGCCAACCCGCCTGCCAAGCGTGGCGATTATGGCAACCGCCCCCCACTTCCTCTTGGGGGAGGCCTATGTCAATGCAGGGACGTCTTTCGGCTGAAATGATGATGATGTTGAAGACCTACTACATTTCAGGGATGTTGCAGATTTTTTTACATCTGCGGATGCGGATATCAATTTTTTTTAAGAGATCCGTCAATGTTTTTTGTGTTTTTTTTTTTAAATATGATTGTCGTATAAAAGTGTTTGTACAAACCTACTTACAGAAATACCTTATACCATAAGTCACCACGTGGCCACCTCTGCTCCACTGGGCCACCACTGCTTACTGGGCCACTACTGCTTACTGGGCCACCACTGCCTTACTGGGCCACCGCTACTCACTGGGCCACCACTTCTCTTAATAAGATGTAATTGACTGAGCTCACTGCTCCTTTAAAAGTCAATTACATTAAGGCGTTGGAAGCGTTGCCTCTGTTAATGATTAATGATTTAACTTCTGTACGTAGTTTTGTACAAACGCTTTTACACGTCAATCATATATAATATTATTTTAAAAACTAAATGAGGTCGGCGTTTCCTATCTGACTACTCTGAGAAGAAAGGCCAAAACAAACACAGAGGTCACAGTCTCTTTTAAAGTCCAGTCTCTTTGTCAGATCATGTGAGGACCGTGTAGATTAGTGGCTGAAATGGTATTTTGAGGAAAAAAAACTACACATTTGAGTGGACCTGTCCAGTCAGTATTTGGAGATATCCGAATGCGTCAAAATCTTTACCATCTTAACGTTTCTTTTCATTTAAATTCAATTAGTTCACACAAGGAAAACCAATCTATCACTCACTAAACTACCATGCAAAAAAAAAAACAAATAAACAACCTAACTAAACGGCCAGCCATTTTTCTACCCTCTGAATAGTTCAGCCTAGATCTAATATAAGCCACAGACAATCAATAGTTGAGTGAATTTTAAATCTAGACCAAAATAGTTTCTTTGCCTGAGCTTCTGGAAAAATGTCTGTATTCGATAGACGATGACATATCCACGTTTTGATTTTTTTTTTTTTTTTTTTGGTTTATGTGAGACTGGGTAATATTAATATGTAGTAGCTTGTACGAGTAATCTTATTGAATTTTTTAATTGTGTTGAATGTTTAATTTACTATATTTTATTGTATTATGAATGTGTTAGTTTTATAATTTTAATGAACGTGTTTTTTTTTTGTTATTTAATGTGTTATTTATTATTTCAAACACAATGTAAATTGTTCCTGAATAAATTGAATTGAATTGAATATACGACAATAGCTGAAAGCTTTGTGAGGAAGACAAAGAAATGAATTCAGTATATTATTGTTGCTTAATTTATTTTGAATGTGAAATTTCAATAGGTATTATGGTTTTGATACTATTGACGAGGCAAATATGAATCGTGCGCATCATGAATCGTGACACAATAGTGAAGGACTTCTAAAATACTATAGGTATAAAACGGTCATCATCATCAGCCGAGCCTGTTCCTTACTATGTTGGGGTCAGCTTCCAGTCTAACCGGATGCACCTGAATACCAATATTTTACATGGAGCTACGCATCTGACCTCCACAACCCAGTAACTGGGTAACACGATACCCCTTGGTAAGAGTGGTTGTCAGACTTTTGGGCCTCTGACGACCCGTGACAACTGTCAAAGATCTACAAATAACAACCGGGAACTACGGCTGAACGTGCTTTCCGAGGCACGGAGGGGTCTTGGTATGTAAATATGGTCACCCATCCACGGACCTACCGCGGCAAGCGTAGCTTAACCTGATCGATCGACCCATGTGGCTGTTATTACTAAGCCATAAGCCCGTTCTGTAACGAAGTAGACACGCTCAGTAATTTACTAGCCAAAACCTCTTGTACTTGGCTGCGTAAACAAACATTAGAAACAGAATATATGAATAATGTATTATTCAGTTAAGTAAATTAAATAAATGAATTTGACAGAAAACTGTTGGCCTCCATTTCAGCTTCAGTGATGAAATATTATCTGAAGACGGTGGAAAACTTTGATAAATGAACGAGTACCAACGAATGAGTTTCGTATTTTGACAGTTATTATAACGTAAAATAAATGTACGTGTGTTTTTGTAATGTTAAATTTATATTTATGCTTGAGTTCCTGTGAGTTTCCATCTGTTATGCGTTGAAATTACGACTCGTATTTCACCCCATGGCGTAGTTAAGAGGAATCGCAGTCACGTGGTCGTTGGCGTTCATTCCATACAACGTATTACTTTCTCTGTTTTCTCCCTGGTTAATGATACTAGAGCAAATATTTGCTTACGGTATAATGTATCTGGGTATAAACATTCTTTATTTATTCTAAAAGAACATGCATTTTTCACTTACTGAATAAATACATAACTAAACTAAGGTAAGTGTAGTCCGGTAGCTATATTTTTCAATGTAGGTAGGTACGATGTCGCATTTTGTGTATAAGACTAGCTTACGTTGATGACCTTATAGTTTTACGTTGTTAGTGACGTACTGTTTTTGAGTTCAGCTTTAACTAATATGTTAAAAGAGGAGGTGCTCCTGATATCTGCCGGTAGATTGATATAGAGTTGTACACCTTCGTATTTTCAATTTTTCCTTCCATATTGCGTCTACCTGTTGATAATTTGGGTGGTTATAATAAGGAGAATAAATGCAGAACTCGGAAAGATACACCCAAAAATTTTTATATTTGACAAATTCGGTTTCTTCCAGACCACATTTCCATAGGAGTTTTGCCATCAAGTGATCTTGTGGGTGATCTATTAATTATAAAAGCCGCTGTCGCTAGCTCCTCTCCCCAAAATTCTTTTGAGAAATGAGCATCAAACAACATACACTTCGCTCTTTCCACCAGTGTCCTGTTCATCCTTTCTGCAAGGCCGTTCTGTTGAGGAGAGTACGGGGTACTTGTTTGATGTTCAATTCCATGCCTACTTAAGAAACTATCAAATTCTTTGTTACAGTACTCCTTTCCATTGTCTGATCTAATAATTTTAATCTTTCCACTAAGTTCATTCTCAACTTTGTTTTTAAAATCTTTGAAAACATGAAGTAAACTCAACTTATTTTTCAATAAATAAACATGAACTTTTCTTGTAAAATCATCTATAAAGGTGATAAAATACTTCATACCTCCCAGTGATGCTTGTTCCATCGGTCCACATAAGTCAGTGTGGATAAGTTGCAGTGGTTGTAAAGCTCTTGAACCAATATTATTAAAAGGCAGTCTGCTCTGTTTACCTTGGAGACAGGTGGTGCATGTGATAGGACCTTCATTTTTCTCAGGAAATGCATTAACTCCTTCTACACACTCCGGTAACTTACTAACATCTGTAAAATTCAAGTGTCCCATACGCCTATGCCACAGGACAACATCATTTAAGTTATTTGAGCATGTTAGGTTTGAAAAAAACTTATCTGTGAGTGTTTAACTGGTACAAATTGTTTACTAGTGTGGCTGAACACAGGAATTTGTTATCTTGATCATAAATATCACAACATTCGTCTCTAAAGTTTATTTTACAGTTATTTTTCACCATTGCACTTACTGATAAGAGATTAGCAGCAAGTTTTGGTATGTATAGAACTTCTCTTACCTGAATTTTAATTTGTTTATTACTATTCATCAATAAATTAACCTTTCCCATACTTTCCACAGGTAGTGGTGTCTTACTGGCCACAGTTATGGTGGGTATCGGTGGACTTGTTACTTCATACATCCAGTCACATCTATTTGTCATGTGCATTGAGGCACCTGAGTCCACATACCAAAGGTCCGGATTCATTGTCTGCGAAGATGCTGAGAATGCTGCAACAAAACTTTTAATTGCATCTTCTTTTTCTGTATTCTTTTTCTTTGGAGCACGATAATTCTTGGCAAAGTGTCCATGTTTGTTACAGTTATAATATCGGGGCCCTTTCTGATTTTGGACCTTAGCTGTTTTCTGATTCCCATGAATGGCAGCTTTCCTAGTGAAGAATGCTGTGCTTTCTGAGCATTGAACTTCCTGCAGGAGTTTTGTTTTAATTAAATCTGCACTGATCTTGATTCCTGAGCTCTCTAAACCCATTATCATTGGCTTATAAGTTTTAGGTAAACCAGCCAACATCAGTGTCCCGAGCCATTCATCGTCTATGCTGAATTTAATGTTCCTAAGTTTGTGAGCGGTTGACATAATCTTGTTCACATAATCATCTACGTTTCGTGAGCTGTCCAATGTAGTTGTGATAAGGTCTCTCAACAAGGCTACTCTCCTGTATAACCCGCTGTCATCAAAAGCCTGTTGCAAACTGTCCCAGACTTCTTTACATGTAGTCGCGCTCTGTACATGTACATAGTTGACAGGGTCTAGCAGTAGAATAAGTTTAGATTTTGCCTTTGTTTCCTTTCTTTCGTCAGTGTTAGTTCCTTGAATACAGCTCCACAATTCTTCAAGTCTGAAATAAGCTTCCACTGCGAATTTCCAACTCGCATAGTTGTCTCTTCCGACAAGTCTGTCTATGTGAAAAGGATTGTAACTAGTATTGGACATCTTCTTCGTATATTAACAATTTTTCAGTGGTACAAAAATATGGCTGACCACGCCAGTCCTGTTAGGTTATGCGGTTACCTCAAAATGTATGACGGAACAAATACGCCGGTCGGATCTTGTTAGTTCTCTCTGTATTTTCACTTTAATTAACCACGCTCTGCTACCATGTTGATAATTTGGGTGGTTATAATAAAGAGAATAAATGCAGAACTCGGAAAGATACAAAGTTACGTATTTAATATGTTCACACATTGACATAGCAAAAAGTAAAGTTGTCAACATAAGGCACTACTATACTACAACAGCAGCGTTGCCAACTACATAATAATATTGGTTGCGTTCTCATATTCCAACACTACCACTTCCATGCCCCTATGATTCGTTTTAAGGCGTATTTATTGCCAAAGAAACGAAACATACGAATATGGCCGTGGTAGCTAAAGATCGCATCATAAAAAAACTATTTGCTCTAGTGTCATTACCCAGGAAGAAAACTGAGTGATACGTTCGTATGGAATAAACGCGTGACCGTGTTTAAGCCGTGCATTTGTATGTATGGAGCGTTATTTGAAAAAATTACAAAGATAAAAACATTAACCTCACATAATACAAAATATAATGTCGTAATGACCCAGTGGTTAAGAGGAGGCTCCCTATTTTTATGTTTATTGGCATTAATATTATAAAACATTCACACATACAATCAAAATGAAACTTTAGTATTTATGATAATATATTGGATCTTTTTCTTTCCATGTACAAGACAATTACGTAATTTTATATAATATTTTCACTAGATACATTTTATTTAAAAAATTATTTTATTTTTTAAAGATAGTTAAATAAAAAACAAGATTGTTGAACTTTTATATCTAAAATAAATATTCACAGCAAGAAAATATAGTTTATTATCCAGCCACATTTTTTCTCTAGATAAAGTATTACTTTAGTTATTAACGAAATAAGAATTGAAACTTACGCTGTTTAGTTTCGTGCTCGAACACTATCAAAGAGTGCACGTAATATTCAACTTTATTACTGATGTGTTAGCATTTACCACAAAGTGGCGGGGAGCATAGGGCGGAGCTTGCGTGGAAGTTTGTTTTAGAGTGCCTGGTCTTAAGGTTCAAATCCGGTCAAGAACCAATATGACTTTTTCAATTCATATTGTGCATTCTGAGTTTATCTTGGACATTAATGATATCGGTGAAGGAAAAAAATCGTGAGGAAACCTGGACTAGTCTATCGTCGCAAGACGAGCTTGTGCAAGCGTGGTGATATAACGTGCCTTCTCAGTATGAGAAGAGGCCTTTGCCCTACAGTGGGACAGTAATAGGTCAGATGGCTTGTCGAATTTGCTGTTTTACATAACCGCTAGCTGTTTTACAAAACAGTGCCGTTGTGTAAAATAGCTGGACGACGTTTAGCGGTTTTACATAATTAGTTACTAAACTTCAACACGCAGAATTGCATAAACATTTTTCATTTATCTATGCAGCGGGTCAACTATTAGAGGTTATGTAAGATAGCGTGGAATGAAACGTCGGTCAGTCGTCGACTTTAGTTCTAAATTTTGTCGCTCGTGGCTCTGTGTATCATAACAACAATACTCCGAAACAGAAATAAATAAAACGAGTACTATGAGTGAAAATAACCTTATCTCGAGTGAAAACAGTGATTTTAAGGACAATTTTAAAATAATATAGTTATCAGAGTCTGGAGATAGACGTAGAGTAATTAAACGTAACACAATGGCAATCCAACTGAAAGTTGTTCAGCTGTTTTAAATAACAGAGTTGTTTTGTAAAACAGCTAGCGGTTATGTAAAACAGCTAATTAAGCAACCCATTAACGCCATTAATACAAGAACAAAAATCGATGACATGGTTCCTTGGAATAAACTTTACCTCAAATAGTTTCTTTCCCCAAACTTATATACCTATAAAAACGGATCATCTTGTATATGTAGTGGTAACGAGACAAGAAGAAAGTGAACTACTACTCAAACGTTTACACCAAATAAACTTATATAAGCTCGAACCTCGTCCCGAAAAAGAAACCAAAACAACACTAGACAAAGCTGTTGCATTTGTCGAATGCGTGTCAATCATTACAATGTATATCTTATGTCAATGACATACGTCACATGCTGCTCAATCGTGATTTGCAGCGAGTTTATTACGAGTTAAAAGAAGACTAATAAATCAAGCCGTCAGTTGTTTCTGAGAGCACCCCTATGCTAATACAGGGCGAGGCAATATGAGTAATAACGTTCTCGCAAGCCCACTGAGTTTTATTAAGCGAAAGAATGTTAAGACTGCTCGCGTATATTTTATTGCATTTTCTTTGGACGGCGCGGCGTGGTTCTAACTCGTTCATATATTGTTACAGTAAAATCAACAAAGGTATTTTTAGTATTCGCCTTAAGGGTGCTATCACAAAAAAAAAACGTTTTTCGTCAATTTCTTATCTAATTGTCAGAAAGCCTGAAATAATTGAAACATTAAGTCTGTGTATCTATAAAAGTATAGTTTTCGTGGTGATAAACCATTTGTGTCAGTCTCAGCACCTGTTAATAGTTTCATCACTTTTGCGCTCTCGAAAATATAGCTTATTTCGCCGTTCATTTACTTAATAAAGATTACAATAACTTAAAATAAAATATTAATCTGAAAATAAAATTTTGATTTTATCACACGGATAGCTGAAGCCCAGTGTGTGATTTTTAAATTTCTTAATATGTTTTTTTAAATAATAGGAAGAAAAACATTACCGACAGTGTTTTTTAAAAAAATACAGATTTTTTCAACATTATTTTCTGAGACTATTTTTAATATTTTTATAGTTCTTTATGCTACCTTTTTGAGTTGAACATGTTTGCTTACAAAAACAAAAATTAATAACTAAATTTATGTTACTATATTGAAGAAAAATGTTCCTAAAATCAACACGATATCGCCAATTTTGTATGAAGAGGCAACGGAAATTATTTTTTACAATATAACAAACCAACATTTTAGAATAAAAAATTGCTACCAATGGAGATGAAGAAGTAATCTATCTGTAGCATTGGTGGTATTGGTTACATTTGGTTTAGTTAAATTTTGCCGCAAAATGTACCGAAAAACAAATTGTGTCAAAAATGCAAATTTTTGTCAGATTTTGTGATAGCGTCCTTAATGTATAGTACCTACACAGGTTGCAAAAGGCACTCACTAAAGCCGATATGAGACGGTTCACACGAGTGAATGGTTCACTTGAGTGAAGGTTTATTTTTGTTTCATTCCAAGTTCATGCGACACCGACAAAATTATACAGAAATGAATGTTCATGTGCTCTTTTCCAAAAATCAAAATCAAAATCAAAAGTCATTTATTCAAACTAGGCTGAGAATCAGCACTTTTCGAACGTCAAAATTACATAAGACAGTCCCCCAAAAATGCCCACCCTTCACCACTTCCTAGTGCTTTAGCTGGGAAGAAGAAGTGGCGCAACAAACTCCCCAGCAGAAGTTTTCATTTTCAAACATTCGGTCGGCGAGTCAAAAATGCCGAGTGCCGAAATACATTGCTGGATCGATTTACTAATGAATTCATTTTTCACTTTTGATTCATTTGACGACTGAAAGATGAATGAACGGCAAAATTAAAAGAGTCAGATAGCGGCTAAGTCATAACCGGTCAAGTGCGTGTCGGACCACGCACTATGAAGAGTTCCGTAGTCGGTATCAATTTATCCCAAGAAGAAACTTAACATTGTAGTTGAAAAACATGTTCTCCCATACATTCCAACTGCAAACGTAAGTTAGTCGACTATTACTCGTTAACTTATAGAGCCTACTTAGTTGTGAAAATTTTCCTTTTAACTTCGTTTTATATATCTACTATTGCTATGATTTTTTTTATATATCCAAAAACAAACATTTAGCTGGCAGGAGGGGGACACGTGACTAACAAAAATAAGCACTTTAAGGCTTAATATTACGCAAATGGATCCCTGAATCAAAACACAGTTTGGACAGACCTGTAATATTTTTTTCAACACATTTGCTCAAAAAATGTATTTACGAAGCCTGTATACATTGTTCGAAAGTTAAAAATTACGCACCGTACAATGGAACGGGCTACAAATAGGTACTCTCACCTCAGTACATGTTTTACCACCCCCTTCCTTGTATAGCGGTGTGCGTATCCTTTACGGTTTTTTTTAAATTACCATAATTATATATATATGTTACGGCTAATAATTACGAATTATAGGTCCAGACAATCCCTGTTGGATAAAACCAATTTACCAACAATAGAGGGGATCTGGCGCTCGGCGGCCGCTGCCGCGGCACGCTCGCTTCGCTCGCTCGCCTTTGCTTGTTAATGGTTACTGTTCTAACCTAACCTAACCCAAATGATTTTACCCGAAAACAATCGGCTCGTACTAGGTTTAACCAAGAGTAAGTGGCTACACCTAGTTCTAACCGGCTAAAACTAGGTGTAGCCGCACTTCGGGTATTAGCCGTAACATATACATATATTACTGTTATGTAAGGAGCATACTGGAATCCGCAAGTGTTATCTGGCGACCTTTTTATAAGAAATACATTGATAAAATTGAATCAATCCAAAGCAAATTTATGAAATACCTAAATTTCAAAACTAAAACTGTTATCCCAAATTACCTGGTCTCCTGTCAATACCACATATTTAATACTCTGGAAGAGCGACGACAGTTAAATGATATGATGTTATTGTACGATATACTTAACAATAAATTTGACTGTTCACAATTGCTCAGCAGAATAAACTTTAACGTCCCACTCAGACGTACCAGACATACTACTTTATTATCAGTACCATCGTCCTCCACTAATTACCTCAAGATGTCACCATTCTTGCGTCTACCTGCATTATATAATGATAAATTCTCAACATTGGATCCCTTCAACACCACACGGAACAGATTTAAAAAAGAGATTATTCAAATCCTCCGTCAAACCCCGGAAAATCAGCAAACTTAGTACCTAGTGCCAGTTTTTAGTCATACCTACATGACATACACACATCATCACACATGCTTTCAGCACCTACACGACACAGATACACCCACTCATATACCTACTTTAAATACTAATAATAATGTCACTCTCTGTATTTCTTATTTTTTGTGTACTTCGTAATTGGCGTAATGTTTCGAATAATATAAATGTTAAATTTACATGTCAGCTGTGAAGCTACCTTATATTAAATAAATAAATAAAAAATATATAAGAATTCCACCAAGGAGTTTCAAATTATGAGGATAGATAAGCTGAATGATCGGACCTCCTTGGAAGCGCTTTTGCTCAATACGTTTATCTCACTTTATTATTAAAGAGAAAATGAGACGAAAGATGTAGTACTAATTTTCACCATGTGCACGTGGCGCCATTTGCAAATTCACGCCATTTTCTTATTAGAAATGTCAAAGATTGTTGCGACTTTCCGACTGATATAAACAAAATAATAATATGAGTTCAAGCGAGGAATCCGATATTAATATGGAATCTACTGAACCTGATATCTTGAATGAGCCACCAAAATCGTGAGTGCTACTCGAAGAAATACTCAATCATTCTCTTAAAATGTTTTGATGGCTTATTTTATTACTTATTGTACTGTTTTCTCGCAAATGTGTTGAAAAACATTGTATGACACACGCGCGGAAATTGGTATTTACAAACTCATGAGTATGGTAAGCCCTCGACTTCGTCTCGGGCTTACATTCGTCTACTCGTTTGTAAAAACCAACTTACCGCCCTAATATCATAAATAACTATAAACGGCCTATCCAATGATACCCCACATCATGGGATAGACGAGAAATAAAAGATCAGCCCCACTTTACGTGCAAGGGAGGTACTTTCACGAAAAAAAAGGATTATTAATGAATGCTCAATTATCTACATGTTCTTAATAGTTTTTTCAAATCAAGCTTTTTCAGAGTTTTAACTTCAAAATGTCTGATAAAAAAATGGGCCAGTTTTTTTATATTTTTTAATACATAATATCAATTGACTATTCTAGATACCGAATCTAGTCTTAACTCAATCCCCACTACTGGATCCTTTTTGCTTGGACTCCCACATATTGTGTAGGGACCTACACCTAAGAAAACAAGTAGCTATCTCTTTCACGCACGAAACCCCAAAAGTAATACTCGATACGTTGATCGGTGTTCCCTTAAGTGGGTGATTCTCTGGTCAGTTTTCAAGAGGCATTTCCAAGTAGCGCTTGTTAGTACTCTGTCAACTGCCCCTGAGCTTCAATCGATCCCTTCTCGAGTTACCTCTTGTAAAAATCTTCATCACTGGAGGGATTTGCGAGGATAGGATGTACTTGTCAGTCAAGGTTGAGTCGCTTAAAAATATTGTTAGGAAACAAAGATGGATGAGGAAACCATATTTGTTTTTTAAGAATATTTTTGTTGCGTGGTGCGTTTATGATAGCTGTTTAAATTCTTTAGAATGAATTTGCAGGTTCAAATGTGTATAAAGGTGGCAATTATTGAAGTTAATATTAGACTTCACTGATTTTAAAGTTGAAGGAAAACATCATAAAGAAAGTTTCTAATAGAATCTGAACGAAATGTTGTTGTTGTACCAAACATTCTGCCTACCCCTGCAGGGAATACAGGGCCTCAAGTCTGCTATTACAATAGTGTCAGAATGGTCGATCATTGATTTCATAATTGTTGATTTTGACAGGTTTGGTAATCTACTATTATAATGGCGTCATTATGACTTTCCAATGGTCGGCCACTGACACTACATTGAAAGAAATTGCAAAGAAAATGATCGACCATTATGAATTTACCAGATTACGAACTTTTAGCAAAATGACAATGGCATGACAATGGGATCGTGTTGGAATGACTGAATTTATAAAAATAGCAGACTTGGGCCCCAGATATGACGTTATGTTATAATAATTGACTAATCGGACATGAACACATCTCATAACTTGTAGCGTATTTATGATTCAACTTTACCTAATAATTCAACAGTGTGCCGTACTATTATCAAAACAAAACTACACACAGAATGACAATATAAACATGTACCTAAACTAACAAACTAATGATAAACGATGACGTAACAACAAGTAAGGTAGGTACTAATTAACTAAATGAACACGATATCATTAGCTAGCTAAACGAGCTAAACCATGACATGATACACCAAATACTGAGTTATACATTGATGTATTTGACAGATTAATGATGGCTTCAGGTATTGAACATGTACGGTAGTGGCTGATGTGTAATTTCATTATGAACGAAGAAAACCGGTGAAATACTGTATGTGAAAATCTTTCTGGACTTATATTTTGTATCTTTACTTTGTCTTCGGTTCATCTTGTGAGGCGTTTAGTAGTGAACGTCTTTCGACTGAGAAAATGTTGATAACAAGTACCTAGGCTATTCTTTTGGGAAAAAAAGCTAAAAAAATAAAATAATAAATTGTTGTTCGATGTTACCAAATGAGAACTCCCCGAAACGGGACCGCACAGAAAACGCCTGATTTGATATATTACGCGCGGAAAAAATCTTTTGCCGACTTAGCCAGATGAAACCGCCTTTCATTACTCTTTGTCTTCCTCATTACTCTGTCCATCTCATTTCTCTGTCTCTTTCATTGTTCTGTAACTCAATGCTGAGAGCATTGTATTGGGGTATTTTATATTCCGTTATGATTATTATCTTTTTCAAGGTGTTGCTTTGTACTAAAACATTATGTGGGCTGTGATACAATTAATGGTAGAGTTAATTATGGTTATGCGACCTTTGATTAAAGAGCCCACATAATTTTATTTGCTTATCATAAGATATGGCGAAGTCTGTATGATGCCGAGGAAATACTTAATTACTAGTATGTTATTAAGAATGTGTGTTGGTAGGGTAATATGTACTATACAGGGTGGATTTTTGAGATGGGGCAGTAAGGGCAGCTTCCCTAACCGTTGTAACTACAGGAAAACGGTCTTAAAAGACTGTCCTTAAATTTTAGAGATATTGTGAGCATTCACAGATTTTGAAAAAAATGTACAGTCAGCAAGAAAATGGGCAATTTTCAGAAAAATTTTTTTTTATGCCAATCGATCGATCCTCTTTACTATAAGGATCAAAAACCTCTATCGGATCAATTGAGGTTTGAGTACTAGAAAAGTCATAAATCGCAAAAAACTTTTCCCATATATTTCGTAGGAAATGAGACTCGAACTTACATTTTTTACCATCAATAAACTGGCTGCTACAAAAAAGACTGATCGAAAAACAAATAAAAAACTATAACTTCTACTTTGGGTATTATTTCACCTTAAAATTAAAAACTTGAAATTTTACATTTGGACTCACCTAGAAATTTTACTTTTGTGCTCTAAGTTATGAGGTGGAAAAAATGGAAGCTTTTATTATGACATAATTATTTTTGAAGTAAAACTTCTTTACGCACGCTTGATTTGGGGAGTAAACTGGTGAATGCGTGACGAGAGTGTTACGGAAGCGAGCGAACGGACGTTGAGAGAGAGATATAAGTTAGTTAAGATAGAAAGAGAGAGAGCTACGTTTCGTATATTACTGTAGGGGCAAGAGAGAGAGGTGCGAGCACACATTTTCTTTCTCTCTTACTCTCATAGCCAATTGCGTTTCGTATATAACTAAGACAAAGTGCAAACCTATTAAGTGTAATTAGTATTAAATAAATAAAAATAAAATCATTTTATTTCAGGCATTACTTATCATCATCTGCCTAGCCTTTTCCCAACTATGTTGGGGTCGGCTTCCAGTCTAACCGGATGCAGCTGAATACCAGTATTTTACATGGAGCGACTGCCTATCTGACCTCCACAACCCAGTTACTGGGTAACACGATAACCTTTGGTAAGACTGGTTGTCAGACTTTTGGGCTTCTGACGACCCGTAACAACTGTCAAAGATCTACAAATGACAGCCGGGACCAACGGTTAACGTGCTTTCCGAGGCACGGAGGAATCTTGGTATGAACAGATGGTCACCCCCATCCACGGACCAAACGCGGCAAGCGTAGCTCAACCTGATCGCGATCGATCAGGTTGAGCTACGCTTGCCGCGTACCCGTACGGCAGTTATTATTTAGCCACAAGGAGACTATCCTATTCAATTTGGTCTCCTAAGACCATTTTCGCGTAGCTGCAACGGATAAGGTACTTCCCCTTACTGCCCCGCTGAAAGTTTCCACCCTGTATAGATAAGTCCAGGTTACGATGTTTTCCCATACCGATGTCAGTGATGTCCAAAAAGTCACATTTTCACTTGTCCGGATTTGAACCCACGTACGCTACACATCAAGCTATACGTATCCAGTTTAGGCTGATCTCTCATTGTATAGGATTTTTGTACAATGAGAGGCCAGCTTATATTGGAAATATATAGCTGGATGAGTAGCCGTGTGCACAAGCACCAAAGAATTCTTTGCAAATCAGCGAAGCCAGCACTAAAATGTGAAGCTAACACAAATTACTGTCATATATGTCATACGAATTTGTCCCAACAAAGTTGTTTGAGGGATGACCTCAAACAACTTTGTTGGGACAAATTCGTTGTAAAGCTACCTCACAACTGGACCCAATGCCCATCCCTCAAATTATGCTCCGATTCCTACGCATCCTTTACATTAAGTATGAAATGAAATCGTTTATTCTGTAAATAGGATATTGGAATCACTTATACACGACGTATTAAAACATAAGCCAAATGTAGTCGGCATTTCCTATCTGACTACCCGTGAGAAGAAATGGCGAAACAAACTCAGGGGTCTAAGTCTCTTTTAAAGTCCAGACATAATCTTGGTCAGATCATGTGAGGACCATGTAGATCCGTGCCTGAAATGGTATTTTGAGGAAATAACCACACAAATTTGAGCGGACCTGTCCAATCAGTGTAAGCATTTTGTCAGTAATTGTGCAGCTCGACTCAAGACTTATGTAAGATCCCCTTGGGAAGTATGCGGTATTTCTTATCGTTACCCGGAAACTGCAAAAACCTGTTATTGATGGCATAATAAGCCATGAGACGGCATGGCATCACATCTGTTATTTTCACCAGATGAATGAGATGGTGCTACACAGAGTAAAGTGCTATACACAGAGCTGTCACTTTTTGTGTTGTTGCTTAAAAGTTTCATAATAAACTTTTCATAAATAAATTAATAAAAGAGATGGTGCAGATACAAAGTTTAGATGCTCAAAAGTTAAAAAAAAATGGAAAAAGTTAGAATAAACAAAATCAAACTCTTGAGAGGCCATCAAAACTTTCATGAAGGAATTTTGACATTGAAACTTTTTACTTTGGAAATGACTGTTAGGTACATGTACATAAAGCCGCCATGAACGCATTTTGTACATCAAACTAAGTAATTTTGCGCGAAAATAATTGCTGCGAAACGATTTTTATTTTTGGTGTGAATAATCGCTGTGCACGGCAGCGAGTAATGTAACGTACGCAAAACATATAATTATGGGGTGCATGAAGTTAAGTTAAAACATTTAAAATTTGTTTTCGTAAAAAGACATCAGAAAAAGTTAGACTTTTGACCTTCAATATCTCCATAACCAGAGGGTTACCAGGTATGGTCCAGTACATAAAAGTGATCATGTTTTAGTACGGACAACCCGGTAACATAACAACCTTATAACTTTGTGATTTTACATAATACAGTTTTGAAATTTTGTAGATTTAATATTCTTTACATAAAAATACATGTTTCGGGTTTGACAATACTAAAACTTTTAGGTTGTAAATAACAAAGTAACAAAATTTTCGCAATACTAACACCAAACTAAAATGGCGGGATACGACGTGAATTCGAATAACCTATAAGTTCTTTTTTAGGGTTCCGTACCCAAAGGGTAAAACGGGAACCCTATTACTAAGGCTCCGCTGTCTGTCTGTCTGTCTGTCCGTCTGTCACCAGGCTGTATCTCATGAACCGTGATAGTTAGACAGTTGAAATTTTCACAGATGATGTATTTCTGTTGCCGCTATAGCAACAAATACTAAAAAACAGAATAAAATAAATATTTAAGGGGGCTCCCATACAACAAACGTGATTTTTTTGCTCGTTTTTGCTCGATATTGATAACGGCAACAGGTAGACGCTTGAAATATTCACAGAATATTAAGTTATATATTCACTTTAAAAATAAATAATTAAATTAAAATAAAACAAATAGTTAAGGGGGGCTCCCATATAACAAACGTGATTTTTTCCGTTTTTATAGATAATGGTACGGAACCCTTCGTGCGCGAGTCCGACTCGCACTTGGCCGGTTTTTTTAATTTATAAAGATACCAATACTGCGCTCCAAAACAAAAATAGCTGGCGTGTCCTGACGTGGCGTTAAAAAAAAAAAAAAAGGCTGCCCAACTTAAATAAGACCAACTGTGGGCCAAAATGGCACACAATTGGTGCCCTGAGATAGTGCGACGGGCTGCGGCAGACCATGTGGGAGATGGCGGGACGAACTGGATAGGTTCCGTCGAAACTGGAAGGAGGACGCGCGGGCTCGCGAAAGATGTAAGGGGTGGAGGGAGGCCTTGCCCAGCAGTGGGATAGCATATGCTAGAGAAAAAAAAAAAAAAAGACGCCACGAATTGAGAATGTGGCTGATTTATGAGTAAGGAAGAGATCGAAAAAGCAAAGGAGTTGCATAATGAAATTTAGTACAACATTATATTATAACACTCCTTTGGATGATTTTATGGTTAAAGCTAAGTACAATAATAACTGCCTAGCAATGTGTGTGCGCATTTATAACAATATAACAAGGCATTTCAAAACATTAAATACAAGATTATTTAAAATTAAGTTTTATAAAATGGTTGCCTACTTGAATGTAGTTTTTATAGTTAAAAGGAGTTTTTTGATAAAAAATGTTGATGTTTCAAAAACGATGATGGTTGATGCCTTCTTTACCTAACGTTAAAATTTTGCATGCTATGTTTTTATCCTGGCTAAACATGTTTGTGCCATATAAATCAGGGACCGTACAACCCCGGTTAAGGGTTAAGCCTTTCGAAGGGGTAACCCATTCAATGGGTTACCTTTATCATGATGTAACCCCGTGAATGGGTTTTATACTAGAAACCCAATGAAAGGGTTACATGATAACCAATTGAATGGGTTTTATACTTGAAACCCAGTGAAAGGGTTACATGATAACCCATTCAATGGGTTCTATACCTACTTGAAACCCAGTGACATGAAAAAATCATAATATTATGTTATTTCGATATCTGCCCAGCACGCGTAGCATGACCAATTCTATCTCTATTCTACCCAGGGACCATTTAAGAAAAACCCATACGATATGGGTAACCCACACCGGGTTACCCATATCGTATGGGTTTTTGTTTAACCGCTTAGAAAAACGCTATCGAAAACCCTTTCAATGGGTAACCAAAATGGTCCCTGATATAAATTTGTATTTAACACAATTTTATACCATGTTTTACGCAAATAAATAATTGTGTTTTTTTATTTCGTATTTTCATTTTTTTACCACCGACTTCCGAAATGAAAATTATTTTTTTAGTAGGAGTACCACTACCTGCTATGTAATTAAAAGTCACAGGAAGTTAATAAATTATCATCTACATAGACTAAGTGGGAAAAATACGTATTATTGGAGTTACCTCAAAATTACTCAAGCAAAGTTACCCAAAAAAAAACCTAACACCCAAAAAAAAAACCAAAATCTATCCACAATTGACGAAAATATCAATGAACATAAAAATAAAAAAACCTGCAGACGAACATAGAAGCTCCTCCTTTTTTGAAGTCAGTTAAAAACTAGTATGTGTTCGGTCAGTAGAACATTACCCACCTGCTATTACATTGGTCTTATAACTGACGAACAGTGCCGCGAGCAGTGCCGGATTAAGCAAGCGCGGGGCCCGTAGCAAATTCTATCAAGGGACCCAAAAAATTAGGGTAAAAGAAAATAAATTTTTGATGATTACTAAATTATAGTAAAAGTAATGTAGACTGTAAGAAATAAATACTGTTACAAATAAATGCACAATTTCAACATTTTGAATCGAGCCATTTTAATTCTGCTACGCATCCACACTGAGTATCGAGTAAACCGCTCGCACACGTCAGACTTTTGTAGAGCCGAATATCCGATTTAAATTATATACTTGTAGAACTTCCGAATTTACTCGTAGATTGTCTTGGTCGGAAAAGGTGGTACGTTTCACGTTTTAGTGACATCAAGTAAGTCCAATATACTACGTCTTAATAAGTTTCACTCAAAAATTTGGCTCAGGTTGATGTGGGCGGTTTTGGATACGAGGGGCCTCGCGCAAACGGGGGCCCCGTTTGAGCGGGGCCCGTAGTACTCGCTACGTGGTTAATCCGGCACTAACCGTGTGTGTACTAAACAATTCTAATCAGCCTATTTTGTCCCGAATATCAGTAGATATTAGGGACACTTCCTTGTTTAAAAATCCAGGCTCTATATTTATTCTACCTACAAAATCCAGACTATTTTTCTGGCAACAAAGCACCCTAGGTGTCTGCTGACATCGTTAATAACGCGTTTAATAATAACCCACTGAACTAAATCAGGCGAAGTACTAAAAACTGTCATAACTCAAAATCATAAATCAAACACTTTTCTGTATAACCTCACTTTTTCATCTGAATTTTTGAGTGAATTCCGATGGAATTTTAATATGAAATGAGCCGTATTTTGGCTGTCTGACAATGGAAGAGAATAGATTATGCTGTCTTCTTCTGCTTGTATTTTAATGAGGCAAACTTTGCACACAAAATTTTGTACCCCTTCTTACGAAAATTACGCGAACGGAGGAGTAAAACATTTGGCACAGTTAAAGTTTATATGGAGGAGGAGTGTAGAAAGCTAATCACACTAATATTATAAATGCGAAAGTTTGTGAGTGTGTGTGTGTGTGTGTATGTTTGTTACTTCTTCACGCTCAAACGGCTGGCACAAAAACGGGCACGTATCAGCTACCTCCATACAAAATTAGTCCAGCCGTTTGAGCGTGAAGAAGTAACAAACATACACACACACTCACAAACTTTCGCCTTTATAATATTAGTGTGATGACTAGCTGCGCCCCGCGGTTTCACCCGCGTAAGTCCCGATCCCGTGGGAATATCGGGATAAAAAGCCTATGTCTTAATCCAGGGTGTCAGTTACCTCCATGCAAAGTTTTATCAAAATTGGTCCAGCCGTTTGAGCGTGAAGCAGTAACAAACACACACACTCACAAACTTTCGCCTTTAAAATATTAGTGTGATGTGATGCATTAGAAATAAATTATTTATTAATTTTAATTATTTATTAATTAAATTAAATTACAAAACAACACAAACATAGTACCAGGGTATCAGGAGTGCGAAGCAGTTATGCTAGCGAAGGAGGAGGCGGAACGCGTGAGGGTGAGACAAGGTTCGCGCCCTCGCGCCCCTAGTCGCCGCAGGAGAGGCCCGGGGCGTCGGGAGTCGCAAGCCGATTTCCGGCCACCGTAGGCGCGGGCCTGCGGACGGTGAGCGATGGGTAGCTCGCCGTCCGATAAGGACCAGGCCCGGGTCGACGGCGTGTTGTGTTCCACGCGCGCCTCAAAGAGATGTCAGCACAAACTGACGGGGTCCGTTAGGACCAATGCCGGGGTTGCGAGTTTGTCCGAAAGGGATATCGTGGCCCTGGCACACAGGCAACGGAAGGAACACGGGTGGGTTTTAGTCAGTAAAAGTCTGACACGCCCTCCCGCTCCGGCCAGAGCGGGAGAAGTTATTTGATGATTTCCCACCCAAAAAGACCAGTGGGCGACGACTAGTAATATTAAAGATATATTAGGTATTTTTTATTACATTATATTTAAAAATGTAGTTAAAATATAAGTAAATGTAATAAAGCAATATTTAAGTAGACAGAAAATTTATATATTTCGTTTATTGCGGACCACACTTTTAGAATGATTTTTTATGTGTTGTCTTGTTATTAATAACAACGACTTAAAATATGTGAGTAAAACTGACAAACTGACGTATCAAAGCTAATAATTACGTGGCTCAACACATTATGTTGGCTCGTGTCTCGGCACCCAGTGCCTAATAAAAGGGCTGTCCACCTTGCCATACATGCCATACAATGTTTTTAGGATGCTGTTGGAGACGATGTTCTCTTGCTCACAATGACATGAAAAACATCAACATGTCTTTCGCGAACATCTGCGAAGTGCTGCAGAAGCGCGGAAGCCCCATCAAAATCCTTTTTAGGGTTCCGTACCCAAGGAGTCAAAATCAAATTCAAACTAGGCTGAGAATCAGCACTTTTCGAACGTCAAAATTACATAAGACAGTCCCCCAAAAACCCCCACCCTTCACCACTTCCTAGTGCTTTAGCTGGGAAGAAGAAGTGGCGCAACTAACTCCCCAGCAGCACAGCTGTCTGTTCAGATATAAAACTTGAATATATACAATAAAATGCAAAAGAATTTGCATTACGCAACACAACATTAAATTAAATTATTTGCCTTATGTTAGCTAGCACACGCCACTATACCAAAAAAAAAAGCATAAAAATCGTCGAAAACTATACTCAAGCAGAAATAACGTAAACAGAACGTACCTCAATAAAAGCCTCCAGGCATAATGGGCGTGCCCGCTTACATAAAGCTATAGCTGTAACTCGAAGTCAAAAATGTTAAACTAGCACCATCGTAGTAAAATAAAAAACAGTTAATCATTAATATCAATAATAAAACCATGTTCAGCAAGACGACCACAAGAGTCACCACAAGCAGCACCCGTTCACGAGCATAACGCAAAGATCAGTCATCCCTCCTCGCCATATTTGAGGGAAGGAGGCAACCCGACCCCCGACGCTACCGCAAGCAGTGACATCTAAGGGAGCATGACGAACTTGCTGCCGGTTGCTCAGGCAAGAATAATATAATCAATTGTGTAGGTCGCTAGCTAACCACTTATTGCAATATACAACTCATAAAAAAAAAATTCATGAGTATATTATGAATAAAAATAAATTGACTTAGACAGTCAAATAAAAATAAAAAATACATGAACCCATATAACCTGTCAGTAGGTACGCTAATTCTGGAGAAAGAACATGAACATTGTCTCGAGTTAATCACAGCGACCAACTATTCTTATCGTTTAAGTAGTCATTGATAGAATAGTATGCCTTTGAACAAAGATTGGATTTAACTTTAACTTTAAACGCATTAAAAGGCAAATCTAACAAAGAAGAGGGTAGCTTGTTATAAAAAGTTATACCAAGTCCAACAAATGAATTATGAACCTTATGAAGCCGGTGAAATGGAGCACGTAATTTATCCTTATTTCTGGTGTTAATATTGTGAATATCACTGTTTTTAGTGTGTAAGTGTATATTTTGCCTAACATATAAGATGTTGGCGAAGATGAATTGTGATGCCACCGTGAGTATACCAATATCTTTAAAAAAATCTCTTAGAGAAACTCTGGCACCCAGCTGACAAATTGCTCGAACAGCTCGTTTTTGAACGACAAATAATATTTTGAATTTCAGCTGCTTTACCCCACAGCAGAATACAGTAGGACATAACGATATGAAAATAACTAAAATAGACTAATCGGGCTGTATCAACGTAAGTGTATTGTCTTACTTTCCTGACGGCGTATGCGGCAGAACTGAGCCTTCCCGCTAAGCTTGATATATGAGGTCCCCACTGAAGTTTGGCATCTAGTGTTATGATGTTGGGACCTAAATTTCTAACATTCGGTAAGGCAAATTTTATACATTTCGTTTTCTTGGCATTGAGAACTAAGTTATTTTTCGTAAACCAATCCGTAACCATTGAGAGTACAATGTCTACGTCGTCAAAATCTTGTCTATTCCGGTCAACTTTAAAAATAAGAGAGGTATCATCTGCAAACAGTACAACGTTACAGATACCCTTCATATAGAATGGTAAATCGTTAATATACACTAAGAATAAGAATGGGCCTAGTATTGAGCCTTGAGGTACACCTAACTGAACTGGTAGCTCGGAAGATTTCACACCATCAACATCTACACATTGGAACCTATTATACAAATAAGAATTCATTACTTTAAGAGCTTCATTTTGGACGCCGTAATGATGTAGTTTACGCAAAAGCGTGTCATGGTGCACGCAATCAAAGACTTTGGAGAGAACACAGAAAACTCCAATAGCATTTTGCGAGTTCTCCCATGCGTTAAATATGTGTTTCAGCAGTGCAACACCCGCATCTGTAGTCGAACGACCTTTTGTAAAGCCATATTGTTCATTGTGAAGGAGGCTGTTTAAATTAAAATGTCTTAGCAACTGCTTGAGTATTAACTTTTCAAATATTTTGCTAAATGCAGGTAAGATAGAAATAGGCCTGTAAAACGGGAACCCTATTACTAAGGCTCCGCCGTCTGTCTGTCTGTCCGTCTGTCACCAGTCTGTATCTCATGAACCGTGATAGTTAGATAGTTGAAATTTTCACAGATAATGTATTTCTGTTGCCGCTATAACAACAAATACTTAACACCAGAATAAAATAAATATTTAAGGGAGCTCCCATACAACAAACGTGATTTTTAGCTCGTTTTTGCTCGATATTGATAACGGCAACAGGTAGACGCATGAAATATTCACAGAATATTTAGTTATATATCCACTTTAAAAAAAAATTAAGGGGCCTCCCATACAAAAAACGTGATTTTTTTGCCGTTTTTATGGATAATGGTACGGAACCCTTCGTGCGCGAGTCCGACTCGCACTTGGCCGGTTTTTTTTGTTATTTGGGTGGGAAATTATCAAATAACTTCTCCCGCTCTGGGCGGAGAGGGAGGGCCAGACTTTTACTGACTAAAACCCACCCGTGTTCCTTCAGATGCCTGTGTGCCAGGGGGCCACGATATCCCTTTCGGACATAGTCGCAACCCTGGCAGGCATTGGCTCTATCGGACCCCGTCAGTTGGTGCTGACATCTCTTTGAGGCGCGCGTGGAACACAACGCGCCGTCGACCCAGGCCTGATCCTTATCGGACGGCGAGTTACCAATTGCTCACCGTCCGCAAGCCCGCGCCTACGGCGGCTGGAAATCGGCCTGCGACTCCGGGCGACTCCGAGCGACTAGGGGCGCGAGGGCGCGAATTTTGTCTCTCCCTCACGCGTTCCGCCTCCTCCTTCGCAAGCATTACAGCTTCACAGAAGGAGGTTCCTCCCATGAACTCTCGCTATCCCTCTCACCTTGGTAATAAGCAACTGAGCAGTGACAAAAATGACCCACTCTACTTACTAATTACATGCTATTATAAAGTTCTTACTTATTCTATGCTCAACATGTCACTTCCTGTTACACATTTTCCGTCCCTTTCCACGAAATCACTTCCACAGAAAGATGTTATACATCATAAACGTAAAAAAACATCCGTAAACAGCTGATTTCACACAAAAAACAGCTCACGTTAGGAATTTTAACTCAATCTACATTATATACGGTTTAGAGGCGTGAAGAGCAATAATCGTATTTCACTATAAATGGATATAAATTCCGTACAACTCTCGAATTGCTCAAGCGAAATTAAAAAAGAAGAATTGCTTTTTGTTTAGCTGAGCACACATTTGTGTCGTATACGGATTTAGGCTCGTACAGACTAGTGCGATATCGCGGGCGCGACGCGACACTAGTAGCACAATTTCTTTGTCGGTGCCTGTCGCGCCCGCGATGTCGCGCGAGTCTGTACGAGCCTTTTTGTGTTGAATACGGAATGATACGGATTTTATTTTGTAATACATTTAAATGTGGAATAGGGATTGTGTTTTGTTCTTTTTGAAATCGCAAAGTTGGTTTTTTGTTTAGGATTTTGTGGTAAATGCTTTTTGATTTGTTTGTGGTAAAGGAAATAAATAATTTTATTTTAATTGATATTCTATGAAACTGTTAGTCTTGGATATTAATAATTATAAATTATTTCTGAAAAATCGTTTGACATTGTGCGTCAAAGGTCGGTTCGTAGATTGAGCTAAATAACAAATTAAAAAAAGTGCAGGATAGCCTATAAGAGAAGTGATGATCGTATTAGTGATTTAGCCGTTTCAATATCATCAGGATTCTGCCGGAATATAGCAGTTAGTAGTGGATGTGGTACGACAGCGGCTGGTACGAGAGTGACATCCTCTTCTGTCATCAGAAGACATTCGCCACGGAACCATTGATGCGACGCTCTGGGGCCCAAGTCTGCTATTTTTATAAATTCAGTCATTCTAACACACGATCCCATTGTCATGCCATTGTCATTTTGCTAAAAGTTCGAAATCTGGTATATTCATAATGGTCGATCATTGGTCGGTCAATGTTCTCGTAATATAATTGTGTTATTATAATGGCATTGTCGTATTGCCATTATTATAAAACCCATTAGTAGAAATGTCGTTCATTTCTCATTATGTACGAGATTACCAATATATGCAATTTCTTTCAATGTAGTGTCAGTGGGCGACCATTGGAAAGTCATAACGACGCCATTATAATAGTAGATTACCAAACTTGTCAAAATAAACAATTATGAAATCAATGATCGACCATTCTAACACTTGTAATAGCAGACTTGAGGCCCTGTTAGAGTGACTGTCACCAGCCAGCATCACTCTTATTATCCGACCTTTTCGGTGATTCAAGTACCTAATTTTTGTAATAAAACTGGTCGGCGCCATACTATTAAAACACTATTTCCATAATTAATGAAACTATGATCTACATATAATCAGTTTAAGATATGTAAAGGCTCGTACAAACTGATGGGATATCGCGGGCGCGACGCGACCCTAGTAGCACAATTTCTATATCGCTGCCTGTCGCGTCCGCGATATCGCGTGAGTCTGTAAAAGTCTTAAGGCTCTGGTTAGATTATTATATTTTATAGTCAACTATACTCCGTTGGTTTAGGTAGTTAAATAAAGGTAAACAAAAAAAACCACGTGACGAGAGAGCTGTCAAGTAACCGACTAAACGTAACACCTGTCACTTCAGTTGTCATGCTACGTCTCAGTTGTACTCTTCAATTTAGCACCGTTTTATTTCTTTGACGTTTAAAAGACTTTTTGGGCTCTTTACAATAAACAGATTATAAAATATTATAGTATTGTTATAAAACTAACAAAAAAAATTGTGTTCAAGCAGGTACATCTACGAAGAGTAGTTAAAGAATATATATGATAAAGTTTAACATATAGTACCTACTAATAAAAGAAGAAACAATCGTAAAAATCAAAAATAAATTTAATTAGGTTATGAAGTTACTACGTATTTTTAAACAAGAAAGTGTCATCTATACAAACTCTTTTTATGATTGGTTTACCCTTATACTACCTAAACCGATGGAATATAGGTACATATTATGTATGTAGATGCTTATTGGACCCATTTTCCTTACACCACATTTTCTGTTTCAGCCATAAAATAACTTCCCATTTGACATAATTTCGCATAAAAAATATGTCTTGTATAAAACTTTTCTCATCTTAGAAATATGCTTAGAAAAAGAAAAAAATATAAAAATAAAATTTTAGTATCTAAAGGTACCAGACGAATCGAATAGCTTTTGGCTTTTTACTACTTTGCCTCAATACTTTGGTAGACGGAATGCGGTTAAAAGAAATCAACAATAAACACGTACACAGTATATTTAGCTATAATTTTATTTTGTGCTAAATAACTAATTTATAATGCATATACAAATAGATGGCCAAAGCGGAGAAAACACCTCTATCTAAATTTGAGTTGGTCCACACTTTGGCCCCAACTTGGGGGCCAATCAATCATGTCCTTGATAATAAATATTCACATGTAAATATATGTTCCCAGCTTAATGTTTATGTATGTAATGGCACCTACGGAGAAGCTAGTAATAACTAGTTTTTTTTTTGTTGAAAAAAAATTACGGGTTGTTTCATGTTTTATGCTGAGCAATTCCGTTGGTCGTTCATCAGCATACATCACAAGTATTGTTTTGGACTTCTTGGCGGGAAAGTGAAGTCAAAAGTCAAAGTCAAAGTCAAACCATTTATTTCAAATAGGCACATAAGAGGCACTTTTGAACGTCAAAATTTACAAAAAAAATAGAATTGATTCTAGTTGCCCCTTCCAAAAGGTAGTTTCGTATGGAGAAGAATGGGCAAGAAACTCCACCGGTACTCTTTTAAAAATGTTTTACAATATTTTGTTTGATTACATTAATTATATGATTATATGTGAAGACGATGCACCTAGAATAAAATTACTATACCATAATAGGTAAAACGAATTAAAAACTAAGCAATGAAAAATAACTTAATTATTAGATAGATACGTGGTGTTCACATATTTACAAACATCATACAAGTATGTTTTTCTAAAAAAATAAGTCAGTGTGTGAGTATAGGTTATCACAGAATGTAAAATGAATATCATAAAAATAACAGATTTTACCATAAAAATAGCAACCAGTTTGATTTTGTCTAGACTCTAGATTGTCCTATGGAGCTGGACCAGCATGTTTCCAAGCATTCCTGTCCTGGATATAATCCTCTAACTTGTAATATGCTTGTTTACAAAGTGTACTTTTAATATGTGTTTTAAATTTTCTCTCATTTAATTTCAATATATCACAAGGTATTTTGTTGTAACATTTAACACAGTACCCCATAAAAGATGTATGTACTTTAGATAATCTGAAAAATGGTTGATCTATTTTATCTTTATTTCTAGTATTAAAATTATGTCTATCGCTTATCTTGTTAAAAATATGTAGATTTTTCCTTACATACATAATATTTTCATAAATGAATTGGCAAGGTACCGTCATAATATTAATCCTTTTAAATAGTTCCCTAAGAGATTCGCGGCGACGGTGAAGCGTCATGTTAGCAGTTTTGTTTTATTTTCTAAAATTTGTGTTTAGCCGAATATTAATGTGTAATAGTGGTGGATTATTAACCATTAATTGTTCGTGAACCTGCATTAATGTAGGCAAATGAAACAAAACAGTGCAACATCACTTTAAGTTCTCTCAAGAAGTCCGCGCGAGGTTTCAGTAAAGTGCCGCGTCTTTACTTAAACTCAAGGGGAGCGGGGCGGGATATCATCAATCATCTTTATCATGCATTGAGTGGAGTTCATTTCATAATTATTTAAATAACTTTGTACTTGTTACCTAATTTTACATGA
Source organism: Tiliacea citrago (assembly GCA_963921375.1). Taxonomy (NCBI): domain Eukaryota; kingdom Metazoa; phylum Arthropoda; class Insecta; order Lepidoptera; family Noctuidae; genus Tiliacea; species Tiliacea citrago. Next base: position 17,540,997 of record OY992802.1, read on the forward strand.
CACTGGCTAAATGCACAAACCGTGCGAAGCCAAAAAGAAAAAAAAAAGAAAAAAAAAAAAAAAGTATTGTTTTACTGTTATCGATTTAGCTAAATAGGTACCTACTGTTAGCCTAATAATATTTAGTCAGACTTCTTGGCGGGAAAGTGAAGCGTCATGTTAGCAGTTTTGTTTTATTTTCTAAAATTTGTGTTTAGCCGAATATTAATGTGTAATAGTGGTGGATTAATGTAGGCAAATGAAACAAAACAGTGCAACATCACTTTAAGTTCTCTCAAGAAGTCCGCGCGAGGTTTCAGTAAAGTGCCGCGTCTTTACTTAAACTCAAGGGGAGTGGGGCGGGATATCATCAATCATCTTTATCATGCATTGAGTGGAGTTCATTTCTATCTTGTTTAAAGAAACTTTTCAGTCAACTTTAATCATACAAATTTAACTTTTACAAACATGATATTTATGATCGTGAGATTTATTTTTGTCTTTAATTTTAATTATGTGTGTGTCTCTTGTAATGATAGTTTTATGGCATTTAAGTAAATATATAATAAAAAACGAGTGTGCTTTAGACCACACGACTGAAGTAAAACTTACAAATAGTAAATGTCTGAAATGTGGAGCTTGTGGCTAAACAATAACTGCCGCACGGGTCAATCGATCAGGTTGAGCTACGCTTGCCGCGGTTGGTCCGTGGATGGGGGTGACCATCTGTTTATACCAAGATTCCTCCGTGCCTCGGAAAGCACGTTAACCGTTGGTCCCGGTTGTCATTTGTAGATCAGACAGTTCGACAGTTGACAGTTGTTTTACGGGTCGTCAGAAGCACAAAAGTCAAAAGTGTGGAGGTCAGATAGGTAGTCGCTCCATGTAAAATACTGGCATTCAGCTGCATCCGGTTAGACTGGAAGCCGACCCCAACATAGTTGCGAAAAGGCTAGGCAGATGATGATGAGTAATGCCTGAAATAAAATGATTTTATTTTTATTTATTTAATACTAGTTACACTTACAACAATAGGCCTGCACTATGTCTTAGTTATACGAAACGCAATTGGCTATGAGAGAAAGAAAATGTGTGCTCGCACCTCTCTCTCTTGCCCCTACAGTTATAGTATACGAAACTTAACTCTCTTTCTTTCTATCTTCACTATCTTATATCTCCCTCTCAACTTCCGTTCGTTCGCTTCCGTAACGCTCTCGTCACGAATTCACCATATTACTCCCCGAGTCAAGCGTGCGTAAAGAAGTTTTACTTCAAAAATAATTATATCATAATAAAAGCTTCCATTTAGTAACAAGAAAGAACCAACGGTAATTCTCTAATGTCAGCAGGATCTTTAAGAAAATATCTGCATACCGTGGTGCATGAATATGAGGCCCGCCGCGATGTCCATCCATCCCCGCCCCGGCCCTTGGTTGAGCCAGCCCGGGCCGCTGAGCCTGTCTTAATTGATCTTTATCCGATCCAACCTGTCCCTTGCTGTTCTCCCCCAGCGACGCCCTAAGCCGAGGTATTTATTTATTTATTTAACCATTTATGTACACACATTATAAACACACCCCCCCGCACCCGCACACGCACCCCCTGTGGGGTATGTACCCCACAGGGGGTGCGCTTAACGTGCAGTCGCTTAGTTTATAAGCTAATGCCGGCTGTCGCTGAAAACCAGCGCCGGGGCCCTTTCTCGCACAGGGTCGCAGCATTATGCTGAGCGATGGCCGTTTTGCGTGAATGTAACGCATATTTTCCCTCAACTTGTTCTTTCGTGTTTGTGTTTTATTTATTTGCGTTATGTTTACCGCAAATAAACGTATTTTCTTTCTTTTATTCTTTTCTTTTAAAAGAAATTTACGGGAGGATTTATCCATTAAGGAAAATCGGTCAATCCTGAAATATAATCCAGCAACAAAGCTAAAGCAAAACTCCTACGCAACAGAATGTTTATGAATTCATTATGTACTTGGCTTAACTTTACCATTGGTTATGAACACAAATCTGCTCAACGGTTGAGTTTTGCCCAAAAATACCGTTTTCTAAAAATATACCCACCCTCAAGAATACATTGCGGAATCATTATTTAAATGGAGGTATTGCTGCGAATTGTACTGTTGTATTGTTATTGGGGCAGCTCATTAAAGCACTTATTTTAAGCCTTTATTATTTGAGGATATACCAGAAATTTCGTTTGAAAGTAAGCATTCGTGGGCATCAACGTAAATTCTGCCGGCAAACGATATTGCTGCGTTCTGGTAGATGTTGGAGAAAATAAATTAATGATGAATTATATTTTCTTTCTGTAAATTGTTTTTCTTATTATTCTACTCGCAAAAAAAAAAGCTAGATGAGGTCAGTTCCCAACCGACTAAGTCATAAGTCATAAGTTATAATTCATTTATTCATGAACAATAAATTGTGTCTGAAATGACATGGTATAAAAAAAAGAAATACGGAAAAAACACGTTAAATATTACAACAATGCATAAATACAACATGTATAGGAATTTCGTTATAGATCTTTAACAGCATAAAGACGTCCACGAGCGATTTTCTTGGAGATTTTTCGGCAATTTCTGTCAGATGTAATACATTCTGACAAAAATTGCTGAGAAATTCACTCGCGGGCACCGTTATACAACAGGAAACGTTTAAGTTGATTTTTAAAAGAGCTTGAGTAGCCTAGCGCTTTTTATATCTAGATGACTACTTTGAGAGGAATACCGAAATAATCTCAGAGGTCACAGTCTCTTTAGATCACATTATCTTGGTCAGCAGGGTGGCTGCGTATCACACTGTCAGTGGTAATGGGTTTCATTTTGACAATTCAACAACATTCATTGCGTTATTTACGTTGTTGAGCAGACAAATTTTTCGAACATATGAAGCAATGGATTAGCAATATATTTCAAAATCATTCCGATTGGAACTGATAGTGTATTATGCAATTAGGGTGCTCATCATCTGTGTTCATTACTTTTCCTATTCAGTACTGACACACACGAGAGATTATGGATGATTATTACGATTTTGGGAGCAGTGGTGGCACAGTGGTTAACGGCCTCGACTTACGGGTAGTAGGTCGTAGGTTCGAACCCAAACAGGCGCTTTACTTTGTGTAAATTATTTCATCACCACTGCTCTCAAAACGGTGAAGGAAAACATCGTGAGGAAACCGGCATGTCCTAGACATGTGACATCCACCAACCCGCACTGGGCCCGCGTGGTGGATTACGGCCCACTCCCTCCACTTACAGAAATAGGAGGCCTGTGTCCCAGCAGTGGGAACATTATAGGCAGATTATGTATTATGATTTTGTTCTTAATATTTTATCGATGAAGTGTGCAACGCAGGGTTGGAGGGAAGTTTTGTGACAGACCAGACGAAATTCTTCACTGCTGACCTCAACATTGAAGTTTAAATAGATACTCTAAAACAAGAGAGTATAAAATCGCTTATATAATTTAAAATCATTAATGTACACCAAGAAAGTATCGCGTCTTCTCGAAACTCGCTTACAACGTGGTTTGATATGAAGAGCACTCCCCACAGATTTAGATACTGGATGAAATGTTCCTTCTGTTACTTGATGATTAGCTCCTTCTCTATCATTAAATATTAATTGCTAGGAACAAAACAACCGGCCAATGAAGGGTTCCGTAGTTGGGATCAATTTATCCAAATAAAAAACTTAATGTTGTTCCAACAGCAAATTTTAGTTTGTACGCACAACATTGAGTGATTTAGACTTCTTATTCCCGTAATCTTTGAGTATAGAACTATTCTCATTTTTTTTAACCGACTTCCAAAAAGGAGGAGGTGTGTGTGTGTTTTTTTTTGTATGTTCACCGATTTCTCTGTCAATTGTGGACCGATTTTGAAATTTTTATTTGAAAGTTTATGCTCCCGAGGTGGTCCCATTGCCACCAAATTAAAATCTGATGAGAGATCCAAATACATCGAGGGAAACCCTCAAATTTTCACCATTTGGTGAAGTGGAACTGATGATGGAGACCACAGATGGCCATCGGAACCACATAACAATAAGTACGGTATTTAACAGGTTGCGATTCGATTAGGTACTTTAATATGGTTACTAAGCAATTTATGCTCGTCACAATATGGTCAGTAGCAGTTCTCCTGGTTGTTACCAGGAAAACGCAACAATTAACGTCCCAGCATCAGGAAAGGCAATATTTTGTAAAAGGTGATGAGCAGTTGACATTAGGCTATTGTAACTTAGATAAATTTAAAACTGACCCACTAAAAAGTGAAAAAAACAAAACTTTATAAAACAAAATAACCGACTTCAGGAACTTTGACTTCCGAACAGGACTTTCGGAAGTCAGTGTCTTTGGATCTGTATTTTAGTTTCTTGCCACCGACTTCCGAAATTAAAGTTATTTTTCACTTTGTAGTGTTTTTTTTGGAAGTCGGATATTTTTTTTTTAACATTTTTCTCAGCAGTTTTGGAGATAAAGGGGAAATGGTTAATTTTCATCTATTTTCTTTAATAACTTTAAAATTGATTAATTTTAAATTATAAAAAAAATCAAGCTCAAAAAAATAGCGCGATACCGTTTCTTACATCAGCTAAACCTAAACTAAACCAAAACCAAAAACGTTCCGTTCGAACAGTAATTACGTCGAGAAATAGCGCGATCAGCCCCCTGTACTCATAGTTAAGACGCTGACAACAGCTTAGGCGCAGTCACTGTCAGACTGCATACAAAATAAAGAGAAGCGCGATGACACAACGCTTGTAAATTAATTGCAAAATATAAAGCAATTATCTATTTACTCAAAAATGAGTTGAGTAATCGAAAATAAAAAAAAAACCGAGTTCTGCATTCAAATAAGCCGTTCTTGTTATTAATGAAATACTAACCGTACGTTGATATTTAATACTGGATTGGACAAGGTAAAAGGTTTGTTTACCGTTAATTTGTATCGAGATTGTTTTTTCTACACGTGTTTTGGTAACAAACAAGTTCTGAGAAATATGTTCAAGAATAACATATAATATATATTTTTTTCGCAAACAAACTAATATATATTATATTTGGCAATTTTTTTTTAAATGCAAGCCTACTTATATCATTTGCCTCTTATCAGCGCCTTATTATAAATTTGAAATCGCGAACCTGTCTTGGGCAAACATGGTGATCCATTCTCTGTATGAGAAGAGGCCCAGCAGTGGGTAGGACAGTCAGGACTCGGAAATCGGTTAATTTTCTATGTAACCTTAACCGTTATTATAATGGTTTTCGAACATATTTCGTTAATTATTTAATATTTTGTTACAAAATCAATGCTGAACTTAATGTGATGAAGCAATCTTTGAAGCTAATATCAATTGTATCAAAAATAATTTGTATCTTCGGAAATAAAAATCAACCGGTTTCAAGCCCTGGGGACAGTAACAGGCTGGTCTTATTTTAATATTCTCATTCCTATAAGGTTCAGATTCAGATTCGTTTATTTGCCAACAATGTATGTACTTACGTATAAGATGGTTTCTACATCACTAAGAGTTAACGCTTCATTCTACCTTACGGCATGCAAAGTCTTATAAACTAAAAGATACAATTTTCATAAAAAAATGAACAACTACTAATTAAATTAAATTGACAACTATTATGTCATTTATTCATTTTATTATTTAACAGAGATATGACATACCTACTTATAATTTTGAGTACAAAGGTACATTCAATGTGATTCTGATCTAATATAAATTCTCGTATACCTAATAATTATGTCATTCATAATACATTTTTTATTGTTATATATTTTTATCATTTAAAAAGTATTTCAGCTTCTTATTATCTTTATATGCATTCCATAATGTTTAAAGGTCTTACAATGGCTTAAAGCTAAGGTACAAGTACGGACCCTGTAGGGCACAGCAAAAAGTATCAGATTATTATTCTTAAAATAAAAATAAACTTAGTAAACAAAACAATCAACGATTTTTAAATACATTATTAACATTAATTAAGTAAATATATTTTTTTTTTTAATTGAGATCAGTTTATATATAATTTGTTTATATATAATTATTTTATATTATTTATAATATTTTGACTGCCTCGTTGGTCTAGTGCTCGCAAGCGCGGCTGTTGAGCACGAGGTCCTGGGTTCGATTCTCAGGTCAGGCAAAGTGTTATTGGAATTTTCCATTAGGAATTTCTCAGTAGCAGCCCGGAGTCTGGATTTGTGCCCGGTTGATGGCAATAGGCTCGCCCCCTATTACATGGGACTTAAACATAACAGGCGAAATGTGGGTGTACTAATAGGTACACCTCTGCCTAACCCTTTGGGGGTTACAGGCGTGATGTTATGTGTGTGTGTGTATAATATTTTATATAATATATTATTTATGTATGAATGTATCTTTAAGACTAACTGTGTATACGGTGTCTTTGTGTTAAATATATTGTTTTGTCATTGTATTCGTTTATTGTGTAGTATTCTTTTTTCAATTAATATTTGCTTGAGCCTATAAAATATATCGTATCACTGGTTTAATATTTTATTGCATCTGGTAGTTTATTAAATATTTTTATAGATAGATATTTTTTTAAGTTCATTTTTTAATACCAGAAACTAATTTGACAGGTGCAAATGTCAAACTTCAAATTGAAAAAACAAAGAACAATCATTGGAAATGTTAAGTTAGTCTCTGGGAATAAAAAACGAACTACAGGGACTATTGGAATGTAGTTTCATGCGCGAAGAGGGTAACATTTACATATTTTTATATCTGACAAATTAAAATAAATGTTTTTACTTTGGTCTAGTAATTTATATGGAGATTTATGTTTATGGTCCATGAATGAGGACTACAGTGGTAATATAGTTTCATAAGTAGATAAAACCATAAAAGCTAACCCCTAAAAACGTCTATCCTAAATCTATCTATTATTTAATATTTTATGCACACAATTGTACAGAGGCAGACTTAACCCGACCGATGTCTATGTCAATAAATGAAGCGGCACATTATATTTATATTTCCCGGCAAATATGTACGTTAAAAATATTTATATATTTCCTGGCTGTTTCACAGAAACTTGGTGTCCACATTTACCAAGAAGACGTTAAAATAATTTGTAGGTACAACTCTCACTTTAAATATGGCGAACTTAAAATTTTATTGTTTTAGTTCGCAAACAATATTCCTAATGGTTTAAAGTTTTGAATTTATGTCTTTAATGGACCCTGAATTTAAATATATAAGTTTTGGAATCAATTTGTTCAGATCAAAAGTAGATTAAGATTATTTTCGTGCATTCGAGTTAAAGACATAAATAATATATTGTGTCGAGGTAGGACTGTTTAGTGCAAAACTATGTACTAAGTTAGCTCTAACTTTTAGTCGATATGATTCTTTGAGTTAGTAACACATTAAATTGTGATTTTCATTCAAATTGCGATTTAATGTGTCCAGAGAACCACGAAACATGCCCATATTTTTTAAGTCAAGAGATGTCTAACAGATTCTGTATAATCTGGCCTCTTAATGAAAGGAAACTCCGTACGTTAGGCCAGATCAAGGATAAATTATCACTACCGATGTGTGGTCGACTGTCCCTCCGTTGAAATGAAGTAGAAAGAGAGAAAAAGTATTTATTGGGACTCGCACGCACAGGAAGATTACAAATTAAACACACTCATAGAAATATAATAAAAAAATATTATAAAAAAAACAAAAGTAAAATAAAAATCATTTTCAATCAATTAAAAATATCTCAGCATGTGTGCCCCACTGTGATGTCACGGACAGCCAAATAAATAATAAATAAAATAAAAACTAGATATGTGTGAAATATCGTATAAAAATAAAATATTTTTTAATAAAATTATTGTAATCCGCGTGTCAGAATCCGATGTAACATCAGTTACTTGTCCATGCCTTTAGTGTCTGTGGCCAGTATATGTCATCGCTGAGTACCTACTACCTAGTCTGTGGATCGCTGTGACAAGTAAAGAGAAGCAGGCACTCCGGGTCTCCGGCAAAAATAAATATAAAAACATTACGGCTGTATAATGCTACAGTATTACAGTGAATAATACAATAAAAACTGGCCAAGGGCGAGTCGGACTCGCGCACGAAGGGTTCCGAACCATTATCTATAAAAATGGCAAAAAATCACGTTTGTTGTATGAGAGCCCTTAAATATTAATTTTATTCTGTTATTTAGTATTTGTTGTTATAGCGGCAACAAAAATACATCATCTGCGAAATTTTCAACTGTCTAACTATCACGGTTCATGAGATACAGCCTGGTGATAGACGGACAGACAGACGGCGGAGCCTTAGTAATAGGGTGCCCGTTTTACCCTTTGGGTACGGAACCCTAAAAAGTGCTCTCTGATAGTTAGATAATGGCATTAGGAGAAATGAAGATAAACTAATGGTTATTGTACCTATATGAATTTCTTTCACCAATGACAAATAAAGAGAAAAACAAAAAAAAAAACAAAAAACTGCTGTGCCTGTTCAGTAAACCTGTGAACAATCACTGCCATGTTTCTTCTACTAGTGAATTTTTACTCGGGACTTATCCTACGAATTTTATTTCTTTGTAACGAAAGAGTTTTAAAAGTTTGTTTAAGACGGTCATAAGCTACTTTCGTATAAATTCTTCTTTACAGTGCTGTAAAGTTACCGTGATTGTCATTGTAAGTTTTAAGAACTAAAAGTATTAGGATTTACCATTTGTGCTTAAGAACTTAATTGTGTTAGGTCGACTTACAAAAAGATTAGACGAGATGAGTCTTTTCAACTCGTCCTGACCGTCTAATCACATCACACTAATTTTATACTCGTAAAGGCGAAAGTTTGTGAGTGTATCTGTGTGTGTATGTTGGTTACTTCTTCACGCTCTAACGGCTGAACTAATTTTGATAAAATTTTGTATGGAGTTAGCTGACACCCTGGATTAAGACATAGGCTACTTTTTATCCCGATATTGCCACGGGATCGAAACTTACGCGGGTAAAACCGCGGGGCGCAGCTAGAACAAAGAAAAAAATGTGTTTCAGGTTTACTTAAACTTCAGTACCAGGTGGAGGCGACGAGGCTTTTGTTTTGCAGTGTGAGTTTTATAGGATACAATTTTTTTTTTTTAAAGGGTTTACCAGTGAGTGGTGACGGTTTAAAAGCGTCTTTCATATAATATCCTTATATTTTACATCCCAGTATTTTCGTCGTCCACGATAATATCGTCACGTTAGAAATTACAAAGCGCACAATGCCTGAGGTTATCATGAAACCGTATTAAATTTTATTTGAGAACTATTGTTGTTTTATTGGAAATAACTTTTGTGAATGTAAATAATATTAATGTAGATAGGTAATGAAATTGTGTGGAATTCATTTAATTATGTGTTTAACTTGTTATTTGCGTAGGTATATTTTGTAAAACATTAAAGTCGTCAAACATTCAAATTCATTCAAACATTCAAATTTCAGACACAATGTATTATGTTATTGAATGAATAAAATAAAATATTGCTTTAATTTTACGAGGTAGGTGACTTATTGAACTAGAAGCGGAATATAGTGTTTGAATTTAAATCGACGGATACCTACGTTTTTTGTGTATATCTCAAATCTGTCAATCTGTCACTTTTGGAAATCTATTTGGTAGGTTCTTGTGGTAGAACTAGCCTCAAAGAGATGCCAGCACGAATTGACGGGGTCCATTAGGGCCAATACCTGCCAGGGTTGCTAGTTTTCCGAAAGGGATATCGTGGCCCTGGCACACTGGTAAATGAAGGATCATGGGTGGGTTTTAGTCAGTAAAAGTCTGACACGCCCTCAAGTTATATGATAATTTCCCACCCAAAAAAAAAAAGAAGTTTCTTGTGGTAGCTATTCAACTTTAAAATACATGATTCTATCAAAATAGAATGCCTCCTTGGTCTAGTGATTGCAAACGTTACTGCTGAGCATGAGGTGTTGGGTTCGATTTCCGGGTCGGGCAAAGTGTTATTGGGTTTTTCCATCTGGTATTTCTCAGTAGCAGCCCGGAGTCCAGATTTGTGCCCGGTTGATGGCAATAGGCTCGCCCCCTGTTACATGGGACTTAAAGTTACTAGCGAAATATGGGTTTACAATAGATACACCTCTGCCCAAACCTACGGGGAAACGTGTCGTGGTGTTATGTAATAATTGTATAAAAACAAAATATAATAATTAAAATGGTCTAAAACGCAAAGGTAACAATAGGAACAAACCTATCGGATATACTCGCGACCTTCCAAAGAATATTATTATGCAAGAAACGTGATAACGTTGGATTTTTTTGCCTTAAAACTCTACCCAAGAAGTTAGGCAATATTTAGGTACTCAATCAACTCCGCCTATCGCAGTCCACTGCTGGACATAGGCCTCTCTCATGCTGCGCTAAAACACCCTGTCCTCCGCTTTCCGCATCCAGTCTGTCCCAGCCGCTTTTCTGAGGTCGTCGGTCCATCTAGCTGGGGGGGCATCCCACACTACGCTTGCCGATACGCGGTCTCCACTCCAGGACTCGTCTGCTCCACCAGCCATCGGTCATTCGTCAAATATGGCCAGTCCACTGCCACGTCAGCTTGCTTACTCTGCAAGCTATGTTAGTAACTCCGGTTCTTTTCCGCATAAAATCGTTTTTGATTTTATCCTTCAAAGAGACTCTCATCGTGGCCCGCTCCATAACACGCAGAGTGATCTTAAATTAGTGGACCAGCCCAGCTGCCAGTGTCCACGTTTCGGCAACGTATGTTATAATGGGCAGGACGCATTGGTTGAAGGCCTTAGTCTTCAAACATTGCGAGGTTAATGACGAGAAGACTTGACGATTTTTTTCAAACGGTGCCCAACCTAATTGGATCCTTCTGTCGGCTTCTTTCTCGAAGTTGTATCTACCGAGCTTGATGACTTGCCCTAGGTATACCCATACTCCTTCACAACTTCGAGAAGCGACCCTTCGATGTGGATTTGACTGGGCAAGACGTGTGACAATCCACACATTTTCTTACATGACTCGTCATGTTCAAATTCATGCCGAGGCCAACCCGACAAGTGGCTCCATTTAGGCTAAGCAGCATCTAACTGTTCCAGCGTCTCTGCCATTATAACGATGTTATCGGCAAAGCAAAGGTGTGAAATGTACTCGCCATTCACGTTAATACCCTGTCCAATCCAGTCTAGCGTCTTAAAAACGCTCTCCAACACTTTGGTGAAACGTTTTGGGGATATCATAGTCTCACCCCCCTGAGCAGTTAAATGGGGCTAGTTTTCTCATCCTGGATCTATACAGTCATTTTGACAGCCACTACCCGTAGTCCGATGTCTTGAACCTTAGTCCGACGTCGAATCTCTGAGTTATGGAATCTGTCTTTCAATGATAGGCCTTTTTTTTTTTTTTTGGGTGGGAAATCATCAAATAACTTCTCCCGCTCTGGGCGGAGCGGGAGGGAGTGTCAGACTTTTACTGACTAAAACCCACCCGTGTTCCTTCCGTTGCCTGTGTGCCAGGGCCACGATATCCCTTTCGGACAAACTCGCAACCCTGGCAGGCATTGGTCCTAACGGACCCCGTCAGTTTGTGCTGACATCTCTTTGAGGCGCGCGTGGAACACAACGCGCCGTCGACCCGGGCCTGGTCCTTATCGGACGGCGAGCTACCCATCGCTCACCGTCCGCAGGCCCGCGCCTACGGTGGCCGGAAATCGGCTTGCGACTCCCGACGCCCGGGGCGTCTCCTGCGGCGACTAGGGGCGCGAGGGCGCGAACCTTGTCTCACCCTCACGCGTTCCGCCTCCTCCTTCGCTAGCATAACTGCTTCGCAGAAGGAGGTGACGGCCTCCCATGTACTCTCGCTCCGAACCATGGCCTGAACCAGGGCCGGACGCGAGAGATCGCCGCCACCGATCGCCTCCGTGAGGACACGGCGGTGCTCCGCCCAAGCTGGGCAGACCTCCACCGTATGCTCCACCATGTCCTCCGGGCGATCCACACAGTGGTGACACCCGGGCGTTTCCTCCCGCTTAATCCTAAACAGGAACCTCCCGAAACATCCATGTCCGGTGAGGACCTGCGTCAGGTGGAAGGTGAGGACGCCGTGGCGCCTCTCCAGCCACTCCTCAAAGAGGGGACTTATCGCCACAATTGTGGCGTGCCCAGCGCTGGGTTGCGACAATCGCACTCTCCATGTCGCCATGAGATCCCTCCGGAGCTCCGTCCGCTGTGCCGCGATTTCTTGCGGCAGCGGAGTTATGCCCCGGAGTTTCGCCTCTTCGCGCCACACCCAAATGTGCGCGAGGACTTTTGCCTCCAGATCCCATGGTGGCAATCCGGCAAGGAGGCTCGCCGCCTCACGGGAGACCGTGCGGTATCCCCGTACCATCCTGATTCAATGATAGGCCTAAGATGGCCCTTTGAGCAACTTGGACTTTGTACATCTCTTTAGTGAGCGTCTTTGTTTCGGCCCATGATAAGTCATCGTAGGCAAGACACATTTTTCATATAATTTGGTATGGCTGCTACTGAGAAAATCCTACCCGAGAAACCCAATAACACTTTCCCCGACCCGGGGATCGAGCCCAAGAAATGGAAAACAGTGTCGCTTGCTAGTGTTTACAAACATCAGTATACCTATTTTTACAATGCTTCTGAGGTACATGTCCTACCGCCGGCGATTAACAAGAAGTGAGTAAGAGCTTGCAACTAAAAACGAGTTGGTGAGCAATGAGCAGCCCACCAAGCAAGAATTACTGACTTGACTGTCGCAGCGAAAAGAGCTATCAAAGTGAGTACTCGTCACTTTGATAGCTCTTTTCGCTGCGACAGTCAAGTACTCGCCGGCGGCGCGGGGGTGCAAACAATCAGCGATGATCATGTGTATCAGCTCTTTTACTTACACGGGACCTACAATCTTTAGTACGATTCTTGAGCGAGAAAATTGTTGCTATCAGTCGCTTTCTCGTCGGCAGTAGGGCAGATGCCGAAACCTAACATTTACCAAGTGTTAATATTACAAGAACAACTTATTAGTAATCCTCAAAAGCTACGCGGCATTGCTTATGCATAATAAATAGTAGTAATTATGTACGCTTTTTAATAAAGCGCTTTGCTCTGTGGAACTGAAGCGAATGCGATGCGGTCAGAAAACTAGAGTTAACGAGCATTATTTCTGGGCACGCTCATCCGTCTCGTTCAAACAGGCGAGAATGAAGTAAAGAGCAAGAATGTTTTGCCTTTTGTGCCTTTTTAAAAAATTATAATATTCCTTCCTTAGTTTTTCGGGGCCTGTGGCTAAGTTATAACAGCCGCACGGGTCGATCGATCAGGTTAAGCTACGCTTGCCGCGGTAGTTCCGTGGATGGGTTACCATCTTTACATACCAAGACAAATCCATGCCCCGGTAGGCACGTTAACTCCATGTAAAATACTGGTATTCAACTGCATCCGGTTAGACTGGAAGCCGACCCGTTCAGTTCCGAGTTAAAATAAATAAATAAAACCGGCCAAGTGCGAGTTGGACTCGTGCACGAAGGGTTCCGTACCAATATCTATAAAAATGGCAAAAAATCACGTTTTTTGTAGCCCTTAAATATTTGTTTTATTTTAATTTAATTATTTATTTTTAAAGTGAATACTTATATAACTAAATATTTTGTGAATATCTCAAACGTCTACTACCTGTTGCCGTTATCAATATCGAGCAAAAACGAGCAAAAAAATCACGTTTGTTGTATGGGAGTCCCCTTAAATATTTATTTTATTCTGTTTTTTAGTATTTGTTATTATAGCGGCAACAGAAATACATCATCTGTGAAAATTTCAACTGTCTATCACGGTTCATGAGACAGCCTGGTGACAGACGGACAGACAGACAGACAGACGGCGGAGCCTTAGTAATAGGGTTCCCGTTTTACCCTTTGGGTATGGAACCCTAAAAATTAGAGTCTATTAGCAATAATGTATTTCTAGTTTTGTACTAGCAATCTCTTCAAACTAAGTCGGATTCTGATTGTGAATTTATGATACAAGTTCATTGCAAATGCAGTTTTGATTTTACGACCGATCGTTCGCCAGTTTGTCTATGCTTATGTACTTAAATTATTCAGTCTATATTATTACTACACATCGTACAAACATAATGTCCCCTTGTGCGCCACTCTCCAACTAAAGAATTCATCATGAAGAAAGAAAATCTGTAAGAAGTTTCAACAAGAAAGGTTTTTACTTTCTATATACTTTTTGCACTTTCAAGTTTTATGTCTTTGCGCCACCATTTTAGGGGCTGATCCCTCCGTAAACTTCGAAACTCATTATTTGAGTGCATATCTAAAAATGTACAGTCGACAAAAACATAAGTATGCAGGCAAGTTAAATACTTCTATAAAATCTATGCTGTGCGTAATAAATTATGCGCAGTAGTCAAATGTAAAAATAATCTTAGTCATTTTTAACCGACTTCGGAGGATATTATAATTATGTCCCAAGATGGTGTCATTGTCACTAAGTCAGAATCCGATGAGGGCCATCCCACACTTCACTCTCTGTCTTTTCCTGTTTTTTTAAACTTATTACAAAAATAATAACAACCGACTTCCAAAAAAACACTACAATGTGAAAAATTACTTTAATTTCGGAAGTCGGTGGCGAAAAGCTAAAATATAGATCCAAAGACACCGACTTCCCAAATTAAAGTTATTTTTCTTTTTGTAGTGTTTTTTTGGAATTTGGTTGTTTTCATCATCAACCAATAGTAGTCCACTGACGGACATGGCCCAATCTAATCACACGTCAATAAACTCTGAAACAAATAAATGTCTTCCATGTATTTTAGTGGGGCGTTGATACTTGCGCCACAATATTTTATTTTTGCAGCTATCTTCGTGTCTTTTGTTAAGTTATACCTAATTTTTTCCTAATAAATAAACCGTTAAAGGGTTCCAATTCGTCGTTTCCTATGGAGAAGAGCCGGCAAGAAACTCCACGGTTACTCTTTAAAAAATAATTGGCTTTTACAATATTTTCAAATTATAGTGATAATAGATATGGGAGGATATTTATTTTTTATTTTTTTATGTTTATTGCTAATGTTTTAAGCAGTTTATGTTTATTCTAAAGTTTGAAGACTTAGCAGTATTGTATAATTTTATAGGCTACTACTACTACCTGTACACCTATTATGTGTAAGAAACTGTTTGTACGCCTTAAAGGGCAGCACATGGTCACACAAAATTTTATTTTATTAATCATGTACCAACATTATACCTATGTGTACAAATAAATAAATTTGAATTTGAGGATAGTGTAGCCTGTCAGCAAGTATTATCTCGTTCCTAGACCATGATCCTCCTCCAGCTGCTACGAAAAAACTTATTAAGGTGCAAAATTGAACACTATTTCTTTTTTCCTGACAGTACCTATATCGGTATCCTCCAAGGTGAACAACCTCAGCAGGTCTTCGGATTTGAAAAGACATCCATTTAAATATTCGATCACAGATTTAAAGGGTCAAGACAAGCACTTTTGACCTTTTGGGATCTTTTGTTAGGCAGACCCTCGTCTCCAATGGAGGTAGATTTCGTGATAAGTATCCAACGATTTGTAGTATTTGTGGACTGAAAGCGATCCTCCTTTGTTTTCGGTGCTGCGGAGATTTCGTCGGGAGCTTTCGTCTGCTTTAAGTGTTTGAATTAAGGTATCCGTTTAAGTTGTTAGATTCCCAGTCTATTGATATTACTTTTGTTGTATTAAGTAGTACAAATGCATAATCAGCCTATAATGTCCCTAGTGCTGTTTGGTAGATGTGACATCACGTCTTCGATTTTTTTGGCTCTGGGAGATGTTACGATGTTTTTCTTCACCGTTTTGAGAGCAGGGGTGATGAAATAATTACACAAAGTAAAGCGCCTGTCAGAAAGAGGAGGCCTGTGTCCCAGTAGTGGGAACATTATAGGCAGATTATGTAAAGCGCCTGTTTGGGTTCGAACCTACGACCTACCACTCGTTAGTCGTGGCCGTTACACTGGGCCGCCATTGCTTGACATGAATTATACAAGACGTAAAGTTATTTCTAATGGTTTATTTAATACGACTATCCTATAAATAGTTTTGGTTTTAGTTATTGCAAAAAACACAATTAATATCATCCATATATAGAGTTGCGTTGTTGTCCGTATAAAGCCAGACATAGTCAGGCTTTTTGGTTGCGTGAGCGGCCAAATTAGACGGTTTCCAGCCTGTCCGGCTTTTGTTAGGCTTTTTAAATTTGTTTTACATTTGCCATAAATTCATAAAGTTGGTTTCCGCTTTAAAAATAAAGAAGACTTATTCATTCAACATTTTTGTTGTTTCAATAGAATTTAAAAAGATTTTATGGTACTTATATGAGAAGAGTTTCACGTCTCAAGTTTCAATTGTCAAAGGTTTTTGTTTTATATCATACATGAGAAGGAACTTTGTTCCTGGGGGTTTACTCCACAATCACGAAATCCGTAGTTTCGGCCGAGGTTTTGGGCGTTTACTACTTCGTATGACTTACGGACATAAGATTAGTTCAAGGCCCAAACTAAGAATGAATGACAACACGATCTGACAGGTGTCCCTAATCCCGGTTTATATTTACCCGTTAGAAAAATTTATTTGTTACTTATTTTGACGGATCAAATACCTTTGGCGGGCCCGTATATTCGTTGATGGACTTAGAGAATAGAAAGAAAGAAAATACATTAATTTAGCACATACTAAAAGGCATACAAATATACACCAGATAAAAAAATACAAGTTTAAAGTGCGATGAAAGAAATAAGCAGAAGTGTGCCTCATGGCTGCGCCAAAAAGGCCCAGTTCAGCAAAAAATTGTGCCAGACAACTAGTGCCTGAAGCTGGTTTTCAACTAGACCTACTAAGTAGACCCTGGGTCAGGCAACCGCACACGTTTTTTAGGGTTCTGTCCCGGCTTATCTCAGAGACTGTTAGTACTAGAAAGCTGTAATTTGGCATGGGTACCTATGGTTGCTGGGTTTAGAGATTGGGGAAGTACAAGTGTTCTGTCTGGTTTCTGGTTGAGATTCGAGAATAACTTTAAATGCAGTAGTGAAAACTTTTTACAAAAAAAAAAACGACCGACTTCCAAAAAAACACTATATAGTGAAAAATTACTTAAGTTCGGAAGTCGGTGGCAAAAACTAAAATACAGATCCAAAGACACCGACTTCCGAAATTAGAGTAATTTTTCACTTTGTAGTGTTAAGAAGTTTTTCCTCTTTTTGTTGGGTCAGTTTTTAATTAATCTAAGTTACAATAGCCTAATGTCAACTGCTTATCTCCTTTTACAAAATATTGCTTTTCCCGATGCTGCGACGTTAATTGTTGAGTTCTCCTGGTAAGAATTAGGAGAACTGCCAATCACCATATTATGCATTATGACGAGCTTAGATTGCTTAGCAACCATATTAAAGTAAAAATGAAATGAAATGAAATGAAATGAAATGAAATGAAATCGTTTATTCTGTAAATAGGATATCGGAATCACTTTTACACGTCATATTAAAAAGTAAAAAATAAGCTAGATGTAGTCGACATTTCCTATCTGACTACCCGTGAGAAGAAATGGCGAAACAAACTCAGGGGTCAAAGTCTCTTTTAAAGTCCAGACATAATCTTGGTCAGATCATGTGAGGACCATGTAGATCTGTGTCTGAAATGGTCTTTTGAGGAAAGAACCACACAATTTTGAGTGGACCTGTCCAATCAGTGCAAGCATTTGTCGTAATCGTGCAGCTCGACTCAAGACTTAAGGAGCTCAACGACTCGACGAACAATACCAAAGAAAGTACATTTGGGTAGGCCTCATAAAGTGCTCAAAATGCCAGACCACCATTAAAACTGAGAAAAAGCATAAAATAATAGGAAAATATTTAAAGAGAAAAAAAAAAAAATGACCCACATAGTGCTCACATTCACAATAAATTAAAGCAGTAAATATAATACTTTTCAAAGTAAACATTAATGTAATATTGTATATAATATTCTGCAATGTCAATATTTATATAAAATCATGCATAATAACATTAAATGTCAAGTTTTCCAGTTTGATCACAAGGCTTGCAGAGCGAGCAGCTCAATCCCAAGCTTTTTTGTCTTCTAAATAATCAGAAATTTTATAGTACCCTTTTTTACAAAGTTTGGTTTTAATACAGCTTTTAAATCGTTTAATGGGTAAGTTTCGAATGTCAGTAGGAAGTTTGTTGTGAAAGCGTATACATTGACCCATGAACGAGTTGCCTACTCTGTGGAGGCGAGTGCGATGTACAGCAAGATTGTGTTTATTCCTGGTATTTAAACAATGAATATCGGACATTTTCTTAAAATTTGATATATTTTTGTGTACATACAATAGATTTTCAAATATATATTGAGAGGCTACAGTCAGAATATCTATTTCTTTGAATTTTTCACGAAGTGAATCTCTTGGACCTAGATTGTAAATGGCTCGAACAGCCCTTTTCTGTAAAACAAAGATAGTATTAATGTCCGCACAGGTTCCCCAGAGAAGAATCCCATATGACATAAGACTATGAAAATAACTAAAATAAACAATTCTCGCAGTATCTACATCAGTTATCTGTCGAATTTTTTTAACAGCATAGGCGGCTGAACTAAGCCTTCCTGACAATTTTTCTACGTGTGGGCCCCATTGTAATTTACCGTCAATAGTTATCCCAAGAAAAACTGTCGACTCAACAGGGTCCAACTCTATTCCATTAAGTTGAACATTGGTAGTTAGCTGCCTGACATTTGGCATTGAAAATTTAATGAGCTTAGTCTTTTTTTCGTTCAAGAGAAGATTATTTACATTAAACCAATGGACAACCTTAGAGAGTGCATCGTTAACATGTTCAAAATTGACTAGCTGACGTTTGATTTTAAAAATAAGGGAAGTATCATCTGCGAATAATACAATCTTGTGATTATCCCTTATGTGATAAGGTAAGTCATTTATATAAATTAGAAACAAGAAAGGACCTAGAATTGAACCCTGCGGAACTCCCATAGTGACCGCAGATCCTGCAGATCTCTTGCCATTAACATCAACCCTCTGAATTCTGTTGTTCAGATAAGAAGTCAGAAGGTCGAGAGCACTGTCCCTCATACCATAGTGGTGCAATTTTCGGATGAGTGTATCATGATGAACGCAATCGAAGGCCTTAGACAAGTCGCAGAAAATGCCAAGAGCATCCTGCGACTCCTCCCAGGCCTCGAATATGCTCTTCAGTAATTCCACGCCCGCGTCTGTAGTTGAACGACCCTTTGTAAAACCAAACTGTTTCAGATGAAGTAAATTATTTGTATTGAAATGTCCTAACATTTGTTTTAAAATTAACTTTTCAAAGATTTTGCTCAATGTAGGTAATATCGAAATTGGCCGAAAATTCGTGGGATCAGTTGTGCTGCCAGATTTGAACAGTGGAATCACTTTACTAAGTTTCATCAGATCAGGAAATACACCAGATGCAATACAAGAATTAAAAACAATTGCTAAAAACGGTGAAATAACATCGATTATTGAAGACATGGTATGTACTGATAATCCCCAAAGGTCAGCAGTTTTTTTTACATCAAGATCTTTAAAAGATTCTATAATATCCTTAGCGGTAACAACCGTGAATTTAAAGTGTTTATCACATTCTGGTACGCATTCTTTTAGTATGGAGTAAGCAGAAGTGGAGGACGACGATGACAGAGTTTTGGTTGTTAAAATGGGAATATTAGTAAAGAAATTTTCAAACTCAGTTGCCACCTCCACGTCTGCCTTAATATCTACATCATTGATTTTTAGGTGGAAGTCACGATTACGTACTGTTGTTCTACCTGTTTCTGAATTAATAATATTCCAAGTTGTTTTAATTTTATTACCAGAAGATTTTATTTTATTTTTAATATGTATGGCTTTTGCTGAGGAACAGGCTCGTTTAAAAGTTTTAGAATATTTTTTAACGAATTCTTTAAAAGTTTCATCATGGTTATATGTTTTTTCATGATACAATTCGTATAACCTCTGCCTACTTTTGTAAATACCTGGTGTTGCCCAATCACTAAATATAACGCGGTCACAAACAGGCAATGTTTTTGAGGTGAATACCTTCCTAAATTCACTATTAATGAGGTTAAATAGTGAAGTATAAGCTTGATCTGGGTCGGTGTGATAAGACAAACCCGGTAGTTTTTCCATTAAATTATTTTTAAATTGTTCTAAGCGACTTATGTTTACAGGAATAAAACTCACAAGTTTTCTTTGAGCTCTGACTATTTTCTGAGGGAAAGTGACTAACTGGCCACAGTGATCAGAGTCCAATTCATTTAGAATTAAATGGCTAGAAGGTCTTAAGTTTGTAAAAATATTGTCAATACAGGTAGCGCTAGTGGCAGTTATTCTAGTCGGCTCAAAGAATGTATTGTACAAATTATATGACTTTAATAAGGTTATAAACTTATTTACTGTAGAAGATTTTTCCAGTATATTAATGTTGAAATCTCCACAGACAACAACTGTTTTATTACTGTTACAAGTCTTTAATAATATTTCTTCCATATATTTCTCAAAAATATCATATGAAGCACATGGGGGCCTGTATACACTCACTACAATGAACTGCTCAAGCTCAATGCAAGCTATTTCAATAACTCGCTCAACAGAGAGGCTCACAATATCCTTACGTTCTTTAAATTTCATATTATTACGAACAATTATTAAAGAGCCACCACGTATCATATTAACTCTGCTGAATGAGCTGGCCACCTGGTGGTTGTTAAAGCTGAACATGAACTGGTGGACTTTTAACCAATGTTCAGTTACACATAGGATATCAATATAACTACAGTTCATGAACAACTCTAATTCTAATTCCTTACCTATCACACCCTGTATATTTTGATGAACTATTTTTAAAGTATTATTATTACATTTATTTTGATTACTACAATTTGATGGGTGTGATATCAAAGAAGTTTGTGTAACATTTATTAAGCAAGAGGTTTCCTCTATTGTCCTAATTTCTAATTTAAATGATAATCAATGTCATTAGTTGTTGCCAAATTATTGGCAGAATTATTTAAAAAGTCATTGCATTGCTCAAAAGAAGCAAGTTGTTTAGCCAAATTTTTGGCTGAAATAGAAAAAAAATATGATAGCGACACAGCTATCTGTCTTTTGTTATAGTTAGAAAGATAGTACATATAAATATTATATCTATCTTTTGTCAGATACAAATTATTACTAACATAATTGTTAATATCCACTAGATGGAATAGGTTATTGTTAAATGTCAAATTATGCAATGTCAAATTTATTTCAAATCGTATTTTATTTTCTTCCTGTGGCAAACTGTTACTGTAAGGGAATGTAAACAATACAATTTTTTTTAAACTAAGATTACACAAAGTCCTATAATATTGGAGCAATTCTCCTTTGTTCACATTTCCCCTATTACCCATAAAAATTAATAATGTAGTGTCCTGGTTAAAGTTACATTTAAAAGTAAAAAGTACTTAATCAAAACCCGTTAAATACTTATTATTATGTTGTTCCGGTGACCATCTGTGGTCTTCATCATCAGTTCCACTTCACCAAATGGTGCTATCCGAGAGCAAATAATGCAGGAGTTACTACAAAAAATATCCAAATCGCTATAGAATAGAATATAATTATCTTTATTCAAGTATCTTAGACTCAAAAATGATTAGTAAGACTTACAACTATATTAGTAAGAACTGACACTTCACAAAAACAAACAAATGGTAGTGAATTACCGTTGTGGCAACCCATGTGAGATGGCACAACAGCGACCCACAAAAACACAGTACAGACGACTTGAAATCATGCTCAGGATACTGTTGGAGCTGCCCCACATCCTGCGCACCATGGAAGCACATCTTTTGCGCATGGTTGCGTAGAAACAATCTACATGCGCATCCGCAAACCTCCCCGACGCACTACAGAAGCGGGGCAGTCCCACCAGCATCCTAAACGCGTTATTATACTGAACGCGGATAGCGTTATACGATGTTTGCGTATATCTAGCCCACAGGCTACTCGTGTAAAAAAACGTACAATAGGCTCTTAAGAGCGTTATCTTTACAGGAAGTGAGCATCGTGCAAACCTGCGAGCCAGCATGTTCGCTCTAACCGACAACGCTCTCCGCTCCCGTTCAATGTCGTCATCGTCTTTGAGATTGGGGGTCAATATATGACCTAGATACTTAAACTTATGGACCCTCTTTAAAGCCGTCCCATAAAGTAAAACAGGTGGTACCTTATTAGGGCTCTTATCCCCAGCCTCAAAGAACATGATCTCTGACTTCTTGACGTTATAAGGCAGGCCATGTAACCTAGCATACGCGTCACACTGGGCAACCAGTTTTCTCAACCCACAGATTGACGCGCTCAGCAGCACCATGTCGTCCGCGTGACGAACGCAGATACCGTCTACGTAACATCCGACTCTGGTACTGCTGAGCTCGGCAATCAGTTCGTTCACATAAAGGTTAAAGAGCGTGGGTGAGCTCAACCCACCCTGCCTCACCCCACACTCCAACCCGTATGGACGAGACAACGCCCACGCCCATCGTACAGTGTTCATCTTGTTTCCATACCAAAACTTATAAATATTTAAAAGTTCTATGGGTAAATTAACCCGTTCTAACTTACTCCATAACACATCATATGAAACCAGATCTAAACCCTTAGATAGGTCCAGGAAGCAGGCATAAATAGGCGTCACACGCTTCGTAGTACGTGACAGCATGCTTAAGACAGAACACTGCACTCTCAATTGACAATCCAGTCCTAAAACCGAACTGATTGTCATGAATGGTTGTTCTTTTATTCAGTTGTGCATTAAGCATGCTGTCAAAAACCTTTGATATCACAGTAGCTAGTGAAATGGGCCTATAGTTAGTGCTGTCAGAGAGGTCACCAGTTTTGTTTTTTGCGATTGGCACAACCACTGTTCGCATCATTTCACTAGGCATATAACCATGGCCCATACAGAAGCTATATAGCATAGCAAGTACTCTAGGCAAGTGAGGGCCAGCATATTGGGCTATAGGTGTACTTATAAAATTTGAGGATTTCCCTCGATTTCCATAGGATCCTCCATTAGATTCTGATTTGGTGGCAATGGGACCACCTTGGGAGCATAACATTAAAAAAAAAACCGGCCAAGTGCGTGTCGAACCACGCACAATGAAGGGTTCTGTAGTTAGGATGAATTTATCCCTAAAACAAACTTAACATTGTAGTTGAAAAACATGTTCTCCCATACATCGATATACGCCACGGTCAATTTTCCAACTGAAAATGTAAGTCGCAAAAAAAGATATTTTTATATGATAAAACTACATATTAACAATTTTCGGATTTTTGCCTTTACTTGTGCTGTGAGACCTTGCTTCTGCCCAAATTTCATGATTCTTGGTCAACGGGAAGTACCCTATAGGTTTTGATTTATGTGCGAGATATTCGTAATTTTTTTTTATGTGATAAAACTACAAATTTACAATTTTCGGACTTTTTCATCCATAAAAAAAAAACACAGCCGAACATAATTATATTTTAACCTCCTTGGAAGTCAGTTAAAAAGATAGGCAGTCAACAAGGTCCAGCTACCAGTACATGAACTGACTTCTTACCCCATGCTCAACCAAAGCGATCAGTCACGTGACCACATGATCGTCTCGTTCATGTCACTCATTTGTTCGGAAAACCGGAAGGCGCCCTCTGTCGCTGTGCCGACGACGCATTCAGGTTCGTCGAACAAAATGAACGTGCGTGTCCGCGCGATGGTCGCTTTGGTTAGCCTTAAAATGTGTTGGACTTATTGTTACTCCTGAAGTTTTTTAATTTTTGAAGTAAAACTTCTTTACGCACGCTTGACTTGGGGAGGTGAATGCGTGACGAGAGCGTTACGAAAGCGAGCGAACAGAAGTTGAGAGTGATATATAAGTTAGTGAAGAAAGAAAGAGAGAGAGTTACGTTTCGTATATTACTGTAGGGGCAAGAGAGAGAGGTGCGAGCACACATTTTCTGTCTCTCTTTCTCTCATAGCCACTTGCGTTTCGTATATCTAAGACACAGTGCAGGTCTATTGTTATAAATAAGTATAATTTAGTATTACTATTGGTAAGTTTTACTTCAGTCGTGTGGTCTAAAGCAAAACGCGTGTGGTGTTTTTACCTGTAGCCTATTAAGTAAAAAAATAATAAATATAAAGAGATTTTTTTTTTTTTAAACAATAATTTATGTTGTACCCATTGCATTTATCGCGTTACATTTTGCGCGTACATTTCAACGCGTTGTTATCTATCAGCTTACAAACATCCACCGCGTAAGGAAGTACCTAGGTACCTACTTCTTGTTGGAATGATAACAAAAAGCGGTTGTCTGTCACAGCGTAATTTTTAAAACTTTGGCTTTCATAAAATTCGGAAGTAACAATTTTATTTTTCCGACTAGGACGTTTAAGATGGTGTTTGCATAGGTTATTGTTTCTCGGTAAACTTTCTTCCACAGTACGCCCGTCAACTCAGAAACGAAGTCAGAAAACTTTACTTAACTTCCTCCATCTGAACCTATTTGTCTTTCCTTTATAATATTTGCCTTCAAAAGTTTTTATCTTTACATAAAATGTGACTAAAAATCTTAAGTTTAAGGATGCAAACAATTTTTAATAAGGTCGTCACATGCCACTGAAATTGGGCAGATATGCGAACGGTAAAGAGCGTAAAATTACAACACAATTGCCCAGAATTGGCATAATTATTTGCAATGTTGTGGTTTGTTTTAATCGTTTTTATTAATGATTTTTTTTTCGGTAATCCTTGAAAACCGATTTCATGTCGTGAAGTTAAAACGGGGCTCTAATAGTAAATTATGCACCAAGGGGATAAAGCAGTGTCTTATGTCACGGGCGCAAGTGAGGAAGTTAAGGTGATACATAAAAAAATTATCATAGCGAACTGGGCAATAAGAAAGTGACAGAGTCAATTACTTTCACATGCGAAAAAAGAGACCAAAACAATGCGCTGGAACCAAAATAAAACAACGTAAGAGCGCCAAACCAAATAAAAATTGTTTAAAAATAAATTAAGCTATGTATCAAAAATATGGTCAGCCAGAGTTTTCAATGACCTAAGAAAATACGCACATTTTGAATGCAATTTTGCAATTAAATTACTTAAGTTTTTAGAATTACAGAAAGTTGAGGTATTTTCGGAATTAAATTCTACGCGATTGCGTTTTCCTTCAGTCAGAGTTTTAATCAAATAGTCAATAAAATATATCCAAAAATTTAATCCATACATGCTGTAGTAGTTAAATAAATGGTTACGAAAAAGACCCCAATTTATTTTGGAATCGCCTTAAGACATGAATCCTCCTGCCAGGGTTGCCATTTCGTCCGAAAGGGCACACAGGCAGACAGGCAACTGAAGGAGTGTGCCTTGGGTGTTCCTTAGGTGGGTTTTAGGCAGTAAAAGTCTGACACAAAAAAAAAAAGACAATATGAATCCTGAGTGCAGCGAGGGATTCAAGCCTGCCCAAAACAAAGGCACCTTTATCCCCGAGGAGAAAACTCTACTTTTCACACCATCTTTGAGACAATACAAAGCAAAAGTACTAGAATCAAAGTATTTATTAAAATTCTTACAGCCTCACTCTGCGAAAACAGCACTCCTTCATAAAAGCGTGTTTTGTATGGCACCATTAACATACAGGGTGGAAGGGACATCGACGCGAAGCCTGTTACCATGGATTCAGTACATCATACTTGACCCCCGTGCGTTGAAATTTCTCGTCGGTAATTTAAAAAAAAACAGCTGTTTCATACAGAAGTGCAATGCCTACTCGGTCAAAATGTATGGAACAGCGAATTTTTTTTTAAATAACCGACGTAAAATTTTACCGCAGGGGGGTCAAGAATGATGTACTGAATCCATGGTAACAGGCTTCGCGTCGATGTCCCTTCCACCCTGTATAATAAGATTCCAGAGGTTATTAAAAATATAAACCAGCCAAACTTATTCAAAAAAGAACTTAAGAAGTTACTTACTGAAAAATGTTACTATTACTCGTATGTTAAAGATTTTTTAAATGATAGTTTCTAATCTATTTGTATTATATTTTAATTTGTTTTTCTTTATTATTTGTGTTATATTTCGTGGCTATAATTAATTTTGTACGCCAATGGTGGCAAAACATGTTGAAATCACACATTTTCACTTTTACATTCACATTTGCATTTATATGTATAACGTTACAAATAGTTTAAAAATAAATATATCTTTATCTTATCTTTAAATAATACAGTTAGTAGACCTATTTTAAACAATTAAAAGTTAAAGGTAATGTGTTTGATACATTAGAACAGTTATGGAAAGGCGATGTTTTGTTTTTATTCGGTACATTTATTGAAGTTGAAGTAGAATTTATTTGGGTATTGTCGTTAAATTTCAGAAACTTCGGTCTGCTGAGAATCATTTTGGATCGTAAAAGCTGGTGAAAATGGTGCTTGAGGCCGCGCTAGATGAATAGTGTTTTTATGTGGATGGTTGCGGTACCAAAGATGTCCAAGGATCTGTTATTGACGGTGTTTTAGTTTGATGTTGTCACCAATACGGCAGCTTATTTTATCCTTATTCTGTTTAAAATTTTCAATGTAGCCCTCCGCTACTGCATCAGATTCCCAGCTACTGTGTCTTTTAATCTGGGTCATGTCTACTCCTGAATCCTCCAACAAAGTAGCCGATGTTCTCCTGAAACAATGGCCGGTTTAGAGCTTGCCATTTGTCAATTTCAGGTATTCCGCAATTTCTTTTGGCATGGTGCTGATCTTATTTTTGCTAAAGACTCACTTGCCATTATTATAAGCTTCGAAAAATCTGTAAGTGTTTATAATAGAGGGGCGTAAAGCTTGGTACATCGAAAATTCTTACATATTCCCACGGACTACGAATGACCGTACTTTCTATGATTTTGTCTGCCAAAGCCAAATGACAAGCAACAAATTATCTGAATGTTTTCGATATCTTCGATTTTAATGTTTAAGAGTTTGTCTGAAAGGGATGTCGTGGCCCTGGCATACAGGCAACTGAAGTAACACGGGTGGGTTCTAGTCAGTAAACGTCTGACACCGCTGCGTTACAAGCGGGAGCAGTTATTTGATAATTCTCCACCCAAAAAAATAAAACAAAGCTTTATTACTTAATTCTTACGTGTCAAAGTTACACACTTTCTTAGATTTGATTGACACATATAGGTAATCGTAATAATCACACTACCACACTAATATTATAAAGGCGAAAGTTTGTGAGTGTGTGTGTATGTTTTGTTACTTCTTCACGCTCAAACGGCTGGACCAATTTTGATAAGATTTTGTATGGAGGTAGCTGATACCTTGGATTAAAAAGTAGCCTATATGTTATAGGCTACTTTTTATCGCGATATTCCCACGAGATCGAGACTTACACGGGTGAAACCGCGGGGCGCAGCTAGTATACACATAAACCTAACAAAGTATTATATTTAACTTACAAAGAGCGCAGAAATCTCGAAGTTTTGACATGTCGAAACGACACATCAGTAGATCGCACACAAGCGATCGATGCATGAGCGGGTCGCTAGTAAAGTAAGTATGTAGCTATTTTAGTTACTAAAAATTAAATGATTAGTTAGGTACTTCCTTTTTTGGCAAGAAAGCTGTGGTCACGGACTTCGTTTAGAAACGTTTCTACATTTTGTGCTGTGAAAACTTTTGATTACACACGATGTCCTTCAGAGTTCCTTTTTAATACATGCCAATAATTTGGTGTATGTATTAATTTGAATATTATGTTTGATGCTTATTGTTGACCTGAGTGAAGCAGTATACTTACATAAACACATACAACTTTGAGGAGCGCATACAGCCGTTCGCCACCACGCGCCCGCGCACACTAAGCTACCCAAGGTGAAAGGAATGTGGATCAGCTGACCATATCATCGCGCTCGCACGACGAAGGGACCGCGGCACATTCTACCGACATTGCTTATTTTTGTGTTAGTTCTAAATTTATCAATGTACCCCTTTATTTAGTTTGACTAAATGACTCTGATCGTTATTCGCCTATTAATCAGCAACACGTAACCCCTAAATGAGCATCGAATAGATGCACCATAGGCTACTTGGCTTCTTTGGCTTTCATGGTGGAAGTAGACTAAGGTTCTTCAGATACACTTCAGATACAGACTTGACGACCTTCAAAGTTTTCTATTTGTAAAAATTGTCGCAGGCTCTGATGACCGATTCCTTGGACTTTTCTAGGAGTAAATTGTGGGCAGGCGAATGGCTGCAGTATCAGGCAACGACTTACGAGTTGTAGGTCGTGGGTTCGAATCCAGGCAGGCGCTTTCAGGCACTGCTCTCAAAACGGTGAAGGAAAACATCGTGAGGAAACCGGTATGTCCTAGAACCAAAAATTCAAAGACATGTGACATCTACCAACCAGCACTAGGCCCGCGTGGTGGATTTCAGCCCACTCCTTGTCACAGAGAGGAGGCTTGTGTCCCAGCAGTGGGAAAATTATAAGCTGATTATGCAATGACTTCGGATTGAATGTACTCCGGATACAAATCACTATCGTCACTCATTTGTTGATCAGCAAAGCGATTTTCGGTGTTCGCGCCTTTTTAGGGTTCCGTACCCAAAGGGTAAAACGGGAACCCTATTACTAAGGCTCCGCCGTCTGTCAGTCTGTCTGTCCGTCTGTCTGTCTGTCTGTCAGTCTGTCAGTCTGTCTGTCTGCCCGTCTGTCACCAGGCTGTATCTCATGAACCGTGATATTTAGACAAATTAAATTTTCACAGATGATGTATTTCTGTTGCCGCTATAACAACAAATACTAAATAACAAAATAAAATAAATATTTAAGGGGGCTCCCATACAAAAAACGTGATATTTTTTATCGTTTTTGCTCGATATTGATAATGGCAACAGGTAGACGCTTGGAATATTCACAGAATATTTAGTTGTATATTCACTTTAAAAATAAATAATTAATTTAAAATAAAACAAATATTTAAGGGGGGCTCCCATACAACAAACGTGTTTTTTTTTGCCATTTTTATAGATAATGGTACGGAACCCTTCGTGTGCGAGTCCGACTCGCACTTGGCCGGTTTTTTATTTTGTGTTCTATTTTTATTTGTGCTCTACTCATGGTGGCCAGTTCGATTTTCAAACAATTTATTTTTATGATTTTCTGGTGCATTTCTCAATAGTAAATGCATGGAATTCGTATGTAGGTAGGTACTATGGTAAATGTTTGCATGCGATTTTTAGTTGAGGTTCCAAATTCAAATCAAATTAGCCAATGACCAGCCTTGACCAGCGGGTCATAATGAAATCCAGTACAATATTAATGCCCGGCTAGACCCCAGGGTTTTAATCATGACTTAATTTGACATTGTCGAGCAGGTGGTATGGAAAACCTTTCTTTACCAAATACTTTCTGTCATTTGCTGTATTTCCTATTTAATAAATGAATTGGTACTAACAGCGAATAATTATAACATGCACATTAGGTTTGAACGTTTTTTTAGGTTATTCCGTTTGTCCACCGCACCGTCAACGGGACTTCAACGAGAACGAGATGACGACGACGAAGTAATGACAGTATATTTACTATGGCCGCGTGTCCACCGCACGTCCGTCAACCGAGAGCCGGGCGCGAGCTCCGAATTTTCAAGTAGTTCGGCACGACCGTTGCACCACGCAGCGCCGCGCCGCGCCATCCGCCCGGCTTTTGCTTTGTCTATTATATCGATGGTCTAGAAGACAAACGTTATAAATGCGATTTTGGTTATTATTCTAGAGAGCAGCTCAAAGAAAGTTGAATGTTTAGGATGTTATTACACATAAATGTGTTAGTGTGTTTATTAGGTATATTTAATCGTTATTTTAGAGTACTTACCTGTGTTATTTTTCGAAATCTGCACTTATAAGACCATTGATATACTGGTTAGCCAGGGTACAAGGCAGCGCATCATGGCTCGATTATGATAACATAAGTGCAAGCGAAGCGACTCGAAAATATTTGCACAATCTCGGATAGATTAGACTTTCTTTGAACATTCCCACAGAATTACTTTTTAACACAGATACAGAGTAACTTTTTCGACTAATGCAGAAAAACTTAAGAAGCATAAGCACGCTTACGCCTTCGACTTTACAGAAGAAAAAGAAGTTGGAGCCGATTCAACCTAGGCATCCTCCTAGTTTGTTTTATTTCTACGAAAACGCGCTTATCCTGCACGACAGCGAGATGAAACTGAGCCGCTGAGTTCGATCACGGTGGACAAACGATCGCCGTGAATTCCCGATGTCACGTTCTGTTCGAATAATTTCGTTTCTCGTTGACGTACCGTTGACGGTGCGGTGGACAAACGGCCTTAGTCTCTAACCATATCAACGTTTTTCTACCATCCATGGGCAACAAATTTGATTCTCGCCTCACCTCCGTAGGCGTCACGGCCCACGTTATGCGCCATTCCTCAACGCTCGACGCAAAACTTTTTGTTTTTACAAACTTTTGATCAGTTCCATTCTTCACTGCTACTCTGTGGCTTCAGTGGGAGCGGTAAGCATGGAAATTAAAATTACTCGTAGTAAGTAGAGTTGTGTAATTTTCTTTTCACTACAAACAAAATGTATAATAACGTTTTCGACATATACCTATTTCAAGGCCACAAGTAAAAGTAACACTTTAATACAATATCATATCATATTAAAATGAAACTGTTTTCTACGCGCGTGTCTGTTAATTGTAGATCCGGTGGTTTTTGTGATGATATTTTTCCTTTGTCGTAATTAAAGTTGAGAATGTTAATATTGTTCAGTTCGTAGGCATTTTTAACAAGACTTTTCTTTTACTTATTTTTCGGACTTTTCTTGTCTTTGTTTTTCTTTTTTGATTTTTTCTGATTTTTCTTTTCTTTTCTCTTTTTTTTTCTTAACATCAAAAAATATTTCGGATGAAACAGACGTCTTTCTTGTAGATATATTATATTTCTTTGATACTGTTCAGCTTTAAAAAAAAAACGTGGTATATTAGACTAACCACGTGTACCTACTGGTAATAACAGAAAAAAAAGCCATTGTGTCTCGCGTGAATCTACGTTCATCCGAAAGGATCAGAAACAGAAAACAGTTTCATTTTAATATTATTTGTCGGTAGGTATATTAAAGATCCATTGTTGATAATTAGTTCCTGTATCTGAAGCCGTAACAAACTATGTTTAAATGTAATCAATTAACCAAAAAAAAAAAAGGTGATATTCCCAGATTTAATGAAGTATAGTAAAGTTATTCCAATTTTCAAATCCGGTGACAGCAAAGACACTAATAATTATAGACCCGTATCGGTTTTGCCGGTTTTCAGCAAGGTGTTTCAAAAAGTAATGTTGAATCAAATGCTCAATCATTTTAATCGTAATAATATCCTACACGATCAACAGTATGGTTTCACCAAAGGGCCTTGTACAACTGACGCCGGTGTCACATTATTGAAACACATTTTTAACGCATGGGACTAGGCACAAGATGCAATAGGCATCTTTTGTGACCTATCCAAGCATCTGATTGCGTGAATCACGAAATTCTTCTCTTGAAACTTGAGCATCACGGACTGGGTAAATTTGCGCTTAACTCGCTTAAACGTAAAATCATAATTATTTGACTGATAGACTGCAGCAAATTCAAATAAACGGTGTGAATTTATAGAGTTTAATAATCAAAATGGGTGTACCGCAGGGCTCAATATTGGGTCCGTTCCTCTTTTTAGTATATATAAATGATTTACCTATTTTACTGGAAAACCGACCACAAATGGTGTTATTTGCTGATGACACATCTCTGATTTTTAAAGTAAATAGACATGCACAGGAGCTTGACGACGTAAATAACGCTATGCTTAAGGTCTATAATTGGTTTACTGTAAATAATTTGGTATTAAATGAGATGAAAACTAAATGCATAAGATTCGCGTTACCGTATGTTAGAAGTAGTGAATGTCCCGTTGTATGGAACAAAGAGATAATAGAAATCGTCGAAAAAACTCTATTGCTGGGAATTACGCTTGACTCAAAGCTGCAGTGGAGTGCTCACTTAACATCACTTGCAGGGTGGCTAAGTTCAGCCGCCTACGCTGTTTGGAAAATCCGCCAATTAACAGACGTGGATACAGTGAGACTGGTATATTTTAGTTACTTTCATAGCATCATGTCTTACGGTATTTTGCTGTGGGGACAGGCTGCAGATATTGTTTAGCCATCTACAACCTCAGCGGACGCGATTCTCTAAAGGAACTGTTTAAAAAAAATAACATCATGACGGTCCCTTGCCAATAGTTATATGAAAATATTATGTATGTTAGAAAAAACCTACATCTTTTCAATAAGATTAGTGACAGGCATAATTTGAACACTAGAAATAGGAACAAATTAGATCAACCACGTTTCAGATTGTCAAAAGTACACACTTCTTTTATGGGGTACTGTGTTAAATGTTATAATAATATACCATTTAGACATTCTTCAATTAAATGAGAAGAAATTTAAAACATGCATTAAACGCACACTATGTAGACAAGCATATTATAAGTTGGATGATTATATCTTAGATAAAGATGCTTGGCTTAATGCTGGTCCTGCTCCACAACCACTTGGGCTCACTTGTTAGAATTTTAATATTTGGAAGTGATGCTTTCCCCCATTTTTATTTTTTGTTTTGACATTACATTTTGACAGCATTATTTACATCACTATGTATGATCATGATAACCTCAAAACCGTTTCCCAATATTCGCTATAACTTCTACTGAAATATATAATACAGGTTTACGCTGCAAAGTCATTCAGCAACATTTAATTTTGGTACTTATTTATATTAATTTAACAGGTCACATTCAACACAAAATTGAGCAAAAGCTTATCGATGGAAGGTCAACATTTCTTGTTTATTTTCTTTTCGTGATGAATGGAACTTGCAGCCCCCAACCACAAAAGAAATTGTTCCACAACACCCATGCACTCACTTGCACTTATTATTTGTAGTTACTCAAATAATTCGTGCAATCTAACAGCAGAAATATTATTAAAACATCAAAAAACTTTAAGAGATTACGACAAACGCATAAACAAAGATTACGCGAACAAGTCTAGTAGTTCAACGAACGAACTGTCAAACATTGAAGCAAAGTAAAGGTTGAAATATACCAATATAACCAAATGACAGTTTCATCTTGTGACATACCAAAAAAGTGAAACAAAGAGTAATTCACTCATACACAATCAAAGTAACCAAGTCAGATGGGATAACGCCTTTTCGGAGACGTATAGGCTGACCAGTGGCGTGAGACAGGGTGGCCTAACCTCCCCGGTGCTGTTTAACTTATATGTCAACGACCTGATCGAGGAGCTGAGCAGCACCAGAGTCGGATGCGATATTGGCGGTGAATGTTTAAATAACCTCAGTTATGCAGATAACATGGTTCTGCTCAGCCCCTCGGTCAACGGCCTCAGAAAACTCATTTCCCTTTGTGAGAATTATGCAGCTGGACACCAATTAACCTATAATGTTTAAAAGACAGAAGTAATGGTCTTCAAACACGGCAATGGCCCTAATAAGGTCTTGCCAATTACTTTGTGTGGCTCAAAATTAAAAATAGTTAGTGAATTTAAGTACCTCGGACACGTCATAACGGAAAACTTAAAAGATGACTATAACCTGGAGAGGCAAAGACGTAGCATTGCATGTAGAAGTAACATGCTTAATAGAAGTTTCTTCCATTGCTCGAAACAAGTAAAAATAACTCTGTTCCAGGCTTACTGTCAGTCGTTCTACACCAGTCAACTTTGGTACAAGTACACGAAGAGTGCATACAATACTCTTCGTGTACAATATAACAACGCGTTTCGGGTCATGCTTAACCTGCCCTGGCGGTGTAGTGCGACTGAGATGTTTGCTGAGAACAAAGTAACACACTTCTTTGCGCTCATGAGGAAGCTCAGGGCATCGTTCTTTTCGCGGGTGGTGGCAAGTAAAAATAATATTGTCAAAGCTGTTTTTTATACTGTGCATTTACTGAGGGAGAAAAAATAAATCTACTCATCAATGTTATGATGGGAACATTTGTTTTGGCTTCCTTGATGTGAAATGATGGGTTGTTTTATTGTTACTTTTCTTTACTGTTTATTTTTGTTTGTTTGTTTAGTTTAACTTTTGTTTTAGGATAAGTTTTCAATTTTCATTTTATGGGTGCTAATGCCTGAAATAAACGATTAATAAAAAATAAAAAAATAAAAAATCACATCAATCTTGGTGTCGAACGGGAACAAAGGTAGTCACCGAGTTCTTTTTATAATCCTCCTTCTACGCTTTTCATTGTTCTGAGTCTTTTTATCTGTCCGATTCCAATACTGGCTATTATAACAAGCGAGGTTCACAGCACGTGCTTTAATACGCCTGCGCCGACTAGACGTCACATAGCTCGGGATTGGTTAACTGCGAAGAGAGTGCGACATATTCACGCAAGTATCGAACATTTTTAATTTTACTTTTTTTATTTATGTTCAAAATATACGGTGCGCTATGATTATGTTTTTGTTTTCCTAGAAGCATTATTTTATACTGATAATGCTACCTTGGATAATTGTCGTAATAATTAACCAATATTTTGAGGCAATAATTAATAAATCGGTGGGGTTTGTATTAACGTTTAACGTTTTTATTAACCTACCACGGATGTCTATTGAACCTGGACTCTATTCTGGCATACAGAAAGAAGTGATGGCGCAAATGTTGTATAAACAGGTAGCTGGACCATTAGACATGCAAAAAGATGCTAGTGATTTCTTGGTCGAAACCACAATACCCCTGCAAGAGCACCACCACTGCACCAAAGCTCCAAAAATCTGCCATTCTCACCGATACTGCCATTGTTTAAGAAAATGTTGGAGATTATTTTGGTATAAAAACTACTTCAAAATTATGTAGAACTTCGAAGATATTCAGACTAGTTTCCAACCCTTTTCAGTAGAAAATTGAATTAGGTCCACTCGTTTTTTTCTTTTTATAAAAGACATAAAACAAAAATGTATTCTGTTATTATAAAAGTTTATGATATATAATATTTTTAATATGAGAAAAAATATTTTGATCGATTATATTTAACAGAATCAGCTCTCCGTGAGATTTGCCTATACATGCATCAGCCTCAAAGAGATGTCAGCACAAACTGACGGGGTCCGTTAGGACCAATGCCTGCCAGGGTTGCGAGTTTGTCCGAAAGGGATATCGTGGCCCTGGCACACAGGCAACGGAAGGAACACGGGTGGGTTTTAGTCAGTAAAAGTCTGACCCGCTCCGCTCAGAGCGGGAGAAGTTATTTGATAATTTCCCACCCAAAAAAAAAAAAAAAGCATGCATCAGGAGAACGATTATTGCGAAATAAGTAAATAAATAATTAAAAAATCCCTTCATTGAAGAGAAGACGAACTATTTTTACCAAATAATTATTATTTATACGAACCAACGAATAGTGTTAAATTTCAACGACGAAATTATGTATCTACGCGCATTTTTGTAATACTCCTCTTAATAACATGATACCTAAATAATTAGCGTATTATTAAAGCGTTGTATAACATAAAAAACCGGCCAAGTGCAAGTCGGACTCACGCACGAAGGGTTCCGTAACATTATCTATAAAAATGGTAAAAGAATCACGTTTGTTGTATGGGAGCCCCCCTTAAATTTTTGTTTTATTTTAATTTAATTATTTATTTTTAAAGTGAATATTTATAACTAAATATTCTGTGAATATTTCAAGCGTCTACCTGTTGCCGTTATCAATATCGAGCAAAAACGAGCAAAAAAATCACGTTTGTTGTATGGGAGCCCCCTTAAATATTTATTTTATTCTGTTTTTTAGTAGATATTTGTTGTTATAGCGGCAACAGAAATACATCATCTGTGAAAATTTCAACTGTCTAACTATCACGGTTCATGAGATACAGCCTGGTGACAGACGGACGGACAGACAGACAGACAGACGGCGGAGCCTTAGTAATAGGGTTCCCGTTTTATCCTTTGGGTACGGAACCCTAAAAATCAAGTCTGGATGTTGAATCATTTCGGAGCTATAGCTATAAATCCAATTTTTGTTAATTGTGGCCCGGTCTCCCCCTATTGGAAACCGCTGTCACTCAAACGCGACCTACCCATCACAAACATATTTTAGTTTCAACAAAAGAAAGACTAACAATTTTTTTGTAGTTTTTTTAATTTTATCGTCTGTAGAAAAAGGCGTCGTAAACATAATTTCGGTCTTGGAAGATATTTTTCAGCCTATTATAATTGTCGAATATCTTTTTTCCGCTAATGTGATCATACCATTTATCATAAGGCTTTGTGAACTAAGCGATTCCTTATAAACTTCCTCATTTTGTGTGTAGATTTGACGACTTTTTTATGTTATTAGAAAGCATCCGAGCACCACGGGATGTCAAGTGGTACCCGCCACCTATAACCATCTGAAACACCAGAGGCATCGCAAGCGCTTGACTTTTTGATGAAATCATGATTTCGCTTGACTTTTTGATAATCATGTTTAGTTCCCCAATGCCATGGCATTGGGGAACTAATCATGATTATAATTCTGTAAAAACAAACCTATTATAGTCGGCAATCATATTTTGATCAAGATAACGATTATGAAAATAAATAATATATTAAAATACAGACCTGCAAATAGCAAAAAACTTAAGATATGAATGTCGCGGGCGACAGCAG
This sequence comes from Tiliacea citrago, assembly GCA_963921375.1. Taxonomy (NCBI): domain Eukaryota; kingdom Metazoa; phylum Arthropoda; class Insecta; order Lepidoptera; family Noctuidae; genus Tiliacea; species Tiliacea citrago. The sequence goes on from OY992802.1 coordinate 17,577,886, forward strand.
CGGATTCACTTTAAGAGGTGATACTAACCAAAATTTCCTAACTTCCATTTGATTGATTTCCAACTAAATTAAATAAGATTTAGGTATTAAAAAAAGAGTTGAGATCAAAATGGGTGCTAAGTTCTATAGAGTTGATAGAAAGTTTATAATTTAACTTGGCAAGTTTTCAAAGCCAAAGTTTCAACAGTTACGAGAAACCTAATGTTTGTGTGCCACACAAATGTTTTCGGTGGGATTTTTTTTCTACTCGCACCTCGCGCATAGTAGCTTTTCATGCCACATGCGATTTGCCTTTGCACAAAATACAGTGCAAAATCCACGATACCAATATAATTTTTTACTTGGGTAACACTATTGCTAATTGTCTTTGCACTAACCTGCAAAGCAAAACCACGATATACCATTACATTTTTATACTTGGTTATCAATGTTTTCCACGAAAACGTCGTGAGGTCCAACTTGTACAAGGTCGTAAATAAATCCCGATCGACGAACGGTCAAGTTTTTGCTGGCGGGAAGGGATTGTGTTTGGTTTTCGTCGAGTTTGATGAGAGGGGAGTCAAGGAAGAGTGGGTGAAACTTGATTTTTTTCTGGCTTACTACGCCCTCTTAATGTGATTTCCGAGGCACGGGGGTAGCACACCGCAAACTTCCAAACTCTAGGCTGTTACTGAGAAATTACATAAGGAAAAACGAAATTACCTACTCCATACGTACGTCTTCAAACCGGAACACAACAACAAAAGGTATGGTGCTAGTACGAGTACTTCCCCAGACTCCTTTATAAACAACTCTAAAAATAAAAATAAACCTAATAGTAGACTGATTTTTTTTTAAGGTATTGGTCAATACCGTTGAGCAAGAGGTCTTGGGTTCTATTCCCAGGTCGGTCAAAATGTTATTGGGTTTTTCCATCAGGAATTTCTCAGCAGTATCCCGGAGTCTGGATTTGTGCCCGGTTAGAAAGAAAGAAAGAAATAACTAGATTTACTTGCCACAGAAACACGTGCATACAAAAAGATAATAAATGATAATTAAAACAAAAAAACATAAAACAATACAGATTTATACTTAAGAACACAGAACATAAATAAGTCCCGAGCTGCACGCCGTGACTGACAAGAAGGCTGCCACTCACCATGATGCTGTGCTATGGAAGACCCACAACAGGGCACTGATTTTCAGTTAATGGCAATTGGCTCGCCCACCATGAGACTTTTGAACATACGTTGTAGGTATACACCTCTCTCCTTCGGGGATTACGTGAAGTTATGTTTGTTGTTGAAGTACAAGCATCTAATACACCAGCCCAAGCTCCATAGATTTTATGCTACCTTTACTTACCGAATCCATCCTTGGCCTTAGCAGATATTGTTACAAAACTTGGAATTGAGTTTGGGCACTTCCATGACGGATTGAGTTTGGCACGGCGCCAAGTTCGGCTGCTCGCCTAATTTATATTGCAGGGTATTGGTACGAACTTTTAGGAAAAGGGATCTTTTTGTGTTTTTTGTGCGGCTCACAATGGCTGAGTGGTGGAAGCTGGTGGATGACTGCAATTTAGTCTCTTCTTTTTAGGGTTTCGTACCTCAAAAGGAAAAACGGAATCCTTATAGGATCACTCGTGTGTCTGTCTGTCCGTCTGTCACAGCCGATTTGCACCGGATCTACTGGACCGATTATGTTGTTTGGACCCAACACGGATGTGTAACGTAAATAAATGAATTTTGAATACACGGGGTCACTTTTAAGGGAAGAATATAAATAAGAAAATAAAAATAAAGTTTTACAAACTGTACCGTGTGACATAATTATCAAAGAATTTCAGATATATTTTTTGACAATTTTAAATAAATACTTTTAAAACGATTAAAGAAAATAGATGAAAATATTGACCATTCCGTTGCTCCGAAACTACGGAATATCAAGTTTTGAAAAAAAAATACATAAATTATTTCTTTACTTATAGATTTAGGAAAACCTATAAAAAGTCTATGATTTTAAAATAACACGGTAAATCTCTCAATATTTTGCGTAATCATCATCATGTCAGCCGAAAGACGTCCACTACTGGACATAGGCCTCCCCCAAATGGGGGCTTTGCCATAATTGCCACGCTTGGCAGGCGGCTTATAATATTTTGCGTACAGACTTACATTTGCAGTTGGAATGTATGAGGGAACATGTTTTTCAACTACAATGTAAGTTTGTTCTGGAGATAGTGACTTTATCTCCAGAACAAACTTTTCAACCTTTCATTGTGCGTGGTCCAACACGCACTTGGCCGGTTTTTTTAAGTTACTCAGCCAGTCTATTCGCTTCAGCTGTCATTCTACCTCATGCTAGGGATTGACACAGTCATGTCAATGTGTCAATCAAACTCACTTGACATGTTCACAAGTTGAGATATTTACAAAATACTTGTAGAAATTCTCAGACATACACTGATCGAATTTCCTAACAGCCGATCTCGGTTGTCAGGAAATTCATGTCTTTTCAACCAAAGCCCAGTAAAATGATGGCAGCTTTATTGATCTTCGTTTGTTGTTTGTCTGGCGCCGACTCCAAAATTTTAATTTACATTAATTTAGGGGCTTAAAAGGTTTTTTTTTTATTTCTTGCTCTTCAGTTTCTTTTTTTATTAGGATTATTTTTGTTAAAAAGTTTTTTTATTATTTCTTGCTCTTCGGTTTCTTTTTTCAATGGTGAATTATTTTTGTTAAAAAGTTATTTTCTTTTGCCAAGTTCTATAGAAGCTGTGGTTTTGTATTATTCTGTTTTACACCGCGGCAATAACTACAGTATCAATATACCTTATAGCCTTCGTATGCAGGTACATCATCATCAGCTTAAAGAAATCCACTGCTCTTCAATCACACGCCATTTCACACTCTAATCGCCCTGCGTCATAACAATACAATTTATATTGGTCTCGTTCAGTGTCCTTCAACCTGTTATCTCGATCCTCGGCTACTCTCATGCAGTTATGCAGCTGCTGCCAGCCTACCTGCGAAGACCGTCGCTCCTGCGTAGATATACTGTCGTTTCTTGGTAGTCGCACAGTTGAGCATTTTCCCTAATGCACATTATACAACTGTAACCAAATGTAAAACCAGCCAAAGTGCGTGTCGGACAACGCACAATGAAGGGTTCCGTAGTTGGGATATTTATTCCAAGAACAAACTTCACAGTTGGAATATTTATGTTCTTCTATACATTCAAACTACAAATGTAAGTTGGTTGACTATTACTCGTCAACTTGCAAAGCTTACTTAGTTGTGATAGTTTTCCTTTTAACTTCGTTATAAACTACTACCGTGATTTGTTTCACATACCCGAAAACAACCACTCACTTGGCAGGGCGGGGGGAGATATTTTACGCTATCAAAAATTAGCACTTTAAAGCTTAATATTAAGCAAACGGATCCCTAAATCGAAAAATAGTTTTCACAGACCCGCAAGTTTTGAACGGCCTATGCAATGATACCACACACCATACGATCGACGAGAAAAAAAATATCATCCCCCTTTACGTGCAACAGAGGTGGTAGGTACCCTACAATTTTTTTTTCAAGATTTGATTTTACCACTTTGGTGCCGTGATTAATATCTATAGGTATACTAGTCTCTGAGCTAAGCCACAGACAGACGGACATGAAGAAACTATAACGGACTGTTGACTACGGAACCCTAAAAATTATAGTTTATACTATCCATTATCCATTTCAAACTAATGCTATAAATGCGAAAGTAACTCTGTCCAGCTGTCCGTGTTCACGCCTTAACGGCTGAATGGATTTCTATGAAATTTGGCACGCAAGAAGACCACGACCTAGGTTAGGATATAGAATCAATACTTTCTATCCTAGTAGTACGTTCCCGTGGGATAATTTCCGACGTCTACCCGGATATGCCGCGGTAAAAACCTCGTCATTCATACCTTTGAAAACAGTCCTTCATTCGGTAAAACATACTTAAATGCACGCCTTATTCCCATAGGGGTAGGCGGAAACTATAGAACGCCACCTGCTACGCTCCTTACATAGTCCTTTTGCTTCGTTTAGGTTCATACATCTGGTCATACACGCACGCCGGTTGCGAGTACTACGCACCTGACCTTTCTGAAGAACATCACCAATTTGGTCACTATATGTTATATGCGTCCTAAGGCGTCCCCTCCCAGCGATTCTAAAATAACTATTTATGATATATTATGATATATTATAAGGTAATTATGATAATAAATACCTTTTGTTAGTCGCCTTTCATTCACCCTCTCAACATGACCAAACCATCTACGCGTACTCTTTTAAATTTTTGTCACTACAACTTTTACATCACATCGTTGCCTATTAATATAAATATTATTTTCGGTAAACCAAAATAATATTTATGAGCTCTCCTTAGGCAGCCAAGCCTTTCCCAAGAATAACATTCTGGTTTCCCCAAAGCATAAATCCCACGAACCTCTCTATATTGCTTTAACACGTTTACTGTAATCAATTATACATTACCATAGTTATGAGATTCCGTTATTACGTCATTAGGGATTTTTCCGAATATTATAGCTGTTTGAGTTCGATTCTGAAGAGCGTTCTATTTTTTTATCCATGATAGAAACTAAAGGTTTTGCTTCCTTCATTATTATCTTTGACACTATTATGAGAGTAATGGCTGGGTGCTATATCTATAGGTAACGCATTAAGCATATAAAATGTCTTGATTCAAATACGATAAATAAACAGTCAAATCATTAAATTAAAACACAATCACGGCTGGATGTGCTGACTCCGCTGCTGCAGCTGCTGAGACCCTCAAGCGGCGCAAATATTGTAACCTTAAGTATTCCTTATTGTATACCTTATTGTAACTACAGTTTTGAGCCGTTTTGGATCGAAACGCTCGGGTCATGGGGCCGAGTGCGCGTCTCCTTTTTAAGGAAATTTCTCGCCGACTAATCGACACTTCACGTGACCAGAGGGTTTTTTTTTTTTTTGGTTGGGAAATTATCAAATAACTTTTCCTGCTCTGGGCGGAGCGAGAGGGTGTCAGACTTTTACTGACTAAAACCCACCCGTGTTCCTTCCGTTGCCTGTGTGCCAGGGCCAAGATATCCCTTTCGGACAAACTCGCAACCCTGGCAGGCATTGGTCCTACCGGACCCCGTCAGTTGGTGCTGACATCTCTTTGAGGCGCGCGTGGAACACAACGCGCTGTCGACCCGGGCCTGGTCCTTATCGGACGGCGAGCTACCCATCGCTCACCGTCCGCAGACCCGCGCCTACGGTGGCCGGAAATCGACTTGTGACTCCCGACGCCCGGGGCGTCTCCTGCGGCGACTAAGGGCGCGAGGGCGCGTGACCAGAGGGCTGGCTCGTTCTGTGGCCAAAGAATTAGCATTGCCCGTTCCTTTTTTTTCTCGTTAGTATTTAGTGTAAATAGTTAGTTAGTTAGGGGCTTGTGGCTAAATGATAACTGCTGCACGGGTCGATCGATCAGGTTAAGCTACGCTTGCCGCGGTTGGTCCGTGGATGGGTGACCATCTTTTCATACCAAGATTCCTCCGTGCCTCGGAAAGCACGTTAAGCTGTTGGTCCCGGCTGTCATTTGTAGATCTTTAACAGTTGTTACGGGTCGTCAGAAGCCCATAAGTCTGACAACCAGTCTCACCAAGGGATATCGTGTTACCCAGTAACTGGGTTGCGGAGGTCAGATAGGCAGTCGCTCCATGTAAAATACTAGTATTCAGCTGCATTCGGTTAGACTGGAAGCCGACCCGCAAAGCCGATGAAAAGGCTAGGCAGATGATGAGTTAGTTATGTGATCTATTGTACAGTTATATATGAATAAGAAATAAGGTATTTGAAGTGAGTATTTGTTAGTCTTCCGGTTCCTCCGCTCAAATATAAAATCTTTTTTTTTTTTAATATTGTAAAATGTGCGACATACATACATTAACTCATGCCTTCTTCCTACGGGAGTAGGTAGAAACTACAGAACGTCACCTACTGCGATCTTTACATACTCCTTTTGCTTCGTTTACGTTCATAACTCTGCGGGGTATCTGCGTAACACACTATCAGTATAGCAATAGATTTTGTTTTGACAGTTCAACAACATTCAAAGCGTTATTTACGTTGTTGAACAGACAAATTTTTCGAACATCTGAAACGATGGATTAGCAATATATTTCAAAATCATTCAGATTGTGATTTATATTGTGTTACACAATTAGGATACTACAGACGTACGTACCTTTGTCTTAAATGGCCCAGTAATGAGCTGGTATAGTACATAATATTGTTTTTTTTTTTTATATATCTAACGAATTATTCAAATTCGTATGTACAATAGATCACATAACTAACTATTTACACTAGGTACTAGTGAAATACACAAAAAAAAACGAAAAAAAAGGACATTTAAGCGTATACGTCCGTATCGCTGTCATCCGGAAAAGTGCCTAATCCTGCTAATTCTTTGGCCAAAGAACGAGCCAGCCCTCTGGTCACGTGAAGTAGGCTACAAACATAAGTGCCTACCTACATTTATTTTATTTTAAATCTTTTATTGGTATCTTCTTGTATTCAGTGTTTACGTTCAAAGCCAAGTGAAAAACGATATTACAGTGCTGTTATCGGCTTTCTCAGATCATTAGGCACGTTCGTGTTTAAAATTTCATTTTCGCAAACGATAATGAATGGTTGGTATACTTGTTTGAAAAGTTTAAAGAAATATACTAACTAAGCAAGTTTTCCTTAAACATTAAAGAAATACAGCTGGCTTTTATGACGTTTAAGGTTTGAATTATCGTGTTTAGTCGTGTAACTTTCTGCAATAGGTATGTTTTTTGTGTGTATGCTTATTTTAAAGAACACCTCATACTCGTAAAACAATATGTGTATTTGTGTAAAATTATGGTTTTTCTTTCCGTAAAAACGCTTTGAATATAATCAAGACAACGATGCATCTACAGTTAAGTTTTTAGTAAAGTTTTATTGATTCTAATAAAATTACACAATTGAAGTAGGTACTTAATTTTCCTAAGTGGTTCCAAAATAAATTATCAGCCGTAACTCGTAAAAACATGTATTTTGACAGTAGCAACCTAATAATTTCGCTGAGGTCACAGAATCATTGATCATAGTGTCAAATTAGGGAACGCCCTAAGTATGAGTAAGGACTGCTCATTGGAAAAGAGCCAGTCATGACCCTAAGTGGCCGGTAATAAGGGTACATTAGTTTGATAAGTACTTACTTCAGGAAATGTAGATGTAACGAAGGAACAAATTATTTTTAGGGTTCAGTAGTCAACAAGGAATCCTTATAGTTTCGTCATGTCCGTCTGTCTGTCTGTCTGTCTGTCCGTCCGTCCGTCCGTCTGTCCCGGCTTAGCTCAGAGACGCTTAGTACTTGAAAGCTGTAATTTGGCATGGATATACATATTAATCACGCCAACAAATTCGTAAAATAAAACCACGAAAAACATTTTTTTAGGGTACCTCCCCTGCACGTAAAATGCGGATGTTATTTTTTTTTCTCGTCTATTCCATAGTGTGGGGTATCGTTGGATAGGTCGTTTAAAAATATTGGGATTGTTAAAGCCATTTTTCAATTCACGGATCCGTTTGCGTAATATTAAGCTTTAAAGTGCTATTTTTTGTTAGAGTCAAGTGTTCTCCCCCCCCCCCCCCTGCCGGCTAAATGGTTGGTTTTGGATATGTGAAAAATCCATGGCAATAGTATATATTTACGAACTTAGTAGTATATATAACGGCTTTACAAGATAACGATTATTAGTCGACCAACTTAAATTTGCAGTTGGAGAATTGACCGTAATGTGTAGGGATGTATGGAAGAGCATGTTTTTCAACTACTATGTTAAGTTTGTTTTTGGGATAAATTCATCCCAACTACGGAACCCTTCATTGTGCGTGGTCCGACACGCACTTGGCCGGTTTTTTTCATGATGATTGGTTCGGGTATAAAAATAAAAAGTGGATGGAGTTTAGCAGAACCCACAGAAATGGGTACCTACCTCATTCCACTGCTGGCCAAAAAACTTAAAATATTTAAAATTCTTCTACACTTATTCTAGCTAATATTATAAATGCAAAAGTAAGTTTGTTTGTTTGTTACGTTTTCACACTGAAACAGCTGCATGGATTTAGATAAAATTTGGGACATGGGTACCATGACCCGGATTAAGAAAGAAAGAAAGAAAGAAAGAAAAATATTTAATTTGGAACACGCACAAGAAATACAAAAATAGCATTTAAACTAACAATATCCAAAAATAAAAACAATCAAGACTTGTGCGATGCCAAAAAGGCTCCTATCTCAGCAGAATGCTGAGATGTTTAAAAAATAAATACCACAGCACTGGTATTCTGATAGGGCCTGCTGGGATGCCGGGGACTCGCCTACGGACACTTATAGACCCCACTAGGGTAATAAAAAAAAAAACAAAAAAAAATAGAAAACGTAATTAAGCACAATAAATGTTACGAATGACTCACGCCCGACACTCGAAACATTACTTGTCCATGCCATAGACTATATTGTCTATGGTGAACGACAAACGAAGAGACGCGGGCGCACTCATGATTAGGACATAAGGCACTAGGAGGTAAGGTTTTTATCCCGATATTCCCGCGGGATCGAGACTTATGCGGGTGAAACCGCGGGGCGCAGCTAGTAATAATAATAAGCGGTAAAATTTGTGAGTTTGTATGTAGAGGGTAGTCTTCGGAACTACTGATCCGATTCATAAAATTCTTTCACTAATGGGAAGCTACTGTATTGCCGAGTGTCATAGGATATATTTTAGGTTAAAAACAAGATATTTCACTAGGATCAAGTCACGGGCAGAAGCTAGTAGTTAAAACACTCATATTAAACGTGGGTTTAATAATAATGGATATTAAGACCAGGAAGTCTAAATCAAATATCCACGCAAGCTCCGCCCCATACTCCCCGCCACTCTGTTATGTGCTAAACGCTAACACATCAGTAATAGGGTTGAATATCGCGTGCACTCTTTGATCGTGTTCGAACACAAAACTAAACAGCGTAAGTCTCAATTCTTATTTCGTAACTAAAGTAATAATTGATCTAGAGAAAAAATATCTGGTGGCTGGATAATAAACTATCTTGCTGTGAGTATTTATTTTAGACATAAAAGCCGAACAATCTTGTTTTTTTTTTATAATTATCCTTAAAAAGACATGATTTTCGAATAAAAAATGTATTGAGCGAAAATAATATATCAATTACGTAACTGTCTTCAACATGGAAAGAAAAAGATCCAATATATCATAAACTAAAGTTTCATTTGATTGTATGTGTCAATGTTTCAGAATAATCATGCAAATTAACATAAAAATAGGGAGCCTCCTCTTAAGATGAAAAAACTAGCACGCTGTATAAAGATTTATACAGCGTGCTAGTTTTTTCAACAATAAAACCATTTTCCTATCCCTCATTCACGACATCAGAGGATTATGAGCCTAATTAATATAAACGACAGTATCCGAAATCCCTTGTTTACTCGCGTAACAAACAAAACAACACCTTTACCGTGTACACAAACTTGAGTAAACAGGTAAACAGATTAAAGACGGCCTTAATTGATAGGAAAGTTCATGGAAGTGTCAAACTGAATTAGACTTTCACTTTGAGAAGTAAGGTTTAGTTTTGGTTGAGTTATGTGGCGGTCGGAAGTTTCTATTTTTCTATGCTATTTCAAGGTTTGCAAAGTTACTTTGATGGATAGCATTGCCCTGTGAGTGAAGAATGATAACTTCTTGCTTGTAAGTAGGATCCCGGGAAATCAAAGTCCGAAAGTCGGATCACTTCGGCCAATAATGATCCTACTGCTAGATCTCTTATCTGTCAGACCCCGATTAAGGTTTCGGGCAATGCGACAAGCGATGCCACTTCCGTCAAGCGACACGCGCGCGCTCCGGAGTCGCTGTCACAAGAAGCGTGTCGCTTGAGCATGTTGCTCGTGGGCACGGGGTGAGAGAGATTAAGGCTGCATTCCAAAGTGGGCCAAGTTCTGGGTTCATATCCGTAATTCAGGGCCAATACCACTACGAAAACACAGGTTATATTTTCATTAAAAAGGTGCTAAGGTCAGGATGTAGTCGCTCTGTCTAAAATATTGTTACCGACGTATTCGTTAGGCAGAAATTCGACCCCAGCATAGCCAATACGAAGGTAGACAGATGATGATGTTAAGTACCTTCTTCTTTTCTACTTCTCTCTCTTCTTCATTTATATCTGTTACTTTTATAGTGTACATAATAAAGAGTATTCTATTCTATTTTATTCTTCTCTCCTTCTCTTTCGGGCCCTATCAGAATATAATGTTTTTATATATAGGTAGCAGTATTATGCTAAGATAGGAGTATTTTTGGCCTCGGACACGTCTTTTTTTTTAAACAATTTTTTCTAAGTTTTAAATGCTTATTTTTTACTGTTTGTATTTCCGGTACGTGTCCCAAATAAAGTATTTTTCATTCTTTCTTTCACTAGTGTTTGTCCAGATTTATTAACATTTTCTTTTATTACTTTCTAATTCTACGTGTACATTGTTTCTTGACTGTTTTTTTTATTTAAAGCTAAGGTGGCAGTATCTTGAACTACATAATGAAACCGCAACATTTGAAGCTGGGTCAGCTTCCAGTCTAACCAGATGTAGCTGTATACCATTATTTTACATAGAGCGCTTGCTTATCTGATTTCTACAACCCAGTTACTGGGTAGCACGATACCACGCGCCATGCGGTAAGTAAGTTGGATTGTCTGACTTTCGGGCTTCTGACTACCCGTAACGACTGTCAAATATGCCTGCTTTGAACGGGACGATAATCTGACGTGAAGAATTTGCGCCAGTACGACACGAAAATAAAACAGTAGGAGTATAACCTTGTATTTTCACCTAACTTTTCTTTCTCGGTGGTGTTTTCGTCTCCAATTACAAGTTCTCCTAAGACGTTTTTATACTAATTTAAGAACTTCTACGTTCAATTGAGTTACTTATTCCCAATGTTTTTGAAAGCGTGGGCTGTCCATTTAGATAATTGAATGATCTATATATAGTTCCAAAAAAACCGGCCAACGCACGAAGGGTTCCGTACCATTATCTATAAAAACGGCAAAAAAATCACGTTTGCTGTATTGGAGCCCCCCTTAAATATTGGTTTTATTTTAATTAAATTATTTATTTTTAAAGTGGATATATAACTAAATATTCTGTGAATATTTCAAGCGTCTACCTGTTGCCGTTATCAATATAAAGCCAAAACGAGCACCCTTAAATATTTACTTTATTCTATTTTTTAGTATTTGTTGTTATAGCAGCAACAGAAATACATTATCTGTGAATATTTTAACTGTCTAACTATCACGGTTCATGAGATACAGACGGACCTGGTGACAGACGGTTCCCGTTTTACCCTTTGGGTACGGAACCCTAAAAATTGGGACAAACAAGATTACGTAATTCGAGGAAAAAACAAAGCTTTAATAAAAATAGTCGTCAAGTTTTTATGCTCAAAATAGGCTAACCAAAGATCGTCCTGAAATTCAAATTAATTTATTGTTTGTCACAGGTGGTAAGTCGAGTTAGAATATTGATAATTATTAGGTAACCGGTATATCAAAACGACAAATAAATAGTTTTTTGACAGCTGCGCGCACTGACGGAACAGAACGTTACCAACTTACCATTTTATAAATATTATGTTTATATAAACATTTCCCCACAACAACATTTTTCCCTATTACTTCCCGTGGGTGTTGTAAAAGGCGACTAAGGGACTTACTAGAGAATGGGCAGCAGCGTTCTCTATGCATTTTAACACCATACTGCGATCGCCAACCCGCCTGCCAAGCGTGGAGATTATGGCAAACCCCCCTTTGGGGGAGGCCTATTTCCAGCGAGTGCGTCTCATAACGTATAAACTCATTTGGTCTAATTTCATTTTATTATCGTTCATAAGATATAATCAACGTGAGATATACCAACTGTTGATATAATTTCTTTACATATAACATTTATTTATTCTAAAACTTAATTAGTATAAGGTTGTTTGATATAACGTTTATGTACTTAATCGAAAATCATTTGGTCTAACGTTTAATATGTATATTGTTTATTTAATCGAAAATAATGAGGTCTAACGTTTAATATACATAAATAAAAAAACCGGCCAAGTGCGAGTCGGACTCGCGCACGAAGGGTCTGTGCATTTTATCATACTGCGATCGCCAACCCGCCTGCCTAGTGTGGCGATTATGGCAAACCCCCCCCTTTGGGGAGGCATATCTCCAGCTGTGGACGTCTTTCGGCTGAAATGATGAATGATGACGATGAAACATTTAGAATGAAATATTGTGTATTTTTTTCATATTTATATCTCATTGTATGCTGCACCGGCCGACAACATTACGTCAGCGCCAGTTGTCGCTGACCCAAAACTAGCGCTGGGGATCTGTCTCGCATAGGGTCGCAGCATTAAGCTTAGCGATGGAAGTTTTGCGTCGATGTTTCGCATATTTCCCAGCAACTTGTTATTTTTTGTGTTTTTCTTTGTGTCATGTTTATCGCTGTAACATACATATATGGTGTACAATCATCATCAACTAACTGCTAGGCAGTTTGGCAAAGGATTTATTTTATTTTTTTATTTTATCATAAATAAAATATATAAATATTTTTTTTAATTTTTTTTTTAATTTGGTACATTATTAACATAAAATCTTCAAAATAATTAAAATTAAAATATGTCTTCTACAAATAAGTATTTCTGTGAATAAAGACATCTTAATTATTATTTTTTTCATCATCTTTGGTAGCCTTGTTCCATCCACTGGGAGTAAGACTTTTTTTTTGCCGGGCTGGAATATCCTCATGGATGTCCTCCGCCCTGGGGCGGGCGGAGGGGTCTCTCAGACTCTTACTGACTAAAAACCACCCCAGTGTTCCCTTCACACACTTGCACCTGGGATCTTGGGAGCTAGTATTACTTCCGTGATCCCCGGCTAGTGCCGGCCCGCCTCTGCGCCTTTGCCACCTTAAGTCAAGGAGTTTGACCACCCAGTGGAACGCTACGCGCCGTCACCTCGGGTCCAGTGTGATAGGGGGCGGCGGACGTCCCCGAGTCCCCGGTGCCGTCCCTGGACCCATTTAGGGGGGCCGAAAGATAGCATTGTCTGCCCTCTGCCGACGCCCAGTGCGCCTGCTGCGGGCCGGGTGAGCGGACGAGATCTTCCGCTCCCTTTCCGCAGCCTCCTTCTGCGACACGACTGTTTTGCAGAAGGACACCACCGCGTCCCAGGACTCCTCGCTGCTGACCATCGACTCGACCACGGCTGACAGCGACAGGTTACTGCCTACTCCTGACATGAGGGCACGGCGAGGCTCCTCCGAAGCGGCACACTCTGCCAGCGTATGCCGCGCCGTGTCCTCCCGGCAATCGACGCAGTGGTGACACCAGGCGTCCGGCTCCCTGGGAGCCGTGCCACCTTCCGAGCCAGGGTTCGATCGAGTACCGACCGGACCGCCCCGATGGTAGTTCGTGAAAGCCTGTCCCGCCATTCCGCCACCAGGGCTGCGCGAAGCTGTGACCGACGGAACTCCATATGTCGCTAAATCAGCCACTCGCCCTGCATCCTCGCGTCCTCGCGCCACCGATACAGGGACGCGAAACCCATTGGGAGTAAGACTGGCCCAAGTATGGGCCTCCTCGGTTTTGTGCCATGCTTGCCTGGTCTGTGCGACTCTCATCCAGGTCTTCTCCGCCATCTTCTGTACATTATTTTAGAGTATCGACATAATTAAACAAAATATTTAGTTATTAAACATTACAAATTATAATTATTCATAGTATTACACTAGTGAAAATGTCTGCCTCCCTTTTCGAGGAACTGAACAGTTTCCCCAGAGTATCAACACATAATCTATTTAGATTGAAATGTGGCATTCGATCACCAGTATCAATTAGTCAAATGTTCCATAAAACGATTTCTGCGGGCGTCTGAAATTTTCGAGCATAAATTTTTCAATTCGATTATACAAATATTGAATTTGCGACTACTGCAAAGTAATTATAAGTTATGTCTGCCCATTCCCCACTTGTGTTGCTTGTTGTTTTCTACCTTGGAGTTACACATTTTTTAAATCGCTGCACCATCAAAAACTGCTTAATCAACCCCTTGGCAGACCCCAAGGTAGGGTCACCATGAAATGTTGGGGTTCCTAGGGTCTTTTAATTCAGACAACCAACTGGATCAAATGTACTTTAATCAATACAATGAAGGAATATATTTTATAATGCGCATTAAAGTAAAGTGCTAACTTGGCTTAATATTACGAATGAATGAATGAATGAATGAATAAGTTTATTTCAGACCAAGCACACAGTAAATGATACAGGTCCATATTATGTTAGTAGGTAGATACTAGCTATGTTAGTAAAACGCAAAATATTTATTATTTTGGACATGCGTGAGCGACCAATGCCACAGGATTTGGTTGTCCACTCTATCCGACACCACGCTCAGGAGCGTGTCGGAGCTACCATTTACCCGAGACCACAGGGAGGCCGTTCTATTGCAAAGCACGGCCTGGAAGTCGACCGCACTGTGGTCGGCGAACATGCCAGAGGCACTGCACCGCCATGGGAGCCCCAACAAGCCCCTGAACGCGTTTTTATACTGGACGCGCAGACCATTGTAGGCTTTTTTAGTGTAATCGCCTATACTTATATTCTAAAGGAGCGCACTTACTGTGTTATTAGGGAGTATCACTTCACAGCCGAGTTCACGGGCCATCTGGCGTTGAGGATGAATACGTAACGGAACATGGCCGCCACAAAAAATACATTGGTCCAGGGGGCCAAGTCTGCTAACGCAGTTTGTGTCAGAATGGCCGATCATTGGCACCGTAATTATAGAGCTTGACAGTTTTGCTAATCTCCTAATTGAAAGGCGTCTTTATGATTTTCCAATGACGTGCCACTGACACTACATTGAAAAAATTGTGTGTATTTGGTAATCTCGTACTGACAAGCTCATATTATTTTGACTTCCCTGTGGACCACTGTCACGCCATTATGAATTTAGGAGGTTACAAACTATTGGCACAATGGTCATGGCGTTGCCTTGGTATGGTCGTCATAATGACCAATCATTGAAAATAGCAGACTTGGCCCCCTGGTTCAGGTCCAGGCACGCCACCGGTGAGGAGACAGCTTGTTTGTTCACGCGCCTGTTACTAGTTGGTTGGTTGGTACTTAGGTCAGCGCACGGACGGCGAGGTGCCGTGCCATGCAGGCATTTCTTCGCTGGGGAGCGGGTGCTTGAAGCGCACGGTCGGCGCGACAAGTGACGATTCGCGGGCAGAGCACTGCCCGCGAGCAGTCCACTATTCTGTATAGTCATCGTAAAATAGACTTTAGTGCATTTGATTTAAAATCCAAACTTGAATGACAAGTAATTTGCTGTGTCGGAGCGGTGCGGTTATCGTGAGTGATGACCTTAAACCTTGTAGCTCACATGTTTTTGTCTCGTTCCCATTGCAAAACATCGGTTTTCGATTCAGCTGTCAATCACTCCGGGGTGCTATCTTTTTGTACTCGTTTATTCGGTGTGGGACAAAAGGTTTACAAGAAGCGGAGCGAAGTAATGGTTGTTCGGGGTATAAAGACAAGTGCACATGCTTGTTTAGCCCAGTTATTTTTCTGACACATGTGCATATTAATTGTACATAATTATGTCTGAGAAACCTATTAACATAAACGACTACTGAAATTGTTAGTGGAAAACTTGAGGGGCATACTTTTTAACCATTTATAAACATAAAAATACAAGATTTATTTTGTATCCATTTCGTCCACCAAGTAAACGCTCGTACGTGATTATGGCGTTGTAACACATCTTCCAATTAATTTTTTGAACTAATAGGTATCTTGTGCACTATTTCTACGTTTCTATTTGGAGAAAAAAAATCAGTTCAAGCCGGCAAAAATCTGCTTTTTTGCATACATTTTACCTGAACTTTGGTCGTTCATAATGTACTTATAAATTATAAAGTTAAAGAAAACATCTTTATAGAAACCTCGCACATATTGTATTTAATGGGGATTCCAAATGACACACATTTATTCCACAAAATTGTAAGCATTACTCAAAAACACGTATTTCATGGAACAAGTTTTATGAAATTTCCACAGACTATTTTTCGTTCTATGTTATCGTGTTCTCACTTGCTTGTTAGTAGTTCTCACTTGCGCTGGATGAAACAATAAGTTTTTCCACCATGCTCGCGTTGAGGATAGACAGACCGGGAAGGGCCCTCTTAACTTGTTGTCTAAAGTTCATTTTTTAATCCCAGATAGTAATTAGACAGGTGCAAATGTCAAACTCCGAATTGTAAAAACAAACAACAAAGATTTGAAATGTCAAATTACTATCTGGGAATAAATACAAACTTTATTTAATGTTGTTTTTTTCACCAGTGCTTGAATTATAATTTGCTTACTGCTAATCGGAAAATATAAAAAGACTTTTATAAATAATTATCTAAAATCAAATTGAACAATAGAAGACTTATTCATTCATTAGATTTGGAAATTTTGGACCACAAGCCAAATCCCGATGTAGGTAATATTGGACCGGCTATCAATGTCAGGTACTGTAGTTGATCGATTTGGGCTATTACACGTAGGCTATGACAAAAGCGATAAATTTATAGCCTGTCAGAGCGGAGCCGTTAAAAAAAAGAACATATTTTATGATTTAGAAGTTAATTTTAGGTCTACAGCTGTGGTTGTTATTTAAGGCACGTTTTAAAATGCTTTTTAGCTGAAGTAGGTACTGATGACTAAAATTACAAGTGAGTCTAGCTAAATCTATTTAATTTTAAAGTTAAAACTAAAAGACTTATTTAGTTTTCATTTTAATACGACACAGGTAATCTTAGTGTGGGTCCAAGGGAATTTGTAAAAATCTAGCACAGGCTCCTGTATACGAATCTGTTCCTAGTTTTTTTAATATTGTTTTTCTTATTGAAATAAAGTTTTTTTTTTTTTTTTCCAACTTTAATAATAAGTAGATTTTAGAGAAAAAAAATGCTGGTCCTGCTCCACAAGGGCGCAAAAACTTAATTGATTACCATTTGGAAATCGGTACTGTTGGAGCTGCTGAAGATTTCAAAAACTATCTTTGCATTGTATAAATTCAATCTATTAGTGTTATATAATTGCATAGCACATGTGTGAGTACTATGTATTTACTATAAAGCTACCATTTACTGGGTACGTCTTTCATTGACTTGAATGTGCCCTGGCGGCTGAGAGTATGTCATGCTCACTGATGGTGTCAGACTTACAATGTCTCGCTGATGGTGGCGGGTGTATTGGATCATTTAGCTCCCTTCAAAATAGTTGAGCTGAATGGTGCTAATCCATGCGTCATGTTCGTGAACGGGCGCCGTCAGTAGGGACTGGTCATCTCTTAGCGGCCATGGCTTATTTTAATTTTAGAATTGTTTTTTTTTTTTTTTTTTTTTAGTACGGACGCTTTTGACGTTTTGCATCGTTCTCACATGTTTAATTTCAACACAAATGATGTAACCAATATTTTGTAACCATACGTCAATTTAAAAGAGTGTCCGTGGAGTTTCTTGCCCGTTCTTCTCCATAGGCACCTACCTACTAAGCTTTGGAATGGGTAACTAGCTTCATCTTTATGACTGACCGACCCATTGACAATTCAAAAGTGCCTGTAATTGGTTTATTTGAAATAAATGCTTTGAGTTTGAGTTTTGAGTTTGAGTTTGAATTGTTAACACGGACATAAGTGCATTACCACTCTAAGGTTGAGTTCCCCTTGCACATCATGACACGATGTTAGCGTTTTTATTTACTGGGAATTGTTACCTACTTTACTTAACGATTTTACATAAGCAAGGCTCTTAAGAGTCTATACTACCTCACCGCCACCTCACTCTTTATCTCGCTTAAACCTACTGCTGGCGGTCACGCGAGCAAGCGAGACAGGGTGGCGAGCAAGGAAGAAAACTCCAAGGCACCGATAGTTTAGTTTATTTATTTTTACGGTGAAAATAACGGTAATTTAAAAATTTATTAAGTAATTTCAGTTAATATGCAAAGTTTCTCTATCTAAATTCAAGTATTTTTTTTAAAACAAGCGGTTTATTGTTCATTTTGGAGGTAACTTTGCATTTTTTTTCTATAGAGAAA
Source organism: Tiliacea citrago (assembly GCA_963921375.1). NCBI lineage: Eukaryota > Metazoa > Arthropoda > Insecta > Lepidoptera > Noctuidae > Tiliacea > Tiliacea citrago. The sequence goes on from OY992802.1 coordinate 17,596,158, forward strand.
ATTTTATGGATTCGTGTTTTCGTTAAACATAGTACTTACCTAACATTAATCCTCAACTTTACCATATATTTATTTTAAAATTAAAGCTACAGTATTTTCGATATAATGGAAGATCATGCTAAACCATTTGAGGTAGTATAGGCTCTTAAGGGGCGGTAAGAGCTAGTGATAGTGTGCAACTGGGCGGTGCGTTTTCCTAACCCCGTGCGGCCGGGTATTTTTTTTTTTTTTTTAAAACGTTGCCCACACTTGGTATTTCTCCTGTATCGTGGGTGCGTTCACAAACATTTAAACTCAGATACACAAACAGCCAGACCCGGAACAACTACTTATAGGTCATACAAATATTTGTTCCGTGCGGCAATCGAACCCGCGACACGCAGCGCAGCAGTCAATCGCTTAACCACTGCGCCAACCGTGTTGTCAATTGCCACCAAATCTTCTTTTTATGTAACGAAAATATGAATATTTGAAAAAAAAAGCACAGATATATGTAGTAAAATAAGTCTGTCCATACAAAAAAAAAAACATGAAAATATCAATACTTAAATATTAACAAAATAATAATTGGTGTGTACACCTTCTAGTTTAACATACATTTTTTGAATAACTCACTTGCATTATTTGAATGCATAATTAAAAATTAAAAATTTAAAAATCACTAATATCATATATCTAGTCTTAAATCCTCGTCTTAAATCCCCTTACAGATCACAGAATAAGTTTCCGCTGCCTTCAAGGCCCCAAGCCTGTGACGTCAGCATCCCTGCGCGTACAAGATTCCAATTGTTTATATTACCGGTGATCTCCTCAAAGGTGACACATTGCTCCATCGGTTTGACTGATACCTTGTTGGTTTTGCTCCCGTGAATTTAAGAGGTAAGGACTCGTTTGCTTTTTACTGTAGAAGTTTTACAGGCCGTAAATACGGCGCATCGATTTTTAGGAAAGGTTCGGCTTTCTAAAGCTTTGCGTTGTCGTGTCTGCCGCTGAAACTTTGATTTCTTAAAAATGTGGTGAACGGTTACCCAACAATGGCCATTGAAATTATAAGTAAAAAGGGGTAGGTAGATAGGTTATAGACGTTAAAACTTGGCTAATTAGCCATATTTTCTTCGTCTTGTCTCTTTTTTGTTCCCGATAATTACGACATGCCGTCCCACTTCCACGTGTGATCTAATAGTGTCGTTTTTGAAGATCGAATGTTGAGTAGTACCCGTGAAATTATAAATAAAAGTGGAGCCAACACTCTAAATACCTAAGTGAAGACGAGTGTGGTCGGACTCTCTCTTTCTAAATACACACATAAGAACGAGACAGTAAAAATAATATAAAATAAATAAAAATGTTTATTTCTTCACTTAAGGTTATATACAACGTGGAGACGACAATATAACAATAAATTCAACTACGTATATCTAATGACGTTCGCAGTCTGCACACGAAAATTCAATCAAATATATCCAAAAGTTTAGTCGCTATAGCTAGTCAAAGATTGGCAAAACCCATAGTCGGCACACCACTGCTATTTAGTTTATTTGAAAAAATCACTTTTTTAATTTCGATGCTAGAATTTATTTGATCGTTCCAAAATACTCTTATGCATTAGTATTGCCAGTGTTTTCATTTATTGTCGTATTTTTGTCTCCACATTGTATAACTATGTTAGGTTTGGAGTCACCTTTTAAGCAAAGATTTGCTTGTATTAGGTGGTTCCGCTCCTCCAGTTTACAATCATTCTACAGATGTGTGAGAAATAAGCAAAAAGATTAATTTAATTTAATTTAATTTGAGACGAATTAACATTATGGGAGCGCACTGGGTGTAGAATATGTTTGTGAGTGTGTGTATGTATGTGGGTTCGTTTGTGAATGATATGATTGTGTTTTCTTTATCTTATGTATGTATTCAGAAAGAGAGAGTCCGACCACAGTCGTTTTCACTTAGGTATTTAGAGTGTTTCCTTTACTTTTATCTATAAGGTTCTTGGTAGTACCTACTCAGCATTCGATCTTCTACGTCTTTTTACTTGTAATATCATTGATAACGGTTGTCCATATAAACAGAGCGTATAATTCTTTTTGTATATTTATTGTATATTTTAAATTAGGGGAATTGTCAATTTTCATCTATTTGCTTAAATAACTTTAAAGTTATTTATTTTATAATTATAAAAAACGGGCCCTCACAACAAGATAATATGTAAAGTCTCGTACAGACTGGTGCGATATCGCGGGTGCGCAGGCACCGACAAAGAAATTGTGCTATTAGAGTCGCGTCGCGCCCGCGATTTCGCACCAGTCTGGACAAGCCTTAACACGGTACAGTTTACACAACTTTATTTTTTTATTTTACCACACAAAATTGACTTCATTATATTTCAAAATTTATTTTCTTCCGCTGTTTGGGTCACAGAAATTCATAATATGTGTACCAAGTTTCAACTAAATCGGTCCTGCAGATTCAGAGATAATTGGTTGTGACAGACGGACAGACAGACAGACATACAAGTGATCCTATATGGGTTCCGTTTTTTAATTCGGACGTACGGAACCCTAAAAACGTTCAAAATATAGTCGCAATCATCTCAGCGACAGTCAATGTCAGAAACTTGTGAAAATATTAGGACACACAATGTTAAACATTTTTTTTTTTTGACGTTGCCCCACACTAGGAATTTCTCCTGTATCGTTGGTGCGTTTACAAACATTTAAACTCACATACACAAACAGCCAGATCCGGAACAACTGCCTTTAGGACATACAAATATTTGTTCCGTGCGGGAATCGAACCCGCGACACGCAGCCCAGCAGTCAATCGCTTAACCACTGCGCCAACCGTGCCGTCGACATTGCTTAACAGCATTTCAAGTACCTAATAAGCTAAGAGATCTTTAAATTTTAAAAACTGAATTGTTAATTGACTTTTGTTTCTGACCGTACCATATACATAAAATTATTTTAATTCCTAACAAAAAATAAACAACAATATAGGTACAACATCCATAATAAATTTTCATAAAAAAAGCCTCTTCTGTAATAATAATTTTTATCCCTTTTGTAATTTTGTTCACCCCAATATCGAGAAGCCATTACAACTATAAACTCAGAATTGTTATTTGTATAGAAATTTGATAACAATGCTAAAAGGGTTTAGTTGAATATCCTATGAAAGCAAGAATTATGTTGGAATCTATGAAACTTGACACGTGTTGGGCTTTAAGAGGTAGGTATATACTATAATATATTTAAATTCACTTTTATAACCGTACCCCGCGGCGCAGGACGTAAAGAATACCACCACCCTATTTCTTCCCGTGGGTGTCGTAAAAGGCGACTAAGGGACTTATATGAAAAAAAAAAAAATGTTTGCTTTAACCAAAATCTTGTTTAATGTGTCACGCATCTTGACTCCATACGAGCCTAACAAGATCTTGACTTCTGAAGCTAGGAGAACTTTGTTAAATTATCATAGTTCCGTCTACTAAGAAATTAATTAGTTTAATTGCGGGTAGTTATTTAATTTAACTCAAATGTTAGCCAGTTTAAGAATTATATAATGCTAACAAGTCGCTTGTTACCATCAACTTAAATATGATATACAAAAGTGAAGAAGTAAAATCAAACAAAGCATGTAATGTCACAAAGACCGATCATTATTCTGTACATGTCACATTGTCGATATAAATAAAATGAATTCGTTCTGGCAAATATGCTATCTTGTTCAAATAATGATTCCAAACATTTAAATGCTAACTAAGAGAAAATGTATCTTAGTTAGCTCGCATTTTTTTCAGTGACTAGAGAATGGGCAGCAGCGTTCTCTATGCATTTTAATACCATACTGCGATCGCCAAACCGAGGCGCCAAGCGTGGTGATTATGGCAACCCCCCCAAACTTGGGGAGGCCTAAGCCCAGCAGTGGACGCCTTTCGGCTAAAATGATGATGATGATGACTTTCATAATAAATACTTTAAATCACATCACGCCTACATTCCCGAAGGAGTAGGCCGCGGTGTACGTGTTATTTTTAAGCTATATTTATTTACACGAGTTATTGTTTTATACTTTTTTATATAATATACATGTTAGTTTGTAAGGTATATGTCTATGGGCCATTGTAGCCTGAAATAAATGTTTTATTATTATTATCATAAGCCAAGTAATACATGAAGAAAGAAAATACCAGCCAAGTGCGAGTCGGACTCGCGCACGAAGGGTTCCGTATCGTAGCGCAGGTGGTAATCAGTTACTAGTTATGTTCAATATCTACTTAGGTTACTATTACCTATAACTACGATAGAACTTACAAAGAATAAAACAAAGAAAAAATACTTTTAAATATTTATTAAACAAAATACAAAGTTATTAGGCGTTTTCAAAATATTAGACCAAATAAGTTTTATATCTTTTGAGTGGTATGTCAAACGATTTTATATTTAATGTATGTTATGTCAAACGATGTTATATTTAATGTATGTTATGCTTATAAAAATTAGTTATTTTAAAATTATATCAATCGTTCATTATATTAACTAATCGCTATATGAAATATAATTATAGGTTCCGTTGTTATATGTTGTTAATATTAGAGATTTTGTTGTTATATCATCTATTACTTACCCATATCCAGCAGTGGACGTCTTTTGGCTGAAATTGATGATGGTGAGGGGCTCAGAGAGTTGTATTCATGATTTTTATGAATAAATATTTAATACGGCCGCGAATCATATGTAGATCAACGTAGTACAACCTGATGTACTGACCTATAAATTGCAAAAAAACGTAAGAAAATTTTAATTTCGTGGGCTACCGTGACGCTTTCGTCTTAAGTAACTTAGATCGTTATAGAAATTAGACTAAGTACATGCTCGATTTTGTAAACCTCCTGCACACCCAAACTAGGACGTGCTCTGTATTTCAGGTGTCAGTATTCCTCCCTGCCAGGCACATTGTGATGTCTAACTTAATGTTTAAATGCTATTAAGCTTAAAAATAAATAATTTAATTTGTGTTTTAATTTAAATAATTAATGTTTCTTTTTTGAGAAAGGCAATAAAACAAATAAGTAAGTGATATTACCCATTTTATCTCTTCCTTACTATGTGTGTGTGTGGGTAAGAGAGTGTAGTGTATGGATGTGTTTAGGTGTGAGTTGATTGATTGCGGATGTGTGCTTTAAGGCGCAGATATATGATTTTAGTGACTCTTAAATCTGTTATTACGTCTTCATATAATAATAATAATTAAATTCTCTAGTTAGAGTAACTCATGAGACTCATACAGTGTTAGTGATAAAAAAATAAACTTATAACTATGTTAGTGATACAATTACAATAACAATTACAAAACACACACAACAACATAATCACTGCTTCAGCAGTCCAGCTGAAATACTGAAGCAACGACTTACAATAGAGCAGTCCAGTCTGTCAGCAATAACTCCCAGGATGCTGTTGGAACTGGCTCGCACCCTGCGCACCAAGGACGCACATCTTTTACGCATTAATGCATAAAAGCAATCAACACGCAATTCCGCAAACATCCCTGACGCGCTACAGAAGCGAGGCAGCCCCACCAACACCCTGAAAGCATTATTGTACTGCACGCAAAGGGCACTGTACGATCTCTGCGTAAAATGTACCCACAGGCCACAGGTGTGAAATGAAGAACAAAAGGCTCTAAAAAGTGTTTATTTAACCTCCGTAGAAGCACGCTTAAACCTGCGGGCAATCATATTCGCTCTAACCAACAGCGCCCTCCGCTCTCTCTCAATATCATCATCGACCTTAAGGCTAGTCGTTAAAATATGCCCAAAGTACTTGAATGAGTACACTCTCGATAACGGCACACCATTCTACATTACTGGAGGTACCGTTTCTGGACATTTTCCACCAGCCCCAAACACCATCACGGGTCACTCTTTCTAACATTATACAAGAGGCCATGAGCACTGGTGTACCTCTCACACACTCACCAGTTTCCTCAAGCCACAGACTGAGGCACTGAGCAGCACCAGATCATCTGCATAGCTAATGTTGTTGCCACATATGCCATCAATATAACATCTGACTCTGGTGCTACTCAGTTCCCCAATCAACTGGTCCATGTACAGGCTGAAGAGTGTAGGAGAACTCAGACCCCCCTGCCTCACACCTGACTCAAGACCATATGGACTCGAGCATGCCCCGTCCCACCTAACACTATTGACCTGGTTCAAGTACCAAAATCTAGTATTGCAACTATTGCAAGTGTTGAGAAGGTTGATGATAAATGATAATCAATTACTTACAATTTTGTATATTGTCACCAGCCCAGCGAAACGTACAGAAAAGAGACCAAAAATAAAGTTACACGATCTTTTATAACATTTCAAATGACAGTTGTCTACCCGTACTACTTAGCTAATATGAATATTGCAACAGATAAAATAAACTGAACTACTAGGTACTTCAAAATAAATACTTTTAAACTAAATATTGCAACAATGCCTTCACAAAAATATAATTGATGAGATAATTTTATAATCACTTAGATACTAACAAAATAATTTAGTGGAACTTACAAACTCAATCATTTACTATTTACGTAAGTACATTATACGAGTCAAATGGCAACAAGAAATAAATTGTTCAGCGTGACCTTAATTAAACAAACTTCTACATTATACCTAGAGATATTATTTAATACGATAACACTAGCTTCGCGTCATTAAGCTTTTTCCAGAGAGTCATACGAAACCAGATCAAAAGCACTCGACAGGTCGAGGAAACAAGCAATAATGCAAGTATGTTATGCACAAAATGCATGTTAAACTAGAACGCATACACATCAATTCTATATTATGTGAATATTTAAGTATTGTAGTAAAATACTTTATGAAATGAATTCAGGAAGTAATGTCTACCCAAAGCATATAAAACGATATTACTTTCAAACTACTTAAGATATTTTCATGTTTTTTTTTTTGTATGAATAGACTGTTTTACTATCAGTGATTTTATTCAAATATTTATATTTTCGTTACTACAAATAAATACGCGCATTTGTATGGCCAAGGTCAACGGTGACTATCTGACTCTTAAGCATCGGCTTCATACTAATCCTTGTTCAGGTTGACCTTCCCAACAAGCCCGTACCACTATTTCTGTTTTTTTTTTTGTATGGGAACTCGGATTTCGAGACTTGAAAGAAATAGCAATGACATTCCAAACAAGGTTAACACATTTTTTCTGGTTGGCACTTTGACTTTTGGGCCGGACTTTGTATGGAATTTGAATGGTCCTTTGGTACACATATGAATTTCTGTGACACAAACTTGAACGAGTAACATAAATAAATGAATTTTGGTTATGGGATTCACTATCATTTCAGTACCTAACCAATCTGCATGATCCTCAAATGATCTTTCCAAGATTATTTCCGAATTTTATAAACATATTGACATTGATAAATTTTATAAATTATACAATGACATGAATACCCATTTACTTGTAAAATATTATATTATTTTAATTAGTTTAAATGTGCGTTCTTTTTTTTTTTTAATTATTCTCAGTTAGTTTCAATCATGGTCTGGCAGTTATTTATAAATGCGGCCTACCCAAATTTCCTTTGATAGTGTTCATCGCATCGTTGAGCTCCTTAAGTTCTGAGTAGAGCTGCACGATTACTGACAAATGCATGCACTGACTGGTCAGGTTCACACAATCTGTGTGGTTCTTATCTCAAAAGACTATTTCAGACACCAATATAGAAACAGCAACACACTTAACACATACAGAAAAATGTAAATAATTTTTTTTTTTTTTTTTTTTTTTTCTTTATTTATTTAAAGGGGCTTTTACGCATAGCGTATGCCAGTCCCATCGTATCCTGAACAATAGTATTACAACACGTGGGCCATGAATTTGAACAAACCCTTCGCATCGTCGCCATTTGGTTGAGATAGAATTCTATGAAACATGCCTACATCAGTTCTGTTCAAATTCAGGGACCTTACAAAATGATTTCTATTTGATTCATATTGGACACATTCCATCAATAAATGTTGTAGGTCCTCGACAACTCCACACTCCTCACAATTGGGTGAAGCGATTTTCTTCATCATGAAGGCAAATTTTTTGCATGGAATGTGTCCAGATCTGAGTCTAAGAGCAGTAACAATCAGTTTTCTACTAATATCGCTATTCATGAACCAGGGCACGCGAAGAGGTGTAAATAAAATAATAATTACAAATAATTGTTTTATTTGCATATTGTAATGGATAGTCGAGTCGATACAATTCTTTAGACCCGTAATGTTGAATTCCTCAAATGTTGAACAGTAACAAATTATTAATGGGTATCATATATACGGGTATATATGGGTTATTCTTAAGTCGTTTATAACCTCTTAAGGGGTCATTGTACTCGTCATTATGAACAACTTTTACTATGGGACCAAAACTGAAATCGCGAAAAAAAAACCAGCTGTTCCCTACATTTATGTTCGAATAATTTGTTAAAATGTAGGGTGAAGGAGACACAATAGAAGTTTTATTGTTATGACGTCATCAGGCGTTCACTGTCCGCGAAAGGGTTAAGTTAGTTACTCAGCCGCTGGCTAGGGTTCATAATTGTCAACGTCAAATGTGAGTCTGTTTCCTGCGTTATATCAGATAAAATTGTGTACAATTAAGACTGTTGCTATTTGTACATGGCCTTCACATTATTGATCTGACCAAGAATAAATGTCTGGACCTTAAAAGAGACTGTGACCTTTGAGTTTGTTTCGGCCTTTCTTCTCAGAGTAGTCAGATAGGAAACGCCGACCTCATCTAGTTTTTAAAATATCATTGACGTGTACAAGTGTTTGTACAAACCTACTTATAGAAATAAAAATCATTTATCTTATAAAGAATTACGTAAATCGGCTCAGTAATCACTGCGTAATGGGTGCACATACATGAAAAAAGAAACTCGCCGAATACATAACCTCCTTTTTAAGTTGGTTAAAAACGACACACACGTGGTACCTACCTATTATTTTATAATTTATAAAAACTAAAGTTATATTTGGGGCCAACAATCATAATTATAAGTATCTATCTTTACAATTAAGAATTAAATGATGTTCAAGCACATACCTACAGAACGGCTGGATTTTGTATTAAAATGTTTGTAATAGTTCGAATTAGGTTTTAATGGAAAGAAATCTGGAAAACACTCTCGAAAAAAAAAATTCGGTAGAATCTGAAACTGCTTTTTTCTAAAGTATTTTTTATTGGACCGGACGACGTATGTCGGGTCCCCATATAGTTATTACATAAAAATCGCTGCATGAAAATCAACACATCCTAAGCTAACACGATGAGAAGGGTCCAAAACTCCGCATCACAATGACACAATATTTCCTACACATGATGAAATTGACGACATTTCATCAGAGAACGATGGGACGAAATTAACTCGTTCTATTGTGTACGGAAAACATTAAACCCCGCCCTGCCAACATGTAATATGGACAAAAAACAAAAGCCGATGGAATGCAAAACAGAAATCACAATTTCGTGTCGCAATAAAATCAAATAAACTCCGAACATACCTACAGGTTGTTGTAAATAAGGCTTGACATTTTAAGGAAGATTTTCGGGTGTAGAACATAAAATTATACAGGAAGTTAAAGAAATTGCGTGCCATAGCTTACGGCTAGGTACAGTATCGATAAAGGAAACCAGGAAAAAAATTTTGCAAAATCAACTTAATTTAGTACTACCTATTTACCAACGCGTTCGATAGTAAGCGAGTAATTAAATCATTTAAACAAATAAATAATTATAATTCTAAACGATTGCTATTTTAAGTTAGTAGGTACTAAATATCTTACAATATTTTTTTTATGATTTTTTAAATGTTTTTTTTTTATTTACGTCATGAATTTAATAACATCTGGCGTTAATTTGAGTGGAGGTGATTATAAGTATTATAACGCTAATTAGATCGATTAACTATTATTTTGAAATAACCTCATAATGAATCCAGTCAAAATCCAAAATATCTCGAGACAAACTTTGTCACATCATCGGGATCAACGGGACGGTCAGTATCCTCCCTAAAAAGATTGCGCTTATTTTTGCAACAGTAGGTTCGCGTTGACAACGTAACAATAGCCGACTGAAAAGAATAAGGCAACTGTCCCACCGCCGCGCGCCAATTAACGAGAAGCTAGCAACTAAAAACGAGTTTGCGAGCAACGAGCAGCGAGTGCCTGACGGCGATGAGCGATTCCTCGCTGGTATGCGTAACTACATATATATCTTCGGGAGCCCAAGCAAAAAGGGTCCAGTATGGGCAGTATGTATGTATTGTGTGGGGTATTGAGTTAAAACTAGATTCGGTATCTATCTATAACTTAAAAAATAGCCTAACAAAAAATAAATTAATACTGTTGACGCCGTATGTGCATCCGAACGGGTCAACGAGTAGCTGGCTATACCTATTACGGTATTGTGCAGCCACTGCCAATAGCGGACCTTCGCCATGACGTGATATTGGCCAATGAAATGACCGCTACATCACGCCATACTCGCGCCCGCTGGAAAACGGACGCCGCGCGCCGCGAGAACTTACTCGACCGCCATCTACGATACTGTAGATTTGTGCTCCCTATTTTTAAAGTTTTTAATAATAATATATACTTTGTGTCGTTGCCTAATGTTAAACGCACATTAAACTCAAGTCAACCATTTTTTCTAGTTTTTTTTAAAGTTTGTGCCCTATATCGAACAAATACATTTTAGTCAACGGATCAATAGTAAGAGTAATTTAAATATACACTACAATGACCAGCCTATAGAAGAGGTAGATGATCTGCCAAGTTAACCCACATCAAAACATGGACGTACACAAAATCTATTAACTCAATACTTTGCATGTCTGATTAAGTCAGTTTATGTACTCGTAAACGCATATTTGACAAATAAATTATCTTTATCAATTGATAGGATTAAAAAAATATTTGAAGTTGAAACTCTGAAAAGCTCGATTTGAGATAAACTATAATTATGAACTCTTTAACCAGTGCGTCCTGCCCGTCATGACATACGGTGCCGAAACGTGGACACTGGCAGTCGGGCTAGTCGACAAATTCAAGGTCACCCAGCGTGCTTTGGAGCGGGCTATGCTTGGAGTCTCTTTGAAGGATAAGATCAGGAATTAAATTATCCGGAAAAGAACCGGAGTTACCGACATAGCTTGCAGAGTAAGCAAACTGAAGTGGCAGTGGGTTGGCCATGTTTGTCGAGGGACCGATGGCCGATGGAGCAGACGAGTCCTGGAGTGGAGACCGCGTATCGGCAAGCGTAGTGTGGGACGCCCCCCAGCTAGATGGACCGATGACGACCTTAAGAAGGTGGGTGGGTCAGACTGGATGCGGAAGGCGGAGGACAGGGTGTTGTGGCGCAGCCTGGGAGAGGCCTATGTCCAGAAGTGGACTGCGATAGGCTGCGTTGATTGATTGATTGATATGAACTTGTAGATAATTGAGCATTAATTAATAATGATCAATTAAAATTGCGAAATATAAGTTTTTCACTCCACTTTAAAAAATGCGTATATATCAGAAACCAAATGCCGAGAGCTGGACCTTCCTTTTTTGCTTGGACACCCACATGTGTAAACCAAGCGTGAATCTGTCAGCGAGAGTTCTGCCTGCCAAGCGAGCGTCGAAGAGTGAGTATTTTCTTTGATAGCTTTTGTCGCTGTGACAAACAAATACTCGCCGGCGCGGGCGGCAGTGTGAACAGTCAGCGATCAACTATAGGTACATATTATGTGTCCATCCCTATTCTCCTCTCTAAGCTGGAATACATGGGAATTCGAGGTATACCTTTGGCTTTATTCAGGGATAATTTGAGTAACCGCAAACAGAGTGTCAAGATTAATGAGGAATATAGTCAAGAGGTCGATATGATATACGGAGTCCCACAAGGAAGCGTGCTAGGCCCAACGCTCTTTTTGATTTACATTAATGACCTATGTGATCTTTTTATGGAGAAGGGACACGCTTGCTGATGACACGGTTTTATTATTTAGAGCAAAAACATGGGTGGATTTAAATAACATAGCAAATAAAGGAATGCGTTCAGTGGCAACATGGCTTGATAACAATTTGCTAACCTTGAATGCACAAAAAATCATGTATATCTCCTTCAGTACGTCAATTAAAACTCAGCCTCCAGCAAACATGGATATAAAAGTACATAAATGTCACAACGTATTAACATGTACAAGTTATGGTATTATCAATACCACCTCCACTACATATCTCGGTGTTGTGGTTGATCAGTATCTTAACTGGAAAGAACAAGCCAAAAAACTAAGTGCCCGTCTACGAAAACTAATATACATCTTTAAAATACTAAGAAATGCTTGTTCAATTGAATTACGCACTACTGTGTATTACTCACTTTGTCAGTCTATTGTAAGTGACTGTATTGTGATTCTGTGTTGTTGTGTATTGTGAGTGTTGTGAGTTGTGAGTGAGTGTGTAGTGTGTATTGTTGTGTGTCTAACTATCTGGGGTGGTACATCAAAAACTACCTTATTGGTAGTAGAAAGAGCTCAACGTGCGCTACTTAAGGTAATGTGTTTTAAAAACTACAGGTATCCTACTGATCTCTTATATAAAGAAATTAATGTACTTTCTGTACGGAAAATATTCATCCGCCTATTAATTATGGCACAACACAAAGTGAAACCAGACTTCGGGGCAAAGCGAAGGTTGCATATAGTTTACAATACTCCCAAATGTAAGACTAGGTTTGCTCGGACCTTTCCAAATTATCTTGGCCCCAGCATATATAATAAAATAAGCAAAAAACTAAAAATAAGAGATCTTAGCTGTCGCGAATGTAAAAAGACTATTGATGAATTTCATAAAGAAATAGATTACTATGAAGTGGAAAATATTTTGAGATGATATAATGTCGCACACTCGCACACATGCACAGATACACACACACACACACACACCCCCATAACCATACACACACACATATTCTATGAAAACACAAAATATGGCACGTTAAAAGGAAAAAAAAAAACATTTTTAATTTAATTTTTACTTAATTATTTTTATTTTTTGTTTACTTATAATCTCTTAAAATCAGTTATTTTTGTTGTTTTATATAAAGTAGATAACAAGGAAACAATACAAATATTTGTAAACAAACGTAACATCTAAAAATGTTACTTATACTATGTGAACTTACGCTACTACCTACAAAGTAAAAATCAAGTAAAGAACAATTTAAAAGTGTGATACATTTTACCCACAGTTTTGCTTTGTATTATTAGAAAAGTGAGATTATCTAATTATTTTCTCTCAAAACGGCTTATTATATTATTGTAAACAGAGAATGAGGAAGCTGTCCCACCTTAATACAGTTTATAACTAGTACGGGGGCCAGGTTGAATCGGTTTCGTAACAACCGTGAATTTATTATTGTGCACTGAGGAACCGAAATTGGATACCTAATCTTTTAGATTCTTTTATATAAGTTCTAGTGTAAAATTTGTTGTTGGTTGTTATTTTTTTGGCAAAAATAAAGATTATGTTATGTTATATTATGTATCTCTTTAACTTACACGGAACTTAATAGTCTTTTGTACTTTTTTGACCGAGAAAATCGTTGATAGCTAGTCGCTTCCTTGTGCGGTGGGGCCTTAAGCGCGGCTATTTTCGACTCACAGGCTCCGGCCAATCGTAGCCCGAAAGAACCCTTTATTTTCCTGGATTAGTTACATTAACATTATCATGGTCAATTCTGTTTGCGCCGACGTCATCTAAAACCGTCGCCAGAGCTGAGTCCCATGTGTGTCGTACGTTAAGGATGCTTAACGTCTTCCGACCACCAATCCTGAATGTGATCTTGCTGATGAATGGAGAAGAATTATGCGTTTATTTCTGATGTTTTGTGAGAGAAAGTATGCTAGGATGTCCTCTAATATATTTTAGTAGAATCAATATTTAAAATCAATGCGAATTCGTCAGATACCATCTACTGTTATTGAATCATTTGGTTTAGGTTAGGTTTAGAGGGCATCTAACCGATCCCAAGATCCCCGGCGCAAGTGTGGGAAGGGAACACTGGGGTGGTTTTTAGTCAGTAAGAGTCTGACAGATCCCTCCGCCCACCCCATGAGGATTTTCTACCCCGTGAACAAAAACAAAAAGGTTTAGAGGGCATTTGTTGGGTTAGATGAGGTTGTAAATATGAAAAAATTAGAACTGCACCCTATGCAAAATACCTGTGTATTATCAAATTGCCCAAAGCATTAAATAAACATCGTTTATAAATAACATTAAATAATTTGAATTTAAGACTTATAACTTTAATTGAAAACTGTTTTAAGTCTTTTGTTTATTATTGATTGTAATATTTATGACAAACAAATTTAGGGCATATGGTATTTAGGGATTTCAATTTTATGGTATGTGATATTATGTGACATTAAGTTCAGGCAAATTATGATTCAGACAAATGATGATTAGGACAAAAAAAATTATGGCACTTTACATTATGGATAACAAAGTTAGGGAACGCAATAGAGAACCGTTTACAAAGTAGGTGGTAAGGATGTATTGCGCCTGATGTCGCTGCTACTGATAACAATACGTATATGTCAAAGTATTGGTGGACATCGTGGTATGTTGCCGGATCAGAAATGATGTCTTCTGCGGCCGCGGCTTTCATATGTTCTATCTATTTTCGCAGATCTCGTAGTATTGAGCTCTGCTCCATTACCGTCTCATCCTCGGGTTTGTGTTTCAAAACCGGTAAACTGTAACCGATAGGTTGATCAGGAATCATTATATTTCTAAAAATCCATAATTGTTAGTACACATTAAACTTAAGAACTATATGGATCTACAACGTCATTTGTGAACTATGCATCCAAAATCCTGCATCGCGCAAGCAAAGTTTACCGCGCCACTGGCATCTCAACGTCATCCTATCAACAATCCATCAAACATCCTATCGTCAATATCAACCGTCAGGCAGTTTCCCACCTGATGCAGCACCCGGCCGGTCGGAGGATCCTCCCTTTTCTATAGAGTATCAGTGAACTTTACAACCTGTTCCTCATTATTATCTATGTTAATAAACATTAATTTTTTTACTACCGATGTTATAAATAATTGTACTACTACACATACGCTCACTTTAACGCATACTTTTCTATACACAACAACCGAAATCTACTCACAAACATATACGTGTATGTGAGGTTTCTAGGTAGGCGAGTGCCTACCTAGAAACCTCACAACAAACATATCATACTCTGCGGTTATCAAAATTGTTATGTTGCCGGCTGCATACATTTGCACTCAAATATGTCTCAAAGTTCACCCTCGGACCTGTCAATTTTTTTAATGGATAGTTCGCTTCACACACTCAATGAAATAGACAATTCAAATATCGCTCAGGCTTTTCGCTGTGATATTGAAGACTTGTCTACACACATACAAGTTCAAAAGAAAGACTGCAAAATATTTTACCAAAATATACGAAGCGTTTATAGTAACTTAGATGATCTCCAACTGACTCTGTCTTGTCTAAAATTCGAGCCGGATATTCTCATTCTAACTGAAAGTCAAGTTAATCCTGTTAAACCTATACCTACTATTCCAAACAACAAATTACATAAATAAAAACGACGGAGTTGTTGTGTACGTCACTAATAATATTGCAGTTAATGTCAGGGAAATTAAATTGACTCATACGTCTGCTTTAGAAATTAAAGTTAATAATAACAATATTATACTACGGGTATATCGATCCCCTTCAAATGCTAACGCAGACATGTTTATTAACTCGCTCGACACATATTTAAACTCTATACAATCTTGTAACTGCATTACTTTGGCTGGGGATATAAATATAAATCTTACACCAAACCTATCTGAACAGGCCCAGGAGCGCAACAATAGACAAAACTATTCTGCAATGTTAACTATGCATGGACTGTTGGCAGGACACACTTATTCTACTAGATTAAATAATTTTAATTGTCTCGACCATTTTATAATAAAACTTAATAAAGAAAAATTGTCTGCTCAAATTGGTGTCTTAAATACATCTGTTTCTGACCATTCTCTATTATTCCTAAACATATCTAAAATGAAGCTAAAAAATAAAATTCAGAAGACAAAAATAAGTACCGACTTCAATATGGCACTTAAATCTTTATTAGGCAAAAATCTTGGCAAACTGATGTTTTCTTATGACCCTGAGCTTGTAGTAGAACTTTTGATTGAAACAATTTCGGAATCTTTACAATAAAATACTATTATAACTACTGTACCTAAAACTAAGCGAACTATAAAACCCTGGATAACCCCCGGCATTTCAAAAGGTATCAGAAATAGAAATAATATGCAAAAGAAATTAAAGAATGACCCACACAATGATATACTAAAAATTTGTTATAAAAGATATCGCAATTATTGTAATCAATTAATTAAAAAACTTAAGCGACAGTACGAGAGAGCACAATTAGCAAATTCTACCAAAGACAGTAAAAGACTCTGGTCAAATATTAAAGACATAACGCATATGAAGAAAACTAACGCAGATAACACTAAACTTTTAGAGGTCAAGTCGTCGCCAATTGAAGCAGTCAATCATGTTAATGATTATTTTGTAGGAATTGGCAAACAACTTGCAGAAAAAATCTTGCTAAATACTGGATCGGATTCTGGGACTGACTTAGGGGCAGATAATACTCAATTAACATCACTTGTTCTCTTGGATACAGATATAGACGAAGTGCACTATTTACTTATGAATTTAAAATCAAGTAGTGCCCCTGGCTGGTACAACATCCCAACAACTTTTCTCAAATTAGCTAAGCACGAAGTTCTTCCAATTATTTTTCACCTGGCGAACCTGTGCTTAGTAAAGGTATTTTCCCTAAACTCTTGAAAAAATCTACTATTACGCCAGTGTACAAGAATGGGCCGAGATGTTAGTAACTTCAGGTCTATATCGGTATTACCTGCTTTATCAAAGTTATTGGAGAAACTTTTGAACAAACGATTAATAGATTTCCTTAATAAATATGGAATATTATCTAATGCACAGTATGGATTTAGACAGGGCAAATCGACTGAAGATGCAGTAACAGCTATAACATCTCTCATTACTCAAAACCTTGATCGTGGAAAGAAATGTCTCTCAATTTTTCTCGATTTAAAAAAGGCTTTTGACACAGTATCTGTTTCAATTCTTACACGTAAGTTAGAACACATAGGAATAAGAGGCACACCTCTAGAGTTATTCAAAAGTTATCTTTTATACCGAACGCAAAAGGTTAAGATTGGACAATATACAAGCAAAGACTCAAATATCACATTTGGTGTACCACAGGGGAGCGTCCTTGGGCCCACATTGTTTCTAATTTACACCAACAACCTATGTGGCTTGGAGGCAGGTGGTGCTCGGGTGTTCTCGTATGCCGACGACACTGCGCTGGTTTTTATTGGGGATAATTGGGATTCTGTGCGGAGGGGTACTGAAGTGGGATTATCTAGAGTTGCGTCCTGGCTAAGAACTAACCTACTTACGCTGAATAGCCAGAAGACTATCTTCATTTGTTTCTCCCTTAGTCATAGAACCCAGCCTGATACCAATTTCAGTATAAAGATTCACCAATGTCACAATATCCAGGACACTAATTGCGCTTGTCCGACTATAGAAAAGGTTGAAAAAACGAAATACCTGGGTATTATACTTGATCAGCGACTCTCTTGGCATTATCACGTTGCATTGGTTAGTGAACGTCTCAGAAAACTGATTTGGATTTTCAAATTACTAAGGCATATTGCATCAGCGAAGCTGATTCAACAATTATACACTGAACTAGCCCAATCCGTTTTAACCTATTGCATTCCTATCTGGGGGGGTGCCTCCAAAACCAAGCTCTTAGACGTGGAAAGATCACAGCGTGCCCTTCTCAAAACTATGTACTTTAAACCGTATCGTTTTTCTACACACGAGCTTTACAAACTATGTGACCTATTAACTGTGAGAAAGTTATATATTTTGATATCTACCTTAAAAATGCATAAAACAACGGTATTTGACCCTAGTACTCTCAGGGAAAGAAGAAATCACGGTCGTATAGCTGGGGTTAGAGTTCGTACTGCGTTGGCAAGGCGGCAATACGTTGCCCAAACTACTCTTCTTTATAACACCATAAGCAAAATAAATCCTATTTACCACGAAACACATTATGCATGTCGAAAAACCCTGACTGCATGGCTAAAGACCCTTACTTACGACGAAACTGAGGCACTTCTGAGTCCGGTTATTTAATAATAATAATATAAGTAATTATGATCTAATGATAATGACGATGAATATAAAAAAACTTACATTACACAAGGAATGATTGATAACATGGACATTAATATAAAGTCGTTTACCACTTACTTCACACTGCGTAATATGCTTTTGGTTTCCCTTTCTCTCTTACTCGCTAACACACATACACCCTCACACACACACATACACACACCCTCACACACACATACACACACCCTCACACACACATACACACACCCTCACACATACACACACCCTCACACATACACACATACAATAATTAATTAGGTATCTGAGATTACGAATTCAAGTACCTAATTAATTATTATAATTATTATTGTAATTATTTTTTAATTCTGTAGTTCTAGTTTTGTTATTTTACCTACTTAGTTAAATTCTGTTATTAACAGGCTTTGTATGTTGTACACATAGTTATGGAAGAGGGAGGTCTTCTGTTACAGGTATCTCTATACTTAAAAGAAGGCCTCTACGATTTATTTGTTAAAACCTGTTGATTATGAAATAAAAAACTTATAAACTTATAAACATGAAGGTTGGATCAATAATGGACGATCAGGCAACGGCAGATAATGGAAGGCATCCGTAGACTGGACTTGAAAATAAAGTTTTTACTAATCATAACCTAAGAATTGTTAAACATAGTCCACGATACCAGTCCGTAAAATTATTCCACAGGTTGGCTTTAGACATAAAAAGTGTTGCTTTCAAAATAAAACTTAAATTATTCCTAAGTTGAATAAGTGTCTTTATGCTGTAGGTAGAAGAACTGTCATTTTATTGAATTGTAATTTTATTGAGATAATCATGGGTGGTAAAATTTTATTGGATTTGATTAATTCTGTGATTTGGACTTTTTATTGATTCTTTAAATGTAATATTATTATTTTTAATTAATTCTATCAATCATTATTTTTATCATTGCTAATTTATCTTTAATTAAGTATTTTATTGTTATTATTTTAAATTTTAAGGTGTTGGCCATATTGTTTGATTGCCATGTCGAATAGTACCTACTACTATTGCAGAAATATATATTTATTATTTTTAAATTGTTGATGTTATTTATTAAATTCAAATGTAATTTATTTTAAAATAATAAAAAATAATATATAATTATGTAATTGTGTAATTTTGGGTGTAAATTCAGATACAAGTTACTATGAATCGAATTTCCCCGCAATGACACTCAGGAGACTGAGGGCTAATTGCGTAACACACTATCAGTAGGAATCGGTTTTAATTTGATAGTTCAATAACATTTTGTTTTATTTTTTACATTGCGTTATTTACGTTGTTGAGCAGACAATTTTTTCTAACTTACGAAGCAATGGATTGGCAATATACTTCAAAATCATTCCGATTCCGATTCAAACTGTGTTACGCAATTAGGGTACAGTTCGAGTTGCCCCGGACCCGCTGCAGCAGCAACGCGGCACGCTTACGTCGAATCGCTGCAAAACCATCAGTGTGCGCATCAGCAAACATTCCCGACGCACTGTAGAAGCGTAGCAGCCCTAGCAGCATTCTGAATGCTTTGTTGTATTAGACTTGAAGATCATTGATGACTTCCCGCGTACAGCTTGACAGCCAGAGGTTGCACGTGTGAAATGTCTGACAATGTAACAAACAATATAACATCCCGTGTTCACGTTTGTGTGCTTTCATTGTGCAAAAGATCAAACCCTTTATCATTGAGTTTTGAGGGCTGTTCTTCTACCTTTTACATGCCAAGGCCGAATGGCACAACCGGTTAACAAATCTCCGAGTGATAGAAATCCTTTGTTCCCTTTAACATTATTCGAAAATCATACGCTAAATATGACAACGTAAGGAATCATGGTCCACCGGTTTGTGTCAAAGGAACATTTTCCAACGAACTGTCATTCTCATACATATTAGAACACAATAGGTTTTACCCTTTAAATCCAAGGTAAATTCATTCTTTATTATAAAAATAAATAAATAATCTTTTATTTCGGACCAAAGAATCCATATAGTGTTAGTAACATACAAAAGCTTACTATCTAGTGTTAGTACCTATCACCCTCCTCACAAACTGCTTCATTATCTGAGAGCTGAAGCTCTCTCCTACAGTCCTCAGGATGCTGTTGTGACTTATGTGATTATAGATGTGTAAAATCTTTCCTCTCGCTTTCTGTAGGAGTGATGAACAGTAAAAAAAAACACTATAAAGTGAAAAACAACTATAATTACGGTGTAAATTTAAGTCGGTGGCAAAAAACTAAAATCCAGATAAATCCAGATCCAAAGACTGCTTCGGTCTACTCGTCAATAACGAGTAAGAGTACTTACTTACTATAACTATGGCTATCCATACAACTTACCTATTTTCTCTTATGAAAGTAAACTAACTGTAAAAAATCTTTTCTTTCTAAAGAGCGCTAATAAGTCCTTAGTGACTTTAAAGCTAAAATTACAAGATTTAATGCCTCTCAAGATCTTGTTCCAACATCGTTTGATGTTTGAAAAGCCAACGAGGATTAAAAATTTGCTGGTATAGAAAATAATTTAGGTCTTTATCAGGTGCTTGAAGAAACGATAGCACCGAATAAAACCGGCTAAGTTCGAGTCGGATTCGCGTACAAAGTGTTCGGTACCACCAAAACCATTATTAGAAATGTGTGGTCATATTTAAGGGGTCTCCCTTGTTTGACCGAAAGGAATTTGACAAATTTTCACTTCCCAAAAAATTTCTCGCATAATTTCAGAGAAGATTGTTTGCTGTAATAAATCATTTGATTAAAGACCAAATGCCATAATGACATTATACTTGGTAATATTTTGCCAAGTAAAAATTTGACCAAATGAAAATATGCGTACTAAAATCATTCGAAATATTGCAATGGTATAAAAAAAGGTTGCTAAAATTTGTTTGGGTAATGAAAATTTGGTAAAATCTTTTCGGCAAAACGGCAGGATCCCCATATTTAGCGGTGTGGTGCAGACCATGAAACTGAACAACTTTACTTTACCTTTTTTTTTGCTTTTTACTTTCTCCATAGGGCCAATAATAAATGATAGTGAAAAATAATTAGCTGTCCCATACAAAAAATACCTGCTCGACCCAAATATATACAGGGTCAAATTAAGTTAGCTAGCGAAACTCGACATTCGTGATGGGTTTCGATATCTAACGATAAAATAAAAATAATTTTAAGTTTTTTTTTGCACTACCCGGGAATCGAAACAAGGACCCCACGCTCAGCAGTCATGGTTGTGACCACGACACCAGGGCGCAGTAAAATGTATACGACATGCCGCTAAAATGGCGACGTTAATTTAACACACGGGTAAACGGGTTAACGCGGTAGTCAGGTGTTGTAGGCGGAGGTGACGGTTTTCCCTTGACGAGGGAATGTGAATAAAAACCACTTATATTTGAGATAACTTTTATAATCACTGTATCTGTTCAATAAAAATAGAAAAACAAAAGAAATACAATAGAAATAGAATAGTTCACACACACGTTATCAAATGGAAATACAGTCAATACAATAGAAAGGATCATCAAAATGGTACACAGTTAATCACAGAAATATAAGTTAATAAAGACTAAATAATCCTAAGCTATGTTAAAACTTGACTGCCCTGAGCTACTTAAAGAGGGTATGAGCGCGACTCGTGAAGCTAACAGTTATACGGAGCTGTTGCTTCACCGGAGACTTCTTGGAGACTGAACTTGCTGACAAAATTAGAACTTTAGAACATTTTTTTTTATGAATGTCATCTCGTTGTTGGCTTTGAGAGACCGTGACTCCACTCCCGTTGGACACACTCCACGAAGTGTGTGGGATGTTATTTATTTATTTATTTAAATGCCTTAAAACTATAATTACAGGTCTTAACCTAATGCGAAAGCCAAGTCGGGTTCCACACAAATTTTAAACTAAAGACAAACAATAAATACATCTCACGATCATAAATATCATTGTTTGTAACAAAGTACAAACAATTACAAAAATATTTTTGTTATGATCCATGAACCCGGCAAATGACCTCTGCGCTACCAGTTTTTTAAATACAGGTTGCTCCTAGATGCTATTTTGGAAAATAAATTAATAATAACGTTTATTAAAATGAAAATATCTTCATAATAAGAAAACGCGAAAACGTATAGGTGTATTAAATTAATGTCGCCATTAAAGCGGCACGTTGTATAGGAACACGCTGATACATGTAGATAGGAATCATGACAGTGCCCATATTAAAACGTCATTATCTGTCTACCCTTTTTCCCAACCGTGTCTGGGTCGGCTTCCAAGCTTACAGAATGCAGCTGAATACCAGTAACACGTCATCATTCCCTTGCCCTCATCCCAATTTATTTGGGGACGGCGCAACATGTCTATTTCTTTTTAGTCTATTTCAGTCCTCATTTCGACAGCCACTTCCTTTCCACGCGTATTCTGTGTGAATTTCAACTAGCTACCTAAAAATGGCAAGCGATCGCAATACTTTTCCCAGAGTCTGATCGCTATCCTCGCCCCCGATGCCCGCCGCGACGTGCCTGTCCATCTCAATCCCGTCCCTCACTCGAGCCAGCCCGCGCTGCTGAGCCTGACTTATATATTCCGATCCAGCCTATCCCTTGCTGTCCTCCCCCAGCGACGCCCGTGTAGTTGGTAAGTTTTTAAGTTACACCCTGGCCTCAGTTCATTGAGGCTTCTGCAGGAAAGCCCGGTTAAGCAGACGACAACCCCTAGGTTGACATGCGAGACGCCACTCACAAAAAAAAATACCTTTCCTTTTGACAGTACAGTCATGTTCATTGCGTTATTTTTTTAACCAAATTTTTCAAACCATCAAAGCAATGGATGTCACAATTAAAGGCATTGTGTGCGATTGCCATTTTATGTGTGTTATGCAATTACCCCACTGAACTGATCAAAAAAGTGTGTGCCTGTGACAGACAGACAGCGTAGGCTTAGTTATAGTGTCTCGTTTTTACCTCTTGAGAGTGGAACCCTCAAAATTAACAGCTTCAACAAATACTGAAAGGACTGATGGAGGAGTTAGTTAAAAAAAATCAGGATCGCTGATTAGATTTTTAACGGTTTTGTCGGCAAATATTTATTAAAAATTTGAGGCGAGTTTTTAAAACTTGGTCTATTTTTTTTACTTATTTTAATTGATGTTTTAATTTATTTCTACGAATAAGTTTAAATTATGTTTAGATTTATTTGGTTTTAAGCAGCACTACTAAAAAGATTTGAGGGGAAATGCCGAAAACCATGAATTTAATTTCCTTTGATACTTATTATTTTGGGTATTTTCGCGCAAAATGCGCGTAAAACGCGTAATGTTTCGAATAATAACAATGTTATACTTACTGTCAGCTGTGAAGCTACCTTATTATAAACATATAAAAATGGATAAATTCGCTTAATAACTAACGTTTTTTTTTTTACTATGTAGAACGAACGAGGTACCCAAAAAATAAAATAATACAAACTAAAAGCTATACTAAATTGAAGGCGTGGAGCAAATTGCTATTGGGTATTCCTCCTGAATTCTCCATATTTTCACATAAAAGAAAATATTTAAAAGCAGAATAATTTGTAATTTAAATACTACGCGTTCAATTAGTATATAATAGTAGTACGAGTATATGGGTTTATTGATTCATCCCGCTGATAAACATGTTGATTTAAAAAAGCATGGTGGCCGCAAACTTGAAGTTAGTGTTGCCATTGGCAAAAAGCCTTGCCTTTGCCTTGCCTTTGCCTTTGCCTTGCCTTTGCCTTGCCTTTGCCTTGCCTTTGCCTTGCCTTTGCCTTGCCTTTGCCTTGCCTTTGCCTTGCCTTTGCCTTGCCTTTGCCTTGCCTTTGCCTTGCCTTTGCCTTGCCTTTGCCTTGCCTTTGCCTTGCCTTTGCCTTGCCTTTGCCTTGCCTTTGCCTTGCCTTTGCCTTGCCTTTGCCTTGCCTTTGCCTTGCCTTTGCCTTGCCTTTGCCTTGCCTTTGCCTTGCCTTTGCCTTGCCTTTGCCTTGCCTTTGCCTTGCCTTTGCCTTGCCTTTGCCTTGCCTTTGCCTTGCCTTTGCCTTGCCTTTGCCTTGCCTTTGCCTTGCCTTTGCCTTGCCTTTGCCTTGCCTTTGCCTTGCCTTTGCCTTGCCTTTGCCTTGCCTTTGCCTTGCCTTTGCCTTGCCTTTGCCTTGCCTTTGCCTTGCCTTTGCCTTGCCTTTGCCTTGCCTTTGCCTTGCCTTTGCCTTGCCTTTGCCTTGCCTTTGCCTTGCCTTTGCCTTGCCTTTGCCTTGCCTTGCCTTTGCCTTGCCTTTGCCTTGCCTTTGCCTTGCCTTTGCCTTGCCTTTGCCTTGCCTTTGCCTTGCCTTTGCCTTGCCTTTGCCTTGCCTTTGCCTTGCCTTTGCCTTGCCTTTGCCTTGCCTTTGCCTTGCCTTTGCCTTGCCTTGCCTTTGCCTTGCCTTTGCCTTGCCTTTGCCTTGCCTTTGCCTTGCCTTTGCCTTGCCTTTGCCTTGCCTTTGCCTTGCCTTTGCCTTGCCTTTGCCTTGCCTTTGCCTTGCCTTTGCCTTGCCTTTGCCTTGCCTTTGCCTTGCCTTTGCCTTGCCTTTGCCTTGCCTTTGCCTTGCCTTTGCCTTGCCTTTGCCTTGCCTTTGCCTTGCCTTTGCCTTGCCTTTGCCTTGCCTTTGCCTTGCCTTTGCCTTGCCTTTGCCTTGCCTTTGCCTTGCCTTTGCCTTGCCTTTGCCTTGCCTTTCCTTTGCCTTGCCTTTGCCTTGCCTTTGCCTTGCCTTTGCCTTGCCTTTGCCTTGCCTTTGCCTTGCCTTTGCCTTGCCTTTGCCTTGCCTTTGCCTTGCCTTTGCCTTGCCTTTGCCTTGCCTTTGCCTTGCCTTTGCCTTGCCTTTGCCTTGCCTTTGCCTTGCCTTTGCCTTGCCTTTGCCTTGCCTTTGCCTTGCCTTTGCCTTGCCTTTGCCTTGCCTTTGCCTTGCCTTTGCCTTGCCTTTGCCTTTGCCTTTGCCTTTGCCTTTGCCTTTGCCTTTTCCTTTGCCTTTGCCTTTGCCTTTGCCTTTGCCTTTGCCTTGCCTTCCCTTTGCCTTGCTTTTGCCTTGCCTTTGCCTTTGCCTTTGCCTTTTCCTTTGCCTTTGCCTTTGCCTTTGCCTTTGCCTTTGCCTTTGCCTTTGCCTTTGCCTTTGCCTTTGCCTTTGCCTTGCCTTCCCTTTGCCTTGCTTTTGCCTTGGTAAAACCCACCCTTAACGTATTTATTTCTGGCTTTTATTTTTGACTGCCTCGTTGGTCTAGTGGTCGCAAGCACTACTGCTGAGCATGAGATCCTGGGTTCAATTCCCAGGTCCGGCAAAGTCTTATAATTGGGTTTTCTATCTGGAATTTTTCAGTAGCAGTCTGGATTTGTGCCCAGTTGATGGCAACAGGCTCGCCCCATTTTACATGAGACTTAAACATAACTGGCGAAATGTAGGCGTACTATAAGTACACCTCTGCCCAACTCTTCGGACAAACAAGGCGTAATTTTATGTTATAATATATTTATTCTTAAACTGTATAACATGTGCGACTTTGGTTCCTTATTATTTCAAAACATTATGTAAACATTAGGTACAATGTTACATACATACATAAACTAATTACACGCCTTCTTCCCATGGACCCTAGGCAGAAACTATAGAACGCCACTTGCTACGCTCCTTACATACTCCTTTTGCTTCGCCTATGTTCATACATCTGGTCATACACGCACGCCGGTTGCGAGTACTACGTACCTGACCTTTCTGAAGAACATCACCAATTAGATCACTATTTATGTCCTCCTAGGGCGTCCCCTCCCTGCGTTTCCACTGATCTCTGCTTTTTTTAGTCGCCTTTCACTCATCCTCTCAACTTGACCAAACCATCTAAGCATACTCTTTTAAATTTATGTCACTACACCTTTCACACTATTTATGTCCTCCTAGGGCGTCCCTCCCAGCGTTTCCACTGATCTCTGCTTTTTTTAGTCGCCTTTCACTCATCCTCTCAACTTGACCAAACCATCTAAGCATACTCTTTTAAATTTATGTCACTACATCTTTCAAGTACAATGTTATATTTCCTATATATTCTCTCAGTTGGTAATTTCTACTCTTTAAATACCCATTAATATAAAAGAACTGTTAAACATACATAAACAAATAAATAAAAGCCTTTCTACGAGTATGTAAGGTTTCTTCAAAGAGCTATTAGTAAAACTGTGAAAATGCCAAGGTACCTTGAGAGGGCTAAACAAATGAATGATGTAAATTGAGTAGGTATATTTATTTTGCTGAGAAAAAAAATGTAAACGGCTTGTTCTGATTATTAAGGGTGGCCTAAATAAATAATCATTATTTATTTAAACTTCTCGAGTTCTCGCACACAATAAGGTACAAAGGCGGAGGCGGGAATATTATTTTAGGTTTTTCATTATTATTTAGGGCAGTGTATTATTCTGTAAATTATTCGAAGTTTAAGACAGACCAGCATAGCTATTCACAAAGGTACGTTACGGTTTCGTGCCGTATCGAACGTCAGTGTTATCGACGAACTCCTCCAAACGCTATTCACAAATCCGAAACCGTACAATTTTGACAGTTCAAATACGATATGAACACATCGATTCTTCCGATAGGTATTTGCTGTCGGAAGTGATATCGAATAATACATTTTGATTAAACGTACGTATTCACGTACTTACAGTGAGACAACTATACCTTCTCAATCTCATACTGAAACGGTTTGAAATCACACCAATAAATCACGCACCAAACATAAGAGAACTATCCCTACTTGGTCTCAAGTCTGCTATTACAATAGTGTCAGAATGGTCGATCATTGATTTCATAATTGTTGATTTTGACAAGTTTGGTAATCTACTATTATAATGGCGTCATTATGACTTTCCAATGGTCGGCTACTGACACTACATTGAAGGAAATTGCATATATTGGTAATCTCGTACATAATGACAAATTAATGACATTTCTACTAATGAGTTTTATAATAATGGCAATACGACAAAGTCATTATAATAACACAATTATATTACGAGAACATTGACCGACCAATGATCGACCATTATGAATTTACCAGATTACGAACTTTTAGCAAAATGACAATGGCATGTCAATGGGATCGTGTTGCAATGACTGAATTTATAAAAATAGCAGATTTGGGCCCCAGTATGTCGCTCAGTCAAATGTTAGACAGCATCCGCTCGACGGAAACGCCTATACTTAGCTACTTATCATCACACTAATATTATAAAGGCGAAAGTTTGTGAGTGTGTATGTGTGTATGTTTGTTACTTCTTCACGCTCAAACGGCTGGACCAATTTTGATAAAATTTTGTATGGAGGTAGCTGACACCCTGGATTGAGACATAGGCTACTTTTTATCCAGATATTCCCCCAGGATCGAGACTTACACGGGTGAAACCACGGGGCGCAGCTAGTATTTATAATAAAGTCAACCAAATTCTCAACATCAACCCACTCACAAAAATAAAACTAAGATTATAAATAATTACATGGCTCCAAACACTGGACTACCCACAGACAGAAAACTTAATTAAATAACAATACTCGTGATAGTTAATTAGTAATGTAGGCAAATAAACTCTCAGATATTATGACCCAAAGTCTACCCACCAAGCACAATCACTCTCTCTCACACACACACACACACACCCCCACACGCACCTTCACACTAAAATACACACTAATCACAACAAAAACACACACACGCGCACACGAACTACTCAAAAGCATGCATGCACTAAATTCCTTAATTTATAATTTTAATTTTATGTTATTTTAATTGTATTGCATCTATTGTTATTGTTATAAAAACAGGGGGAGACATAACTCCTGTAACACAAGTACCACCTAGCACAGGAGTTAGGGCTTCAAATTAAAATGTAACTCCTTAATTAATGTCAATAAAACATTTTTATTTTTATTTATTTATTTATTAAAATAAACTAATTTACGCATTGACTGAAGTAAGTATACATAATGAAGGTGGGTATATAAAGTTTTCTTATTGTTTTGACCGCTGCCTACATCCAAGATAAGTATAATTTGTAAAGATGTAAAACTTCTTCACTTATTACTTCTTCTTGTTACGTACACACAGCAAATTAGATCGGTTTGCAGGGCACACCAACATAGATGTTAGTGTGCGTAAAATCTACGCCTATTTATTAGTGTTTGCTTCACAATATATGTGAAGCAAAGAATATGAACCATTAATTTAAAAAAATAATTTACTGGTCTCGTGGCATAGATGTATAAGCAGTCGGGTAGCAAACCATATGTCTTAGGATCGAGTCTCACCGCCGGCGTCAACTTTTTGCATTATTAAAAACATTTTTTTCATTTTGTTGAATTTTTATTTTTGTAATTTACCTGATCATAAGAACATTATTCGAGAACAAATATAGGGGAGTAAAAAATAAACAATTTGTAATAAGAAATAACAATATTTATTGACTACGTTTTTTAACATTACTATAATTACTAAGTTTTGTACATTACAAATTAAATTAGTCCTAGACTTTGATTTAAATTATTTGGTTACATGGATGGAGTACGTGATTCTATTTTGACGACGTGATTCTATTTTTACGTGTTAGTCTAGCAGATAGTTTTTTTGTGCGGGCTGCTCCCGTCTTGAGACATGGCCCTGGGCAAGGTCCTCATGCCCTTGCATGAATGCAATGAACACCTACCGCTGCTCCCCTGACAGTCTTGTCTGCAAATATGCATTTTCAACTACGTTTTAGAACATGAAAATGAGCAATTAACAAGAAATAGTAATTATAACATATTGATAAAATCAGTCTGAGTTTTTTTTTGTTCAGTTATTCAAAATATTAATAAAATCATTGTTTACTGTTTCTTTTTTGGTTAATAGTTACTCATTCTATAGTTGCACTAAATGAAATACCCAATAAAAATCATTTAAGTACAACTTTAAATTTTCTACCACAATTATCAATTTACTACCATTTTCTACCGTTCTCCATAAACACACCTACAATCGGTTTTAAAAAATCCATTACACACGGATCTTTGAATAGCCTTTTGCCATCCGTCCTTCGGTTCAGAAATCAGGTTATCGAACAAGTGCCGTTGTCGATACGGTAGCGAATCGTACCGTTGTGAATAGCTATGCAAAACACTAACGTAGAGATAAACTACGATAACATGGCTCGCCCCTCCACATTACTGTTTCAATGAATGTAATCACGTCCTTACGAAAGAGTTTGTATGTAGTTGTAAGTACTCGTAATATCTCACTTATTACCAGATTTGTTGGTCAACTAATCATAACTAGCCGATCGCGCAAGACAACGCACGTGTCGTTTTCATAGAGTACCTACGTCAGTGCAGCGCCATACTAATAATAATGAGCGATTAATGAGGCCATTAGTCGAGCAACAAATCCGTGATTTTTGTTTGACGGCCGTCTCATTACGCACACAATGCGTACAAATACTTTCTATTACTTTCTCCCATACCTTCATACTGTGTGACATGAGCTTTATCCCTCGATAGTTGTTGCAGTCCTGTACATCTCCTTTATTCTTGAAGATAGGCACTAACGAACTATTGCACCATTCTTGTGGGATAAAGTCAGCCACATACATCCATCTTCGTTGTTCAACAACGTAAATAACGCAATGAATGTTGTTGTAATGTCAAGATAAAACCCATTGCTATTGTAAGTGTGTTAAACAATTACCCGCAGGTGTTTTGACCAGACCTGGAGTGGAGACCATGTATGGGCAAGCGTAGTGTGAGACGCCCCTCAGCTAGATTGGCCGAAGCCCTTAAAAAAGTAGCTGGGACAGACTGGATGCGGAAAGCGAGGACAGGGTGTTGTGGCGCAGCCTGGTGAGGCCTATGTCTAACAGTGGACTATGATCAACTCGGCCGATTGATTGAATGCTGTTTTTATTGTATTGTGGTTTAGTCTTATTGTCTTGAAAGACGTTGTGCCAGCAACTTGAAGTATTTTATAAATAAACTGACTATTTCACGTGGCTTTCTTCAATATACTATACCGTTGAAGCGTTGAGCAACTGGAAATCTTTTCTTGGTGCAGCTTTTCCAACCTCAATCAACTCAGTCTATAGCAGCCCACTGCTGGACATAGGCATTTTCCAGGCTGCACCATAATACCCTGTCCTCCGCCTTCCGCATCCAGTGTATCCCAGCCACCTTTTTAAGGTCGGTCCATCTAGCTAGGGGATCCCACACTACGGTTGCCGATACGCTATCTCCACTCCAGCAGGTTTCGTCTGCTCCACCGGCCATCGGTCCTTTGACAAATATGGGCAGACCACTGCCACTTCAGCTTGCTTACTCTGCAGGCTATGTCGGTAGTTTTTCCAACCTATACAATCATTATTCCGAATATAATATTCTTTGAAATGCTATGTTTGTATTTTCACTGGTTCTGGCCAGTCTTGAATAAACGTTTTACTCTTTCAAATTAGTTTACTTAAAAACTTATTTGCCTCAGCAGTAAACAATGTTTTCTTCAAACATCATTTGGATAAGATCTAAGTAATTATTTTTGATCGGTCCCTAATATTTTACAAGCGAAATAATGAAATGTAAATGATTATAGAATTTAGGTCATTCTACTTATTTAAGATACCTACAAAGCCAATGGTTAGATATTTTTTAGGCAGTGACACAGACCAGAGTCGAGAAAGCAGCTGGACCTGAGCTACCTGGTGGCTTTTTTCTTATAAGATGGGGGTCCCACAGATAAATATCACCCGTTTCTCCACTATTCCAATGCTTGCTCAAGGATGCATAACCGGTATGGCTCTAATAATCCTTCCATATCCCAAGGACACATCTTCCCTACCATTATCGCACCCCCCGGTCTACTCTTTGTTAGACATTGGTCTCTGTAGTCCCATGAAACATGAGGCTCCAGGGGCTAGTGTGAATCTTTGGGTTAATTTGAGCACTCGAGTCTGGTTTAACCACGCTGGGGTCGGTGCATACCATTCATTCATTGTTTGTCGAAGTAACTTCACGAGTAGTGCAGTGCAGGTTTGAAGATAGACGATGATTCCCGAAGCGAATATTTTTCTTTGGAAAGCTGTTTTAAAGTTAGTACTTACTTACATACATGTTAGTTTTTTTTACCATACACTTAAATCTATGGAGATTTCAATTACATAGGTCTGCTGTTCGGTGTTGTAAGTGTCTGAGCGAGCGCAGGTAACCTTTTTCTGGTTGCATAAATTATAAAGTAACCCTATTTCCTATTATTCACATACACATGCACTCACTCGACACCAACACACCTCATTCTAATTTGTTTTATTTAATTTTAATTTTAAGATTTTTGCTTTTGTGTTTTGTTTTTTATTGTAAGCTCCAATAGTATAAAAAACATGATTATTGTGATACTCAAATTGGAAGTCGAAACTGTCACTTCTAAATACAGTTTACTCAATGATTAATGATTCATTGTACTGACACCATGTGCCTAATTAATAATGCATACTTTGTAATTCCCTCATGTAGGTACTTAGATTTTCAACTTTACTGCTACAGCTTAAGGTTCAAGGTTGATTAGGAAAATTTGACAGTTTCGGGTAGCTTGACCTGCTGGCGTCTGTACCAAATTAAATAATTATTGATGTGTAACATCTTTTCTCTCGCTTTCTGTGGGATTGATTTTGTGAAAAAGGACGAAAGTGTGTAACAGGAAGTGACAGCTTGAGCATGGAATAAATGAGTAAGTACTTTTTATTAGCATGGAATTAGTAAGCACTATAGCATGAAATTAGTGTACTCATAAAATTAGTAAGTACTATAAATATGTGAGCGTCCAAGCAAAAAGGGTCCAGTTCTCGGTATTTAGTTACCGAGATATACGCAGTTTTGTAAAGTTGGGTGAAAAAATTGCATTTCGTGATTTTAATTAATTATTAATGAAGCTCAATTATCTTTCTCAAATTCATATAATATTAGTTCTCTCAAATCATGCTTTTTCAGAGTTTCAACTTCAATTGACTGATAAAAAATAAATGTGCCAGTTTTTGAATATCTGTTAATTCCTTTTAACGATAATAATTGACTATTCTAGGTACCGAA
The DNA here is from genome assembly GCA_963921375.1 of Tiliacea citrago. Lineage (NCBI taxonomy): Eukaryota > Metazoa > Arthropoda > Insecta > Lepidoptera > Noctuidae > Tiliacea > Tiliacea citrago. Next base: position 17,628,679 of record OY992802.1, read on the forward strand.
TCTAGTCTTACCTCAATATCCCACTATTGCAAGTAGAGGAGGTAATATCTGTCGCTGCTCAGTTGTTTATTACCAAGGTGAGATGGCAGATGTTAGTGTCGCCGCACACGAGCCACTCGCGACAGCCACAAACGCCGCCACGAGAAGCTAGTTACTAAGGAAGTAAGTTAGTAAGTAAAGTTAAAGTTACTTATGGCGTGAAGCCCGTGTGCGGCGACACTTACGTATAGTATCAGTAGCGTGTGGCGGCCACCGGCGTCAACCGTGTGCGGCGAGTCCATATAAAATGTATGAAAACTACAGGAAATATAGATTTTCAACTTTAGTGCTACAGCTTAAGGTTCAAGGTTGATTAGGAAAATTTGACAGTTTCGGGTAGCTTCACCTGCTGGCGTCTGTACCAAATTAAATAATTATTGATCTGTAACATCTTTTCTCTCGCTTTCTGTGGGATTGATTTAAATAATTATTGATGTGTAACATCTTTTCTCTCGCTTTCTCTGGGATTGATTTAAATAATTATTGATGTGTAACATCTTTTCTCTCGCTTTCTGTGGGATTTATTTCGTGAAAAAGGACGGAAGTGTGTAACAGGAAGTGACAGCTTGAGCATGGAATAAATAAGTAAGTACTTTTTATTAGCATGGAATTAGTAAGCACTATAGACTAGCACTACTATACTACACTAATAAAAAGTACTTACTTATTTATTCCATGCTCAAGCTGTCACTTCCTGTTACACACTTCCGTCCTTTTTCACGGTAGCGGCGTTTTGTGGTTGTGACCGGTGGCCCGTGTGCGGGAGCCCTTACACATCATAATTATGCGACTACTGTCAGGCTCGTTATTATTAAATAACGATAAATACAGTCGAATAACAGATTATTTATTTCCGAATTTTTGCTACCTACATTTTATTTATTTTTGGGAGAAGAAATGATTACGCAGTATTTTCATTAAATTCTTTATTTTTGAGAAGGTTTATCACAAAATTCGTAGTCCTAAACGACTACTTACGTATACATTATTTATATTAATTTTCTAATACAAAATATCTTACAATCTAAGTCTAAAATCGAATTACAATGACTAGGATGATTCGTGGCTTTCCGGTTTCTGCAATACAAAAACTCGGGAGGTGTCGTTTGACACCCGGTTAGAAAGAAGTTCCTTTAGCTGTATATTACGTACTAGCTGTTGCTCGCAACTTCGTCTGACAGAAAAGTATGTTACATTTAAATATGGAAACCCTGACTCCTGCGCTAGGTTGTAACCTGTGTTACAGGAATCAGTGTCTTTTCCCAATGGTTTGACATATTACATAGATATTATATGCAATAAGATTTAAACAATTTTAAAATATTCAATACCTTGGTAACCCTGGGTGTGCATCTATTTGTGAGCGTGTGTGAATGTGTCGGGGGGGGGGGGGGGAGGTGTAAATAAATCAATAATTTTTTTTCATAAAACGTAAAGGCGAAAATGTATAAGTGTGTTAAATTAATGTCACCACTGTAGCGGCACGCTGTAGGTATATATTTATCGTGCATGTTTATAATGGGACCTGGCAATTGCAGGTTTTATGTTTTTAATTTTTCAGTCTGTATGTAATCCAATGCCTACGTCCTTCTCCAGCAAAATAATTGCATAACACACTATCAGTAGGAATGAGTTTTATTTTGACACTTCAACAATATTCATTGCGTTATTTACGTTGTTAGCAGACAAATTTTTCGAACATATGAAGCAATGGATTATAGCAATATACTTCAAAATCATTCAGATTGTGATTGTTAATGTATTACGCTATTAGCGTGCAGGTCATGGTCTACCAATGAGCCAAATTTCATTCTAATCCGTTCAGCCGTTTTTGCGTGAAAGCGTAACAAACAAACAAACTCATTTTCGCATTTATAATGTTACATAGTTATTATGGACTAGGATTAAGCACAATTAAATGAAAAGAGTATGCTTAGATGGTTTGATCATGTTGAGAGGATGAGTGAAAGGCAACTAACAAAAGGTATTTATAAAGCAGAGGTGAGTGGAAACGGGAGGGGACGTCCTAGGAGGACATATAGTGAGCTAATTGGTGATGTTCTTCAGAAAGGTCAGGTGCGTAGTACTCGCAATCAGCGTGCGTGTATGACCAGAGGGCTAATTGCGTAACACACTATCAGTAGGAATCGGTTTCAATTTGACAGTTCGACAACATTCATTACATTATTTACGTTGTTGAGCAGATAATTTTTTCTAACATATGAAGCAATGGATTAGCAATATACTTCAAAATCATTCCGATTCCGATTCAAACTGTGTTACGCAATTAGGGTACAGATGTATGAACGTAGGCGAAGCAAAAGGAGTATGTAAGGAGCGTAGCAGTGGCGTTCTATAGTTTCTGCCTACCCTCATGGGAAGAAGGCATGATTTTATGTTTTTATGTAAATTAAATAAACAACATTTGAGAGTAACTAAAAGAAGGAAAAAAAAGTGTCGTGACGGTCATAATGTTACACTTTTTCGGTCTAGCTCTCATTCGCCAAGTGTGCAGAGAGTAAAACGTGCAATAAGGAACTTCGTCCTAAAGCATTATTCATTAACACAACTTCCAATCTTAAAGATAATCATGATTTTCAAAATCTGATTTCTCCCTTAGCCGCGTCAAATATCAAAAGTCCGGAATTTCTGTAATTTAACAAATTCTACTAAGCTTTAATGGAGCATTGTTAAGCTAAATCAGCACTGTTTGAGCAATCCTCATTTAAATATTTTAATTAAGATTTAAATTTCTGCGGATTTTTAGACCCAAATTGCTTTCAAAATCTGAAGCTTTTGAAGGGAATTCCAAATCCATTTCTTAACATGTTTGAAAAATTTGTCTGACAACATAAATAACAAAATTAATGTTGCCAAATTGTCGCAATGGAAGAAACTATGGGGTTTTTTGTTTGTAGGTGTTTTTTTTTTTAACGTTTGTTACTCAATTCCCCCTGCTGGTCAAGTCCTGTTGCCGAAAAATGATTGAACAAAATAACGATTGCTAATTAGGTTTGCTTTAGAGTTTAGACAATATGACCATAAAAATCACGTAGTAATCCCAAAAATTCGTTACTTATTTTTTTTTTCATTTCTTAGACGGATTAGGGTGACAATATTTTCATTACTCTAATCCAATCCAAAACATGTTCTCTGTATTGTCAGCCCATTTGTAAACACAAAAAGGCACAGGAATTGATTAACCTTTCACGTTGATTAAAGTTTCACACATCAAAGGCTTCTGTTGTTTCCCCCTTAATTTATTTCGCATCAATGAAGTTAGAATACTGTTTAATTAATTATTTTGAATGTTGGCTATTTGATTCATTAATGAACTTGGAGTGTGTTTCTGTGTTGGATGTTGGATGTATGTGTAGATACTTATAATTTCATCTGCATTTGAAAAAAAAATACCAACATTGCTTTGAGAAGTATTGGAAAGGTGTCAACACTAAAAATATTTAATCATACTATAGACATTTGGGCAGCAATGAAATCTACCGGACATCGCGATTGCTTCGACATCAAGCGATGGACAAAATTATCAAACTTTTATTGCTTGAATACGAGGCTTTTGGCTACTTTGTATGTGTGTATTTTATGGCATTCTTTTGTAATGTGAGTTTTGTTTGTGCAGATATTTTTTTTTTGTTTCCTTTTCTTTTTCGTCATATTATATTGCCAAGGACGTTCATCTTATGATTTGTGTACGTAAAAGTCCAATATCCCTTCATTTTCACCCACGAAGGGCTTGGACTCTTTCCGACGTAAACGACGTGGACACCGTGCCTTAAGTATTTTCAAACGATAAAAAATACTAACATCCACTTGAGCTTTGCCGCAGTCGGGTAAAAAGGAACTACAAAATAATTGTTCTACGTATTAGTGAGTTTTGACCACAACAGTTATTTAATTAAGCAAACAATCAATCTGCCTAGCCTTTTCTTAACTATGTTGGGGTCGGCTTCCAGTTTAACCGGATGCAGCTGAATACCAGTATTTTACATGGAGTGACTGCCTATTTAACCTGCACTAACCAGGGGTAACACGATACCCCTTGGTAAGACAAGTTGTCAGACTTTTTGGGCTTTTGACTACTCGTAACGACTGTAAAAAATCTTCGAATGACAGCTGGGACCAACGGCTTAACGTGCTTTCCTAGGCACGGAGGGGTCTCAATAAGTACATGATAGATGGTCAGTCATCGCAACGCGCTCCTATTTAATTTAGCAAACGTTTTTAATAAATTCTTTCTTTATTATATAGTAGCTATTCATATTAAATGCATAGGTACTAATAACTTCTCTTTATTATATAGTAGCTATTCATATTAAATGCATAGGTACTAATAACTTCTCTTTATTATATGGTAGCTATTCATATTAAATGCATAGGTACTAATAACTTCTCTTTATTATATGGTAGCTATTCATATTAAATGCATAGGTACTAATAACTTCTCTTTATTATATAGTAGCTATTCATATTAAATGCATAGGTACTAATAACTTCTCTTTATTATATGGTAGCTATTCATATTAAATGCATAGGTACTAATAACTTCTCTTTATTATATGGTAGCTATTCATATTAAATGCATAGGTACTAATAACTTCTCTTTATTATATAGTAGCTATTCATATTAAATGCATAGGTACTAATAACTTCTCTTTATTATATGGTAGCTATTCATATATACTAATAACTTCCGTTCATTGAAATATAAATGCATTCAGCAGAGCCGTAACTTTCGCTTAGGTAAGTGGCCCCGGGGCAGGACAAAAATTGGGGCCTACTCGTTCATCAATACTTTTCAATGCTTGGAAGGCAACAAAAAATACTTTTTTATTTAAGGCTATATTTAAAATATTTATTATAATGATACTTATTTTTGCAACGTAAACAAAGCGGATCAAATCTGTTCTATTCTATTTTTCTTTCTGGAAATGGTGTCGTTGTCGACAATTCTGCCATTATCAGATGTGTTGAGAGAAAACGTGCGAAGGAAGAAAAAAATAAATCCAATAATAACCATTAAAGCCAGCCATTTAAGATACGAGAACGACCTCGATCCATACTAATTAATATCGCCCTTAAGCCATCAATTTCTTTATAGTACTTTTACAAACGAAAAAAGAATCGTAAATCAAAATCCGTTGTTTCTGCAAATCATCTGACTGTCAAGTGAAATGAATGTTTTTGAGCCATTTATGTAATAATAGCTTAACATTAAAGTTTCATTTCAGGGAATTTTAGGCCATCGCCTGAAACAATTTTTCTGAGTAATAAATCACACGTCCAAATGAATGTGATTTAGTTATATTTATTCAGAGTTTCTCGATTTCACAATAATTCATCGGTAGAACGAGTTTGCTACGGAATTTTGAAACGATAGCCTGTGTTAGAAAAGGAAAGAGGAGAAAAAAAGAAAGATCAGATATGGATGTGCCCAGCATGGCCACTACATATAAAAGATTTTTCTGAGGAAATAGGGCAAGAATAAGAAATAATAACATCTTTAGTTAATGTTGTTATTAATGTTGTATGTAAATGTTCTCTACAATAAATTAAAAAATTGTGAACTTAAGGGGGATGCGCTGAGGTAGCCTGCGAAATTCAAAGTTTGTTACGTTTTTTGCAATTTGCAGCCTTATCATCTTTCACACAGTCCATCCATCGTTTCTTTGGTATCCCCTACTCCTAAAGCCATTCATACTCAAAACTTTCTAGCCATACCATCTTTCACACAGTCCATCCATCGTTTCATTGGTCTCCTCTACTCCTAAAGCCATTCATACTAAAAACTTTCTAGCCATATCATCTTTCACACAGTCCCTCCATCGTTTCATTGGTTTTCCCTTACTCTTATAGCCATTTGAACTCAAAACTTTCTAGCCATACCATCTTTCACACAGTCCATCCATCGTTTCATTGGTCTTCCCTTACTCTTATAGCCATTCATACTCAAGACTTTCTAGCCACATCATCTTTCACACTGTCCATCCATAGTTTCTTTGGTCTTCCCCTACTCATAAAGCCATTCATACTCAAAACTTTCCTCATGACATATCATAATAAGTTGTACCCGTACGCTTCTTTTATCAGTGTATTATCAGATAAGCGTAGATTACCCCAAAATGCGAACAAAATATTTGTAGAATTCGTACAATTTTACGAACAAAAACGGATCTTAACAAAATTCTACTTTCCACCAGTGGCATTTGGGTCGACATCGATTTTTGCTATAAATATGTTTTCGGATGAAGACAGTTATTCTAGTCTACCTAAATTAATTCCCTCTTTTATTCCAGATATGTTTTGTTTAGGTGTAAGTCTTCCAAAGGTAATAAAAAAATATAAAAATCTGCTCGGATTATTGATGTTCTTTGTTTTGTTAGTCAATTCTAAATTACAAGTAGGTAATTACATCAAAAATAATGAACGAATTAATTAGTTTAGAAGACTTAGAAAAATTTGAAAAATTCTAAAACTCAATAAGCCATTCCAATGCAATCAATCAGCAACAGTCAGATTGTTACCCGTAACATAAGTACATATTTCCACACATTACTTACATGAAAGACCATAACAAAATAAAATGATCAAGCTAAAACACAATAAAATAAATAGCAGTACAATAAAATAAACAACACATTCCCCAGAGAACTAACTACTTACTTTTTTCCGGAAAATTTCCAACATTTCTGAAAAATTAATCTGAATTTTTTGCTTATACCTCTTTAACAACAATATTCTTTATTACTTTCCTGCCTTAGAGCCTTCTATGTATTGTTACAAAAGCTAATTAAGTGCTTCCTACCGCTAATGGCAGTTTGGTGAAAATACAAGGGTTATTTAGTAAAATCCGCTTGTTCAACAATTTATATCGCGGTCATTTGGGGGAGAAGTGAATTATTCAGCTTAAGTGCCTGGTATTAATATTGTTTTAATTCTTCGTGTTTTAGTGTTCGTTGTTAACATACAGCTTGGAAAAAGTACACTTATTAAATTTTTGTTAGAAAACATACATACACACAGAGTGGACGCGCATAGACGCGCATCCTGAAAAAAAAAATTCGCGGTTCCATACATTTTGACCGAGTAGGTATTGCACTTCTTTAAGAAACAGCTGTTTTTTTTAAAATTACCAACCTAAAGTTTCAACGCACGGGGGTATCAAGTATCATGTACAGAATCCATGGTAACAGGTTTCGCGTCGATGTCCCTGCCACCCTGTATATGTATAAACTCACTCCTTCTTCCAATGAGGGTAGGCAGAAACGACGGAACGCCACCTGCTACGCTCCTTCCATACTCCTGTTGCCTCGTTTAAATTCATACATCTGGTCATATACGCAAGCCGGTTGCGAGTACTAAGCACCTGACTTTTCTGAAGAACATCACCAATAAGGTACTTTTGGGGCGTCGGTAGTAAAGTATTTACACGCCCGCCGGGCGTTCCCATCGTTTCCATTCACATTTGTGGTGTAAATACTTTTTGTTAGTTACCTTTCATTCTTCCTCTCAACATGACCAAACCATCTAAGCAAACTCTTTTCAAAATGTTAGAATATTCTCAGAAAAACCACTGTTCAAACTTTGTTTAGTATATTGTATATTTTTTGTTTCGTTATTTTGTTCTGTTTGAAATTAAAACATGATTTTATCATGTTTTTACTGATTATGACTTATGAGTCATTTATTATGTGCAAAGGCTGCAACATATACAGCTTTTTGTTTGGCTTAATAAGTTTGTAACACAGTACAGCAATATCTCATATAAAATAACCGTTGAAATTATAGGTTTGCAGCAAAACTGCAATATTCAATAGTAACTGCACTGCTTTGAAACCAAAAATATTGTTTACTGCCGTTTTGGTACCTATAACTGGATGTTGCTACCTTTACATCTATAAGACTCTTATATTTCAATTTTAAACTTATTTCGTTGCAAAAAGTCATAATTTGAATTCTTCATTTTATCCAAACAAATTCCTCGAGACAACAAAAAATAAGATGAATATTTACTTTGTAAGATATGAACTTGAATTTTTAAATATTGGACGCTTCGCATTCCCGTCCAGAGTATTTTATTTTTATGATTTCTTTTTATAGCATTTGCGAGGGGTATCAAAAAAAGGTTGCACCCATAATATAGAGGACTTTTTCTGTGGTTTCAGTCATAGGTTAAGGTGTGACGGTCTGGAGGAGTAACTTCTTTTAGTAAGCACCAAAATGTTGGTTTAATTCGGGTCTACACTGTCATTATAAATAATTTCATAAATATACGTATAGAATAATGTAGTTGCGGTGAAAAAAATCGTACACCCAATGGTCTAAGGGCGCCAATAACTATTGAAGGGTTGTAATGTAGCAAATCTAAACTATTTCCTTCTCTTAAGACGCTGACAACAGGTAAACCGCTGTCACTCTCAGACTGCATACAAAAGAAAGAGAAGCGCAATGACACTACGCTTGTAATTTATTGAAAAATATGAAGTAATTATTTGCTAACTCAAAAATGAGCTGAGTAATCAAAAATAAAAAACAACCAAGTTTTGCGTACAAAAAAGTCATTCCTGTTATTAATTAAATACCAACCGTACGTTGATATTTAATGCAGATATTTTGGATTTAAACTCAAAATAAAGGGTTAGTTTACCGTTAATTTGTTTCGAGATTTTTTTTTCTAAACGTGTTTTGGTAACTACCAAGTTCTGAGAAGTATGTTCAAGAATAACATATATTTTTTCCGCTACCACAAACTTTATAGATTTGGCAATTTTTTTGTTTAAGACAAGCCTACTTTTATCATTTGCCTCTTATCGGCGTCTTAATATGAAGAGGTTTGTGCTGTAAAGTGTAACCTTTTCAGGCCATTAAATGCCCAATTATTTTTCCTAGCACTCGTACAAGTGCCCATTTTGCGTAAAAGCCTTCATGAATGATTAATGACTTGGCCACTTTTCATTAGTGTAAGTAGCTTTTTGACAAAAATGTCAACTTTTATAATTTCAGTAATGATCTTAATGAATATTGTCTCAAGTTATTAAAAAAGGAATGTCTTTTGATAAAGTTCTTAATAATAACATTTAAATTAATGATGCTTTTTAAAATTGTCTCTTACTTCTTCCGAAAATGTTATTATGACGTTTAAGAAAACAAGTTTAATCATAAATGAAGGAATGTTCATAATTATTTATGTTCTCATTTCGGTGCCGTCTCCAAAAAACACTTTTCACCGTATTATACAGTAATAGACAAAAGTCTACGTCTATACTGCTGAACAAACTATTTGGTAAGCAAATTCATGTCATTTATCTTCTAGGTGTTTTCCAGTAACAACGGAAATGGGCTCTGAAATAAATCCATTTATTTTCAAGGCATTCTAGGTCTTGAGTTAGTCGAAGCTTTTTATCTGCTCCATTTAAAATACGAAATATCATTATAATAGTAAAAATAGATGTCTAACCTAATACCAATGCAGAATATTAAGAGAAACAGAACACTGTAAAGTATTATTAATGTAACTTTAACTTTAATGCTATGAGATCTATGTATGTACTTAAGTGATGAACGACTTAGCTTATTTAGATGATATTATTATTGTTGTACAAAACATTTTGTATTTACAGAACATTACGTGTTACATTCATTCTATCTAATTCCATTTAATTTTACAATTTATTATGGTATTATTTTCATTTAGAACTTTTGGATAATTTCAACAAATCAGCCTTAACTTCTTAATGTGATTGTAACAGCAAATTCCAGTGCAATTAAAATATTAAGAGTACTTTTAAAAAATTATAATTATGTAGTTTTATCTTTTACATTTTCTATTTACACTTAAACTTAAGGTAGGTCAGAAAAATATTTAGGTAAAATATCTATCGGACATTCAACACCAATATCATACATAATTAACTACAAACATAACTAATGAATTCAATCACTTTTACATCATCGTGTGACCCGAGTTTGAGCTATGTAAGTCTTAAATAATTTGCGCAATTGGTAATACATTATTATGATTTACATCAGTACCTATTAATTTGCAACAATAAAGAAAAAAACCTGCAATACCTAGATAAATTGAAATTACTTTAACATTTCTTATTCATCCATAGTAGTAACAAATTGTCACCATATTTCCATAGCATAATTTTGATAGATAAGAGTCTTCAAACAATATTTCTTTGTGAACACCTAAAAAGGTTTTTGTTGTTTTATTGCTAAATCCACTGTGATTTGAGGTCCGTAATACAGTCAAGTGGAGTGGAAGGGATATTTATAATAATTTGTATTGTAGGTACTTGTGTCAATCTGCCTAGCCTTTTCCCAACTATGTTGGGGTCAGCTTCCAGTCTAACCGAATGCAGCTGAATACCAGTATTTTACATGGAGCGACTGCTTATCTGATCTCCACAACCCAGCGACTGGGTAATACGATACCCCTTAGTAAGACTGGTTGTCAGAATTTCTGGCTTCTGACGACCCGTAACGACTGTCAAAGATCCAAGAATGACAGTCGGAACCAACGGCTTTACGTGCTTTTTGAGGCACGGAGGAGTTTCGGATGTAAAGATGGTCACCCACCCACGGACCAACCCCGGCAAGAGTAGCTTAACCTGATGAATTGACCCGTGTGGCTGTTATTACTTTGCCACGAGCTCCTCTTTGTAGACACTTGTGTCGTAGGTATTAAACAAAATATACGACAGTTTGTAATAATTTAGTTTAGGGCTTGTTTTCACGTTACAAAGATTAGGTATTTGGATAAAGGAATTACATTTATGCGATCGCAAAAACTGATCGATCAATTTAACTTTTAATATAATTTTCTAGAAAGACAATTATTTTTGACTCACTTAAATTAATACCAGTATAAACATTTTTTAATAGAGCTTCCAGATCCACTCATCACGTTAGTATGACCTAATAAAAAGGTATTACCTGATTATTGGTGAAACACTAGTTTAATTCAACCATGGTCTAAAAGGGTTTACAAAGGAAACATTAAAACGGTTACCTAAAACTCCAAATTATCAAAATACCTCACTGAACAAAATACCAACAGTAACAACAACTTTTTACGATGCTCAAACAATTTCGCCAATTTCCAACTTTAGGTAGGAGCTTAATAACCAACGGTAGTATAAAACCTCATATCACAGTGAACGATCCAAGTACCATTATAATATTCACATCGCATTCATATTCAAAATGGCGGCTTACAAGCTGAGTAAGTACCTAATGAACCAGGAAATAGTAAAAAATCCAACCATGAAAATTAAACTAGATCAAACACAGAACGTCTTTTGCAATGAATTTATAAAACTGAGATTTGACGAAGCGGCACTGAAGGGATCAAATAATAATGCAAATACCGTAAGATATAGAGATGTTCATGATTATTTACAAATCCGTGTAGCAAGGTATAGAGACAAAATCTCACTGCAAATGAATTTGAAGCTTAACTTGTTTCAGTATGATCGAGTATCGACTGTTCACCAGATGTAAAAGAAACTTGCCAGTCTATCTTGGATCTTTTTATACCAGTTGCTGGTTCGCGTTTATTTGCTGTAATATAAACTAAGCAAGTACCTATTACAAGCCGAAAAATAACTAACATTCTTAACGTTTATTTTTCTTACACTTTTTTATCGTGAGCCGCCAAAACGCTACTCTAAAATCAGGGGAATAAAAAGCGTATATAAAGGGATTGATTGCTGAATTGAACCACCCTAACCACGTAAGTATATACATTAAAACTGGATTCACGTAATTACTTGGTATGAAAGGGGTGAGTAGGTAGTAAAGGAAAAATGGAAGCCAGCAGGCAACGAAACCGCCGACAACGAGACTTAAAGTCTGTGCGGTTTTCGTCTCTCTTCGTAAAGAAGATACACGATTATTTTCTACATGTTCCTTCATAGAATGAGTTCTTCTTGTGGTGTTCTTATATTTAAAGTTAGCTTTGAATGTGACGTCATTGTTGTAGAATCTTGATTCTTTTTCCTTACTTCTATATTTCTTTTTCTTTTCTTGTCTGAAGCAACAGGGGCATTTGTGGTCTTGTGAAGAACAGTCGCTCGGTTGTGTGGAGTTTTTCGAAGTCTGTTTGGAAGCTGATTGTCGTAACGACATCTTGTCAGATCCGGATTCCGATTCGGTGCGGATGCAGGAGAGTTTTCCTTTCTGAAACAAGGGGATTTTGTTAGAGTAAGGTTCGTATATCCTACTTTTGTATTATGTAGAAAACATCTGCACTTTTGCGTTGCGTTATGCTCTGAAGACCGCAAACAGGTAGCTGCAGCAAAATGTACCTACACTATATTTTATACCTAATATCATCTTTTATAACTAAAACTATTTTCATTGTGAATGAACTCCAACAAAGGCGCAGCTGGACAAATTTCAAATCTACATAATTATAAATTAGGTATAATCTCCTAAATTGAACAATCTTGCTTGCCATCCATTTATTTTATTACAAAATGGCAATTAAGTTGTCGTAAAAAGTTAATGAAAAGTAGATCAAAACCAGCAGTAAAAAGAATAACTTGGCCAAAGTAGGTTTATTTCCTATTAATCTCAGATTCTTTAGATTAAGTGAACTCAGACGTTGGATCAAGAATGTTTTAATAAAGATTTATATTTTGTTTGTTTTGCGAGCCTTTTTCTCAGTTATATAATATACAGGGCGAGTTATTCCGTTTGCTTTGGGACGAAAACTGAATGATATGTAATAAAGACACAATGCTTTAGACCTATTTAGTAACAGTAAAAAAAAGCTTAATTCATGATGCTTTTCAATTAATATAACGTTCCTTTGCTGGATTTAATCCTTATTACTATCGCTCAGTGTAATAATAAAAATCGGCCAAGTGCGAGTCGGACTCGCGCACGAAGGGTTCCGTACCATTATCTATAAAAACGGCAAAAAAATCACGTTAGTTGTATGGGAGCCCCCCTTCAAAAACGAGCTGTTCGAGCAATTTACCCGCTGGGTGCCAGAGTTTCTCTAAGAGATTTTTTTAAAGATATTGGTGTACTCACGGTGGCATCACAATTCATCTTCGCCAACATCTTATATTTTAGGCAAAATATACACTTATACACTAAAAACAGTGATATTCACAATATTAACACCAGAAATAAGGATAAATTACGTGCTCCATTTCACCGGCTTCATAAGGTTCATAACTCATTTGTTGGACTTGGTATAACTTTTTATAACAAGCTACCCTCTTCTTTGTTAGATTTGCCTTTTAATGCGTTTAAAGTTAAAAGTTAAATCCAATCTTTGTTCTAAGGCATACTATTCTATCAATGACTACTTAAACGATAAGTTGGTCGCTGTGATTAACTCAAGACAATGTTCATGTTCTTTCTTCAGAATTAGCGTACCTACTGACAGGTTATATGAGTTCATATAATTATTTATTTTTATTTGACTGTCTAAGTCATTTTTTTTATTATTTATTAGTGACATAATATACTCATGAAAATGTTTTTTTATGAGTTGTATTGGAATAAGTGGTTAGCTAGCAACCTAGACAATTGATTATATTGTTCTTGCCTGAGCAACCGGCAGCAAGTTCGTCATGCTCCCTTAGATGTCACTGCTTGCGGTAGCGTCGGGGGTCGGGTTGCCTCCTTCCCTCAAATATGGCGAGTGGGCTGATGGCTGATCTTTGCGTTATGCTCGTAAACGGGTGCTGCTTGTGGTGACTGGTCGTCTTGCTGACCATGGTTATATTATTGTTATTAATGATTAACTGTTTTTTATTTTACTACGAGGGTGCTAGTTTATCATCTTTGACTTCGAGTTACAGCTATAGCTTTATGTAAGCGGGCACGCCCATTATGCCTGGAGGCTTTTATTGAGGTATGTTCTGCTTACGTTATTTCTGCTTGAGTATAGTTTTCGACGATTTTTATGTTTTTTTTTTGTATAGAGTGGCATGTGCTAGCAAGGAAAATAATTTAATTTAATGTTTTGTTGCGTAATGCAAATTCTTTTACATTTTATTGTATAGATTCAAGTTTTATATCTGAACAGACAGCTGTTCTGCGGGGGAGTTTGTTGCGCCACTTCTTCTTCCCAGCTAAAGCACTAGAAAATGGTGAAGGGTGGGCGTTTTTGGAGGACTGTCTTATGTAATTTTTGACGTTCGAAAAGTGCTGATTCTCAGGCTAGTTTGAATAAATGACTTTTGATTTTGATTTTTGATTTAAATATTTGTTTTATTTTAATTTAATTATTTATTTTTATAGTTAATATATAACTAAATATTCTGTGAATATTTCAACCGTCTACCTGTTGCCGTTATCAATATCAAGCAAAAACGAGCAAAATAATCACGTTTGTTGTATACGAATACAATACGTTTGTTGTATGGGCTTGTTGCCCCCTTAAATATTAGTATTTTTTGTTATAGCGGCAACAGAAATACATCATCTGTGAAAATTTCAATTGTCTAACTATCACAGTTCATGAGATACAGCCTGGTGACAGACGGACAGACAGACAGACGGCGGAGCCTTAGTAATAGGGTTCCCGTTTTACCCTTTGGGTACGGAACCCTAAAAATGATTTTGTGAAGAAAGGGTTCGATTCCTGGTTAACTAAGATGCTTTTCTCTCTTTTCACCTTCGTTTTCTTAATTTCTATAAGTAATTCGTATGGTGTACTCAATACAAAGTATTCTATTCTATTAATTTTCAGGAAATTTATGCATTAAATTACTCCAACATCGAGCTAATTTCTTAGTTTCGGTTTTCGACCCAAATGTCCCGTCTTAAACTCACTCTGTAGATAAAATGGAGACTAAGCTTAATTTAGTGGATGCTAAAGCTGGCTCCTCGATAAAGTAGCATTCATAGTTGCCTTTCATCTTTTTGGTGAATCTTCTTTCGCATAAGAAAGAAATGTGTTCATCATTTCTTTTTAAAGGTTGGTTTTAGTTTTATTTACAAAAACTGCTTCCGTTCTTCACTTTAATTAAATTGCGATATTTTTTCTAAAGGTTTATATTCAGTTTTCTACTATGTATAATGTTATTATCATTCTGTGCTTTTTCTTTTCACTTCACAATAATTAAGAGGTCAAATATATAGCTAGACTTTGACAAAGTGGATTTACGGACATGAACCTAGTTTTTGAACCTCTGTAACAATCTCGCCGTGAAATCTTAGGTGAAGTGAGATTTAAGTGAGCTGTCATTCCACCATGCTAGGTATTGACACAATTGACAGCTTACTTCAAGTTCACTTCACCTATGTTTTCACGGTGAGATTTTTATAGAATAGCACTACTGATCAATCAACAGCATCAAACATCACGCTTTGTTTCTCTAAAGGGTAGTATACGTTTCACCCACATTTCGTTAGTAGCGAGCGTATTGCCATCAACCGAGCATAAATCCGGACTCCGGACTACTACTATGAAAGTCCTCATTTGATCATTTATCTTCGAATTCATCTTTTTAACTTCACTAGTCTCCATTTTCTACCCTTCCATCACAATCACACATCCATAAATTATTTAGGTTTAACATATAAAATGTCTGCTGCTTTCACAACTAAAAGGTCTTGCTAACATCGAAGAAGAAATTCTCTTTTCCTACCTCAATGAGCATTGAAAAGTCTAAGAATAGATATGTGAGGCATTTCTTTTTTCCCTATTCTGAATTCAGTTGTGTGGGCGAGTACCTACTGACGCACTTGTATCTACTTATTAATAATAATATTATGTTTAGATGTTGAAAAGGGTAATTGTTATTCCCATCTGTTGTAGGAGATATTATAAAGAAATCTAAAGACGTTAAATATATTGAAAGGTATGACACAAAATAGGCACACAATCTACAATAATTCTTTATATAATAATCTGCAATCTACAATATAAATATCATATATAAATAATCTATAATAAGCAATAATAACAAAAATATCAACAACAATAATAACAACAACAAAAAAACACACACAAATTAACAATAATATCTATAATATTATATATTCTTCAAATAAACAATTCTTCAATAGAAGAGGTAAGAGAACAAAAGACACAATTTTAATGAAAACAATCAATAAAATTATGTCATGTCAAAGATAACTCAGAACTAGGGAAAGTCACTGTAGATAGTGATAATAATAAAGTAGATAGAAACAAATTTTCTAATTTCAAAATTCATAATAAAAATTAATTAGCAAATATTTATTGCACGCCTCACAACGCTTGAGCATTTGAGTGTGCTTCACTCTCAATATGTCGCCTTGTCAACTCAAAATGTTCCGTTCTATACCCTCAATTATACAGGGAATTCACAATAGCAGGGAAGTTTTAAAAACCAGACACTTGACATTATAATATGAATATATTTTTAGATAGTTATACCCTGATTTAAATAATAAAAAATGTAGTTAAAAAATTACGTGTAGTGCTTTCCGTTGGGAATTGTGTCTGTTTGTCGTCACGATTCACGTCAATGGATTGACCTAAATCATTTTAAAGTTTTCTTTCATCCTTCCGATGAGCGCTATTGATTTTAGTTATCAAACTAAACCATTCTTTAACCATTCAAAAGATATTAACAAAAATAGATTAATCTTCTTAGATGTTTTTCCGTAAAAATATCGTCAACATTTTTCTGTTTATGAGGCGTGCACCTTTGGATTTACCATTTTTTTTCAAATACTACGATTACTAGAAGTTGACTTAAAAACAGATCTCGCATAAACATTATCTTAAAGCCTTAACCTTTCAAAATTTCCGAGTAGTAGAATACTCGTAGTAAATTCCTCGAAGCATTTACGCAACATCAACCCCAACACGGCTAAATAACAATAACAACACAAACATACCACAACAGATGTTGTTTATCTGCCTAAGGCATGAAAACAACTCATTTCCTTCTAAGGCTCGGTTATAAACTCCCCTTGATCTTCTTTCATTACGACCTTCAAAGGATCGTTGGTAGTTTTATAACATAACATGACAGCGCGCCTGTAGTCCCTGAAGGGATAGGCAGAGGTGTTCACTATAGTAGAGGTGTTCACTATAGTACACCCGCATTTCGCCAGTTATGTTTAAATGACGGCACGGTTGGCGCAGTGGTTAAGCGATTGACTGCTGCACTGCGCGTCGCGGGTTCAATTCCCGCACTGAACAAATATTTGTATGACCTATAAGTAGTTGTTCCGGGTCTGGCTGTTTGTGTATGTGAGTTTAAATGTTTGTAAACGCACCCACGATACAGGAGAAATTCCTAGTGTGGGGCAACGTTTAAAAAAAAAAAAATCTAAATGGAGTTGGGGAAATGCTATGTAATAGGGAAGTCAAATGACTTCGAGTCGTAGGTACTACATCTTTTAAATAAATAAAACTTTATTTCAGACTAAGAAGGCCCATAATTTTGTTAGTATTGTGGTGTTAGTAACAATAGTGCTTAGGTATATAGGTTCGTATTATTAGTTTTTAAAAATACTTATGTATCAGACCTATGCCTGTCCCCACCCAGTGTCACTGAAAGAGACAGTCCGTGCTGGCAGCAATCATTTTCAGAATGTTGTTGTCACTACCATACAGACCGCTTTCTTTCGCATGATGGCATGGAAACCATCTGTGCGAGCCTCCGCGAACATTCCAGAAGCGCTATAAGGCTTTAAGGTTGACTGTACCGGTGAGGAACACGGAAAAGGCAGCCTTCATTGAACAACAGTAAATTCAATGTAGACTTTGACAAAGTATAGCGATCTAGAAAGCTTTAGCGAAATAGAATTCTATTCTGTTATAAACCGGATCAAGTATATTATTTAGGTAAATCTGTTCATTTCGTTCCGGGTGGAACCAGAACGTACTTGGCAAATTGATCAAAGTCGTACAAATCATCTCCCTTTTTATTTTTTTTTTGTTGCGGGGGTGGAAAATCCTCATGGATGTCCTCCGCACTGGGGCGGGTGGAGGGGTTGGTCAGACTCTTACTGACTAAAAACCACCCCAGTGTTTCCTTCCCACACTTGCACCGGGGATCTTGAGATCTAGTATTACTTCCGCGATCCCCGGACAAATCATCTCCCTATCCTAACCTTTTCCCAACCATGTTGGGGTCGGCTTCCAGTCTAACCGGCAGCAGCTGAATACCAGTATTTTACATGGAGCGACAGCTTATTGGAGCTCTATAACCCAGTTACTAGGTAACACGATGTCCTTTCGTAAGAATGGTTGTCAGACTTTCGGGCATCTGACTACCCGTAACGATTGCCAAAGATGTACAAATGGCCGCCAGGACCAACGGCTTAACAAGCTTTCCAAGTCACAGAGTGGTCTCGGTATGTATTGAATGGTTACCCATCCACGGACCAACCTCGGCAAGGATTGCTTAACCTTGAAAATCGGCCCGTGCTGTTGTTTTTATTTAGCCACGAGCCCCTGATCAAAGTCTTACAAACACGACGATTAAGTAGAAATATCTCGATATTTCATCATCATTATTATGATTATCTTGTCCTTATCCCAATTAATTCAATCAAAAGGCTTTTATTTGCTGAATTTTATCGATTTGGTCTGATAACAAAATCTCAAATGGTGTCGGACGGCTTGGACCTGAAAACGGGTACACATCATAAGGGTTACGCATCATTATAAATAAAAAATAAAAAATTGAACCGAATTGTTTTCTGTCCGTCGTCATGGAGGATGACTTTTGGCCGCAGGACGTGGTATTCCGTCGCTTCCACGGACAAGTGCCACAGGACAGCACAAGGACAAGCTAGTGAAGTGAAGTGCGACTAACATAGTTTTAAGCTATATTTATTAACACGAGTTTTTGTTATATACTTTTTATATATGTTAGTTTGTAAGGTATATGTCTATGGGCCATTGTAGCCTGAAATAAATGGTTTATTATTATTATTATTATATTATAAACAACTATATATCTCGATAGATCGGTAAAAACATGTTAAAATGTTCAAGAACATTTTACAATAATTTGAATTTCCTTTTTGAATTTCGTGCATATTAGCTGTCGAGCTCTACAAATGAGAACCTGCTTAAATGCTACCTAGCAGTCTCCGTCGAGATCTAGACGACTTGTCACAGTTTTGAGCTTTGTCTCAGATTTGATACGCTTTGTTTACGTTGTGAAAAATAAGAATCATTATAATAATTTTTAAATAATTTCTAGATTAAAAAGTATTTTTTTCCCTTCCAAGCATTGAAAATTATTAAAGAACGAGGCCCTATTATTCACCCTGGCCGGCCTCGGGGCACTTAAGCGAAAGTAACGGCTCTGTTGACGGCTCATTGGTGTTGGTTATTTTATGTTAAGTTTCAGCAATCTGTACCCGGAATAAAAAATCCGCTGTTCATTACAGGCACTTTACATCTGACAACCGTGAAAAAAAATTCTTGTCCACACGATGACAACATCTGTTTACCATCTGCTTGCTTTTTGCGTCGACCAATAAAACAAAAATGCTTAGTAATATTTTGTTTCAACAAATTTCTCTCGGCTCTGTTAAGCCGGGTCTGCTGCGCCATGTTTTTTGGTTATTAACATGTTAACAAACATATTGAGTGTTTTTGTTTTTTAGAAATGTTTTTGTTACGAAAATCTCTTTTCAACACTGAGTTCCGACGAGGAAGACGTGTCTGCTGTTCTAGCAGTAGTAAATTTAGTTTTACAAAGAAATAATAGAAATAGATTCCGTGTCCGACTCTTGATAAATATTGAACGAACGTGGTCGCAGATACGTGCGACCACATGCATTCAATATTTACGAAAGTTGAAAATTGATGATAGGTTCGGCTTATAAAAATACTTCTATTTTTAGGGTTCCGTAGTCAACAAGGAACCCTTATAGTTTCGCGATGTCTGTCTGTTCCCAGCTTAGCTCAGAGACTCTTAGTACTAGAATGCTGTAATTTGGCATGGGTGTACAAATAAAATCATGTAAAACATTTTGTTTAGGGTACCTCTATTACATGTAAAGTGGGGATGATATGTTTTTTTCTCGTCTATCCCATAGTGTGGGGTATTGTTGGATAGACCTTTCAAAAATATTGCGGGTCTGTGAAAATCATTTTTCAATTCAGAGATCCGTTTGCATAATATTAAGCTTTAAAAAACATTTTTTTGTTAGAGTGAAGTTCCCCCCCTGCCAGCTAAACGGTTGTTATTGAATATGTGAGAAAATTCATGCCGGTAGTATATAATTATAACGAAAATTAAAAGAAAACTATCACAGCTAAGTTGGCTTTACAAGTTAACAAGTAATAGCCGACAAACTTACATTTGCAGTTGGAGAATTGACTGTAACGTATATCGATGTATGGGAGAACAAGTTTTTCAACTACAATGTTAAGTTTGTTTTTGGGATAAATTCGTCCCAACTACGGAACCCTGCATTGTGCGTGGTTCGACACGCACTTGGCCGGTTTTTGTAATTCCAATTGTTTTTGATGTGTCCAAAAAGGCATCTTGCCTTTTATATTTATTTTTAATGTCTATTGATGTAGCGTCCCATATAACTGGTCTTTTTTGAATAACTTGTATATAAAACAAAGTATTTTTCATTATTCCACTTCATCATTAATTACACAAACTTTAAAAAAAAAATGAGTGAACCCCCCCCCCCCCCCTCCCCCTAGCCCCCCGCAGGCGAACGCGGGTGATGTTATCCGTTCGTCGCGGCAATCATGTTTATGTTTTTTATTTAGGCCACGCCCCCAAATCGTGTTTACAAAAATGTTTAAGTGTTTATTAACTCACAAACATGGTGCAGCAGACCCGGCATTACAATGATCACAGATGTCTGACCACCCTTTTTCGACCAATAAGAATAGAAAAAAGACCCAAGGAAGAGAAAGCTTTTAATTAATGTTTGTAATGTTTTTATATTTTATTTCGACTAATGTCTCGGGTTCAGTTACAAATTTGCAGAGCTTTTAGTAACAACTAACGTGTTTACGTAGCATTTGTGGTTCTTTGAATCATTGTCTTTGTATCTTCTCACCACACGACAGAGGCATGAAATCTTGTTTCTGCGGTGGCAAGGACTAACCATTAGTCAAATTGCTGGGGATCTGCATACAACAGTAAGTACTTTTTTTTTATTTTTGTTTATGTTTTATTAGGTTTGGCGCTTATCCATAGTGAGTGTTTTCAATTTAAACTTAACTAGCTGCACTCCGTAGTTTCACCCGCATAAGTCTCGATCCCGTGGGAATATCGGGATAAAAAGTAGCCTATGACTTAATCCAGGGTGTCAGCTACCTCCATACAAAATTTTATAAAAATTGGTCCAGCCGTTTGAGCGTGAAGAAGTAACAAATATACACACGCACATTCACAAACTTTCCCCTTTCTCCTTTCCCCTTTCTTTTTCTAGTGTGATATACTAGCTGCTGTCTGCAACTTCGTATGCGATACAGGACAAAAAGTAGCCTAGGTATGTCTTTCTATAGGTCATGGTTTACCCATGTGCAAAATTTCATCCAAATCCGTTTAGCGTGAAAGCGGAAGAAACAAACTTACTTTCTCATTTGTATTAAGTTAGGTACAATGTTTTAATGATTTTGTTTAGATACTTATTTAATGTAATAAATATACACAATAGCAATAACAATTATTTAACTCCAGTTCCGCGCAAAATCTTCTTATCTAAGCTTGCTCAACTATTACATAAATTATATCAACTATTCGTGCAAAAAGCGAAATAATTAATATATTTTGGGTCCATTTTATATGAACAATTTTTTTAAACGCTAACGAAAGTTTATTTACTTTTTACAGAGAAATACTGTACGTATTATATACTCCGGCCGCGACGGTACGACAACGAAGGACATTTACGAAGACACACGTTACTCCACAAAAATATGGAAATAATGGTTCAGGTATTTCAAGAACAGCCATTGATGGATTCTTATTCAGAGACGATTTTTAAATCATGGTCGAAAATAACGCTTTGTTTGGCCATGGGATGTAACCCATTTATCCGCAGAGTGCAGTTGTGCCAGAACTGTAACTTGGTTGCAATGAAAATGTAATCGTTTATTCTATAAATAGTTTATCGGAATCACTTTTAAACATTTACACGTCATATTAAAAATTTGCTGTAGGGTTAGTGCCGGTCAACCCAGTCATTTTATAGTAGACTAGCTGCGCCCCGCGGTTTCACCCACGTAAGTCTCGATCAAATGCCTATGCCTATGTCTTAATCCAGGGTGTCAGCTACCTCCATACAAAATTTTATCAAAATTAGTCAAGCCGTTTGAGCGTGAAGAAGTAACAAACATACACACACACACACACACACTCACAAATTTTCGCCTGTATAATATTAGTGTGATATTAAACTATTAAATTTTATGGACAATATTCGGTGCTAGAGGTGCACACTGTGTGCATATATAATTACTATCCATCAGTGCGATTTTTGCGTGTTCTTTTTTTTTTTCTTTTTGGCTTCGCACGGTTTGTGCATTTAGCCAGTGTCATGTAAAATTAGGTAACAAGTATAAAGTTATTTAAATAATTATGAAATGAACTCCACTCAATGCATGATAAAGATGATTGATGATATCCCGCCCCACTCCCCTTGAGTTTAAGTAAAGACGCGGCACTTTACTGAAACCTCGCGCGGACTTCTTCAGAGAACTTAAAGTGATGTTGCACTGTTTTGTTTCATTTGCCTACACTAATGCAGGTTCAAGAACACTTAATGGTTAATAATCCACCACTATAATATTACACATTAATATTCGGCTAAACACAAATTTTTGAAAATAAAACAAAACTGCTAACATGACGCTTCACTTTCCCGCCAAGAAGTCTCTTGCGTGTTCTTGTGTAAATACGTCGGAGACTGCCACAGGTAATATAATTATAAATATGTTATGTTACTTACTTATGTTTCCTGAAGCCTAAATCTTTTGATTATGTGAATTTGTGTGAATATTGATTGTGTGAAGTCTCACCAGCCAATAACAAAATCGGCCAATTCTAAAGCGCTAGGAAACTGCGTAAGAAAGAATGAATTTATTTATTTATGAAATATATTATTCTCAGACAGCTTTACGAGAGCTCGCCGTCAGATAAGGACCAGGCCCGGGTCGACGGCGCGTTGTGTTCCACGCGCGCCTCAAAGAGACGTCAGCACGAATTGACGGGGTCCATTAGGGCCAATGCCTGCCAGGGTTGCGAGTTTGACTGGCACACAGGCAAATGAAGGAACACGGGTGGGTTTTAGTCAGTAAAAGTCTGACACGCCCTCCCGCTCCGCCCAGAGCGGAAGAAGTTATTTGATAATTTCCCACCCAACAAAAAAAAAAGACAGCTTTACGAGTCTCTTATTATTATAATATTGCGTTATATGATCTGACTGCCTCGTGGTCTAGTAGTCGCGAGAGCGAATGTTGTTGATCACAGGTTCGAGTCTCGTGTCTGCTATATTGTCGTATTTTTAAGCAGACGAAGTAAACTGACGTTTCGAAACGTAAAATCTTGTCATTATGATCCTGAAAGTTTTTTTTTGTGAACTAACATTTAGGCGTGCCCGCAGGGTGCCAAACGGAATCCTTATATTACTAAGCCTCTGCTGTCCGTCCGTCCGTCCGTCCATTCGTCTGTCTGTCACCGGGCTGTATCCCATATATATTCATTTCCGAAGTCGACACGGTTGGCGCAGTGGTTAAGCGATTGACTGCTGCGCTGTGAGTCGCGGGTTCGATTCCCGCATGGAACAAATATATGTATGACCTACAAGTAGTTGTTCCGGGTCTGGCTGTTTGTGTATGTGAGTTTAAATGTTTGTAAACGCACCCACGCTACAGGAGAAATTCCTAGTGTGGGGCAACGTTTAAAAAAAAAAAAACCTATTTTGACGTTCAAAAGTGACTTTGACTTTGACCATGACCCGTAATACGTAGACAGTTGATATTTTCACAGATTGTGTATTTCTAATAAAAATTAAATAAAGTCTAATAAACATGAAACATGTTTTTTTCGACGTTTTTTTGCTCGATCTTAAAACAGAACGCAACCCTTCGAGTACGAGTCCGACTAGCACTGGCCGGTTTTTGATTAGGTACCCACTAATATATATTTCTAACTTATCATAACATAACGCCTGTATGCCCCGAACGATTAAGGCTCGTACAGACTGGTGCGATATCGCGGGCACGACGCGACACTAGTAGCACAATTTCTATGTCGACGTCCACTGCTGGCCATAAGCCTCCCCCAAAAGGAGGGAAGGGTTGCCATAATCGCCACGCTTGGCAAGCGGGTTGGCGATCGCAGTATGGTGTTAAAATGCATAGAGAACGCTGCTGCTCATTCTCTAGTAAGTCCCTTAGTCGCTTTTTACGACATCCACGGGAAGAAATAGGTATAGGTATAATAATAATAATTCTTTACGTCCGGCACCACATGGAACCTAGAACCGGTACACCACACACATAAACACATTCATAAATTGAAGCTGGTGGCTACGTAATAACACAGTACGGGTCGATCGATCAGGTTAAGCTAGGCTTGCTGCGGTTGGCCCGTGGATGGGTGACCATCTGCGTGCCTTGGAAAGCACGTTAAGCCGTTGGTTTCGGCTGTTTGTAGATCTTTGACAGTTGTTACGGTTCGTCAAAAGCCCGAAAGTCTGACAACCAGTCTTACCAAGGGGTGTCGTATTACCCAGTAACTGGGTTGTGGAGGTCAGTCGCTTTGGGCACGCCGCAATTGTGGCGATAAGTCCCCTCTTTGAGGAGTGGCTAGAGAGGTGCCACGGCGTCCTCACCTTCCGCCTGATGCAAGTTCCTCACCGGACGCGGTTGTTTCGGGAGGTTCCTGTTTAGGATAAAGCGGGGGGAAACGCCCGGGTGTCACTACTGTGTGGATCGCCCGGAGGACACGGTGGAGCTATGCTTGGCTTGGGCGGAGCTCAGCCGTGTTCACGGAGGCGATCGGCGGCGGCGATCTCTCGCGTCCGGCCCTGGTTCAGGCCATGGATAAAGGGAGAGTGAGAGTGCATGGGAGGCCATCACCTCCTTCTGCGAAGCAGTAATGCTCGCTAAGGAGGAGGTGGAACACGTGTGGGAGAAGCAAAATTTGTGCCCTCACGCCCTTGGCGCAGGAGACGCCCTGGGCGTCGGGAGTCACAGGCCGATTCCCGGCCACCGTAGGCGCGGGCTTACGGACGGTGAGGGATGGGTAGCTCGCCGTCCGATAAAGACCGGGCCCTGGTCGATGGCGCGTTGTGTTCCACGCGCGCCTCAAAGAGATGTCAGCGCCAACTGACGGGGTCCGTCAGGGCCAATGCCTGCCAGGGTTGTGAGTTTGTCCGAAAGGGGATATCGTGGCCCTGGCACACAAGCAACGCAAGGAACACGGGTGGGTTTTAGTCAGTAAAAGTCTGACACGACCTCCCAGCTCCATCCAGAGCGGGGGAGAAGCTATTTGATAATTTCCTACCCAAAAAAAAAGGAAAAGATAGACAGTTGCTCCATGTAAAATACTGATATTCAGCTAGATCCAGTTAGACTGGAAGTCTACCTCAACATTCTTAGTTGGTAAAAGGCTAGGCAGATGATGATGACTTTTTAATTAATAATAATATAATTTGCAGGAACTGCAACTGGTAGATACAACTGACAAGTGATGGTGGCGGACCACTTGCCCCAGCCACCGTCTCCTCGCTCCTGCTGCTGCAGTTTGCAACCGAAAATGGCGGAGCGTACGCCCTCTAGTTTCTTTTATCTTTTGTTAAATTTAAGTTTAGGGTTTTTTTTTATTATTTGAACATTTTTTTTTAATTTATATTTTTGTGTTCCATGCGAAAGGCATCCGCTGAAAAACTTCAACAATTCTTAAAACTCACTTTGTTTTCAATCATGAGATCAATTTACTGGAGCTATTAACAGAGATCGGTATATTTACCTAAACTTCGAGGGAGTATAGAGTGGATAATACCTCCTCTAAAATCCCGGAATGACGATTATGACGTTTTAATCCCGGAATTTAAAATTGCGAATTATTTATTGAATTGAATTATTTATTTGAAGAATCATATTAATTTTTTTGGGTTCCGTACTAAAATTGTGTCAAATTTAAATATAATTAAGTTTTTATTATACAGAAATTTAGTTATTCTTACCCAGGTAGCGGTAGCGGTTCCTATTGTTTCAAAATATCCTTTCTTACACAACAAAACAATATAACCCTATAACGCGTACCTTGCGTGTACTTAATGACGTAGCAGACAGAATTGATAATTTTACTTGTTCTCTGAGTGAGTTCACAAAAACCACGATGTATATAATATGTTATAGTGAATACTAAAATTGTAATTATGGCCACACTATTGAATTAGGAAATCCCTGTAATGATAGTGATGATGAGTTAATAAATAAATAAATAAATAAATAACCAGCCAATTTTTCAAGAATTTATTTACCTATAATAATGTAAAACAAAGCACTTTATTTTAACAGTTTTAGTACGGAACCCTAAAAACGTAATAAGATTTTCGAAATAATAATTTGTCACGAATTTATTCAAAATGCAATAAATAATTTGCAATTTCTTAAAACCCAGGACTTAATCGTCATAGTCGTTTTGATTCCGAGATTTTGATTATCCACTCGTTATTACTTACTTCGTCAAAGTTTAGGTAAATATGATCTACCTATTTTGATCTCTAGTTATTAACGAAATCATAACGAGCACAGAATCAGTTAACAACTTTGCTGTAACAACAGTTCCTTCGCCCTTTGAATAAGATAAATATACTTTAAGAGGAGGCTCCCTATTTTTATGTTAATTTGCATGAATATTCTGAAACAGTCACACATACAAGCAAAATGAAACTTTAGTATATGATTTATTGGATCTTTTTTTTTCCATGTTGAAGACAGTTACGTTATTGTAACATTTTCTCTCAAAACATTTTTATTCGAAAATCATGTCTTTTTTAAGGATAGTTATAAAAAACAAGTGCGAAGTGAAGGGTTCCGTACCATTATCTATAAAAATGGCAAAAAAATCTCATTTTTTGTATGGGAGCCCCCTTAAATATTTGTTTTATTTTAATTGAATTATTTATTTTCAAAGTGAATATATAACTAAACATTCTGTGCATATTTGAAGCGTCTACCTGTTGCCGTTATCAATATCGAGCAAAAACGACCAAAAAAATCACGTTTCTTGTATGGGAGCCCCCTTAAATATTTATTTTATTCTGTTTTTTAGTAATTGTTGTTATAGCGGCAACAGAAATACATCATCTGTGAAAATTTCAACTGTCTAACTATCACGGTTCATGAGATACAGCCTGGTGACAGACGGACAGACAGACAGACAGACGGCGGAGCCTTAGTAATAGGGTTCCCGTTTTACCCTTTGGGTACGGAACCCTAAAAACAACAAGATTGTTTGGCTTTTATGTCTAAAATAAATATTCACAGC
Organism: Tiliacea citrago; assembly: GCA_963921375.1. NCBI lineage: Eukaryota > Metazoa > Arthropoda > Insecta > Lepidoptera > Noctuidae > Tiliacea > Tiliacea citrago. The sequence goes on from OY992802.1 coordinate 17,656,197, forward strand.
AAGTAAATATAGTTTTTATCCAGCCACAATATATTTTTTCTCTAAATCAATTATTACTTTAGTTATACTCATAAACGAAATAAGAATTGAGACTTACGCTATTTAGTTTCGTGCTCGAACACGATGAAAGAGCGCACGCGATATTCAACTTTATTACTGATGTATTAGCGTTAGTACATAAAGGAGTGGCCCAATGGGGCGGAGCTAGCGTTCAAAATCAAAAGTCATTTATTCAAACTAGGCTGAGAATCAGCATTTTTCAAACGTCAAAAATTACATAAGACAGTCCCCCAAAAACGCCCACCCTTCACCACTTCCTAGTGCTTTAGCTGGGAAGAAGAAGTGGCGCAACAAACGCCCCAGCAGCACAGCTCTCTGTTCAGATATAAAACTTGAATCTATACAATAAAATGTAAAAGAATTTGCATTACGCAACACAATATTAAATTAAATTATTTGCCTTATGTTAGCTAGCACACGCCACTATACCAAAAAAACATAAAAATTGTCGAAAACTATACTCTAGCAGAAATAATGTAAAAAGAACGTACCTAAATAAAAGCCTCCAGGCATAATGGGCGTGCCCGTTCGAATTTTGACTTCGACTGCCTGCTCTTAGGAGTGTTAGATAAATAAGAATAATAGTAATCTAATAATAGTAATAGCTTATGATAGCAATAGCTTTTCTGAATAAAAATCAAAGCCCGTATCAAATACAGAAGTATGAAAAAGTGATTTTTCGAACTCATGTAACTTGACGGAGAATGACCCTAAAGGTTTATTCCTATAAAACGTATTCTTTCGGAATAAAGTATTTTTTTGTTTGACTATTACATTTAGCCCAAAAATGTATGGACGGTGAATGATCTCCTATTTTTTGCATTATAATGTTGTTGTGTCACTATAATGTTTCTCTATTCTGCTTAAAAGTAGGTAGTTACCAAAACCCCATTTTCTCAAGACACGACCACTTTCATTTTAAAATGTCGCTGTTACATAAGACTGGCAACGTCGCATGATGTTGACACATAGCGCAATGTAGCAGGCTATCCTACTTTACCAACTATTTGTGGCTTATTGAATACGTGGCTCATGGCTTAAATCCTCGGGGATTACAGGCGAAGGGTCGGTGTATACGGGAGCAAAATGTGTCGAAAAACAAGAACAACATCAGCTACAGAAAATTAGAAGGTGCGCTGCAAAAAACCAAGTTCACTCATATTCTTTTTTTTTTTTTCTTGTTTAATTTGTAAGAAAAATATTGCTCATACTCTAGAATGAGTAATGCTCTCAATAATGCTTATAAATAGATCATGCATGAATATAATCTTCCTAGCCTTTTGCAGCCGAATACTAGTATTTTACATGGAGCGATTGTCTATCTGACCTCCTCAACCGAGTTATTTGGGTAACACGACACGGTATCCCTTGGTAAGACTGGTTGTCAGACTTTCGGGCTTCTGTAACGACTCTCAAAGATCCACAAATGAGAGCCGGGACATTGGTCCACAACACACATTCTCGGCTATGCTCGGGCTATGCTCGGAGTTTCTTTGAAGGATAAGATCAGGAATGAAGTTATCCGGAAGAGAATCGGAGTTACCGACATAGCCTGCAGAGTAAGCAAGCTGAAGTGGCAGTGGGCTGGCCATGTTTGTCGAAGGACCGATGAGCGGTGGAGCAGACGAGTCCTGGAGTGGAAACCGCGTATCGGCAAGCATAGTGTGGGGCGCCCCCCAGCTAGATGGACCGACGACCTTAAAAAGGTGGCTGGGACAGACTGGATGCGGAAGGCGGAGGACAGGGTGTTGTGGCGCAGCCTGGGAGAGGCCTATGTCCAGCAGTGGACTGCTATAGGCTGAGTTGATTGATTGACACATTCTCGGCTTCGTTAAGCGTTATTTAACACCGGAAGAAACAATCAGCTGGTGCAAAACATATCATCATATTGGCAAACACAGACGGTGTTACACTATTCAAAAAACTAGTTCTGACAGGTAATTTAATAGTGGCAATATCTTGCAGCAAATGATGCCTCATCCTGTCGGGTCATTTAGCGACAGTAGTGCCATATTAGTTTTTCGCGTTTAGGCCATGCAGAATGCACAATTTTTGAAGTGAAAACTTCTTTAGGCGCGTTGAGCACGTTTTGGGTGAACAAAAATCATGGAACTCGCGTCATCGTCACCGAACGCTTTCCATGTATACCTATGTATACTGTATATATATGTGTACTTTTTGGGTGAACAAAAATCATGGATCTCGCGTCATCGTCACCAAACGCTAGTTTTCACTTCTATCGCAGTCCACAAAGACTGTCCCGCATGTTTTTTTTTTATTTCATGTTTGTCATTATATGATAAATTATTTTATTTCTGTAAGTAGGTTTATACAAATACTTCTTACACGTCAATCATATTTTTAAACTACGTCGGCGTTTTCTGCGGCTATTTGACTACTCTGAGGAGAAAGACAGAAAAACTCAGAGGTCAAAGTCTCTTTCATGTAGAGACCATGTAGATTGGTGTCCGAAATGGTCTTTAAAGGAAAAAACCGCACAGATTGAGTGGACCTGTCCAGTGTCTAGTCAGTGCACGCTTGTCGTGCAGTTCAACTCAGAACATAAGGAGCTCAACGATTCGGCGAGCAATACCAAATAAAGGACATTTGGGTAGGGCGGATAAAGTTTTCAAACTGCCAGACCATCATTAAAACTAGCTGAGAAAAAAAAACAATGAGAGACATTGTCCTCACATTCACAATAATTAAAATAATTTATATTACTTTACAAAGTAAATATTCATGTCATTGTTTATGTAAAAATGGTAAATAGAACAAAAAAAAATTGATAATCAAAAAAAAAACAAGATTCGCTGTGTAAATTTAAGGCTCATGCAGACTGGCGCGATATCGCGGGTGCGACAGGCAGCGCAACGCGCAGCGCGACACTTTCCACGTAGTTTTCATAGAAATTGTGCTACTAGTGTCGCGTAGCCCCTGTCTGTGGGAACCTTTATTGGAGCAGCTCAATCGCAAGCCTTTTTGTTCTCAATATAGTGTGTTTATTATGTTCCCAATGGGCAATAATGTGGGTTTCACATTACTGATAACCGCTACTACGCTCAAATTGTTTAGAGCCGAATTTTCAATCATCGGATTAATTTTATCTGAAGAACAAAAAACTATCAAACCGCAATTTTTATTCCTCAGAGAAAAGTTGTCTGAAGATTGAAAAATTGACCCTTAATTATGCAGGTTGAGTTCCGGTAAGAAACTAGTGGAGATCAAACTCGCAACCTATCCCTAGTTGGCATCATAACTCCTGCTTCAATGATGTCAAATGCAAATCTCTGGCCAACCTGAAGCGAATGCCATGCAAGATACGGGAACAAATTCACTCGCACCGATTAACGATGGTATCAACTATTATGTCAACGAATGCACACTCTGTCCCCGCTCGAACTCAAATTATTTTTGTGTGGTATATCCATACTAAAACTTCAAGAATATTTAGACAACAATGCTCTTGTTCTGATTCAATGTTCGTTATGTCTAAACCCACCTTAACTTTTAGGGAGCTGTTCAAACTCTGAATAGTCGCGTGACTTCCTAATCATTAAAACAAATGACGCGCGCAGTGGCCTCCCGTGCGGAAAATAATATTAATAAACTGTTCCACCGAACCGCACTTATCAAAATTTTGTTTCAGTGTGGTTAGTGGAAGTGCTCAAGGTGCGGTTTGGTCAAGTGCTGTTGAAATCAGTGCTCTGAGTGGAATACCGTGGTATAACCAGAGCTCTAACCAACATTATACTTTTAAATACCAACCTTACTACATTTAGTACTGCTAGCCAACTGCTGATGCCTTCTCGCGACTACACAGGATATCCTCGCGTACACATACACCATCACAGCCATGGGCAGGAAGAAGGATCCCATGGCGGAGAACACCACGTACCCTGGGTTCTGGTTGTAGCGGCAGTTGCCATTCTGATTGTGGTCTGGTTCGTACCTGGGGAAGAGGTTATGGATTTAATAAATTGTCATAAGGATGGATAAAGAATAGGCAAATCTGAATCTAAATGGCTTTTTAATAAATATTTGACGGGACAGCAAGTGGCGCTGTCTAGTTTTGTTAAGAAGTTACTCAAATCACCGAAAAGGTCGAATAAGAGTGACACTGGCTGGTGACAGTCACTCTAGCAGAGCGTCGCATCCTGTCGCATCGATAGTTGCATGGTGGCTGTCTTATTTTGACAGAGATGATGTTAGGGGAGCCATATAAAAAAGTACTCAGTGGGGCAGCCGCTGTCGTACCACGTCCACGACAAACTACTATATTCCGTCACAACCTGATGATGATATTGAAGCTGCTGAACCACTAATACAATGACCACTTCTGGTAAAGGCTATCCTGTGCCGTTATATTAAAAGTAGAGATTAACTACGATAATATGGCCCGCCTCTCCAAAAATCAAAACGTTTGAAAGTATTTGTACGCATGTGTGCGTAATGAGACGGCCATCAAACAAAAACAAATCACGGATTTGTTGCTCGACAAGTGGCGTCATTAATCGCTCATTATTATTAGTATGGCGCTGCACTGACGTAGGTACTCTATGAAAACGACGCGTGCGTTGTCTTGCGCGATCGGTTGACTAACAATGTTAATAAGTGAGATATTACGAGAACTTACAACATACAAACTCTTTCATAAGTATGTGACTACACACATTGAAACAGTAGTTCATCTCTAGTTCATAACAGTAATTAACTGTTATAAAACGATAAAAAAATATTCCATACAAGAACACTGAACCCCAAAATGTAAAATTACCTAGTTCAGGAGGCTGTGCTTTAAATGTTATAATTATGTCCCTATTTCACAGCCACAAGTCATATTTTAAGTGCACTTTAAATATTGTGCTACTTTATCACTGAGAATTTTCTGTTTTAATGTCTTGGACATGTATGTAAGTAAATCATATCAGAAAGTGGTGAGGATGATGAGGTGAGAAACTTTTTTTTCCAGTTTTATCATGCGATCAGTCTTTTAGACTATGAGCCGACAAGATGATTCTGTTTTCGGGTGAGATTCTTGGAAAATAAATGGGCAACCGTTACAGAACGTCATGTGTGTTTGTGTTATGTATCATCATCATTAACAAGGTTCCTTGTAATTTGGCTAAACCACATCAGCACAACAAAACAAAGTTGCTGTGAAATGGGGTAAAATCTACGATAAAAATAAGAACTTTTTTTTTTCACTCGTTATTACGAATGAGCTAGCAAAAACTAAAACATAATGAAACTAACCCAATTATGAAATCACTTTTTAGGGTTTCGTACACAATCGGTGCGGAACCCTATTCATTTCAGCTGAAGACGTCCACTGCTGGACATAGGCCTCCCCCAAATGGGGGGTTTGCCATAATCGCCACGCTTGGTAGGCGGGTTGGCGATCGCAGTATGGTTTTAAAATACGGGTCCCTATTTTTACTAAAATTGAATTTACATGACGGAACTATTTGCGTAAACTTAATTATTCATTGATAGTTTCACGAGTAAACAATTATCTATTTACACGTTCAAAGTCAAAATAAAAATATTTTATTTCACACTAGCTGCGCCCCGTGGTTTTACCCGTGTAAGTCTCGATTCCGTGGGAATATCGGGATAAAAAGTAGCCTATGTCTTAATCCAGGGTGTCAGCTACCTCCTTACAAAATTTTATCAAATTGGTCTAGCCGTTTGAGCGGGAAGAAGTAGCAAACATACACACACACACTCACAAACTTTCGCCTTTATAATATTTAGTGTGATTATGGGTATGTAAGGAATCAGTCACCTACTATTTATTGCATTTTACAGGATTTTGGTATAGGATACAGGATTTCAATTCGGTAAAGCAAATCTTATGCATTTAGTTTTTTTCCCATTTAATACTAAATTATTAGCAGTGAACCAATTTTGGGCGTTATTTACGTCGTCAAGATTTGATGCTCGCCTAATTATCTTAAAGATTAAAGAAGTGTCGTCAGCAAATAACACCATTTGTGGTTGGTTTTTTAATAAATGGGGTAGATCATTAATATATACTAAAAAGAGGAAAGGGCCTAATATTGAGCCTTGTGGAACACCCATTTTTACTTTTAAACCGAGTGAATTGACACCATTTATTTGAACTTGCTGTTGTCTATCATTTAAATAAGATTTTACTAAACTTAGCGCAAGCTTACCTAGTCCGTAATGCTCAAGTTTCAAGAGTAAGGTTTCGTGATTTAAGCAGTCAAATCCCTTGGACCTCACAAAAGATTCCTATGGCATCTTGGGCCTCCTCCCACGCTGTAAAAATGTGTTTTAATAATGTGACACCGGCGTCAGTCGTACAACGTCCTTTGGTGAAGCCATAATGCTGACGTGTCACATTTGGTTGGTGTTAAAATGATTAAGCATCTGATTCAGCATTACCTTTTCGAACACCTTGCTGAATACCGGCAACACGGATACTGGTATATAATTGTTGGTATTTTTACTGTCCCCAGATTTAAAAAGTGGTATAACTTTACTGTATTTTATTAAATCTGGGAAGACTCCTTGATCCACACACAAATTAAATATTAAAGCTAAGTATGGTGCTACAGTCTCGATTATGGATGTGCAAACTTTGATTGACAATCCCCATAGATCTTCGGTCAATTTGATTTTTATTTGCCGAAAAGCTTTAATAACTATCACAGGGTTTATATGTTTGAATTGAAATACAACCGGGGAGTTTGGAACGCTCGCTCTTAAAATAAATCAATTGACACATCGGGTGAGGAATTTAGGGCTTCCGTCGTTTTAGATAGTATATTAGTGAAGAAATGTACAATTCTTGAGCTACCTACTTCTAAGTTAGAGCTTATGGCACCAGGTTTTTTTTTTTTTGGGTGGGAAATCATCAAATAACTTCTCCCGCTCTGGGCGGAGCGGGAGGACGTGTCAGACTTTTACTGACTAAAACCCACCCGTGTTCCTTCCGTTGCCTGTGTGCCAGGGCCACGATATCCCTTTCGGACAAACTCGCAACCCTGGCAGGCATTGGTCCTAACGGACCCCGTCAGTTTGTGCTGACATCTCTTTGAGGCGCGCGTGGAACACAACGCGCCGTCGACCCGGGCCTGGTCCTTATCGGACGGCGAGCTACCCATCGCTCACCGTCCGCAGGCCCGCGCCTACGGTGCGTGGCCGGAAATCGGCTTGCGACCTGTGGCGACTAAGAGCGCGAGGGCGCGAACCTTGTCTCACCCTCACGCGTTCCGCCTCCTCCTTCGCTAGCATAACTGCTTCGCAGAAGAAGGTGATGGCCTCCCATGCACTCTCGCTCCGAACCATGGCCTGAACCAGGGCCGGACGCGAGAGATCGCCGCCGCCGATCGCCTCCGTGGGGACACGGCGGTGCTCCGCCCAGGTCTGGGCAGACCTCCACCGTATGCTCCACCGTGTCCTCCGGGCGATCCACACAGTAGTGACACCCGGGCGTTTCCTCCCGCTTAATCCTAAACAGGAACCTCCCGAAACATCCATGTCCGGTGAGGACCTGCGTCAGGCGGAAGGTGAGGACGCCGTGGCGCCTCTCCAGCCACTTTAGAGGAAGAGGCTGCCGAGGCTGCCTCTGCTGAGGAATTTAAGGCTGCCGTCGTTTTAGATGGTATATTAGTGAAGAAATGTAAAAATTCTTGAGCTACTTCTAAGTTAGAGCTTATGGCACCACGTGAAGTCTGCAATGTGTAATCAGTGTTTCGTATTTTTTTCCTATTTGTTTCATTATTTATAACTTTCCAAACTGTTTTTATTTTATTTTCTGCTGATTTGATCTTGTTACTAATGTACAGGGCTTTAGCTATCTTGCAGGTAGGTATTCCTAAAAATTTTGGAATAAGTAGCAACATACTTACTGAATGCTTCAGTGTTAATGTAAGGCTTGAGGCCATACAGCTCGAACAGTCTTTCCCTACTTATCCTAATAAAATAAAAATGATCGTAATGTATATCCGGCTTAAGGTTCCGCTGTCCGTCCGTCCATCCGTTTCTCATAAGGCTGTATCTTTTTAACCGTAATAGGTAGACACTTGAAATTTTCACAGAGTGTGTATAGCTATGGCCGCAACAAAAAAAAAATACAAGAAACGTGTTTTTTTTTTGCTAAAATAATAATAAATTAAATAAACATAAACATGAAGTGTTAAATATTGTACGGTGGTACGGAACCCTTCATGTGCGAGCCCGACTCGCACTTGGAGGTTTTTTTGTTATTTATGTTACTTTCACAATTTGGTTACGAAAATGACATTCAATAATATTTTTCAATAATAACAACAAAAGCTACATTTGGCTGTTGTAATAGAAAGCATAAAATGTGTTATTTCTGTGCAGGACAAAAAAGCTATTTGGAAGTGGTTTTCTTGGCTGAAAGTAGGTTACTGTAGGTACATACCAATAGCTCAAAGTCAAATGAATTATTTCAGATAGGCACATTAAACGACAAAATTTACAAAAAAAATAATAGATTCTAGTTGCCCCTTCCAAAAGGTAATTTCGTATGGAGAAGAATGGGCAAGAAACTCCACCATTATTGTAGCTAGGTATAACCTTAACACTTTCTCTATTTATGCTTTACTTTATACTAAACCTAGCCGTATGCGTCCATTTTTGAAAATGATAATATATGTAATGGTTAGCTGGGGGTAATAGACGAATTCTCGCTACCGTAGAATTAGCAAATGACCTTATAATCATTGGAATGTACTCAGAAAAACTATGCCACGAAACTGGTAACAATACGAGTATATGAATTCTCATTATGTGTATTTTATATTATTTTGGATACAAGGTTTTATAGTATGTGTGATCTCCGTGATTTTTTTTATTTTTATATTGTAATGTTTGAGCAAAACCTGAACATAGAAGTCAGTTTTGAGCAACTAATTGCACTGGATCGAATATACCTACTTGAAGTTTCTAACATAACATATTTAAAATACATAAAATGATATAACCCTACGGTAACGTTGGTTATGTATCACAAGCAGAGTTTACGTGCAGCGTACAGTGTTACACAGGCACATTGGATTACATTTATATGTCTGGACCAAAAGCAATGTAACACAACACTGCATTCTATACCCACGTACAAGAGGTTTAGTTCACACTAAACATTCAAGCGGTTAAAACATCACTATTAGGTATAACTTTAACAATTTCACTATTTATGGATTACATTACACTGAGCCTAGTCCTATGCGTTCATTTTTGAATATGATATTTAATGATTAGCTGGGCCTGGGGGTAATAGACGAATTCGCTTCCGTAGAATTAGCAAATGACCTTATAAAACATCATCACTCTCCATTCCTCGCCCTTATCCCAATTTATTTGTGATCGGCGCAACATGTCCCTTTCTTCCATACTTCTCTATTAGTCGTCATCTTGGTAGTCACCCCTTTTTTAGCCAAATCATCTTTCACACAGTCCATCCATCGTTTACTTGGTCTTCCCCTACTCTTATAGCCATCGACATTAATACTCAAAACGGAAAGTTTTTCACATTCCTCCGCATCACATGCACATACCATGACAACCAAATTCTGCACAACTTTTCAGCCATCGGTGCCACTTTCAGACTTATTCTATCCGTTTGTGTGACACCACACATCCCTTTTAGCATTCTCATCTCAGCTGCATGCAATTCCCTTTCATTCATCCCTTTTATATGCAATATTATTATTGGATTTATGGTGATAGGATTGCTAATTACCTAGGAACTGTCAAAGTGTTAAAGTGACCACGTAACATGGGTAAATTAATCAAGTATCGACTCAAAAACATGGTAAATTCAGTACCTACTGTTTTTAGTGTCTGCAACTGGTTAAATGTATTATAACATTTTATTAGACACTTTTATGACAGAATTAAACATTTACATCTTAAATTATTTTTGGGAGATTTGCCAAGCATTTGGTTATCAATATGCTCACAAACTTCAATGGCATTTACATTAATCGAACTTAATATAAATCCCATTAATTTTGCGTTCCTAAAAATATTATTGAATACTCTAATATATCTAATGATTGCGCCTCTTTTTGTGAACCTCAAACAATTACTATTTTGGTGTCTTAAAAATCCTAAATAGCCAAGTAACTGCGACTAATTTGGATGTTGCGCTCGCCGGCCGCTGCCACATTTTTTTTTTTTGTTATTCCGTCGTGGAAAGTCCAATTCATTTAACATGACTTATATTCTCCGCACTTTATTTAACTCCGTCATTTTATCTTTACCGTCAATGGGCGTTTTTTTTTAATTTCTAACGTGACGATATTATCGTGCACGTCCACGGCATCACGATAACGCAGTGAATAAGATATATGGAAATATAAGACGCTTTTCGCCGGGATGCCGACGCCGGCATCACACGTGTTCCGTGTGATGCCGGACGTAGAGGATAGCACCATCCTATTTCTTCCCGTGGGTGTCGTAAAAGGCGACTAAGGGACTTACTAGAGAATGGGCAGCAGCGTTCTCTATGCATTTAAACACCATACTACGACCCCCAACCCGCCTGCCTTAGCGGGGTGATTATGGCAACCTTGAGGCCAATGTCCAGCAGTGGACGTCTTTCGGCTGAAATGATAAATGGTGATGATGGACGTCCACGATAATATCGTCACGTTAGAAATTATAAAAGCGCACAATAAGTACCTTAGCTTTTATAAAAACACAGCAACTACAACACGGATTAAAAGCTTACTCCCTACATAGATTGATAGGAACATTATGAGTCGTGCAAGACCCCTACAGGCATGACTGGTTACTCCGTCATCCGTATAAGGGTTAAGTTAAGAAAATTCCGTGACATGCCACTTAGTAGGTACCCGTTTGCCTTTCGCACCTTTGCTAGTAGACCCCTTAATTTATTTTGCAAGGATTAAGGACAACAGGTTTCCCTTAAAATTGACAAAAATATTTAACAGATGATTTAACTTTACGCTTAATTAAATAATTATGGGTAGTTGGGGCTGAACTGGATAGTCCCGGTTAAGGTAATCTCCAGGCAAAGCCAGCTTATATACAGAATTAGATTAATTTGATTCATAGAGGTATGTGGAACAGGGAGTATAGTTCACTCATCCTCTATTGAAAAGGGAGGATCTTCCAACCAGACGGGTGTTGTGTCTGGTGGGCTACTGCCCAACGAATGATGTCAGGGTATTGTATATTACTAGTTGCGCGGTAACTCTCCTTGCGCGATGCAGGATTTTGCGTGACGTCAGTATGATGCGTAGTTCGCGATGTAGATGCCGCCACAGTATCGATTGTCTCATTGGCATTCTCCAATTAATTTAATTTATTTAAACTTCTCGTCTCATTGGCATTCTCCAATGTCTTTATCCTTCTCGCCATCATAGTAAAGTCAGAGAAATTAATTGTTAAGCAACTGATTACCAGCTTAAACTGTCCGTTTATTCAAATCACAACTCTTTGACAGTTGTATGAAATGGCTATATCAGCTAATTGAGGTAGGGTGTCAATTAATTTCCTTCACTGTACTTACTTATCTACATTAGTTCTAGCTCGCTCGAATTTGATGTTAGTAAAGTAAAGTAAAGTAAAGTAAAAAAAGTTTATTGATAATTTATAAGAACAAACCTTACACACAAATCCCAACAATCTCATCATTAGTAGTTGAGTCTTTGTTATTACATTTATTTCGGAACTTCAAATTTCATTAATTCCATTAGCCTTCAACGTATACATACTTTTCTTTGATGCATTCAAATTTGTACCTTGTACAGTTCTAATTATAACGACTTTTTACTTCCTACCCTCGTATTTTATGTATTCAATTACTATAGTTCTATTTTTAAACCTCGAATTTACTTCGACATCATAAAAAAAAAACATAGATAGTCATGGATGGGGACTGCCAACAAAAGTAAAAACTTATCACGCAACGCACCTAAAGATGTTTTCACTTCAATAAAATAATGATTATCTAAAACACAATTTAAACAATGCAAAGCATACCCAAATTAAACATTTTACGTGGTCAATTTAACTTCACTTATTACAGCATGTTGGCGCGGGCATGTCGCTGACTTGAACGCATAAGTTTTTCCTCTACCAAATATCGCTCGGCGCGCCTAGCGAAGTTTTCACTTTAAACATATCTTCTACAGTTCTCATTGTAACCTACCCAAGTTTCTACATTTGCTTCTCGAACTTCCTGTTTCTTGTATTCTACGAGTATTACAACACTATTCTGGTTCATTTGTTTTTGTACAGCAACGCGAACGGTGCCAAGTCCAATAAGGTCGCTGGTTTGGAGTATAAACGCGGAAATATGCCATTCTGTTTTGGTAATATTTCGGAGTGCTTTCCTATTTTGGCTACCGAACTTAAAGTTTCCGTTATCATCTTAGTCGGTAGCTAGATTTGGTAAACATTTATGCGAATTAAATATCCCGATGGAAAGATTAAATAAAGTATTTCTGGCCCTCAGAAATCTAAATCCTACTTAAGTAGATTTCAGTGACGGTCACGGAATGCCTAATGGCATTTGAAATAATTTAATTGAATCAACATTTTTGTATTAAATTGATTTTGTTTTTGCAGAAAATTCCTTGTTGAATTTTATTGTTTGACTATTTTGTCACGATTTTTATATTTTTCTGTATTCGACGATAAAAATATAGTTAATTACATAAAATAACATCACGCCTGTAATTCCGGAAGGTTTAGACAGATATGTACCTATAGTATACCCACATTTCGCCTGTCATGTTGTTATGGTAATCTTTATTATAATAACAAAATGTGACAGTCTAATTTGTTTTCTATTTCCGTGGTTCCACTAAGTTGTTGTGACTTATTTGCTAGTTCTTGGCCTAAATATTGACGTAGCAATAGTATCTAGATAGTTAAAGCATAGAAGTATTAAATATATACCTAGTGACACATTTACTAGAACCTATTTGGGCTAAATACTGACGTTGCCACAGATGGTGCAATTTGCACACATAGAGGAACACAATAATGGTTTGCACACCATTGAGTCTTACAAATTACCTACACTAGATGATGTGATTTTTTTTTGTTTGTATCTTGATTAAGGGATATGGAAGAAAATCATAAAGAAAACATGAACATTAAAAAAGAAAAGTATACAAATAAAGAACAATAAACAGGCAATTCAAACAGGCAGGATTTTAGCGCACTAATTAGATAAAATTGATCTAATAAGTGACTTTTTTCAATCAGTGTTTACCATGAAAATGTTTACAAACATATTGATATTGCTTCCAATTTGGTTCAAAACAATAGTTGTATGGATTTTAGAATTAAATCAAAAACGCAACCACACAAGGAAGGATTCTATAAATAAAAGTTAAATACTTACCAACCAAACATAGGAGGACAAGTAATCGCCCCTGCAGCAATCCACACAAAGAAGATCATGGTTAAGGCGAGCTTCTTGGATCTTCTTCTTCTGGAGTACGTCAGAGGCCTGGTGACAGCCAAGTATCGGTCCACACTGATAGCACATAAGGACAGGATGGAGGCGGTGCAGAGGAGGATGTCCAGGCTGATCCAGATATCGCAAAGAATCCAGCCGAGCTCCCATTTACCTGAGGAGAAAAATGTGAAGTTGTACTTGATTTTGATGGTATTTGAGTTAATACTAGAAAATGGGACATTGGTGAAGCCAGCATAGTAATTTGATGATTGTTTTGGTCTTAAAAGGAATCTTTTATCATAGCAGAACATCTTATTTTTTAGATTAAAAAGGTAAGATTTAAGCTAATCAAAGTGGTTAAAAATCTTTTGTAGTTTCATTACAAACTTAATGACAATTCAAATGCAATTAAATTATCAGACTCGGTGTTCTAAAACAGTACAATGGAAACAACTAGGGAGCTTTCTACGAGTTTTTATTTGCAACTAGTTTCTTACGTTTCGAGTTCTTAAACTTCTTTGCGATTTCATGTTCACTTGGTTTTGAATACAGATTTGCGTATGTTTTATATAGCTTTGTTTGGTCTAGTTCACGTTAAGTTTTTGGTCCCGGCTGTCATTCTTGGATCTTTGGTAGTCGTTACGGGTCGTCAGAAAGAAGCCCGAAAGTCTGACAACCAGTCTTACCAAGGGGTATCGTTATTACCCAGTAACAGGGTTGTGGAGGTCGAATAAGCAGTCGCTCCATGTAAGTACTGGTATTCGGCTACATCTACCCAAACCCTGCTACCAACCCTATGGACTTTGTATGAAATAAAAGTATTATATTCTAATATATTAACAAAGTTCCATAAAGTTGAATGGAGGTGGAAATGGTTTAAGAATACGAGTTGACGTGTATGTTATGTACGGTCAACAAATCAAATAAGTTTACAGGCATTTTACAACTTATTATTATTATATTTATATTATTATTATAGTGTGTGTTCTAAAGCCGTTTGTTTTGTTGTCTAATCGTTGAAATCGCACGTCTGTGTATTTCTTTAGTTTCAAAAGAAATTACACGCTTAATAACCATCCACATTTTCCCCAACAAAGATGTTTATTTCTTACCTGCATGGCAAACTCTTTTGTGGACTGTACATTGTTTACACAGACTGTACACAGTTTTTCCTATTTAAGTTACATAACCAAAGTTTAAAGTGGAAACTTGAAGCTCATTTACTTTTATGATATTACGTACTAAGTTCACGTTCAACATTGTTTATTTTAAAGTTCGTTTCGTAAGGTTAAACTGTGGTTTTCATTTCAAGTTATATGAATAGGGAAAAGTACGTGTTTCGTGTAGCTACCGGTATGTTGTACGATAACTCAAGAGTTATGTATATATTTTTTTTTTGGGTGGGAAATTATCAAATAAAGGGCGTGTCAGACTTTTACTGACTAAAACCCACCCGTGTTCCTTCTGTTGCATGTGTGCCAGGGCCACGATATCCCTTTCGGACAAACTCGCAACCCTGGCAGTAAGTGTATGTATCTAGAAAAAATCAAACTAGAGACCAAATCAAACTGGTTGCTATTTTAATTGTATAATTTATTATTTGTATAATTTTACATTCTATGATTACCTTAACTCACACACTGATTTTTTATTGTTTTTACATAAAACTTTTACGATGATTGTAAATATGTTAGCACCATGTATCAATCTCATAATTACATTATCTGTCATTGCTTCATTTTTATTTCTTTTTACCTATTGTGGTATAGTAATTTTATTTTAGGTGCATCGTCTTCACATAAAATATGTACTTATATAATTAATGTACTTAAAAAAAATATAGTAAAACATTTTTAAAAGAGTAACGGTGGAGTTTCCTGCCCATTCTTCTCCATACGAAACTACCTTTTGAAAGGAGCAACTAGAATCATATTTTTTTATGTGCATGCTTGTAATAAATAATTTGACTTGAAATTTTCATATTTATTAACGAAAAATGTGGAAAAAGTCTAGTGAAGGCATTTATTTCAGGCAGTTTTTCATTGTCAAGGAGTCGGTCAGTGAGTTAAAAAGTTGAAGCCAGTTGTCTGTTCCAAAGCCTTATACATCCCTATGGAGAAACACGGGCAAGAAACTCCATAGACACAATAAAGTTATTATAAAATCTCATAAGTGTGTCTCTTATGAGTGGATGCGCAAAGATAGACCGCGAAATTCAAATTTTCTTACGTTTTTTGCAATTTGCAGATCAGTGTCAGGTTATATCTTGATCAAAATATGATTCGCGACCTTATCAAATATGTATTTAGAGAATTATAATCATTAATACATCTCTCTAAGTTACAATTGTTCTCAAATGTCATGATTTCCGGAAAAACTCATTCAATTCTATAACTCAGAAGGATAACATAGTTGGATTATTAATGCAAAGACACAGCCCGCCATTTACAAAGTAAAATAAAATAGTATCGTATCGTAAAATAAAAATAAAGCTCCTTGCATTTCCATACCTTGCAAAAATACTCACAAGTATTCAGTACAATTTTATTCATAGAAAGAAAATCTTTCAAGCGTTACATCATCTGCCTAGCGTTTTCCCAACTATGTTGGGGTGGGCTTCAGGTCTAACCAAATGCAGCAGTATTTTACATAGTGCCACCCACACCACAACCCAGTACCTTGGTAATACGATACCCTCTGGTAAGATTGACTGTCAGAGTTTCGGGCAACTGACTACCCGTAACGATTGTCAAAGATCTTCAAATGACAGTCAGCACTAGCGGCTTAACGTGCTTTCCGTGGAAAGGTGACCATCCATTATACAGGCTGGATTTTTGAGATGAGGCAGAAAGGGCAGCTACCTTAACCGTTGTAGCTACAGGAAAACGGTCATAAGAGACTGTCCTTAACTTTTGAGAAATTTTGATCTGCATTCACAGATTTTGAAAAAAAGTACAGTCAGCAGGAAAATGAGCAATTTTCACAAAACCTTTTTTTTTTGCCAATCGATCCTGTTTCTTATAAGGATCCAAATCCTCTATTGGACCAACAAAGGTCGGACGCAGGTTGGACTAGAAAAGTCATAAATCGCAAAAAAAAAGTTCCATACATTTCGTAGGAAATGAGACTCCAACTTAGTTTTTTATGATAGATAGATGGACCGAACTCAAAAATCCATCCTGTATATCGTGGCCTCCTCGATATACAGGGTGTCCCATAAATAATGGATCAAACGTAACGGGTAGGTAGCTTACCTCATTTCCAACAACTAATTTGAACAGTAAAAAAAAACCGATAAGGTAACCAAGATATTTTTTTTTTTCGGTTTTTACTATTTTCTGTACCAGCATTCAGTGTTTTTAATGCTGTTGCTGCAAATGGTATCATATTTAGGTGTGATTTTTGTCAAACATTTCTGAATAGTTTACTAATGTTATAAGATACCATTTTTTTAAATAACATTTTATTTGCCTTAGAAAAAAAAATCTTGAATTGAAAAGTTTTGTTTTTACGATGAAAAGACCAGAATTGGAAAAATTCTCCTGTAAAAAAAATGTATGACACCAAAGTGTACCATTATTTTAAAAACTTGTAAAATTACTAAGGTTTGTTATGATTTTATTTGTTTAGTTGACACGAATCTCTCTTCGAGTTGATACGTACGTCAGACTGCTTTCGCTCCCGCTGTGACTAACTGTTGTGTTCCTTAAAATTAAACTTGTGCTGTGTATTTGGACTTTGCTTTGCCTAACGATTTGGAACTGTTTGTGTTTTGGACGAATGACTTGGCAATCCTACGGACTTCGAAAACAATCGTTTGTGTGAGGTTGTACGTGTGTGCAGTAGTACGATGCCTCGTTACGAGTAAACGCCACGGGAGTATGCCGAAATGCATTTTATCCACAGAGAAGCAAGAGCTAATGCCAGGGCGGCCGCAAGATTGTATCGTGAAAGATACCTGAACCGGGATCGACATCCCGACTATCACATATTCATTAGAGTGCAAAACGCGCTTCTTGAGGGAATTCTTGGCACCGGAGTTGGGGGTGCCAGTGAAGGGCGACCGTCACAAGTCAATGACGAAATTATTATTCGAGAAATCGAGGAAGATTCGTCGGTCTCAATTCGCGTCATAGCGCAACGCACAGGTATTCCAAGATCGACGGTACATCGAGTTCTAAAAAGGCACCGGTTGCACCCATATCACGTGCAACGTGTTCAAACGCTGACGTCACGTGATTACCCGCAAAGAGTAGCATTTTGCCAAAGGATGCTTAGAATGATACGGGCGGACCCACAGTTTTTTAATAAAATTTTATGGAGTGACGAGTCTTCATGCCGGCGAGATGGATATCTCAATTTGCATAATTTGCACAGTTAGAAGCTGGTAAACCCACATTTGATGCGAGAGGACAGGAGCCAACATCAATTTAAAATAAATTTATGGGCAGGAATAATAAATGGGCAAATAATAGGGCCCTTTGAACTACCAGCAACTCTAAACGCCGAATACTATCTGCATTTTTTAAGGAATGAGTTACCAACGTTATTAGAAAATATTCCAGAAGAGGTGCGGCAAGCAATGTGGTTACAAAATGATGGTTGCCCCGCTCACTATGCGACGGCAGTAAGGGCGCAACTCAATGAAACTTACCCTGACAGATGGATCGATGAATTTTGTGGCCTCCGCGATCTCCGGATTTAAATCCCTTAGATTTTTTTTATTGGGGATGTTTAAAAGACAAAGTTTACAAACAACGAATAACGTCGGAAGAAGAATTACGTCAGCGCATCCAATCTGCTGTATCAGAAATAAACAACAGCCATTTTGTCCGTCGGATAAGAGCTTCCTTTATTAGGAGGTGCAGACTTTGCATTCTCGTAGGGGGACGTCAGTTTGAACATTTACTGTAAAAACAAAATAAACGATTTATTTGTATTTTTTTTTAATTTAACCTCCTAATTTTTTTCATACGCTGAGATACCTAAACATTTTTAAGAAAATAGTTGAATTGTGCACACTTTTTCAAATTTTATTTTATTTCGTAATTTGGCACCTCTGTCAGATTCATAGCAATATCTTTGTAACGAAAAAGAGTAGGCGTAAGTTTTATACTAATTTGCAAACCTTAGTAATTTTAAAGGTTTTTAAAGTAATGGTACACTTTGGTGTCATACATTTTTTTTACAGGAGAATTTTTCCAATTCTGGTCTTTTCATCGTAAAAACAAAACTTTTCAATTCAAGATTTTTTTTCTAAGGCAAATAAAATGTTATTTAAAAAAATGGTATCTTATAACATTAGTAAGCTATTCAGAAATGTTTGACAAAAATCACACCTAAATATGATACCATTTGCAGCAACAGCATTAAAAACACTGAATGCTGGTACAGAAAATAGTAAAAATCGAAAAAAAAAAATTCTTGGTTACCTTATCGGTTTTTTTTTTACTGTTCAAATTAGTTGTTGGAAATGAGGTAAGCTACCTACCCGTTACGTTTGATCCATTATTTACGGGACACCCTGTATATTGCATGGTCACCATTCCACAGGCCGATCTCTTCAATCCCTGCGGCTGTTTTTATTTAGCCACGAGCTTTTAATAAATATTCTTCGACCCCGTACCCTCTTAGCCATCAATAAAAAAACGAAAATAAAATACGGGAGTGCTTCGAAATATCATTAACGTGGAAATCTTTTGGTCGCTTATTCAAGAGTACTTCGATTTTTGGTTGAAACAAATTCTTTCTTGAAGTGCTCGTTATGTTTGGCGTTTTTTGTTATTTGTATAACGAAGGCTCTTGGGGTTTCCTTTTGACGTTGGAAGACCAACTGAGCAATAGTATTGTTGAAGTGTTAGGTAAAGAATACACAGCTTACATTTATTCATACATAAACTCACGCCAAAACTACAAAACGCCACCCGCCACACCAGCAGTGTATTACATAATGATCTACTAATTGGAGCAGAGATGGCTCAGTGGTAACGCCACTGACTTAGAAGGTCGAGGGCTCGTACCCAGGCAGGCGCTTTACTTTTTATAAATATTTTCATCACCACTGCTCTCAAAACGGTGAAGGAAGACATCGTCAGGAAACCGACATGTCCTAGAACCAAAAATTCGAAGACATGTGACATCAGTCTACCAACCCGCACTGGGCCCGCGTGGTAGATTATAGCGCACTACTTCCTCTCGAAGACAGGAGGCTGGTGTGCCGTGAGCAGTGGGTACATTTTATGCTGGTTATGCTTTGCCATCATTTTTTTTATACACATTACCGACGGTCTCCGAAGGTTGATAGTAGGCTGAGTCATGTATCTTGCGATGCCTGCCAGGGCCAGTTGAGGTTCCAGTCAGTCGTAACCGGGTGCCGCATTAGTTCACGGTAACTCGGAACTGTCTGCAGTGTTTCCCCAGTGAGTCGAGATGGCGCTACGTTATGTTCCAGTGAGTCAGATGTGGATGAGGTATAAACAGCTCTTCTTGTTGACCGGCCGTAAGTGCAGTGTGCTGTGACAAGGTTACTGATGAGGCTGGGGTGATGACCAGATATGCGCGTTCACTATATGTTGGTGGTCAAGATACCCTTTGAAGCCATGGGTGCTGGCTGGCTGTGTGACTGGTCGCTCGAAAACTTGAAGTGATGATTATAACATCAAGTCGGGTTCACCAGTATAGCGGTTTGTGGAACAGGATGTAAAGTTCCATAGAAAATGGAGGATCCTTTGACTAGATGGGTGTTGTGTCTGGTGGACTACTTCCCGACGATTGATGTCAGGACATTGTATATATGCCAGTCGCGCGGTAAATTCTGCTTGCGCGATGCAGGATTTTGCGTGACGTCAGTGTGATGCGTAGTTCGCATGTAGCGATGTAGATGCCGCCACAAGTTCTATTATCAATATTCCAAATTATAATTACTAAAAAGCTAAAAAGAAGCTTGTATGAAGATTACGTAGGTACCTATTTGTTACTACTTTCTTTAGTGTCGATCTCTGTATTTCTGGGTTCGATTCAATAGTATTAATGGCAAAGGTAAAGTCTTATTGAGACTAGTTAATTATTCTTAGTATTTACCACTCCTAAGAGAATTGTATAATTAGGTTTTATTGGATCCAGAATAGTAACATACAAAGTTTGTACCAAATAGAGATAATAAGCAGGCTCACAACATTACAGATATCCCAAAAAATTATGAACTTAGGGAATCATCGTGTATCTTCTGAAATATGAACGCGCGATAATGAGATTTAATAAACAGCTGCTGCGGGCATTGATGTACTTGCTTATTTTGTATAAATAAAATAAAATTCATTTAATTCAGATAACTTGATCCATACAATTACAATAATTTAAATTAAAACACAACACAACACTCAAATTACCCGCTCAATAAAGGATCTCCATAGCGGAGAAGAGATCCTGTCAGCTACAGTCAGAAGAATTCCGTTGCAGCTGCCACGCGTTCTGCAGATCAGAGATACGGTTTTCTTGCGGATGATGGCATGAAAGCCATCAGTGTGATACAGCGCAAACATCCCCGATACACTACAGAAGCGAGGCAGCCCCAACATCATCCTGAAGATTATACTGGACGCGCAGGACATCCAGCGATGTTTTGGTGTGACTGACCCACAGATTTCCCGTATAAAAGCTTTGACAATATGCCTTAAACAACGATAGTTTTACTTGTTCCGAGCAGCGGGAGAATCTGCGGGCCAGCATGTTAACTCTATTGCAGCATGTTACCTCTGTATTGCCATGATTACAAAATTATAGATTAACAGCAGAATTAATTTAAAAAAAAACAAACTTTCGAGTAGCAGATGGCCATCTGCAACTGGAATAAATAACCCGATAGAGAGAAAACTTCATACAGACGCGCAACGATTGGGGCACTACTGTTGGTGTACAAAGTGCTATATGGCAGGCAAAACTTAGAAGCTTTGCCTCCAGAAGTTCATGCTAATTTTGAAACATGAAGATCAACGAAGCACATTAATTTTCTAATTTAACTGTACCTTCTTAGATATTCACACTTTAACATAAAAAACTGGCCAAGTGCGAGTCTGACTCGCGCAAGAAGGGTTCCGTACCATTATCTATAAAAACGGCAAAACAATCACGTTTGTTGTATGGGACCCCCTTAAATATTTATGTTATTCTGGTTTTTAGTATTCGTTGCTATAGCGGCAACAGAAATACATCATCTGTGAAAATTACTACTGTCTTACTATCACGGTTCATGAGAACCAGCATGGTGACGGACGGACAGACAGACAGACGGCGGAGCCTTAGTAATAGGGTTCCCGTTTTACCCTTTGGGTACGGAACCCTAAAAAGAAACATTGTCAACCTCAAAAACATTCTTAAAATAACCCTTCTTCTGAGGCTGTCGGGTAAATAGTTCAACATTAATAGCACACACTTACACCCTTGGGGAGGCAGTCCTTTAGCCAATCGAGTTAAAATAAAAGTAACCGCGTCTTTCAACGAGATGTAAACCTTCCTTTGAGGACAATTCAACCGGAGTTGGGGTTCTGTGAGATCATAGAAATATATATCTATGGTTGAGATGTTCCAATCGTGTTAACTTTTATCTTGTTGTATGGAATATGGCTATGTTGGTTATATTTTTTGATTGAATTGGTTTTATCAAATCAAATCATTTATTTGAGATAAAATATTCATAGGTAAATTTTAACACGTCATAATACAAAATAAAATAAAATGAAATCCCAAACTTATAGAATTCAAAATTTCAACCAAAATTAAGGTCAAAATTAAAAACAAAATTATCATAAAAGTTAAAATCAAAATTATTATTTTTTATTGGTGACAATGTACCTACTAATTAGGTAATTATATATTTCCACGTGTAAATTCCGAAAGTAATCAGCAGTAACGTAACAATTCAAATATTGAAAGTTTTTGAGTTTTAGTTTCTTACAAAAAAAAAATTGTTTTTGCAGCACGTTAAACAGTTCTTAACGTTGGATATAACACAACATCACTCCTGAATTCCACGGAGGGTTAGGCAGAGATGTACCTATAGAACACCCACAAACCGGGCACAAATCCAGACTCCGGGCTGCTATTGAGAAATTCCTGCATGACTTGGGAATTGAACCCAGGACCCCATGCTCAGCAGTAGCGCATACAACCACTAGACCAACGAGGCAGTAGTAGACAATGAATGGTAGAGAATGATGAATAGATGGAGTCGACATTTCCTATCTGACTACCCCTGAGAAGAAATGGCGAAACAAACTCATGGGTCAGTGTCTTTTAAGGTCCAGACATAATCTTGGTCAGATCATGTGAGGACCATGTAGGTCCGTATCTGAAATGGTATATTGAAGAAAAAACGATATAAAGGAGAGGTCAAAAGTGGTAGAATATTCCGAAGATTTTTAAACGCTAATGTGATGTACTTTATTAGAAAGCTTATTTATTATGCTACTCGATTACAGTTAAATCTGATTTTTTCAGGCGCCCATTTTTGTGAAAAAGTGAAAACTGTTTCAATACAAACAAAACGCACATAGTCTTTATTTATATGCAATATAATTATTTTAAATGAGGCTAAAGTTTCCGCTTCTAATAAATACTTTGAGATTTTATTACAACTTTAGCTGCAGCTTCATGAAATTAAGATAAAAAATATTGATTATCATGACAATGCAATAACAAAGCTGTAAATGTCAAGCCGAGTTCTGCGGGGCAAGCACGGCCTACAGTGACATGACTTGAGTCACACATTTTATCACAGTTTGAGCGATAAAACTGTTTTGTCATAAAATGCTAGTACAAATTGATATGACATAATTTATCATGTCTTGTCACAAACATCTTGGCACGCCCGTGCTCGGCCCGCTGCTGACTGACATTGTCACGTCATTTGCCACAGGGCTGCCATCCCTAAAATATAAATAATGTTTGTAGTTAGTGATGCAAACATTTTATTTATCAACACTTGTTTTAAACAAAACGGGCGGCTGTAAAAAAGATTAAATGCCCAAAGACATCAAAATAATTACCCTCTTTCAGCCTATATAGGTCAGAAGGCTGTTTAAATTTTCAATTATTTTAGTACCAAGCCCCATACATTTCGTGAACGTCTCCTTCGGTGGACCTGTCCAATCAGTGCAAGCATTTGTCAGTAATCGTGCAGCTCAACTCAAGACGTAAGGAGCTCAACGACTCGACGAACAATACCAAAGAAAAGGCATTTGGGTAGGCCGCATAAAGTGCTAAAAATGTCTGATCATCCTTAAAACCAACTGAAAAAGATTAAAAAAGGAAAAAATAAAAAAAAATCACCCACATACCGGTACCGCCCAAGAAATAAAACCCATAGCGTCCTTCAAAAGTAATACACCCCATTATTACATAACCTCATAAAGCCACACCGACGCTTTCACGAAAAAAATGCGGTAATTATTATTTAAGTTCTTTCAAAATCAGTCATCAATCACTTTACTAAAAAGGTCCTTTTCGCAGGTCAAATTCCTTTATAGTTATAATTGAATTTGTTTGTATGCCTAAGAAAATTTTCTAGTAAAAGTAATTTTACCGATAGATTTTACTTTTACTTAAGAAGTTTTTCAATAGGTAAAGTTGTGTACCCTGTAAATTGGGAATTATATAAAATGTATGAGGGGCGATGTACGGGGGGTGATGTATGAGCGTAACCGTAAGGTTTAGTAGCTTTTTTGGATTAGTACAGTCAGCTTTGAAAATAAGAGTATCTTCATACTCACAAAGTGTTTTGACAGCGAAAATTAATTTTTGTTGAAAATTATTATAGTTATAGATAGTTTAGGTTTGAGATATTTTCATATAGGTGAATAAAAAAAACTGGCCAAGTGCGAGTCGGACTCGCGCACGAAGGGTTCCGTACCATTATCTATAAAAATGGCAAAAAAATTACGTTTGTTGTATGGGAGCCCCCCTTAAATTTTTGTTTTATTTTAATTTAATTATTTATTTTTAAATTTAATATATAACTAAATAATCTGTGAATATTTCAAGCGTCTACGTGCTGCCGTTATCAATATCGAGCAAAAACTAGCAAAAAAATCACGTTTGTTGTATGGGAGCCCCCTTAAATATTTATTTTATTCTGTTTTTAGTATTTGCTGTTATAGCGGCTACAGAAATACATCATCTGTGAAAATTCCAACTGTCTAACTATCACGGTTCATGAGATACAGCCTGGTGACAGACGGACAGACAGACAGACGGCGGAGCCTTAGTAATAGGGTTCCCGTTTTACCCTTTGGGTACGGAACCCTAAAAACAAACATACTTTTAAAGATAAAATAATAAAAATGAGTTGTGCTATTTAATAATACTTTAACATCGACGTAAAATTAAAGTTTTGATTTTAAAAGCATTGAATTTATTAGCTGTTGGCCAGTGCCTTACGATAACAATACACGATTACAAGCCATTGAAATCAATATAACAACAAAACAAAATATCACGCTTGTATTCCCCGAAGGGTTAGGCAGAGGTACCTATAGTATACCCACATTTCGCCAGTTATGTTAGAAGTTACAGGATAGAGGCGAGCCTAATGCCATCAACCGGGTACAAGTCCAGACTCCGGCTGCTATTGACAGATTCCTGGTGGGAAAACCCAATAATACTTTGCCCAACCTGGGGATCGAACCCAGGACGTCATGCTCAGCGGTAGCGCTTGCCACCACCAGACCAACAAGGAAGTTATATTTTTAAATTTCATAAATAAACTACAGTGCTTCTATTTTCTTGATATCTCTCAGAAATCATCACTTTTCCGATTTTAGCAGCTTTCCTCCCATTTTTAAAATAAATTACATAATAAGTAAAAAGTGTAGTAATAACTCTTTATACTTCCAAGTCGATTGAGAGCGTCCGGCCTGCTCCAAGTGCAAAGGGCAACTGATAAAAATCCGACGACTGACGAAACACGAAGTTTGCCGAGAGACATTAAAAGCAGGCAGTCTAAATTAAATTTAGAACGCAAGCTCCGCCCCTCGCTCCCCGCCACTCCGTTATGTGCTAAACGCTAATACATCAGTAATAAAATTGAATATCGCGTGCGCTTTGTGATCGTGTTCGAGCACGAAACTAATTAGCGTACGTAAGTCTCAATTATTATTTCATTTATAACTAAAGTAATAATTGATCTAGATAAAAAATATCTTGTGTCGGGATAATAAACTATATTTTCTTGCTGTGAATATTTATTTTAGACATAAAAGCTAAACAATCTTTTTTGTTTTTTATAATTATTATCCTTAAAAAAGACATGATCTTCGAATAAAAAATTAATTGTGTGAAAATATTACAATTACGTAACTGTCTATAACATGGAAAGAAAAATCATAATTATATCCGATAAATTATATACTAAAGTTTCATTTTGCTTGTATGTGTGACTGTTTCAGAATATTCATACAAATTAACATAAAAATAGGGAGCCTCGTCTTAAGAAAATAGAAGCACTGTACTTATGCCGCTGACCGCACTCAGGTACTTACCTTTTTTCGCAAATGAAACTGCAATTAGTATAACCGAGTCCGAAAAAGTAAATTTTTGGGTACAAGTAAGTACCTACCTTTTGTGGGTTAAATACTAATGGATACAATTTAACTGAAGTACATTACGTAAGCATAGTAATTATTACTAAGCATAGTAATTAGTAAATATAGTTCTAATGAAATACAACAGTTTCTTTGGAACATTCAAATATTGTTTTTTTAATTAGAAGTGAAAATTACAATTATCGCATTGAATTCAATGGCATTTTCAGCAATCACAAAACATACATAACATTTTATCATCACGTTTATATTTTTCAAAGGAGTAGGCATAAGTGCATAGTACTGAACAAAATCAAAGGAGAGGGATAACGGTCCTATACAAGCTTGGCCTAGAAATTAACAGAAATAAAACAAAATGTATTATGAAGGTATAACAGGGTTTCATAGCCCTATATATTTTTGTTCCTCCTAAAACTTTGTGAAGGGACATAAGACCCTTTTCATACCTTCGAAAGTAACTTCAAACCTGTCGATCGTGGAGCAGTCCTCTGTCCTTCCAACAGATTGAATTTCACTCAGATCTAACGACTGTATCCCAAATGATTCATTTGCTATGCCCTAGTTTATAGAACGTTGAATACACGTGGATAACCAGGCAAAATCAGAGTGGTCCGAGATGCGAAGATCCGTGCGAAGTTTAAGAAAGGCGAAGTCACTCAGAAATAAAAAATAACCAGAAACACAGCCAATGATATTCTTGAATAAATCACAAGAAATCACAACAAAATATTAATGATCATGGTGCTGTCACACGTAGAACCATCCATTTCTTCTCCATACGAAACTACCTTTTGGAAGGGGCAACTAGAATCAATTTTATTTTTTTGTAAAGACGTTCAAAAGTGCCTCTTATGTGCCTATTTGAAATAAATAATTTGACTTTTGAACCACAGATTTATACATACTTAAAATAGAAATCATCAAAGACAGACGTGACTGACCAGAAGGGTTATGTTGTTGGCGCATATATTTGTATGGTTCTGCGAAACAGTCGTGTCACAGAAGGAGGCTGCGGAAAGGGAGCGGGAGATCTCGTCCGCTCACCCGGCCCGCAGCAGGCGCACTGGGCGTCGGCAGAGGGCAAATAATGCCCTCTTCCGGCCCCCCTAAATGGGTCCAGGGATGGCGGACTCGGGGACGTCTGCCACCCCCTATCACACTGGACCCGAGGAGGCGGCGCGTAGTATTCCACACGCGCCCCTTTCAGACGTCGCGGGGGGGTCAAACACCTCCCTCCCCCAGACTTGAGGTGGCTGCAGATTCGAGCCGTCACTAGCCGGGGATCACGGAAGTAATACTCACTCCCAAGATCCCCAGTGCAAGTATGGGAAGGAAACACTGGGGTGGTTTTTAGTCAGTAAGAGTCTGACAGACCCTTCCGCCCACCCCAGGGCGGCGGAGGATATCCATAAAGATTTTCCACCCCGGCAAAAAAAAAAATGTATTTGTATGGTACATAGTTATTTAGGTGTATTTATGTAGGATTATTTATTCTCTCGTAGCATCCAGCCGTCTGGATGCATTTTAATTATTTACATATCGTCAGGTTCGTGGTGACCACCTAGCGTAACACAGTTCACTTTGAATCGAAATCCGATGGATTTTGAAGGAAATTCCTAATCTAATACGTGAAAGGTGACGTTTCACAAAAATCAATATGGCGGACTTTAGAATCCAATAATTAAAGTCGACAAAAAAAGTTTTTCGTACGTCAAAATAGGGCTCAAGGATACGATTCCAAAAATATGATTTAGGACCCTTGGGTCATGAATTTATTTTTATTGGTTCACCAACAACAACATTGGTTTTATGCTAAACGTAACATGCAAAAGTGTGATGTAACAGTCCCATTTCTTCGGAAATTCTTTCCCACGCATTCATCTTTACTAATTTGTCACTATATGCTCTGCTCGACACATTAAATAAACATTCATGAGATGATACTAAACACATTAATTTTTCTTCGTCCATTTTATTGTTCGTTATGTAGGTACTTCGGATTAAAAATCTAAAAAAATGACGTTCTCCCTCTTTAAACTCAGTGACAACACTGAAAGTACGCGTACGACGCGGGCGCCGACTCGACGCCGCGCGGGGATTCCCGCATATCTTCGAGGACGCGCGAGCATTTTTTGTCAGGTTCAGCATTTATGCACTTTATTGTAATAATTTGAAAGTTTATTTTCAAGTGCGTTAATAAAATCCTCTCCGCTGCGATCCGTTCTGTCTGCGCTGAGCCTTACAGTCATAAGACCTATTTTAGGAATCGTCTAGTAATGACGTCAAAAATACCAAATGGCTTAATTATAATACATAAGTACTAAAGCTAACTGTTTATATACACAGGATGTTTCAAAGAGAAAAATAAATATTGCGCATTGTTTCTTTTGGTGCCTCCCTCTAAGTTAGATTTAGGTACGTCTGTGAAAAGCATAAATTACTTCTATGACAAATGCATGACGATGACGGGCAGTGACAATGATTATGAAAGATAAGGAAGGCCATTACATACTTTTAAGACTTAAATCAATGATTAAATAAATGTTCATGTTCATTACAGTCTAGTTATTATTCAATGCGCTTTAAGGCTCCCGTAAACCGGCGCGATCCGACAGCGCGGCGTGACTCTAGTAGAACACTTTCTATGAAAACTTTATGGAAATTGTGTCCTGTCTGCGAGAGCCTTTTAATACATTTTTAATTTTTTATATTCTAAAAATACTCGTGAAATCATATCAATGCAGTATAGCATGTCCCAAATACCGTCATAATATTTCCAAATCGATTATTATTTTGATTCAAGTATTCGGGGAGATATTTATATATGTAGCCAAACATAAAAACATGAATCAAAATAATAATCTTTTAAATTGAAATATTTCCTGCAAAGTATTTCGAAGTAACGAAAGCTGTGGTGGGATTTCAAATATTATCAGATTTTTTTTTATATAATTATCTTCGAAGATATCTCATAGAACTCCTCATCGAAGAACAATACCTACACATAATATTGTGAATAAATAATAAAAAAAAATGGAAATAAATTGCTGAGAATATACATTCTCAGCAATTTATTTCCTTTCCCGTAAACGAATTTCGTGTACACGAAGTTGTGAAACCACAACTAAGAAGTGTCAAAATAAAAAACTTTTTTTACAAAAAAATACAACCTACTATCAAAAAGAAAACACTTCAAAGTGGAAAAATAACTTAGGTTTCGGAAGTCGGTGGCAACTAACAAGAAAAAAACAAAACCACAAACACCGACTGCCGAAACTTAAAGTTATTTTGCACTGTGTAGGGTTTTCTTTATGGAAGTCGGTTGTATTTTTTTAACGTACGTTCGTAGTTTTTGTTACGTACGGGATATGCCGCTCGGCTTAGCTCGAATTGCGCTGAGTAGGTATTTAAGAAAACACTTCAAAGTGGAAAAATAACCTAGGTTTCGGAAATCGGTGGCAACTAACAAGAAAAAAACAAAACCACCAACACCGACTGCCGAAACTTAAAGTTATTTTGCACTGTGTAGGGTTTTCTTTATGGAAGTCGGTTGTATTTTTTTAACGTACGTTCGTAGTTTTTGTTACGTACGGGATATGCCGCTCGGCTTAGCTCGAATTGCGCTGAGTAGGTATTTAAGAAAACACTTCAAAGTGGAAAAATAACCTAGGTTTCGGAATTCGGTGGCAACTAACAAGAAAAAAACAAAACCACCAACACCGACTGCCGAAACTTAAAGTTATTTTGCACTGTGTAGGGTTTTCTTTATGGAAGTCGGTTGTATTTTTTTAACGTACGTTCGTAGTTTTTGTTACGTACGGGATATGCCGCTCGGCTTAGCTCGAATTGCGCTGAGTAGGTATTTAAGAAAACACTTCAAAGTGGAAAAATAACCTAGGTTTCGGAAATTGGTGGCAACTAACAAGAAAAAAACAAAACCACCAACACCGACTGCCGAAACTTTAAAGTTATTTTGCACTGTGTAGGGTTTTCTTTATGGAAGTCGGTTGTATTTTTTTAACGTACGTTCGTAGTTTTTGTTACGTACGGGATATGCCGCTCGGCTTAGCTCGAATTGCGCTGAGTAGGTATTTGCCGTGTGAACGCCGAACATTTAGCAAATGTGTGGTGTTCGATGTCGGCTTTCTTGCTCAACAAATACTGCCCATCGAATGTGCACCCAACAAGTGTGTAACACGGCTTACTCGTGACTTAAGTAAAACCTTATACATTAATAAGTACATTATAATAAATGTCCCTTTAGAAAACAGTGTCAATACAGACGAAAAATAGAAATATTAAAAGATGTTTCATTTGAATTGGGTTAATAATTAATTTAATAAGATTTCAGGACCGTTCGTTTAATTTGATGACTTCGTGTTAAGTGTAATTAACGCGTTTCCTTCGTTAATTTTACGTCGTGTTTCCTCAAAATTGCTTAATGCTTATTGGTTTAGTTACCACTTTTGCTCCATTTTAGAGTATTTCATCTGTTTTCTGTATTTTACTCATTTCTTAAACAGTAACTAAATAATACATAATTATACTCCATTTATTATAAGATTAAAGATATTAAAGAGATATTAAAATTAACTGCCCAATAACGAAAGTTATTGTTTAGAAATGAGCTCAATTTTAGAGTTATTTTAAAATGTAAATGGTAAATAGACCACATTGCTTTGTATTTATCGTGAAATAACAGAGTTTATTATACGTTTACATTACATTTATCTAAATAGGTACGTCTTATTCCGCAATGAGGCAACTTCACCTTAAGACGCTGACAACAGCTAAAGCGCGGTCACTGTCAGACTGCATACAAAAGAATAAGAAGCGCGATGACACAACGCTTGTAATTTATTGCAAAATATGAATGTATTAGGTATCTATTTACTCAAAAATGAGTTGAGTAATCGAAAATAAAAAACAACCAAGTACTGCATTCAAATAATACGTTCTTGTTATTAGTTAATACCAACAGTACGTTAATATTTAATACAGATATTTTGGTTTGGAACTCAAAGTAAAAGGTTAGTTTACCGTTAATTAGTATCAGGACTTTTTTTTCTAAACGTGTTTTGGTAACAACCAAGTTCTGAGAAATATGTTCAAGAATAACATATATTTTTTCCGCTACCACAAACTATAAAGATTTGCCAATTTTTTTGTTTAAGACAAGCCTACTTAGATTATTTGCCTCTTGTCAGCGCCTTAAGGCGAAATTGCCCGCGAAATTCAAATTTTCGTATTCAAATTACGCTATTGAATGACTCTTCATCTGCCTAGCCTTTTCCCATCTATGTTGGGGTCGGCTTCCAGTCTAACCGGATGCAGCGGAATGCTAATATTATACATGGAGCGACTGCCTGCTGGTAATACGATACGCCTTCGTAAGACTGATTGTCAGACTTTCGGGATTCTGACTACCCGTAACGACTATCAAAGATCTACAAATGACAGCCGGGACCAACGCGGCAACGGTTTGACGCGGTTTCCGAGGCACGAAGGGGATATGTAATGGATTGTCACCCACCCACGAACTGGCTGCGGCTAGCGTAGCTGAACCTTCCATCGATCCGTGCTGCTGTTTTAACCGACTTCCGAAAAGGAGGAGGTTATGTTCGGCTGTATGTTTTTTTTTTTTTTTTATGTATGTTCACCGATTACTCCGTCAATTGTGGACGGATTTTGAAAATTCTTTTTTTGTCCTGTTCTATCTGTTCCTGTCTTTTTTTTTGTGGTCCCATTGCCATCAAATCAGAATCTGATGAGGCGATCCCATGGAAATCGAGGGAAATCCTCAAATTTTAAAGGCATACCTATAGCGATTTCAGTATTTTTTTATTGTAACTCTTGTATTTACACTCGGAAAGCACCATTTGGTGAAGTGGAACTGATGATGAAGACCACAGATGGCCACCCGCGATTCGATTAGGCACTTTAATATGGTTGATAAGCAATTTATGCTCATCAAAATGCATATGGTGAAGTTACCATCAGTTCTCCTGGTTCTTACCAAGAGAACTCTTCAACAATTCCCTGTATCGGGAAAAGCAATATTTGTAAAATTTGATGAGCATTTGACATTAGGCTATTGTAAATTAGATAAATTACAAACTGACCCACTAAAAAGTGAAAAATAAAAATATTTTACAAAAAAAAAACAAGCGACTTCCAAAAAAACACTACAAAGTTAAAAATAACTTTAACTTCGGAAGTCGGTGGCAAAAAACTAAAATACAGATCCAAAGACACCGACTTCCGAAGTTAAAGTTATCTTTAACTCTGTAGTGATTTTTTTGGAAGTCGGTTGTTTTTTTTTTTGTAAAAAGTTTTTTTTATTTAGCGCATCCCCCATAATAAGTAGAAATATTATTCGCTGAGTAAAAACCTCCTAATACTAAAGACAAGAAAATTATATTGAAATCTCAGACATGTTTTAAACCTGGGGTCTTCAACCTTTTTCAAGTGAAGGGCCGAGTATACGAGTACTTTGATTTTGGTTCGGCGGGCCGCAACCCAAGGGAAATCGATTATATTCCATTTTAACCTTCTATGTAGGTAAGTAATTAAAAAGCAATCGAGAAACAAGAAAGATACTAATAAAATTAAATAAATGAGGTGTTTGACATTGCCTCTTAACTAATTTATTAAAATCTGCCCCAATAGTGTTTGTTGTAATATTCTCAAACTGTTTTCGCGCGTTAGTGTAATTACCTGTCTATTTTAATTTCTAGAAATGAATAAAAAAGATAAAAAATATTGCCAGGCTATTGCCGGGCCGCCAAGGAAGCCACCGCAGGCCACAGGCGGCCCGGCGGGGGCAGCGGGTTGAAGATCTTTGCTCTTCACGATACCTTAGGTACGTTAAACACAAAATTAAATCTAAGTACGTAGGTAACCATTTACTTAAGAAGCACAAGTTTACTTAAGAACACTCGATAAATGATTGGAAAAAATCTCAGGAACAAAATAGACAGGTAGGTACAGAAGGTGAGCACCATATAAATACAACATGTTCCAGAATTAACGCACATCACCAAACACATGATTAACGCACATCACCAAACACATGATTAACGCACATCACCAAACACATGATTAAACACTGAATTTTTACCATCACACTTCACACTAATATTACAAAGGAGAAAGTTTGTGAGTGTGTGTGTGTTTTTATGTTTGTTACTTCTTCACGTTCAAACGGCTGGACCAATTTTGATAAAATTTTGTATGGAGATAGCTGACACCCTGGAATAAGACATACGCTACAAAAAAAAAGAAGATTTATACATAACGTGCTGCGCCCCGCTGTTTCACCCGCGTAAGTCTCGATCCCGTGGGAATATCGGGATAAAAAGTAGCACACACTCACAAACTTTCGCCTTTAAAATATTAGTGTGATGTGATGAGAGAAATCGATTCTGAACAAACTACTTTCATAATATTACAGATTGTATAATAGTGAAAATAGGCGTATGCACATACAAGGTATAATTTAAATAACTAAAAACATGAAAGAGTGAGCATCTGTTACTATACTAAGCTTGGGATTGAGCTGCTCGCTCTGCAAGCCTTGTGATCGAACTAGAAAACTTGACATTTTTAATTATTATGCATGATTTTATATATTATACATATTACCATTGCAGAATAATATTTACAATATTACATGAATATTTATTTTGAAAAGTATTTTATTATATTTAATTTATAGTGAATGTGAGCACTATGTGGGTAATTTTTATTTTCTTTAAATATTTTCCTATTTTATTTTTCTCTTCTCAGTTTTAATGATGGTCTGGAATTTTGAGCACTTTATACGGCCTACCCAAATGTCCTTTCTTTGGTATTGTTCGTCGAGTCGTTGAGCTACTTAAGTCTTGAGTCGAGCTGCACGATTACTGACAAATACTTGCACTGATTGGACAGGTCCACTCAATTTTGTGTAGTTCTTTCCTCAAAAAACCATTTCAGACACGGATCTACATGGTTCTCACATGATTTGACCAAGATTATGGCTGGACTTTAAAAGAGACTTTGACCCCTGAGTTTGTTTCGCCATTTCTTCTCAGGGGTAGTCAGATAGGAAATGTCGACTACATCTAGCTTATTTTTTACTTTTTAATATGACGTGTAAAAGTGATTCCGATATCCTATTTACAGAATAAACGATTTCATTTCATTTCACTATCGTACGAACCATGAAATTGCGAAAAAAAGTTAGGTGGTCCCTACATATTGTCGTGTTATGCTAACTGATTTATTTTCATGATTTCTGGAGCAGCTGGGTCCTGTACCACAAAAGTTAACAATTACAATAATTTACAAGTAAATTTTACGAGTGCGTGTACCACAAAACTCTAAGCCACAAAATTGTAACGAAAACCTTACAAATAAATATAAATACCTTACCGTCCAAGCAAAAAGGGTCCAGTTGTGGGATATTGAGTTAAGACTAGATTCGGTATCTAGAATAGTCAATTGATAATGAAGATTAAAAAAATGTTTAAAAACAGGCACATTCAAAAAAAAAAAAGTTTATTGACACAAAATACCCTTGTATACAATTCCAATACATTTCACAATAGGTACATTTGATTTTTGGAAAAGACTGCACAAATAGTGAAAAACCCTGCTTCCTAAACTAGGGGAACCCTGTGACCTTAGGAGTCAGTGTTCTGTTGTAACTGATATCAGACATTTGAAGCTGAATCTCTTTTATCCTAACACAAGCAAACTATTTGCTTAAAAGGGTTCTCCTCATTGTAATTAGAATAAGTTATTAAGTTGATTCAATAAACAATTCTTTTTTAATTTTTGAAAATGCTTGAATTGAGAAAAAGCATTTTCAAATTTGACTACTAGTACCTTTTTACAAAAATGTTCTCTTAAGATTTCTGGTAGGTACTTAGTAACATCATATAAATTCATTTACTATATGAACTTGTAGAAAATTGAGCATTAATTAATAATAATCAATTAAAATCGCCAAATGTAATTTTTTCACCTAACTTTACAAAACCGTGTATATCTCGGAAACTAAATGGCAAGAACTGGACCCTTTTTGCTTGGACGCCCACATTATGTAAATTGTAGAAGTTTACAATATTGTAATAATTATTTGTAATTTCTGTGTTAAGCAATTTATTGCACAATTTAACAATTTTGTACAATTATTTTAGACTTGTATGGTTTTGTGGCATTGGGCCCGGTTTTTTTTTCGCGATTTCATGTTTG
Organism: Tiliacea citrago; assembly: GCA_963921375.1. Classification (NCBI taxonomy): domain Eukaryota; kingdom Metazoa; phylum Arthropoda; class Insecta; order Lepidoptera; family Noctuidae; genus Tiliacea; species Tiliacea citrago. The sequence goes on from OY992802.1 coordinate 17,691,531, forward strand.
GTCCCTTAGAGAAAGTTGCTCCTAACGATGAGTACAATAACCCCTTTTGCAGTTTTTCAGTTATTTAAACTACCTACACACCTTGTACAGAAGCGTACGTACTGCAGTATTATTAAATCCTGCATGTTATTTTTTTGACATACATCCTATTTTAAGAATATGCAATCTTTTTTTGGTTACTGCCTGATTTAAAAAATCAATCATTCAAATAATGAACTGTTCACTGACATTTTATTTTTTTCTTAGAAGCTGGACTCACTTGTTAAGAAGCCACCATTGCTGTCGGTCCTAAATATTTTTTTTGTTTTTTCCATTTTGTGCCCATATTCTTTTGGTCTTGCTTTAATTTTAATCTCACCGTGCGTGATGTATTTGTAAGTTCGTGATCAATTTGAACTGAGGTATGTTTTTCTGTCCTTTTGATTATTCAAAGTTTTTCTACATTTTGTAATTATTTTTTATCCGATTTCTTCTCCATTGCCATAGTAGTCTACCACAATTGCCGGCGAGACGTGATTTCCATCGAAGAAGCCGCGATTTCTTTTTCCTTTTGTGGCCCGGTATGTATTATTTTACTCCTTTTTTTGGTATAAGAGATTCAGCTTGTTATTCGATTCTTATTGCGCGTTATTTGTGTAAGATACGCCCGAAGATTCAGCAAGCTGAGTTGAGGGTCCTTCTCCACCCCCCAGGCTCCTACCAATTTACAATTATACACCTCAATGAACTGCTACTGACCTTTCTACCATCTTAAGCTCAAGTAGTTCAAGGTACAAGGAAGCCTCTGACCGCAGACGGAGTCGTGTCATCGAGATCAAATACCCGACTGAAGACCTGGCAGATATTTTTTAGATTTTATATCTTCTCCTATTAGTCTTTTTACAACATTGTTACCGTTAGTTACGTTACTTTAATCTACAAACTACAGTATACTGCAGGTTTAATGTCCATTTTGCATGACTTCGTCGGTCTAATTTTAGCCTCGTGTACGACACGAGTACTTTTTGGATGCATCCACAAATAAAACCTGTCGTTTAACACAACTTTTAAAATTGAAGGTACAAAAACTTGAAATTCTTACTAAACCGACAGTATTTGTGTGCAAGTCCTTATATTGTCTTTCTTTTAGTAGCGAATTTTTATATTGTCTTTCTTTTAGTACCAAATTTTTTTATTGTCTTTCTTTTATTATTTTTGATACCTTTTATTTTCGGTTTTACTATTCTACAAAATTATACGTATTTAGTGGCAAAGTGTTTTCTTTTTTTCATTATCTTTTCGCTACAGTGCGTACAAACTGTCTCAAGCGAATACCAGTCATGTATTATCTATGTACCAGTCGCAACTGCGTTTGCACTCACTGTACGTGCAGCGTGTCTATGTGTGCATACGTTTTCACTCGTTACACAGAGCACGGAGACTGCTAGAGGCGGCATTGTCAACACTTTCTATGTCTACAATCGCTATCGCTTCAACGATAACGAAGTTTAATTGGCAGGCGATAACGCTTGTCAAAAAGTGCCACTTGGCTACGCATCTCTAAGGAAGTTATCGTTCGACGCTGTCGATTCGTTTCATGGAATCGAATGATGATATCATTGTCTAGCTAATTTCTAATCATTGACCTATGATCACGTGACATTTCGATAGCTTATGTCAACCCCATACATTTTTGGACTTTTCTACTAGCGTCACCGCAAATCGAATGTTACTTTGTCAAGGTCCTCTCAGGTCACCCTTCCTATTGCTCTTATGAAATATAGATACTGACTGCTGTGATAAAAGAAATGCGTTCAATGCACTTTTGGTGCCATGGATTTTATTACTTATTATTAAATTTTTATTATCAGACCACAGAGATCCATACAGTGTTAGTAAATAAAACCTAAAATCGAATGTACGTATCCTAATCATAATCTTAAGTCGGACCTCACATTATCCACGTAGTCTGTAGGACGCATAACGTTCGATCCGGTAACATAGCATCGGACAATCCCACCTACCGCACAACGTGCTCAGGATGCTGTGGGAGCTGGCACGCATTCTGCGAAGTATCAAAGCACACTGGTTTCGGATGATGGCATGAAAGCCGTCAATCCTCGCCTCAGCAAACATCCCCGAAGCGGTACGAAAACGCGGCAGCCCCGCCAGCATCCTGAATATTCCTGAGCAATATTGCCACCTCTAGACCCTGCCGACGCGGCAGTTCCATGCTCTGTGGCTCCTTGTATAGAACCGACCTTCTGTACCTATCTATTCTGCGTCACAGGTGCGAGGTGTTAGCAAATATGACGATCCACTTACCGAGAAATACTCTTACGTGATCGTATCGTTTTAACAAGTAGGATGTACTAGGATTATGCTTCTAATTTTGTTTATATTTTGCACGTTTGCCGTGTGTCTTTTGTTTTAGTTTTTGTGCTCATAATCCAACTTTTATTTTAGAAATGTTCTTAGCCCCATTTTTGCACTGGCACTTTTTTTAACACAAAGATTTTGACCATGTTGTGTTATTTTGAACTTACGGGGTCGGACCGAGCATTGAAAATCCAACAGTGCGCATGTCTTGTGCGTTGAAAAAGTATACAGTCGGATTTTCAACTCACGCCGCTAAGCTGCCAGTTGAAAATTCTGTGCGTGGCAAGCAACGCCGTGTTAAAAAGAGCGCCCGTGTGTACCTAGGCTAAACACCTAAATATCTAGACTTAATTTTGGATGAATATTTTTTACGTCTTAGTATTATATACCCTTTTTTTTTTTGTGGGAAATTATCAAATAAGTTCGGCGTAATAACGGGCGTGTCAGACTTTTACTGACTAAAACCCACCCATGTTCATTCAGAATGCCTGTGTGCCAGGGCCACGATATCCCTTTCGGACAAACTCGAAATCCTGACAGGCATTGGCCCTATAGGACCCCGTCAGTTGCTGCTGACATCTCTTTGAGACGTGCGTGGAACACAATGCGCCGTCGACCCGGGCCTGGTCTTTATTGGACGGCCAGCTACCCAACGCTCACCGTCCGCAAGCCCGCGCCTGCGGCGGCCGTGAATCAGCCTGCGACTACTGACGCCCGGGGCGTCTCCCGCAGCGACTAGGGGCGCGAGGGCGCGAACCTTCCCTCACGCGTTCCGCCTCGTTCTTCGCGAGCATTACTGCTTCGCAGAAGGAGGTGACGGCCTCCCATGTACTCTCACTCTGAACCATGGCCTGAACCCGGGCCGGACGCGAGAGATCGCTGCCACCGATGACCACCGTGAGGACACGGCGGTGCTCCGCCCAAGCCGGGCAGACCTCCACCGTATGCTCCACCGTGTCCTCCGGGCGATCCACACAGTGGTGGGGACGCGGGAGTTTCCTCCCGCTTTACCCTGAACAGGAACCGCCCGAAACAACCGTGTCTGGAGAGGACCTGCGTCAGGCGGAAGGTGAGGACGCCGTGGCACCTCTCTAGCCACTCCTCAAAGAGGGGACTTATCGCCACAATTGTGGCGTGCCCAGCGCTGGGTTGCGACAATCGCACTATCCAAGCCGCCATTAGATAATATTATACCTTAAATATGTTTTACTTCTTAGTATTTATACTGTGAATATGTTTTACGTCTTAGTATATTTATTTTCTGAATTTGTTTTACTACTTAATATTTATACTCTGAATATGTTTTACATCTTAGTATTTATACTCTGAAAATGTTTTCCGTCTAGTATTTAAACTCTGAATATGTTTTACGTCTTAGTATTTATACTTTGTTACCAACCATAACCGACGAATAAATGTCTTTGTCTAACGAAACAGTTTCTCTATTATATTCAGTGTTTTCTTATGAAAGGAAATCAAAATTGACAAAAAGAGACTTATATTCGGAAATCTAGTTATATTATGTAACCTTTTTCAATAAAATTACAAATACTTCTTCATTTTTGTTTTATGACATAATTCTGAAGTACTTCAAAGAAAGTTATTAATAAATAATGATCAGGATAAAGTAATAAAGCATGGGCAGCACTTCCGTATCATTTCAATCTTACCCAAGCCAAAGTAAAAATCATCACAAGCCAGAAAGTACACTTGAGACCGAACGAACATTTATTGGACTAGGGTTGACCATGCTCTCAAAGGAATAAATCTGACATCTCCGATTTTTACGAGAACTGTGACCCTGCTTTTTCCCCTGATATATTTGAGGCGCTTTCATTTATCTTGTAAAGGAAATGTTCAGCGTCGTGTGAATGGAAAAGGGTTTTTAATAATGCTTTGCTAAAAAAAGGCCGCTAAAGTATTTTCACACCGTATTAAATAGATCCTGTATCGATATAACTTAGAACTTATTTCTTAGACGATAAAAGCCAAATTTAGTCTCCAGATATTTTGTAAGAAGTTTTCTAGTCAAGTCACATTTTACTGTTGAGTAACTTTAGTGTAACTAAGGCCGTTTGGCCACGTCGACGGGACGTCAACGAGAACGAGATGACGGCGCCGAAGTAACGATACATACATTTACTATGATCAAGTGTTTAAGTCCCTGAAGCTGTTAACATTTGTATATTGCAATGTATGTAGGATGGAACGTTATGACAGGACAGTGAAACGAGACGTGAAGATGGATGACAGATATGAAGCATAAAAGAGTGACAGAGATGAATGAACGAAATAGTCAAGGAGTGAAAGAGAATGAATGTTTAATATGTAGAATAGGTTAGAAAACAGACGATATTGTAAGGGAAAACTGTTAAGATATATGCTCAGTGAAGACAGAAAATAAAATACATTTATTAAGAGTCAATCAGCAGTTTAATTTAAGAGCAATTGAGCTAATCTCACATGTATATGGCAATTTTTGGTAATCGTAAAATGGATCTATTTACTATTGAATCACGAAGTAGTAAGAGACCAATCAGAAGCCACAAAAATCCTTTACTAGTCGAGAATTGCAATACTGCATTATATAAAAAAAAAATGTTATTAGTATGAGACCTATAAAAAAATACCTGACATAAAATATGTCACAATACGCAATTTTAAAAAGGAGTTAAAAGCATTATTGATTGATAAATACCTCGTTATAATATTTTTCTCTAATATATTTTATTGCATGCCTAATCTAAGGAGGATTGTACAAGGATCACAATCGTTTTTAGGGTTCCGTAGTCAACAAGGAACCCTTATAGTTTCGCCATGACCGTCTGTCTGTCCATCCGTCCGTCCGTCTGTCCCCGACTTAGCTCAGAGTATCTTAGTACTAGAAAGCTGTAATTTGGCATGGGTATTTAAATTAGTTACGCCAACAAAGTCGTAAAATAAAATCTTGATTTTTTTTTTATTGTACGAGTAACCTTCCTTACACGTAAAGTGGGATGATATTTTTTTTTCTCTTCGATCCCATGGTGTGGGGTATCGTTGGATAGGCCGTTAAAATTTTTCGATTCAGGGATCAGTTTGCGTAATATTAAGCTTTAAAATGTAAAATTTTGTTAGAGTCAAGTATCTCCCCCCCCCTGCCAGCTAAATGGTCCACCAACTTAAATTTGCAGTTGAAGAATTGACCGTGACGAATATGATGTATGGGAGAACATGTTTTTCAACTACAAGATTGTGTCTGGACTTTAAAAGAGACTGTGACTTCTGAGTTTGTTTTGGCCTTTCTTCTCAGAGTAGTCGGATTCGAAACGCCGACCCCATCTAGTTTTTTTTTAAATATGATTGACGTGTAAAAGTGTTTGTACAAACCTACTTACAGAAATAAATCATTTATCATTTACAATGTTAAGTTTGTTTTTGGGATAAATTCATCCCAACTCCGGAACCCTTCATTGTGCTTCACATGGCCGGTTTTTTGATACCTTATGTCATGTACTTACTCGTATAATCTATGCAATTAGATAACCTTTACATTACTTTACTTTACTATAGCCGCGTGTCCACATCCGTCAGCGGTACGTCATGTTCGGTTCGAATAATCTCGTTTCTCGTTGACGATGGCAGTGGACAAACTCTGTAAGACTTTATTCTCGTCAGGAACTTGATTGGTATGATGCAAATGCAATTCGTCTTGCTACAGTACAAAATAGGTCAAGTTCTTTTGAAAACTTAAAAGTTAAGCTTGAATAAATAACTATTGAGGGTCCTAAAATACATCTTGAATTTTTCTTTGCATAAGAATGTACTAAATATAATATGAAGCCAGCTTAGAAAGTTTGCATGAATGTGACCATAAAGTTTGTAAAATTCGCCATCTTAGTATAATGAAATTAACTTTATTGTGCCTGTACTCATTTGCCATAATAATTTTTATCGTCATTCTGCGGGCCGAGCACGGGCGTGCTCAAGACGTTTGTGACAAGACATGATAAATTATGTCATATTAATTTGTACTAGCATTTTATGACAAAACAGTTTTATCGCTCAAACTGCGATAAAACGTGTGACTCTAGTCATGTCACAGCAGGCCGTGCTCGACCCGCGCTGTTCCTAAATATGAATCACAGTGGAGATATTTTAATAAGAAATGATTCCTTTTTGTTTCTTAAAGATAATGTTGGGAAACATTCTTTGATTGTTTTTGTTACAGATTTAATTATAACTACATCTAAACATAATATAAATTAATGTCGCTTTTCGTGTCCGTCTGTATGACCGTCCGGATGTCGATCCAGTTTTCAACTTAATTTAGAGAATTTATCCCGGACGGTTTGTGTGTATAATAAACTAATATTACATACATACATATATATAACATCAGCACCACCCTATTTCTACCCGTGGGTGTCGTAAAAGGCGACTAGAGAATGGGCAGCAGCGTTTTCTATGTATTTTAACACCATACTGCGATCGCCAACCCGCTAGCCAAGCGTGGCGATTTTGGCAAACCACCCTTTGGCCTAAATCCAACAGTGGACGTTGTTTGGTTGGAATGATGATGATGATGATGATACATAACATCACGCCTAGTTTCCCCGAAGGGTTGAATAGAGGTGTACCTATAGTACACCCACATTTCGCCATTGCCACGAACCGGGCACAAATCTAGACTCCGGACTGCTAATGAGAAATTCCAGATAGAAAAACCCAATAACACTTTGCCCGGCCTTTGTCGAACTTAGGACCTCATGCTCAAAAGTAGCGATTGCGATCACCAGACCAACAAGACAAACTAATATTAAACTTACACAATGATAATAAAGAAATTTCTATGTTTTATCAAGTCTTAATAAAAACTGTGTAGAGCAGGGGCGGGTCACTACTTATTTAATAACTTAGCTGTACAATCAAATTAGACAGTACCTATTGATTGTGACGATAGGTCGTAGTGGAGCTTATTGAAAACTGAGTGGACTGTTTATCATGTTGTATAATGATTAAAAAAGATGAAATTACAACTGTGTCGGTTACGAGTAGAATGCAAACAAGAAAATAATGAGTGCGTTAAAAAAAACGCGTAAGCCGTACGTCTGTGCAACAGCTGAGTCTCCTGGCACACGATCATCCACTATGCCCGAACTACTCCAGCTCAGTAACGTCCCGACACTGCCTCGAAAAGGTGACAGCTTGTTGTTCACGCGCCGCTTACTAGTGGTCGGTTGTTACTAGGGATCCCCGCGCAGACAGCGAGGCGCATTCATACCGCTTGCGCCTGCATTTCTTTCCCGGGGAGTGGGCTGCTCGCTTGAAGCACGCGGGCGGCGAGCGGCACGACGTATGACGGTTGTTACGATTACGAATTATACTATTTTATGATGGCTATACAGAGTAGTGGGCACTACGCTGTATAGTCATCGTAAAATAGACTTTAATGCATTTGTTTTTAAATCCAAACTTGAATGAGGAATTTGTTGTGTCGGAGCGGTGCAGCGGTGCACTTATAATGAGTGATGACCTTGGCTCGCCGCTGTCCCCGCACCTCTCGTTTACTGCCAGTAGCGCGCAGCAATGTTAGGAAGAGCGGTCTCAACAGTATTTTAATTCGTTTTTGGTTCTTTAGTAATTGATCATAAAATCTATGATTTTTAATCATAGATTTTATGATCAATTACTAAAGAAGCTTCTAACTATCATCTTTGCATAACATAACAGAATGGCACGGAGGAGAATAATTGTAACTCAGACTAACTTTTTATAATACTGAAATGAAACGAAATTCTAATAGATTTAATTAAAAGTTATCAATTGAATAGTAAAAACACCACTGTTAAAGTGAAAATAATCTTAACGATATTCTAGAATGATTGGAACAATAAGGTGTCAAAATGCTTTAGATATTCAAATAATATTTGAGATATTGTCTGTGGTCTAGTGATAAGACCACCTGTCTCAGACCCAGATGTCGGTTCGATTCTCAGCAGGGGCTAAATGTTGTGCTCGGTTTTGTTGCCGGTAGGGCTTGTTCTAAGTCTTCCTGACTAGCTATTACCAACATTTTATCTAAGTCTGTCGCCATGAAAATAATGTTAACAGCATTGTTGTGTTTCGACATAGAGGTAAGATAGCAAGTTCCTCTGTGTTTGAGGATTCTGGTTGAAGCTCGCTTCTACCTTCGGCCTGATCATCACTTACCATCAGGTGAGATGAAGACCAAGAGCTTCCCAGTTGTGGTTAAAAAAAAATAAAAAATAATATGTATGTCAGGACTAGAAACCCCGTGCCGTCTCTGACCAGTCTCCGGTGTATATAATACTTCACTGATGGTAGATAGGTAGTTGCTTTAAAATCACACACAACTCAAACTCAAAGCATTTAAGGCTCTTACAAACACACGCGATATCGCGGGCGCGACATGCACCGACAAAGGAATTGTCTTTGTCGGTGCCTGTCGCGCCCGCGATATCGCGTGAGTGTGTAAGAGCCTTTATTTCAATTAGAACATTTACAGGCACTTTTGAATTATCATTTATCAGGGAGTCGTTCAGTTTGAGTTAGTAAGTCTAGCTAGTTACCCATTCCAAGATGAAGTAAGACCTTATGGAGAATAACGGGCAAGAAACTCCATTGGACACTCTTTTAAACCACAATTATTACGTTACAAAGGTTTCTTGTTCGACAATTACAATTTCATTCCTTACAACCCACACACACTCCCATTGCAATGGTTGCCCCACGCAGCGCGCTGCCGCGAGCGCGGTTGTCGTATTGTCTCTCTCTAAATGTTATTACAATAAAACTTACAAACAATACTAAGATGCTTATCAGTTAATTCTTTTATCATTAAACAATGCTTATATTCACAAATGCAAAGATGAATGTTTAATTAGTAACTTCATTACTTTTTACCAATTAAATTGATAACGTTTCCGGTAGAACAACGATTTTAATCAAACAACAAGTTTTCTTAAAGAAATGTGTGTGTAAAATAATCATGTTACTTTATAGTTTCTAAATTATTATTGAAACTGATTTAATTCTCGTATTAAATAATAACATTGTGGTATTGACCATTCAAACGTAATCGGCGCCATTTTTCAACAATATTGGGTGATTGGAGATCATATAAACAGAACTTACTACGTCTATTAATGTAGAATTGTTAAATTTGACTTCAAGCCAAAAGTCATTCAATGTTCTCTTTTAAATTTAACTATAGTTTCAACGAGAACATCATAATTAATTTAATCATATTAATCTTAAAACAATACAAGGTGTTTCTAATTCATTAAGGAACCAACCGGATGACAACCGGATGGCGCCGATCTCCTACAGCTGTCAATATTACCACGTTGTATTGATTACAATATACCGCAGAGGAAGTAATTATTAGGATTACAAGTATGATAAATTGGAATAATTCATTCACTATGAATAAGATTAGGTAATAATCTTAACAGGTAGACGCTTGTGGCGGCGATATGTATATTCAGACGGTAATATTTTATGTAAATTAATTAAATTGATTTCTAGCACAGATGGGAGGAGCTCTATACTTGGTAGTGGGCGGAAGAAGGCTGCCAATGATGGATCGGGTCATATTTTGAGTCTTTGGTTAGATGGGGCAGTTCCTTGAGGTCATAATTGACCATATGTGAACGGTACGCAATGGCCTATGGGCTGAAGTACAATGTTGGGAAGAGTGAGCTGCTGGTTTTTAAGGCTGGGACTAAAACCTACCCTGTTCCTCCGATCACACTAAATGGAACCGTCCTACAGCAAGTGTCAAAATTTAAGTACTTGGGTCAGTGGGTCAATGAGAAACTAAATGATGATGTGGACATGGATTGGGGGCGCAGGGCATTGTCGGTGAGGGGTAATATGCTTTCTCGCAGGTTTGCGCGATGCTCACGTGACGTTAAAGTCACATTATTCAAAAGCTATTGCCAAACGTTATACACGTGCAGCCTGTGGAGCAATTACACTAAAAAAGCCTACAATGCCCTGCGCGTCCAGTATAAAAACGCGTCCAGGGGCTTGTTGGGGCTCCCATGGCGGTGCAGTGCCTCTGGCATGTTCGTCGACCACAGTGCGGTCGACTTCCAGGCGGTGCTTCGCAATAGAACGGCCGCCCTGTGGTCTCGGGTAAATGGTAGCTCCAACACGCTCCTGAGCGTGGTGTCAGATAGAGTGTACAGTCAAATCCTGTGGCAGTGGTCGCTCACGCATGTCCAAAATAATAAATATTTTACGTTTTACTAACATAGCTATAAGTATCTACCTACTAACAAAATATGAACCTGTAGCATTTACTGTGTGCTTGGTCTAAAATAAACATTTTCATTTCATTTAAAGTCTGCAATTTATTTTTATCGTCATCAACATTTCAACCGAAAGACGTCCACTGCTGGACATAAACCTCCCCCAAAAGGAGGGAGGGGTTGTCATAATCGCCACGCTTGGCAGGTGGGTTGGCGATCGCAGTATGGTGATAAAATGCATAGAGAACGCTGCTGCCAATTCTCTAGTAAGTCCATTAGTCGCCTTTTACGTCACCCACGGGAAGAAATAGGATGGTGGTATTCTTTACGTCCGGCACCACACGGATGATTGTTGATTGATTCTCATTTGTTTTATTTTTCATTAATTTATACTTTTAAGTTACTTTTGTATCATTACTAGCCCCTGTGGCGTTACGTAGTCACATGTAATTCATGACGATTGTATAAATATTGTGTTTGTTTCTCGGTTATTAAGAGAGTAAGTTAATTGCTAAGATCGCTAGCTCTATCAAATGACATCAGTTTTAGGGTTCCGCAGTCAGCAAGGAACCCTTTTACTTTCACCATGTCCGTCTGTCTGTCCCTGGCTTAGCTTAGAGACTCTTAGTACTAGAAAGCTGTAATTTGGCATGTATATCTACATATCAATAAAAAAAGGGTTTTTAGGGTACCTTAGACGTAAAGCGGGGATGATATTTTTTCTTGCATATCCCATGATGGTATGGTATCATTGGATAGGCCCTTTAAAAATATTGAGGGTCTGTGAAGACAATTTTTCGATTCAGGGATGTTTGCATAATATTAAGCTTTAAAGTGCAAATGTTTGTTAGAGTCGAGTGTTTGCATAGCTGGCATTGATTGTATTGGATATGTGAAAAAATTCATGGCAGTATAGTACATAATAACGAAATTAAAAGAAAAACTATCACAGCTAAGTAGGCTTTACAAGATAACGAGTAATAGTCGACCAATTTACATTTGCAGTTGGTCAATTGACCGTGACATGAGAACATGTTTTTCAACTACGATGTTAATTTTGTTTTTAGGATAAATTCATCCCAACTACGGAACCCTACATTGTGCGTGATCCAACACGTACTTGCCCGTTTTTAGATATGAGAAAGATTAATGTGGAAGTCGGTCAACGCTAATTGTAGATTGCGTGTCCATAGCTGACCTGGTGGTGTTGTGCGACTGGCATGTCGTGTTCATTGAAAACAGAGTTACCGATTTTTACGGGCTCTTGAGGAAAGTCAAGGCATCCTTCCTGACTCGACTATGTGCATGTACTAATCAAATAGTGTCTGTAATACTTCGCTGTGTGTACATGCTAAGACGCTGATATTTTTTATTTTTTATGTAATGTAATTAATGTAATTTTAAATTTATATTGTAATTTAATTTTGGTGCATGTAATTTAATTTAAATTTATAATGGATTGTATTTTTTTTTTGTAATTTTACTATGGGTTTAATACCTGAATTAAACGATATAATAATAATAATAATAGCTCGGTCCGTACAGCCTACAATAATTTTGACATTTGGTCTATTCATTCCATTTCGTGTCCGTTTATGAGTTTTGTTTTATTTCACTATTTCGGTGATTTCAATATTTTAAATCTGTATTTGACATGGAAAGTGTCAGAATACAAAACCTTAAATTTTGCTTATTTCCTCGAAATCACTTCCTTCAAAATGTTTCCGACATAACCTCGAAGTTTGTTTAATTAAAAACAAAACTCTATTCTACGAATAGCATTCAGCCACAATATTCTTATTTTAGGTTCATTTGGAAAATGATGGACTCCAATTTCGGAGTATTTAGAAACACAACGAGTCATTTTCGCAAAAAATATAATGCTTGTTTTGAGAACTAACTACGTTAGCGCCGTTTTCACAGTTGCCTTCCCCATTAAAGACATAGAAAGTAGAAGAAGTGATAATAAACAATAATGACTCACCTGAAATATGTACAGCAATTGCAGGCGGCATCACAAATATCCCAACCAACAGATCAGCAGCCGCCAAACTGGTAACAAAACAGTTGGTCACAGTCCTCAGCCGTTTAGTCGTCACCACAGCCGAAATTATCAGCGTGTTACCAATAACGGTCACGACTATTAGCAAACACAGAATTATAACAACACTAATTTCAAAACAGTCGTAAGCTTTTTCCCCACACCCAAGTTCGGTCGACGCGTTAAATGTTGCGTTAACACAATCTTCTTTCTCATCTGTTTTGGTTATAACATTGTAGAAGTTTTGGGATAGATTGTATTTTTCTTCGTTGGCGTTTTCTATAATGATTTCTGTTTGTGGCTCTATTGATGTGTTCCATTTTGCTGTTGTTTCCAGGTCTGGCACGGAGATCATCTACTCCAGTTTGTGTAGCAAGTTTGTTTCTTCTGATGGCATTTTCTGTAACAAGAGAATTGTTGGTTTAGTTATACATAACAAAATATAAAAATTTACATCGGAGGAATAATCTGAGGGCCTAGACACAGTGACGTTCTATCAGCGATAACAAAGTCTAAGTCAAAGTCATATTATTTATTTTAAATAAAAGGCACTTTTGAACGTCAAAATTAACAAAAATAATTGAATTGATTCTAGCTGATTCCCAAGGTTAGTTTCGTATGGAGAAGAATGGCCAAGACACTCCACCGTTACTCTTTTAAAATGTTTTACAATATTTTGTATAGGTAGGTACATTATTTATGTATATAATTATTATGTGAAAACGATGCATCTAGGATCAAATTGCTGTACCACAATAGGTAAAAAGAATTAAAAATGTAGCAATGACAGAACATAATACCATCACACTAATATCATAAAGGCGAAAGTTTGTGTGAAAGTGTGATGTGTGATGTGAATGTTTGCTACTTCTTCACGCTCAAACGGCTAGACCAATTTTGATAAAATTTTGTATGGAGGTAGCCGATACCCTGGATTAAGACATAGGCTAACTTTTTATCCCGATATTCCCACGGGATCGAGACTTACGCTGGTGAAACCGCGGGGCGCAGCTAGTTTTATTATAATATAGACATGTTGCTCACATCGTAAAAGTATACGTATTCCTAAAAAAAAAAATAAGTCAATGTGTGAGTTAAGGATAATGGAAAAGTCAAAAATGTATTGGATTGGCATAAGCTACAGAAAAGCTTATGTCACTGTCATTGTAGGAACACGAAACGTTTTGTAAAAACGCTATTACACACTTTTATAGGAATCCTGGTTGACAGTTGTTTTTCTATTATTAATCAAAATTTTAAGAAAATTCTTTATTGAAATAGCGAAATTCAATAAAAAGAATCAATAACGATCCAAAAGAGTTCAAATTATAATCCTCAATTGCTGCAAGACTCTAAAACGTACTTGATCCCTAGACACTTATGAAGTGTGTAGATTGTAAGTAGAGGGGTCATTTTTGTCACTGCTCAGTTGCTTAGTAACAAAGTGAGACGTCAGATGTTACATAATAATTATATGCGACTACTGTAAGGCTTTATTTTTTTTATTAACAAACTTTATACTTTGCTACTTTCGAAAAAACTGTAAAACTAATCTTCCATATAATTCTCATCGTACATAAAAAGTTCAAGCTTCCATAGTTTCCATTACAAACAGAATAACACTAAAATAAAATGTTACTTGTCAGCCGTAAAATGCCAAGTTTTAATGAAAAACCATATTGTACTTATGTCAATAAAAACAAATTCAAGATGAAGTTGGAAACTAAAAGACATGAACGTCAACGCAATATATGAAGTCACGAGAGTTATATATCCAAACTAATACTATAAACACAAAGTAATAGTAACTCACATATACGGGATCCTGCCGTTTTGCCGAAAAGATTTTGCCAAATTTTCATTACCCAAACAAATTTTAGCAACCTTTTTTTATACCATTGCAATATTTCGAATGATTTTAGTACGCATATTTTCATTTGGTCAAATTTTTACTTGGCAAAATATTACCAAGTATAATGTCATTATGGCATTTGGTCTTTAATCAAATGATTTATTACAGCAAACAATCTTCAGACAATAAACGTTTTTGAGCGAGCGAAGCGAGCGGTGCCGCGGTAGCGGCCGGCGAGTGCCAGACACGACTTGCATTAATAGAAAAAAAGATATTGTTTTTAGTAGGTTACCCGGAACATAACTATTGAGATTAGGTTAAATTCTTTTTAAAAAAAATGGGCAGGTTAGGTTAGGTTAAAACTGTGGTTGTCGACTGCCGGGAGGACACGGCGCGGCATACGCTGGCAGAGTGTGCCGCTTGGGAGGAGCCTCGCCGTGCCCTCATCTCAGGAGTAGGCAGTGACCTATCGCTGCCGGCCGTGGTCGAGTCGATGGCCGGCAGCGAGGAGTCCTGGGACGCGGTGGTATCCTTCTGCGAAACAGTCGTGTCGCAGAAGGAGGCTGCGGAAAGGGAGCGGGAGATCTCGTCCGCTCACCCGGCCCGCAGCAGGCGCACTGGGCGTCGGCAGAGGGCAGACAATGCCCTCTTCCGGCCCCCCTAAATGGGTCCAGGGACGGCGGACTCGGGGACGTCCGCCGCCCCCTATCACACTGGACCCGAGGTGGCGGCGCGTAGTGTTCCACGCGCGCCCCTTTGAGACGTCGCGGGGGGGTCTAACACCTCACCCCCCCCGCAGACTTGAGGTGGCCCGCAGAGGCGGGCCGGCACTAGCCGGGGATCACGGAAGTAATACTAGCTCCCAAGATCCCCGGTGCAAGTGTGAGAAGGGAACACCGGGGTGGTTTTTAGTCAGTAAGAGTCTGACAGACCCCTCCGCCCACCCCAGGGCGGAGGACATCCATGAGGATTTTCCACCCCGGCAAAAAAAAAAAAAAAAAAAAAAAAAAAAAAAAAAAAAAAAAAAAAAAGGTTAAAACTGTGACCTCCTACGCAGGAGCCGAGCGAGCGAAGCGAGCGGTGCCGCGGCAGCGGCCGGCGAGTGCCAGAAACGACTTGCATTAATAGAAAAAAGAGATTGTTTTTAGTAGGTTACCCGGATCTGAACTATTTAGATTAGGTTAATTACTTATTTATATTATTATTTGATTTTGCGTAAAAACTGTTATTCCAACTGAAATATTTGACTAAATAAAAAATGTTAAAAGTACTAGTTGGTAAACAAGTTATAGTTTAAACGTTCATTTGTCAAACATTAGGTTTGCGTTACAATTTTTTGTGAATAGATTTTTTGCTAAGTAATAATTTGGCAAATGAAATTATGCGAGAAATTTTTTGGGGAGTGAAAATTTGTCAAATTCCGTTCGGTCAAACAAGGGAGACCCCACAGATACACATACCAAATATAATCACACGCATACACAAGGTCATAATACACCGTGGCATTTTAAGCGTCTTACAACGGCAGCCCACTTCATGTATCCAATGCTTCCTAATCATTCAAGAAATAAAAAAAATATTTGAAAATTAAAAAAAAAAATCACCATGACGCATGACGTAGTTGGAAACACCCTGTTACAAGCGCGGTGCAAGCCCTGCGTTCTAAGGGCAGCACGGAATGAAGTGCAAGGCTCGCACCGCGCTCATAAAAGTGTGTTACAAACTAAGTACATCATGCGTCATAAAGAATTTAAAAAAAAAATATCCAAATGTTAATAAATATTTTTTTTACTTTCATGAATGATTAGTAAGCATTGGATACATGAAGTGGGCTGCCGTTATAAGACGATTAAAATGCCACTGTGTATTATGACCTTGTGTATGCGTGTGGTGAAAAAAAGCAATGAACGATTTTTGTTAGGGGAAACCTTATGCGTTCGCTTAACCAACACGCCCGCGCTGACATGCTGTATTAGCAGTAACTGAAGTTAAATTGACCACTGTGCATTGTTTAAATTTTAATTGTGTTTTAAATAATCATTATTTTATTGAAGTGCAAACTTCGTTAGGCGCTTTTAATGTTCAGTTTTCACTTCAGTCGGCAGTCCTCATAACTGCCTATGTTTTTTTTTTAATAATATAGAATACTGTGATTAATAATTATTGTCTAGAAAGCGGTAAGTTATTTGCAAATTTATATCCAAAAATTAACGTAAATAATAATGATTAAATACCGCCCGCTAACTCCTCTTAAAAACCCACTACTATAAAGATTAAGAAAAATAGACCCTTCCCCATTCCAAAGAAGGCACTAAAGTTAAAAATAATTACACTACCATTAATAAAAACTGTCTCGTAACACTAAAAACTTTTTGTTATACACAAAAGAAAATTCACAAAAAGAAAAATGAAAGGAATATTAATTACAGTGTCGTGCAAAAGAATGTAAATAAAGAAATCATTAACAAATGGTACTGTTTATGTAGGTGTACTTTTTTCTGTCTCGCAGTGTTTCAATAAAAAGAAAACTTAGGTATTCTATTTTTTTAAGGAATTAGTTCATGAGCCCAGATCAAGAATATCTGGGTTGGCTACATAAATAATCTTAATCTATCTAGTAAACAGTACCTATTTTCCAAGGAATGACTGTTTTTTATCTAATGTCAACATGCTATTTACCTACTAGGCATCTGGTTAATGTCGTGATGGCCCCAAGAGTCTCTTCTCAAGTATGAGGTTGGACTTCTTGGCGGGAAAGTGAAGCGTCATGTTAGCAGTTTTGTTTTATTTTCTAAAATTTGTGTTTAGCCGAATATTAATGTGTAATAGTGGTGGATTATTAACCATTAAGTGTTCATGAACCTGCATTAATGTAGGCAAATGAAACAAAACAGTGCAACATCACTTTAAGTTCTCTCAAGAAGTCCGCGCGAGGTTTCAGTAAAGTGCCGCGTCTTTACTTAAACTCAAGGGGAGCGGGACGGGATATCATCAATCATCTTTATCATGCATTGAGTGGAGTTCATTTCATAATTATTATAACTTTGTACTTGTTACCTAATTTTACATGACACTGGCTAAATGCACTAACCGTGCGAAGCCAAAAAGAAAAAAAAAAAAAAAAAAGTATGAGGTTGCGGGATAATACGTATAAAACAAAGTGACCTTTTCACCTTAATTTTTTTATTGCCATTTCCTTGGACATCCATGAAGGAAAACGTTTTAAATAAGTAACATAACACCGGTAACATCCGGTCAGTGAGTGTGGTGATTTGTATTTAAAAATCTCGTGATGGCTCAGTGGTAAAGACCTCGTCTTTCATGCTCGAGGTTGTGGGTTCAAATCCTAGAAAAGACCTACAGTCAGTGACCTGCATAACCTGATCCATTTTCCCCTCTTCTTCTTTGTAGGGGGTCAGGGAATGCAGAGTACTGACCGTACCTACGAGTATGTGACTTTGTCAATTCATAAGTACTTTCTGAGTTTATCTTGGACATTATTGACATCGGTGAAGGGAAACATCGCGAGGAAACCAGGGCCTCTGCTATTACAATAGTGTCAGAATGGTCGATCATTGATTTCATAATTGTTGATTTTGACAAGTTTGGTAATCTACTATTATAATGGCGTCATTATGACTTTCCAATGGTCGGCCACTGACACTACATTGAACGAAATTGCATATATTGGTAATCTCGTACATAATGACAAATGAATGACATTTCTACTAATGGGTTTTATAATAATGGCAATACGACAATGCCATTATAATAACACAATTATATTACTAGGATATTGACCGACCAATGATCGACCATTATGAATTTACCAGATTACGAACTCTTAGCAAAATGACAATGGGATCGTGTTGGAATGACTGAATTTATAAAAATAGCAGACTTGGGCCCCTGGACTCATTATTAATACACCGTGGCATTTTGATCGTCTTACAAATGGCAACCCACTACATGTATCCAATGACTACTAACCATTAATGAAAGTAAAAAAATAAAAAATAATATTCGAATAATTTGATGGAAAAGTACATGCGAGATAAAAACTATAATAATATATGTGGGAGCTACATATGCCAACAAACTGCTTTACAGTTTGGCAGAAGTAAACATTTTTGTAAAACTTGGATGTCACCACGAATAAAACACATTTTAATTTTTTTGATACTTTTTTTATCGTAATGAAATATTTTTTTTTTTTACTTTCATGAATGATTAGTAGTCATTGGATACATGAAGTGGGCTGCCGTTGTAAGACGATTAAAATGCACGGTTACAGTTCTGCTGCAGGGCAAAAGCCTCTTTTCACCCCAGTGGCACACATCCGCCGCGAAACCATAGCAGCGAAACCGCAGTAGTTAAATTGTACTGGTTCGCGTCATGTTCCGCTACTCGCATCCGATTCGAGTAGCGGAACATGACGCGAACCAATTTAACAACTGCGGTTTCGCTATGATGGTTTCGCGGCGGAGGTGTGCTACTGGCGTAGGCTGGTGCCTGGTATTATTATTTTATATATTAGCGATTTCAGACTAGGAAATGTGGTATTTTGCTATTCAAAGCCACATCTTTATTATATTTATACCTATATTTACCTTTTAAAGGGCTACTATGTCCATCAAATCTTTTTAAATCTATTCTTTGTTTTCAAACATGAATTCTTACACATATTATCATCCCCTTTACAAATTACTCCTGGAACACTATTAACGCTCAAAAACAGTCTGAAATCACCGATACTCACCCGCCAAGGGTTCTAGAATTGAGAATTTGAAGTTAGAACTTCTCAAAGTCAAAGTCAAAGTCAAAGTCAAACCATTTATTTCAAATAGGCACATAAGAGGCACTTTTGAACGTCAAAATTTACAAAAAAAATAGAATTGATTCTAGTTGCCCCTTCCAAAAGGTAGTTTCGTATGGAGAAGAATGGGCAAGAAACTCCACCGGTACTCTTTTAAAAATGTTTAACAATATTTTGTTTGATTACATTAATTATATGATTATATGTGAAGACGATGCACCTAGAATAAAATTACTATACCATAATAGGTAAAACGAATTAAAAACTAAGCAATGAAAAATAACTTAATTATTAGATAGATACGTTGTTCACATATTTACAAACATCATACAAGTATGTTTTTCTAAAAAAATAAAAAAATAAGTCAGTGTGTGAGTATAGGTTATCACAGAATGTAAAATCAATATCATAAAAATAACAGATTTTACCATAAAAATAGCAACCAGTTTGATTTTGTCTAGACTCTAGATTGTCCTATGGAGCTGGACCAGTATGTTTCCAAGCATTCCTGTCCTGGATATAATCCTCTAACTTGTAATATGCTTGTTTACAAAGTGTACTTTTAATATGTGTTTTAAATTTTCTCTCATTTAATTTCAATATATCACAAGGTATTTTGTTGTAACATTTAACACAGTACCCCATAATCAGTATCCCCAGTATCTCATCATCAGCATCGTCATTTCAGCCGAAAGATGTCCACTGCTGGACATAGGAGATATTGGCAATCTCTACAGTTACCTACTAAAAGTGATAGGCCTTGAAATTCATTATTTTTTCAAAAATCTTAATATATTTTGAATTTTGGAGTAACCTTATGTAATGCATGAATTTGAAGTTGATAACTTGTCAATCTCTACTTTATCAACTCGGCTTATCGCAGTCCACTGCTGGATATAGGCTTTTCCCAGGCTGTGCCACAGCACCCTGTACTCCGCCTTCCGCATCCAGTGTGACCCAGCCACCTTTTAAGGTCGTCGGTCCATCTAGCTGGCGTCCCACAGTTCGCTTGCCGATACGCGGTCTCCACTCCAGGACTTGTCTGCTCCACCGACCATCGGTCCTTCGACAAACATGGCCAGCCCACTGCCACTTCAGCTTGCTTACTCTGCAAGCTATGTCGGTAACTCCGGTTCTCTTCCGGATAATTTCATTCCTGATTTTATCCTTCAAAGAAACTCCGAGCATAGCCCGCTCCATAGCGCATTGCGTAATCAGCCTATAATGTTCCCACGGCTGGGACACAAGCCTCCTCTCTTCGAGAGGGAGTGATCTGTAATCTATCACGCGGGCCCAGTGCGGGTTGGTCACATACCTTCGAATTTTTTGTTCTATAGGACATGCCGGTTTCCTCACGATGTTTTTCTTCACCGTTTTGACAGCAGTGGTGATGAAAGAATTTACACAAAGTTAAGTGCTTACCTGGGTTCGAACCCACGATACAACTCGTAAGCCGTTACCATTGGGTCACCACTGCTCTCATAGCGCGCAGAGCGACCTTAAATCTCTCGCTATAAGTTTATTTAAATTCTCAATTCAGAAACCGGATGTCAGTGAAGAACCGTAGGTGGAGAGCATTGCTGGTTCGTTTTTTGTATTCGAAGAGGCTTTTGCCCTGCAGACCAGTGGGTCAATAATAGGCTGGTATTTTATAGATTGCAAAATAAAGTATTTCAGCGTACAATTTCCACAAGAAATATTTTTATACTGTCGAAAAATAAACACGAAAAATCGGAACGCAATAATGATTGATGATCCCATAGCCACAGAATTAGGTCCCAAATGGAATGTTATCATTAGTGAATACAGGTTACAGGAACCATTTATCAATGCCCAGCCCCTACCTTGAATGTTGGCGTGATATTTGATAACGCTCCTTCATTTTTGTACTCGATTTTGAAAGCTTGAAGTCTATGTATCTTCTAGTTTAACCGGAAGCGGCAAATACCATTATTCCAGATGGAGCAACTGCTGATCTGACCTCCACAACTCAGTTACTGGGTAACACGATACCCCTTGGTGAGGCTGACTACTCGTACCTGACAGACTTTCGGGCTTTTTCTGACTACCCGTAACGATTATCAAACATCTGCAAATGACAGCCGTGACTAACTGCTTAACGTGTATTCCAAGACATGGAGGGGTATCGGTATGTAATGGTTGGTCACCCATCCGCGGATCGATCTCGGCAAGTGTTGCTTAACCGTGAAGATGGACCCGTGCGGCAGTAGTTTTTTAACCACGAGCCCCTCTGAAGCTTGATCACATCCCCCTGAAAGCTTGATCACGTTTCTGATTGGTAATCTGTTGTCTCTGATTGCTAATTTTATTTGACATGATTATATTTGAGACAACTGATTTAATTGAAAAGTCTTTTAGCTGGCAAAGTTTTTATGAATTGATTGAGGCAATGTTGGAGTTTGTACCTACTGCAACAGACTGGTTCAATTTGCAGATGAATTTATGACGTAAAGCTGATAGTTATTGCTATTATCACACATGAGAGAAAGAAAATGATACATATGTGCCTGTTTTTCCCTGATTTCCATACCACCCTTTAAATTACGGTTTAAGACATTTATTTTTCTCAAAAGATAACATTAATCACTTAGAGAGAATTTTTTTTATTTTATTTATTTATTTATTTTACTTTAACATAAAACGACCAAAGGCCAATTACATCAGTTAAAGACACGACACATTATATAATTACAAAAACAAAAATAATACAGCTACTCGACAGTCATACACTCATCTCACAATACTCCAGACATGATGACAAGATCTTCTTTCATTCATCCGCGAACACATCACAGTGAGGCTTGGCGTCCAAGAGAGCATTGAGCGCAGTGTGCGAGGGACAGGAGACAAAATACAATAAAAGTAACAAAATAACCGATTAGTGTTGTTATTTTTTTTTGCGGAGATTGTGTTTATGCTGCGGTGCGAACAAAGCTTGTCTTTGTTAAAGCCTATGGCACAGTGCGCTTGAATAAGCGATAATTGATCAATTTTATACATAACATATAAATTCAATCTATTGACTGCCCCGTTGGTCTAGTGGTCACAAACGCTACTGCTGAGCATGAGGTCCTGGGTTCGATTCCCAGGTCGGGCAAAGTGTTATTAGGATTTTCCAGTAGGAATTTCTCAGTAGCATCCAGGAGTATGGATTTGTGCCCGGTTGATGGCAATAGGCTCGCCCCCTATTACATGGGACTTAAACATAACTGGCGAAATGTGGGTGTTACTATAGGTACACCTCTGCCTAACCCTTCGGGGATTACAGGCGTGATGTTATGTGTGTTATGTAAATCTATTAACTGCCTAGATAGGTACCTCAAACCTGAAACTAAAAACTAGAGATGTAATATTAGGATCATTTTTTGGGTAATCCTAATATTTATTATATTAGCTGAATGAGTATTAGTCAAATATTAGTAAACCGATTCATTATTAGCTACTCAATCTAATAATTATGATACCTGTGTAATATCGACACGGTTGGCGCAGTGGTTAAGCGATTGACTGCTGCGTTGCGTGTCGCGGGTTCGATTCCCGCACGGAACAAATATTTGTATGACCTTCAAGTAGTTGTTCCGGGTCTGGCTGTTTGTGTATGTGGGTTTAAATGTTTGTAAACGCACCCACGATTCAGGAGAAATTCCTAGTGTGGGGCAATGTTTAAAAAAAGATGTCCATAAATATTATAAACTAATAGGTACAGTTAAACTATTTCACGAAGTCCTCTCTTGTCGCTCTAATGGCGGTAAACATAAGGTTCAAATTGCAATAACCAACAGGACTTCGTGCCATAGAACATCTGTACCACGGTCGGCAAATACTAATAGGATAGGGAGGTGAGACGCCTCGCCTCGCCATTACGCGTCCCTATTATTTGAGTAATACCTGGTAACCTATTACTCCATATTCGCTTATCCTCATATGAATATACATGGCTTGTATTATATACCTGTACCAATAACGAATATATTAGTCAAACCTCTACTAAAAACCTAAACAAACAGAAACACTTCTCTGTTATTTACAATCCAAACTATTATGTTTACCACGAAAACTAACTGACATGCGGTTTACTAACCAAGCCATCGTAAGCACGTATTTTCATAACTTACAAGCCATCAAACTAGTTTTAAAGACGGGTACAATCGGGTACATTCACTTACGGTACGTATTTTTAGGGTTCCGAACCTCAAAAGGAAAAACGGAACCCTTATAGGATCACTTCGTTGTCCGTCTGTCTATATGTCAGTCTGTCAAGACCCTTTGTCTCAGGAACGCGTGGAGGTATCAAGTTAGTAATTAATATCAAATACGAAGGTCTACCGTCCCTTGGGGCTCTAAAAAAAATCAAGGTACTAATTCAGCGCAAAAAAAATACGGCAATTTATGCGACATAACTATTTTGATGCTCGTAAATAAATCAAAACCTATAGGGTACTTTCCGTTGACCTAGAATCATAAAATTTGGCAAGAAGCAAGGTCTCACAGCACATATAAAGAAAAAAGTCTGCAAATCGATAATTAGTAGTTTCGTTTCATAAGTGCCCATGTAGGTTTATGGGAAATAAAAACATTTGATTTAACTTTTTTTGATTATTTAAAAAAAATGCTATTACAAACTTACATTTGAAGTTGGAAAATTGACCGTGGCGTATATCAGCGTATAAGTTTGTTTTTGGGATAAATTCATCCCAACTACGGAACCCTTCAGTGCGTGGTCCGACACAAACTTGGCCGGTTTTTATATTTTTTGAATAGATCGCGATCAAATAAGAATGGTAAGTTATTGTTGGTAAATATTTTTTGAGGCTATAGGAAAAAGCCTAGAAATACACCCGGCTCAACATTAGGAAATCGGATCCACTACCACATTGCCAACTGGCTAATATTTCAGCGAGACATTATGAGTAACTAGTTTCTGCCCACGACTTCGTTCGCTTGGAAGTCGTAAGACAACCACAATATACAAATAACAGCCCAATTTTTATAAAAACCTGCTTCGTTGGTCTATAATTGGTCGCAAGTGCTACTGTTGAGCATGAGCTCCTGGGTTCGATTTCCGGTTCAGGTAAAGTGTTATTGGGTTTTCCATCTGGAATTTCTCAGTTACAGTCCGAAGTCTGAATTTGTGACCTGGGACCTAAACATACGAGTAACAATTGCGAAATTTAATGTGGTAGAATAGGTACAGACGAGATGCTATGTTATTTGTTACAAAACATAAATACATACATAACCTGACGTCTTCTTCCCATGGGGATAGGCAGAAACTGAATGCCACCTGCTACGTTCCTTACATACTCCTTTTGCTTCGTTTACGTACATACATCAGAGGGGCAATTCTACTAATTTTAAGAACGTTCACAGTCTGATCTCAGTCTCAATCTGTCAAAAATACCTCTTATTTCCCTACATTTTGACAGTTTTTTGACGTTTGTTTGTCGCCAAGATGAGATTGCGACTAGATTTTGAACGTTTTAAATTACGAGAATTGGCCTTCTGGTCATACACGCACGCCTGTTCCGAGTACTACGCACCTAACCTTTCTGAAGAACATCATCATCGTTAGATGACCACAATAATTATGTCCTCCTAGGGCGACAGCGTTCGTTTCACAATGGAATTGATCCTAGACCTTGTAGCAATTACTTTTTTTCAAAAATATCTTTGCACACATCAAGCTATACATTTCTAGTATACGCTGACCTCTCATTGTACGGAAATCCTACACAATGCGAGATCAGCTAAAACTGGAAATGTATAGCTTGATGTGTAGCCGTCTGTACACTTTTGAATTCGCTACGATTTTATTATATGTATAGATTCTAATTAGCTATTCTTATAATTATATACCCAATTCGTTTCTACATGTGTATGACTTAAAAACGAGGGTAAAAATCAGTGATGAATGAGTACTCGTAATGAGGTAGAATTAATGAGAAAAAGCTGTTTTTTTTTTCATTTTTTTGTGGGTCACTTCGTAATTTATCTAAGTTACAATAGCCTAATGTCAACTATGTCTAACGTCTTTTCCCGATGCAGGGACGTTAATTTATTGTTAAGGAGTTCTCCTGGTAAGAACCATCAGCTCCACTTCACACACAAATGGATTGTGATGAGCATAAATTGCTTAGCAACCATACCAAAGTACCTAATCGAATCGCAACCCGTGAAATACTTATTATTAAGTAGTTCCGGTGGCCATGAGTGCTTATAAAAGTTGAGGATTTTCCTCGATTTGCATAGTATTCATTAGATTCTGACTTGGTGACAATGGGACCACCTCGAGAGCATACCCTTTTAAACAAATAAATAATTTTCGAAATCGGTCCACAGTTGCCAGAGAAGTCAGTGACAAAAAAAAAAAAAACATACAAACGAATATTTATTACCTCCTCCTGTTTGGAAGTCTGTTCAAACCAAATTTAAATTGTGCGTTTAAATTATTTTAATGCATTTGCATTAAAATAATTTAAACTCACAATTTAAATTTGGTTTGGTTTGCACAATTTAAATTAAAGCCATTACCAAAGTAAAATAATTAACCATTCTTCTGGACTGGAGTCTACTCCGAACATAAATCCGAAGTATCGCCCGAATGTTCGGTCGTTTCTTTACTACGGCTAACTATCGCTGACTACGGCGAAAAAAAGAGATATAATAAAAACAAAAGTAATGTAATGTAAAAGTCAAAACTGTAACTTGAAGTCGGGTAAGGACTCAAAGTCAAAAAAGGAAACTATGGAAGTTATAAAATGGCCGATACTTCGGTTTAGCGGAGTAGACCCCCTGGTATTACGGTAATAAATAAACCTAAAATTGTCAATGTTACCGGGTTAAATTTTTAAACTCCAAAATCAAAGTAGGTTAGTATTTCCCTGCTGATTTCAGACCGCAATTTCATCGAGAGTGTACATAAAAGTGACATAGTTTGATGTCAGTTATCTGGCAGGATGCTGGATGACTGCCAATATCCACATCCCCCGGTAATGCGACGTCACTGAATGGTGTGAACGTTGTTGATTAGGGTTAGATTTTGATGTTCTGTTTTTAAATGAGTAGTTTTTCGGCCAAGTTTCGGATTTGGATGTTCTACATGAGATTAACATCCCACGATACAGGATAAGTTACTAGTGAACTAATGCAGGCAAAAAAGCTTTGTTATTATCAGTTTGTTACGTTTCAATGTAGACGTATTTAGAACCTAGAAAGGCGAGGCCCTGGAACCGTTACAAACTCTCGTTACCTCTTGTACCGGAAAGCACCAAAAATAAAATACATGACAGTGCACAACAAGTTTATTATAATGATCTGAAAATATTTACATTAAGTTTCGGGTTCATAATGGAGCAGAGATTGTGTTACGCAATTAACCTTAGCTGAGGTAAGACAGTGTACACACATAAATCACTGTTTATCTTGTTCTTGTGTGGTGTTCTTTAAATGATAGGCTGAAAAATGATGTGATAAGACAACGGTGTGGTTTAAAGATGTGTAGTGATAAAAATCATGTTGACACGATGAATGAAAGGCGACTAGCAGAAGGTATTTACAAGGCAGAAGTGAGTGGAAACGCTTTGAGGGGACGCCCTAGAAGGACATAATATAGTACTAGGATATTACATTAATGTTTACTTTGAAAAGTATTATATTTACTGCTTTAATTTATTGTGAATGTGAGCACTATGTGGGTCATTTTTTTTTTCTTTAAATATTTTCCTATTATGCTTTTTCTCAGTTTTAATGGTGGTCTGGCATTTTGAGCACTTTATGAGGCCTACCCAAATGTACTTTCTTTGGTATTGTTCGTCGAGTCGTTGAGCTCCTTAAGTCTTGAGTCGAGCTGCACGATAACAACAAATGCTTGCACTGATTGGACTGGTCCACTCAAAATTGTGTGGTTCTTTGCTAAAAAGACCATTTCAGACACAGATCTACATGGTCCTCACATGATCTGACCAAGATTATGTCCGGACTTTAAAAGAGACTTTGACCCCTGAGTTTGTTTCGCCATTTCTTCTCACGGGTAGTCAGATAGGAAATGTCGACTACATCTAGCTTATTTTTTACATTTTAATATGACGTGTAAAAGTGATTCCGATATCCTATTTACAGAATAAACGATTTCATTTCATTTCAGTAACCTAATTGGTGATGTTCTTCAGAAAGGTCAGGTAGTAGTAGGCGTATAGTGCTTGGAACCGGTGTGCGTGTGACCAGATGTATGAACGTAAACGAAGAAAAAGTAGTATGTAAGGAGCGTAGTAGGGGGGGCGCTCTGTAGTTTATGCCTACCCCCATGGGAAGAAGGTATAAGTTTATGTATGTAATATATGTATCTTGTTATTAAACTGTTTTTATCTACTAGTGACTAGGGGTTACCCTTGTTTCACCGAAAATAAATCGACAAATTATCACTTCCCAAACAATATTAAATAATAAATTAATAATTAATAAATATTATTATTTAAAAAAAAAAAAAATTGTTATAATTTAATATTTTTTAATATTATTATTTTCTCTCAATCAGAGCACCCGCCATCTTATCTCTTCACCATCCGTGGTTGACTGGTAGAGAATGCCTAAGGCATTAAGTCCGCCTTTGTACCTAATTGTGTGCGAGAAGTTTACTAAATAAATAAAAAATAAATATTCCGCATAATTTCCTTTGCCAAATTATTCTCTTTGCAAATAATTGTAACGCAAACCTAATCTTTGGGAAGTGTACGTTAACTTGTTTACCAACTAGTACTTTTACCAATTTTAACGTAGCCAAATATTAATTTAGTATTGTCAGTTTTAAATGTAGGTACCATTTCTATTCAGTCAGTTGCAACCTACTAAAGTACTTTTTATATATATAATATGTTCTAGTCATTTTTGGCACTCGCCGGCCACTGCCACGGCACCGCTCACGTCGCTTGCTCGGCTCGTGCGTAGTTTTAACAGTCAATGTAACAGTTTACAGTTTTAACCTAACCTAACCATTTTTTTTATAATTAACCTAATCGATCTAGTTTGGTTCCGGGTAGCCTACTAAAAATAATGAATATTTACCAAAATGTTTATTGTTTATATATTTTTTGCTGTAATAAATCATTTGATTAAAGACCAAATGCCTTAATGACATTATACTTGGTATTATCCTACCGAGTAAAAATTTGACCAAATGAAAATGTGCGTACTAAAACCATTCCAAATATTGCATTGGTATAAAAAAAGGTTGCTAAAATTTGTTTGGGTAGTGAAATTTTGACAAAATCTTTTTGGCAAAACGGCAGGATCCCAGTGACTAGGTTTTTAACAACTTTGACTTAAGGCCTGGTTACACATACGAGCTGCTGACAGTAGACAGCTACTGCCACTGTATATTCGCATGACAGTAGCTCAGCTTGCATCGATCAGTCACAGAATGAGAGTTGTTGCAATGACTATGGCAACTAACACCTTTACTATCCTATGAACCGTGCTGGCAAATAAATTACTTTGAGTTTGACTTTTGGCCGAGAGACTGCTGTCGCTGCTGGGGCTGCCGAGGCTGCTGTCTTATGATGGGGGTAGGCGAGTGACGAGTAAAAATGAAAAAATGTTGTAGTTACTCGAATGCAAGCAGCTGCTGACCGACTCGACACAAAAATATGGTGTTTGATGCGGTCACACGGTGCCAGTAGTCGCACTGCAGTGCAGTGTGGTCTAATCAGTTAGTGCAGTAACTAACTAGACCGACTCATACGCTAGTTCGCACTATGTAGTGAACCTAGCCTTATCAGACAATTTTTTTTTAGAATGTGAACACCATATTTGTTTTCATAGATTGTCTAAAAGTCTTTGGTCTGCGCTCAGCCTACCCTAAGTACAAGACCTTGGAAATTTTGGCTCCTACCCAAGTATTGGTCGACTTCCAGTGTACCCAGATGCATCTAAATATCCAGTATTTCACACTGAACGGCTACCTACATTTATGAATTTCTATTTCTACATATTACTTCAAAAATCATGTAGCCATTACCTTTCTGTACAACGTTTTTTGAAGTAAGTGGTGTCTAACAAGTGAAAGCAGTCCAAATAAATGTGAAATAATAGTACTGCACTGCGGAGCCATTTGTTGCTTGCATTGTGAATGAATGAATGAATATTTAGAGTTCTTTAGTAAATAGATATGAATGAAGACTTTATTTTAATAGGAGTAATGTTAATTTTACTGAAAAATACCTTTGATCTGTTCCAAAAGTAAGAATAGAATAGAATACTCTTTATTATGTACACCATAAAAATTACAGATATAAATGTTGAAATATTTCATAGGGTGACACAATGGGCGGTAAGTTATGGATTCCTGCCACGACATCACGCTTGATACAGAGAGCGATTGTTAAACTGAACTTTCAAAATACTGGTTGACAACATCACCACGCTTAGCAAATGAACTGGTTATTGTATTTTCCAGTTATTAGCAGACAAGGATACTGATGCCCATGCTCATTTAAATGAACACTAATTATATTATTCGCCTTAAATTTTGACGTTAACAATATTAATTACAAACGATAGCTACTTAAATTCAAATTTCCTTGCAATGTGACAATTCAATTCAGCCACTAGTTTACATGACCTTTTTAAATATAAACTTGTTTTAGTCCCGAACAAAGCACAGCAGACGGAGTTTACAATATGACTTTAACCACTAAGTTGGCTCTTCGACTTCGATCGGGACACATTCCAATGAACAGTTTTGCGTTTCTCATGGGTAAAGTTGCTTCACCAAATTGTCCAGAGTGTAATATAGTGGAAGACACTTACCATTATACTGATGGAGTGCGTCCGGAACGAGGCCGAAAGAGCCACATTGCTATCGAAGTCACTGGATGTTGGAAGTTGGAATAGCATTCTTGCGTCCCCATTGTCAAAGGATGCAAGACTCTTTTTTTTCTTTTTTTTTTGGGTGGGAAATTATCGAATAACTTCTCCCGCTCTGGGCGGAGCGGGAGGGCGAGTCAGACTTTTACTGACTAAAACCCACCCGTGTTCCTTCAGATGCCTGTGTGCCAGGGCCACGATATCCCTTTCGGACAGGAAGCTCGAACCCTGGCAGGAAGACTCTTATTTAAGGTAGCAAAAATAGGATTTAGATCATAAAAAATAATTGTTTGTACCGATGAGGGTGGCATAATCAGTTTATGATTAAACACTATATAAATAAAATAGAATAAAAATAATAAACTACTTAATTTCACTCGATTCAATTACCGTTACTGTTTTTGGCTGCTACTTGAAATTCTAAACTAAGATTTCAAAAGTAAGTCGAATGTTATGCCGGGTACAAATTGATCAAACGTAACATGAAATTTAACACACGTTGAAGCAAATCACCTTACAATTGTGTTAAATTAGGACAACTTATGCTCCGCTTATGTACCCAACTTTATTTATTTCGGGTATGGTTGGATATAACGAACTGAGGGTCAGGAGGGATCTCGCACTCGTCTCGTACATATTCAAAGTACTTAGAGGGAAGGTACATAATGCGGACATTTTAGGGCACATAGGTTTGTGTGTTCCGGGCAGGTACGTGAGGCGACGACGACAGCCACGGCTGCTGGCGGAGCCGCGTGGTCCGACCAATCTTTTAAGTGAGGCGCCACTGACGCGGGCACTCCGCACCTCATAGCTTGTGTGACACGGACCTATTCTGTTGTTCTCTGAATGAATTCACAAATAATGCATTATTTGTAATAAGTTACAAAATTTAATTATAAAAATAAGCGTAATAATTAGTTAGGATAAGACTAGATAAGTACACTATCGCATTAGGATTACCCCTGTAATGATAGATGTAAGTTAGAAAATAAATAAATTAACTTATTAGTGTTAAAGAAGAACAGCAGTTTTGATGTCGCGATTCAGTTGTCATTATTGGAACTATTCATTTCGGCCATCTTTGAATGTCATAATTATATACTCATTAGTTTAGTACCCACACACGAAAAGCATGCGTTAACGGCAGAAGCAACTGCAGCCGTTGACAATTCGGCGGCTGCCGTTGACTACGTGCCGCTCGTGTATTTGAGCACCGTACTCAAAATAAACGAGCGGCACGTAGTTAACGGCTGCAGTTGGCTCTGCCGGTGGCAAGGCAGCTCGTATATATGCGCACTTAGTGTCATGTGGTCTGTATAAACAGAGCCTGTTTAAAAAGCATTTTTCTCGTGAAACCCAATATAAAAACCGGCCAAGTGCGAGTCGGACTCGCGCACGAAGGGTTCCGTACCATTATCTATAAAAACGGCAAAAAAATCACGTTTGTTGTATGGGAGCCCCCTTAAATATTTATTTTATTCTGTTTTTTAGTATTTGTTGTTATAGCGGCAACAGAAATACATCATCTGTGAAAATTTCAACTGTCTAACTATCACGGTGCATGACATACAGCCTGGTGACAGACGGACAGACAGACAGGCGGCGGAGCCTTAGTAATAGGGTTCCCGTTTTACCCTTTGGGTACGGAACCCTAAAAAAATGGTATGATTACCTTTTTTCTTAATTTGACCAAGATCTATCATTTGAGAGCATTTGTACGAATGTACGCAAAGTCTAAGTGTGACACCCAGATTACATGGAGTCCTGCCATTCTTGTTTCATGACACGTTTCACTTATATATGGCTCCGCATTAGAAAACCGACGATGTTTTTAGCAGTACAAAGTAAAATATTTTTTGTTGGTTTAAAATTTCACAGCAGATAATTTCATACAAAATCGCACAGGGAGTTCATGTGATTTTGTATGAAATTCCATTACATTCCCTGTACTACTGCTTATGTTGCCTGGTTTCTAATTATTTAATACAGTACTCAAAAGTGTAAATACGACGATAAAGTTGTCAAATTAAACTACCGCGCTTGGAAGTGTAATGAATAGAGTAACTCGTACAGGTTGTCAAGGAGCTAAGGATTGAAAAACCTTTTATATCTTAAGAAACAGAACTATCAGCAAGATCTTCTATCACATCACACATAAGACTGTAAACTTCTTCTACCTAACCAATACATGGTGTAGACCAAGGTAAATGGTAATGGTGTAGACAAGGTCGTCTATGCATTCTATGCACCAAACTAATATTTTGCAAAAATAACTATGATCTACAATATCTCCATAACCAGAAGGTTCTAAGGCATACCTGAATAAGATATTTTTTTACAGACATATCTGGAAAAATGAACTAGTAACTCCTGGCTTCGTTAAGCGTCTTTTTTTTTCTTTTTTTTTTTTGGCTTCGCACGGTTTGTGCATTTAGCCAGTGTCATGTAAAATTAGGTAACAAGTACAAAGTTATAATAATTATGAAATGAACTCCACTCAATGCATGATAACGATGATTGATGATATCCCGCCCCGCTCCCCTTGAGTTTAAGTAAAGACGCGGCACTTTACTGAAACCTCGCGCGGACTTCTTGAGAGAACTTAAAGTGATGTTGCACTGTTTTGTTTCATTTGCCTACATTAATGCAGCTTCACGAACACTTAATGGTTAATAATCCACCACTATTACACATTAATATTCGGTTAAACACAAATTTTAGAAAATAAAACAAAACTGCTAACATGACGCTTCATTTTCCCGCCAAGAAGTCTCAAGCGTCTTTTTATACTAGCACCCCAATGGCGTAAAACAAAATCTAATAAATATTGGTTCATATGTTTTTAAAATTCATTTGCTCGACAATATAAATGACGTAATGAATGTTGCCAAAGTGTCAAACAATGGGTTTCCCATTGTTTGCATTTTGGACACAACAATTCTTTATTTCATTCCATAATATTATTAAAACAGGTGGTAGGCTTAAAATTAAAGACACAATTATGGACCCCGTCGGGCACAGCATAGTAGGAGAGAGGAGGAAGAGCGCTTATTTGTGTTTTTATTATTAAGGTATTCTAGTAATGGTATTTTTATTTTATGACTACTTTTTTCTTCTTCTAATATTGAATTTATTTATGCACCTATTTAGTAAATATTTTGAGTATCATAAAATCATAATGTACGTATTATGCTATCTTGAATCTCCGACTTTAAACAAAGAGAATCACCCGTATTTAATGAGGTGACCCGTATAGCGCAGTATCGTGTCTTATCGAAACAAATATTTGTGTGAAAACAAGTGTATGTTTACCAACATGTGTAAATGTTGTTGTTAATGATTTGGGTGTAACTTAGTTAAACGAACTATTTTACTGAACTAGTGCATCCCGAACATCATCGGCCTTACCACAATTTTGTTAGGGTTTGCTTCCAGTCTAACCGGATGCAGCTGAATATCAGTATTTTACATGAGGCGACTGTCTATCTGACTACCACAACCCAGTTGCTGGGTGACACGATACCCCTTGGTAAGACTGGTTGTCAGACTTCTGACTACTCCTCCCGACTGTCATAGATCTACAAATGACGCCCGGGATTAACTGCTTAACACGGTTTCCAAGGCACTAAGTGTTCACGATATGTAATGGATGGTCACCCATCCACGGACCGACCTCGGCAAGCGTAGCTTAACCTTCGATAGACACGTGCGGCTGTTACCAATTAGCCACGAGTTCTTTTTGCATTGCGAATATAGTGCCAAATATCCTTGTATACTTAATCTTTTACGAAAATGGTTACTACATGCAGGAATAAGTCAATATCTTAATATTGAAAACCACCTTCTTTTTTAAGTCGATAAAAAGGCAAACGAATATCAATTTTACTAGAATTTGTTGCATAAATTTTTACTAGAAAATACAAAACCAAGCTCTTTGCAGTTTCAAACGGCACGTGCCAACCCACACAATTCAATTTTGTATGAACAATGTTCAATTCACTTTTTTTTTGCACAATTCACTCTTGGATACTATTGGCAGATTTCTGTTTATACTTGTACACGCCTGTATTTTGCGAAGGTATCGGCAGAACTGTAGGCATTTTTTTACATAATTGTGTTTTTTTTTTTAACAATATTAATTATTTAAGTATTTCCAACAAATCCTTTAAGCGGATTTGAATTTTTCGTAACAAAAATAAATAATATGTTATCTTGTAAAATGTTAAGAGCTAATGAAACAAAATTGAAGAGAATTCTCTCAAATTAGTGATTTATTTATTTACGGGGCTTTAGGTCCGGGTAATACGGGAAGAGCTCCATGCCTTTCAAAGATTTAAATTGCAAACAATTTAAATCTTTGAAAATGTTTAGTGAGAAATGAAATAAAAAGTCTTAAATATTTCTCTTGGCTTGAGACTAGATCAAGTACTTACCTCACAGTCAGAAACTGCTTATGACATTGTTTTGTGACTTTTCCTAATTGACTGAAGATATTTTAAATTAACATACGCAAACAAGAAAGTAAATAAAGAAAAATTTCACACGAAACTTGAAACAACATCAACAAAAGTTTACTATCTCCCGGTCTATTTCCCACAACTAACCTCAAATCTCAACCCTAATCCTTTTTAACTAAAGTCCCGATTCCCTTGCAGATAGCCAGCTGAAGGTAATCGCAAATCTACATACATCTGTACGAACAATTGTTTGTAAACTTGTTAGTGCCTGTGGTTTTGCCCGTATATCGAATGTGTGTACGTTGTCTTGTCAAATAACATCTGGATATTGGTACTTGCAATCGGGAGCTTGCAATCAGGGTTGATAAATATTATTTTGGTTGAGGATTATTTGAATTTAGCTTAGAGCTCATAGTTTTCGCAGTATTTGAATATGGTTGTGTCTGCTCGTTTGTTACCTATTTTTATACTCATTGTCAAAACATGTAAGCCATTATTAGGGAGCGCAGGGCGTTGCCGGTGCGCGGTAATTAATGTTGGCACACAGGTTCACTCGGTGTACTGCTCCTGTTAAAATAACAATGTTAAAGGCATTCTGCCAGACATTCTACACTAGCGACCTGTGGGCAAACTTTACACAAAAAGCCTACAATGCCATGCGCGTCCAGTATAATAATGTGTTCAGAGGGGCTACTCCGAACATAAATCTGAAGTATCGGCCGAATGTTCAGTCTTTTCTTTACTACGGCTAACTATTGCTGACTACGGCGAAAAATAAAATAAAAAAGGCCGTCGAAGAGATAAGCCAAAGTCAAAACTGTGACTTGAAGTCGGGTAAGGACTCAAAGTCAAAAAAAGAAACTATAGAAGTTATAAAAAGGCCGAACATTCGGCCGATACTTTGGTTTAGCGCTTCGGAGTAGACCCCAGGGCTCTGTTTCGGCTTCCTCGATATTGCAGTGCTTCGATGTTTGCTGACGCCAGCGTAGATGACTTCTGTAGCTGCGGGACATTGTTCGAATGGGACATTTTGCGTCAGATCCCTTCTGTAGCTGGTGCGACGAGTACGGGGGAGCCCGAATAGCGTCCTAAGGATGATTGGCGAGAGAACCGATACGGTTCTGCTCAGTAGGTTCACTGAACTCCATGTGTGGCGAGACCGATGAGCCTACTGTGCAGGGGTGTCTAGTTTTTCTTTTTCTTTTTTTATTTACTAACACTATTTATAAGCCCAACTCTTGTTACTAACAACCTTGCCTTGCCTATGGACTTTTTGTCTAAAATAAATGATTTTTATTTATTTATAAATTAATTAGTATGTATGTATTTATGTATAAATATTATTTAGGATATGTATATATCTGTCTATCTATTTTAATATATTGTTTAATTATTATTTGCACCAACGACGGCCCCACTTTGTGTTCAGGCAAATCACTGTCCATTTCAAGGTGGCCTGGAATAGCTCGCAGAAAGCCATAAGGCCGCCCATTGTATATTTTGTAGTGTTTGATTTATTTTTTGTCATGTATTTTTGTGGTATACAATAAAATATATATTAAATAAATATTTAAAACTGGACACCTTACCTTACTAACCCCAATTTAAACTGAATAGGAATACATGTTTTTACAAATAAATTATCTTTTATGATACGCTGTAAGATGCCTTGCAAAAGGAAAAAGGGATTGCTCCATTTAGAAATATCACACACGCAAAATACCATAATGAACCTTTTAATTTACTATTTCTAAAAAGTTATAGATTCTTTCAGGATAGGTACGTAAAAACCATATCTCCATGCTACCTGAATAGATTTAGGTGATAAAATTGTTCGATAAATTTGATAATATGAAATAGCGGACAGCGCATTTCTTAAATGTCTCAGGTTACAATGTAATTGGCATTGTATAACTAGTTTCTTTTAATGGCAAAATTATAATTACAGTACTTACCGGAAGAATACGTCAACTATAATTATACCTGTATAATATTACAGATATTTTACTAAGCCAAGACTCTTAGCAATTACTCCAGTTCCTCGGAAATATAATATTTAGATCAGCATCATAGGTAATTTTACTATAATCTGATTTCTAAGGCCGTAGGGAGTTAGGGTACTAAGCCGATGAGTAAGGGGGGGATGACCTAAATAAATGGGCTGCTAACACATGTTCTTGCTGACCCCAATTATTGCCATGGTGGCTTAGTAGCTACTCTTGCAAGCGTGACTCCCTGAGCCTGGGGTCCTGGGCGCGATTCTCAGGTCAGGCAAAGTGTTATTAGGTTTTCTTTTAGGACATCTCATAACCAGCTCAAGGTGCCCTGGGCACCAGGCGGCACAGGCCACCAGGAATAGATTTTCTAATGGTGGGAATTTTAATGAAGTAGCCTGTTGTCTGAATGCAGCTTTATCTATAAATTTCAGCCGAAAGACGTCCACTGCTGGACATAGGCCTCCCCCAAAGAGGTGCTTTGCCATAATCGCCACGCTTGGCATGCGGGTTGGCGATCGTAGTATGGTGTTATAATTCATAAAGAACGCTGCTGCCCATTCTCTAGTAAGCCCCTTAGTCGTCTTTTACGACACCCACGGGAAGAAATAGGATGGTGCTATTCTTTACGTCCGACACCACACGGATTTTTTAAAAATTGTATTGAATTATCTATTCTATTATCTGTATTGTCTGTATTCTAAAAAAACATATAAAGCAGGAGTGCGCTTGAAATTTGAAAGCATACACAGAGATATTATATAAGTACTCGGTGACGGAGAATAAGACGAGTAAGAGGCTGTGTCATTAGAAAATATTATAGGCTCGCCCCTTGTTATAAGGGAGTTAAAAGACAATTGAAA
Organism: Tiliacea citrago; assembly: GCA_963921375.1. Taxonomy (NCBI): domain Eukaryota; kingdom Metazoa; phylum Arthropoda; class Insecta; order Lepidoptera; family Noctuidae; genus Tiliacea; species Tiliacea citrago. Next base: position 17,729,051 of record OY992802.1, read on the forward strand.
GTTAGTGAGTATGAATGTGAATGTCTATAAGAGTAGAGGAAGACTAAAGAAACAGACTGTAATTAGAAAAAAAATGTTTTGAAAAAATTATTCACTGTTATTAGAAAAAAAATATTACAGTGTTCAAGAATACTTGGAGGATAAATCATTAACATTTTTTTTTTCTCTAGCCTAAGCTGTCCCACTGCTGGGCAAAGGCCTCCCTCCACCCCTTCCATCTTTCGCGAGCCCGCGCGTCCTCCTTCCAGTTTTGACGGACCCTATCCAGTTCGTCCCGCCATCTCCTACGTGGTCTGCCGCGACTCCGTCGCACTGTCTCCGGGCACCAATTCTGTGCCATTTGGGCCCACAGTTGGTCCGCCATACGGCAGACATGTCCTGCCCAGTCCCATTTAAGTTGGGCAGTCTTTTGAGCCACGTCGGCTATCTTTGTTTTGGAGCGCAGTATTGTGTTTCGAACACGACCAGTTAGTTTAACGCCTAGTATACTGCGCTCCATTGCTCGTTGGCAGACCTTGAGTTTGATTAACAATATTATAAAGTAATAAAAATTGCCTTTAATCCATGAGATGCAAAAACTACATAATTATTTCATTATTTATAATTATTATTATTATTACTACAATACAATCTAAATCGGTAAAAATTAACTAATATTCATATTTTTTTTTTTTTTTTCCTTTTTGGCTTCGCACGGTTTGTGCATTTAGCCAGTGTCATGTAAAATTAGGTAACAAGTACAAAGTTATAATAATTATGAAATGAACTCCACTCAATGCATGATAACGATGATTGATGATATCCCGCCCCGCTCCCCTTGAGTTTAAGTAAAGACGCGGACTTTACTGAAACCTCGCGCGGACTTCTTGAGAGAACTTAAAGTGATGTTGCACTGTTTTGTTTCATTTGCCTACATTAATGCAGGTTCACGAACACTTAATGGTTAATAATCCACCACTATTACACATTAATATTCGGCTAAACACAAATTTTTGAAAATAAAACAAAACTGCTAACATGACGCTTCACTTTCCCGCCAAGAAGCAATATTCATATTTTATTCTCTAATCCATTATTATTCATAATTATAAATAGGTTAGTAATATGGCTTTAATTTTGTATATAAATACATATTTGTACGCCATACTATGGCAGGGTATGCTGGAACCACTATTGTAACATCTATTGTACCATATCCTAACAAATAAACATTTTTGATTTTGATTTGATTTGAAACAATGGATGGACTGTTTGTAAGATGATATGGCTAGAAATGGGGTGACTACCGAGATGACGACTAATAGAGAAGTATGGAAGAAAGGGACATGTTGCGCCGACCCCAAATATCGGGACATGGGCAGGAGAATGATGATGAAGTGCAATAGGATAGGAGAGGTCCTATGTCCTGCACTTAAACTATAGACTGATGTTGACCATTGTTTTGTGTACACACCGTGGTGCAAGCCTTAATTAAGTTATAGACTAAACACTATGGCCCTTATCTAGGGCTATGTTATCTATGGCTTCTGAAATTAAATAAATTCAGGCAAAATCACTAAGTTTAAAAGAGCTGTGCTCAATAATATGTCATTTTTACTCAATAAGGTTTCTTTTATTTTGTGTGTGTTTTTAGTTTGTTATTTATTTCAATTTAATTTAATACAATCTTATTTAATTTAATTCAAGTTAATTTTAAGTATAAAACATTATTGATATTAGTTATAATTACATTGTTATCAATCTTTATATTAAATATTGTTGTATAATGAGATCTTAATTAAATGCTGTGCTTACGATGATGAGATGCATGCAATGTTACTGTATTTGTAAATGATAATAATATGTACTTTTAATGTCTTTGTGTGTATTTAGTTGGTTTGCCTTAATAAATAAATAAATCGTATAATCTGTAAATACGTTATCGAAATCACTTTTACATGTCAAATTAAAAAATAAGCTAGATGAGTTGACATTTCCTATCTGACTACCCCTGAGAAGAAATGGCGAAACAAACTCAGGGGTCAGTCTCTTTTAAAGTCCAGACATAATCTTGGTCAGATCATGTGAGGACCATGTGGATCCGTGTCTGAAATGGTTTTCTAGCAATATTCAAACTTATTGATTTAGGGGCAATTTCTAAAATGTTCTGATCTACCACAACAGTTTATTTCACCGGTATTCTTAAGGCCTAAGAGTACAGGCGGTTATAGATTTATCTTAAATCCGAACACCCTTAATAAGTTCTTACCAGCCCAACATTTTAAAATGGATGATATACGTACCGTATCAAAATTAATAATAAATAATGCATTCATGGCAACAATAGACCTAAAAAAATCTTACTTTTAACACTTAAACATATCTCACATATAAAATATTTGAGACTAGCTGCGCCCCGCGGGTTCACCTGCGTAAGTCTTGATCCCGTGTGTATATCGGGATAAAAAGTAGCAAGTAGCCTATATGTTAATCGAGGGTGTCAGCTACCTCCATCCAAATTTTATAAAAATTGGTCCAGCCGTTTGAGCATGAAGAAGTAACCACCACCATTCACCTTTATAATATGTAGTGAGATTAGTGTGATGTGATTCCGTTATTCAATTGCCTAACATATGGCCTCAGCCTGGCGCCATTAGTATAATACAAAATTACTCAAACCCGTTTTGCCTTGTTTGAGGTACAATTGCCATACAGTCGCATCTTATTTGGATCACGTTATTTCTATAGGAAATACTTACGACTCATGTCTCAGGACTGTAAATTCAGTAATACAAGCATTTGATAAATTATGTTTAGTTATCAACTTAGAAAAAAGTTCTTTCATACCAAATCAGATTTGCAAATTCATAGGAATTCTCATCAACTCACACTCCATATGTTTGCAGCTACCCCAAGAAAAAAATCAAAGAATAAAGGAGCTAATCCATAAGTACCGCCGCCGCATAGATACTGTAGTAATCAGAGGTTTTGCAAACTAATCGGTACGTTAACAGCTGCGTGCCTAGCCATTGCGTATGGCTAGGTATATACCAAACGGCTAGAACGGGAGAAATGTTTAGCACTTTGATGTCAAATTACAACTATTATATGATACAAAATAACTGTTTGTACTCTCTCACAAGAAGACTTGGTGGAGTCAAATGTCGCACAGAAATACGAAAAAACTTCGTGATTGCTCCTTTCAATGGGAAATATTCACAAGACTCCTCACTCACAGGATAGGGGACAGCCTGTGAGTGTGGAGGCAAGTGAAATTACTAGAGGTCTTTGGTCAATGAAAGAAAGAAAACACCACATTAACTTCCTCGAGTTACTGGCAGCATTGATGGGCCTAAAAGCCTTTTGCAAAAACAAAACAAATGCAAATGTTTTTCTTAGATAATATAATGTCATTGCTTATGCTAACAAAATGGGTGGCACGCAATTCCCTCATTTAAATGATATCACAACAATAAAATATATTTATTTACGCATCGTATATTAAATCCAGAGAGAACACTGACGCGGACCTAGATTCTAGGTACTAATGTTGATACCGAATGGGAGTTAGAGTCACAAATTATTTAAATCTATTACGAAAAAATTCGGTCAACCTGTTATTGTTTTTTTTTTTTTTGCAACGCGCGTTAACAATAAAGCACAAAATATTTATCCTGGAAACGTGACCCAGCCGCCTATGATATAGATGCATTTACAATGCCTTGGAACAATTACTTCTACTATGTCTTCCCACAATTTTCTCCTGTAATAAAATGCTTAAAGTAAATTCTGAACAACAAAGCAACTGACATAGTTATCGTCCCGTATTGGCCTAGCCAACCATGGTTCCCCTTGTTCAGTAACCTAATTGATTCTGAAATAACGTTTTTCAAACTTAATGAGAATAATTTATTACCCCCTTCCAGGGAACTCCGTCCCATGTAGAGAAAGCTTACGCGTGCGCAATATTGTCAGAGAATCGTACAAAAGGCAAAAAAAAAAAAAAACCAATTGAAGAAATATAAATTATGGTTAAATCTTTATCTAATAATACCCCAGCCAGTATAATTTTGCTCTTAAACGCTGGTATTCCTTTTGTATAACTAATAATATTTACTATTTTGATAGCTCAATAATATACCTATACCTTAAAATTCTTAACTGAGGAATTTAACAAAAAATGTAAAAGTTATGGGACGTTAAATCCTTATCGCTCTGCATGAAATAAATTTAACCAAAAAGACAAACAGAAAATAATTATGTTCATAGATTTTTTAAAGGTGTTTTTAAAAATCAAGCCTACCTTTCCTAAATATTGTATTAATTTGGTTTTTTTTTTAGACTTGTAGCTTTGCTTGCATTGTCCACAGGACAACGGGTAAAAACCTTATCTTTGTTTAAAGTTAATGGTATCCATGTAACTAAAACAGGAATAATAATCACCGTTAACAACATGATTAAAAATTTAAAACATCAACACCAAACAAAAAAAAAACCCCGCTTGATACTACCTTTCTATACTAACAAGCAATCTTATGTCCAGCAAAAACCCTAACTTCTTATAAAGAAAAAATTTGCCCACTTAGAAACAATTATAATTGCGATAATTTAATCCAAACTTATAATAAACACTTAACCCTCCTTTGCGTCACGCAGTCGGGTAAAAAACCAATACACAATAATTGTACCTCCCAGTCCATTAGCCGCTGAATCAAAGAAACGCTTAGTGATAGCGGCGTGGATGTAAATAATATGTTCACTGCCTACAGTACTAGGCATGCATCCACGTCAGTGGCTTTCAGATCGGACGTCTCAATGGAAATAATAAAAAAGACCGCTGGTTGGACTAGTAACACAATTTATGCTTTGCAAAATTTTACAACCAACCGTTTATTGAATCTGTAAAAGACAGGGCGTTTGCTGATGGCACATTTAATTCATAAACCTGTAAAAATAATGTTCTGTTCTTAATCTGATTCGTTATTTGATTGTTACAAGTGCCATTTGATTGCTACCAAGTGTTAGTTAGCCTTTTGATGGTTACCTTAAAATATAAAAATTGATTGTGATCACTGGCCGGATTTGTTTTTGTTTTGTTTCAAAAACAAATTCCAAACTAGTCACACATATACATGAACATACAGGTTTTCCATTCCATAATAAAACATACTCTAAACATCTACCATGTGATTTAAATCTCGAGGATGCAACATTGAAGTATAATTTATGGTTAATTGAACTTACCTTAAGTGAACTTCAACCAAAATTATACGAGGTGTCGCGTCCGAAGAGATTTAACACCCTACCCACCCATGTACATAACACCCCATATTATTATGGAATGGAGTAAACAATGAGCTCTAAAACGAATGAGGTTTGGGTGACAGTTGACAGATGACACAGACTATTAAATTATTATTTTTTTAGTCTCTCAACACAGTGTGCAGTGTAGTACATTCGGAAACGATACTACCATGTGAGTTAAATCTCTTCGGATGCAACATCTCGTATAATTTTGGTTGAAGTTCACTTAAGATAAGTTCAATTAACCATAAAATATGAGTTAAAAAATTGACAGCTCTTTTTTAAATTCTACTGTTATAATGGAAATATGATTCTAAAACTTCCTACCATCTTTTTATATAAACGGAATTAAATCAGCAAACGCCAGACTTCCATGCATCTTAGTTACATAACAAAATAAAAGGATACAGCAACCTTTATGAAATTCCCACACGTCATCCCATACCACGTAATAAAAACCCATTATCCGTATGAAAAAATACTTTCAAAGATCCATTATTTGTGAATAAACGCCGTCAAAAAACAGCTTAGGGAATTTCATGGAAAAAACGTTGTTAGGGTAGAAAATTGATATATAATGGATTCGATCAAACACTCTCTTTGTATACCTCAAAATTACTTTCATTGCAAGCCAAAGACTTTGATAATACAGCATTGTTAATAAATTTTTGACTAAGTTACTCTCAAAGTCAATAATTTGGTCTTTTGAATATTATTCAATCATTAGAACTCACAGGGAAAAGTTTGACTTTTAAATAGTGGAAGAAAAATAAAAAGTTTGAATAACAAATTTAAGTCCATAAAGAAATTATTAATGTAACTTCATGAAATTTAAATGAGGTGTGCTTCATTAGAATGCGGTTTTTTCTCTTCTTTGAAGAATTCAGTATAGTGTTTGGTTATTTGGTAGCAACATATTTATTTCAGAATTACGTGATATTTGTATCACCAAAGAAATGATGGATGGACTGTGTGAAAGATGATATGCTAATATAAGGGGGTGACTATTCGCTTGTGAGGAGCCACGCCGTGCCCTTATCTCAGGAGTAGGCAGTGTCTTGTCGCTGCCGGCTGTGGTCGAGACGATGGTCGGCAGTAAGGAGTCCTGGGACGCGGTGGTGTCGCAGATGGAGGCTGTGGAAAGGGAGCGTGAGATCTCTGCCGCTCACCCGGCCCGCAGCAGCTGCACTGGGCGTTGGCAGAGAGCAGATAAAGACGGCGGACTTAGGGACGTCCTCCGCCGCCCCCTATCACACTGGACCCGAGGTGGCAGCGCGTAGTGTTCCACGCGCGCTTTCGGACATCCCGGGGGGGGGGGGTCAAACACCTCACCGGGGGGTAAGACTTGAGGTGGCTCGCAGAGGGGGGCCGGCACTAGCCGGGGATCGCGGAAGTAATACTATATCCCAAGATCCCCGGTGCAAGTGTGGGAAGGGAACACTGGGGTGGATTTTAGTCAGTAAGAGTCTGACAGACCCCTCCGACCGCCCCAGGGCGGAGGACATCCATGAGGATTTTCGTGACTACTGAGATGACGACATATAGAAATGTACGGAAGAAGAATAAGTTGAGATAAGAGCAAGATAATGACTAATCTGATATAAATAAATAAAATATAATAAAATGTTTATTTGTACACTTTGAGAAACATACATAAGTACACATAAATGTTGTACAATAGACTCACATTAAAGGGCGAACTGATGCCTCCTAAACTAGGCTAAAAGCCTGTGTTTTATGAGCCAATCTTCCTCCAGATATAATGGCATACAACTGGTATTGAGTGTTATGCAAGTACATATAGAAACAACAACATAAATTAAACAAACAGTGATCTAATTTAAATACAGTATTAGTTCTATTAGGAGACAATTAATAAAAAACGAATGAATGAATGATGAATAAAAAAATGAAAGAAAGAAAACACCACATTAACTTCCTCGAGTTACTGGCAGCATTGATGGGCCTAAAAGCCTTTTGCAAAAACAAAACAAATGCAAATGTTTTTCTTAGATAATATAATGTCATTGCTTATGCTAACAAAATGGGTGGCACGCAATTCCCTCATTTAAATGATATCACAACAATAAAATATATTTATTTACGCATCGTATATTAAATCCAGAGAGAACACTGACGCGGACCTAGATTCTAGGTACTAATGTTGATACCGAATGGGAGTAAGAGTCACAAATTATTTAAATCTATTACGAAAAAATTCGGTCAACCTGTTATTGTTTTTTTTTTTTTGCAACGCGCGTTAACAATAAAGCACAAAATATTTATCCTGGAAACGTGACCCAGCCGCCTATGATATAGATGCATTTACAATGCCTTGGAACAATTACTTCTACTATGTCTTCCCACAATTTTCTCCTGTAATAAAATGCTTAAAGTAAATTCTGAACAACAAAGCAACTGACATAGTTATCATCCCGTATTGGCCTAGCCAACCATGGTTCCCCTTGTTCAGTAACCTAATTGATTCTGAAATAACGTTTTTCAAACTTAATGAGAATAATTTATTACCCCCTTCCAGGGAACTCCGTCCCATGTAGAGAAAGCTTATGCGTGCGCAATATTGTCAGAGAATCGTACAAAAGGCAAAAAAAAAAAAAAAACCAATTGAAGAAATATAAATTATGGTTAAATCTTTATCTAATAATACCATGAGCCAGTATAATTTTGCTCTTAAACGCTGGTATTCCTTTTGTATAACTAATAATATTTACTATTTTGATAGCTCAATAATATACCTATACCTTAAAATTCTTAACTGAGGAATTTAACAAAAAATGTAAAAGTTATGGGACGTTAAATCCTTATCGCTCTGCATGAAATAAATTTAACCAAAAAGACAAACAGAAAATAATTATGTTCATAGATTTTTTAAAGGTGTTTTTAAAAATCAAGCCTACCTTTCCTAAATATTGTATTAATTTGGTTTTTTTTTTAGACTTGTAGCTTTGCTTGCATTGTCCACAGGACAACGGGTAAAAACCTTATCTTTGTTTAAAGTTAATGGTATCCATGTAACTAAAACAGGAATAATAATCACCGTTAACAACATGATTAAAAATTTAAAACATCAACACCAAACAAAAAAAAAACCCCGCTTGATACTACCTTTCTATACTAACAAGCAATCTTATGTCCAGCAAAAACCCTAACTTCTTATAAAGAAAAAATTTGCCCACTTAGAAACAATTATAATTGCGATAATTTAATCCAAACTTATAATAAACACTTAACCCTCCTTTGCGTCACGCAGTCGGGTAAAAAACCAATACACAATAATTGTACCTCCCAGTCCATTAGCCGCTGAATCAAAGAAACGCTTAGTGATAGCGGCGTGGATGTAAATAATATGTTCACTGCCTACAGTACTAGGCATGCATCCACGTCAGTGGCTTTCAGATCGGACGTCTCAATGGAAATAATAAAAAAGACCGCTGGTTGGACTAGTAACACAATTTATGCTTTGCAAAATTTTACAACCAACCGTTTATTGAATCTGTAAAAGACAGGGCGTTTGCTGATGGCACATTTAATTCATAAACCTGTAAAAATAATGTTCTGTTCTTAATCTGATTCGTTATTTGATTGTTACAAGTGCCATTTGATTGCTACCAAGTGTTAGTTAGCCTTTTGATGGTTACCTTAAAATATAAAAATTGATTGTGATCACTGGCCGGATTTGTTTTTGTTTTGTTTCAAAAACAAATTCCAAACTAGTCACACATATACATGAACATACAGGTTTTCCATTCCATAATAAAACATACTCTAAACATCTACCATGTGATTTAAATCTCGAGGATGCAACATTGAAGTATAATTTATGGTTAATTGAACTTACCTTAAGTGAACTTCAACCAAAATTATACGAGGTGTCGCGTCCGAAGAGATTTAACACCCTACCCACCCATGTACATAACACCCCATATTATTATGGAATGGAGTAAACAATGAGCTCTAAAACGAATGAGGTTTGGGTGACAGTTGACAGATGACACAGACTATTAAATTATTATTTTTTTAGTCTCTCAACACAGTGTGCAGTGTAGTACATTCGGAAACGATACTACCATGTGAGTTAAATCTCTTCGGATGCAACATCTCGTATAATTTTGGTTGAATTTCACTTAAGATAAGTTCAATTAACCATAAAATATGAGTTAAAAAATTGACAGCTCTTTTTTAAATTCTACTGTTATAATGGAAATATGATTCTAAAACTTCCTACCATCTTTTTATATAAACGGAATTAAATCAGCAAACGCCAGACTTCCATGCATCTTAGTTACATAACAAAATAAAAGGATACAGCAACCTTTATGAAATTCCCACACGTCATCCCATACCACGTAATAAAAACCCATTATCCGTATGAAAAAATACTTTCAAAGATCCATTATTTGTGAATAAACGCCGTCAAAAAACAGCTTAGGGAATTTCATGGAAAAAACGTTGTTAGGGTAGAAAATTGATATATAATGGATTCGATCAAACACTCTCTTTGTATACCTCAAAATTACTTTCATTGCAAGCCAAAGACTTTGATAATACAGCATTGTTAATAAATTTTTGACTAAGTTACTCTCAAAGTCAATAATTTGGTCTTTTGAATATTATTCAATCATTAGAACTCACAGGGAAAAGTTTGACTTTTAAATAGTGGAAGAAAAATAAAAAGTTTGAATAACAAATTTAAGTCCATAAAGAAATTATTAATGTAACTTCATGAAATTTAAATGAGGTGTGCTTCATTAGAATGCGGTTTTTTCTCTTCTTTGAAGAATTCAGTATAGTGTTTGGTTATTTGGTAGCAACATATTTATTTCAGAATTACGTGATATTTGTATCACCAAAGAAATGATGGATGGACTGTGTGAAAGATGATATGCTAATATAAGGGGGTGACTACTCGCTTGTGAGGAGCCACGCCGTGCCCTTATCTCAGGAGTAGGCAGTGTCTTGTCGCTGCCGGCTGTGGTCGAGACGATGGTCGGCAGTAAGGAGTCCTGGGACGCGGTGGTGTCGCAGATGGAGGCTGTGGAAAGGGAGCGTGAGATCTCTGCCGCTCACCCGGCCCGCAGCAGCTGCACTGGGCGTTGGCAGAGAGCAGATAAAGACGGCGGACTTAGGGACGTCCTCCGCCGCCCCCTATCACACTGGACCCGAGGTGGCAGCGCGTAGTGTTCCACGCGCGCTTTCGGACATCCCGGGGGGGGGGGGGGGTCAAACACCTCACCGGGGGGTAAGACTTGAGGTGGCTCGCAGAGGGGGGCCGGCACTAGCCGGGGATCGCGGAAGTAATACTATATCCCAAGATCCCCGGTGCAAGTGTGGGAAGGGAACACTGGGGTGGATTTTAGTCAGTAAGAGTCTGACAGACCCCTCCGACCGCCCCAGGGCGGAGGACATCCATGAGGATTTTCGTGACTACTGAGATGACGACATATAGAAATGTACGGAAGAAGAATAAGTTGAGATAAGAGCAAGATAATGACTAATCTGATATAAATAAATAAAATATAATAAAATGTTTATTTGTACACTTTGAGAAACATACATAAGTACACATAAATGTTGTACAATAGACTCACATTAAAGGGCGAACTGATGCCTCCTAAACTAGGCTAAAAGCCTGTGTTTTATGAGCCAATCTTCCTCCAGATATAATGGCATACAACTGGTATTGAGTGTTATGCAAGTACATATAGAAACAACAACATAAATTAAACAAACAGTGATCTAATTTAAATACAGTATTAGTTCTATTAGGAGACAATTAATAAAAAACGAATGAATGAATGATGAATAAAAAAATGAAAGAAAGAAAACACCACATTAACTTCCTCGAGTTACTGGCAGCATTGATGGGCCTAAAAGCCTTTTGCAAAAACAAAACAAATGCAAATGTTTTTCTTAGATAATATAATGTCATTGCTTATGCTAACAAAATGGGTGGCACGCAATTCCCTCATTTAAATGATATCACAACAATAAAATATATTTATTTACGCATCGTATATTAAATCCAGAGAGAACACTGACGCGGACCTAGATTCTAGGTACTAATGTTGATACCGAATGGGAGTAAGAGTCACAAATTATTTAAATCTATTACGAAAAAATTCGGTCAACCTGTTATTGTTTTTTTTTTTTGCAACGCGCGTTAACAATAAAGCACAAAATATTTATCCTGGAAACGTGACCCAGCCGCCTATGATATAGATGCATTTACAATGCCTTGGAACAATTACTTCTACTATGTCTTCCCACAATTTTCTCCTGTAATAAAATGCTTAAAGTAAATTCTGAACAACAAAGCAACTGACATAGTTATCATCCCGTATTGGCCTAGCCAACCATGGTTCCCCTTGTTCAGTAACCTAATTGATTCTGAAATAACGTTTTTCAAACTTAATGAGAATAATTTATTACCCCCTTCCAGGGAACTCCGTCCCATGTAGAGAAAGCTTATGCGTGCGCAATATTGTCAGAGAATCGTACAAAAGGCAAAAAAAAAAAAAAAACCAATTGAAGAAATATAAATTATGGTTAAATCTTTATCTAATAATACCATGAGCCAGTATAATTTTGCTCTTAAACGCTGGTATTCCTTTTGTATAACTAATAATATTTACTATTTTGATAGCTCAATAATATACCTATACCTTAAAATTCTTAACTGAGGAATTTAACAAAAAATGTAAAAGTTATGGGACGTTAAATCCTTATCGCTCTGCATGAAATAAATTTAACCAAAAAGACAAACAGAAAATAATTATGTTCATAGATTTTTTAAAGGTGTTTTTAAAAATCAAGCCTACCTTTCCTAAATATTGTATTAATTTGGTTTTTTTTTTAGACTTGTAGCTTTGCTTGCATTGTCCACAGGACAACGGGTAAAAACCTTATCTTTGTTTAAAGTTAATGGTATCCATGTAACTAAAACAGGAATAATAATCACCGTTAACAACATGATTAAAAATTTAAAACATCAACACCAAACAAAAAAAAAACCCCGCTTGATACTACCTTTCTATACTAACAAGCAATCTTATGTCCAGCAAAAACCCTAACTTCTTATAAAGAAAAAATTTGCCCACTTAGAAACAATTATAATTGCGATAATTTAATCCAAACTTATAATAAACACTTAACCCTCCTTTGCGTCACGCAGTCGGGTAAAAAACCAATACACAATAATTGTACCTCCCAGTCCATTAGCCGCTGAATCAAAGAAACGCTTAGTGATAGCGGCGTGGATGTAAATAATATGTTCACTGCCTACAGTACTAGGCATGCATCCACGTCAGTGGCTTTCAGATCGGACGTCTCAATGGAAATAATAAAAAAGACCGCTGGTTGGACTAGTAACACAATTTATGCTTTGCAAAATTTTACAACCAACCGTTTATTGAATCTGTAAAAGACAGGGCGTTTGCTGATGGCACATTTAATTCATAAACCTGTAAAAATAATGTTCTGTTCTTAATCTGATTCGTTATTTGATTGTTACAAGTGCCATTTGATTGCTACCAAGTGTTAGTTAGCCTTTTGATGGTTACCTTAAAATATAAAAATTGATTGTGATCACTGGCCGGATTTGTTTTTGTTTTGTTTCAAAAACAAATTCCAAACTAGTCACACATATACATGAACATACAGGTTTTCCATTCCATAATAAAACATACTCTAAACATCTACCATGTGATTTAAATCTCGAGGATGCAACATTGAAGTATAATTTATGGTTAATTGAACTTACCTTAAGTGAACTTCAACCAAAATTATACGAGGTGTCGCGTCCGAAGAGATTTAACACCCTACCCACCCATGTACATAACACCCCATATTATTATGGAATGGAGTAAACAATGAGCTCTAAAACGAATGAGGTTTGGGTGACAGTTGACAGATGACACAGACTATTAAATTATTATTTTTTTAGTCTCTCAACACAGTGTGCAGTGTAGTACATTCGGAAACGATACTACCATGTGAGTTAAATCTCTTCGGATGCAACATCTCGTATAATTTTGGTTGAAGTTCACTTAAGATAAGTTCAATTAACCATAAAATATGAGTTAAAAAATTGACAGCTCTTTTTTAAATTCTACTGTTATAATGGAAATATGATTCTAAAACTTCCTACCATCTTTTTATATAAACGGAATTAAATCAGCAAACGCCAGACTTCCATGCATCTTAGTTACATAACAAAATAAAAGGATACAGCAACCTTTATGAAATTCCCACACGTCATCCCATACCACGTAATAAAAACCCATTATCCGTATGAAAAAATACTTTCAAAGATCCATTATTTGTGAATAAACGCCGTCAAAAAACAGCTTAGGGAATTTCATGGAAAAAACGTTGTTAGGGTAGAAAATTGATATATAATGGATTCGATCAAACACTCTCTTTGTATACCTCAAAATTACTTTCATTGCAAGCCAAAGACTTTGATAATACAGCATTGTTAATAAATTTTTGACTAAGTTACTCTCAAAGTCAATAATTTGGTCTTTTGAATATTATTCAATCATTAGAACTCACAGGGAAAAGTTTGACTTTTAAATAGTGGAAGAAAAATAAAAAGTTTGAATAACAAATTTAAGTCCATAAAGAAATTATTAATGTAACTTCATGAAATTTAAATGAGGTGTGCTTCATTAGAATGCGGTTTTTTCTCTTCTTTGAAGAATTCAGTATAGTGTTTGGTTATTTGGTAGCAACATATTTATTTCAGAATTACGTGATATTTGTATCACCAAAGAAATGATGGATGGACTGTGTGAAAGATGATATGCTAATATAAGGGGGTGACTACTCGCTTGTGAGGAGCCACGCCGTGCCCTTATCTCAGGAGTAGGCAGTGTCTTGTCGCTGCCGGCTGTGGTCGAGACGATGGTCGGCAGTAAGGAGTCCTGGGACGCGGTGGTGTCGCAGATGGAGGCTGTGGAAAGGGAGCGTGAGATCTCTGCCGCTCACCCGGCCCGCAGCAGCTGCACTGGGCGTCGGCAGAGAGCAGATAAAGACGGCGGACTTAGGGACGTCCTCCGCCGCCCCCTATCACACTGGACCCGAGGTGGCAGCGCGTAGTGTTCCACGCGCGCTTTCGGACATCCCGGGGGGGGGGGGGGTCAAACACCTCACCGGGGGGTAAGACTTGAGGTGGCTCGCAGAGGGGGGCCGGCACTAGCCGGGGATCGCGGAAGTAATACTATATCCCAAGATCCCCGGTGCAAGTGTGGGAAGGGAACACTGGGGTGGATTTTAGTCAGTAAGAGTCTGACAGACCCCTCCGACCGCCCCAGGGCGGAGGACATCCATGAGGATTTTCGTGACTACTGAGATGACGACATATAGAAATGTACGGAAGAAGAATAAGTTGAGATAAGAGCAAGATAATGACTAATCTGATATAAATAAATAAAATATAATAAAATGTTTATTTGTACACTTTGAGAAACATACATAAGTACACATAAATGTTGTACAATAGACTCACATTAAAGGGCGAACTGATGCCTCCTAAACTAGGCTAAAAGCCTGTGTTTTATGAGCCAATCTTCCTCCAGATATAATGGCATACAACTGGTATTGAGTGTTATGCAAGTACATATAGAAACAACAACATAAATTAAACAAACAGTGATCTAATTTAAATACAGTATTAGTTCTATTAGGAGACAATTAATAAAAAACGAATGAATGAATGATGAATAAAAAAATGAAAGAAAGAAAACACCACATTAACTTCCTCGAGTTACTGGCAGCATTGATGGGCCTAAAAGCCTTTTGCAAAAACAAAACAAATGCAAATGTTTTTCTTAGATAATATAATGTCATTGCTTATGCTAACAAAATGGGTGGCACGCAATTCCCTCATTTAAATGATATCACAACAATAAAATATATTTATTTACGCATCGTATATTAAATCCAGAGAGAACACTGACGCGGACCTAGATTCTAGGTACTAATGTTGATACCGAATGGGAGTAAGAGTCACAAATTATTTAAATCTATTACGAAAAAATTCGGTCAACCTGTTATTGTTTTTTTTTTTTTGCAACGCGCGTTAACAATAAAGCACAAAATATTTATCCTGGAAACGTGACCCAGCCGCCTATGATATAGATGCATTTACAATGCCTTGGAACAATTACTTCTACTATGTCTTCCCACAATTTTCTCCTGTAATAAAATGCTTAAAGTAAATTCTGAACAACAAAGCAACTGACATAGTTATCATCCCGTATTGGCCTAGCCAACCATGGTTCCCCTTGTTCAGTAACCTAATTGATTCTGAAATAACGTTTTTCAAACTTAATGAGAATAATTTATTACCCCCTTCCAGGGAACTCCGTCCCATGTAGAGAAAGCTTATGCGTGCGCAATATTGTCAGAGAATCGTACAAAAGGCAAAAAAAAAAAAAAAACCAATTGAAGAAATATAAATTATGGTTAAATCTTTATCTAATAATACCATGAGCCAGTATAATTTTGCTCTTAAACGCTGGTATTCCTTTTGTATAACTAATAATATTTACTATTTTGATAGCTCAATAATATACCTATACCTTAAAATTCTTAACTGAGGAATTTAACAAAAAATGTAAAAGTTATGGGACGTTAAATCCTTATCGCTCTGCATGAAATAAATTTAACCAAAAAGACAAACAGAAAATAATTATGTTCATAGATTTTTTAAAGGTGTTTTTAAAAATCAAGCCTACCTTTCCTAAATATTGTATTAATTTGGTTTTTTTTTTAGACTTGTAGCTTTGCTTGCATTGTCCACAGGACAACGGGTAAAAACCTTATCTTTGTTTAAAGTTAATGGTATCCATGTAACTAAAACAGGAATAATAATCACCGTTAACAACATGATTAAAAATTTAAAACATCAACACCAAACAAAAAAAAAACCCCGCTTGATACTACCTTTCTATACTAACAAGCAATCTTATGTCCAGCAAAAACCCTAACTTCTTATAAAGAAAAAATTTGCCCACTTAGAAACAATTATAATTGCGATAATTTAATCCAAACTTATAATAAACACTTAACCCTCCTTTGCGTCACGCAGTCGGGTAAAAAACCAATACACAATAATTGTACCTCCCAGTCCATTAGCCGCTGAATCAAAGAAACGCTTAGTGATAGCGGCGTGGATGTAAATAATATGTTCACTGCCTACAGTACTAGGCATGCATCCACGTCAGTGGCTTTCAGATCGGACGTCTCAATGGAAATAATAAAAAAGACCGCTGGTTGGACTAGTAACACAATTTATGCTTTGCAAAATTTTACAACCAACCGTTTATTGAATCTGTAAAAGACAGGGCGTTTGCTGATGGCACATTTAATTCATAAACCTGTAAAAATAATGTTCTGTTCTTAATCTGATTCGTTATTTGATTGTTACAAGTGCCATTTGATTGCTACCAAGTGTTAGTTAGCCTTTTGATGGTTACCTTAAAATATAAAAATTGATTGTGATCACTGGCCGGATTTGTTTTTGTTTTGTTTCAAAAACAAATTCCAAACTAGTCACACATATACATGAACATACAGGTTTTCCATTCCATAATAAAACATACTCTAAACATCTACCATGTGATTTAAATCTCGAGGATGCAACATTGAAGTATAATTTATGGTTAATTGAACTTACCTTAAGTGAACTTCAACCAAAATTATACGAGGTGTCGCGTCCGAAGAGATTTAACACCCTACCCACCCATGTACATAACACCCCATATTATTATGGAATGGAGTAAACAATGAGCTCTAAAACGAATGAGGTTTGGGTGACAGTTGACAGATGACACAGACTATTAAATTATTATTTTTTTAGTCTCTCAACACAGTGTGCAGTGTAGTACATTCGGAAACGATACTACCATGTGAGTTAAATCTCTTCGGATGCAACATCTCGTATAATTTTGGTTGAAGTTCACTTAAGATAAGTTCAATTAACCATAAAATATGAGTTAAAAAATTGACAGCTCTTTTTTAAATTCTACTGTTATAATGGAAATATGATTCTAAAACTTCCTACCATCTTTTTATATAAACGGAATTAAATCAGCAAACGCCAGACTTCCATGCATCTTAGTTACATAACAAAATAAAAGGATACAGCAACCTTTATGAAATTCCCACACGTCATCCCATACCACGTAATAAAAACCCATTATCCGTATGAAAAAATACTTTCAAAGATCCATTATTTGTGAATAAACGCCGTCAAAAAACAGCTTAGGGAATTTCATGGAAAAAACGTTGTTAGGGTAGAAAATTGATATATAATGGATTCGATCAAACACTCTCTTTGTATACCTCAAAATTACTTTCATTGCAAGCCAAAGACTTTGATAATACAGCATTGTTAATAAATTTTTGACTAAGTTACTCTCAAAGTCAATAATTTGGTCTTTTGAATATTATTCAATCATTAGAACTCACAGGGAAAAGTTTGACTTTTAAATAGTGGAAGAAAAATAAAAAGTTTGAATAACAAATTTAAGTCCATAAAGAAATTATTAATGTAACTTCATGAAATTTAAATGAGGTGTGCTTCATTAGAATGCGGTTTTTTCTCTTCTTTGAAGAATTCAGTATAGTGTTTGGTTATTTGGTAGCAACATATTTATTTCAGAATTACGTGATATTTGTATCACCAAAGAAATGATGGATGGACTGTGTGAAAGATGATATGCTAATATAAGGGGGTGACTACTCGCTTGTGAGGAGCCACGCCGTGCCCTTATCTCAGGAGTAGGCAGTGTCTTGTCGCTGCCGGCTGTGGTCGAGACGATGGTCGGCAGTAAGGAGTCCTGGGACGCGGTGGTGTCGCAGAAGGAGGCTGTGGAAAGGGAGCGGGAGATCTCTGCCGCTCACCCGGCCCGCAGCAGCTGCACTGGGCGTCGGCAGAGAGCAGATAAAGACTGCGGACTTAGGGACGTCCTCCGCCGCCCCCTATCACACTGGACCCGAGGTGGCAGCGCGTAGTGTTCCACGCGCGCTTTCGGACATCCCGGGGGGGGGGGGGGTCAAACACCTCACCGGGGGGTGAGACTTGAGGTGGCTCACAGAGGGGGTCGGCACTAGCCGGGGATCGCGGAAGTAATACTATATCCCAAGATCCCCGGTGCAAGTGTGGGAAGGGAACACTGGGGTGGATTTTAGTCAGTAAGAGTCTGACAGACCCCTCCGACCGCCCCAGGGCGGAGGACATCCATTAGGATTTTCGTGACTACTGAGATGACGACATATAGAAATGTACGGAAGAAGAATAAGTTGAGATAAGAGCAAGATAATGACTAATCTGATATAAATAAATAAAATATAATAAAATGTTTATTTGTACACTTTGAGAAACATACATAAGTACACATAAATGTTGTACAATAGACTCACATTAAAGGGCGAACTGATGCCTCCTAAACTAGGCTAAAAGCCTGTGTTTTATGAGCCAATCTTCCTCCAGATATAATGGCATACAACTGGTATTGAGTGTTATGCAAGTACATATAGAAACAACAACATAAATTAAACAAACAGTGGTCTAATTTAAATACAGTATTAGTTCTATTAGGAGACAATTAATAAAAAACGAATGAATGAATGATGAATAAAAAAATGAATGAATCAAATAAATCATCATCATCATCATTCAATGAAATCGTCGTTCAATCGTCGTTTTATTTCGTCAGTGAATTATTTAGTGATTGATGATTAATCAATTAATTAATTGTAATAAGATTGTCGGATTCGTAGTTTCGTGTAACAATAGAACGCCTTGTTACCCTGAAAATTTAAAACCCGCCAAGTGCGAGTCGGACTCGCGCACGAAGGGATCCGTACCATTATCTATAAAAACGCCAAAAAAGTCACGTTTTTTGTATGGAAGCCCCCCTTAAATATTTGTTTTATTTTAATTATTTATTTTAAAGTGAATATATAAATAAATATTCTGTGAATATTTCAAGCGTCTACCTGTTGTCATTATCAATATCGAGCAAAAACGAGCAAAAAAATCACGTTGGTTGTATGGGAGCCCCCTTAAATATTTATTTTGTTCTGTTTTTTAGTATTTTTTGCTATAGCGGCAACAGAAATATATCATCTGTGAAAATTTCAACTGTCTAACTATCACGGTTCATGAGATACATGTGCACCATAATATCTCCCGCGTAAACAATTGAACCGCGCGCTGCTAACGTGACACACCTTTTAGTGCACATCGTACGTTACAGTATAAGGTCGTCTTTATTCTTGTCCTTAAGTCTTTAGTCTTTTCTTTGTCTTCCTTAAGAAATACTTACTGATTAAATAAAACGTAAAATAATGTATAAAACTCAGAAACCGAGTTGAATAAAGTCAAGTAGCAGTGTGTAAAATGGAACGTCGAAAAACAAGATTAGTGCAGATGCGTTCAAAACATGTAAGTAAGTAAGTAAGTAAGTAAAATTTTATTTGTTTAAACATGGTGTACATGATCTATATGTTACGGCTAACACCCTGGTAATTATACGTTTATCCTTGACGTAGAATAAGAATAAAGAAAAAATAAAAACTCCCTGCGTTTCTTATAAGTGTAATTAATATACAATTCAAGTACCTGAATTTTAAGATTTATGTAATTTCTATACATATTCAGGTGAAAAATGATCATTCTTCTTTCCTGAACAACATGAAAACGTCAGTTTCCGTTAACAAATCGTGGCTCGTGGCTAGATCATAACAGCAGCTCAGGTCGATCTTATATTAAATATTAAGCTACGCTTGCCGTTGTCAGTTCGGGGATGGGGGACCATCCATTACAGACCGAGACCCCTCCGTGCCTCGGAAAGCACGTTAAGCCGTTAGTCTCGGGTGTCATTTGTAGATCTTTGACACGATTTTTGAATTTGAATTTTACTGTTTATTTTTTAATTTAATACTAATGTTTTAATTTTGATTCTAATAATAATTATGATTTTAATATTTGATTCTAATTTGGATTATGATTTTGTTTTTACTTAATGTTTTGTTCTTTGTTTATAATTAATTTTTCTATCCTCACTACGAGTAAAAAATCTTGTTTAAACATATATTTAAGAAGCTATTTTTTATGTAAGTGCTGTGTACGCCTGTAAGTGACTTATTCACCATAACTCAATGTATATGTTATTTTTTATTATCTTAATGTTCTAGTGAATGGGTCGTTGGTGTACCTTTCAAATAAAATAAAATAAAATAAAAAATAACCGGTAGTTAGAAGTCCAAAAGTCTGTCAACCAGTCTTACGAAGGGGTATCGTGTTGCCCAGTTACTGGATTGTGGAGGTCAGATAGACAGTCGCTTCATGTAAAATGCTGGTTTTCAGCTGCATCCGGTTGGACTGAAAGCTGACCCCAAAATAGTGAGGTAAAGGCTAGGCAGATATATACTTTCCGTTAATAAATCACCCGAAAAAGTACAATTTACATTTATAGTAACATATTTAGCTAATCTCTTATCGACTATCCTAAATCCTTGACCTAAACGGACAATGAATTTGGAACAACGAATGTAATAAAGCGGTTTGAACTATGTTTTATTCTTTCTTTGATTTGCTAAAGTAGGTACTCTACCTTAATAACTTTTTAATTGACCCGGCCCAGATTTGAATCGGTGAAATATGAACGTGTGAATCACTCTAGACGAGAAACTACAATGGGGACCACATATAACATCGCGGCGGGCGGTTAAGCTCGGCCGCTTATGCTGTTAGGAAGATAAGACAGTTAACAGATGTAGAAACCGCGCGTTTGGTCTATTTTAGCTACTTCCACAGCATTATGTCGTACGGTATTTTACTGTGGGTTCGAGCTGCTGACATTGAATCCATCTTTATTTTGCAAAAGAGAGCTGTCAGAGCCATTTATAATCTACGTCGCCGAGAATCTCTTAGGGAACTTTTTAAAAGGATTAATATTATGTCGGTACCTTGCCAATTCATTTATGAAAATATTATGTATGTAAGAAAAAACCTACATCTTTTCAATAAAATAAGTGATAGAATTAATTTCAATACTAGAAATAAAGATAAAATAGATCAGCCATGTTTCAGATTATCTAAAGTACATACATCTTTTATGGGGTACTGTGTAAAATACCTTGTGATATATTGAAATTAAATGAAAGAAAATTTAAAACTCATATACACTTTGTAAACCAGCTTATTACAAATTAGAGGATTATAACCAAGATAAGAACGCTTGGAAACATGCTGGTCCAGCTCCATAGGACAATCTAGAGTCTAGACAAAATCTAACTGATTGCTATTTTAATTGTATATTTTATTATTTTTATGACATTTATTTTACACTCTGTGATTACCTTAACTCACACTCTGATATGAATTTTTGAAGGAAAACTCTTTTTCTTTTTTTTTTACAATGTTTGTAAATATGTGAGCACCATGTATCTATCACATAATTAATTTATCTGTCATTGCTTCATTATTAATTCTTTTTACCTATTGTGGTATAGTAATTTTATTCTAGGTGCATCGTCTTCACATATACCTAATTATATAATTGATGTAACCATACAAAATATTGTAAAACATTTTAAAAGAGTAACGGTGGAGTTTCCTGCCCATTCTTCTCCATACGAAGCTACCTTTTGGAAAGGGCGACTAGAATCAATTCTATTTTATTTGTAAATTTTGACGTTCAAAAGTGCCATCTTCGTGCCTATTTGAAATAAATAATTTGACTTTGACTTTGTTCTATATACTTCTCTTTCTTCAAGATTGTTTCTAAACGATGCCGCGATGGTGTAAACCGCATCATAATCTATTAAGTAGTTTAGAAGTAATAATAAGTGAATACACAGGGAAATCACTTTATTTCACGCAATTTTTAAGTGAACTATGTTTCTACCTATTTCACTCCTACTTATTTTATACTGACTCGTATTATCTACTCGAATTTATATAATAAACCTACATTCAAAAAACAAATAATAGAAACCATAAGTGAAGGCAAAAGACAAAGTACTAATCTCTTAATATTCCAACTTTTTTTTTCTTAACAATCAAACGTTTTTAGGGTGCCGTAGTCAACAAGGAACCCCTATAGTTTCACCATGTCCGTCTGTCTGTCTGTCTGTCTGTCCGTCCGTCCGTCTGTCCCCGGCTTAGCTCAGAGACTCTTAGTACTAGAAAGCTGTAATTTGGCATGGGTGTACATATTAGTTACGCCGACCGTCCTAAAATAAAATGTCGAAGTTTTTTTTTTTTGTGTAACCTCCCTTACACGTTAATTGGAGATGATATTTTTTTTTCTCGTCTATCCTATGCTGTGGGGTATCGTTGGATCTCACAAGTTAACGAGTAATAGTCGACCAACTTAAATTTGCAGTTGAAGAATTGACCGTCACGTATATCGATGTATGGGAGAACATGTTTTTCAACTACAATGTTAAGTTTGTTTTTGGGATAAATTCATCCTAACTCCGGAACACTTGGCCGGTTTTTTTATTTAAATGTACCTTTTAAATATCTTAGTAGTCCGTTCGCATGTTTTTTACTTATCCTAGTTAATACAGGGAAACGTATTAATAGCCATACAATACACATGCTCTGTAACATACCATAGGTATCATTGTTGGTTACCCAAATAAATAAACTCCTATAAGAGATAACTGCCTGGAGTCTGGATTTGTTTCCGGATGATAGCAACAGCCTCGCCCCTATTAGGTAACTCAGACTTACACGTAACTGGTGAAATGTACACATAAGTACACGTCTGCCTAACCCTTTACGGAAACAGGCGGGATGTTATGTTGTAACTATGTTTATTTATTGATAAAAAAACAACAACAAAATCAACATACATACTTCTTACTTTTTTTCCAGACGCACGTGACATTGACAAATCTAAATTACCATTTAAAATTGGAATTGTGTGAAGTGTGTCGCAGACAGGCGCGACGCGACACTAGTAGCACAATTTCTATGTAAACTTCATAGAAAGTGTTGCGCTGCCTGTCGCGCCCGCTACATCGCGCCAGTCTGCACGAGCCCTAATACGTTCGATGAAATCCTGATTACCTATTATCGATATTACGAAAATAACGAGACGACATAATAAGGATCTGATTTCTCATACACATTTTTGAGATAATCTTTGATAAAGAGAACATAAACATGAGCTTTAAGTACAAATAATGTCTTGTCATTGGATTTCAATCATAAAAAAAACATATGGACTAAATTAAGAACCTCCTCTTTTTTAAGTTCGTTTAAAAAGCATATTAAAGTGGGATTTCTTTACCTACCTCTTAAAAAGTATAAATATACATAATACCTTTTTCCTTAGCCGTGTAAGCGTAGGACATGCGTTTTAATTTCTCGCTCCGTTCGCGCGGTAACCTTGTCAGACCGAAATTTATTGGCGTTGAAAATGTATAGGCTTGCTCGATGATACAGTCAGCCCCAAAAAGATCTATACGCGGACAATGGACCCTTTTATTGTCTATAACCATTGTTCCGTAACATTGTAACCAAAAACAAAGTAAACTTTTTGTCCCAATACATTTATACAGTAATGACCAAAACAAGGTAATCTACATAAGTCTCACAAATATGCATGCAATAATCATACAAAAACAAGGTAAACAAATCTTAAAGTTCTTTCAATTCAAAAGTTCAACTTCGAGAGGAGGTGCTAGAAATACCTAAGTATTTCATTGAAAATATAATGACTTAACAATTGCCATTTACTCTAAAACGACATAATTATCATTATTGTTATTGAAAATGACCACATTTTGAGGTAGTCACTCACCGGGAGCATTTGCAAGTAATGTAACAGTTCAGATTCGAGTGTTTCATCAGTTAATGCGTACAGGCGATCCTGGCGAGCATTACAGTGCATACCTGTAATGATACAATTCGTAACATTGCAGCAGTGAGTTCAGAAAACCGAGCATTACACCTGAATTTAGGTAACATGTACGAATACTCATAGGTAGTTCGAGCGGACACAAAAGTGAATGCTCCTTATGTCAGTGCGTCGAGCTGGCACAGTATTGTAAAGCATTGCTCAAAATAAAATCTTGGAATGTTAATTAGACACGAATAACCGGTGAGTCCTTAAAAAGCCTAAGCAAAATTCGTTATGAACATTCGAGATTTACCTATTAGTATTTCAAATCAAAAATCTCAAAACAAATGACACGTCAGTGACGTCATGCATGAAATGAAACGGACAAAAATAAAATTATTGTTCTTCTATTAAACGAAGCTAAAGACGAATTCGACATAATTCATAAGTCGTTGTCAGTCTTGTTTACCTTGTTCTAGAACTATCACTGTGTACATTGTTTTAGTCATAGGTAGGGTGTGTAGATGTTTTGGGATAAAAAGTTTACTTTGTTTTGGTCAAATAAATTGTAATACATATAATATGTTTTATACTTAAACGGTGGATACAATGTCATGGAACAATCAATGTTAACAATAAAATTGTTTCTTGTCCGTGTATATATCTTTTTGGGGCTGACTGTACAAGGATTATCTGCCTCTTCGAGGGAGGGTTTTTAATTTGCGTTTTTACTAAGTTGTTTGTGTTGGAGAATTGACTTCAATTAAGATTAGAGACCCGCTTTTTAGGCGTTAGGTTACCGTTTTCAAAACCTGGTAAGAAACAACGTGGCTTTATTTATATTCAGACGTCTTAACTGTTTTATAATTTTATTTATTGTTGTGTGGTAACTCAAAACTTTACTACCCTGGTCACCAGGCGACACAGGGCACCAGGAATAGATTGCCTAATGGCACAGGCTGTGTCATTAGAAAATAGGCTCGCCCTGTGTTATATGGGAGTTAAAAGACAGCTGTAAGTTTTGAGTATGAATGTGGATCGCTAAAAGAGTAGAAGAAGACCAAAGAAACGATGGATGAACGGTGTCAAAGATGATATGGCTAGAAATGGGGTGACTACCGAGATGACGACTAATAGAGAAGTATGGATGAAAATATATGTTGCGCCGACCCCAAATATCGGGATATGGGCAGGAGAACGATGATGACGTTCAATAGGATAGGAGAGGTCCTATGTCCTGCACTTAAGCCATAGACTGATGTTGATATTTTTTTTGTTTGTACACCGTGGTGCACGCCTCAATTAAGTTATAAGTAGACCAAACAGTATGGTCCTTACATTAGGTTATGTTATCTATGGCGTCTGAAATGAAATTAAATTGTTTATTCTGTAAATAGGATATCGGAAACACTCTTACACGTCATATAAAAAAAAAAAAAAAAACTAGATGGAGTCGACATTTCATACCTGACTACGCCTGAGAAGAAATGGCGAAACTAACTCAGGGCTCCAAGTCTCTTTTAAAGTCCAGACATAATCTTGGTCAGATCATGTGAGGACCATGTGGATCCGCGTCTGAAATGTTTTTTTGGGGAAAGAACCACACAAATTTGAGTGGACCTATCGTCAGTGTAAGCATTTATCAGTAATCGTATAGCTCAACTCAGGCCTTAAGACTTTCAGGCTCTATAATAAACGTTTTATACCTAAAAACCGCTTTTTATTTAATTGTGGCAACGAAGTAAAAAAAAAAAAAAAAAATGTCGGTAGAATGAAGACTGAAGACAATTAGATCTGAAGTACCTTTCATTTAATAGTTTTTGCCGAAAGAAAGCTACCTAGGTTTCATTTAACTAGAAAGCGGCCATTCATTTTGACTTACCTTCATTGTACAAAGCCGACAGCGTAAAGTAATGACTCGCAGATGTTCCTCATCTAGGTTTTTCTCAGACTATTGTTACAATTCTGGAAGCCTAAAGACTCTATAACGTTGTACTTTTTTTTATCGTAGACTAGCCTGATGTTTCCTTTAATCACAAAATTACACTATCTAGTACGTTCATGTTCTCGATATACATAATTTTAGTAAGCAACCATGCGCAAAAGGTTCGCTTCCATGGTGCGCAGGGTGTGAGACAGCTCCAACAGTATCCTAAGCATGATTTCAAGTCGTCTAGACTGTGTTTTCGTGGGTCGCTGTTGTGCCATCTCACATGGGTTGCCACAACGGTGATCCACTACCATTTGTTTGTTTTTGTGAAGCGTCAGCTCTTACTAATACAGTTGTAATTCTTACTAATCATTTTTGAGTCTAAGAATAGTCAGTCTATAATATTCCCACTGCTGGGACACAGGCCTCCTCTCTATGAAAGGGAGGGACCTTTATCCACCACGCGTACGGGTTGGTAGATGTCACATGTCTTCGAAGACATGCCGGTTTCCTCACGATGTTTTCCTTCACTGTTTTGAGAGCAGTGGTGATGAAATAATTTACACAAAGTAAAGCGCCTTTCTGGGTTCGAACCTACGAGCTACAACTCGTAGGTCGCAGACTTTACCACTGTTCTGGTCTCGATATGTCACGGATGATTACGTATCGAGGTCCGTCCGTGCCTCGGAAAGCATATAAAGACTTTGTTCCCGGCTGTCATTTGTATATCTTTGACAGTCGTTACCGGTAGTCAGCCCACACGGAAAAATTGTTACGGCTAGAAATAAACAAGTTCTTGCCATTTACAATCGAGCGACTTGGTTCGGTGAGAGCCTGCAAAGTTTGTTGCTAAAATTGACCAAGTAAACTTGGTTAACGTAAGTTACTTGTTTGGTATTAACAAAGCTGTATAAGACGTTTTAAATAAGCCTTGGTTATTTGTAGCCGACCGAAATCGGTACTTTGCTAAAATTTGATCTTTTCCGTGCAAAAGTCTAATGACCAGTCTTACCAAAGGGTACCGATGTACCCAGTGATTGGGTTGTGGTGGTTAGAGGCAGTCGCTCCATGTAAAATACTGGTATTCAGCTGCACCCGGTTAGACTGGAAGCCGACCCCAGCACAGTTAGGGAAAGGCTAGGCAGGGGTATGTAGTACGGTAATGCCTATTGATAATTAAGCCACCTCAAAATACTACTTTGTATACAGAGTTCTTACGGCTTAATGGTTATTTCCTGTTTTTGGCGAAATGTGGGTGTACATAGGTACACCTCTGCCTAACCCTTCGGAGATTGATATTATATGTTATGTTATATTTATTTCCTGTTTGATCAGCAGCCTTTTTTTTTGTAACGGGGTGGAAATCCTCTTGGATGTCCTTCGCCCTGGGGCGGACGGAGGGGTCTGTCAGACAGGAGGGGACTAATGACTAAAACCACCCCGTGTGGGACCCTCGCACACTTGCACCGGAGGCTACGGGGGCACTTAAGCAATCTTCATCGCAGCCCCCGGCTGTTCCCGCGTCTGCTTACCCCGTCAATTGATCAACGCCCTACATTAACAAGATATATAATTCCAATATCAAATACTCCAAGTTGACGCCATTTACTCTATTCACATAACACACTGTCTTTTCCAACCATTTATTTTCTTTAGTTTACCTTAGTCGTTTCTTCCTGTTAGTTCTGTAGAACTGACATAAAGGACCTGCCAGACATATTTAAACCATTGAATTAATAGATTGAACACGAAAAGTTAAAAAATACCAAAGTGTTTTTCAAAGTATCTCATGAACCATTCCGATTTCCTTAACATCCGCACTCATTCAAAAAATAATATCAATTGAAAAGAAATCTTATTCCATTAGTGACTACTATACAAAATTGAATGTGATCGTTTAATATGCAATGAAGTTTGGATTCTAAACTGATTGGGACCAGCTGTTGTACACAGAGTAAAAAATACAGTAGCTCAACTTTGTTATGTCAAACTTTTACATGCACAATTACATAATCACACTTCGCACACACACACTCACTCACTCTCGCTCACTCTCTCTTCACTCGTCACACTTAAGGCTGAATGGATTTGGATGAGATACATGGATAGACCATGACCTGGGTTAGGACCACAGAACAGATAAATTGATCTGTTCTGTGGTTAGGACATATCCCCAAGAGTGCTTAAAAGCTGTGTTACAGAGTTGTCTCCTATCTTGACGCACTTGTATCTCCTCTTTCTATAAACCGGTGTGGTGCCAGAGTCCTGGAAGCTTGCTAATGTGCGCCAGTACCCAAAAAGGGTAACCATGCCGATTCTGTCAACTATAGATCAATCACCTGGGGTGATCACCAATGCTGGGGTGCGGCCATTGAGAGGCACGACGAAGCCTTTGCTGTGTCGCTAGATATCTCAAAGGCCTTTGACTGGGTCTGGCATACTAATTACTACAGTTACTACAGTTGGGTAAGCTTTCCGAATTCGCTGAATGCATCCCTGTTGACTTTTGCAACTAAATTTCCGACTTCCTGAGCGATCAATCGATCAGAGTCGTCGTAGATGGCTGCTAACCGGATCATATAGCTATTGATCTCTACCAGTGTTCCTCAGGGGTCTGTTCTTTCTGTGATTCTATTTCTGCTGCACATCAACGACCTGCTATAGCTTGGTGCTATCGGATACGCGGATGACAGTGCAGTTTCAGAAAGATATCTGTCCAGTGCAAGAGCCAGCAGAGAGGAGATAGCTACTCTCAGAGAGGCCATGGTGGAGCAAATGAATTTGACCTTAAATCTCGGTTTGCAATGGGGCAATGACAATCTAGTCAAATTGTTGAAAATGCTCTGAAAACAAAGGAGTGTCTTTTTACTGCCAGAAGGAGCCAGTTTCAGTAATCTCCTACTTACCGAGGTGCATCTGTACCAGTTACCGACCACCTACAGATTTTGGGCACGGAGTTGACGTCTGATCTCAACTTTAGCTTAATCATCAAGTCAAAAACACACACAGACTGCTGCCAAGAAGCTGGGCATGCTAAATAAGATGAGATGATACTTCAGATCTGGACAGCTTTTAAGTCTGTACAAAGCACAGATCCGTTCCTGTATGGAGTATTGCAGCTACTTATGGGATGGCTCAGCTTGCCGCTCTTGACTCGGTGGAATGCAGAGAAAAATAACTTATAGGCGACGAGGCATCGGTGGCTTGGCTTCACAGCCTGGCTCATTGGTAATGTTACTTACCTGTCAGTCTTCTACCAACTACACTTCGGAGAGTGTGCGCATGAGCTTCACGACCAGATCCACCCATCGCCCTTTTACAACCAGACTGCCAGGCGTACTGTAGGGTAACATCCGCACTTGGTTGATATCACGACCACTCGTACCCAGCGCTTCTCCTCCACATTTATTATGCGCATAGCCAAAGTGTGGAACTCTCTGCCAACGTCTGTGTTCCCTTCCACAGTTAACCCGTCTGACTTCAAAGCAAGAGTGAACAGGCATCTTTTGGGCATGCTCGTTCTATTATAGACTCATCCATCACTTTCCATCAGACGTGATCGAGGTAAAAACAGGCCCAAACAGCAATAAAAAATGTAAAAACTTTATATCCTGGTAGTACGTTTCAATGGAAAAATTTCCGAAATCCACGCCGGCGAAGCCGCATGCGAAAAGTAACAATAATTTATTTTCAACAAAGGAATATGCAGTCAGCAAATAATGTTGATAAACCCATCCAAATTAGGCGCCATTCAACGAGTAAATTCCTAAAAGCAACTGTCACATCAGAATGATTCTGAACAGACAACAAAATAGTACTTATGAGGAAGCTCTCATATCAAGCGATCTATAAGTAGGTAGGAGATCAAACCGATACCTAATCTCCGGTTTTCTGAAAACCAATATTCATTTCAGATAATCTTATTTCAAATAACATGTCAACAATTTATATTTCCTGCCCTTATCCTAACGTATTTGGGGTCGGCGAACCAAGTATTTTTCATCCATACTTCTCTATTAGTCGTCATCTCGGTAGTCACCAACTTTCTCGCCATAATTATCATTTTCCACACAGCAACTTATGTATAATATTTAACAGGTACTAAAGTACTACGTTTATGGAAACCTGATAAGTATTTTTTTTCTTTTTATAATCTTTATTTTGCATTCATTTCTTTTGAACAGTCAATCACAAGAGTCTTGATCAGAATTTCATAAACCCGCGGGCTAATTGCGTAACACACTATCAGTAGGAATCGGTTTCAATTTGACAGTTCAAAAACATTCACTGCGTTATTCCTTAGCGTTAATCACAAATTGTTGAGCAGACAATTTTTTCTAACATATGAAGCAGTGGACTAGCAATATACTTCAGAACCATTCCGATTCCGATTCAAACTGTGTTACGCAATTAGGGTTCCAGTGTTTGTTACAAATAATATTGATCTTATGAGTTGGTTCGAAAAAACCAAAGTACAATAGGCCGCAGGCTGTGGTAACATTTTGACCTTGAGCTTACTTAGCGTAGTACGAAGTTTCAATAGAATATACAGGGTTATATTAAATTAGCCAGATAAACTTCGCAGACGTGATGGGTATCGATTTAAAGCGTGGCGCCTCAGTGGTGGCATTCACACCACGCGTCACGTTTCACGCCTTTTTTGGATTTTTTTTTGTTTTTTTTTTTTTGTGGTTTCGTGTGTGGTAACACACGTATACAGTTTCGCCTCTACGTTTTATGAAAATATTTTAATTTCATTAAACTTTATTATTTATTACAACTAAACTTTATTAAATATTGATTTATTTAAAATTTTCTAAAAAAGCATCTTGAAGCAACCTGTACTTAAAGAACTGTAGCGCAGAGGTAATTATGCGGGGTCATGTATTATAACATCGAATCAATAAAATAAAACAAATAATGTGCAGGGAATAGGCGAATTGAAGGAAAGAGAGAGCTTTATTATTAAGTTTGTTAGATTTTTTTTATTTTTCAAATTATAATTATCTATCATAATATAATATGATATAATATATTAAAAAAAAAAAGATTACTGGCCACTAGCCCTACCAGTGTGTCAAGTTAATGTCGTCACTGTAGCGGCACGCTCTATTAACATGACAAAACAAAAAAATAATTCATTTGATGAGTTTTTTTTTGGGTCTTAAACCGCCAGCAGTGTAGTCACTAAATATCAGTTAAAAATAGTTGGTTATTAAGTAAACTTCACACGTGATGGGTATCGTTAACTAAACACGATAAAATAAAATAAAACTGATTTTCTCAACCCATACTTCTAGTAACGACACCAGTGCGGTGATTAGACAAATTTAAACTGGTTGCTATTTTAATTGTATAACTTATTATTTTTATGACATTTATGTTACATTCTGTGATTACCTTAACTCACACACTGAAAAAAAAAAAAAAATGAAAAATGTTTATTTGTCCCAAAACAGTTACATAGATTATAAATGAGTCAACCCCAGTAAGTAATTGATAATATATAGTTGTGTTGGGGCTATCTCGCTCTTTCCCTTAATTATTAACAATATTGAGACGATTGTTTACAAAAGGTGACTAAAAAATTAAAAATAAAATTTAGGAAGAAAGATAAAAATACCTAGTTAAATGACTTATAAACTAATTAGCAGCTCTTTGTGTACCCTTTGTAGTTGTATGCCAATGTGAAACTGCATGTGCGTCTTATTTTTAAACAGGGTTTATGTTGTGTGTGTGTGTGTATGACACTGATATTTTTTTTTTTTAGGAAAACGTATTTTTTTTTACAATGTTTGTAAATATGTGAGCACCATGTATCTATCACATAATTAATTTATCTGTCATTGCTTCATTCTTAATTCTTTTTACCTATTATGGTATAGTAATTTTATTCTAGGTGCATCGTCTTCATATATATATAATATAATTTTCTGAAACATGCCAGGAAATTTGAGCATTATTTTGAAAACCTTGTATGAAAATCCATATCTGTCGTAGTTTAGCGGCCACATAAATTACATAGTAAACTCATAACTATCGTGTAATTTAAAAATGGAACGATCTTTTACTTCGAAATATGGCAACCAAGGAGGTAACTTATCAAAGGTTTTATTTAAATTTCGATCTGGCTTGCGAATAGAAATCTGTTTATTGAAAAAAAAAAAACAAATGAAAATATTGGCGCGTGATGTATGCCTCGGCTTCGCCTCGGCCTTGATTTACACGTTCGTCCCTCAATGCCTCTTTTGCTGGCCGCTGCAGTAATGTACTATAAATAATGTACCTATACAAAATATTGTTAAACATTTTAAAAGAGTAACGGTGGAGTTTCTTGCCCATTCTTCTCCATACGAAGCTACCTTTTGTAAAGGGCGACTAGAGTCAATTCTATTTTTTTTGTAAATTTTGACGAAATAAATAATTTGACTTTAACAATAGTTGACAAAAAAAAAATCATCAAATAATTGTATATTTTTCGTGTTTCGATATCGAAACCCACCAAGTCTGCGGAGTATCGCTAGCTAATTTAATTTGACCCCGTACATAAGCCCAGATTATACGGGTTTAGTTACCAATGATGAGCGGTCTACTGTAACACAATGTCCGATCAAATATTTAAGAAACAGATGGTAATGTTCTGACATACATCAAGATCACTTGACCCAATTTTGTCGAGGATTTATTGACACAATGAACAACGCAACCGTGGGCAGGACAAGCCTAAGACAATTTTGACGTAGGTAGGCTTAAACTGTCAGAGTAATATCTGTTGTTTGTGTTTCCACAAATATTGCTTTCTCAAAACATCTGTTACGACTGTAAAGTTTCGGGTATGAATATTACAACTGACAAGTCACTAAATAATAACAACTAGTGGTCGCCCACTGGTCGAAGTTCGACCCACTCTACTTAAAATCTATATAGTACTTACTATTTCCATGAGTAGTACTTACTTATTCCATAGTCAAGCTGTCACTTCTGTCACCAATCTATACTATGTGTGTGTATGTCAAACGCGGACATGGTAGTGTGTGTGATATTTTGTATAAAATTTAATTTATTTCTAATGCATATTTTAGTAAAAATATTAGCTTCTGCGCTCCTCCTCCATACAAACTTTGACTGTGCCAAATTTCATACC
Organism: Tiliacea citrago; assembly: GCA_963921375.1. Taxonomy (NCBI): domain Eukaryota; kingdom Metazoa; phylum Arthropoda; class Insecta; order Lepidoptera; family Noctuidae; genus Tiliacea; species Tiliacea citrago. Next base: position 17,762,298 of record OY992802.1, read on the forward strand.
TCCGTTCGCGTAATTTTCATAAAAACGGGTACAAAGTTTTCGCTTATAATAATGATAATAATTAATAATAAAATGACGCACTTATTAGATCCCGTAGTAAGGATGACGAGACAGAAATATAGTTTGGCCTCGCTCGCATGCACGAGGTGTCAGGCACCAATCTAACTGTTTCAATTCAAATTATTATGTACGATCTTGGATAGTACTGACAGCGATGAATTAAACATCGTGAGGAAACCTATACTGAAATCGCCAACCCGCCTTGAACAAGCGTGGTGTTCAATGAAAATTCCAAAATCGGTTTCTATCAGCTGTCTGTGGCGGGCGGACTCCCGTTGCCAGCACAACACTAGCGCACTCGATACTAGTACCACAATTTCTTTGTCGCTGTCTGTCACGCACGCGATATCGCACCAGTCTGTACGAGCCTTAACTACTATTTTACATGGAGCGACTACCTATCTGACCTCCACAACCCAGTAACTGGGTAATACTACTGATACTGATATCCGTTGGTAAGACTGGTTGTCAGACTTTTGGACCGACCACCATACCCTATGTATATGGTACCTTCAATTGGGTATCAATCTAGTACGTTTTTACGTAATAACGTCAAATTCTTTATGACAGCTGACAGCTGCACACACAGATTGCGTAACATACCGGCGGCGGAGGCGCGCGGCGCTTGAGTCGTTGCCGACGTTACGGAATGTTGCCATTCTAGATATTATATTTATATAAACATAGATAACGAAGTATTGTATTTATTTTATTTCTTATTTTCTTTATTTTTAGTCTCATTTAATGCTGCACCGGTTGACGTCATCACGTCAACGCCGGCTGTCGCTGAAAACCAGCGCTGGACCTCTGTCTCACATAGGATATTTTCCCTCAACTTGTTCTTTCGTGTTTGCGTTTTTATTTATTTGTGTTACACATAACTTTTGCTTATTAATAATAACACATTACATAACTGGTCATTTTGTAATTCCTTACATCATAATTTCTTTGGTGCATGTTGGGTGCACGTCAAATATGACGTTTCGAAATGTTGCCACTACTTATAGCGTAAAATGTTTATGGAGGATGATAGTCTCACAGCATGTATGTCTATTTTTATATTCCTGTTTACTTTATCATTATTTTTCTTTATGTATGCTGTACCGGTGCAGCGTCCTATTAATTGTTTGCTGCACCGAACGACGTCAATACGTCGGCGCCGGCTGTCGCTGAAAACCAGCGCTGGGGCTCTGTCTTTTATAGGGTTGCAGCATAATGCTGAGTGATAGCCGTTTTGCGTGGATGTGACGCATGTTTCCCTCAACCTTTTCTTATTTTTGTGTTAATGTTCTTTTTTGCGTCATGTTTACCGCAAATAAACGTATTTTCTTTCTTTCTTTATGTTTATCGCAAATAAACGTATTTTCTTTCTTTCTTCTTCTTTCTTTTAGTATATTTATTTTAAAGCGTGGCCCTTTTCATTTTTTTATTCTGTGTCTAAATTGGATTTGAGGAATAAGGATTTCTGTAAGGTCGTCGAAAACGAAATAGCAATAAAGAACGATGTTCACGAGCGAACAATTGCGTACCAGGTTTTAAGGGGTGGCACTCATGGATATAGCAAAGTTCTATTTCCATATAATATGGGTCATATTTTTAATGGGCATATGATGAGGAAGGAGAAAACGCATGTGACTAAAAGAGTGATTAATTGTAAATGTTAATGGATGGAGAGGGAGACGAAGGCCAAAGAAAAGATAGATGCATTGTTTGAGGAATGATAATGTTAGAGAAGAGTGAATGCTACCATTCACTCTTCTACTCGTGTCAAGAAGGTGATGGAAGACGGAAATACCTATTATGACAATACTATAATTACAGGGTTTCGGGCCTCGTGCACGTCACGCTTAAAATGAAGATTACGTTGCATTTTATGCTTTGTGAACAACTGATAGAGAGACAAACGATTCTCTCGTTAGCATTAATAAATGTATACGTATTTTAATCGACCACGTGGTTCTGTACTAGAACTTACTAACAGAAAGATAAAGGCATTACGTTTTCTAATATAAACAAATCTTTATGGACGACAACCCTCGTAATATACCTGTTTTTGACATCAATGGTTGAGGCTTTTCTGAAATGACGTTCACTAGGTGGCAGCACTTAAGCGTCAGGTCTGGGGCCCAAGTCTGCTATTTTTATAAATTCAGTCATTCCAACACGATCCCATTGTCATGTCATTGTCATTTTGCTAAAAGTTCGTAATCTGGTAAATTCATAATGGTCGATCATTTTCTTTGCAATTTCTTTCAATGTAGTGTCAGTTGCCGACCATTGGAAAGTCATAATGACGCTATTATAATAGTAGATTACCAAACTTGTCAAAATCAACAATTATGAAATCAATGATCGACCATTCTGACACTATTGTAATAGCAGACTTGTGGCCCTGGACACCTGCTAAAAGTGTCAAAGCGCCTCCATTTTCTTTAGTCGTGACTGAATGATGAATGAATGATGAACGTCATCATATATTTTATATTCATTGTTAAAATGGAAGACAGTGGTGCCAACTAGTGGCGTGAGTTTTCATGAAAACCCTCATTGAAAATCAGTCACAACTTCCTGAACAGTCATTCTCTACTTCACCAGGTTTTCCTTAGTTTTGCAAATCACTAATATAACGTATTATTAATGTAATGTCGTGATGGCCCAGTGGATCAGGCACGAGATTTGAACCCCCTGATATGTATATATATGTACTTTTTGAATTTATCTTGGACATTACTGACATTAGCACCATCCTATTTCTTCCCGTGGGTCGTAAAAGGTGACTAAGGGACTTACTAGAGAATGGGCAAAAGAGTTCTCTATGCATTTTAACGCCATAGTGTGATCGCCAACCCGCCTGCCAAGCGTGGTGATTATGGCAAACCCCCCTCCCCCAAATGTTGCGGGAGGCCTATGTCCAGCAGTGGACGTCTTTCGGCTGAAATTATGATGATGATTATTGCCATCAGTGAAGGAAAAACACCGTGAGGAATCCTGGACTTATATCTAGTTAATATAAATCTGAAATCGCCGAGTAGTCTTGAGCAAGAGTCACCACGCTTGCTCTAGACAAGTCGGCGATTTATTTACAATGCTCGTGCCCCCTCTGTTTATGAAGAGGCATTTATCCTGCCGGGGGAAAATAATAGGCTGGTATTAATATTATAAAGTATTGCCTAAAAACCCTTGTTGACAGAATTAACACCACAATATAAATTAAAACCAGATTCCAACACTTAAAAGCCCATGAATAATTTTAAGCTAAGAAACAGTCGGTCCATATTAATTTGGGAACACACCCTTAATTATCATCTACCCTACGGCTCCCGTCCCACCGCCGACGAGAAAGCGACTGGCTATAAATGATTTTATCGCTCAAGAAACGTACAAAATATTGAAGGTCCCGTGTAGTGAAGGAGATACATATATTAATAGTTGATCGTTGACTGTTCACGCCGCCGGCGAGTACTCGTTTGTTACAGGACAAGAGCTAAAAGAGAGTACTCGCTCAGCGAACTCTCGCTTGCCGGCAGAACACTCGTTGACAGACTCACGCGTGGTACAAACGCTTACCAACTAGTAGATTTTTTTCTGGATTAGGTTTTTCAAAATTATGAAAATAAAAATATAGTAATATGGTCATCGTTAAATAAGAGCTGATATTAGATTATTTTGTTTTTTTTTTTTTAATAAATAACATAAATGTCTCAAAATAATTGGAAATACTCATTAAAGTTTACATATCCCCAATCTTCGTTTGGCTTATGTTTTGTTTGAAATGACTGCAGACTGCCGAGAGCTTGAGACAGTGAAACTTCGTGATGATTGTGGCACTGATAAACGTTAAAGTATTTTTTAAGTGCATATTAATAATGTACTTCTATGTATAATTTCTAATTTCATTGATTTATACAGAATAGTAGAATTTACGTGATGCTGAAACATGCATTCATAGAGGTAAACAAACATAATGCAATATTGTTGCCCATAGCAAAAAGCCTTCCAACTGACCAGGCTTCTAGGGAATATCTATGCAAAATTTGAACAGAATCTATCCAGTAGAATTTGTGTGATGCTGGAACATACATTCAGACAAAAAGATAAAAATTCTAAAAAAAATATTTCGGCATTGGTAGTGATCCGAGACCTCGTAGCAATTACTTTTTTTTAAATAGTCAATGTACAATTTTAACTTCGCCATTTATTATTTTACGACGATTTTATTATTATCTAGATTTCACTTTTTCTGAAAAAAAAAACCAAATGTAGAAAAACGATGGTGCCAAGTTTTTTTTCATGTTTTTTTTTTCAAGATTATAAAAAAAAACTTTTTTTTCAATTGATATATCTACCAACGAGTAATCGCTCGTCGTCATCGCGCTCGGTGCTCGTTGCTAGCCAACTCGTGTTTAGTTGCTAGCTCTACTCGCTTCTCGTTAATCGCCGACAGTGGGAAAGGTTCGTTATTAGGGATGAGGGCATGTTATTAATCCTCTAATTAATACAAAGTCTTGAACATTACTTATCGTGCTCATTAAGATTCTAGAAATTTTTGGAGTGTTTGTAAGAGCTGACCATTTATAGCATGTTATGTAAGACTTACTACTATGCAAGACTTAACTCTGCTGGCTCGTTGGTCGAGTGATTGCAAGCGTTACTACTGAGCATAAGGTCCTGAGTTCGATTCCCAGGTCGGGCAAAGTGTTATTGGATTTTTCCGTGAGGAATTTTTCGGTAGCAGTCCGGAGTCTGGATTTGTGCCCGGATGATGGCAATAAGCTCGCCCCCTATTTCATGGGAATAAAACATAACTGGCGAAATGTGGGTGTTCACTGTGCTATACAGTTACACCTCTGTTTAACCATTAGGGATTACAGGCGTGATGATATTGTGTACAACTGTGCTTTTCTGACTGAAGTTTACAAAAAATGTAGGCAGAAACTAATAAAATTAATCTAGGTACAATACGCTGCCATTAATATGGCACAGAACAAGAAGAAAAGAAAGAAAACAGCTGAACAAAGTTAGCTCAAGTAAAAAATACAATAAGAGCTAAAAAATACAGAAAGTTTTCAACGTTTTGGGAAAGAAAATCTTTCTCACACAAAACCGTCTCTCGTTTTGATGTCTGACACCCCTTAAAGAACTGTGGAAATATTTACCAGAAAAAGGGTATAATAATTTATACAATTCACAGCTACCTATTGTGAAGTTAAATATAAGATGAGGTGGTCGCTGTCAGTCCTTTCTTTTTATAGATAAGCACTTTAAATTGTAGTATATTTTGTTTCGAGAACTACTTTGCAAAAGGATGTTGATATAGTACATTGTGATACAAGGGTGGCAATAACCTACACACCCGTGTATCACACGACGTTTGTCAATACACTTGTGGGAAATAGTAAAAAACAAATCAAAGAATTAAATAAACAATCAATTCATCACACAAAAAATTAACATTTTCAGAAAATGGCACGTTTTTGCAACTGGACATATTTTTTTAACAACGAAAACAGCCTATACAGCCTATTCGATTTTTGACAAATGTTGATGCGACAATAATTAAATTAAAACTGGTAATTAGATATATTAAAGAACCATTTAAAACACTTTTGAGAATTCTATGCTAAGACGTACGGACTCATTGATTTTTCCTCGTATAAAATCTATCCCATTTTATTCTATGTATGAAAACTCCTTGCTACTAAACTTTTTAAATTGACTTATAAATTTAAAACTCAACTGCAAAACTAACGATAGAGCTCGTGAACAAAAGTCACGACCGCGTAACAGAAAGATACCTATGCAAAAGATTTAATTTTCGAATCATAATTATAGCCTCTGAAAGTACGCCATGTTTAACAACTGTATTGAAAATAAAATTTTAATAATGTGTTGTAGCTGTCTTGATTTAAAGCTAATCTAGACGTGTAGCTGTATAAATTAAAGGATTAGCGTAGCATTTTGAATTATGAAAAATATTACAGACAGAATTTCTCCCAAGTATTGAAAGCTAACCATGAGCCTCTATTGTTCCCCCCACAGCTGGGACACAGCCGGAGGACACGGTGGAGCATACGGTGGAGGTCTGCCCAGCTTGGGCGGAGTACCGCCGTGTCCTAACGGAGGCGATCGGCGGCGGCGATCTCTCGCGTGCGGCCCTGGTTCAGGCCATGGTTCGGAGCGAGAGTGCATGGGAGACCGTCACCTCCTTCTGCGAAGCAGTAATGCTCGCGAAGGAGGAGGCCGAGCGCGTGAGGGAGAGGCAGGGTTCGCGCCCTCACGCCCATAGTCGCCGCAGGAGACGCCCTGGGCGTCGGGAGTCGCAAGCCGATTTCCGGCCACCGTAGGCGCGGGCTTGCGGACGGTGAGCGATGGTTAGCTCGCCGTCCGATAAGGACCAGGCCCGGGTCGACGGCGCGTCGTGTTCCACGCGTGCCTCAAAGAGACATGAGTCAGCACGAATTGACGGGGTCCATTAGGGCCAATGCCTGCCAGGGTTGCGAGTTTGTCCGAAAGGGATATCGTGGCCCTGGCACACAGGCAAATGAAGGAACACGGGTGGGTTTTAGTCAGTAAAAGTCTGACACGCCCTCCCGCTCCGCCCAGAGCGGGAGAAGTTATTTGATAATTTCCCACCCAAAAAAAAAAAAAAGCTGGGACACAGCCCTCCTGTAACAGGGAGTGCGCCGTTATCCACCACGCGGGCCCAGTGCGGGTTTATAATTTTTGGTTCTAGGACATGCCGGTTTCTTCACGATGTTTTCCTTCACTGTTTTGAGAGCAGTGGTGATGAAATAATTTAGGTACCTACACAAACTAAGGCGCCTGTCTGGGTGCGGTTTTTGTGGATGGTGGGTTCAATTCCCAGGTCGGGCAAAGTGTTATGGGGTTTTTCTCAGTAGCAGCTCATAGTTTGGATATATCGGCACACCTCTGCCTAACATTTCGGAGAAACAAGGCGTTATGTAATTAGAAGTGTTTACATAAGCTACATGCTCAAACCACCAGATTCGGTACAATTATTTGTAGGCCCTACACGTCTACTATTTTTGAAGTCATGATGCATAAAAAACTGGCCAAGTGCGTGTGGGACGTACGCACAATGAAGGGTTCCGTAGTTGGGATGAATTTATCCCAAGAACATACGTAACATTGTAGTAGTTGAAATACATGTTTTCACATACATCGATATACCTCACGGTCAATTCTCCAACTGCAAATGTAAGTTGGTCGACTACTACTTGTTAACTTGTAAAGCCTACTTAGATGTGATAGGTTTTCTTTTAACTTCGTTATATTATAATACTACTACCGTGAATTTTTTCACTTATCCAAAAACAATCATTTAGCTGGCAAGAGGGAGACACTTGACTCTAACAAAAATTTGCACTTTAAGGGGGATGCGCCAAGGTAACCCGTAAAATTCTAATTTTCTTACGTTTTTTGCAGGTCATGTTGATCTAAATATAATTCGCGGACGTAACAAATATGGCTTTAGAACTAACTATAATCGTAGAATCGAACTTAGAGAGTACCTTGGCGCATCCCCCTTAAAGCAATATTACGCAAATGGATCCCTGAATTGAATAATAGTTTTGACAGACCCGCAATATGTTTGATTGAACGACCTACAGACGAGAAACACAAAGGTTTTTTTTTTCAAGATTTTCTTGACCGCTTAGTCGGCGTGATAAATATGTATACCTATGCCAAATTACAGCTTTCTAGTACTAAGAGTCTCTGAGATAAGCAGCGGACAGATAGATGGACATGGCGAAACTATAAGGGTTCCTTGTTGACTACGGTACCCTAAAAAGTATAAAGTTATAATAAGAAAGGACTTTTTTTAAGGGGCAATTTACAAACCGATGAAAGTGAAGTTTATTTCACTTAATAAATTTTCAGAAGACTTGCAAAAGTTATACAAAACGAGTTCGTAAAGTTATAAATATGTACACAAAATTTCACCCAATGTATATTTTATGTAATAATGTACCTTTAAATTATTATCATCATTATAAAAGTATGAAATGTATCATTGTAGTAATTAACATTTTTGTAAAATTTAAATTTAATCAATCTGCCCAATTTTTTCCCAACTATGTTGGTGACGGCTTCCAGTCTTACCAGATGCAGCTAAATACCAGTATTTTACATGGAGCGACTGCCTATCTGACCTCCACAACCCAATTACTGGGTAACACGATGCCCCTTGGTAAGACTGGTTATCAGACTTTCGGGCTTCTGACGACCTGTAACGGCTGTCAAAGATCCTCGAATGACAGCCGGGACCAACGTCTTAACGTGCTTTTCGAGGTACGGAGGAGTCTTGGTATGTTAAGATTCAAGGTCACCCACGGACCAACCCCGGCAAGCGTTGCTTAACTTGATGGATCGACCCGTGCGGCTGTTATTACTTAGCCACAAGCTCTTCCTTTTGTAAAATTTTAATTATCATCATAAAATAATGATATGTCATGTATCATTGTAGTAATTAACATTTTTTTTATTTAAATGGACGGCTCGCCAGTACACAGATAAACTCTGAGAGATTTTCGTTGTTTGGCTAAAATCAAAACGGTTAAATATGCTTAGTTCAAATTCAAATTATTTATTTCAGACCTCATGTCTGAAATAAATAATTTCCATAGTGTTAGTACAATAAAATAACTTAATAACAAGACCAAACCAAGACCAATAATAATAAGACCTAAGACCCTCCACAATCGCGAGATATGCAGTCTCAGAGAATATTTCCTAGAAGCCGACGTGGGGATGCATCGAGATGTGATCGTGGTGGACTCACCCCGCTCTCCTTGGCTTCAGAGAACTGGCGCAAACCTGTAGTGTTTGACACTAACGATCGCAGGGAGGTATGGCAATGTAAGGAGCTTCACGGGCCCTACATGAACCCGATGTAGACTTTTTAGCGTCCGTAGCCTGGCTGCGTTTCGGTGACCTCTTTGGGGAAACCGAAGGTTTTGTCTGTGCAATTATGGACTAAGTTATCATGAAGAAGAATTACCGGAGATTTATTGTGCAGGACGGCACGGTTGACGTGTGTCGGGCATGCCACCGTCCGGGAGAATCAATCCGACACATTATCTCCGGGTGTTCTCGTCTAGCTAACGAAGAGTACTTGCATAAACGCAACCTTGTAGCCAGGATTATCCATCAGCAACTTGCTCTGAAATGAAAGCCTTGTGGAATCGGAGGTGCCGTACTACAGGTATGTGCCCGACCCAGTTCTCGAGAATGGAAATATCACATTGTACTGGGCCCGATCTATCACACTGACAGGTCTATTGTTGCCAATAAGCCTGATATAGTGGTGGTGGATCGAATAGAGCGGCGCACAATGATTATTGACATAACGGTCCCTCATGACGGGAACCTCGTGCAAGCCGAGAAAGATAAACAAATCAAGTATCTTGACTTGTCTCGGGAGGTTGTCAACATGTGGGATGTGGACTCAGCAATCATTGTGCCGATAGTTGTATCAGCCAATGGCTTAATTGCCAAGAGCCTCGATCAACACCTAAGGAGGCTTTCGTTGGGCAGCTGGATTAAGGGCCTGATTCAGAGAGCGGTACTTCTGGACACGGCTTGCATTGTTAGGAGGTTCCTCTCTCTGGAGCCCTGACCGCCGGTAGCTTGGACCCTGCTCTCGATACCGGTAAACCACAATTTTTTAACGTTTTTATATATTTTTTTATTTCTAATATTTAAAAATGTAATTTATATGTATTTAATGAAATAATAATAATAATAATTTATTTAATAGCTTAACTAGTGTTAGTATAGTAATAAGGAGATAATACATTAAACATTAACTGGTATGGATTCTTACCCAGTGGTGTAGCAGAGGGGAGTCCCACCGATCTGAGAACATGCTCAGAAGACCGTTGGTGGTGTGGTGGCGCGCAGCCGGCCTGCTATGGAGGCGGTCCTTTTCACGCACAGTCGATTTTTAAGCCATTGTAAGATGGCTTAAAAATCGACTGTGCGCCCTCCACAAACATTGTGGACGCAATACAACGCCACGACAGCCCCAACAGTATCCTAAACGCGTTATTATATTGGCCATGCAGATCGCTGTATGTCCTCTTCGTAAAACGGGTCCAAAGTGTAAGCTAAGTATTTTAGAAATAAATATTAAACTTTCCCAAAATAAACCATCTAGTTTACTATTTATTTCACATAAATTCTCGTCAAAAATGAGAAACTACTAGCAAACTAAAATATGTAATATCTACATTAAAAAAAAACTTTCATAAACAGAGAGTAAATGATCAACATCAGCATTAGGTGATCATCAGATACAAGGATCAGCTTATCAGCAAACTGTTTCCGAGCAATTTACTAAAATTTTCATTAAACAAGCTGCTGAAATTCAGAAACGAGGTATATTTATTGGGCGGTATCCACATGGTTGGTTGTGGGGGCTAATTGAATTAAGTTTTCAGTAAAATTAAATAATGGCTTTTAATGTGATGTGTTTGTCCTTGGTTGTACCAATTTTGGTTTTATTGTACCTAAATGGATTTAACATTCTTACTTTTAATGACTGAAGCTACGGTTTCCCATTCCACCATGTTAAAACGGCCATCATGAAAATCTGTAATTTTCACCAGTACTTGACATGAAGGAGTCAAAAACGCTCTATAATTGGACAGTCTCCTCAATTGTTCAAGAAAATAAACAAAAGTGGAATTGGTAAGTACTTTTAACATAATTATTAAGAATGGCTAGTGCTACGAATTTCATAGCGGCGCGGGCGCAGGTAGTACTGCAAGAACTTTCAAGATCTACGCAAAGTCAATGCGTCATGTTCGTGAACGGGCGCTGTCAGTTGGGACTGGTCATGACTTAGCTGCCACGGCTTATTTTAATTATTGACGTGACAACGTCTTATAATTCGATGGAGCCGGCTGCACGCACGAAAAAACATGATTCTTGCGGCGTTACCTCTCATGCGGCGTTACCTCGCTCTGAGGCGTTCCATTTAAGGCTTATGACGTTTTCACGTTCAACTATCGTCAGTAAACCGACTTTACAGACAACCGTTTTTTTTTTATTGTGTTGTCTGCTTAGTAACAATATGTACTAACAAATATTTTGTGTTGTCCTTACAGACTACTCAAACGGATCCAGTTATAATTAAGTAAATCATACTAAAGGCAATACAACCGGTCAACTTCAGCGAATACACTTTGTTTCCTTCAACCTTGACATTGGCAGAATCATCGGTAAAACGATGGAGCCATTAATATAAAATTGGAATTGGATTTATTTTAGAACTGTTTTGTTTTGGTTGTTTCTATATGCTGTACTATGGACGCGTTTATTTCATATCGTCCTCACATTTAGTTATAAATAAAACATTAAAGATGAAACAATATTTTTGTAAGATTATAATTTAAAAGAGTGTCCATGGAGTTTCTTGCCCGTTCTTCTCCATTAGTACCTACTACGCTTTGGAACGGGCAACTAGCTTCATATTTCTAATTGACCGACTCCTTGACAATTCAAAGTGCCTGTAAATGGTTTAATTGAAATAAAGTTTTAATGATCCTTATATGGGACTAAATAATACACGATGGATAAAACAAATTGTGGGCAATCCTTATCTAAAATCACTAATCATTCCTTCCCTCTATGAGAAGAGGCTTTTTGGCTTGAAGTAGTATTACATAATTTCTGATTCTTTAATTATTAAGTAGACGTCCAAACAAGAAGCGACTCAACCTTGACTGAGAAGTACATCCTATCCTCGCAAATCCCTCCAAGTGATGAAGATTTTTACAAGAGGTAACTCGAGAAGGGATCGATTGAAGCTCAGGGGCAGTTGACAGGGTACTAACAAGCGCTACTTGGAAATGCCTCTTGAAAACTGACCAGAGAATCACCCACTTAAGGGAACACCGATCAACGTATCGAGTATCACTTTTGGGGTTTCGTGCGTGAAAGAGATAGCTACTTGTTTTCTTAGGTGTAGGTCCCTACACAATATGTGGGAGTCCAAGCAAAAAGGATCCAGTAGTGGGTCTTGATTTAAGACTAGATTCGGTATCTAGAATAGTCAATTGATAATAAGGATTAAAAAAAATATTCAAAAATGGCACATTTTTTTTATCTGACATTGTTTCGTGAATATTACTTGTTCACGTTACAGTTACCTCCGCCCTTACCGGTTAGGTACATTTGAATGAAATTGAATTAAGTTTCTGAAAAAGCTTAATTTAAGAAAAAAATATTTTCAAATTTGATATGCCGTAAAGTTTAGTAAAAATGTTGTACATTGGTATCTTTTTACTAAACTTTTCTCTTATTTGTACTTACTTAGAAACATTATCTAAAGTCATTTACTATAAGAACTTGTAGATAAGCATATATAATGAGCATTAATTTATAATCAATTAAAATCGTGAAATGCAATTTTTTCCAACAACTTTACAAAACTGCGTAAATCTCGAAAACTAAACGCCGAGAACTGGACCCTTTTTGCTTCATCATCATTCATCATAAGACGTCCACTGCTGGACATAGGCCTCCCCCGAAGGGGGGGTGTTTGCCATAATCGCCATGCTTGGCAGGCGGGTTGGCGATCGCAGTATGGTGTTAAAATGCATAGAGAACGCTGCTGCCCATTCTCTAGTAAGTCCCTTAGTCGCCATTTACGACACCCACGGGAAGAAATGGGGTGGTGCTATTCTTTACGTCCGGCACCACACGGAGCACCGTTTTACTTGGACGCCCAAAATAAATAATTAGTAACATAAATAGTTTTATTAGAATCCATAATGATCGCCTCTTTACGAAGAATTATACACAGGAGAAAACATTTTGACGCGGCCAGACTTGAATTTATGTCTAGCTTTTACTTTTTTATAGAAATATTAGGCTTTGACGTCGATTTTCTAAATTTACGCTTTATTAACAGCGCTCTTGGGTATTTATTATTTAAATGAAGAGTGATTTTTTGAGATTCCCTAGCGGTTATGAGTTTTTAAATGAGAGTACCCAGATTATTGGCAGTTTTATAAAATGTTCATGCTTACCTAATAATGTAAGCAAGCTCACACAGGAATTTGGAGAAAAAAAAAAGAAGATTTTTAGTCTAAATTAATTCAAAAGCTTATCATCAACTATGTAACTCAAAACTTCTTATCGTATACAATAAATAGTAGGTATTTTACCCATCATTTTCTCCTCTCAAAGGGTTACGTTCTGTTACACATCAGCAAATCCTTTTTATTTTGCCCTCGTCTGTGGTAAGTACATTCTCTCACAAAGGCTTAGTACTAACTAAAGTAATACCTATCCTTTCCTAACTCACACAGAGTGTAAGGGATAGATAAGGAAAGGCGTATAACATCTCATGTTGAACATTGTGAAACAATTTTTATCGGAATGATTTATTCTCTATAGTGTATGAAGACGCTTCCATTTCTTTTTTCTCCGGAGGAACGAGGTGATCTCCAGTCGTAAAATAACCTAATAAGTGTAAAATCTTTTAGAAGGACCATGGACGGGTAAGTAACAAACAGTTTTTAAAAATATTTCTCGCGATTATTGTACATGCGTGATTCCCACTACGCCAAAATCTTGCCAAGTTACGTGCCGGCGACTATAATACTTGTTTGTTACAGCGACAAGAGCTATCAAAGAGAGTACTCGCTCAGCGATGCTCGGCGGGCAGAACACTCGCTGAGAAACGCACACTTTGTACTCATACCAGGAAGAAATCGCTCATCGCCGGTCGCTCACTCGCTAACTCGATTTTAGTTGCTAGCTCTACTCACTTCTCGTTAATCGCCGGCAGTGGGACAGGTTCCTAAGGCCTTATTATTAAATTAAGACTAGGCTTTTGTTAAAAGCTTTGTACATATATTCATGTACGAAAAATTAAAATGGTAATTTAAATTTAAGCAACGTAAATTATATATTAAATTTTTTCTTAATTAATTTCTGTTGTGTATTGTACCAGTTAATGAACATACTGTAGTATAACACTGAGATACTTAAAAACAGTATCCATATTAATTATTATATAATAACTAGCTGCGCCCCGCGGTTTCACCTCCATAAGTTTCGATGCCGTTGAAATATCGGGACATAAAGTATTTGATATCGTAACACAGTTCATGGTTTACCTATGTGCCAAATTTCATCAAAATCCGTTTAGCCGTTTTAGCGAGAAAGCGGTACCTACAAACAAAAAAATATTAAATTCACTTTTGAAGTTCTATTATTACTTAGGATTTATTAATTTTTAAAAACTGCTACAGTACACAACTAAACTAAACTTAACGAAACTAAACTCTACTAAACGTTCTTTTTATTTTATTTTTTAGGTTATTATAAATGTAAAAAAATCTCTGTCATCTATCTGTTACCTTTTGGATTTCAATGAAACTTGGTACACCTGATAGACCATGACCTGGGTTGGGACACAGGATACTTTTCATCCGGGTAGTACCCAGGTTTCTGTAAGATTATTTCCGACATAAACGCGGGCAAAGCCGCAGGCTTGTAAAAAAATTGTCTTTCACAGTTTGCCTCGTTAGTCTAGTGGTTCCGAGCATTACAATTGAGTGGGAAGTCCAAGGTTTGTTTAAAATCATAGGTACATTTACAGGTCAGCTAGGGATCGCAAAAGTCGCACTTGATCACATGATTGCCGGTGTAAATGTGGGAATGGGAACACCTGCACCGGGGTGGTTTTTAGTCTGTAAGAGTCCAACAGACCCCTCCGCCCGCCACAGGACCTAGGACATCCATGAGGGTTTAACAAAAAAAAAAAAAGGTACATTTACAGCTCTGCCTACCTTTGGAGAATACAGTCGTGACGTTATGTTATGTTATATGCGAAAGTGAGTTTATTTGTCTGTTTGTTACGCTTTTACGTAAAAATGTCAGCACGGATTTGGGTTTAAGGACATAGTGTACTATTTATCTCGATATTCCCACGGGATCGAGAGATATGTGGGTGAAACCGCGGGTCCCAGCTAATCATAGATACAACGACAATCTTAAAGTCCTTTGATATAAGCCATAACTCCCATAGAATAAACGTAAGTAGAGTACTGTATGGATCTTATGGCGCCTGAGTGACATTGACAGGGGGGCGTTGTTGGTAAAGTGAAATCAAATCCAATCAATCAAATCATTTATTTTACAGATCATAAAATCCAATTTGTTAGGAATTGGTAATTATATATTTTTTTTAATATAATTTTGGTAATAATTACTAATAATGTCCAAATAATTAATAATAATGTCAAAATCATTAATAATAATGTCAAAATCACCATTAGTAATGTCAAAATTATTCATAATAATGTCAAAATCGCCATTAGTAATGTCAAAATCATTCATAGTAATGTCAGAATCACCATTCAAATACAAAATCAAAACGTTTATTGCGAACTAAGTGTACAATGTAGGTGTTATTTTATTTTATTTTATTCAGGGATAATAAACAGCTACAATATGTGTTGGAACATAGAAAAGATAATACAAAATATTACATTATCCGCATATTAACAAAGAAAATATGACAATGAGCGCCACTAGATAGGCAATAAATAATTACATCACAATAATAATAATTAATAAAATCATGCAAAATATAAATTCCAATTGATTGATTGCTTGGCAACAGAGTAATAATTAACACAAAAAATATATAAATAACTAGCTAACATTCCTAATAACATTATTGATTTATAATAATTTTCATAACATTACATTTAAATTTGGATTTAGAGCATACAAAAATATCAATATTAACAAAATTACAATTATAAGATTCAACCATTCGACGGATAGGGCAGTGCAAATCAGAATTAGTTCGCCAGGAATTGACAGCAAATAGGTTACCTGCACGGATACTACGTACATTAACAGTGCGTGGAACTACATAACAGAGTTTGCTTGTGAGGTCGATACAATCAAAATCCCCACGAACAATACCATACAGTCGTTAATATATAAAATAAACAATAGTGGCCCCAGGATTGAACCCTGTGGAACACCCGAGGTTATATGCACTGCATCAGACTGATGACCATTTACGACAACCTTTTGAGTTCTATTTTTAATATAGGATGAGAACCAGCGAAGCAAATCCCCTCGTATACCATTATACGAAATCTTATGTAGCAGGATTTCATGGTCGACCTTATCAAAAGCTTTTTTGAAATCTGTATAAACCGCGTTAACTTGCAACCGCCTGTCCATGTTTTCAAAAAGATAATTAGTAAAAGTTAATAAATTTGAAACGGTCGAACGTCGCTGAACACAGCCATGTTGCTCTGGGATGATAACGCTGTGTAAGATAGGATAGATTTCATTGTGTACGAGTCTCTCAAAAAGTTTTGACAAGGTCGACAGAATCGAGATAGGCCGGTATTGCTCTACGTCATGTTTTGAGCCATTCTTGTGTACAGGCGTGATGTTAGCCCGTTTCCATTCATCCGGGAAAACACCCTCGCTTAAACATTTATTGTAAATAATAAAGAGTGGCTTACAGATACTACCAGCGGTGGCCTTAAAGAACAGAGCTGGGTACCCATCGGGACCCGCTCCTTTGGATGGATCTAGTAATTTCAACTGTCTAAGTATTTTGTCTTCTTCAATATGCAAGTTATCGATCAACCTAACATTGGCATTACAGTGTGAAGGCGGGGTCCACGCGGACAATGAGGGTAAACTAGGTTCAAACACAGACTGAAAAAAGTCTGAAAACATATCACAAATCTCTTCTGGGGCACTTGCCTTAATGTTACGATAGTGCATGGTGGACGGAATACCTGATTTATTTTTGCGATTTGATATATATGTCCAGAAGAACTTAATATTTGTGGTAAGTTTATCTTCAACTTATTTAATATAGTTTGAGTAGCAGGTCTTACAGGCTTTTTTAAAGGTTACTCTGTTATCTGTATTCTTTGTATTCTTTCGTTATGTTAGTACTAATGACTTAGCAGCCTTTTACAAGCATTGCAATTATCAGTCGCCTGCCCTTATTATCCTCAATTAGTATGCATTAAACATTAGTATTACTTAATTATTTTCTTTTATATTAGTACAATTAAATTGAGAAATTATAGTTATGTCAAAATTAAAATGTCAATAATGAATTTAATACATTTATTCAGCAATATTGATAGGTAGTACAATTTAAATTATAATTTTATATAAAGTTAATATATTAAATCGTATTGTTTGTATATGAAAGATCGCCAATTTTGTAGATGAGAGAATATCACTATTTTAAGCTAGACTCTAAATATTCTTTTACTGAGTAAAAACATTTTTGGATTAGGTATAGTTTTAGCCTTTTTTGGAATATTGTTACAGATTTTTCAGTTTTTAACCATTATTAATGTTAAAATCAATATCAATAATCAAATACAATACAAAAACAATTACTGAAATTGTATTAAAAAAACAAAGATGGCGGCGTTAGTTCTGATTTTGGTCACGCGCCAACATCTCGTTGTACCGTTTTACCTATCAATCAATTTTCATTCATAATGACAATGACGCATCATTCAGTCAGCTCGTCAGTCAGTCAGGGCAGGTAATTTGGCCACTGATGGCAGTAATCTGGTTCGTGAGCTGACTGACAACGTGAATGCTGATGGAATACAAATCAATTGTGTTTACACGCCCTTGTAGCTTCAGGGGCACAGGTTTAAATTGGTTTATTTAGGTGGAAGGTGATATCCCAAGGAATTTTACAGTATATTGAAAAGAAGAAAATGAATGTGATGAACCAAAAGTAGCACTTACAATGCGATTCAACTAAGAATAGGAACGTCAATGACCTCGATCTGTTAACTGAAACTTGAAATACACGGCTTACATAGATTTTTTTTGTTATCCGTTCGTTCAATATGTGGTTATCTGTTTCTGTAATTTGCTTTTGTTATATCTCACTGACAGCTCCACAATGTGTAAACGAGGTGCTGTTTTGCTAAAACATCTCAATATGAAGTTATTCCTATTCTTAGTTGAATCGCATTATATGTAAGGGTCGTAGCAGGTGGCGTTCTGTAATTTCTGCCTACCCCTATGGTAAAAGGGGTGAGCTTTTTAATTATACTAAGTCTGACTTCCTGTCGGTTTAGTGGTCACAAGCAATGTTCTTGGATTTGATGCCCCGGGGCAATTGCGTAACAGACTTACAGTAGGAATGGGTTTAATTTTGACAATTCAACCACATCTATTGCGATATTTACGTTGTTGAGCAGACATTTTTTTTGAACATATGAAGCAATGATTTAGCAATATTTATTTTTATCTTCTATTATTCAATTTTATTTATAAGAATTGATTTTAGTTTTCCTGCCTGACTTACTAATATTTTTGTAATTTTAGTTTTGCAGTCTCGAAGAGGCTAACTTGTTTAACTGATTCCAATTTCAACTTTTATTAAAAAATAACCAAAATATTTTTTTTTATAATGGTGCCCAAGATACAGGCTGTGCCTAGTTTGGGACCAACGCTATCCCAATATTGTAATTTTAATGTTGAAATAAACGATTTTTACTTTAAAAATATCCTTCAAAATCATTCAAATTGTTATTGATATTGTTATGCTAATTGGGTGCTAGTCAAGCTAAATGTTATTAGATTTTGTTAATTAGGACTTACTCTTAGAGGGATCCCGGAATCCAAGGCCAAGTCTGCTAACGCAGTTGTGTCCGAATGGCCAATTATTGGCACCGTAATTGTAGAGTTTAACAGTTTTGCTAATCTCCTAATTGAAAGGCGTCTTTATGATTTTCCAATGACGTGCCACTGATACTCCGTTGGAAAAATTGTCTGTATTTGGTAATCTCGTACTGACAAGCTCTATTTTTGCTCTTTATTGACTTCCCTATGGACCACTGTCACGCCATTAAGAATTTAAGAGGTTACAAAATATTTACAAAATGGTCATGGCGTTGCCTTGGTATGGTCGTCATAATGACCAATCATTGAAAATAGCAGACTTGGCCCCCTGGATGTGTGTAACTGGGCATAGAATCGACCTCTATTACAATTCTCTCAATTCTCAATTCTTTATTGCGTACCATAATGTATATAAACTGTAGGGAAATAATTATATTAGACAGAATTTAGGGACTCTGTAAGGCACAACATAGATCAAGTAGGAGTGAGAAAAGTAGTTAGTAAGTTATACTGTTTTATTAATACAGAATTAAATTTAAGAATTATAATGATTGTTTTATAAATTCTATTTATACATTTATATCATACTTTTTTTAAAAGAGTAACCGTGGAGTTTCTTGCCGGCTCTTCTCCATAGGAAACGACCAATTGGAACCGTGCACCTAGCTTCTGACGTTTCATAAGTGCCCATGTTTATGTGAAATATTTTTGTTATTTTTTTATTTATTTAATATAATTAGAAAAACCCTTTATTTTTTAAAATTATTAATTATTATTATTTTTATTTATTACGTAATTAATATGTATTAATCCCTAGGGTAAGTTATTTATTGGACGCTTCATATTTAATAATAAAAAAAATCTTATTATGATAATTATGATATATACTTACATCATTACAATAAATAAATGAATCTGAATGAATTAATGAATTGGGACCAATGATTTGCTTACAAGTAATATCATTGATTGAGAACAATAATGCCGAAGTGCAAACACACAGACTGGCGTGATGTACACTCGTATGTGTCATTGTCTCAACAAAATCACTAAATAACACATTTTTTTTGTTTATTAGGGTTTCGTACCTCAATAGGAAAAAACGGAACCCTTACAGGATCACTCGTGTGTCTGTCTGTCTGTCCGCCTGTCACACCCGATTTGCTCTGAATCTTTAACTAGACCGAATAAGTTGAAATTTGGAACACATATGAATATCTGTGACTGACTCAAATACGAACGTGTAATGTTAATAAATGAATTTTGAAATTGTCCATTCCTCCTTACCTCCGAAACTGCCGAGCCTAAAATTACATTTATATCTATAGAATAAAGGAAAACCTACTTATAAAAAGTCTATGGTCTTAAAATAACATGGTAAATCACTTAATATTGTGCCTAAATTTGCAGTTGGAATGTATGGGGGAACATGTTTTTCAACTACAATGTATAAGTTTGTTCTTGGGATAAATTCATCCCAACTACGGAACCCTTCATTGTGCGTGGTCCGACACGTACTTGACTGGTTTTTCTCCTTTACCTTCGCACACCATTTTCATTCAACCCCAAAAATAACCTTAAAGTACCATTATTTATAATAATACACATGTCAAGTTCAAACCGGCACTGGTAAATTATGCAACAGATCCTCGCAAGACCGTGCCCTGGCTCTCGATAAGGTAACGTTTCTTGAATACAAATCATTGACTCATTCTATACACCCTGTTTATCGAAAAAAATCGACTAATTGCAAGTGAGGAAGAATGTTTAAAGTCAATTTTAAGGGTTTCACAGGCAAATAGGTACACGCTTATTGGGTACACTTTCAATGTGCGTACAGCTAAGGAGTGGAATTCCTGCCGAAGTCTGTGTTTCCTGGTAGCTTTAACCTGGGGTCGTCAATCACATAATCGCTTACCATCAGGTGAGGTAGTCGTCCAAGGCGAGCGTATCAATATTAACTTTAAAAAAAACTTAAATGACGCTAAGTCTTTTATAAAAATACAAGCTGTTGCCCGCGACCGCTGCGATTCAGGCTGAAAAATAGCATAGTTATGTCCTTCTCCTGGTTCCAGGTTTTATCAAATTTCATCCAAATCTGTTCAGCTTGAAAGCGTAAAAGAAAACAAAGTCACGCATTTATAATAATCTCACTGTCGCATTTATATAAATATAATATAGTGAGAATGAACGATTCGCATATCTATTGTAATTAAAACTGTTAATTTATTTTTGCTAGCCCATTTTGTCCTAGTTCTTCCAGTAATTCCAATCTGGTCCGGGGCTCCTTTCTCCCTTCAATAATTTATATGCATAAATACTTCACGTACGTGGAATTGTTCAATGCTGTTTTCTTCAACACAAGACTAAACAACATGGACAAGATTGTCAGAATGCTTAGGGTATTGGTTGCGAGGCTTTTGGCTACTTTGTATGTGTGTTTTTTGACTTATTTTGTTGTACTGTGCGTTGTGTTTGTGCAGAATAAATAATTTTTCTTTCTTTTTCTTTCTTCAAATCTTGTATCAGATTAATCGTATAAAAAAACCGGCCAAGTGCACGTCGGACCACGTTCAATGAAGGGTTCCGTAGTTAGGATGAATTAATCCCAAAAACAAACCTTATATTGTAGTTGAAAAACATGTTCTCCCATACATCGATTTACTCCACGGTCAAATTTCCAACTGAAAATGTAAGTTTGTAATCGCAAAATAGTTTTTTTTATGTGATAAAACTACAAATTAACAATATTTTCGGACTTTTTCCTTTACTTGTGCTGTGAGAACTTGCTTCTCCCCAAATTTCATGATTCTAGGTCAACGGGAAGTACCCTATAGGTTTTGATTTATTTGCGGGTATCGAAATATGTCACCGTATTTTTTTATTGCGTTGACTAGGAAGCTTGATTTTTTTAGATCTTTAAGGGATCATAGACTTACGTATTTGATATTAATTTCAACTTGATAACTCTACGCGTTCCTGAGCAAAATGGTCGTGACAGACTGACTGACAGACGGACAACGAAGTGATCCTATAAGGGTTCCGTTTTTTCCTTTTGAGGTACGGAACCCTAAAAATAAGAAAAGTCCATAAAATTAGAAGAGAAGTTATCAAAAGCATGACGAGGGTAACTGATGCGTTAAAGAGGGCAATAAAAATGAAGTGACGAGGGGCTAGACATGTTGCCCGTCAAAAGCCAAAAAAATAACAGACGGGAAGAGGAAAGTTTGTAGATCAATCAAACGATAGCTCAACGATACCACTCAAATATCAGACAGAGGACGGATGGAAATAGGAGAAGACCGAACTTGAAAATGCTAGAGGAAGCCTACGCCCATGATGTGGGCCATATCTCAAACAATACTTAAAACTAATTATACTATTGAATGAAAACTACTAATATTTACGTTATTTAAAGTGTCAACTACAATGTACATTATAGTTTGATATGGCCGTAGTGTGTACATATTTTTTTTTTAATGTATTTTTATCGTCATTTTTATCAGTTGTGAACCGGTTTTGAATATCTTTTTTTTATTTGCTTGAGAAAGCTTACGCGGTGGTCCCTTAAAAATTGTATTAATTTTGCTTGGGTGGTTTTTGAGTTAGCTTCAAGAATATGTGTTTTTCTCACTTCCTGTCACTGTTACACATAAAACAACTAAAAAGTGAAAAATAAAAACTTTTAAAAATAAAAAAACAACAGACTTCCAAATAAAACACAAAAAACTGAAAAATAAGTTTTATTTCGGAAGTCGGTAGCAAAAAACGAAAATACAAAACCCAAGAGACCGACTTCTTAAATTAAAGTTATTTTTCACTTTGTGGTGTGTTTTTGGAAGTCGGTTGTTTTTTTTTTTTTTGTAAAAAGTTTATTTCTACTCAAGTTTGAATGAAAAGGTGTGTATCCCAATTACATGTAATACATCTCTTTCTGTCAACGCCCACTCCCAGCTATGCACAACAATAAGCTATATACAGCTGCTTTATTTTATTTTCCTCGCAAGAAAATGTATTAAGATTACAAGACGAAAAAAAGGAAACACGGTTTCCGCCATATTGTCCTCGCACGAAACACAAAAGACTATCAACATGAAACCGAAAACGTTAGACCCTACGCTACATTGACAACGGGTAGCGCTAATTAAGCTTAATTACATTGTCTTTATCGAACTGTCGTTTTAGGCTCGTATCACAAGATAGTTCTAACAGTTGTTCTTCCTCAACTATTGAAAGTGTAGAAGTGGGTGGAGTGGATTGGAATGGATCTCTAATCCAGTCGTACTGGTCAAGATTCTCTGGAATCTAGCACGCACTGACCTCTTATTACGTCACGTGCCGGTGACGTGAGCATACCGGTTCGCGACATATCGATACCCATCACGTCTGTAGAGTTTTGCTAGCTAAATGAATTTGACCCTGTATATAAGTTATTTTTTTATTTTCGTTCCTTTATCTTTATTTCGGCATTTTTCACTCGAAGTGAAACATCTGAACACAAACTTAATCAAAAGTGAAAAATGTATTCATTAGTGAACCGATCCAATGATAATGGATTTCGGCATTTGGAGTGCAAGTGCCGAACGTTCATTTCTAATACTTAATTCTACGTAATTTTGTCGGTATCGTGTGAACATTGCATGGAACGAAAATTAACCCCGAGTGAACCATTTACTGGAGTAAAAAGTCCTCTATCAGTTTAAGCTCATCAGCCGACATGAAAATACATCATTTTAACACTTCATCGTAAGTCTGCAGCATTTAACCGACTCCTTCTAGAAACTCCTTAATAATCATAAGCTGTTCGAGCAATTTACCAGCTGGGTGCCAGAGTTTCTCTAAGAGATTTTTTTAGAGATATTGGGATTCTCACGGTGGCATCACAATTCATCTTCGCCAACATCTTATATGTTAGGCAAAATATACATTTATACACTAAAAACAGTGATATTCACAATATTAACACCAGAAATAAGGACAAACTACGTGCTCCATTTCACCGGCTTCCTAAGGTTCATAACTCATTTGTTGGACTTGGTATAACTTTTTATAACAAGCTAGCTACCCTCTTCTGTCTTCTTTGCTAGATTTGCCTTTCATGCGTTTAAAGTTAAAGTTAAATCCAATCTTTGTTCAAAGGCATACTATTCTATCAATGACTACTTAAACGATAAGAATAGTTGGTCGCTGTTATTAACTCAAGACAGTGTTCATGTTCTTTCTCCAGAATTAGCGTACCTACTGACAGGTTATATGAGTTCCTATAATTGTTTATTTTATTTGACTGTCTAAGTCAATTTATTTTTATTTATTAGTGACATAATATACTCATGAAAATGTTTTTTTATGAGTTGTATTGCAATAAGTGGTTAGAATAGAATACTCTTCATTATGTACACCATAAAAGTTACAGATATAAATGTTGAAATTTTACATAGGGTGACACAATGGGCGGTCTTATCGCTAAAAGCGATCTTTTACAGACAACCTTTAGCTAGCGACCTCGACAATTGATTATATTATTCTTGCCTGAGCAACCGGCAGCAAGTTCGTCGTGCTCCCTCAAATGTCACTGCTTGCGGTAGCGTCGCCGTCGGGGGTCGGGTTGCCTCCTTCCCTCAAATATGGCGAGGGCCGATGGCTGATCTTTGCGTTATGCTCGTGAACGGGTGCTGCTTGTGGTGACTGGTCGTCTTGCTGACCATGGTTTTGTTATTGTTATTAATGATTAACTGTTTTTTTATTTTACTTTGATGATGCTAGTTTATCATTTGTGACTTCGAGTTACAGCTATAGCTTTATGTAGTCGGGCACGCCCATTATGCCTTGAGGCTTTTATTTAGGTACGTTATGTTTGAGTATAATTTTCGAGGACTTTTTTTTTTTTTTTGTGGTATAGTGGCGTGTGCTAGCTAACATAAGGCAAATAATTTAATGTTGTGTTGCGTAATGCAAATTCTTTTACACTTTATTGTATAGATTCAAGTTTTATATCTGAACAGACAGCTGTGCTGCTGGGGAGTTTGTTGCGCCACTTCTTCTTCCCAGCTAAAGCACTAGGAAGTGGTGAAGGGTAGGCGTTTTTGGGGGACTGTCTTATGTAATTTTTGACGTTCGAAAAGTGCTGATTCTAAGCCTAGTTTGAATAAATGACTTTTGATTTTGATTTGATTTTGATCTTGATTTAGACCTTGCTTCTGCCCAAATTTCATGATTCTAGGTCAACGGGAAGTACCCTATAGGTTTTGATTTATTTGCGAGTATCGAAATATGTCGCTTATATCGCCGTTTTTTTTATTGCGTTGACTTGGAAGGTTGATTTTTTTAGAGCTACAAGGGACCATATACTTACGTATTTTATATTAATTTCAACTTGATACCTCTACGCGTTCCTGAGAAAAATGGTCTTGACAGACTGACAGACAGACATACAGACGGACAACGAAGTGATCCTATAAGGGTTCCGTTTTTTTTTTGAGGTACGGAACCCTAAAAATCGTAAATATGGATTAAATTCATGTTAAATCTAACCAATTAAGTATGCAGTTCTGAATTGATGTAAACGTAAATTATCAAGGAGCGATTCCCGCTTCCGCTCTGCTTACAACGTAGCTTCGCCTCTATCCCGGCCATTATTCATCTTTATTCTGCCCGCTCCCAAATGGTAAAGGCGAGTATTCACACGTTGTCGAACGATTGAACTGTTAAATTGAATGTGCTGTGCGAATATTAATGTGATCTACACATTTGGAGCTAAATGGTTCGTAGGCTACAAATCTACAATGTTGGGTAAAATTTTGTGGGAAAATGTTTGAGTTAGGCACAAACTGATTACCTATTTGAATATTTTATATGTGTACACCACTGCCTAACCCTTTGGAGATTACAGGCGTGAGATATGTTGTGAATATTTTATAGGATTTTCATAATAGTGTGATTAGTATTTTACATGGAGTGACTGGCTATCTGACCTGTAAGACTAACAGTAGGTATTATTGTATTCACGATTTAGGTTATCCAATCTTTTTTTTTTTGTGGCTTCGTACTATTTGCACATTTAGCCAGTGTCAAGTAAAATTAGGTAACAAGAGAAAAGTTGTTTAATTATTTATGAAATGAACTCCATTAAATGCATGATAGACGATATCCCGCCCCGCTCCCCTTGAGTTTAAAACATGAACTTGACAACCTCAACCTGTGGCACTTTACTGAAACCTCGCGCAGACTTCTTGAGAGAACTTGAAGTGATGTTGCACTTTTTTATTTCATTTGCCTACACTGCTGCACGTTCACGAACACTTAATGGTTAATAATCCACCATTATTACACATTAATATTCGGCTAAACACAAATTTTAGAAAATAAAACAAAACTGCTAACATGATGCTTCACTTTCCAGCCAAGAAGTCCTATCCAATCGTTATTATATCTACCAGTGACGAGTACTCGTATCTGTCAACTGTCATAGGCACGTAAACAGTCTTGTATTTTTCGTCTGGTTTGACAGATAAGATACCCGAGAATACCCGTCACTAAAGTAGTAATCGACTAATGTAATGAGTATTTTTTGGCTGTTTGAGAGTTGTGACTTTAGCCACCATTGTTTATAACCATCAAACGAATTATAACCATCAAAAAAACAAATATTATAACCATCGAACGGTGCAATGATATTTTGCTGTGAGAATTATATCGAAGAATATCTATACAATCGTTGTTTCATTTCTGAGTTTAGGTTGAGTCCCTACTGACCCCTACAACCCAGTTACTGGGTATCATGATACACCGTGGTAAGACTGAGAACCGAACCACACAAGAAATATTTTTAACCTCGATAACCTAAACCCACCCAGAATCCCTTCTATTTATTCCAATCTCATGATTGAAAAAGAATAATTTTCAAAATCCGTTCACAATTGACGGAGAAATCGGTGAACATTATATAAATTAAAAAAAAAACGTACAGACGAACATAAACCTCCTTTTTGGAATTCCGTTTAAAACCCCACTTGTGTGCTTTGCATACATTTTCAGTGCCAAAAAGTGCCCACGAATACATGCATACATGTAGATACACCGTGATGCATTCACGAAGCGAGTTCCACATTTCAAATGAGTAAAATATTCACAACCTGTTTGGTGAACGCGGGCTTCGTAAACGCACATGGAAAATAGGCTACAATATATCGCGGGCTATAAGTAAATGGCTGTAGATCTCTCGAAAGTACCGCTATTTTACACTTATGTGTTTTACGCACCCAATCTTTTCAACTACTATTTATTGTTAATTAAAACGATAACACTAATTACATTCATTAACATAGAGATTGAAACAGGTACAGTAAACAAAAATATTTCAAATACCAACATAATATAATAGAGCCTAGGAAGACTTTCTCTCATAAAACATCCGATTTCTTGAAAATGGTCAAAAAGGTGGTTTTTAAAGCAGTGTATCTGTTAAACCGTAAATATTTTTTCCAAAACAAAAACAGTATTATATTTCAAGTCTTTTGTGCATACGGTGATGGAACTCAAAATATAATTATACATAATTTAATACTTTAAAAAAAATGTTCAAAGACAACTCTTAATTATTTTTAAAAGCAGTTTATCCCTTCGTTAACAGTTATAATTATAATTAAAAGTATACCATAAAATGGCAAATGCCAAACTGCATCCGGTGATGGATTAATTTTTATTAATTAGTTATATCTAATTTTATACGATTTTATTTGCATTTTTACGCCATACGTTGTGTCATCGCGCATCTCTTTCTTTTGTATGCAATCTGACAGTGACAGCGGTTTACCTGTTATCAGCCTCAAAAGCTTAACGTACGACACACAGGGGACTTAGCTCTGGCGACAGTTTTAGATGACGTCGGCGCGAACAGATTACGTCGACAGCTTTAGCGATGTATTTTTCAGGAACAAATAGCCGACAGAAAAGATCATGGAGTTCGGGACTGTCGATGCGTCCTCCAAGAGTTTTGCAGGCTACTGTGGCCTGTAGTCGTAGAAAGCCTCGTCTAACCCCCAACGTGTTGAAGCCCAAGACTCCTAGGAGCTAATTAGTAGGGTATACGAAAGGAAGGAATTGTAACGCCTTTTTATAGACAAATCTTAGGAAAGTTTTTTGTACCTTTTCCAGCGCTGCGCTGAGTTGTTTGGGTCGCTGTACAGCGCTGAGCTATGTAGCAGCGGAATACCTTATTGGTATATACAGGTCACAAGCTTGACTGCTGTGCTTTCCTGGATTCAATCCCTGGTTGGCCAAAAAAAGCCGTTATTTTGACATTACAAACAGATACTTCAATTTTATTTAGGTGCAGTATAGATAATATTTCAAAGGAAAGCGCTTACTAAAATGTTCGCATGAACAGTAACATAATTTCATCAGGGCTGCCAAGGCCGACCCACATTCAGACGTAGGAAAACCGCAGAGAACCATTTTCTCACTGCAAGTTCTAACAAGATGCACGCGATGATGAATCAAATCAAAAATAGAATAGATTTATGATATGTTATGATTTATGATAGTATGTTATGAATTATATGATGTAAGTATGTAATTCTCGAAATCTTTCGGATTATAATTTAAAGTTTACTGTTACGCAATGAGGGTCTTTTGAAATGGCGTTCACTAGGTGGCAGCACTGAGACGTCAGGTCCGGACACTTGTCAAAAGTGTCAAAGCGCCTATATTTTCTTTAGTCGTGACTGAATGATGAACCAATGAATGAAACGAATGATGGACGTTATCATGTATTTTATATCTTAGAGTATAGGTTTAACACTGCAAAAGCAATATTATTCTGAACAAAAAGTCTGTTACTTATGACAACGACAATTTTGAGTAAATATGGCGAATACATTTTTGAAGGTCCCTTTTTTGTAATGAACGCAATTCTCGTATCTATATATTTGGTAGAATGGGAATAAAAAACATTGCACATTAAAAAAAAATGATCCAAAATCACTAAATCGTATTAAGAAATCATGGACATGTCAATTTTGGTTTCAAACATGACCCCAACCCTACGGTAGACTCGCTACAACGTTTGCTAAAAGACATAATCGCCTATCAAGTGCATGGCCTATTATCATCATTACCCCTTACAAACCAACAACCTCGCTTCTAAGTTTAGATTAAATAAGTTGTTGAAATCGGAGAATACATGATACAGTAAGCTCGTGACCAGCTTATGAGATTAACAACTAACAGATTTTGCATCCGGCCCGACCTTGTAATCGGCTAACACCCAGAATGCAATACAAAATCCATTAACAAATTGCATTGTGGGAATCAGGCCGGCAGGCTACAATAGGGCTGTAACGGAACCGCCTCCACCAAGCTAATGTGGACCTACCGCAACAAAATCTTCTCGAGTCTTTTTTTAAACTAGGCTTAGAATCAGCACTTTTCAAACGTCAAAATTACACAAGACAGTTCCCCAAAAGCAGCACCAGAGCGGTGGTGGCTCAGTGGTCAACGCCTCGACTTACGAGTAGTAGGTCGAAGGTTCGAACCCAGACAGGCGCTTTACTATGCATGTAAATTATTTCATCACCACTGCTCTCAAAACGGTGAAGGAAAACATCGTGAGGAAACTGTCATGTCCTAGACTAGAACTAAAAATTCTAAGACGTGTGACATCCACCAACTCGCACTGGGCTCGCGTGGTGGATTACGGCCTACTCCTTTTCACAGAAGGAGGAGGCCTGTGTCCCAGCAGTAGGAACATCATAGGCTGATTATGTATGTCCCCCAAAACGCTCGCCTTTGACCAATTTTGCCGCTTTTCACTTTTTCAAGTTTTTACTTCATTGTCACGGCCGCCGCCAGGTTCAGTACCAAGTGAGCAACTGGATTTGTACCCGGTTGATGGCAATAAGCTCGCCCGGCGCCCCCAATAACATGGGACATAAAGCTAACAGGCAAAATTGGGTTGCCTAACCCTTTGGGGAAAACAGGCCAGCTATTATGATAGGATGTTATGTAAATTTTGAGGTATGTATTTTTGTCTTTATTTTGCCACCTCCTCCGGCTCCGTCCATAATAAGAATGGCCTCCATTACATCCCTAGTCTACATTAGCTAATCAGACGTTGTCACGTCACGGCCTTTGAGTTAGGTAGGCGTATAGTACCTGCAACCGTCAGTTTGTTTGATCGTGGACTGAATTTTGATGTTGTTACAGTTTCCAGGTTTATAATCAAAGATTGGCACGTTTTGTTTAGATGTTATCAAAAGACGGTTAGGAATGATGGCACACGACTGCAGCTATAACAGGGGTTTTTAATTGTATATCGTCATTCATTCATTCATTCTTTTCAGCCGAATGACGTCAACTGCTGGACATAAAGCCTCCTCCAAAAGGAGGAGGGGGGTTGCCATAATCACCACGCTTGGCAGACGGGTTGGCGATCGCAGTATGGTGTTAAAATGCATAGAGAACGCTGCTGCCTATTCTCTAGTAAGTCCCTTAGTCGCCTTTTACGACACCCACGGGAAGAATAGGATGGTGCTATTCTTTACGTCCAACACCACATGATTGCAACTATAACTGAGTTTTTAATTTAATATCTAAGGTAACAATTATAATAAAGGGGCTCGTGGTTACATAGTAACAGCCGCATGGGATCGTTAAGCTACTCTTGCCTCGGTTGGTTCACGGTATATCGAGACCCGTCCGTGCCTCGGAAAACACGTTCTGACTGTCATTCGTAGATCTTTAACAGTCGTTACGGGTAGTCAGAAGCCTTAAAGTCTGACAACCAGTCTTACCAAGCAATATCGTGTTACCCAGTAACTGGGTTGTAGAAGTCAGATAGGCAGTCGCTCCATGTAAAATACTGGTATTTAGCTGCATCTGGTTGGATTGGACGCCGACCCCAACATAGTTGGGGAAAGGCTGGGCAGATTATTATTATTGTGATAGCAATAATATTTGTTTACCAAATACTAAATCAATACGATTTAATACTGTCGCATCATATATCCAGCTGCCTAAACAAACATTGTTAGATAACTGAACGCGATAACACTGCCCATTTAATATTTTGTTTGTATAACTAATTCCTACGACTACCCTTTGTCGGTGTAATCTACGTAAAACCGCGATGAATTCGCTATGCTTGTTTTAGAGTGTTGATGCCATAAAGTACAGAATACCCATGCTGAAGTAGTAATGGGGATTAGTCGTAGAAAACAGTTGGGAAAGATGTTTTTTAAATGGATCCACGGGCGACGGACTCGGGGACATCCGTCGCCTCCCAATCTACCGGACCCGAGAGGCCGGTGCATAGTTTTCCACGCGCGCCTCTGTAAGTAAGACGTAACGGGAGGAGTTCAATACCTCACTCCCCCTATGGGACGGGGCCCGCCTAACATGGGCCGTCACCAGTCCAGGGCAGTGGAAGTCACATTCGTACCCGCAGCCCCCCGACGTGTACGAGGGAACACCGGGTGGCTTGCGTTCTTGAATGGACTTAGCATGTCCTCAAACTGTTTGAAGCGGCAATCTTCGCAGGTAGATTGGTATCAGCTGGATCAGAGCATAGGTACAGCACTTGGATGGTATAGACTGATAATCCTAACTACTATGTTTAATGCGAAAGTGAGGTTGTTTGTCTTTGTTACGCTTTCACGCTTAAACGGCTGAACGACTTAGATGAAATTTGGCACATGGTTAGATTTCAATCCTCCATGCGGGCGAAGCCGCGGGCTAGTGATGCCATAAAAGGCAAATTAAAAGTTATCGCAAACACGGTTGAGCGCATGAAAAAATGTTTCAAATAAAACTTGTCGCAAATTTTATGCTCTACAATTTTTATAATAGATGTTTACATCGTTGGAGCAATAGAAACCGAGATAATCGCGAAAAACTGTTTTTTTTTTTACTTTTGACTTTGAATAACTTACACGAGACAGCAGACACGAGTTTTTATGAAGCTTTTGAGAGAACTTTTAGAACGCCAAAATGAAGGTATATACGAATATTCAGCGTATTATCTCTCATTCCGAGGTTGACCCCTTTTTAGGGTTCCGTACCAAA
This sequence comes from Tiliacea citrago, assembly GCA_963921375.1. Lineage (NCBI taxonomy): Eukaryota > Metazoa > Arthropoda > Insecta > Lepidoptera > Noctuidae > Tiliacea > Tiliacea citrago. Next base: position 17,794,101 of record OY992802.1, read on the forward strand.
ATGGTAAAATGGAACCCTTATGGTGAGACTAAGTCTGTTTATCTGTCTGTCTGTCACAGCTGGATATCTCAAGAACTACTAAACTAAGGGGTAACTTGACATTTGGAATAGTTTTAGACGACGTTTACCCAACTATTTTGCAAACAAGAAAGAAATTTTAAAAAATATATCTTTTGTGCAACAGGGCCTGAAAGGGGGTCTTAAAAATTCTAATGGAGTCTACTAGGCATGTGGGGTATCATATGAAAGAGCGCTGTTTGCACATTCTCAATCATTTTTTTTTGTCATCATAGTTTACGACTTTTGATGAAAAATGTAAAAAAAATACCGTTCCCCCATTATCTCCGAATTTTGCATAGAGAAACATCTGAAATTATTCTATGTGATACAAGTTTATGTAAAGATTACAGGAAAATAAAACAATGTCTCTAAATAGCACAGTTTTTCAGAAATCATCAACATCATATATACGTACGGACCCTCGGTGCGCGAGTCCGACACGCACTCGGCCGGTTTTTTTATGCTAAAGTGACTGGACTTTATGCCATATCTATTTGATACACTAAAAGTCTACACCCCTTTAGGGTGCCATAAAACATGGCAACATTACCCCATGTAAGCTATTTACGACTATTTCATGATACACTTAACGACAACTGACCTACTAAATCAATACACCGCTGAGTTTTACTTTTCTCTTTGCGTAATAAAATATCATTACGGTTTTGCAACGTGACTCGGTAATCTTTTATAACAGTGCATCTTCCTGTTCGACAGCCTCATTGGTGGCAAGCGCTGCTGGTGAGCATGAGGTCCTGGGTTTAATTCCCGAGTCGGGAAAAGTAATAATGGGTTTTTCCATCTGGAATTTCCCAGAAGCAGTCCGGAGTCCGGATTTGTGCCCGGTTGATGGCAATAGGATCGCGACATGGAACTTAAACATTACTGCTAAAATGTGGGCGTACTAGGTACACCTCTGCCTAACCCTTCGTGGAATACAGGTGTGATGTTATGTTATCTTCCTGTTATAAATACTGTATTTTACTTTGGACAAAGTATTAGCATTGCCATTCAACGTGGCAATGGTTCTAGTCTTTAGTACCTCGGTTGGGCACGCTGCCAGTTTACTGTGACAAATATTTTGAAACTCCGTTTTGGAGTATTCTTAATCTCACCTTTTCTAGGAGCAATTGAAAGCCTTTTGCAAATGAAACATAACGTATCTAAGCTCCTAACTATGCCTTTAGAAGACAAAATAAGAGACATTTACAGCGGCATGTATTTATTCAAACTTCGAGTAATAACCATTTTGTTTTCCTAAAAATAGTATTGAACACTCTAATAAAATAGATGTGCCTCTTTTTGTAAACCTCACATAATGAGCTCATGTGTAAACCTCACATAATGTCAGATTACTTATTTCGACCGACTGTGAGAAAAGGCCAAAGAGTTAAAAAGAGGCTCAATCATTTAATAAAAAGTGTGCATCATTAGAAGGGAAAAGGGAGAATTTTAAAGGAGTAACGGTGGAATTTCTTACCCATTCTTCTCCATACAAAACTACCTTTTGGAAGGGGTAACTAGAATTAATTCTATTTTTCTATAAATTTTGACGTTCAAAGGTGCCTTTTATGTGCCTATTCCAAATAAATGAATTGACATTGACTTTGAGGATAAAAAAACACTTTTAGCAACAAAAAAAAAAACAAATGGCTTCCAAAAAAACACTACAAAGCGTTACATTGCGCACTGCTGTAAACAGTGTGGCGGCATCTACATCACCACATGCGAACTGCGCATCACACTGACGACACAAAAAATCCTGCATCTCGCAAGCAGAGTTTACCGCGTGAGACTAAAATATATACAATGTCCCGACATTTATCGTCGGGCAATAGCCCACCAGACACAACCCCCGTCTGGTCGGATGATGCTCCCTTTTCTACGCAGGATAAGTGAACTTTACACCCTATTTCTCATACCTCTATGACAGCAACTTTTCACAACAAATATAAAAGTAATTTCTCAGCAATACCGTTTTCTACATGTTACTTAGTTTGATGTACGGAATGCGTAGATAATAACTATGTGATAAGTCATTTTACAACCTGTAAACTATTACAGGTCTCAAAAGCGCTTTGGCAAAACGCTTTTGAGAGTCCAAAAATATGAAAAAAATTTAGCCGTATAGGGATGGCGGGAAAATTTAGGATACATAAGCGGGGAAAAATCGATTGAAACAGATATCCGAAAAGGGGTGGGTGCGAAAATGTGTGTTTTTAGGGGTGAAACGCGGTTTTTCACGATTTCTGGGAAAAGTCGACTTCGTATCGGAAAACGTAAAATGTTCGAACTATTTTTTGACTGGTTTTTTCATTATTTTTATTCCTGGTGTTATATAGATTTCAATAAAAGCCTTGGTTTCCTAAGAAAGCGTTTCCATCATAATTGCCGTCATAAAAATCTGTAAAAGTGTCAAAAATCGTTCAGTTTTTTGACATTTTAATGTGCTGGTGCTTTAGACAGAATCTTGTATTCTGAACTTTTCAGCTCTTGAACTCAGTTCAGATGTGCTGATCGCGTTCAGTTTCATTGGTGAAATTCGCCCTTGGATGATATGCTACATTCATCACATGCACAAACAGTTACTAGACTCGGATCAATTACCTATCTTTAGTTTAGGTATTTATTTTTTCATATGGCAAGTTACCTGCCCCCCATTATATTAACACATCTGTTTTAATAATAATTGTTTGCACTGGATGTAAACAAGGTAAACAGGTGTTATTGTGTTTTTCCACCAGGAATTTCTCAGTAGCAGCTTGGAGTCTGGATTTGTGCCCGGTTGATGGCAATAGGATCGCCCCCTATTACGTGGGCCTTAAGCATAACTGGCACAATGTGGGTGAACTATAAGTACACTTCTGCCTAACACTTTGGGGAAAACAGCCGTGATGTATGAGTCTCCGACATTGACACCACGTTGTGGTGTTATGGTGATACAAAAATTTTATTAGTCTGGGGTGATTTAGGAACAGTCTAAGATGTATGTTGTTTACAAAGAAATATTTAAGTTTATGCGTTCCTTGATGGTTGAATGATAGGCTGAAGAATTATGTGATAAGACAACGGTGTGGTTTAAAAGATGTAGCGGCAAAAATTAAAAAAATATGCTTAGGTGGTTTGATCATGTTGAGAGGATGAATGAAAGACAACTAACAAAAGATATTTACAAGTCAGAAGTGAGTGGAAACGCCGAGAGGGGACGCCCTGTAAAGACATAATTATAGTCACTTTATTAGTAATGTTCTTCAGAAAGGTCAGGTGCGTAGTAGAGATTAACTACGATAATATGGCCCGCCCCTCCAAAATTCAATACGTTTGAAAGTATTTGTACGTAATGAAACGGTCGTGAAACAGAAACAAATCACGAATTTGTTGCTTGACTAGAGGCGTCATTACTCGCTCACTATTATTAGTATGGCGCTGCACTGACGTACTCTATGAAAACGACACGTGCGTTATCTTGCGCGATCGGCTAGTTATGATTAGTTGACCAACAAATCTGGTATTAAGTGAGATATTACGAGTACTTACAACTACATACAAACTCTTTCGTAAGGATGTGACTACACACATTAAAATAGTAATTTGGAGGGGCGAGCCATGTTATCGTAGTTTATCTCTAGTCGCAACCCGCGTGCGTGTATGACCAGTATGTAATGAGTGTAGCAGGTGGCATTCTATAGTTTCTGCCTACCGCCATGGGAAGAAGGCTTGAGTTTAGTGTTTAGTTTATTTTAGTTTGTTTGTTTATGAATAAGTACTTCCATAATGTAACAGCTCTAAATTAAATCTCACCATCGAGCGTTCGTATTTCCGAAGATGGACGATAATCCCCGAAGTGCATACGTTTCTTGGGAAATCTGTAGGTAGGTCTACGTTTGGTGCACACCAGACAGTAGTAAGCTCCTCCAAGCTTTTCGCTCAGACATGAGCTTTCCTAGCTTACCTTGAGCTTGCTTGTCAAAGAAGAAAAAGGTTATTTTTAAAATTTGTCATTTGGAATGCAAATCCTTTTTATCTGTCAGTATTATGCACTTCACGTGTATCTATTATTCATGTACAAAAAAAGAAAGAATGAATATAAAATAGATTAAGGTTAGGATCTATTAGGATCACTCGTGTGTCTATCTGTCTGTCCGTCTGTCTGTCCATCGGTCACAGTCAATTTGCTCCGAATTTACCGATTAAGTTAAAATTTGATAGACATGAATTTCTGTGACCCAAACACGGACGTGTATCGTAAATAAATCAATTTTGATTTATTTGGGTTTGCGAACTGTACCGTGTGACTTAACAAATGTATGGGCTTGTTGTAAGGATTTCAGAAATATTATTTTAAAATAAATAGTTATAAAACTAGTTAATAAAATTGATGAAAATTTACCATTCCCACCCCTTATCTTCGAATCTATTGAGCCTAAATTATGAAAACAAAATAGAATAGTACATAGGTACCACATATCTCAGCACATATATTTATTTAGATTACAGGAAAATCTATAAGATGTCTATGGTCTTAAAACAACATGGTAAATCTCAATATTGTGCGTACAAACTTACATTTTCAGTTGGAGTTTATGCTACAATGGTAAGTTTGTTTTTGGGATAAATTCACCCCAACTACGGAACCCGTCTTCATTATGCGTGGTCCGACACGCACTTGGCCGGTTTTTTATCTTAGTATGTGGATTTTGATACTCAAGGTGACCATCGACTCGTCTAGATCGTGTGATGGATATAAATTTTGTTTAAAAAAAAATCAAAATAGCAAATTACTGACGTGAATAAAAACATTGAACAAAAATTATTTAGGTAGTACCTTGATTACGATGGGTTGATAAAAATAATGGGTTTGAAAAGACGATTCTAAAAATATAACACACTAAAAACGGAACCCTGAAAACCTAACAGCAACTGGGATTAAACTAAAATCAACAGCCACCCACCGCACCAGACTGTTTGAAAAGCGTTCTTGTTTTGTGCTTTTTAGTTGCAGTTGAATTCTCAATGATTCGACTGCCATGGTCTAGTGGTCGCAAGCACTACTGCAGAGCAGGAGATGATGGGTTCTATTCCGAGGTCGGGCAAATTGTTATTGAGTTTTTTCTTCTGGAATTTCCCAATAGCAGTCATCAACCGGGCTCAAATCCAGACTCCGGGAGTCTGGATTTGAGCCCGGTTGATGGCTGTAGGCTCGCCCCCTATTACATGGAACTTAACACAACTGGTGAAATGTGGGTGTACTAGGTACACCTCTGCCTATCCCTTCAGGGAATAGGGAACACAGGTGTGGTGTTATGTGTATCTGTTATATTTCAACTTAATATGACAGCCCAAAATATAATTATTTCAGCTATTTCTAGTCACTAAAAGTTTCTAACTAAGTAAGACTAAAGTCTTTAACCAGTGCGTCCTGCCCGTCATGACATACGGTGCCGAAACGTGGACACTGACAGTCGGGCTAGTCCACAAATTCAAGGTCGCCCAGCGTGCTATGGCGCGGGCTATGCTTGGAGTCTCTTTGAAGGATATGATCAGGAATGAAATTATCCGGAAAAGAACCGGAGTTACCGACATAGCTTGCAGAGTAAGCAAACTAAAGTGGCAGTGGGCTGGCCATGTTTGTCGAAGGACCGATGGCCGATGGAGCAGACGAGTCCTGGAGTGGAGACCGCGTATCGGCAAGCGTAGTGTGGGACGCCCCCCAGCTAGATGGACTGACGACCTTAAGAAGGTGGCTGGGTCAGACTGGATGCGGAAGGCGGAGGACAGGGTGTTGTGGCGCAGCCTGGGAGAGGACTATGTCCAGCAGTGGACTGCGATAGGCTGCGATAGGCGAGTTGATTGATTGATTGAAAAGTTTCAATTAGTTCAGCGTCCTTCAGAATTTGCCCTGTAGCCTAAATACGTCCATTAATTACTGTCCATTGCAGGCACTATTTACTTAGGTCACAGAACATAACTACACATAAAACTTAGCCTTACATCTGAATACCGCTGACCTATTAATTTCTCTACAAGTTTACAACATTTCAAGAGTGCTTGCGTTGTCCAAAGCCCGACATACATACTAAACCCTTACTAAGATTCATGTGAAAATTTCGCCGCAATTAATTTGATGCGTTTTAGCTTTGTGATAGAGTTGCATATCGTTTGGTCGTCAATACTGGACAGTGTGGTTAATCCCTTTAGGCATTTGTCCCACCGATGATTAAGCGGCATGAGACCGACTATCTAGCTTTAAGGAACGTTATGGTACAATTCCGTATAAATAAAAGATGAATAATTATGTATAATACCGCCTCGACCCTTGCTCAAGTTAGCCCGCGCCACTGAGCCTGTAGCTTTGAATTCGTTCCCTAATAATAATAATCCGATCCAGCCTGTCCCTTCCTGTCCTCCCCAGCTATGCCCTAAGCCGAGGTCCGTACCCCACAGATGGTGCTCTTAGAGTGTAGTCGCTTAGTTTTTAAGTTTATGCCCTGGCTGGAGGCTTTAATTTATTGAGGCACCCACAGGAAAGTTCGATTAAGCCGACGATAACTTCCTAGGATGACCTGCGAGATGCCAAATAAAAAAAAATGTTTAATAGTTCATAGCTAACTTATATAATTGCTGGCAAGAACGCTATCTCAAAACTAGATATCTGGCGTTCGCAATTTAGTTCCTAAACATGTAAACAAATAGTAGGTATAGTCAACTTAATTTAGACCGGTAGCCCATCCTAGAATCGGTTGATATTTATTAAAGTGTAAAAAATATCGATTGGAAACAATGTCCTTATCAAAAAAGCATAAGATAAAATTAAAGACTACGTTGAAGACAAGGAAGTTTGGCAATAATACCTTCTACATAAGTGACTTCCCTGGTACCGGCAACTATTTAAATGTCTATAAGTAAGCACTAGCTGTTGTTTGGAAATGTGATCATATTTGCACAGGCCAAATATAAATCTTATGCAAAAGTTTTGAAGTCGCTCAAGTAAGCTGACAAGCTACAATAAGCTACTTTCATCCTGGATCTCAGACAAAGTCGCAAGCAACAGTTAGTATGAGTATAAATACTTTCGGTGATAATTCAACAGCGTTCATATTCCCGTCCCTTGCTAACGCTTTACTAATTTTTTACACAACCCGCTCTCTGTAGGACTGTAGCCTTAGGGAAGTTACAAAAAGCATAGTAATCCCTGGGAAGTCTGATCTTTTTTGTTTCTCGATACGGACTTAGGTAACGTTCGTCAATGGATTAGCCACGTTAGTAAGTCGTTGAGAAGGTAGACTGTGAAGGACAGCTGTATCTTTCAATCAGTTTTAAGGATTAGGTCGTGTATTTTCTGAATCAGAGGTATTGGTTTAGTTTTCTAGTTCTTTTGTGGGTTTACTTGAGTGTTGGGAGTTTTGTGTTTGTCTGTCTAGACTAGACAGTAAAATAAAAATATTATGTAATACATAGACAATAGGATTTTTATGAATAATTCTGCGACAAACAGATTCATAAACATCAAATATACAATGTGTAACTGGATTAATACATATTATGAAATTATTTGGATTAGAATCGTTTACTGCATCAATTTTTGTCATTTATAATACAGGTAATTTTTGATCTGTAAAATAATTTTCTCAAATATGCTTGGAAATTTGAGCATTATTTGGACAACCTTCTTCGAGATAAATCGAAATTGCTGTACTGGTTAAATACATGGAAGCAGCGGCCACCAAAAGTTGTATAAAAATTCATATCTGTCGTGGTTCAGCGGCCAAATAAATTACATAGTTAACTCATACCTATCGTGTAATTTAAAAATGGAACGATCTTTTACTCCGAAATATGGTAACCAAGGAGGTATTATCAAAGGTTTTATTTAAATTTCGAACTGGCTAGAAAGCTGTTTTTTGAAGAAAAAAAAACGAATGAACATATTATTGGCGCGTGAAAAATGAACGTTGTTCGTCGTTGAATCTGGAATTTATAAATAATTTACTTAGTTTGAATTTCCGCGCATTATTTGAGAAATGCACTATACAAGCCTTGGCCGCAACCAGGCATTGATGGACTCACGTAATGTGTGCTTTGGTTTCGCCTCGGCCCACATTTACACGTTCGTCCAGCAATGCCTCTTTTGCTGGCCGCTGCAGTAATGTACTATAAAACTACGTAAATAGTCACACTTCCGCTGTACAGTAAAAAAATATGGACGAAGTATCTACTACACTAGACCCTTGACGGAGTGCGCGTGCAGATTTGTAATGTGACCACAATTTTCTCCCACGGTCAGTATAACTAATTGAATAAATAAACAATGTTTTATACATAATAGTAAGAATTCAGTGTTAGTAAGTATTATGATCAACT